>CM062816.1:459407165-460786768 GCA_031772625.1 Pinus tabuliformis | reverse complement strand
TAACTCTGTTGGTAGCAAGGGTGTGACAGCTGCAGTGAGGCAAGGAAGGTGTATGAGAGGTTCTAATACACGGGGGCTGAGATGAGTGCACCACTTGGAAACCTATGATAACATGCAGTTAAGAAGGGAACACACGAGCAAAGATGCATCACAACATGGAATGCAAGTTAGCTAGCAATTGAAAGTGATGGTTGAAGCAACAACAAATTTAAGAAAGAATCATACATACATACGCAGATAGCTATACATGCATACGTAAGTAAACAGATTCATATATCATTTAGAGTAAAACTAATAGCATAGAATACAATACAACATATGCATGAAACGTGCTAGCTATTGTTATATTAAGAAGTGTAAGTTCAGTCATACAATACATCCATGTCCAACCACTAGTTCTGACAAAGGAACGTTACAACCACAATTGCCTACTCCTGCAAAGAGATGTACTAGCTCTACGTAGTGGAGAAGCAAAGGCTCATTACAATACTATCCAAGCTCTCTCCAATAAAGTCTTATCGGAAGCTTGGCTGACCAAAAAGCCTTTACAATGAGTTATGAGGTTCTATTTATAGCAAAGGGTCGGAACCCTTGACATTCCACTTTGTGATCGTTCATCTACCCTCATGACATTCTCCTTTGTGATAGTTTTGGCTGGAAGTCTCCTGGGCAATTCCTCCCAAAAACTACGCAATTTCTGCCTGATGACCCTTCATGCAGCCCAACCCATTCCTCTAGAAAATTGCACAAATTTTGTTTTCCAGCCCCCACTGCTCGTTCACTCTTAAAAATGCACAAAACATGCCTACCTTTCCTTCCTACAGCTCAGACTATCCCTCCCAAAATTTGTGCAATTTTTCCTCCTAGCCGAGCTAGACCTCGCAGGAAGTCACTGTTGACTCAGATCGCCTGTCTCCATCACTCAGTGACTCTTGCGTAGTTTTCATCAGTAGTGCCCAGAGCCATCATCCTGCTTCACAACCTTGCCGCCTGTCCTGGTCACCTACATCTAAAATGATCATGTGCCATGGTAGACTAGAAGGTTTTGGATTTGATGTCATCTCGTCATGAATAACTACAGGTACAAGTACACCAACAAACATGGAAAGAAGACTAATGGGATGAACGAAGGGAGCACATGCAGAAGGACAGGTTCACCAATGGACAAATGAATGAAGCATGTGAAGCAGATGAATGCAAAAAACATTAACCTTCGCGAACAGATGAGCCTGTCAAGCCTTATAACATGCAAGCAAGGAACAACATGCTAAAGCTTCATCATGAAATCCAAGGACCATCGAAGACTCCGTGAACTTCGCAGTGCGAAGGTGAAACTATGACACACCATGAAGACATCCATCACCCAGCAGCACTATAGCTCGACATGCACTCTAGCAGTAGCACGAATGTAACAGCACTGTCATGTCAAGTCATGTCAAGTCATGTCATGAGTCATGTCACCCACATATTCACTATGGGATATATTGTCAATCAATGTGATGTAACATGGAAGTCCAACAGACCCACTTGTTGAACAAAGAGTTGTGTAAGTCGAAAAGTCATGGAAGCAAAATGGTCATGAGGTTAGTCGAACAACCACAAGGGTCAGTTTCATCCTTGGCTATAAATATCCCCTCGTTTGTAAATGCAAAAGACTTTTCACCTTAGCTCCTCCCACATAGCCAAGAGAGTCTGTAATATTTTCTTTGAGGAGTAAGTAGTGGTTCCAATGCCCCGCACTGGGGGTTAGTGATGTATGGTGTAATGATGTGTCTTGGAACTTTCGCTTAATTTAGAAGCCTACTAACAGGCCATCACGTTTTCACACATGTATTGTATTTGTTGTAAGACTGATCTTTAACACTTGCAATGCATGTTGCTTTAGCCTGTGTTCTACATCTAAACTATTTCATTTGTTGTAATGCATAATCTATTACTGGAAATGTGTTGTATATGATGTTAATGTTGTCTTGCCCATGTAGACTCCTCTCTTGAACATCAGATAATCATTTCACATGAAGCTTGCTGTAACAACCGATGCACTCATTCAGAATGATCCGTTGAGTTTGTACGTGTTATCTTACCTTATACGTTGTGACTGCTGCATCTTTGTGGACTACTCCTCCAGAAGTTGTGCATGTCATGTTGTGTTGTGTGTTCCTAGTAGTGTTGGGACTCCTCCCAATCAACCTGGAACTCACTCTCACCCTCTCCCTTGACAGTTAAAGAACCATTGACACAAGTGACACTTACACTCACCAGGCACATGAACCTCACTTATCGATGACAAAGCAAACCACTATCCTATGCTGATAAGCAAGAGTTGAGGTAGATCTTTAAGATAATGGCAACTGGGCCATCATATGGATGGGACTCCTACACCAAACAGTGTGAGGTCTAGTTGGGACTTCATACCAGGGAGATCCCATGATGTTGGTGGGTCTAGCACCATCAACATTTTAGCACTAGAAGGAGGGCCATATGACAAGTTAAGTCTTCACATCTGTTTTGAACCTCTACATATCTATCATGACTAACTACCAAGTTGCTCTTCTAGAGTGTATGTCTTATGGAAAAAATTTCATCACCTCGAAAAATCTCTCAAATAATTTGTCTCATAAAACAATTGATCATGGAGGGTACGTAGCCTTAGTTAGGAACGTAGTCGACATTGCAAGCTCATGCGAAAGACATAGATTCATTGAAGAATACATGAGATGCACATTGTTTGTCTACATGCTTTGAGGGCACCCCATGCACTATTGTGCCATGTTGCCAGAAAAATATATTCATTCTCTTTCTCATCTGGTCGCAAAGATAGACCATTCTTATAATCACTGTAACTAGAAAGCACTTGATCAAGAAATTATGAAATTACGAAAAGCACCCGATGAATCCATTGATCAGTTTTACACATGCTTTTGTAATCTTTCATACCAATTCCGTGAAGATGAAATTGATTAGGAATTTCTTTAAGGAAGGTTTGAGTATCTTATTCACATATTCGAACCCCACTCAACATGCTTCGGTGATGGAGTTGCGTAATCACGGGCAGGCACAGTCGCTATCACAAGTGACTATCCACCTTCACCTCATCAAACAACTCCACCACCACAGAGTGATGTGGGAGATCATGCACATGCCTCTGTTGAGCTGTCACACTCTCCCACCCCACTTACTCTTGAGATTTGCAAAGATTTTTCTTGCAAGCCTGTTGGTTGTCACGTGGACTCTTTCCCTTGACCTCCATCCTCACATTTTGTTGGTCCTCCGGATTGTACTATCTTGCGTTCTCCCATTCCGGACTCCTCACCTGTTATGAACGAGGATCAAGTTCTAGATGGAGTTGGCATTATGTAGCCAACCTACGCCATCATTCATGGTGTGTGTGTGTGGGAATCTAAAGAAGAACCCATGGTAAAGGATGACTCCCTTCCAATCGCGCCTAATCTGCTTCATCCTAACATCCCTTGTGATTTTGCCACTGCTAATTTCCCGTGTGAAAACCCATTTCCAGATGTTTCTACTTCCAATCGTTCACATGACATCTCTGATGTCAGTCTCTCATTACAGTGCAGAGAGGAAACATCTTCCTCGGAAAATCCATCCAATCTGTCATTTATCTTTCTTGAAAACACAGAGGGTGAACATCTTTGCTTCTCATCTACCCCTCTGCCCGATTCATCAAATCATGAGGATGCCGACAAACATCTTGAATTTTCTGATCTTGGTTGTCGTGATCTATCCACTTCCTCATCCGATCATGATGTTGATTCAACTATTGTCAATCTGTCCAAGACACTAGTCTACGATGATCTATCTATCAACGAAGTTGAAACCTCGCAGATTGTCAAGGCACTTCAGCCTGAGCTGATGGTTATGTCAAGCCCTCATTGTCCTGAGGTTGGTTTCACTTCCGGTCAGGAAATTTTTGAAACACTCAAGGCTCCTCATCACTCTCTTCTTTGCATTGAAGATCAACCAAACACCCAGATTTCACTTCCTCCACTCAAGCTACATGATCCCATCGCTCATGAGTTGGAGGAATCTTACACAGCAAGCACACATGCACAACATAAGTGGCCTACCTTTCTCACGTTTGCTTGCATGTCATAGTCAAGAGAATGCACACACTCAACATCTGCATGTAGTGTAGCACAATGCCATGGAAGCTCCACAGAGTGCATGTCATGCACATTTACTCATCTCTATTTTCTGGTCGCTCATAAACTCAGAGTGTGTTTGTCTTCGCTGTTATATCTTTCTTGTTTGCTGGTTCGCATAGCTGTCTTGTTCGCGAACCATGCCTTCACCAACATGGGTAAACCAATGCATCAGTGGTTGCATTGGAAGTATCACCTAATATGAGATGGCCCATGCACCATTAGCTTATGAGTAGGAGTAGTGTTTGCTTTTTCTCTTGTCTTTGCTTTCTAGTTTTCATGATTGTTGCTTACTGACTTGGTTGCTTTTCTTGCTTTTTGTTGTTTTCACTTTGTTTTCTTTTCTTACTATTTTTGTTTATGTTTTTTTGTATGCTTGGTTTATTACTATTTTTGTTTCGAGAAATAAGTGCTGCCAACTACTATGTTCTAGCTTTTGAATAGAGTATGTGGCTGAAATTTGAGGAAAAATCGTGACACTGCAACACTTGGCCAGTCTTATGTTCACCTTCTCTATGCTTGGTTCTAACCTTCGGCTGATGAAGTCTTGACGGAAAATACAAATCGTATGCAAGGGAAGTTTCAGTCCAACCGTGAACTTGTGTCCACACTGGGAAGCCCCATGCCTATACTTAGCCTTCTGCTCTGTGTGTTCAAGCTCATCCAACTAGTATAAACGGAGAAGGGGAAAATCTAAACGAGCAAACCTATGTCAGAGGTCTTACATGCTTCTCTTAAGGAACAACCTCTTATGCTCTCAGTAAGTTAGGATCCCTCTTCCACCCCAATAATAAATAAGTGCCTATGCACAGTCCTCTTGAAAAATACAAAGGTGAAAGAAGAGAAAGGCTTCCTGTGTAGAGAGGTGAAACATGCAACTCTATCAGGGTACTGACCAGGCTCGTTGTTAGTGGAGCAATGTGTATGTTCCTATCTGACTGTATCGGGGTACTGTCAAGGCCTATTACCAACTGAGCAATACCAGAGATGAAAACTTATACTCTAAAAGTATTCAACTCGCGAGCTAAACTACCCTTTCCAGATTTGAAACACTGAGATCTAAGCTGAAATTTTGATTGTGTTTGACTGAGTTGGCAAAGGGTGAACCATGTATGTCCATGGGGTAAGTAGGGAAGCTAAAGTAACCCGCAAAATGAATCAATACTCCCCAAAAGACCAAGGCAATGTGCTAGCAATGAACCAAAATATAAAAGCTGGATTTCTATTAGAGTGTCACCAAGTGTTGTAGTGACTACAACCACCCTCCAAAATTTTGGCCTGCACCAATTTTGAAGCCTCCCTTGAGAGTTTCACTTGATGATTTCACACATGAGGGTTCACTCCATGAGCTTGCGTGAGTCCTCACATCTACCTTGCTTGTTCATTTCATTCAAGTTTCTACATGATGGTGTCTACATCATGCTTGTGACCATGTTTTGGTTTTGCTTGAAGTCCTCACTTCGTATGTGCTTGTTTTTTTCACTATGAAAACATCTGTCGCACCCACACAAATAGTCACGTTCATTGTCGCACAAGCATCATCTCGATCAATGAACGGTAAATCACAAGTGTTGCACTTGTCACTTGCACCATCGATCAGTCATGTTGAACATGTGTGTCTCGATGGTTAGAGTGGTTTCATCATCGAGTCATGTGAGTGTGTGTTTGCATGATCACCTATGCATATTTCGATCATTCACACACTTAGTCATTTTTGTTGAAGTCTTGATGACCAGACTCCCCTCTAACAACTAGACAATCACCCTGCCATCGACTTGAACGAGTGTCATCCTGAACAATGCAGAAGCACCAAGCTAGTCTTTTCAAGTTGTGCTTCCCACAGGCAGTTCAATCAATTTCCATGTTGACCACCCAAATAGTCGGACCCTAGCAGTCACCTCGGGGACTGACCCCCTTCAAAAATTTCATAGAGGCCATTGAACTCACTTTCTCAACTGACTGAGGAAATTGCACAAATAGGCCAGATAGACACCAAGTGCACGTCCCTGTCTCCTTTAGAAAATTGTGTAGTTTTCTGAGTCAGTCATCGGACAGTCGGCCGACTGCTCATCCAAGAAATTGAGCAGTTTTCATGAACAGACCTTCTGCTGTCTAGCAGTTCGCTCTGTTATCACTCCAAATTTTCACTAGAGTTGTTAGGAAAGAATTAATAGAGGTAACCATAAACCTACTTTGGAGATTAGGATCTAGCCTTCATAATGCTCAGAGAGGGCTCTCTCTTTATGATTTAACTTTGTTTAGTTAATTGATTTTAGGATAGTTATTTAAGCTTTGATTGGGTGTTGATTTTGAGTTGGTCGTGGAAATCACTAACTTAGAAGGATAGAAGGATGTCTTTTACCATTGGGCTATGGGGTCAAGTGTCAAGGAAACGGGACTAGATCAAGTTCTAAAGATAGTGTTTACAAGGTAAGGTAGCAGAGTAAATTCAGATCTTAAGGCTGGATGGTGAAGTGGTTTTCAATCGAGGTCAAGGAGAAATTAAGGGTTCCTCAAACTGGATAATGAAGGAAATGGTAGGGGTCAATCGAAACTAGGGAGCAATGAAGGATTCCCTAATCTAGATATCAGTAGAAAAAATTAAAATTATTAATTGTTCAAGACAGAGCGTACTTAAAAAAAATTTGTAATATAATTCCGGTTAACTCATTCAATTTAGATAACATGAAAGTTTGTGAAACACTTAAGAAAATAACAATTTGACAAAAAGAAAGTACTTCACTGAAATGGCCCAACACATGAATCCTATAATGCAATCTCTTTATTATTCTGTCCAGTATGCTGACTTGAAAAATGGTACAAATAACCCTCAGGTTCTAGATCAATATAACTATAGTAATGTTAAGAAATACACACTCTATACTTCGAATAATGAAGTATATATACAAAAATAGTTTACAAAATATCCCAAATTGTCTTGGGAATTAATCTAGGAGAAAGAAGTATCTTCATGCAAGAAGATAGAGATGGATATTCAACCGATGTAAGTTGTCCCTGTTTATTTGGCTTTGCGGTCTTTATGCTTTGATCTTTTGCTGTTTATTCTCCTTTGTTGTTGGTCTTCCATGCTGATTGTTCTTTTTACTTTGGCTTTTCAACTGATACACATTCACCTTATACTCTTTCATCTCAACTGACCTGTTACTTTCTTTTACAGTGTTGTTTTCACTTTTACTGTGCATTTTTACAGTAAGTCATTTAACTTCTCCCAAATATCTGCATCTGGTAATTTGATATTTACCATTTTCCTATAAATTTCATCTGCTTCTGTGTACTTAGCAAAGGTGGGCCTGTTCACAAAAAGGTGTTTTACCTCATGCTGGAGGTAAAATAGGTTCTCAAATGTTTGGTACAGAACCTTTCCTGTAGGCATTCCCTTCATAGAGGAATTATTGGCTTGATCTCTTGCCACCTCTCTGATTCTCCTATTGTAGTCTTCCTGTGGCATCAATTTGTCATTTATCACCAAGGGATTTGGAAGACCTTTCTGCCTTAAAGCATCAAACTTAACCATGAACCTGTCTATAGCCAGTTGCATGGTTTTGCATTTGTCCTCAAGGTTCATCATTAAATTCCTCTTGGTGAGCACTTTTTTCACTTCTAATATGGTGCCAGTCCTGTCAACTATGTCCATCTCCTGAAATTCATATTTATTTTTAGAGTTAAGGAAGTGAATTATTTTGGTGGTTTCTTCTGGCATGTCTCCAAGTTCAGCCTTAACTCGTTGAATTGCTTCTGTAGCCTCTTTTACTAAATCATTTTATTCAAATATGACTTGTATAGATGGCTCCTTCAATGTTAGCTCTTTATCTAAGTTCTTTATCCTCTCATTCATCTTGGTTGACTTTTGAACTTCATCTTTGTGCATAATCTGAGCTATTTTCTTCTCATCTTCTAGACTCC
Source organism: Pinus tabuliformis (assembly GCA_031772625.1). Lineage (NCBI taxonomy): Eukaryota > Viridiplantae > Streptophyta > Pinopsida > Pinales > Pinaceae > Pinus > Pinus tabuliformis. The sequence continues at coordinate 460,778,681 of CM062816.1, read as the reverse complement.
TTAACTTTTCTTTGAGTTTATTTATCTCAAAGATCTGAAAGGACATGTCCTCCATTACTTTGACCAATTTGCTTGCATCATCACTTGGCTAAGTTGCTGCTGTTGTTGAACCTGTTGCTGATGTAGATGTTGTTGCAACTAGAAGTGTTGTAGCCAGTGGAGCTGTGGGGGCCAATGAAGATGCCAAGGTTGATGGTACTGTTGTAGTGACTATTGGAATGGCAGTCGCAATGGCTGTCTCAAGGCTAGCTTGTTTTAACCATATCAAACTGTCCAACTCCTTCTCCATTTCTTTTAATTGATCATTTAATTGGAGGATGAGTTCCATCATCTCCTGTTGATGGGTCTGGCTTTCAAGGACCTCCTTTGCCTATGGATTCTCTGAATGAGGTAGTTTCAGTTGCTTCTTCAAAGCAGCAATATCCTCATTCTTTTTATTTATCAACTTCTTTGTGGCTTTGACATCATTGGGATTATACCCAAGCTCAATCACCAAGCCTTCTAGTGACTTGATTCTATTGTCCTTGGCTTGTGAGGAGGCCTTTTCCAACTTCTACTATGTTGTGATATTATCTAGTGAGCCTTGGAGTTTGTTCACATTCATAACTTTATTTTTCATGGTGGAATAGATCATCTCACCTATAGTCCATTGATGACTTGGGCTATTGGACTGTAGGTTGCATGAATGTCATTTGCATCTTCCCAATCTTAATGTCAAAGGCTGCCATTAATTTATTTTTATTGGAAGGTGTTTGCTTGAAGTACTAGGCATAAGTCTCAGCCTTCAATGCTTCATTCCTCAACTTAATTTCCTTGTACTTTTCTTTAATATCTTTCTCTTTATCCACAGGCTTGCTGGATGAAGAGACTTCAATGTTGATTTGTTTCTCAATAAGTTGGGTGTTTGAGGTAGAAGGTTCATGTGTTTCTTCTGAAGCTGTTGGGCATTTGTTCCTTCCAACCATTGTTTCAGTGTTAGTGATTTCCACTGTGCCAATGGTGTCTTCTTGTTTAGTTACAGGATTAGGCTTCGGCCTCTTCCTGTAACTGATCTCAAATTGGTCATCTATGGTTTCCATGGCTGAACTAGAACCTTCTTCCTTGGTTCTTTTTGCATTTCTATCTTCATTGGCTAGAGTCTGCAAAATAGGAGGAATATTCATCTATTCTTCTAGGGCTAGAAACTGCAGAAAGGAACTAGTATTAATATTCTTTTACACATATATCAATGTATTCTCCACATCTACTACAGTATTGTCCATATCTATCAAAGTGTATTCCAACCATTCCGACTGGTTGGAAAATCTCTCAATGTCTAGCTTGGGATGATGTATGAAAGGACCCAATTTAACTTTGAGCCTTAGTTTATTTATGACTTCACGAAGGTCATATTGCCACATAAAACTATTCTTGAAATTCATCTACTGTAAAATCTTATCTGCCTCTGGTCCAGCTTCCCTAGTATTACAAATAAAGGGGCACAATTTATTTTTCATTTTGAACTGGGTCTTCTTCCTAGTTGATAGGAAATTGACTTCATTAGAGTTTATAATCTGCCTAAAGTATTCTAATGCAAATATCCTCATGGGGAGGTATTTTTGCAGTTTGTAGGGTGCTAGTTGGCATCCATATATCCTTACCTCTATGTGGTCATGGTATAAATACCAGTCTCCCACTCTACGGTTCTTTGCCAACTATTAAACTCTTTTAATCTCTTGACTAATCCTGGGCTGATAGCTATTGGTTAGCATGTTTATAACTGGATGGAAAAATGAATCAATGAAGTCTTTATAGGAAAAAATAGTGGAGTATTTTTGGATCAATGGTGTCCAATAGATGACTGATCTTGGATTTCCTTTGGTGTCTAACTTCTGAATGTTGACTGGAAATTTGTCTAACTAAAAGTACAAGAACGTATGAAATAACACTGATGAACATTTGAAGAATCTTTCATTTGGTAGTCTGATGAAATGTTCATGGATTTTGTCTGCTATGAAGTGAGCATAGTTGTAAATTATAGCAGGAGGCTTGCCTGGGCAAAAGATAGAAAGGAAAGAAAGGACAACCTCATCCACATGTTCATTTGTGGTGTACCCTAGAATGCAAGAGAGCATGGTTATAATTTGTCTGCCTCTCTCAGAAAAAATGGTGGCAACATATGGAGGACTATCTGTTGGAGTATGAGACTCCTCTATGATGAAGGTTTGAAAAATCTGAGCCTTCTTAGGAAGGTCTAGCTTGATGTAGAGTTCAAGTAATTCTTCAATGGAGAGTGGGGTCTCAATGGGGCCTAGCTGGATTTGCAGTATTTGATTAATTGATTCTACAGTAATGGTGAATAAAACTTGTTGGTCAGGGGTGATTATGGCCCTTTGACTGGGAATACAACAAGCTTGGAAGAAGTGGATGATTTCTGGGAACAAGTGCTTGGGAAAATTGGACTCCCATAGGTGAATGCCATCATTCTGGTTCAAAAAATTGTCTTTACTCCAATAGTGGAGTTTCAGTAGGTAGGTAGGGGAAGAAATGTCTTTAATTTGAAAGTTTCTATCGGCTAATGTAAGGTGGTTAATATCTAGGTGAGGGGTTTGCAGAGGTCTTACATCCAGAGAGGTTTGGGAAGCCATAATTGGGTTTATTGAATTGAATTATGTTTTTTGTGGCTTCAGGAGTGAGGTTTAGAAGATCTGGAACAATGGGAGGGTAATTACAGTCAGTAAAAAAGGGTTTGGGATGTACAGTAGGTTTCTCATCAATTAAGGAAGGTTTTTTAATTAATTTAATTAATTAACCCTTAAGAATTATTGTTTATAATTCAAATTTACAAGGCCATTTTGGTTTTTTTCAAGAATACCTGGAATTTGATGGTTTTTGGTGCACAAATGGGGTTCTGTGGTAACTGCAGAGGGTACTGAGGCTTGAACTGGTTGTTTTTATGTTTCAATTTGGTGTCTGTAGCATCTTCAGGTGGCAAAAGGTTGCTAAATTGGTCGCTTAGAGGTTCAAGGTGTCACAATTGGCTAAGAATAGGTTTACAGCAAAAGAGAGCGAAAAGTAAAATGGGGCATTTTCGACCTTTTAACCGATAACGGTTACCTTTTGGTGTGAGTATTATTGAATGAACAATGGGCAGTTTTTCCTTTAGGCAGGGAGGTGGTTTTGTGTGACATCGCACCGCTTTTAGATGGCAGGCAATATTTTTTGTGAGCACGCAATATAACCTGGTGTCGCCACATAGCAGAACAGTGCCTGGCCAAAACTGCAAATCTCGCGTGCTCTTGGGCTGTTAACAGTGAGACAATGAATCCGTGTGATATGACTGTGCGCCATTGGATTTGGGGGTGGGAGATCAGAGGGATATCGCACATTTGAATTGCACAGACGGAGTCGAGAAAGTGGTTTGTGGGGCTCGAGGTTTAATTACAAAGAATTGTAATTAATTAACGAAAAATGTCGGGAATTTTAATATAAGCCAATGGTTAATAAAGGTGGGGCCATAGTTATATGGGGGGTTTTGTAACTGAACCAAGGGTTGGTGGGTTAAAAAGGGTGCCGGGGAATTTATAATGTGGGGAATTTACAAAGCGGGACTTTAGGAAAAACTTATGACAAAGGGTTTTTGTGTGTTTTTAAGGGAAAATGGAAATTAATAAGGGGGGAAGTTGATAGTTGTAATGGGGAATGGATTTCACACTAAGGAAAAGGGTTTTGGGAAGGGAGAATGATTTTTGAAGGGTAATAATATCTAGGGATATGTGTGGAACCAAGGGGTAAAAGATTAAAATAAGAGGAAAGGGTATTTACCATTAATGAAAGGATAATGAGGAGACATTAGCAAATGAGTGTGTGGGGGTGTAGTGAAATGAGGGGAAATTAGTAAACAAGTTTTTGTGAATATCCTTTCCTTTTCACAATTCCTCCTACACATGAAACATAGGATTAAGCATGATGTATGTGCTTTTGACTCAGCAACCTTGTGCACTTGTAACATTTCTTCTACCTACCCTTTATTTACCTTAGCATTTTCTCTTCATTAAATGGGTGCATTTGAGCTTGCTGGCCCTTTATTTCTTTTTCTTTTGATAAGCAAACTATCTAATACTAACCTTGTAACTTCCAATGGCTCAGATTAAACCGTTGAGCTCATTTTTATTCTCTACCTAACGACTCATCTGCCACGATTAAAGAGTTTGGCTAGATCTTTATTCTCTATCTATCAACATGAAATTTAAAGCATGAATGAAACAAGATTAAACTATTTGACCATCATGGATTGTGGCATTTTTGACAAGCTGCACACAATCTTATTTTGCAAGCTAAATTAAAAAGTAGTGGCATTTGAATTTGCACACTTTCATGATCTATTTTTATCTCTTTTTTTGGGGTTCATATTTTCTACTTTTTTTTATCTTTTTTGTTTCTTTTTGTCCTTGGATTATTCTTTTAGGACATACCCTCTTTACATTTTTTTTTAATTTTAATATGGGAAAACATTTTAAATAAAGAAAAAGTATGTACAATATTACAAGACTAACCATAGCCAATTCAAAATTATGAATCCTATTATTATAGGACCCTAACAGTGGCTCCATATGGGGATGACATTTCCTTGTGAAATGTCAAGAACTTTAAGATCAGTAACCTTTGAAACTTTGAGAGTGGTTGGCTTGTAACTGGTCCTCTATGATCTTCTTTATTCATACTTATGATGGTGGACCTTTCAAAGCTTAGGGCCTTCTCTTCAAGCTTCAACCTCAAAATACTACCATCCAATCCAATCTAAACTTTGCAATGTTATATACAATGAGAAAAGTAAAATGAACTATTGTTAATCTGTGGATAAGTAATGCTTCAACATTCTACCATTTACTAGTCCTCCTCGTAGATCTGTTCCATCTAACTATCTCAAGAAAAACGCATTGTTACCTCTGTAACCATAAATGATATAAGGGCCTTGCCATAGGAAATCAAATTTTCCATGTTTACCTTTCTCTTCCCTTCTAGAATCCCATTTGAGTACTTTATCACCTATGTAAAAATCATCAACTTTAGTTTTCTTGTCAAAAATATTTTTGATTTTATCCTGGATCACTTGTGATTTGACTAGACTTCTTATCTAGTGTGATGAAAGTGTATTGTCTAATTTATCCTCATTTGGATGTCATTTGGTTCTACTTGCAACTCTTGAATCATTTTCACCACTGGTACTCCTAAAGAGGATGGAAAAACAACATCCATTCCATATATTGGCTGATAAGGAGATGTACCAATGAAATTTTTGATAGTTAGTCTGTCTACCCATAAGGCATCGACCAACTTTTTGTTCCAGGTCTTCTTGTTGTCTTCTAACAGTTTCTTGATGATACTGACAAGGATTTTGTTTGAGGATTCTGCAAGTACATTACCTTGAGGATAATAGGAAGTGGAATGGCCAAGGCTAATGCGATATCTGTTACAAAAGTCTACCATTTTCTTGGATTTGAAAGCAGTTGCATTATTAGTAATGAGCTTTTGGGAGCATCCAAATCTAGAAAGGATGTTGTTCTCAAGAAATGAAATGATGATAGAGTCTGTGGTTTGTCTAGAGGGGATGGCTTCTATCCATTTAGTAAAGTAATTAGTGGTTGTCAAAATCCATTTATGTTGGGATGAGGAGGATGGGTGAATTTCCCCAATGAAGTCTAAACCCCATTGTTGAAATGGCACTTTTGTGGATATGGATTTGAGAGGTAAAGGTAAGAGCTTGCTTGTGCCCTCAAATATTTGGTACTTGTGACAGGAGTTCACATATTTCTTGATATCTGTAGAAAAGGTGGGCTAGTAAAAACTTGCCCTTAAAACCTTATCAGCAGTTGTTTTCCAATATAGGTGTCCTCCATAATCTCCTGCATGAAATTCTTGCATAACTTTATCAACCTCATCATTTAATAAGTAATTCAATAAAATTCCACCAATATCTTTCCAAAATAAAGCATTGTCTATTATACAATATTTCATTGATTTCATTTTCAAAAATCTAGCTTCAGTTCTAGATAAACCAGGAGGAGCTTGTAAATTTAGTAAAACAAATATGATATCTGCATGCCAAGGTGAATCTGTGAAAGCTTCACTGGTCTTTGGAGTCGCCATCTCTTCCTGATCGTCTAGGGCAACAATGAAATTTATATCTAAGGCCTGACAATTCGATTCAGCCATGAGTTTAGCTAAACCTTCGCCTTTGATAAGTTTTCTAGGTTTTATTTCTATGTCATATTCCAAAATAGTGGCAATCCATTTGCCTCCTTTTCCTTCAGGCCCATTTTGTTTCAAAATTTCCTTTACTACTGAATTTGGAACATAAGCAATGATGTGTGAGTATAATATGTACACATTGAAATCTTTAATAGCTTTCACTAAAGCAAGTGCTTGTTTTTCCATTATGTTGTACTTTAGTGTAGCATCTCTCAAAGGTTTGTTGAAAAATGCAATAGGATTCTCATATCCTTGATCATTCTTTTGAAACAAGATTGTTGCAATAGTGTGTTCTGAAGCAAAAGAAAAAATTATAAAATCCTTTTTGAAATTAGGACTTATGAGGAATAGTGCTTTAGTAAGGGCTTCTTTGATTGCCTCAAAAGATTGTTTAGCCTCTACTATCCACTTAAGTGCTGAATCTTTCTTTAACATGTTATTTAATTCTCTGATTGATTCTGCTAAATTAGAAATGAATCTCCTAAGAAAATTTATTTTGCCTAAATATTATTGTAATTCTTTGATGTTTCTAGGATGACTGATGTTCAGGATTGCCTCTATTCTAGCTGGATCTATTCTAATTCCATCTTTTGATATTATGTGTCCCAAGAGTTTAACTTATTCTAGACCAAAGAGTGTCCTTTTTGGATTCAAGGAAATGCCAAATTTCCTACATTTAATAAAAACTCTTCTTAAGTGATCTAGATGTTCATTATCTGATTTGGAAAACACTATGATGTCATCCTAGTAAACAACTAGAAAGTCATGGATTTCCTTTGCAAAATCTATGTCCATTTCTCTTTGGAAGGTAGCCCCTGCATTCATCAATCCAAACGGCATTTTCAAATACATGAAAGTACCCCAGGTAGTGATAAATGTAGTCTTTGCTTGATCCTCTGGTTGAACTAAGATTTGGTTGTATCTAGAGAATCCATCAAGTAATGAAATTCTGGATGAGCCTACTACCCTTTGGAGAATGTGGTCCATTTTAGGGAGAGGGTAGTTATCTTTTAATGACACTTTGTTCAAGTTCCTGAAATCAACACAGAGTCTAATTTCTCCTGTTTTCTTTCTAGTAGTGACCAAATTAGAGACCCAGTCTGAATATCTAATTGGTGCTATGATTTGTGCATCATACATCCTTTTTACTTCCTTTTCAATTAATGGCATAAGAACTGGATTAATTCTCCTAAGCTTTTGTTTAAAGGGTTTCTAATCTTCTTTGAGGGGTATCTTATGTTGAATAATGTTTGTGTCATAAGACTTAAGGTCTTCATAACTCCAGGCAAAGACATCTTGAAACTCTTTGAATAGACTTATATATTTCATCTTTTCATCTGGATGTAATGCTTTTTATATTTTCAAAAGCTTGGGTTTTTCTTCTACTCCTATGTTACATTCTTCTATGTCTGCTCTTAAAGGCTCCATTTTTGGTTTTCTAGCTACATCATTTGAATCAAACAAATCTTCTAATGGGACTAATCCCTTAGGCAAAAAAATATTCTTAAAGTTTAAAATTTTAGAATCATCATTGATTATTTCTTTTATTTCTACTTTTTTTAAGTTATCTATGTCTACTTTAGTGAATTTAGTGGGTTTATTTACATCTAAAGCATTTATATCTACCTCACTATCTACTGTGCAATGAGTATCTATGTTACAGTTTTGAAACTCTCCTTTAGCATTCATGAAATCATAGATTTCAGAATTTAGTGAAAAAATCTGCCAATATTTCAAATTGTCAGCTATGACAAGTATGTGTCTCACTTCAGCAGTGTACTGGTGGTTGGGTTGAAAGGGTAATCTACAATTGCTAGCAAAACTAGCCAGATTGTGAGCTTGCATGTTCTGTTTTCTAGGAATAGCAGCAAAATCAGTTTCAAGGAGTTCCTTAATCAAATCTAGGACAATTTCTCTATATTGGCTAAGTCTAGGATTATTTACAGAGTATTCTCCTTTAAATTATTTTATGATCAATTCTGAGTCTCCCATGATAGAAACTCTCTTGGCCCCAAGTTTTCTTACAATTTGCAGTCCTAGTATTAAAGCCTCATAATCCGCCATGTTGTTTGTACATTTAAAGTTTAATATAAAGGCATGACCTTCAAAATGATTTTTTCCCATATTATGAATCCAAACCCCTACACCTGCTCCTAATCTATTTACAGATCCATCAAAATCCAAATGCCATAGAGACTCATGAAATATGTTTTCACTATCAGGTGATTTGTATTTTTCTTCTATAGCTATGATTTCATTTTTGTCATTGTCTGAATTATACAAGATAAAAGAGTCATATTAGAATGCATGGAGCAGATAGGGAAATTTTGTGGTTTTTCTGCACTACTCACCATGTATTTCATCAACGTCTCTCTATAAAGCTTTCTTGGCTTACCAAATACAAATATGGTAGCATACGACATGTTTAATTGTAGAGATCGCTGTAATTTTGCTCCCCATGAGCGAGATAACAACATTCCATACTTGGGTGGGATATAAGTAACTACTACGTCCATAATAATACTCTTTGTTGGGCACTAGACTAGAGTCACACACAAATATTTAATCAGGCCAAGGCATTTGACTTGGCTGGAATCAAAAGAAAACAGGTCCTTGTAGGGTCTTGCAATATCTAAGTTTAATCTCTCCATGATTTCTTTTGGCATTAAGTTATGGGATGCCCCTAAATATACCATAGCATTATGTAATATTTTATCATGAACATTCAAGCTAATGTAGAATGGAGGGATACCCCCTTGCTGATGTGTGCCATTTACTTCTGGACCAAACAATAACTCAGTTTGATCATCACTAAGGTTTACAGCATCTTCTCCTTCTCCTATGTTTAGTGTTTGAATTATTTGTCCTTTGTATGATTCATTTTTCACTAACTCTGTCAAAGGAAATGATACTTTCAATTTGGCTATCTTAGTCTTAATGTTGAATGGCAATTGAGTTTTTCCTGATTATGTGATCTCTTCCTGAGAAATTGTGGTCTGTGTAGTTTTATCTTCTTTTTCAACATGTGGCAATTCAGTTTGTGTACCAACTGTTTTGTTTTGATTTCTCTTATTTGAAATAGTTTGACTAACAATTTCAGTTTGAGTTTCAACTAAAGATATATCTACAATTTTTGGGCTGGAAGTATCTTGAGTTCCTCTAGGGAGAATTTGCAGAACTTTGTTCACAGGAGCTTCTGTTATTTTTTTAGTTTGCATTTGGACTAATTTCTTAGTGGGAACTTTAGTATTCTTTTTACTTCTAAGGTTGTACTATTTGTGAACTTCGTATATAACAGATTCATATCCTTGTTTGAAGTCAAAGGACTCTCAAGATTCTAATTGTAATTGTTGTAGCATGTACAATTCCTATTCTTCCTAAGTAAGAAAAACAACATCTTCATTTTTAATCCCTAATAGGTTTATCTGGGTGTCATCCTCTTCTTCATGGTTTTGTGAACCCTCAGCATAGTTTTCCTGGAAAGGTGGTCTAACCTGTTGATCAAGTATAACATTTCTTCCAGGATTGAGATTTTTACTGAAGTTGGGGTTTCTAATTAGAGGTGCTTGTTGATTTTCCCACTGAGTTTTTCTTTCCATATTTTCTAATCTATCCATTATCCTTTCTACACTTTTGGCTAGACTATCTATTTTACCATCTGAAGTGGAGGTTTCCTCTTTAATGAAAACTCTCTTCTCATTTCTCATCCTAGCTTTCTTAGCTAATAAATTTTCTTCTACACAAAAAACATTGCTTTGCATCTGTTCTAATGTTTCAAGGTTTCTTTCCCTCAATTGGTAAGACATATCAGTGTCAAACCCATCAGGAAATTTGATTAATGTTAGCTCTGGTGGAGGTTTATAGATATTGTTGAACCTAGTACATTAGTCCTGAATAGATTCATTAGGATCTCTTCTAATGTTATCATATTCAGATAGTATTTGTAAGGGGTTTTTCTTTCTTTCCCATCTATCAATAAACAATCTATGAAAGGCAGCTAAAGTTTCAATATGATTAGAAGGTAAACCTTTAAACCATTTCTTTACATCCCCTGTCAGTGTTTGGGAAAATAACCTCATTTGTACATCAGACTCATCAATCTCATGCACTCAAAATATTCAGTCTTTTATTCACATGTGGTTGGCAAGTATACTGACTAGTAGCATCAAACAAAAAGATTTTACTTTCATAATCTTGGGGCATGCCATGTAGTTGAGCTGGTAAGACCAAAGGTGCATATATGTCTACCATGGCTAAGGTTCTAACTTGGGTAGGAGGTAAAGTAGTGGTTCTTGGAGTAGAACTTGAGATGGTTGTGGATGAACTAGATGAGCTTGAGCTATTTGGTTGAAGAGGAATTTGAGGAATAAGTGGTTTAGGGGAATCAAGAGTGGTTGATATTATAGGTGAGGTGGTAGTAAATGAAGTTGTATTTACAGTTTTTGAAGATTATGTAGAAATTTTTGAGGCAACAACAGTCAGGGTAGCTAATTCAACTAATTGTTGAAGATAGGCATCATCTATATGGCTTATCAAGGTTGAGGTTAAAGCTTCTAGTTTATCAAAAGTATCCAAAACAAGTTGATCTAAATCTGGATGTATAGGAACCTTTTTTGACTCAATGAATTGAATAAAATTAGGGTCTATTACAGTTTCATGAATTGAATTTTCTGATTTGGTTCTAAACAAAGAAAGCTCAAATGATAAATCAAACTGAATATCCTCTAAACTTGATAATTCCTTGGGGAGTGAATTTGCTTTAATTTACTGACTATTAATTCCTTGAGATTCTACCTTTTTTGGTTTTCTTAAAATTCTGTCAGAATCATCAACTATTGTAGCAGGGTTTGGATCTGGATTTGCCTTGGTATAGTGTGTTCTTTTGGGAGCCAAAATTTTATTTTTTTAATTGTTTATTGAAACTTTTTCAACAACTCTAAAATGACCTTAAGGGGCAAAATATAAGATTTAAGATTTCTTTAAAGTTTTATTACACTAAGGACTAGTCCCCAGTATGGTCACCAATATGTTATCACACCAAAATTTCTCTAGAATTGTTAGGAAATAAATAATAGAGGTAACCACAAACCTACTTTGGAGATCAGGATCTAACCTTCCTAATGCTCAAAGAGGGATCTTTCTTTATGACTTAACTTTGTTTAGTTAATTGATTTTAGGCTAGTTATTTAAGCTTTGATTGGGTGTTGATTTTGAGTTGGTGGTGGAAATCATTGACTTAGAAGGATAGAGGGATGTCTTTTACCATTGGGCTATGGGGTCAAGTGTCAAGGAAGCAAGACTAGATCAAGTTCTAAATATAGTGTTTATAGGGCAAGGTAGCTTAGTAAATTTAGATATCAAGGCTGGATGGTGATGTGGTTTTCAATCGTGGTCAAGGAGCAACTAAGGGTTCCTCAAACCGGATAAGAAGGAAATGGTAGGGGTCAATCAAAACTAGGGAGCAATGAAGGATTCCCTAATCTGGATATCAGTAGAAAACATCAAAATCATTAATTGTTCAAGAAAGAGTGTACTTAAACAAATTCTGTAATATAATTCCAGTTAATTCATTAAATGTAGATAATATGAAAGTTTATGAAACACTTAAGAAAATAACAATTTGAAAAAAAGAAAGTACTTTACTAAACTGGCCCAACACATGAATCCTGTAATGCAATCTCTTTATTATTCAGTCTAGTCCGTTGACTTGGAAAATGATACAAATAACCCTTAGGTTCCAATGAATACAACTATAGTAATGTCAAGAAATCCACACTCTATACTTCGAATTATGAAGTATTAATACAAAAATAGTTTACAAAATATCCCAAATTGTCTTGGGAATTAATCTAGGAGAAATAAGTATCTTCATGCAAGAAGATAGAGACAAATATTCAACTGATGTAAGTTGTCTATGTTTATTTGATTGCGCTATCTTTATGCTTTGTGTAGAAATTCCCACTATAGATCAACTGATAATGCAATATACTAAAGCAAAATACTTGATCTACTTTTACAAAAAAACTTGCGGAAGCTTAATTATGAGAAAGATCAAATAGAACACATATAACAGAGAATGAGAAAGCAATCACACATGAACACAAAAGAATACTCTGGGGAAAGCGTCAACTAAAAACCCCAATCTCTGTATTATCATACAAGTGGAAATATGTCTAGATTACACAAAGCTTTAGCTCACAAGCTATCCAGATCTCAGCACAATCCCTCAATACAGCTCACAGACTGAATAGACACAACATATGCCTTCCCTCAATCCTCCAAGCCTCTTATTTCCTTGCGGAGTGTCTCCTGGGTCTCAGTACAATTCCTCAATACAGCTCACAGACTAAATAGGCACAACATATGCCTCCCCTCAATCCTCCAAGCCTCTTGTTTCCTTGCGCAGTTTCTCCTGGGGTCCAATGCTGCCACCTATGTGAATTCTAGCCTCACACAACTCACCAAACTCAATAATAACTGCGCAATCCTCAAGGAATGAATTCCTTCTGCATGAAAGAGATATCCTCAATGGAATATTCCTGCAACTGATAGTACAATGTCCCACCATCTGATCTCAACTGGGTTTTTGACAGAACTGACATGCATGAGTTATTTATGAGAGGATATCCAGTTATCTAAAGTGTTGTAGTTACATGCATGCATGCATTAACTAACTGAACTCACAATCAGTTCCTCAAACTATTGGAACTAATCTAACTGGACTTAACTCAGTTAACTGAGCTAACTAATTACAACTCAAATTACAACTCATCCTGATTACTTTAATTAAGGAATAACTTCCTCAATCAAAGGAATAACTGTTGCATGTCCTCACATAGACTTCATGTTTGATTTTCTCCAACTAATTAACTCATGATGAATTAATTAATTATTTTCCAAACAGCTGCTAAGATAAAATTCGAATTTTATTTCTCAATTTTAGTTTAAGGACTAACTAAAATTGGAATGTATCCCGAAATGCTATTTATAGCAATGCTATTTTTATCACTTCTATATTTAGCATTTCTTGTTGCTATTTCAACACTCCCTCTCAATAAGAAAGGGATTATCAATCACCCCAATCCTATCTCTATGAACTTTCATTTTGATAATGCCTTAGTCAAAATGTCTGCATTCTGTTCCTCGGTTGAAACATAGAGCAACAACATGATCCTCTTCACCACACAGTCTTGAAGACGATGCTACCAGATATCTATGTGCTTGGACCCATCAGGAAATATTGGATTCTCAGAGAGTTTGATACAACTCTGATTATCGTAATAGATCACTGTTGGATCCATCCTCTGATCCCTCTAGAATCTTCTGCATCCAAATGGCCTCGCATGCTGCTTGACTAATAGCCATGTATTCAACCTCTGCTGAGCTAAGTGAAACTGACCTCTTTCTCCTGCTGTACCAAGAAACTGCAATTGAACCAAGGTTGAAGATTCCTCTAGAAGTGCTCTTCTGGTCTAATGGACTCCCTACCCAATCAGCATCTATGAAGCCCTGAAGCTTCACTCCCTCTCTCCATCTGTACCACAATCCATACTAAGATGTGCCTCTGAGGTATTTCAGCACATGCTTTGTTTCCTTCCAAAATAGCTTGTTAGGTTGAACCATAGCTTGACTCAATTGGTTCACCGTAAAGCACAAATCTAGTCGTGTGTTCACTAGATACATCAATGAACCCACAAGCTGCCGATAAATAATAGTAGCTACTACCTCACCTAAAGTAGCATCCTCCTTCCTCCAGTTACTAGATAGAGGAGCCTGCATGGGCTTGCACTTCTCCATGTGGAATCGCCTGAGTTTCTCATTGGCATACTTGCCTTGAGACACAAACACTTCCCCATCCTTCTGCCACACTTCCATGCCTAGAAAGTAGTGCATAAGACCCATGTCTTTCATCTCAAACTCTCTTGCAAGGTCCTCCTTGCAAGACTTGATCAACTAATCATCACCTGTCAATATTAGATCATCAACATAAAGGAGGATGATCAATGGCTTACCTTCTACCATGATGTGGTAATGGTTCGCATCTACTTCACTCTTTGTGAAGCATAACCCAGTGAAATAACTGTCGATCCTGGTGTACCAAGCACGAGGTGCTTTCTTTAGCCCGTACAAAGCTCTCTTGAGTCAACACACATGCGACTCATGATCGAAGGTCTTAAATCTTTCTAGCTGCTCTATCTACACCTCTTCCTTAATCTTTCCATTGAGGAACGTAGTCTTCACATCCATCTGATGGATCTTCCAACCCATCTGAGTTGATAGTGCCAACATCGATCTGATGGATGAATACCTTGCTACAGGAGAAAAATTCTCATCGTAGTCGATCCTCTTGACCTGTGAGAAACCATGGGCAACAAACCTTGCCTTATGTTTCTCAACACTGCCATCAGCTGCCTGCTTTACCTTGTAAAGCCATTGGGAACTCACCACTGACTTATCCGCTGGTCTTGGGAAAACATCCCAAAAACTGTTCCGAATCATAGAGTCGTACTCCTCTACCATAGCATCAACCTAGACTGGTTGTTGCACTTCTTCCTCGAAAGAAGAAGGTTCAATATCTACACACTCCCCAACCAAGGCCATGTAACCAGTGTACCACTCGGGTGATCTCCTCTGTCTGTGCTAAGAGGATGGCAGCCCCACATTCTCTCGTGCATCCATCATCAATATGTCAACTTCCCTTGAGAGTTTCCACCCATCTCTGGAAGACTCTGCATGAGTGGATGTCTCCACTCCTGGATCCTCTGCATGCGGCTACTCCGCATCAGTCTGAGGCTCCTCCTCCTTTGGAACTAAAATTTCCTCCTCTGCATGCAACTTGAGCTCCCTCTCAAGTGATACTCGCATGGCTTTCTACTCGTCGAACTTCAGATCTCTACATACCACTATCCTTTGACTAGTAGGTAGAAACACCCGATAGTTGTGGGCTGTATCAGTGTACCCCACAAGTATCCCCAACTTAGCTGTTGAATCTAGCTTCTTCTGGGCATCTTTGGTCACATGGAAATAAACTGATGATCTAAAGATCCTGAAGTGACTCACATCTGGTCGCTTCCCAGAAGAGGCCTCCTTTGGTGTCTTCATCCCTAATATACGATGCGGGCTTCTATTCTGCAAGTATACTAATGTATTGCATGCCTCAACCCACAAATGAAGTGGTAGGCTTTGGTCATGCAACATCGCCCAAGCTGCTCCCACAATCAATCTGTTCTTCCTTTTGGCCACCCCATTCTGCTGTGGGTTATGGGGTGTCGTAAACTCCCGTTTAATTCCTTTTGCTGCATAGAAGTCCTTAAACTGTTGGGAGACATACTATCCACCATTGTCTCTTTGCAAGGCTCTTATCTTCTTTCCAGATTCTTTCTCTACCAGGGCTTTGAACTCACAAAACCTTGAGAAGGTCTGATCCTTCTTCTGCATTAAGTAGATCCAACATCTACGAGAAAAATCATCAATAAAGATAACATAGTACCTTTGTTTAGTGGTGGAGGCTGTAGAGAATGGTCCACATACATCTGTGTGAACTCGCTCCAGGATTTCTCCAGCTCTATTGTCTCGATCCTGAAAGGAAGATTTTGCATACTTACCCAAGGTACAACCTTTGCATGTATCCACTTGCTCCAGTTTTCCCTTGGTTAGTCTGGTAGAAATCTACTGCACGATCTTCAAGGCTCCATGGTGCAAGTGGCCCAATCGTCTATGCCATAGCTCGCCAACATCTTGGCTATGCACCAACTCTGCTTTGGAACTCAATGGAACACAGTCATCTACCTCCAGCTTGTAGAGATTCTTTACTTTAATCCCAATTCTCTTGGTCTGTCCAGTGCCGATGCCTCAGGAATACCTTTCCTTTGCTAAAGACTACATCATAGCTTTTATCTTCCAACATAGTGACAGACACAAGATTCTTCTTCAAACCCGGTACATACTTTACATCAGTTAGGGTGAGAGGAGCTCCATGCTTCCTTTGAAACACAACCGTACCTTCACCTGAAACAAGATACTTTCCATCATCGCCCATCTCGATGTGCTTCTGGAGATCCTTCTCCTCCAAGGTATTGAATAGATTCTTGTTGCTAGACATGTGGAATGAGGCTCCACTGTCTAGATACCAAATACATCCCACCATCGATGAAAGCATACATGCGATGAGGGAGAAATCCAATTCGAACAGTGAGGCCAATACCTCACCATCTGATCCCTTCAAGGATCCCTTCTTGGATTTCTTCTATGGACAATTCATAGCATAATGGCCCACCTCATGACAATGAAAGCATCGCACTTTCGATTTGTCAAAATTCTTCCCACCATGGGAAGAACTCGATTTGGGATGGGATGCCTTCCCTTTCCCTTTCCTAGCCTTACTTGCTAAGGCTAGATTTTCTTCATCATCTTGCTTTGATGAAGATCCATCTTTGGTGCTTCTTCTTATCTCCTCCTGCATCAAATCCGACCAAAGTCGTTCCCATCTAACAGTTTCTCTCTTCCATTTACTGAGTCTTGGTAGCTATGCCATCTCTTAGGAAGACCGAGGAGACCAAGACTCACCATGTCATTATCAACTATAACCAGTGTACTCGCTCTAGGATTTCTCCAGCTCTACTGTCTCGATCCTGAAAGGAATATTTTGCATACTTACCCAAGGTACAACCTTTGCATGTATCCACTTGTTCCAATTTTCCCTTGGCTAGTCCGGTAGAAATCTGCTGCATGATCTTCAAGGCTCCATGGTGCAAGTGGCCCAATCGTCTATGCCATAGCTTGCCAACATCTTGGCTATGCACCAACTCTGCTTTGGAACTTAGTGCAACACAGTTGTCTACCTCCAGCTTGTAGAGATTCTTTACTTTAATCCCAATTCTCTTGGTCTGTCCAGTGCCAATATGCCTCAGGAATACCTTTCCTTTGCTAGAGACTACATCATAGACATAGTGACAAACACAAGATTCTTCTTCAGACCCGATACATACTTTACATCAGTTAGGGTGAGAGGAGCTCCATGCTTCCTTTGAAATACAACCGTACCTTCACCTGAAGCACGATGCTTTCCATCATCACCCATCTCGATGCGCTTCTGGAGATCCTTCTCCTCCAAGGTATTGAATAGATTCTTGTCGCTGGACATGTGGAATGAGGCTCCACTGTCTAGATACCAAATACATTCCACCATCGATGAAACCATACATGTGATGAGGGAGAAATCCAATTCGAACTATGAGGCCAGTGCCTAACCATCTGATCCCTTCGAGGATCCCTTCATGGATTTCTTCTATGGATAATTCGTAGCATAATGGCCCACCTCATGACAATGAAAGCATCGCACTTTCGATTTGTCAAAATTATTCCCACCATGGGAAGAACTCGATTTGGGATGGGACGCCTTCCCTTTCCCTTTCCTAGCCTTACTCACTAAGGCTATATTTTTTTCATCATCTTTCTTTGATGAAGATCCATCTTTGGTGCTTCTTCTCATCTCCTCCTGCATCAAATCTGACCAAAGTCATTCCCAATCTAGCAGTTTCTCTCTTCCATTTACCGAGTCTTGGTAGCTATGCCAGCTCTTAGGAAGACAGAGGAGAGCAAGACTCACCATGTCATCATCAACTGTCGTGGTCCCTACACTTCCAAGCTCATCCTGTAGGTGATGAGCCTATTTAGATATGTAGATATCATGTTGCCCTTTTCACACTTGATTTTTTGAAACTTGTCTTTCAATGCCAGCTTCCTCTGATCGCTACTGTTTTGATATAGATCCTTCAATATTTTCCACATTGAAAATGGTGTCTCCTTCCCATGGAGGCTCAAAACAATGTGGTCTCGAACTCCCTCCGAGAGGATTCTCCTCACTCTAGCCACACATTTCTTCCATTCTGCCAATTCTTGGGCATTAGCTACTGCCAGCTTGGGGAATTCTTGATCAATGAAATCCTTCAAACCATTGTCCTCTAATATCGCTTCCATGAGATCCTTCCAGGCTATATAATTCAAGCTTCCATCAAGGGCATACTCGAGTCTCAAACTACTGAATGCCATTGATGAAATTGAGATGTGATTAGAACTTGATTTCTATAATCAAGAGCTTCAAACTTCGAACTTCTCCCTTCTTTGTATAATGTTCTTCGCTTTGATCACCTTTGCTCTGATACCATGTAAAAATTCCATTGTAGATCACCTGATAATGCAATATACTAAAGCAAAATACTTGATCTACTTCTACAAACAAACTTGCGGAAGCTTAATCGATTATGAGCACAATCAAATAGAACATATATAATAGAGAATGAGAAAGCAATCACACATGAACACAGAAGAATACTTTGGGGAAAGCCTCAACTAAAAACACTGATCTCTGTATTATCATACAAGTGGAAATATGTCCGGGTTACACAAAGCTTTAGCTTGCAAGCTATCCAGTTCTCAATACAATCCCTCAATACAACTCACAGACTAAATAGACACAACATATGCCTTCCCTCAATCCTCCAAGCCTCATATTTCCTTGCGCAATTTCTCTTGGGGTCCAATGCTACCACCTGTGTGAATTATGGCCTCACACAACTCACCAAAATCAAAAATAACTACGCAATCCTCAAGGAATGAATTCCTTCTGTATGCAAGAGATATCCTCAATGGAATATTCCTGCAACTGATAGTACACTGTCCCACCATCTTATCTCAACTAGGTCTTTGACATAACTAACATGCATGAGTTATTTATGAGAGAATATTCAGTTATCTAAAGTGCAGCAGTTACATGCATGCATGCATTAACTAATGGAACTCACAATCTGTTCCTCAAACTGTTGGAACTAATCTAGCTGGACTTAACTCAGTTAACTGAGCTAACTAATTACAACTCAAAGTACAACTCATCCTGATTACTTTAATTAAGGAATAACTTCCTCAATCAAAGGAATCACTGTTTCATGTCCTCACATAGACTTCATGTTTGATTTTCTCCAACTAATTAACTCAAGATGAATTAATTAATTATTTTTCAAACAACTGCTAAGATCAAATTCAAATTTTAATTCTCAATTTTAGTTCAAGGACTAACTAAAATTGGAATGTATCCCGAAATGCTACTTTTATCACTTCTATATTTAGCATTTCTTGTTGCTATTTTCAACACTTTGATCTTTTGTCGTTTATTCTCCTTTGTTGTTGATCTTCCATGCTGACTGTTTTTTTTTACTTTGGCTTTTCAACTGATACACTTTCACCTGATACTCTTTCATCTCGGCTCACTTGTTACTTTATTTTACTATGTTGTTTTCACTTTTACTATGCATTTTTACAATAAGTCATTTAACTTCTCCTAAATATCTACATCTGGTAATTTGATATTTACCATTTTCCTGTAAATTTCATCTGCTTCTGTGTACTTGGCAAAGGTGGGCCTGTTCACAAAAATGTGTTTTACCTCATGTTAGAGGTAAAATAGGTTCTCAAATGTTTGGTACAGAGCCTTTCTTGTAGGCATTCCCTTCATAGAGGAATTATTGGCTTGATCTCTTTCCACCTCTCTGATTCTCTTGTTGTAGTCTTCCTGTGGCATCAATTTGTCATTTATTACCAAGGGATTTAGCAGACCTTTCTACCTTAAAGCATTAAACTTAACCATGAACCTGTCTATAGTTAGCTACATGGTTTGGCATTTTTCCTCAAGGTTCATCATTAAATTCCTCTTGATAAGCACTTTTTTCACTTCTAATATGGTTCCAGTCCTGTCAGCTATGTCTAGCTCCTAGAATTCATATTTATTTTTAGAGTTAAGGAAGTGGATTATTTTGGTGGCTTCTTCTGGCATGTCTCCAAGTTCAGCCTTAACTTGTTGAATTACTTCTGTAGCCTCTTTGACTAAATCATTTTGTTCAAAGATGACTTGTATAGATGGCCAAATATCATTCACAGAGTCAATGATATTCGCCCATAGCTGTTCTTTAGCCTAGGCAAGTGTCTCCTTCAATGTTAGCTCTTTTTCTAAGTTTTTTATCCTCTCATTCATCCTAGTTGACTTCTGAACTTCATCTTTGTGCATAATCTGGGATATTTTCTTCTCATCTTCTAGACTCCTTAACTATTGTTTGAGTCTATTTATCTCAGAGGTCTGAATGGACATGTCCTCCATTGCTTTGACCAGTTTTCTTGCCTCATCACTTGGCTAAGCTGTTGTTGTTGTTGAACCTATTGCTGGCATAGATGTTGTTGCAGCTGGAAGTGCTATAGCCAGTGGAGCTCTGGGGGCCAATGAAGCTGCCAAGGTTGATGGTACTGTTGTAGTGGCTGTTGGAATGGCTGTCTCAAGGCCGTCCAATTTTAACTGTATCAAAATGTCCAACTCCTTCTCCATTTACTTTAACTGATCATTTAATTGGAGGATGAGGTCCATCATCTCCTCTTGTTGGGTCTGGCTTTCAAGGACCTCCTTTGTCTGTGGATGCTCTGAATGAGGCAGTTTCAGTTGCTTCTTCAAAGAAGCAATATCCTCATTCTTTTTCTTTATCAGTTTCTCTGTAGCTTTGACATCACTAGGATTATACCCAAGCTCAATCACCAAGTCTTCCAGTGACTTGATTCTGTTGTCCTTGGCCTGTGAGGAGGCCTTTTCCAGCTTGTACTGTGTTGTGATATTATCTAGTGAGCCTTGGAGTTTGTGCATAGTCATAGCTTTATTTGTCATGGTGGAATAGATCATCTCACCTACCTGTTTGTGAAACTCAATTTGGTCAATAGGGTGAACATCCCTAGCCAAAACTTCAAATTCAGTTTTCCTGTAGTCAGCTGATGATTTGGGTTGTTGGACTGTAGGTTGCATGAATTTCATTTGCATCTTCCTATTCTTAATGTCAAAGGCTAGCATTAATCTATTTTGATTGGTAGTTGTTTGCTTGAAGTACTGGGCATAAGTCTCAGCCTTCAATGCCTCATTGTTCAACTTATTTTCCTTGTACTTTTCTTTAATATCTTTCTCTTTATCCACAGGCTTGCTGGATGAAGAGACTTTAATGTTGAGCTATTTCTTAATAAGTTGGGTGTTTGAGGTAGAAGGCTGGTATGTTTCTTATGAAGCTTCTAGGCCTTTTCCTTCCAACCATTGTTTCAGTGTCAGTGATTTCCACTATGTCAATGGTGTCTTCTTGTTTAGTTACAGGATTAAGCTTGGGCCTCTTCCTGTAACTGATCTCAAATTGGTCATTTGTGGTTTCCATGGCTGAACTAGAACCTTATTCCCAGGTTCTTTTTACATTTCTGTCTTCATTGGCTAGATTCTGCAAAATAGGAGGAATATTCATCTATTCTTCTAGGACTGGAACCTGTAGAAAGGAACTAGTATCAATTTGCTTTTCCACATCTATCAATGTATTCTCCACATATCCTACAATACTGTCCATATCTATCAAATTGTTTTCCAACCATTTTGGCTAGTTGGAAAATCTCTCAATGTCTGGCCTGGAATGATGTATGAAAGGACCCAATTTGTCTTTAAACATTATTTTATTTATGACTCCATGTGGGTCATATTGCCACATAAAACTATTCTTGAAATTCATCTATTGTAAAATATTATCTGCCTCTAGGCTAGCTTCCCTAGTATTACAATTAAAGGGGCCCAATTTATTTTTCATTTTGAACTGGGTCTTCTTCCTCATTGATAGGAAATTGACTTCATCAGAGTTTATAATCTGCCTAAAGTATTCTAATGCAAATATCCTCATGGGGAGGTATTTGGGCAGTTTGTAAGGAGCTAGTTGGCATCCATATATCCTTATCGTTGTGTGGCCTTGGTATAAATACTGTTGGGCCGTTAATATGCCATTATTATTATCACTTTTGAACGCTTATTCAACCCATTCCTACTATTCTTCATCATGTCATTTATTATAATTTATTACATAAATCCATTTTATAATGATTTATGCTCTTATGAATGAATGTTATTTATTCTCCTTTATTTCTAATAAATTGATGATTATGCATGATTTTATCAATGAAAGTTTAATAAATTGGTTATAACATTATTCACCATTTTTAGCCTCCAAGATAATTTCCAGATTGAATATTTGATCATTAAAAATGCCAACTCAGAAATGCGCTGGAATAAGAAGTGACAGTTTTGCGGTTGAGATTCTGAGAAAATGAAGATTAATCTGGAAAATATAGAACATGGGTTTTGTCCAGAACGGACCAAATTAACTTTAGCAAAGAATGGTTTGCCCAAATTCAGCTTCTATTGAGAGAAACATAGGGTTCTTTGAACACAATTTTTCAGATTCGCTATGTGGCCGTTTTCCAAATCTCAACTGCAAAGCCAAATTCACCTTGCTCTTGTTGAAAGATGGATGGAAATATATTTTCTTATTGATCAATTGGTTGGAAACAATCCAATTTTGTAATAGAAATCATATTGTAGTTATCTCTATTGTAACTTCTCTCTAATCTCTCTATTTAAATGAAAACA
This sequence comes from Pinus tabuliformis, assembly GCA_031772625.1. Taxonomy (NCBI): domain Eukaryota; kingdom Viridiplantae; phylum Streptophyta; class Pinopsida; order Pinales; family Pinaceae; genus Pinus; species Pinus tabuliformis. The sequence continues at coordinate 460,755,970 of CM062816.1, read as the reverse complement.
GAGATCAGAGAGGGGGATGATTTCAGGATGGATTCGAATGATGGAATTGAGGATGAATTAGAGATTCAGAATTAAGGATGGCAGAGAGAATGGATAATGGATGAGAGATGGAGAGATTTATTTTTGTAATCCACTGTAACTCTGTTTTCATATTTTTAATATAAATCTGGTTGCCATTCCATCTTTGATCCTGAAGTAACCCAGCAGCATCCGCTGGCGGCTAAGGGCCCAACCTCTGGTGGATTGTGCTGCTGCTGTATATTATCTCTTTGGTTTATGCGTGGTTTTCATTATCAACTTTATTTTCTAATCTGGTATGTTCTATTATTTTACATCACGGTTCTGTTATATCTGATTTATGTTCAATTGAGTAATATCGTTCTCTATGACAGGAATGACGTATTGATTCATCTTGACTTGGTAACGCATTGTTGTCCTTTTAATCATTGATATAAGATTGTCGGTCCTTATAGAATGTATTATTGTTCAATTACAGCATATCCGTGTTGTAACACTCTTTAATTGGTATTACTGAATTCATCTTAGAGATTATATTTTCTTGCGATTGTTGAATCTATGAACGTTGCTATTCCATTCTAAAATACAATTGTATTATTTATAACTAAGACTAACAATCGGATTACCAAGATCAGATTACTATTAAGGTGTGCTGTGCATTAAGTTATTATGTATTTATATTTGACTTTCCAGTGTTGTCTCATATTCCATCATTAATCAATGCTGCTCAATTTCTGTGTGCTATCCGATTTATTCTTAAAGTAAAGATTGCTATTAATTTGGCTTTGTTGTTAATCCAGGTGGATATTGGTGGCCACCTGCCAAGTCCACCTAGACCCCCACCATTGTTTCTCTCAGCATTTTCAGTTTCCTTAATTGTAGCACAACTTACTATTTTTAGCAGTTTTTCCGGTCCTGAACTTCTCGAGCCGTTTTGAGGCCCTAAACGACGTTTTTTGGGAAATCTTGGGGCAACATGGGTCCATGGACCGATTTTGCCCTTCCCAAAGTGGTAGTGCTCGGATAGATCTTTCTAACGAGCTATTGTACATGTGAAACGGAGATCGTATGCCAAAGTTACGACCCCGGGAAGTTGATGTACCAATTTACCCAAACGAGGCCCACAGTTTGGCGTTTCATCTCCTAGGGTTAGGTTTTGGAATGTTAAGGGTTTTCCATTGTTTCTCAACAATAAATAGGCCTTCGAGCCTCATTGTAAGATAGTTCAGAGGCATGTAGCCACCACATCTCTTCTCAGAGATAAGCTACCATCACCCTAGCTGGTTTATTTCCATTTTTGGTTGTAAGCATATTTCAGTATTTTCCATTAATGAAATGAAGTATTATTTCCACTGCATCTTTGTGTATATGGTTATCTCTGTAATTTGTTGCGTTCCTATTTAAATCCGGATCAGTGGTATCAGAGCGGTCTGCTTTTTCTCTGTTTTTCTTTGCATGTCCCCAACAAGGTCGGGATATAAGGAGTTAGGGCTTGAACTAGTCGAACCCTTGCAAGACCAGCCTCACAAATCCCGACGGACTCCCATGGCAGATGAGAAGAAAGACGAGGGGGCAGGAGATCCCATCAAAATCTTGCTCGAAGAAGCCCTCGAGTGACAACGGAACACGATGATGGACAACTTTTCCCAGATCCTTCAGCAGCTACCCAGAAGTGACGCATCGGCTTCCAGCAGCTACTCTGGAAATGCCACGCCCTTTAAGGTACAAGTTAATTTTGAAATCCCCATATTCAAGGGTCAGATAGATGCAGATGCCGTAGATAAATGGTTAAATCTGCTAGAGGGTTATTTTTCTGTTCATGAATTTTCGAGTCGGGAAAAGATTGTTTTCGCAATCCAAAGTAGGGGAATGGTGCCCCTAAACCACAAAACAAAGGACAAAGCCAAGGCGGGACAACCCAAGACAACCCGCTGAAGCTGCAAGTAAAGAACAGCACCGCGAAGCCGAAAAAGGACACTGGAAAATGGTGTGAGTTCCATAAGAGCTCCACTCACAACACAAGTGAGTGTCAGGCTAAGCAGTCACTGGTGGCTGAGCTAAAGGTTTCAGAATCAGATGCATGTTCCGACTCTGAGTCAGAACCCAATAAGGGGAATGAAAAAGGGAAGCAAATCATTGATGTGGATCCCAACGCCACTATTGCTACCGCCAAGATCCAGAAAAATGAACCCGAAGATCCAGAGGAGGAGGAGCGTCTCTTCCACTCCCAGATGTGGGTAAAGGGCTCCCCGATACAGTTCATTGTTGATAGCGGGAGTCAAAAGAACCTCATTTCGGCAGAGGTCGTGAAGCGGTTGGGCTTACCGACCACAGCACATCCACAACCATACACCATTGGGTGGCTTCACCAAGGACGAGATCTTCGCATGAGCCAGCAGTGTCGCCTTCCATACAACATCAAGCCCTTCACGGATGAGGTATTGTGTGACATTGCTCCCCTTGAAGTTTGTGATGTATTATTAGGATAGCCATACTTGTGGAAGCGACATGCTGTGTATGAATCAAGGCCCCGTGCTGTTATTATTACATTGGGAAATAAGTTGTACAGGATACCAGAGGTAGCACCACCTACCGCCATCTCTTTGATTACTGCAAAACAATGCAGTAAGATCATTTCCAAAACCAGGAAATTTGTTTTCCTGATGATACGCCCTCAAGGAAAGAAGAAGACGGTGGCCGTGGTCTCCAGACAGGGTCCCTCTACACGACAACTACAGATGGACAAGGTTGTGGAGGAGTACGAGGACATCTTCACCTCCCCTGCAGGGGTTCCTTTGTACTGTCAGGTCAAGCACTCCGTCGATCTGACCCCAGGTGTGCCGCTACCCAATGGACCAATTTATCGGCGCTCCGTTCTGGAGAACAATGAAATCAAGAGGCAGATTCAGGAGCTCCTGCAGAAAGGTCACATCCGTCCGAGTTCATCGCCTTGTGGGAGCCCGATCGTGTTGGTACAGAAGAAGGATGGGATGTGGAGACTCTGTATTGACTATCGGGCGCTGAACAAGATCACTGTCCGTAATAGGTACCCGATCCCGCGGATTGATGACCTCCTGGACCAGCTAAAGGGGGCGAAATATTTCAGCAAGATCGATCTGAAGTCAGGATGTCACCAGGTACCAATCGAACCCTCTGATGTGTGGAAGACTGCCTTCAAATCCAAGGAGGGCCTTTTTGAATGGTTGGTTATGCCTTTCGGTTTGACGAATGCTCCTGCAACCTTCATGAGGCTAATGGATGACATCTTGCGGCCATTCACCAACTCCTTTGTAGTAGTATACTTGGATGACATTCTGATCTTCATCCAGAGTTGGGAAGAGCACCTTCACCACATCCGACAGGTTCTCCAAACACTGTGGCAACACAAGCTATGTGCCAATTTGGAGAAATGCACTTTTGGCATGACCCAGGTTCAGTATCTGGGATACATCATTGATGAACAGGGGGTGCATGTCGATCCAGCCAAGATCCAAGTCATTCGGGATTGGCCATCTCCAACCACTCTAACAGAGCTCCGCAGCTTTCTAGGTCTTGCCAACTTCTACCACAGGTTCGTGTTGGGGTTTTCTCATGTTACATGGCCCTTGAGTCAAGTCGCCAAGGGAGGGGTGAAAGCAAAATTCTTTTGGTCTGAATCTCAACAGAAGGCATTCATGGAGTTGAAGGATCGCCTCTGCGCGGCACCAGTGCTTGCGTTACCAGATTTACGACAACCATTTGAGGTCGAGACAGATGCCTCTGACTATGCTATTGGGGCAGTCCTTACTCAACATGGACATCCAGTGGCATATCACAATGAAACACTTTCAGACACAGTCTGGAAGTACCCCACTTATGATAAAGAGATGTATTCCATTGTACAGGCCTGCCGACAATGGAAGCATTACATTTTGGGGAAGGAAACAGTCATCCACACAGACCATCGACCCTTGCAGTTCATACAGACCCAAGGGAAATTGCAGAATGATCGCCATCGGAAGTGGTCTACATACCTGCAACAGTTCCACTTGAATATCAAGTATAAGAAGGGCAGCACCAATAATGTTGCAGATTGCCTCAGTCGACCACCGATCATGGCATTAACCACCGTGCTCAACTCTTGTGGGCACGAGACTTCTGATTGGCCACTTCTCTACAAAAGCAACCCAGAATTCGGCCACACATACCAAACACTCTTGGAGGGTCGGCATGTTCCAGATTTTCACCTCTAGGATGCCCTGTTATGCCACCTGGGTCACCTTTGTGTTCCTTCAAGCGAGCGTGCCAAGATGATTTGGGAAGCACACTACAGTCGAGCTGCTAGGCATTTCGGGGTTTAGAAAACAATGGCAGTACTGCAAAATTATATTGGCCGAACCTTCGACAGGATGTTGGGAAGTACATCCGATCATGTACTGCCTGTGCCATTGCCAAACCAACCATTAAGAAGCATGGCCTCTATACCCCGTTGCCTACCCCTAGTCGACCTTGGGAATCCATCTCCATGGATTACATGTCAGGCCTTCCTTCCACTAAGCATGGAAATGACTGTGTTTTTGTGGTTGTCGACAGGTTCTCGAAGATGGCCATTATGGCAGCCTACAAGAAGAATATCACAGCAGAAGCCACTGCTAAACTCTTCTTTGAACGAGTGTGGGTGCACTTTGGGATCCCACAGTCTATCATCTTAGATCGGGACAGTCGGTTTCTCAGCACATTTTGGTCAAGTCTCTGGTCAATGCTGGACACCAAACTCACGAAGTCCACAGCCTTCCATCCTCAAACTGATGGCCAAACAGAGGTTGTCAATAGGATGATTATGCACATTCTGCGCATGTATAACTCAAAGCATCCACGCACATGGGACGAGAGCCTCCCCTATGTTCAGCACAGCTACAACCGAGCTCTTCACAGCTCCACTGGCCATATCCCTTTTCAGGTGGGTTTGGGATTCCAGCCACTATGCCTCATTGATGTGGCCATGCCACTTGCAGCTACTCACATAAATTCTGCTCATGTCCAGTCCGAAACAGATAAGGCCACCAGCTTCATTGAGCGCATCCAACATATTCGCCAGCAAGTCCATGACATTCTAGAGAAATCAAATGCCAAGTACAAGCAGCGACATGATCAACATCGGGTGCCACACAAGTTTCAGGTGGGCGACAAAGTCTGGTTGCATTTGCAAAAGGAATGCCTTACTAGAGCCTATCGGAAATTGAGACCACTCTGATATGGTCCTTACACCATTACTAAGGCTATGGGAGACAATGCATTTGAGCTCAGCATTCCCCCATTCCTTGGCCTGCACCCAGTGTTCAATGTGGACCGCCTTCAGCCATACTTTCCACCATTGCTAGACACATCCGACATTGCAAAACAGCTCAAACCCACAGAATTAAATCCAGATTACATGGAACAAGCTGCAACTGATCGGATCATGGACACACAGATCAAGAACACTCGCCAACAGAATATCCAACTGTATCGAGTTGTCAAAGCAGGCCAACTCCTTCAGCAGGGCAAGTGGCTCACCAGGGAACAAGTTCAGCAAAAGTCTCCTCATCTCATGGAGGAACTCAACGCAATGGGGACCATTGCTTCCTAAGGGGGGAGGAATGATCCAGGTGGATATTGGTGGCCACCTGCCAAGTCCACCTGGACCCCCACCATTGTTTCTCTCAGCATTTTTAGTTTCCTTAATTGTAGCACAACTTACTATTTTTAGCAGTTTTTCCGGTCCTGAACTTCTGGAGCCGTTTTGAGGCCCTAAACGACGTTTTTTGGGAAATCTGGTGGCAACATGGGTCCATGGATCGATGTTGTCTTTCCCAAAGTGGTAGTGCTCGGATAAATCTTTCTAATGAGCTATTGTACGCGTCAAACAGAGATCGTATGCCAAAGTTACGACCCCGGGAAGTTGATGTACCAATTTACCCAAACGGGGCCCACAGTTTGGCGTTTCATCTCCTAGGGTTAGGTTTTGGAATGTTAAGGGTTTTCCATTGTTTCTCAACAATAAATAGGCCTTCGAGCCTCATTGTAAGACAGTTCAGAGGCATGTAGCCACCACATCTCTTCTCAGAGATAAGCTACCATTGCCCTAGCTGGTTTATTTCCATTTCTGGTTGTAAGCATATTTCAGTATTTTCCATTAATGAAATGAAGTATTATTTCTGCTGCATATTTGTGTATATGGTTATCTCTGTAATTTGTTGCGTTCCTGTTTAAAATCCAGATCAGTTGTTGTTCATTTCCATTAATTAGAGTTTGTTGTTCAAATTCCTTTAATTACAGTTTGCTACCCATTTGCCTTGTTGTTCATTTCTGTTGATTAATTGCAATAGTTTGCGTTTAAAGAGTTTTCCTAGTTTACTTTCAGTGGCAGCTTTAGTTCAATTTCTATTTCCTTTTAATTGCTTTAAAGTAGGACTGTCAACTGTAGAGAACATTGGTTATTGCTTCCTCTTTCCCATATTGATTGTCTTGTTCCGGTTTGATTTCAATTGCATCAATCTTTAGAGGAATGAGTTATTGCTACTGTATCCTCAATTGATGTTTGCTGAGTGAATAGTTGGATTTTAGAGCATTTGAGTTTATGTTATTGTTAGATTTCTTTTTCAAGCATTCATTTACTTTTGGATTTTAAGCACTATACTGCAAAACAATACTCTTGAGTAAATAGCCGCCTCAAACTGAGTACACTCTTGAAATAAAAAGTCATCCCTGGGTTGACAATTAATGTGAAGGTAATTAGGAGTTAAAAAGACACCTTTTTATTGCTCGACATTTTGACGTCGTTGCTGGGGAGAGTGTAGCCATTTTTAAAAGAGTAGTGTGCATCCGATGAGTGTATGTTAGGAAAGAATTGGGTATTAAAAATGGAAGGTAAGAACCTACGTACGGAGCATGTAAAAGCCCTGCTCCCCCGCCCGCTTTTTAACAGAACTGTTAAAGAACTTAGAGTAGAAATAGATGTTTGAATTTTTGTGTGAATGACTAGGGAAAAAATAAAAATTTTGAAAAATGAATCACATGATTTCACTCAAGTGGTGATGTAATCACCACCCATTTCACTAACTAATTGACAGGAACATTGGAAGAAGGAGCTTCGAAGGAACACATGAAGAACATCTTCTGTTATGGTAAGAAATTGCCCAACATTTTTAGTTTTGAATTTCCTGCTCATCTAATTCCACACCCTCACCATAATAAACCAGTACAATATGCTTACAGTGTTGAACTGCCAAATTTACCCAACCTTCCCACCCATTCTATCTCACATGTGCCATTAGAGAAAACTTACAATGAGATTCAGAATGTTTCAAATTCAAAAATTGTAGAAGCTATGGAAGAAAATGAGGTTTCTTTTAGGTTGCACCAACAAACCATTTTAAAAGCTCAAGAACTTCATGGTATGATGGGAAATCAAGAAAGTAATCGATATATTGAAGATTGGTTTCACTCCATCACGTGTTTGCATCATCACTCCATACTTCAACAATTTTTGATACCATCTTTTCAAGGGAAGTTGGCTTCTGATACCCTAATTTTTATCAACATGCATTTTTCAAATTTGGGTATGTGCATACGTAAAGCCTTATTTCTAAAATGGTTCCACTAGAAATACTCTTATACATAAACATAGTCGATTCTCAAAGAAGAGTAGGATAGTGGAGAAAATAAAATAAATAAACAAATAAAACAAACACGCCTTTTTTATTTTTATTTTTGTAAAGCTAGTTGTTTTTTTGTTGCAACATGCTATGGAAATCAACATCGGTGATAATTTTTTTTAATTCATTTGTGTATGTAGATGACTTATAATGGAAATAATAGTTCTACAAACACTCATATTCACTTTTATCACCAATTTGAAAAAATGCTTGAATATCACATTTTTTTTGGCTTGCGGGCTTGATGAAATTTCTGAAAAATAATCGGGACAGTCATGTTGTGAGGGACCAAAATGCAATATTTTTAAAACCTGTTTCTATCCTAAGTAGCCCTTGATGTTTACTTTCCAACCCAATTTTAATCACTCAATTTGGATTTGAAACAAAAAAGTTCGAACCAAAACATTGACAGGGTGTCTAGCGGGTAGCTTAGGAACAGAGTTGGGACAGTCCATTTTTGGAGGCCTAAATGAATGAATTTTTAAACCCTGTTTCTATGGTAGATTCCCCTATGAATCTAATTTACAATGCAATTGGAATCACTCATTTTTGATATCTTATGGGGAATTTATGATCAAAATATTGACTGTCTATCGTAAATAAGCACCCTTAAAACTATGTCTTTCCGGCTTTTCCTTATAGTATTTGACCTATCAATTCTTCTTGTGTTCAAAACCTGTTTCTATTGGAGATAAATAAATTAATCTAATTTCATTTCCAATTTGAATCATTCGAATCCGACATCAAACGAAAAATTTATGCTTGAAGTATCAACTGTTGGTCTAAGCTGGGTAATTGAAAATGACTCTGTTATGCAGGTTGTTCTAACTAAAATTGAAATATCATATCATTGAATTTTTAAAACCTGTTGCTACTGGAGATAAACCTTTGAATTAGCTCTCATTTGGCTTTGGAATCACTCAATTTGGACGAAAAACAAAGAAGTTGTGATCAAAACACTGCAGGTTAGCATGATTGGCCACTGCTCTCCCGCAAGTGACAAATAAATTTTACTTTGTTATTTTCTCCATGGATTTGTTCTACAGAGTAACTACTTGTTAGTTTTTTTGCATAATTCTTGGATTAGGGGAGCCGTGCACCTCTCTTTCTCCATGATTTAATGTTTTATTGCCGGTAGACACTCGTTTTTTGTAGGTCCTAGGAGAAAAAGAATGTCAATTTATGGACGAGTGATTCTTGAAAGAAATTTTAAATGAAACAAAGCAATTTCATCCAACTCATTACCCAACGGATTCATAATAGAAGAAATGAAGAATTGATTTCCATTTCAAGGTTCATGTCTTATTACTGCTGCCAAAACATTTTTCAAAGAGATCATTTTTTTTTACATAATATCATAGCTGTTGTAACTTAATTTATTTATTTACATACTGTTTTTTTAAATAAAATGTTGTTTCTTTTCTGATTTCTCTTATATTTTGTGTTTCAGGTGTTGCTTCATTCAAATTATAACATATCTTCAGCATCAATGCCGTGAACAACTAATTTGTTTTTTTGCATGTTTGCATTTTATGATTGTCCATTTTGTTGTTCCTTTTTCACGTTTTGCTGTTCCTTTTCGAAATATAACAACACGTTTTGTTGTTCCATTTTGAAATGGAACAACATTTATGCACTTTCGTGTTTTGTTGTTCCTTTTCAAAATGAAGTAGCACGTTTTGCTGTTCCTTTTCGAAACGGAACAACACTTCTGCACTTTCACGTTTTGCTGTTCCTTTTTGAATGGAACAACACTTCTGCACTTTAACGTTTTGTTGTTCCTTTTCGAATGGAACAGCGCTTCTGCACTTTCACATTTTGATGTTCCTTTCGAAAAGGAACATCACTTCGACACTTTTCATTTTTGTTATTCATTTTCCAAAGGAACGGCACTTGCATTTTTGCTGTTCCTTTTCCAAAGGAACGACACTTTTCATTTTTGTTGTTCCTTTTCCAAAGGAACGGCACTTGCGTTTTTTGTTGTTCCTTTTCCAAAGGAAAGACACTTTTCATTTTCGTTGTTCCTTTTCCAAAGAAACGGCACTTGCGTTTTTGCTGTTCCTTTTCCAAAGGAACGACACTTTTGATTTTTGCTGTTCATTTTCCAAAGGAACGACACTTGCGTTTTTGTTGTTCCTTTTCTAAAGGAACACCACTTTTAGTTTTTGCTGTTCCTTTTTCCAAAGGAACGACATTTGCTTTTCACACTTTTTTGTGTCTATTTTTGCTTTTTGGTGTGCATTTCCTTTGCTATTCCCTACACGGAATACCACTTTTTGAGTGTTTTTGTTGTTCTTTCAAAAGAGCAACCATTTTCTTCCTCTTGTGAGATTATTCCTAATTCATCTCAACCCCATTTTACTGATTCCCTTTTATGGCATGAAGTACACTACTTTTATGAGGATAAGAATTATGGATTCTTTTGAAGCGAGTTAATATCATTCACGTTATGATCTTTAACAGGACAGCTCTTTGATGATAGATTCTTTTAAAAAATGACACAATATTATATATTACTTTACTGCATTGTTTTCTGCTGTAGATGATACTAATTGATCATCTTAATACCATGCTGGTTCCATCCTCCCTGGTTATAATCTTCTCTGTCTGTAATAAATGAGATTATGGGTATATTTTTTCTATTGACATGTTCAACTTCCCACCATCCCTGCTCTTAAGGAGTACTGAGCCTCCCTCTTTTTATCATAAAAATGTGTAATAACAACAAAATTTTGTTCGTAGATGGAGAATAGGGGGTCTCATTACGAGCCAGCCTACCATGTTCATAAGGCTGTAACAAAGTGACATTCCCATTATGGCCACCACACCAGGGTTATGATCCATTGGATAGCTAAATTATCCTTGGAACAGAAGGTCTCATCACGAGCCGGCCTGATCACTTTTGCTACATCCCAGTGAATGGAAATGTGGTTATCTGGTTACCACGCCAGCATACTGATCTCTTATGTGGAACAACATTGTAACTCTCCATTTATAAATTGAGGATCCTGGCTCATATGGGTTAAAAAGCAACCTTGCCGAGGCTATGGACGCCTGCCGGCAGCAGCGGCTCTGCTTATGTTATTGAAGTTATATCTTATCGTCAATTATTACTATAATACCCTTTTCTTATTCTTTCTTTTTATCAGAGAAGTTATTTCCTTAATTTTTTTTTCCCTATTTTGAACCTTTATGCATGAGAAATTGTTTTATGATCAATCACATCATTTTCAGCTAGAATACTGTCAGTAAAGCATCTTTTTTGCATATTGCTGTCCTTTTTCTCTTTTTCATAACTTATCATCAATCCAAAGCGTCCTATCTCTTATTCATAACTATCTTTACACACTCTTCTCTCATTATAACCATAACTCCCGCTGTCCTATCATTGATATGTGTACTCTGCTTCATTTACTGTTGTATTGTTCATTCCCTTGCCTTGTCATCAACACAACACCTTTCATATGCTTTATGGTCATGGGATCCCTTTTCCAATTGGAGGGGGGAATGTATGCATTATGGGATTGCATGCGATATGATTACTGCACTCTGCCATTACTTCTTGATTTGACAACATATTAGTATTGCCTGTATACACAAGTTTTTCTGATTGAAATTTTTGCATACATCTTAATCTGTTGCTATTCAAAACTAACACTATGGATTTAAGAACATTGTATGCCAAATAGTGCTTTGTTTATAGGAAAACAACAAGTATGGGCAGAATTCTATTCGTAGCATGACCACACTATTGCACTTAACAAAAGAGGCTCGCGAACGTCAACAATTCTTCGGACATGATGTGCTTGCCTAGATTCCACCTTTTGCATCACTTTCAGTACCAACTCTGCCTACATCAGCTTCAACAAATGACAGTACATATATGTCATTTCACATTTTTCTTTTTGGAGGTAAAACTTGAGGTAAAATAGCATAATCTTTTGATTTATTACGAATTTGGGAGAATTTCATGAACATCCATTTTGAGAAGCATTTATCATCTTTCATTCCACATCTTTACCACTTCCCATTTTTCAGCGACATATCATCTTTCAGTTTGGGGAAGTGTTTCTTTCATTCATTTCTTTCTTATGACCATGTCATTTATATTCTTTATCATCCATTGATATTCTTATTCATTCTCAACACCTCCCTTATTCCATGTTGTTTTACACCAAGCATAGACTTCAACAAATAGTAGCAACCATCTCTATTTGTTTTCTAGCATCGCATGAAGGCATGCTAATTTTTCAGAGAGGGGGAGGAATTACTACGCATGATGGATGTTTTCTACTTTCTTCCTCATTTAAGGCATACAATTTCATTTTTACACAGTGCAGAAATTGATTTCCATAATATTAAAAAAAAAATGAACTCAATTCTTGTGATCTCTGGAAAACACAGACATATTGTTAAAATACACATACCCAGATAATTTCAAGAAATATTGGTTCATAAAATTTTGGAAATCATGCACTCTCACCTACAACCCTTTTGTTTATATCTCATGATTCGTGCATCAAAACGATCGGATTTTTGGATCATAGAGATATTCATATATTATAAATCTACTTGCAACATTTCAACAAAATCTGGTTTGTAGTTTTTGGGAAAATGGTTAATGAAGGTTGATGTCACTTATATCATATTTTGCTGCAACTTCATATGCACATAACTTGAACATCAATGTAAAAATTTTTATGCCTTCATCAAGAGTGCTAAAAGTGAATATTCATTAATTAAGGAAGAATTCATTTGTTCTATCCATTTCATGCGCTGGGATGAACAAATTTTTTTATTGCTTGGTTAACACATGGGTTTTGTCTTTGGATTGCATGAGGACATGCAACATATTGAGTGTGGGGGTATGTTGGGCCGTTAATATGTCATTATTATTATCACTTTTGAATGCTTATTCCACCCATTTCTACTATTCTTCATCATGTCATTTATTATAATTTATTACATAAATCCATTTTATAATGATTTATGCTCTTATGAATGAATGTTATTTATTCTCCTTTATTTCTAATAAATTGATGATTATGCATGATTTTATCAATGAAAGTTTAATAAATTGGTTATAACATTATTCACCATTTTTAGCCTCCAAGATAATTTCCAGATTGAAGATTTGATCATTAAAAATGCCAACTCAGAAATGCACTGGAATAAGAAGTGACAATTTTGCGGTTGAGATTCTGAGCAAATGAAGATGAATCTGGAAAATCTAGAACATGGGTTTTGTCCTGAACAGACCAGATTAACTTTGGCAAAGAACGGTTTGCCCAAATTCAGCTTGTATTGAGAGAAACACATGGTTCTTTGAACACAATTTTCTCAGATTCGCTGTGTGGCCGTTTTCCAAATCACAACTGCAAAGCCAAATTCGCCTTGCTCTTGTTGAAAGTCAGATGGAAATATATTTTCTTATTGATCAATTGGTTGGAAACAATCCAATTTTGTAATAGAAATCATATTGTAGTTATCTCTATTGTAACTTCTCTCTAATCTCTCTCTATTTAAATGAAAACAGAGATCAGAGAGGAGGATGATTTTGGGATGGATTCGAATGATGGAATTGAGGATGAATTAGAGATTTGGAATTGAGGATGGCAGAGAGAATGGATAATGGCTGAGAGATGGAGAGATTTCTTTTTTTAATCCACTGTAACTCTACTTTCATATTTTAATATAAATCTGGTCGCCATTCCATCTTTGATCCTGAAGTAACCCAGCAGCATCCGCTGGCGGCTAAGGGCCTAGCCTCTAGTGGATTGTGCTGCTGCTATATATTATCTCTTTGGTTTATGCGTGGTTTTCATTATCAACTTTATTTGCTAATCTGGTATGTTCTATTATTTTACATCACGGTTCTGTTATATCTGATTTATGTTCAATTGAGTAATATCGTTCTCTATGATAGGAATGTCGTATTGATTCATCTTGACTTGGTAACGCATTGCTGTTCTTTTAATCATTGATATAACATTGCTGGTCCTTACAGAATGTATTGTTGTTCAATTACAGTGTATCCGTGTTGTAACACTCTTTAATTGGTATTACTGAATTCATCTTAGAGATTATATTTTCTTGCGATTGTTGAATCTATGAACGTTGTTGTTCCATTCTAAAATACAATCGTATTATTTATAACTAAGATTGACAATCGGATTACCAAGATCAGATTACTATTAAGGTGTGCTGTGTGTTAAGTTATTATGTATTTATATTTGACTTTCCAGCATTGTCTCATATTCCATCATTAATCAATGCTGCTCTATTTCCGTGTGTTGTCCAATTTATTCTTAAAGTAAAGATTGCTATTAATTTGGCTTTTCTGTTGTTCATTTCCATTAATTAGAGTTTGTTGTTCATATTCCTTTAATTACAGTTTGCTGCCCATTTGCCTTGTTGTTCATTTCTGTTGATTAATTACAATAGTTTGCTTTTAAAGAGTTTTCCTAGTTTACTTTCAATGGCAGCTTTAGTTCAATTTCTATTTCCTTTTAATTGCTTTAAAGCAGGACTGTCAACTGTAGAGAACATTGGTTATTGCTTCCTCATTCCCAGATTGATTGTCTTATTCTGGTTTGATTTCAATTGCATCAATCTCTAGAGGAATGAGTTATTGCTACTGTATCCTCAATTGATGTTTGCTAAGTGAATAGTTGGATTTCAGAGCATTTGAGTTTATGTTATTGTTAGATTTCTTTTTCAAGCATTCATTTACTTTTGGATTTTAAGCACTATACTGCAAAACATTACTCTTGAGTAAATAGCCGCCTTAAAATGAGTACACTCTTGAAATAAAATGTCGTCCATGGGTTGACAATTAATGTGAAGGTAATTAGGAGTTAAAAAGACACCTTTTTATCGCTCGACAAATACCAATCTCCCACTCTATTATTCTTTTCCAACTATAAAACTCTTTTAATATCCTAACTGATCTTGGGCTGATAGCTACTGGTTAGCATGTTTATAACTTGATGGAAAAATAAATCAATGAAGTCTTTATAGGAAAAAATAGTGGAGTATTTTTGGGTCAATGGTGTCCAATAGATGACTGATATTGGATTTCCTTTGGTGTCTAACTTTTAAATGATGACTTGAAATTTTTCTGAGTAAAAGTACAAGAACATATGAAATAATGTTGATGAATATTTGAAGACTATCTCATTTGGTAGTCTGATGAAATGTTCATGGATTCTATCTGCTATGAACTAAGCATAGTTGTAAATCGTAGCAGGAGGCTTGCCTGGGCAAAAGATATAAAGGAAAGCAAGGACAACCTCATCCACATGTTCATCAGTGGTGTACCCTAGAATGCAAGAGAGCATGGTTATAATTTGTCTGCCTCTCTTAGAAAAAATGGTGGTAGCATATGGAGGACTATCTGTTGGAGTATGAGACTCCTCTATGATGAAGGTTTGAAAAATCTGAGCCTTCTTGGGAAGGTCTAGCTTGATGTAGAGTTCAAGTAAGTCTTTAATGGAGAGTGGGGTCTCAATGGGGCCTAGCTAGATTTGTAGCATTTGATTAATTGATTCTACAGTAATGGTGAATAAAACTTATTGGTCAGGGGTGACTATGGCTCTTTGATTGGGAATATAGCAAGTTTGGTAGAAGTGGATGATTTCTGGGAATGGTTGTAATTTTGGGAACAAGTACTTGGGAAAATTGGACCCCCATAGGTAAATTTCATCATTCTGGTTCAAAAACTTATCTTTACTCCAGCAGTGGAGTTTCAGTAGGTAGGCAGGGAAAGCATTGTCTTTAATTTGAAATTCTCTATCGGCTAATGCAAGGTGGTCAATATCCAAGTGAGGGGTTTGCAGAGGTCTTACATCCAAAGAGGTTTGGAAAGACATAATTGGGTTTATTGAACTGAATTATGCTTTCTGTGGCTTCAGGAGTGAGGTTTAGAAGCTCTGGAATAGTGGGAGGGTAATTACAGTCTGTAAAAAAGGGTTTGGGATGTACAATAGGTTTCTCTTCAATTTAGGAAGGTTTTTTAATTAATTTAATCAATTAACCTTTGAGAATTACTATTTATAATTCAAATTTACAGGGTCGTTTTGGTTTTTTTCAAGAATACATAGAATTTGACAGTTTTTGGTGCACAGATGGGGTTCTGTGGTAACTGCAGAGGGTATTGAGGCTTGAATTGGTTGTTTTTTTGCTTCAATTTGGTGTCTGTGGCGTCTTCGGGTGGCAAAAGGTAGCTAAATTGGTCACTCAGAGTTTCAGGGTGTCACAATTGGCTAAGTAGAGGTTTATAGCAAAAACGAGCGAAGAGAGTAAAATGGGGCACTTTTAGCCTTTTAACCAATAACGGTAACATTTTGGTGCAAGTATTATTGAATGAAGAGTGGGCAGTTTTGCCTTTAGGCAGGCAGGTGATTTTATGCGACATCACACTACTTTTGGATGGCAGGTGGTATTTTTCGCGAGCACGCGATATAAGCTGGTGCCGCGACGTAGCAGAACAGTGCTCGGCCAAAACCGTGAATCTCACGTGCTCTCGGGCAGTTAACAGTCAGACGATGAATCTACGGGATATGGTTGTGTGTTGTTGGATCTGGGGGTGGGAGATCAGAGGGATATCGTGCAGTTGATTTGCACAGACAGAGTCGAGAAAGTGGTTGGCAGGGCCCAAGGTTTAATTACAAAGAATTGTAATTAATTAAAGAAAAATGTTGGGATTTTTAATATAAGCCAATGGTTAATAAAGGTGGGACCATAGTTTATCTGGTGGGGTTTTTTAACCACACCAAGAGTTGGTGGGTTAAAAAGGGTGTCGGGGAATTTGTAACGTGGGGGATTTACAAAGCAGAACTTTAGGAAAAACTTAGGACAAAGGTTTTTTGTGGGTTTTGTTGTGTGTGGAGCATGATTGTTCAGAGGTCTTTGTTTCAGCCGGATGTATACCCCAGGAAGTTTGTACACCCCTCCACGCGAGGGGGTGCAGGGGGGACTTGTCCCCCCCGCGGGGGTGCGAGGGGGCCGATCCCCCTTGGTTGGGGGGTCCGAGGACCAGCGGTCCCCCGGCGGGGGCTCGGGGGCAGCACCCCCAAAGCTAAAAATAAATGTAAAATTTCCTTCTAAAAATATAGTAATTTCTAGTCAATCTGGGTCGTTCATTAGGCAGATGATCTGACGGTAGAACTTATGTTTAGTTTAGGGTTTTTTGCCCTAGAAGGCAAACCCCTCTCTTTGTATGAGGGCATTGTATTGGAGGCTGAGATATAGATCTGTATTCTGTGAGCGAGAAACAGAGAGGTGAGACTGTGAGAGAAAACAGAGGATATTACAGCGGATTTGCTGTAGGTTGTGTCTCTTCATTTTGCTGGATAATAGAAAGGAAGGACTGGCTGTTCGGGGTGGACGCGGCCCAAACTGGGTGAACCATGTATATCTGTGTCTCTCTTGTTTTGTGCGTTTTCTGTGTTTATATTTTTGCAATATTTTATGTGTTCCATTGCTCCGTAATATATAATTTTCTAACAGGTTTTTAAGGGAAAATGGAAATTAATAAGGGGGGAAGGTGATATTTGTAATGGGGAATGGGTTTCACACTAGGGAAAATGGTTTTGGGAAGGGGGAATTATTTTTGAAGGGTAATATCTAGGGATATGTGTGGAACCAAGGGGTAAAAGGTTAAAATGAGGGGAAAGGGTATTTACTGGTAATGAAGGGATAATGAGGGGAAATTAGCAAATAAGTGTGTGGGGGTGTAGTGAATTGATGGGAAATTATTAAACAAGCTTTGGTGAATATCCTTTCTTTTTCACAATTCCTCTTGCACATGAAACATAGGATTAAGCATGATGAATGTGCTTTTGACTTAGCAACCTTGTGCACTTGCAACATTTCTTCTACCTACCCTTTATTTACCCTAGCATTTTCTCTTCATTCAATGGGTGCATTTGAGCTTGCTGACCCTTTATTTCTTTTTCTTTTGATAAGAAAACTATATAATTCTAACCTTGTAACTTCCAATGGATCAGATTAAACTATTGAGCTCATTTTTATTCTCTACCTAACCACTGATCTACCAAGATTAAATAGCTTGGATAGATATTTATTCTCTATCTATCAACATGGAATTTAAAGCATGAATGAATCAAGATTAAACTATTTGACCATCACGGATTGTGGCATTTTTGACAAGCTGCACACAATCTTATTTTGCAAGGTAAAGTAAAAAGTAGTGGCATTTGAATTTGCACACTTTCATGATCTATTTTTATCTCTTTTTTTGGGGTTCATATTTTCTACTTTTTTAATCTTTTTCTTTCTTTTTGTCCTTTGATTATTCTTTTAGGACATACCCCTTTTACTTTTTTTTAATTTTAATATGGGAAAACATTTTGCAGAAAGAAAAAGTATGTACAATATTACAAGACTAACCATAGCCAATTCAAAATTATGAATCCTATTATTATAGGACCTTAACACACTCAGCTCAGAAATTCTACAAAAATGATTAGTAGGTCAGCTTCCCAGCTTCAGTGCAATTTCCCCACCAGCAACTCCTAGTAGCAGATTACCAGTTCCCTCTAGGAATTGCACAGTTTCTGCTGCCAATGACTAAGAAGCCAATTGTCAGTTCCCTCCCGGAATTGTGCTTTTTTTGTTGCCAGTGACCCCAGTAGCCAACTTCCAGTTCCCTCTAGGAATTGCGTAGTTTTGGCTACCAATGACCCTAGCAGCAAACTGATAGTTCCCTCTGGAAACTGCCAGTCTCTCAGCGAGTTACTCCCAAAAACTGTACAATTTATGCCTGCTGACCCTTCATGCAGCTTGACTAGTTCCTTTGGAAAATTATGCAAATATAGCTTTCTAGCCCCCGCTGCCTATTCGTTCCGAAAAATACATAGAGCATGCCTACCTTTCCTTCCTACATCCTAGACTGTCCCTCCCAAAATTTGCGCAATTTTTCCTCCCAGTCGAGCCAGACCTCGCAGGGAGACACTGTTGACTCAGATTGCCCATCTCCATCACTCATTGACTCTTGTGCAGTTTTTATCAGCAGTGCCTGGAGCCATCATCCTGCGTCACAACCTTACCGCCTCTCCCGGTCACCTACATCCGAAATGATCATGTTCCATGGTAGACTAGAAGATTTTGGATTTGATGTCATCTCATCATGAGTAACTATCAGTACAGGTACACCAACAAACATGGCAAGATGACTAATGGGATGAACAAAGGAAGCACATGCAAAAGGACAGGTTCAACAATGGATGAACAAACGAAGCATGCAAAGTAGACAAACGTGACAAACATGCACCTTCATGAACAAATGAGCGTGTTAAGCCTTCCAGCATGCAAGCAAGGAACAACATGCTAAAGCTTCATCAAGAAAACCAAGGACCATTGAAGACTCCACGCACTTTGCCATGCAGAGGTGAAGCTATGATACACCATGAAGACATCCATCACCCAGCAGCACTAAAGCTCGACATGCACTCCAGCAGTAGCAACACAAATGTATGAGCACTATCATGTAAAGTAATGTTGAGTCATGTCATGAGTCATGTCGCCCACATCTCCACTATGGGCTATGTTGTCAATCGATGTGATGTAACATGTAAGTTCAAGAGACCCACTTGTTGAACAAAGAGTCATGTAAGTCAAAAATTCATGGAAGCCAAATGTCATGAGGGTAGTCGAACAGCCACAAGGGTCAGTTTCACCCTTGGCTATAAATAACCCTCATTTGTACATGCAAAAGACTTTTCACCTCAACTCCTCCCACATAGCCAAGAGAGTCTGAAATCTTTTCTTTGAGGAGTAAGTAGCGGCTCCAACTCCCCGCACTCGAGGTTAGTGATGTATGGTGTAACAATGTGTCTTGGAACTTTGGCTTAATTCAGAAGCCTGCTAACAGGCCAACACATTTTCAAACATGTATTGTATCTATTGGAAGACTGATCTTTAACACTTGTAATGCATGTTTCTTTAACCTATGTTCTACATCTGAACTGTTTCATTTTTTGTAATGCATAATCTATTAATGGAAATTTGTTGTATACGATTTTAACATTGTCTCGCCCATGTAGACTGCTTTTCTGGACATCAGACATACCTTTCACATGAAGCTTGCAGTAACAACCGTTGCACTCGTTTAGACTGATCTGTTGAATGTTCTACATGTTATCTTACCTTATACGTTGTGACTGCTGCATCCGTGTGGACTGCTCCTCTGGAAATTGTGCATGTCCTATTGTGTTGTGTGTTCCTAACAGTGTTGGGATTTATCCCAATCGACCTGGAACTCACTCTCACCCTCTCCCTTAACAGTGAAAGAACCATTGACACAAGTGACACTTACACTCACCAAGCATGTGAACCTCACTTCTCAAAGACAAAGAAAACACAATTTCTTGAAGGAGTTGCTTAGCCTGCAGTTGGACCAAGTCCCGAGAAACATCCTGTGAGGGGAATGCACCAAGCTCTGATAGACAAGCTGCCCTCTGCAAGAAAATCATTGAAGCCTATGTACTTGACAAAGCAACACATGCTGTTGTGAAAGGTTGGTAGGGAGGCTCCCAAACGAAGCTAAGGAAAAATTTTGGAGGGTGGTTGTAGCCGATACAACATGTTGCAAGATCACATATGCATCTTTTACTCGTTCACACACTCAGTCATTTTTTTGAAGTTCTAACGACCAGATTCCCCTCTGACAGCCGGACCATCACCCCACCATCTACTTGGTCGATTTGTAAAAATTCTCTCTACAAATCTCGCTTTAAGACCATGCAGAAAATCTATTATAGGTTAACCTGATAATGCAATATAAATCAAGGTAAATTACTATAACCTACTTCTACTATCACTTTTTAGAAGCTTAAAGATCGAGCTGAAAAATATAACCAGAACAAGAAGAATCAATGGCACAATACACATGAAAATACTTTGGATAAAGCCTCAACTAAAAGCCCCACTATCTGTATTATCATACAAGCTAGAAATACATAGGAATTATACAAAGCCTTAGCTCTCACAGCTAGCCAACTCTCAATGCTCACAAGAAATCTTATCTTCTCACAAGCCTTCTTCTCTGCCCTCCAGGCTCCTATTTCCTTGCGCTCTTTCTCCTGGGTGATCCTCCTGTTACCAGGTGGAAAACTTTCTACCACATGTAACACTGATCCTCCAAAACTGCGCAATCCTCAAGGATCCTTTGCCTTGACTGCATGCATGAGTTTCCTTTATAGGAAAACACATGCAACTGATAGTACAATGTGCTTGACATTTAACTCAACTGGGTCTTTCTTAGAATAGACATGCATGAGTTTCTGATGAGAGAATATTCAGTTAACTAAGTAGCACTAGTTGGATGCATGCATGCATCAACTGACTGATAACTCTCTATTAATTCCTCAAACAGTTTGGAACTAATTTAACTGGACTTAACTCAATAAACTGAGCTAACTAATTACAACCCAAATATAACTCAACCTTATCTCCTTGATTTAAGGAATAACTCAATCTTATCTCCTTAATCAAAGGGATAACTCTTGCATGACTTCAGAAAGACTTCTAACTTGAATTTCTCCAACTAATTAATTCACAATGAATTAATTAATTATTTCCAAGTAGCTGTTAAGACTAAATTCAATTTTAATTCAAAATTTTATTCAAGGACAAATTAAAATTGGAATATTCTTGTTGCCATATTCTTGAAGGAGCTACTTGGCCTACAGGTGGACCAAGTCTAGATAAACATCATGTGAGGGGAATGCACCAAGCTCTAATAGACAAGCTGCCCTTTTGCAAGAAAATCATTGAAGCCTGTGCACTTGACGAAGCAAGACATGCTGCTATGAAAGGTTGGTAGGGAGGCTCCCAAACAAAGCTAAGGAAAAATTTTGGAGGGTGGTTGTAGTTGATACAACATGTTGCAAGATCACATATGCATCTTTTACTCATTCACACACTCAGTGATTTTTCTGAAGTTCTAACAACCAGATTCCCCTCTAACAGCCAGACCATCACCCCGCCATCTACTCGATCGACAGTCACCCAGAGCAATGAAGGAGCACCAAGCACGTTATTTCAAGCTGTGCTGGATGCAAGCAAATCAATCAGTCTCCATGTTGGTCAACCAGAGAGTTTGAACCGATAGCCACCCCGGGACTCAGTCCCTCGAAAAATTGCACAGAGGTTGCAAGCATTGCCCACTCTGCTAACTGAGAAAATTGCATAGATAGGCCAGGCAGACACCCAGTGCACGTCCCTGTCTCTCTCAGGAAATTGCGCAATTTTTCCAGCCAACCCTCTGGATAGTCGACTGGCTACTCATCCAGAAAATTATGCAATTTTCATTAGCAGACCGTCTATTTCTCAGTAGTCTGTTGAGCTCAGAAATTATGCAAAGATGATCAGCAGGTTGACCTCCTAGCATTAGTGTAATTTCTCTCGCCAGCAGCTCCTAGCAGTAGACTGTCAATTCCCTCTAGGAATTGCGTAGTTTCTACTGCCAAGCTCCTAGCAGCTAATTGCTAGTTCCCCTAAGGAATTTTGCAATTTCTGCTGCTAGTGACCCAGCATCCAACTACCAGTTCCCTCCAGGAATTGTGTAGTTTTGGCTGCCAAGCTCCCAGCCAGTTCCTCCAAAAAATTCTACAATTTCTATATTCCAAGCCTCCCTGCAACCTAGCCTGTTCCTCCAAAAATTTGCACAGTTTTGCTACCAAGCCCCGTTGCCCACTCGTTCCAGAAACTACGTAGATTATGCCTGCCCAACCTTCCTGCAGTCCAAACTATTCCCCGAAAAAACTACGTAATTTTGTCCTCCAGCTAGGCCAAACCTCACAGATAGTCACTATTCATCTGGATTGCTCATCTCCATCACCTAGTGACTCTTGTGTAGTTTTCATCAGGAGTTCCCGAAGCCTCCATCCCGCCTCGCAACCTTGTTGCCTCTCCTAGTCACCTACATCTGAAATGATGATGTATCATGGTAGACTAGGAGGTTTTTGGATTTTATTTCATCTTGTCATGAGTGCATGTAGCAACATGTACATAAACAAACATGATGCGACGATGAACACGATGAACGAAGGGAGCACATGCAAAAGGATTGGTTCACCAACAGATGAACAAACGATGCATGCAAAGAGATGTGCTCGCAAACGTAACATCATGCAAATATGTGTTCGCGGGCAGAGGGATGAGCAAACATGCAAGGTGTGCTCATAGATAGACAAACGAACGAACATGCACCTTTCCTGAACAGACGAACTTGTCAAGCCTTCCAACATACAAGCAAGGAGCAACGTGAAAAAGCAACATCAAGCGAACCAACGACCACTAAAGACTCCACACACTTTTTCATGTGGAGGTGAACTTGTGACACACCATGAGGACATCCATCACCCAACAACACTGAAACTCAACATGCACACTAGCAACACCACAAATGTACCAGCACTGTCATGTTGAGTCATGTCATGCACATCTCTACTATGGGTCATACTATCTATCAATGTAATGTAATGTGGAAGTCCAAGAGGCCCACTTATTTTACAAAGAGTCATGTAAAATCGAAAATTCATGGGATTCAAATAGTCATGAGGGTAATCGAATAGCCACAAGGGTTAGTTTCACCCTTGGCTATAAATACCCCCTCATTTGTACATGCAAAGGAATTTTCATCTCAGCTCCTCCCACGTAGCCAAGAGAGTTTGTAATCTTTTCTTTGAGGAGTAAGTAGTGGCTCCAATGTCCCTCACACAGGATTAGTGACGTATGGTGTAACTATGTGTCTTGGAACTTTCACTTAATTCAAAAGCTTGCTAATAGGCCAACACATTTTCGCACATGCATTGTAACTATTGTAAGACTAATCTTAAACACTTAGGATGCATGTTGATTTTAACTTGTGTTTCTCATTTGAACTATTTCACTTGTTGTAATACATAATTTGTTAATGAAAATGTGTTGTATATGATGTTAATGTTGTCTCGCCCATGGTGGCTACCTTCCGAGACATCAGACAGACCTTTCACATAAAACTTGTTGTAAAAACCACACTCGTGTGGACTCATCTGCTAAGTGTTATACCTGTTGTCTTCCCTTGTTTGTTGTGACTACTGCATCCGTGTGGACTGCTCCACCGGAAGCTGTGCATGTCCTGTTGTGTTTTCTGTTCCTAACAGAGTTGGGACTTCTACCAACCAACTTGGGACTCCTCCCAACCGACTTGGGACTCACTCTCACCCTCTCCTTCTATAGTGAAAGAAACATTGACAACAATAACACTTACAATCACCAGGCACACGAACCAAACTTCTTGAAGACAAATCAAACCACTCTCCTGTGCTGACAAGCAAGAGTTGAGGCAAATCTTTAAGATAATGGAAACTGATCCATCATATTGAATGGGACTCCCACACCAAACATTGTGAGGTCTAGTTGGGACTTCTTACTGGGATGATCCCCTGAATGTTGGCGAGTCCAGCACCGTGAACAAGAAGCTAAAAAAACGAGATATTAGCTTTATGTTTCTTCAAATATTTGATTGGATCATACTCTATATTTATAACAAACGTTTTCTAAGTATTCCTTGGCATTTTTTTGGGTTTCTTTACTTTATAAGAAGAATAAGAGTCTTTATTTCCAATCATGATTTTGTTGCATGTGTTATATTGAGGTGGGTTTGTAATGATAGGATCAGAATGATATTCAAATAAATTATCTAAAAAATGACCCATGGTAGAGGGTGGTTGATTATCATCTTCTTCAATATCATTTTCAGCCTCCTCTATATAATTATCCTCAAAGGTGGACTCAACAATAATTTCTTGTAAGATATCTAATAAGCCTTCAACAATGAGGCCTTCATTTGGGGGAACATATTTATTTTTAAATCGTTTCCTATAAGAAGTTTTAAAATTCGACCTATTAGAAGTCCCTTCTACCAAATTCTTTTCAAGAATAGACATTTTGTTAAGAATCTTCTAAATACTTTCAGGATCAATAAGAGATATTTACTTATTTTTAACAGGTGGTTTTGATGTTGACTTAGGGTTTTTGCTATAATATGAGGCTTGATTACTCTATTTGTCAAAATTAGGTTTTAAGTTGAGAATCTCTTTCTCAATAGATAGAGATTTTTCAAATGATGCTTGTAAAGTAGCCTTTTGGGCCCTCTTCACCCACATAAAAGCCTCGGTAGGAAAATCTTTAACGTAATAGGAAACTATTAAGTGTTAGGAAGGCATAGGGTCATTATTAATCTTGTTTTTTAAAGAAAGTAACCTTACATTAAAATATTTAATCCTTTCATTATTTTCCATTTTCATATTTGATAGCTCCATGACTAGCACTTATGGGGTTTTATCTTCTCCAAATTAATTATCTAAGAAATAAATTTCAAATTGTGCCCAAGAGGTAATGATTTGATAGGGATATACAAAATACCATTATGTTTCTTTTCCCTCAAATGTGTAGGGGAACAACCTAAAAATTACATCTTCGTAGCACACATTTTGTTGACATGACTTTATGGACCTTAGTCAACAAAGAGGATATGACCGAAATCGAGGCTCTTTAAATATCCCAAGTTGTTTGGGATGCAAAATCCCAACGAGTTTAAAGGCATGAATGCCTCTTCCTCTTTCAAAGGAAAAGACAAGGGTTTTATCCTATAATTATCCTAAAGTTAATATAAAACTATTTTTTTTGTGTGTTAATGCACCTAATATACAAGTTAATTGATCAGTAAAATATAATACAATAATGTAATTAAGATAACATGTCAAAGCATATGATATAGAAAATGTATAAGAACATGATACAGAAAGTAAAAACCAAAAAGCATTGTACTTGTTGAAGAATAAGTGAAAATGAATTTATACAACACCAGATGTTACGAAATGCAAACTAATTTTAATTTATATATGTAACTATAAATTAAAATTATCAATAATCCTTAATGTGAATAAATAAAAGATTGAGAACTAAGAAAATGTAAGCTTCATGTATTTTAAACTAACACAGAATAATTATTGTTTGCTTGAATAATTCACATCAGGAATAAACGATATATGCATAGGACTAGTTAACGATATCTAACTGTTATTTCTCAGGTTAGGTAAACTGGAAAGATGACTGTAACAATTTCTATAGTTATGCTTCAAGTATTCATGTATGGAACAACCCAATAAATAAATAATGAAATAAATTAATACATCAGAAACTATTACTACAAATATATCAATTCAACTTATATAAAGATAACATTTCTCAACAATCTAAATCCCTAGAAATAATTCACAGGAAAATAGACTAAAAGAATGTTCAGATTGATGTCATCCTTAGGACACAAGTAATTGAACGACGATTATGATCAAATATAAACAAATATAAATTGAGCTAACATAAATGAAAAGAATTGCAATAATATTTAACTACTTGTTTATGGATCCAAGTCAAAGAATGACAGAGTTTAGTCTTCATAATTTCCAAAAATAAAATTATAGAAAACTAAGAAGGAAAAGAATAAAACGTGACCATGGAGAGTAAAAATAATATAAGCCTTAATTGATTGAGTCAAATAAAATCAATACACTTACACAAAAATTTTAGAATAGTTCCATAGTCATTGTATAATTTATCCAACATTTATTTCCCTACTCTCTCCCCCTTTCACCTTTCAAACTAAAGGTTTATATAAAGGCTAATAATCCCCACCATGTTCCAACAAAACTTACAAATTCAAAATTGTTTTTGTGAAAATACATTTCATTGTTTTTTACTTGTCAGTCAAATCTTAGCTACTTCAAAATAAATAGAAATAAAAACTAACAGTACATCCTCACATGATTTGAGAAAACAACATGGTATCTGCAATAACCTCATTCATGGGAACCAATACCATAGTTCGATGAATAGGAAAAACTTAAATAAATAAAAATATATTAACAAATGATAATGACAACAAAGCATGGTTGCTACATAATCAAATATTGTGTAGAAACCTTTCAAAATTAGTAAACAAAGTCTAATAAAAAACATACCTCAAAATTCTTTGACCCTGAAAATCATATTTTCTTAATTGAATTTGATTCATGTGTATCTATAGTGATAACCACCTTAACATTTGATGACTTAATGATTATACATGTATCTCCCGACTATTTTTTCACCTCAGGCTCTGTATATTTTTATTTATTTTGATTTTCCCTCAATTGGTTTAAGGTTCTAAGTAAATTGTTCTCTTGTATCAATTGATTAATACGATGCTTGAGCTGAGATGCTGTAACAAGAAATTGTTGGTGCTATCACATATCGAATATAGATGGTTCATAGCCAGAATTTCTCTGAGAAATTTTTCCAGAGTTACTGCTGCCATCACCAAAATATTTATCATTATAAAAAAAACTAGAATTATCCTTAGTTTGGGGCTTATTTTTCTTTGGTGAAAGCTCAGCAGGCATTTCTAAGATCGACAAATACCTTCTTAATCGGGACATTCTTTCCTCTATTATGTGGATCCCTTGATATTATCCTTTCAATTTGTTCATTAGAGGAAATTTCATCCTGAAAATTGCCTCCTAAGGAAAAATAATAAAATAAGAGATATGAAGTTTGGAAGGAAAAGAAGAAAACTACTTTTTTTTTAATTGTATTTTTTGCTTATCTCCTTATAGGTTTACTCAAATTTCAAGTGTAGACACTCGTTGGATGTGGAATTAAATTCCACATCCGATGAGTAACCATTATTCATACTTTTGAGAAGATCCACATTTATAAAAATTAAAGATAAATTAAAAACACAACATTCTTTTTTAATGTATCTTTAATTTTTATTAATGCGGGTCTTCTCAAAAGTATGCATAAGTGGTGCTCGCTGGATGTGGAATTTAATTCTGCATCCAGTGAGTGTCTACACTTGAAATTTGAGTAAACTTATAAGGAGATAAGCCAAAAATACAATTAAAAGAAGTAGTTTTTCTTCTATTCCCTCCAAAATATTTACATGAACCTCTTTTTAAATTTAAAGGATTTTGATTGGTTTACATATTATGACATGGAAATTACATGAAAATTTCATGGGTACTTTTAGGCTTGAAATTTCCTCTAATGTAACTTTCACTCTAGATTCAGGATTATACTCAGGTTAACTAACTTCCTCTTGTTGTTCAAGTTTAAAGTGAGGCCTATGTTCTGAGAGGTCTAGCTCATCCTTTTCTTTAAATTATGGTTTCAATTTGACATTATGTGATTCAGTATTCCTATCTATACTCTTGATGACATGAATAGGTAAAATTTGAGTTATTTCAACCCCATTGCCATCAGAAAAATATGACTGCTCTTCAAGGAATGACTCATCAAGGTCATCTTCATCAACAATGTGAGAATCAAATGTAGTCAGACTAACTGGTGGATGACTATGTGAAACCCTAGTTGTAAGTCCTGGTTTCTCAAAATCATAGGGATATTCATAAGAATTGCAACGGAGAAAATAATCTCAAATGTCACCAATTTAGCCAAATGATGCTTGACAAAAATGTAGATAAGGTCGTGATGGAATAAAGACCTGCTAGGGTTTTTATGTTCGGCTTGATATTCCTTGGACATATTGGCGAGGTTTTTGTTCAAATAATACAAGAGATTAAGCTTATACCCTAAGAACCATTAGTAGATAGATGTGGTATATAAACACTAACCCATATCAACCTTCACATGTTATGTAAGAATACTTTAAAAATAATAGATCATGTCATCTAGGTTTGAGATAAGTAACCAACATACCTTGGACATTATATGCATAATTATTGTTTTCCAGGAACTTTTGCCATGTATATCATGAATAGGATAATTATTTGACCAATTCTCATCCTCCATAGAGGGATGAGTGGCATCAACTATGAAATCAACATTAACCAAAATCTCCACATCGCCAACCTTCGCCTTTCTTCCATTAAAAGTAGGAGTGAATGCCTTAACTACTCCAACGTTAAAACCATGAAAGAGTTAAACAAATTCCCACCCCCTGATCTATTGAAAGAAACCCAATATTCATCATATGACTCGATGATATCGCTCCCAATTTTCTCAGTTCTAGTGAAATTTTAGCTAGGATTCAGTGTGAACAGGGGGTTAAATGAGCTGAACAGGGGTTTGAAACCCAAAAAAGTTGTATAGATGCATGCAAAAATCGAGTAGAGAAATGAAGTGGATAGAACACGAAGAAAAAACCCTTTGGTGTGAATTGGATGACTGGAACGAGAGGTATAGAGCACACCAAACAATAACTAGGAGGGCCAAAGTAGTACTATGACCTGAAAATTTGAGTCATGACAATGGTGATAAATGTGAATAGTTGACAACTCGGGAATGTTGTGATATGTCACCATAAATCACAGATATTTCATTCAAAACAAATCCAATCAGATCTGCCTACCATAGCCAAATATCATTTTATTGTGTAATGCATCTAGCACTTTCAATATGAGAGTCTAATTGTGCACAAAATAGTTGGGTGTGGATCCTGATTATATTCTTGATTCAGAGGTCTCAACCATGTTGGACCTCAATTCCTAAATAGGGTGGCAACACCGCCCGTAGATAGCCACCAGGGGGGTCCAGGGTGGGGGCAAGAGGAGGGGTGAATTATATTAAAGAGTCTATTTGGGGGAAGCACCCTCGAAGCTAAAAATAGATGAAAATTTTATTTGTAAAATATTGCAATTTCATAGTCAATCTAGGTCATTCATTAGGTGAATAATTTGATGGTAGAAGTTATGTTAATTCAAGGTTTTTTCCCCTAGAAGGCAACCCTCAATTTTTATATGAGGGAATTATATTGTGTTTGTGTATGATTATTCTCAGAGAGAGAGAGAGGATGATGTATGAGAGAGAAGAGAAAATTATAGTGGATATGTTGTAGGTTGTATCTCTTCATTTTGCTAGATAATATAAAAGGAATGAATGGTTGTTTCTCTGTGGACGTAGCCCAAATTGGGTGAACCATATATATATATATATATATATATATATATATATATATATATATATATATATATATATATATAGATATATATATATATCTTGTTTTATGCATTTCTATATTTGTGTTTCCAAAATATTTTATGTATTCCATTGCTCTGTAATATATATAATTTCTAATAATTGGTATTATATTTGAAGGTATATTTGGCTAATAAACTCATGGGAGAGAAGCGTTCCTAGTTCAAGTGGGAGGAATGGCAGAAGATGGTAGGTTTAGGGTCGAGAAATTCAATGACCAAAACTACCAACTGTGGAAAATGAAAATGTAATATTATTTGTATCAAAAATATATCTACCTACCATTGAGTGGAAAATAAAATA
The DNA here is from genome assembly GCA_031772625.1 of Pinus tabuliformis. NCBI lineage: Eukaryota > Viridiplantae > Streptophyta > Pinopsida > Pinales > Pinaceae > Pinus > Pinus tabuliformis. The sequence goes on along the minus strand of CM062816.1, from coordinate 460,725,923 downwards.
AGCCGACGAGTATGACAGATGCATAATGGGAGATTCTTGATAGAAAGGCTCTAGGAACATTACAGTTGTGCCTGGCAGTGTTGATGGCATTCAACATTTCAAAGGAAATGGCAACAAAAGGTTTAATGACGACATTGGTCAAACTATATGAAAAACCATCGACCTCAAATAAGGTGTTTCGTATGAAACATCTATTTAATATGAAGATGTCAGAAGGCGGATCTATTACAGTTGATCATTTAAATGACTTTAACACGGTTACCATTCAGTTAAGTTCTGTAAGGGTAAATTTTGATGATGATATTAGGGATATTTTATTTATGTGTTCATTGCTAGAAAGTTGGAATGGCTTAGTTATGGCTATTAGTAACTCTGTATTTGGATCTAGTACTTTAAAGTTTTATGATGTTGTTGGTGTCATCCTTAGCGAGGAAATGTGACAAAAAATCTCAGGTGAGATGTCAGGTAATGCTTTCACAATAGAGACTAGGGGAATAAAAATGGAAAGAGGAAGGAGCCCAGGAAATTGCAGTAAGTCGAGAAAATGAAGATTCAAATCTAGATCAGGGATAGCGTAATGGAAATGTGGAAAGAAAGGACACCTAAAGAAAGACTAAAAATCTCGGAAAGGAAAAGAAGGATATGGACAACAAGAGAAAAGTTATGAAGCAAATGTGACAACTGATGTGTTGTAAGATGCTTTTATTTTTTCATTAGAAAATATTATTGATTCATGGGTGGTTGATTCAGGGGCTTGATTCCATGCCACACTTGATAGGAAACATTTTCATGACTATGTTCAAGGTGATTTTGGACATGTTCTTTTAGGTGATGATAAACCTTGTAAAATCATTAGATTGGGTAAGGTTTTTATAAATCAACAAAATGGAAACCAATGGTTATTGAAGGAGGTAAGGCATGTTCCATATCTAAAGAAAAATCTAATTTCAACAGGGCAGTTAGGTGGTGAATGTTGTGTAACTACATTCACATACAAAACCTAGAAGGTCACTAAAGGAGTCCCGGTAATAGCAAAAGGACAGAAGGTTGATACCTTGTATTTATGAAATGGTATTTCTAGTTTTGCTAATGCTTTAACCCCCACAAGAGAAGATACGACATTATGACATCATAGGATCAGACACATGAGTGAGAAATGGATGCATATGCTTCACTCAAGAAATTTGTTGCTAGATTTGAAGCATGTTGATTTGGATTTTTGTGAGAATTGTGTTTACGAAAAACAGAAGAGAGTTAGATTTATCAGAGTTGGGAAGGAAAACAAGAGAGAAAAAATAGATCTTGTGCATATAGATGTATGGAGACCAACTTATGTATCATCTCTTGGTGACTCTCGCTATTATGTTACTTTTATTGATGATGCAACTAGAGAAACCTGGATTTATTGTATTCAAAATAAATCTAATGTATTTGATACTTTCAAGAAATGGAAATCTTTGGTTGAGAATGAGACAGGAAAGAAGTTGAAGTGTCTCAGATTAGATAACATAGGTGAATAATGCAACAAAGAGTTTGATAGCTACCGAAAAAAACATGGAATTCATAGAGAGAAGATAATTCAAAGAATTCCACATAAAAATGGTGATTCAGAAAGAATGAACATGACAATCACGGGGCGCGCAAGGTGCATGAGATTGCATGCAAGATTACCCTTATAATTTTGGGTAGATGTGGTAGATACTGATGTTTATCTAATAAATAGAGGGCCTTGAATTTCTTTGTATGGTGGTAATCTAGAGGAGGCATGGATAGGTTAAAAGGTAAACTACTCATTTTTAAAGACTTTCAGTTGTGAAGCATTTGTCCACATTAATAAGGAAAACAGAACAAACCTTGAGGAAGACTCAAATAAATGTACCTTTATTGGATATGGTGTTAATGATTTTGGTTATCTCTTATATGATTATGAAAATCACAAAATAATTAGGATTGGAGATGTCATATTCAATGAAAAGGTCTTCTATAAGAATCAGATGTAGGAAAAGAAACAAGGAAAACAAAGAATATGCAGTGCTCGATGAGATCACAGAAAAAGTAAAGGTGCATGGAAATCATAATGATCAGAAGCCACAACAACAAAAACAACCAGAACAACAAAAAGCACCTCAAAGACCTGAAAGTGGTGTTAGAAGATATATCAGGATAAGTAGACCCCCTGAACGATACTCTCCTTCATTGTATTATGTATTTTCGGCTGATTCTAGTGAACCAGAAAGATATGAAGAAGCAATGTAGATAGAAACCAGGAAGAAGTGGGGGCAAGCCATGGAAAAGGAGATGAACTTCTTGATGCATAATTAGGCTTCGGACTTAGTCAAGTTACCTGCATGTAAAATGACATTGCAAGATAAATGGGTTTATAGATTGAAGGAAGAATATGGAGGAAAACAGAGATATAAGGCTAGATTTGTGCTGAAGGGGTTTGCACAAAAGAGAGGCATATAATCTAATCAAATTTTTTCTCCTGTTGTTAAAATGACTTCAATCAGAACTATTTTAAGTATAGTGGCAACAAAACATTTTCATCTTGAGAAATTAGATGTAAAGACAACCTTTCTTCATGGGGATTTGGAGGAACAAATAAATATGCAGCAGCCATAAGGGTATGAGGTCAAAGGGAAGAATAAATTAGTGTGTGGGTTGAAGAAGAGTTTGTATGGCCTAAAACAGGCTCCAAGGAAATGGTATCTAAAACTTGACAATTTTATGTCTAAACACGGTTATACTAGATGTCATTTTGATCACCATGTTTATCTTACGAAACAAAATGATGGCACCTATATTATATTGCCATTGTTTTTATATGACATGCTTGTTGTAGGGTATAACATGCATGAAATAAATGTGCTCAAAATAAAATTGGCAAAGTCATTTTCAATGAAGGATTTGGGTGCTGCAAAACAAATCCTTGGTTAACTAGAGATGGGGAAAATCACAAATTAACATTGTCTCATAGTGAGTACATAGAAAAGGCGTTGGAAAGATTTAATATGCATAATGCAAAACTAGTTACTACACCTTTGTCTAGCCATTTCAAACTAAGGAGATGTGTCCCAAGACCCAGGAAGAGATGGATTATATGTGTAAAGTTCCATATGCATTAGAAGTTGGAAGCTTAATGTATGCAATGGTCTACACAAGGCCTGATATTGGACATGCAATGGCAGTTGTAAGCAGGTATATGAAAAATCCAGGAAAAGAGCATTGGATTGCAATGAAGTGGATTCTCAAATATTTGAGAGGTGCCAAAAATCAATCATTATGCTTTGGTGGCTCAAACATTGCTTTACAGGGATATGTTGATGCACATATGTAAGGTGATAGAGAAACAGGAGGAGCACCATAGGGTATGTGTTTATTGTAGGTGGAACAATTTTTAGTTAGGTTTCAAAATTGAAAAAATTGTTGCACTTTAAACAATGGAAGCAAAGTATGTTTCTGCTACAGAGGCCAGTAAAGAAATGATTTGGTTACACATGTTTATGGATGAATTGGGCAAGAAGAAGGAGATGGGAAGGTTATACAGTGACAACCATATTTCCATTCACCTTGAAAAGAACTTAGTATTTCATTCCAATACTTAACATATACATCTAAAGCACCATTTCATATGGTCAGTGTTGGAAGATGGACAGTTGAAGCTAGAAAAGATAAACACTAGCCAAAATATTGTCGACATGTTAACAAAAGTTGTAACCAGGGAGAAATTGGATCCTGCTTAGTTTCAATTAGTCTTCAAGTATGATGATGAAGATGATAAACATCCAGATCTAAAGTGGAAGTATTGTCCAGTAAATGAAGTAGCGGTGGAGTTGCTATAACCAGTCTCCAAATGGGGATTGTTGGGTGTGGAGCCTGATTATCTTTTTGATTCAAAGGTCTCAGTCATGTTGAATCCCAGATCCTAAATGAGTTGGAAACACCACTCGTATGATATCCTCCAGGGGGGTCCAAGGGGGGATTGGAGGCAGCATCCCTGAAGATAAAAATAGATGAAAAATTGCCTTGTAAAATATTGTAATTTTGTAGTCAATATAGGCCGTCCATTAGGCGAATGATATGATGGTATAAGTTATGTTAATTTAGGTTTTTTTCCCTAGAAGGAAACCCTTGATTTATATGAGGGAATAGTATTTAGGTTGTGTAATGATTATTCTGAGAGAGGGAGAGGGGGAGAGAAGAGGTTGTGTGAGAGAGGATGAAAACATCAAATATGGTGTAGGTTGTATCTCTTCATTTTGCTATATAATATAAAAGGAAGGACTAACTGTTTCTCCATGTATGTAGCCCAAATTGGGTGAACCACATATATTTGTGTCTCTCTTGCTTTATGAATTTATGTATTTGTGTTTCTGCAATATTTTATGTGTTCTATTTCTTTGTAATATATATAATTTTCTAACAAAAACCATAGGCCTATTGTTATATTTGATATGAATCAAACAATGCAACCAATGAAACATTCATAGAAAATTGAATAATGATAAGGGATATCATAAGATTATGGGATAACATAAAAACATTTCAATAAATGTAGACTTATGTTATGAAAAGGTCCGTGAGAAAATAAACACATATCATCCTTGGGCATATACATAAATATTATAAGAATTGTGCAATTTTAACAAAAAATCAAAGCAAGGTTATACATAAAACATAATAAAAACTTTAATATAACATAAAAACCTTTCAAAAAATGTAGACCTATGTTATGACAAGGTCCATGAGCAATCAAAAATATATCATCCCGGTAACTATACATAAATATTATAAGTTGTGTGCAATTTTTAACCAAAAAAAAAAAAGGGTATACATAAAACATAAGAAAAACTTTAATATTTACATGTTGGCTAGATTAAATAGGTTTATGGCCTCATAAAGGAGCTCAAAGAACAAGAGTCATATCATTATTTTGACAAAAAGAAGAATCATCCTCTAGCAATAAAAATGACTAACAACCATAGTCAACATAATTCAAGATGATTTTTCCTATTGATTAGAGATCGTTAACATGCAGATAATGAAATGAAAATAGAGTCATGTCACAATATAGAAAAAGACTCGTACTTCAAAACCATTATCATTGTTTCAGTTAAAATGTAGGTATGAAAAATTGCAATCAAACAAGAAAAATAAAAACAAGGGGCCCATTTCATTTCGAAAATAAGAGGGGATTCAGTTCGATATCCAACATGTCCTCCATAGTAGACTTGGGAAAATTGATGAACTAACCATTAATATGATTTATCAAGAAGGATAATTAGGTTTACAACTTCTAAATAGCCACAAAGTAATCATTATCAGCACTTCATATAAATATTACATTGCAAGGACAGTTTCCATATTAGCTATTTACCTTGGACACCTCATCTTAGTCCAACAAGCATTGAAGAGATTATGAAGTTTGAGAATTTTCCAGACTTGTGATTGTACATATGATGGTTGAATCTATAATTTGGGGGAGGAAAGCTCCTATAGCCCATGATTTGTAATGCAATACTCTTTAGAGGGGCACTTCGATTATTATTGTAACAACTCCCCTTTTTTAATACTCCAACGGTGACTTTATTATTATTGTAGTATTACTCATGGTTTGAGAAAGTGGCTAAGAATTCATGGTTTTGAGCCCGCCTTTTTGTAATTCATTGTAAGTATCAAGATCCCCATTATGTATAAGGATGGATTCTTATTAATTCCAATTTGTTAGAGAATAATCAAGAGCTCCTCTAAGTAATTTTCAAAACAATAATGTCTTCTTTCTATTTGGATGCTAGTAAATTTTTGAGGGTTAGTATATATATTTTTCTAGCAAGTTTGCTAAGGAATATAGAGTCATAGATAAGGCTAAAGAAGGGCATTAGGATCCACTAGAAGAAAAATATAGAGTGAGGTATCCACCTAGTTCTCCTTTGGCTATCAAATGTAAGTGATTTTGGATTTAGTTTCGATGTCCTTGACTATTCTCTCTTTCCATTCTCCTCCTTTGAGATCACACTATTGCACTTGGGTGTGATCCTAAATAAGATCACCCACCAACTAAATGATAATAACCCTATATTGTCTTTGAGTGACACTTGGTAGGTATTCGTTTTGGTACCTCCAACAATTATCCATCCTCAACCCTAGTTCTTCCATGAAGGAAGGCATTATGATCCCTAACCATCAAAACATTGATCTTTAATCTCCACAAAAAAATCTAAATATGATATATTTAATCTCATTCATTCTTTTCATGTTTAAGTCTATTTAAATTATCATGATCTAGAAGTTTGGAATTGCTTGTCTATTAAGTGGATCATTAAGTGTGTGTGTGTGTGTGTGCGCACGCATGTGTGTGTGTGTATTTATTGATCTGTATTACTCATGATCATACCTCAATACTAGATTTCTTTAATTGATTATGTTTATGGCTTAAGTCATCTCATATTTCACTTCATTAAAATTAATCATTATAGACTCTATTAGGTGTTACCAATCCATGTGTTGAGACATTTATTTATGGGATCATAATAAATTTAATCATTTTCATTAATCATTTCATAATTAACAATACCAATATTACATTGGTTCACTAGTTATCTTCATCATTATTTTGCTCACTCATTTAAAGGGTTTTTTTAATTCACCTTGATCACCAGTATAACCTCATAGCTTCAAAGCATTCTTAAGGGCTAGGTTAATGTGCTCAGAGCACATCGAATCTACCTCACCTAGGCTACACCTATGATGTAATTGCATTAGATATATATCCCTCCTCAACACTTACAAATACGATCTATTATTGATCCATAAGCTCAAGGAGTTCTCTATTTCTTTGATGTGATACTTCTCCCAAGTCTCATTTCAAATTTCTTGTCCACATTTCCCTAGCATCACTCAATTATTTCTCCCCCTCATCTCATATATCATCCTATTCATTGATTTTTAGCTATATAAATCAATTTTTGGTGCATTCCCTCTACTATGATTGGCCATTTGTTTCAACTAATAAAATTCAATGTGGGGGTGTTTTCTAGGTCTCAAAACACTACTTCTATTATGACACAACCCCACCATCATTGCATATATATTAACTAGGGATCAAAACCCTTATTTTTATTGTAATGAACCCACACCACCTTAGACATCCCTCTTAAAACATTTTTATTCACTCCAAATAATCACTATAATGTAGGTAAGATCCTAGACGTAACCATGAGCATACCCACATGGGATCATGTATTGATACTAAGAATAACTATGATTTATACCAATGATATGTTGAAAATTCTATACCACATAGAATGCATGGTAAAATATGGGATGAAAACATTGAATATTAAGGATTGGTGGTACCATTTAATGGCTGAAACCATAAATTTTGTGGACCACTACAATTCCACTCTTATCATGCTATCAAATTGGTTAGATACATGGTTGGGAATCTTGTTGCATCCTTACGACATGAAGAGTATAAGTTTGTCACCAATCACTTTATAGGTATGTGCCTCTTGTGTGTTGAGAGAGTAAGGTATTACAAGTTACCCTTGATCTAAAGTTAGGATTGAACACATTGACTCACATTAGTTTGGACTTACTAATCACACACTACAAGGAAATGTAAGTTATTTTTCAATGGTGGTATTGACTGTGGTTTAAAATCATATAAATGATAGGATTTCTCTTTCCCATGTGCAGTGAGTTGGCTCAAGTTATCTCTTTTCCATACATATTGGTTGGTTTCCTATCATTAATTCATAAATAGTTTTTAAGGGGAAGAAATAATTTTCTCCATATTTTTCACATTTCACTGAGAGGTTTGAGGTCAAGGTTGATTATATTGGTTGTACTTGTGTCCCTAATATTTTTTTTGGTGTAGGAGAATGACTTAATACCAATACTCAACTAAGCCCATCCCCTATTATTTTCCCTTTCAAGGAATTTTCCTTCTATAATGAGTAGGTTTTCTTCTATTTGGTCAATCAATGTTTCACTTTCTTCTAGTTTGTGTTATTTTCATGCATATAGAGATTCCCCCCCTAGGACTAGGATATTTTCTTGTCAACCTAGAAGTGAAAGGCAAGGTCACTGACGTGATAGTATATGGATTTCCTAGTAGTTACACCTTGGATCTCACCAATATGATCAACTTTACCTTCATTGAGAGTTTTAGTAGCAACATTTGGTATGAATGTTGAGGAGAGAGCTTTCTCCCCTTTCCTAGTTTTTCCTTCAATGAATGACAAGTTCATTTGCTAGATCCACTACCTAAATCCATGCTTAAGGGATAATCTAATAAGATATCCTCCCATGGAAACCTTAACCTTCATCCAAGAACTTAAGAGGTCCATCCGTCAACAAATCAAGTGGATCAAGGAATTTAGTTGATAAAACTATCTTGATTGAAGACATTTGGTATCTCTTGGAAAATAATGAACTATAGGTTGAATAGGTGACAATGAAAATTTGTGGCATTGAATTGGAGATACATTTCAACTTCACCAAGATTCAGGGCTACCTTCACGACATTCCAAAGAAGGCCATTGATAAGATTCCTACCTTTTAGGGAAACAATGTTATCTTTCTCATGATCCATGTGAAGCAATTTAATATCATATGTAATAAGTTCACCAGGACACATTTAGATGTGAGGATGAAGTTGTTTTCCATGTCCCTTAAAGGTAATGCTTATGACTGGTTCATATCCTTTCTTGCCAATAGTATGAGCACATGGGATGAGTTGTATAATGTTTTCTATGAGAAATGGAGTGATAAAAGAGATGGTAGGTACATCCTAGATACTTTCACCATTGTCAATAGCCTGAATGAAAACTAAACCATTGAAGAATTTAGTACGAGGTTTGACCAAGTATTCCAAAGTCTTGATTAGGATCTCAAACCCTTTGAGGATGATTTACTATTGTACTATTTGGGTGTATATGAGGATGATCTAATGTTACATGAGACAAAACGATCCTAGGAACATCATGTTGCAAAAGAAGTTGTCATCAAAGTAGAAGAGATAATCTCTCCAATAGGTAAAGCTAGCCAATCCCATTCCTCCAAGAGTAAAGGTGAGCCAAAGAATAACATGGTCAACACCACTATTTTAGAGAATGGAATTATGACCTTCCTGTCTAAGGATATGAAGATGGAAGAAAACATTTTCAAGTATATAAGGTCACTTCAATAGTAGAATTAGTCTATGAAAAACAAGATTCTCCTCTTAGAAAGGAAATCTCAACATAATAGGTTTCCACCAAGTGTAGAAAGAGGAATTTGGGACAATTTTAAGAGATAGGATCAAAATCATTGTGCCTTATTGACTAACTAATGAAGCCCTCAATGGATTTAAATGTGTGTCTATTAGGAAAAAATATATTTAATTGTATTAAAAACATTTTGAATCTCTTATCTAAACCTAGGGGTGAACATGGTTAGATTGTCTGGTGATAAGATGCTATAACACAAATTGCCTCCAATTTAACAAGGTAATATCTTGAATCCAATAAAAATTCTACAACATTGTGAAAATGGAACTCAAGCATGTTAATTAATGGTTGTATTCCATCCCTTTTGATGAGAATTAACAAACTATTGTTGACGAAACTCAAGGCTCCCTAAATTTTGATAAAGTTTGTCAAGATTGAGAGGCTCAAATAAGAGATTACCTTTACTATCTTGAAATAATGAAACAATTAATGGGGTGTTGGGTATGTGTTATATTCTTTGCACGAATAGTTCCACATGTTGTACATTGTGCTAGGCACAATGAGGGGAGGCCCAAATTAAAAAAAAGGTGCAGTTTTATGCATTCGTTTTTGGTATTTTTTTGCACATGGTTTTTTACTAAAAGTGTTTTTTGTGGCACATAATCATTTTACCCATGATTTTATATTTTTTATTAAGGGACTATGGTTGTATTCTAATCCACTATAAATGGATTGGAAATTCATGGTTTCTAGGGGATATGTATTGTGTTGTAATACTATATATATATATATATATATATATATATATATATATATATATATATATATATATATATATATATATATATATATATATATATATATATATATATATATATATATATATATATATATATATATATATATATATATATATATATATATATATATATATATATATATATATATATAGATATATATAGATATAGATATAGATATAGATATAGATATAGAGATATATATATTGAAAAATCTTACTGGTTTTCCCATTTTGGGTTTCTAGGATAAAATCTTTGTGTTAATCTACGTGTTTTCTATTACATCTTTTTTTTTCAATAAAGAATCTATTTGCAACAATTAATTATACATGGTTAAAACCTACATGGGGGACATCTTTAAGGCCATAGAAAATAAGCAAACTCTTAAAAAAAACTCTATACTGAAGACACCTAATGGGTGGCTCATCAAGTGAGAAGACATTGAGGAATAGTTCATCGATGATTATAGACTAGTTATTTAGTCTCAAGGTCCTTTAGAAGAATAGAGGGTGGCCACATAGACTTTTCCTAACGTGTTTCCTTGGTGACTTTCTAAGGAACATGAAAGAATGCATGAGAAATGACTAACTTTGGATGCTTTATTAGTTGCACTAATGGAGATGATTGATGTTAAGTTACCAATATTGATTGAAATTTCCTACAAATTTTATAGGGAACATAATATTCTATTGAATCATACCTTATCTAATATATAAAGTATCCATCGAAGAAAAAATTATTAAGGGAATATTTTGAAAAAAAAGGATCATATGTAGGCCTAGGGAATGTAAAATTGTTTCAAAATAGAGATCAATTACTTTGTTGAATATTTTCTCATATAGTTGTTTCCCAAGGCCTTGTAAATTCACAAAAAGTATATCCTACCTAAGATCATTTTCCCATAATAAAGGAGTTTCATTAGAGGGAAACTCTTTCTAGGTAATGTGATAACATTGTTTGGCGTATTAAGTGGGGAATATGATTATGAAAACAACTATGATAGTTTCAAGTGTCTCCTCATTTTGGGCATGCTTAAGACGTTAAGTTTTGCTAAATTCCCCTTTAGTGCATTGGAGACATACATATCCATAAATAAATGTAATAAAATGATGTGGGGATAGTTAGCTCTCTTTTGACAATTGACCTAGATTATTATGTCAATTTTCTCTCATAATAGGGAGTTGGACAAATAGTAAATGAAAAATTTCTAAAAGAATACATCATCACTATTATAGGAGAACAACATGTACTACCTCTAGTTATTTTATGATTCTTCAAGGTCTAAAATCTAGTGGTCAAAACTCAATGTCATACAGAAGACTTTAGGACTTTCTTGTTGGGCTTAGTGCTCAAGGTTTTCCATGGATCCAACCATGTCAAATATTTAAGTTCCTTGGCATCTCATTCACCTTTCAAGGTTCACCCAATAACCATTGAGATAGGGTTATTCAACACATGGCAAGGAAGATTGAGAAGTAAGGAATGGAGATCATAGTTTTGTTTGCCAAATTTTTGTTGGGAAATCAATGCAAGTAGATTAGGCTTTGATTCCTCTTACTTGATAATTACTTGTGAGTTATGTTGGATTATTTTACTTATTTATTATTTTAGCTTTCAACAATAAATTACCATATTATGTGTGTATGAAGATCACAAAATACGATACATAAGATGTGGGCACTATGCTAGGGAAAAACCCCCCTCGAGGGGAAAACCCAGTAAAAAATTCTCTTCCTTTCATAATATTATTTGAGACTCTTCACCCTAAACAAAGAACAAACCTTCCCTCCACACTAAGTCAGCTCCTAGATCTTTGACCCCTTTCTAGTAGCACTTCCTTCCCAGCAACTTCGACTATGCAGCAACTTCTGGCATCAAGAAACAACAAAACTTGGAAGACTTCGATCTCTAAAACTAGGGCATGAATTAAAGAGAGAGAGAGAGAGGCTCCAAAATTTTGATTTTATTCTTCTCCTTAGACTTGACCCAAGTCACACTTCCTTTTGCTTCCTTCGACCCACTTCGCACTTCTCCATCTTTCTTAAGGATATCGAACTAGCTTGAGATGAGATGCTCCAAATGAATTCGACTTCTTTCTATTTAGAGGCCCCAAGTGAGGTTGAATTGATGTCCTTAGGCGAACTTGATCTCTTCTAGCCTAACTTGGTGTGGAGGTTACATAAATTATATTTGACTCAACAGTAAAGCTTTTTACATTATTCAAAATCCTGAGATGGGTCTCTTTGAATGTATAATGACTCTATAAACTTAATATTAATCCTAGGAGTCCATAATGGGGACTTTGACTAATATAATGATGACCCAAGCATGAAACCCATGCTTTAATAAGTCATTGATACAATAATAAAATTTATTTTCTTTATTCTTTTGACAAGTACATTTTATGATGACTCAAATACATTAATGAGACCGAACCTAGTTACATTTTCCAACACTCCCTCTTAACTAGGGAGGTATTCATAATATGAAAATACAATGGAAGATCTTAAACTATATGAAAAACTTTAGGCACTCCAATGCCATGGACTAGATTCCTGACCAGGGTAATCTATCCATTGGTATCTCATCAATTTAGGCATCACAATGCCATAGACTAGATTCCTGACTAGGGAAATTTATCCAAGTGGGAATAAGGTGGACTCAAGATTTCAACCTCTCTAGGTACCATCAAGTTTACTTGCTAACCACCAACCCATGGACCTAGGTACATATCCATGGTCAAAGCTCTACAGCCCACGCCACCTTCCCTACTTTAGGATCTAGACATCAACACAAAGTGTCAGCCAGATGTCCTCCTGGGAAATGCTTCACTCGGAAAGCCTCAAAAAATCTCTTCCAATCTCTTATCATCAATACAATCATCAATATCTACTAAACCGATCAAGTTCCTTAGATATTCGAACTTCTTATTAGTAAGAGCATTTGTTAGTATGTTTGCTACCTTTTCATTTGTTAAGACATACTCCAACTTCAGGATCCCATCCTGCACTAGGTTCCTAATAAAGTGGAACTTATTGTTGATATGCTTTGTTCTAGCATGAAACATGGGATCTCCATATATCTCAACACAACTTTGATTATCACAATTAATCACAGTAGGAACCAAAGACTTCTCGAAAAAAAATTATCAGAAGCTTCCTTAACCAAGCAACCTCCTTTCCTACATGCAAACACAAATTCTGCCTCAGCACTACCTAAAGCAACAGGATCTTGCATCCTAGGCATCCATGAGATCATAGCAGCTCCTAGACTAAATCATCCATCGGTAGTGTTCCTTCCATCGGTCTCACTGTCAACCCAATCAAAATATATGAAGCCAATTAGCTTGACTTCCTTACTATCATACTTTAGGCAGTGATGTATAGTTCCATGAAGATGCCTCGATGCCTCAATATATGTTTGGAAGCTATCCTATGATCATGACGAGTCTCCAACTGGAATTGACTAAGAATGTTTATTGCAAAATATATATCTGGACTAGTATTTACTAGATACATTAGGGAACCCACCAACTGTCGACGATCCATGAGACTAGAGTCATAGCCGCACATCTTCTTGAGATTGGTGATCATAGGAGTACTCATCAATTTGGAATCCATCATCCTGAATCTTTTCAACAACTTAACGATGTAATTTTATTGCCCCAAATATATCTCCCTAGGTCTCTGCCATATTTCTAGACCTAGGTAGTAGTGCCTAGATCCTTCATTTCAAATTTAGGTCCCAACATCTTCTTCCATTCTTTAATTCTTTGCTCTACACCTATGATGAATAAATCATCCACATATAGTAGAATAATGACAGGCTCATTATTCATGACCTTAATGTAGAGATTCATATCAACATAACTCTTCACGAACCCAATTCTAAGTAGATATGCATTCATCCTTGCATACCATGCCCTAGGTGCTTTCTTCAAACCATATAGGGCCTTCTTAAGTCTGCAAACATGAGAGCCCCTCATATTAACCTCAAAGCCTTTGCGTTGTTCAATATACATTTCCTCATCAATGGTCCCATTCATAAATGTGGTTTTCACATCCATTTGATGGATATTCCAACCCATTGTAACAACTAATGAATCCAAAGATCTAATGGTAGTGTATCTTGTTGTGGGAGGAAAGGTTTCTTCATAATCAATGCCTTCCCTTTAAGAGAAACCTCTTGCAAGGAATCTCGCTTTTTACTTGTCTATACTTCCATCAAAAACATGTTTGATCTTATAGATCCATTTGGAGGTGACAACCAATTTGTCACTAGGTCTAGAAACGATTTACCAAACCCCATTCTTCATGATTGATTGATATACTTCCTGCATTTATTTCTTCCAAACCTCTCAATGAGCAACTTCTTTGAATGTAGATGGTTCGGATTCAATTAACTTTTTCATGTATGCAGCATAACCAAAATATCTTTTCAGTTTCTTACTTTCCCTGAAGGTTCCTTTCACAGCTTCATTACCTTCATCATCTTCTAATGTAGCTTTTAACCAATTTGGCCTTTTCCTTGTGGTTTGGATGACCACCGATTGAATAGGATCACTTAGTCCTTCTTTTTCTTCTTGATTTTTAGTATGTTTTTCACGATGAACTTCTTCTTCTTAAAATATGGGAGTTTTTTCATCATCAAAATCAATAGGAATATCCTTTGATTTCTTGTATGCTTGATTTTCATCAAATATGACACTCTTGCTTACTTCAATATGTCTTCCTTCCTTAATGTAGATTCCATATTCTTTTAAGGAGAGACTACATCCAACGAATATCCCCTTGATACTTATTGATTCCAATTTCTTTCACTTGTCCTTTGGAACATGGATGTATGCTAGACTTCCAAAGATTTGAAAGTGATCCACACTAGGCTTCTTTCTTCTGAATATCTCTTCGAGTGTTGTATTATTAATACTTTTATGAGGACTTATATTTTGAACGTACACGATTGTCATTGTTGCTTCTCCCCATAAGAGTTTTTGTAGTTCTTGATCAAGGAGCATAGTTCGAATGCCTTCTTAAATTGATCTATTATTCCTTTAGGCCAATCCATTTTGGTTGGGATAATAAGGAACAATGAGCTCCCTCTTAATACCTACTTCCTTACAATATGTAATCAATTATTTAGAAGTGTATTCCACACCATTGTTGAACCTTAGTTTTCTATCTTTATTTCAGTTAGGGTTTCCACTTCGAACCTAAACTCCTTGAACTTATCAAATACTTCATCTTTGTTTTGAGAAGGTAGAGCCATGTATTTCTAGAATGGTCATCAATGAATGTTACATAGTAGAGATGACCTCCAAGTGATTTGTCAGACATGGGCCAACACACATCAGAATGGATGAGGTCTAACAGCTCTTTAGACCTGCTTTCACTATTTAGAAATGGATTTCTTGTATGTTTTCCCAAAGAGAATCCCTTGCACACACCTTCATGATCTAACTTCATATTGGGGATACCATGAACCAATTGACTAAGAGTAGGGATGACCTTATAATGTAGGTGGCCATACCTCCTATTCCATAGCTCAATGAGATTGATTTCCATATGAACAAAAGCTTGAGGAGGTGGTGTAATGATTTTATAAAGGCTTCCTTCATGAACTCCAATAATCCTAGCTTTCTCAATGCTACCATCTTTTACCCAAAAAATACTTTTCCATCAACAAAAGAAACTATTTCCCCTTTATCTTCAAAACAAGAAATAGAAATGAAATTCTTTTTCAAACCTAGAACATATAGAATGTTTTTGTGGTGCAGCTTCAATCCATTTTCCAACTGAGTTGATAGCCATTCTTAAGTAGTTCATCAAAGAGGGAGAATCCATGACAGCAAAGTGATCTTCAACTTTTCTTGACCTTAGCTCTGATACCATGTTGGGAAATCAATGCAAGTAGATTAGGATTTGATTCATCTTACTTGATAATTACTTGTGAGCTATGTTGGCTTCTTTTACTTCTTTATTATCTTATCTTTCATCAAGCAATTACCATATTATGTGTGTATGAAGATCACAAAACAAGAGACGCAAGATGTAGGCACTATGCGGGGAAAAAACCCCCTTGAGGGGAAAACCAATGAAAAAATATCTTCCTTTCAATAGTATTCTTTGAGACTCTTCACCCTAGACAAACACCAAACCTTCCCTCCATGTAACAACCCTCATGAAAATTCCATGTAAAAAATATAAGACCATGATGATGGGACACATATTCCAAGTTGAATGGTGGGCAAGACATCCTTGTATGGGTGTTGATTCGATTTATTAATGACTAAGGAAAATTGGAAATGAAATGGAAAAGGCTTTGGAAAGAAAAAATGGAATTGAGGCACATTTGTTTATGAAAATAAAGGAAATTAGGAGAAAAGGAAGGTGAAAGGTCTGAGGTTGCACGTGAGGAGGAAAATGAAGGAAAATAATAGAAAACGAAGAAAATGGGGGCCTAATTGATAAAAAGGCTTATGAGGATCAATTGGTAACCTTTTGTTAGTTTAGTTTTGGAGCTCTCTCGTTACTCTCTCTCTCTCTCTCTTGGACATAGAGTTTTCTTGGAGCACTTAGGCATTGGATCAAGAAAGGTAAAGAATGCAAGAGGAAGCGTTGATCAAGTAAGCAAAAAAAGGATCAGGCAACTACAACATGATTCTTTGCAGGTATTGATTTGCATGTGTGATTTCCTTGCTAGGATTGGAATGCATGGTATTGCATGTGGTTCTTTTGTTGTTATGGCATGGGTTTTTCCAAGTATGACAATGTTTTTCAGCCTAGCCTTGTCATTTCCTGATAGCCTTGATGAGATGGGTTCTCATACTTCAGTTTATCTGGATTTTTGGATGGATTCGAAGTTGAGTGGGGTGGATATCTGAAATGACAAACACGTGGCCTAGTGGTCCCTGAACCAGACTGTGGATCACGGTAAATCCACTGGCCTAGTAGCCCCTGAGCTAGATTGTGGGTTGTAGTAAAGCTAAGATTTTGTGCTTCGGTGGGCCTAAGAATCCTTGTCAATGAATGATGGGATATACGGTAAAGCCAAGAGGTGGATTGCTCTCTGTTGAGCCTAGTAGTCCCATGATGGGATGTGTGGTAAATCCTGGAGAGTGGGTCTCAGTGTAGGGCCTAGTGATCCCTGGATCAGAATGTAGATTATGGTAAAGCCTAAAAGACTAGGAGGCACTCAAATTCCTCGAAGTGTAGGTGGAGAATTCCTGTAGCATCCATGCTTGTTTAGTTATTTTCGGTTGGTTATGGGTCCCATATTCATTCTTGAAATATGGCAAGGGGGTGATTAGTTGAAGAGAGATTTGGCTCAGCCAATCTATGGTCGGGTGGAGCGTGGTAGTCCCATTCCTAGTTGGTTTCTACATTGATTAATGAGAAATTCATCCTTTGGTTTTTATGGGTAAATATATTGGATTATATGTGGATTCTATGGTTGATGTATTTATGGTATTGTTTTTGTTATTATGCTCATTATGTATATGTATTATGACAACAACTATGTATGGATCTCATCATGTTTTTACTTTTAAATGAATGGACAATGTATCTATGACCTAATATATGATAATGCAGCAAATACATGAGGGAACAATGGTTCTTAGCGATTCTCAAATAAGTACGAGATCCATATGCTTACATATGTTTTTTACACCTGTAGATTACATTTTTGTGATATGTTTGAAAAAATTCCAATCATAGCTAGTAGGGGTCTGGTTAAGGGCTTGTTCAACTAATTGATTTTGTATCCTTGTTTCCCTATTATTTTACTACTTTGAAGATTTCATTCCATTTTGGGCAGTGACTTGGGCTCTGGGCCTGAAAAAGTGGCTCTAAATCCTAGGGACGCTAGCACAGAACTAGACAAAATGGTGTCTGGATGTTGGATTGTAGGCCTGTGAGAGTGTCTAAAGGTCCATTGATGTTGGCATGCCCATAGCATGAGAGCGTCCAGAGGTCAAGTGATCAAAAGCTTCAGTGGGACCCAGGGGCAAGCAGCCTGAAGTGTTGGCATGGCTCTCAAGGTTCATGTAGCTTATGTGGAAGTTCTATATGTCATTTTTTCATTGATTCTATTTACTTAAGGTCACATAGGAGGTTGAATCCAATCACAGTAGCCTCTCATCACATTTTTACCCCGGTTGGCCGGTTACTTGGGTAGATGTGGGAGGAGGGTGTTACACAGTGGTATCAGAGCATGGCTCACCTCTCGAATTGGATGGGTGGTGTGTTGGTCATGCATTCATGTCAATTGCATATGTTCTCTTCTATTGTAAGACCATGTGCTTGTTTCATTTACATGGTGTTGATCATGGTTGTAGTGATGTCACCTTGTGAAGGTTGATGGTGTTGTTGGGGGATGTGTCATCATGAGTATATGGTTGTATATTCATTTGTTATGCATGTTGGTGTCTATATGTTGTTATGCATGCATTGTCATGGTGAAAGTTGTTGTGCATGAGGTCATTGTTGCAATTAGGTCATCATGATGCTATTAGTATGTTATGATGTTGATATGTTGGATGAGATAGAGAAGGTGATGCAGACCATCAAAGTGAAGTTGCAGCACTAAACCTTGGGGTAAGGGCAGGTCGTCATACATGTATTGTATGTTTGGCATGCAAGTATGTAAGTTAAGGATTGTTACATGCATTATGGTTATGTGTATGCCTTTCATTCCATTGATGTTATGGTTACATACATGACGGATGCTAGTTGATTAGTGCGGTTATATGTAGATGTGTCAAATAGTCATGAATGATAGTAACTTCTTGTTATATGCATTCTTTTTGTTGTTTTATGTTAGTTAACTTGATAATTATGTTATATGTTGTTGATGAGCATGTTATATATTAAATTATTGTTTTTATATGCTAGTAACTTGATTATTTGGGTTATTATATTAAGATCTTGATGTTATATGTATCATGCTAAATTGAATTGGCCTATGCAGATGACTAGGGTTATGAGATTCGGGTATGAGTTAATATGTTGTGGTAATATGTCATACTAATCTAGAATGACTAGGAAGATGTGATTATTATGTATGAATGATAATTGTTTATGAGCTTATGATATGAACATGTTAGTTAGTTATTGTTATGGATATCATGCACTTATTTGTGCTTGAGCTGATGTGTTGTAAAGTTATATTGTGATAACTAGATTGATTGTGTAGACAATATTTCCTCCCCTAAGATACATTAAGGTATGAGTTTGCTTATGTCATATATTTGGTGATTGACTATTTGATTATGTCATCTAGTTGATTAATTTAACATGGTATGTTTGCAAGTTGGTTGGATGTTTGATGAATTGCACAATATGAGTATGTGTTCAAATGATCTTGTTTTAAGATGATTGCACTAACACATATGTGTTGAGACAATTGATATGTACTTGAGTGTAGTAGGTGATAGTTGTAGCATTAAGTCTAATGACTATGAGTTGACTATGGATTATGACATGAGTGTTAGTCTTTGTAAAGGTTGGTTTCAAATTGATAGATATCATTGTCATGGTATTTGGAACATGTGGTTGACATATGTAAACAATTGTAGGAAACATGTTTGGTATTAGCGTGACAAGGTAACAATTGATGTGTTTAGATAACTAACAGTTGGATGGTGTGACAATACATAGTAAGCCTCAATTGCAACAAGGTAAAAAGGTAAATGAAAGGAATTAGGAAATAACTCCTTTGGTTATGTTTGAAAACCCTAATTCCAATCGAATGAGTGCCTTGCATATAGAAATACTTCTTAACCTTAACCTTGTCTAACATTATGTGGATATGTGTTAGATTCATGAACTTGTATTTGATAGGTATATTAGCTAGTCTCTAGTTACATATGGATATGTCAAGGGAATTGTATCCCCTTAAGAGATGGTATGGATGTGTTCAGTTACAAGGAAATGTACTTGGAACAACAAGGTAAGGCAACTAGTATGTTGTTAAATTTATTTATACATTGGCAGTTATGTGTTTATGGCAGTATGATGTAGGGATTGCATGGAAAGTGAGGTTGCCACGAAATCTTGAAGAAGGGTCGGATTGAGCTTTCCTTGGGAACCATGGGATTGAGTTATGGTGTCTATTGTTAGTCTTGCACTTTTGGGCTTTTTTGATTTGTTGGGCTTGATTCATGGTTTTGTTTATGTCTAGTGCAAGGCCTTGCTACTTTGGTTGTGGTGTCGTATTGCTATTGGTTTTCATGGTTTTCTTCTTGTTTGTTTCTTGTGCTTTCCTTTTAAATTTTGAGTCTTGGGAATTGGTTGGGAAAGAGGAAAGTTAGTGTAGCTCAGAGAGAGTTTAATGAAATCTAGTAGGTAATGTAAGATTCATATGAAGATGGTGCATGTATAGAGGAAGTTGAAGGCAAGAGTATGACAAACAGTTGGATTGGTTGGGTACATTAGTGTAAATTGATGATGGTAGGACAGTCATGAGAAAATAAATCAGGAAAGGTAAAGTAATTAGATTTGAGGTGTGAGATTCCTTGGCTATGTTGGGAACAATTGTTCTCGATGTTATGCATGGTGCCCATAGATAAAGTGAATTCTCTTAACCTTGGCCTTATGATATCTAGTAATTATGTTGTGATCATGAATATGATGATATCTATATGTGTATGCATATATGTATGTATGTCATGTATGACAGTGTCATCATGGATCATGCTTGTTTTATGCTAATGTTTATATGTATGTATGTATGTCGTTGTCTGACTAGATCATTATTGTTGATGTTTATATGCATATCATTGTCTGGCATGATCATGATTATTTATGCTAATTTTTATGTATATGTATCTATGTATCTATGTATTTATGTCATTTTCCAATAGGATTTTTAGGGATCATTCTTGTGGAGAAATGATTTCTTATGAAGTTGCATGGTACGAAGAGGTTCCTGGTCTTATGAGGAATCAATTGAGAAGAGTAGCCCTAACAAATCTATGAGGTTAGTATCATGTGGATATGAATTGATATTGTATGCTTGTATTATGCCTATGTTCATTTTATGATAGGTAATGTTGAAGGATACATCAACGGAATGCAAGAAGTATGGTCTGCGGCATGCTAGGATAAGCATGGATAAGACACTGGAAGCAAGGTTGATTCGTAGAGACAGTGTGTTTTTGGATGTGCAGTGCTACTGTGGTGCATATTTTGTATATGTTGTATGTGTTGCATCTTTGATGTTGTGTGCATGCGCAATTGTGTATATATGGTGTGTGTAAATGTTGTTTATGAAATGTTATGTACAAGGCGGTACACATAGTGTTGTGTGAATATTGCATATGCAGTGATGGGTATAGATGTTGCTATGTACATGTTGGATATGCAATGCTATGTACTTATTGTATTGTGCGCATGATGGATATGCGGTGTTGTGTGCATATGGTATTGTGCTAATGTTAGATATGTAGTGCTATGTACATAGGGTGCTATGTACAAATTGTATATGTAGTGTTATGTACATATGGTGTTGTATGCATGTTGTACATATGGTATTGTGTGCATGTGGTGTTGTGTACACAATGTACAGGTGGTGTCGTGTACATGTGATGTTGTGTACATGTTGTGTAGGTAGTGTTTTGTACAAGTGGTATTGTGTACATGTTGTACATATGGTACTGGTGTACATGTGGTATTTTGTGCATCTCGTACATGCTGCATTGCGGTACTATGTATGTGCATTATGTAGTTGTGGTATCTTGACATGTGTACTTGTTGTTTTGTACTCTGTGTAGTACATGTCTTGTGGTTTGTTGTATGCCATGTATAGGTACATGTATTATGTGGCATTATACATCGGGTATAGATGTATGTATTGTGTTGTACATCGAGTGTAGGCATATGTATTGTGCGGTGGTGTACACTAGATGTAGGCATATGTATTGTGTTCTGTTGTACACTCAGTGCAGGTGTATGTGTGGTATGTCAGGTGTAGGTGCATGTGTTGCATGGTGTTGTATGTCGTGTGTAATGCACACTATGTGTATGTGCACATGGTTGAGGAGAAGGCATTGGGTGCTGTCGGATGTGGTAACTGATCTAGAGTGCATACAGAATAAGGGCAAAGGTAGAAGCTAAGGATTGATTAAAGGATAAGTATCAATATTTTATTTCAATTTTATTATGCATGTGATTTATGATTCTAGTCTATGATGATTACATGTGATCTATGATTCTTGTTTATGATGGTTACATATGATTTATGATTTTGATCTATGATGGTTGTGTTTTGAGCTAACCTTATGTGATATGTGTTATCACCTAGGTTGAACCTCAGGCTAAAGGAAGGCAATGCCAGGGTAACCACAAACCATGCTTACCCAAGTAGCTAGCCCTACTAGGCCGGGAGAGGGCTCTCTTCATATGGATATCAACCAATATGACTGGATCAAGGAAAAAAATTTAGGCTAGGTATAGTAGCACAATTTTTTTGATTGGATTTTGAAAGTGTTTTTCTGGATCAGGGGGAGTTGGACAGCTTAGGGCTAGGGAATTAGTTCAAAATTGCAGGGTGTTCAATGGGGCAAGGTAGGCATAGGTTTTAATCACTCTAGGGTTTTATGGATGAGGGTGTTTTAAGACTGGTGATATGCTAGGAAGAGCATGTGATTAACATGTGTTCTTCCTAAATTGTAGAAAACATAAAATGGTGAATATTTACCCAAAGCAGAGCAGTGTTGTAATGGATTTTGCCTATCAACTTGAAAACATTCACTAAGAAGCAATGGAATGGTTAATGAAACATACAAAACATTATAACATATGATCACAAAATAAGAAACTGTACTAAAACTCCATACCACATGGATCCCACAAAAATAGCTCTAATTTTTATTAA
Organism: Pinus tabuliformis; assembly: GCA_031772625.1. Classification (NCBI taxonomy): domain Eukaryota; kingdom Viridiplantae; phylum Streptophyta; class Pinopsida; order Pinales; family Pinaceae; genus Pinus; species Pinus tabuliformis. Next base: position 460,703,041 of record CM062816.1, on the reverse strand, counting down.
TCTCCTACTAAACTGCTACAAAATGGTGTACAATCGATGCATGAGCATCCAGCTGAGTCCAACCCTCTACAATGAGAAAGAAAAAGAATATATAGACATGATTTCAACCTCCTCCCATCCTCAGGGGTTGAATCCCCAAGATGAGGAGCTAATCTAACTAATACTGAACAAGAAACAGGAATATAGGTATCTCAACAACTTGCCTCTAAAAGTGAAAAATTGATTCATTTGAGCTCAAACTAACCTCTAAAGCATTGAATATACCCTCTATTACTATTTATCTGTCATAGTTACATGCCAAGTTGTCATTTACAAAGGCAAATCATCCACCATGAGAGAGAATCCATGAAAACAGTCAAAAACTCAAAAAATGATCATCATGTGCAAAACTTCCCAACGTGCAGCGCCACTTTCAGGTCCGTTTTGGAGGCCTTCTCGACATCAAAATTGAGCTCAAGATAGCTCATTAGAAAGGCCTTCAAGGCTAATTTCCAAAACACCTAGAATTTCTGCATTTGAAGCTCATTTGACCCCTCAAAACTTGATTCTCCCAAGACTGCTTCTGTGTGTCCAAAAAGTGGCAGAAAGGTAATTTTTAGGGTGTTTTTTGACCTTTCGGTGGACCAGTTCTGCCCCAAAAACTTTGAAACTATCTAGTGTGCATGTCCTCATCTCTCTAAATCCAAAAATGAAAACCATTCTTCCATCAGGTGCACCTAGGAAAAGTGCAGCGCCATAGCAATTTTCTTATGTGTGCAATTTCAAAATTTGCAAATGACAAAAATTTCTCCAAACCTGCCCAAAATTGGTGAGAAGCACCATAATCAGGTGTCCTGATGAACCAAGGAAGCTTCAACAATCATCCTAAGCCTATCCTCCTCCTTCTTACCTCTCAAAGCCCACCTTTGCCTAGCTTTCATCTTTCTGACCCTCATGTTGGAAATCTTGTTTCGAGTCCTGTAATGATAGGCCATGTGTCTAATCATCTGATTCTCTATATTGGTCTTCTGTAGCAACTTCTCAAGGTGCAAGTTGACTCTCTCAAGCCAAGTCTCTCTATCATCTTCAATCTCTTTTTCAATAGGAGTCAAAGTGACTTGTGCCTCTTTGCCACTTTGTCGTTTTACCTTGAGCATGTTCAACTCCATGAGGACTTGTTTGTCACTCAACTGTTTGTTTTCTTGCTCCAAGTATGTGATGACATACTTGGCCCTCTCCAAATTGTCCATTAGAGCCTGTACTTGGGCCTCCTTTTCCTGAATGATGATGTCTTTGATTGTTTCTTCATCCTAGGCCTCTAAGTCAATGGTTTGAGTGTCATGCTCCTCAAGCTCATCATGCTCCGCCAAGTCAAAGTCTCTTTCCTTCTCATCATCAAGGTCTTCCTCATGCACCTTTTCATTCCCTTTGTACAATTGTTGCACCTGTACCTGCTGTGTCGATGACGAAGGCAAAGCCCCTTCCACATCCAGTGGAGCTAGCATTTGCCATTGAGCTGATGAAGAAGGCAAGGTCCCTTCCACATCCCGTGGAGTAAACACTTGCCTATTAGCTACAAATAGTCTCCTTGTGCACCTCTGATATGTCAAGTAAACAAGAATCTCAGTAGTTCTAGTCTCCTTTGCTTCCTCATCTATTTTCACTTGGGCACTGCTAGAAGTTCTCCCTGCTTCTTGAAACACTGGTGGAGGAATTTGACGACCCCTGAAGATGTCAGTAGCAATAAATTTCTCCAAAGAGATGTTGAGGAGACTGAGATGATGAAGCAAAATGATATTGATCAGAGAGTAATGATAAAGACTACTCATCTGCTGAGGGTGTTGCCTTGATGGGGCTTGACCCAGGTTCAGAAGTGTTTTAGCCAAACAAATCCCACACTACTAGCCCTTTCGGCAACAATCCACGAAGCGCGCACTGAAGTCTCACATGAGGTAGTATGGGAGGGTGCTGGAACCAGGTTTCCGCACCCTAGGGATGTCTTGATGGGGACTTGGAAGGTTCGCAAACCAACCTGCACCCTCACACTACTCTATACTACTGTCAGGCCTTCATGTAGATCTGCAACATAAGCTTCCTAGATTCTTATTATTAAAGGATTTATTCTAGATCTAAAGGTCTTTAAGAAAGCATTTAACAGTTATAACCAGTGCACACACCCATAAATCTTGCAGATTCACATTAACTCATAACATAAGCAGAAAGATATAGATCATAACAGATGTATACACCAGAATAAAACCAAATCCGCGATATTTCATAACCAACTTATCTTTATTAATGTCCTCGTTATAGTACAATCAACTTCATGCCTGCCGCACACAGCTGTAGGGGTTCGCACACATAGCTGCAGACTCTACTTGGTCTCCGTGCACACAGCTGCGGAGCCTCTATCTCCTACTACGACCCACGACACAAACTTTCAAACTCAGAGCAATCTTGCCTTCATAAACCCATAATACAATAGATCTATTTTCCAAAAGCTACCTTCTATCCTTAGAGCCTCGCTCGGCCAACTCACTTCCTATTATTTTACATCATTTTCGAGTGGACAACCCTTTGACTTGACCTATTACGTTTTGCGCTCCACGCACTTCGTGGAACTTTTTACAATATCATTACCCTATCTTATGGGCTTTAAGCCCAAAAACCATTATGTGGGGCCTTCGCTACCCAACAGGCCCCCAACACAATCATCATGACTCGTACCAAGTCACTCGTCTGTGTGGCAATACGAATTGCCAAGGCTTCGCAATCCACCATCCCTGTGAGTGACGCACTATGTTCTGCTACTCCCTCTTTATCTCCTGCAACGCGTCTTCAAGATCCTGCTCCATTGCCTCTACTAACTCGCGCAACCGATGATGCCCATCCTGCTTTACTCAGTTAACACAAAGTACCCCCTTATAGAATTTTAGCTCAAGCTGGGTTGCCACATGCGAGAACTCTTCATGCCAACGCAACAAGTTTCCAATTTCTGGTCTACTATACGCACTGTCTGTTACAGCTTGTGTTGCATTTTTGTAAGAAAGATGTTGCTGTCCTCGAGATCTCGATCTTCAAGGTGTATCATAGATGAACTGTTAACTACAATTCCTTCATTTGTCTCACTATTCATGGTCTTTTCCTTATCGTTCATGGGTCGCCGGCCAGCCCATGGTTTAGGCAGCGACATCCAAACCAGTTCTGCTTCGTGTATAAGAATTTTTGGTACATCCCCTACCATTGGTGCTAACCTTGCCGCAGTAGCCATGGCCATCAACACCACACTATCCAAAAGGTCCTTCATCTCCAGTGGCCATATTACAACCCCATGGATTACTCCTTTAGCAACAATGATCAATGGTTCCATACCGATGGGAAGGCACAATAGCTCACTTTTCTCGATACCACAGATCGTGTGATGGATGCCCTCCTACGATTTATAGGCATGTTGAGGTTCAAATTCAGTTTTTCCCTCCTTTTCTGGCGCTTTAACCTTACATCTACGGTAGATTGTTCCGACTCTGGTTCGTACTTTGTATCTTAATTGCCCGTCGCCTGCTCCTTTTTTCCTTAGCTCAAACATCTTGTCATGAACAGTGACAGTAATGGTCACCTCCATGTTTAGCCACGCAACAGCGCAGCCCTTTCTACGCAACCACGACCCTTGTGACATACCGATTCTACGAACACCCTTACTGTCACGCAGCTCCCTCACAAATTGCTTTATCGTCCTGTGCTCTCTTTCAACTGTCTAGAGTGGTGAGGCTGTACGTCGGTCGATTAGTCAGGCCATCGACTCACGTGTGTAGAGCTTTAGGCAACTTCCATTTAATCTGCCTAGGAAGGGCTCTCCATTAAGCTTGTCGAGCTGGACCGCACCTCCATCCGTGACTTCTTTGACTACATAGGGTCCCAACCAATGCATTCGTAGCTTTCTCAAGAATTTCTCAAACTTGCTGTCATATAGTAATACTAGATCATTTTCTTTGAACGTGCACAACTTGATATGGCAATCATGCCAAGATTTTTCTCGTTGCTTTTGTACCTTCTGATGGAATCCTACCAAAAACCATTCCTCCTAAAGTTCTTCCAGTTGCGCGAGCCTTTCTTCTAAAGCGCCGCGGTCTGCCATGCCTGTCATCACTGCTATTCGCAAACTAGGTACAATGTATTCCATTAGCATGATGGCTTACATGCCATAGACTAACTAGAAAGGTGTCTAACCCATCAACTTCTTGCATGTGGTTCGGTATGCCCATAAAACAACAGGTATGCGCAAATTCCAATCATTTCGTTGTGCATTACATACCTTGGTCAACACAGTCTCCAAAATTTTATTAAAAGCTTCAACAGTCCCATTCACTTGCGGATGGTACGGCATACTCTGTTGATGATATATCTGGAATTCCTCAGTGAGCACACTGATAGTCTCATTCAGGAAGTGCGTTCCACGATCACTCACTAAATTTTTGGGCATCAAAACTGTGTCAACACATTTTCAAACAAAAATTTTGTAGCTGTAGCAGCCGTGCAGTCTTTAACCGGCTGTGCTTCCACCCATCGAGTCAAGTATTCTGTTGCAGTGATGATATAGCATGCACCCATCTTTCCTTGAGGTGTGATAGGCCCCACAAAGTCGATCGCCCATTTTTCGAATGGTTGCAATGTCATCTATGGCTTGAGCGGCATTTCGTCCCTCCGCAATGGTTTCCCAGTCCATTGACATACATCACAGGCTCGACAGTACGCTTTTGAGTCTTGATGTAGAGTTGGCCACCATAGTCCAACGCAAAGAATCTTCTGTGCTATGGCGCGTCCTGCATAATGTCCTCCTACAACCCCCCCACCATGTGCTTCGGCAATGATTTGTCCTTGCTCAAATTCAGGTACATACCTTCATAATATTTCATCGTTGCCCATTTTGTAGAGGTGCCCTGCAATAACAGTAAAGTCTGCTACGCATATCACTAGTTCTTTCTTCTGCTGAACTAAATACCCCTACGGCGTGGTCCCTGTGGTTAAGTAATGGATTATGTCCTCAAAGTGGCCATTCACGATGCGCACTACATAAAGCTGTGCATCAAGTAGTCCTTCTTCTAAATTTGTGGGCTCTTCACCATTTTCAATTCAGGACAAGTGATCTAGGCCTGCATTTAGACATCCCAGCTTCATGATGACTTCAAAATCATATTCTTGAAACAATAACAACCATATACAAATACACCCCCCCAACACAGGCTTATTCACTAAGTATTTCAAAGCATAATGATCAACATACATTTTGAAGTGCCCACTCAGAAGATAGTGGTGGTATTTCTGGAGTGCATATACCATCGCCAATCCTTCGTGCTCAGTAGTATAATAGTTCTTTTCAGCTTTTGATAGCCGCTGGCTCGCGAACGCGATTAGGTGATCAACACCTTCCACACCTTCCTGCATAAGTACAGTGCCCAACACAATACATGATGCATCAACATGTACATGAAATTCGATGTCCCACTTTGGAAAGACCAGAATGGGTGCAGATGCCATTTTTTCCTTGAGAACCTCCAAACTCTTCTTACATTCCTCATTCCAACAATATGTAGCGTCCTTTTTCAACAACTGTTCCATTGGTGCTATGATTTGTGCATAGCTCTTAATGAACTTTCGGTAGTACCCAGTGTGTCCCAATGTGGCGTGCAGTTGTTTGACACTTCGCAGCACCTCCAGATTGAGTATGACAGCAACCTTCATGGGATCCACCATCAGGCCTTGTTGGCAGACCACATGACCGAGAAAGTTTTCGAAGGGGACGAGGAAAGTGCATTTCTTAAGGTTCAGCGCAATCTGGTGTCGTCGGCACGTATCCAGCATCAACCGTAAGCTTGTGATATGTTTCTTGACTAGCCCAAATATAGTCCAATCATCAAAATAAACTTCCAGAAACTTATGGATGAATTCCTTGAACGCGGCCACTACTACGCATGAAAATATCGTTGGGGCATTCTTTAATCCAAAGGGCATAACTGTGTACTGAAAACATCCCCATTCGGTCGCGAAGGTGGTCTTGCTTCTATCTTTCGGCACGATCTTGATCTGATGGTACCCTGAGAACCCATCTGTAAATGAGTACGCTTCTTATCCACCAACATTCTCCAGAACTTCATCTATAAACGGCATTGGGAATGGGTCATGAACACAAGTGTCATTTAGTTTTCAGAGGTCCACGTAGATTCGAATTTTGCCCTTCTGTTTCTTCTCTTGCACTATCATAGGACTCACCCAGTCAGATTCTTCCACCGGTTCAATAATTCCTGCTGCTAGCATTTTGTCCAATTCCTCATGGACCTTTTCCTTATACTTCAGATTCAGGCGGTATGGTCGCTGCTTAACTAGCTTCACATCAGGTTTCAGAGTTATTTTCATCACTCCTAGGTCGCTGAGGATCCCTTTTAACTCCGTGATTTTGGTCAAGAATAAGTCTTGATATTCTTGAAGTAACTCGACAACCTTATCCACCGTGGCATCATCCCAATAGTCTCCCAGCATTGCGTACTTCAGCTCCTCATCTGTACCAATATTTACTTGTTTCGTTTTCAGTGGCGCGGTGATGTCAAGGTCCTCGATCGCTGGTCTGCGCGCCTCATGACTCCCCTCTATTTCCATAATATTGATGTTTCTGGGATCGTCATTGTCATCTTCTACCTGCACGTTGTAACATTCTAGGGCCTGGCTCAACTGATGCGACCAATCTGGCTGTACTATTTCTTCTGGTTCCAGTGGTATTTTGAAAATAGCGGCCTTCACAACTTGCAATGCATCGTCAATAGTATCCATCCATTGTTCCTCAAATAAGAATGTTAATAAAAACCATTCACGTAAGATATCCCATTTGCCTGTACCATGTCAGAGTTCTGTTTCAGTATACCAGTTCCTTGGGATGACATTCAGGGTATGATAAAATAAGTGTACCCACTCCGGCTGGGGTTCTTCCCCATCGGCTTTGGTCCATTTTCTGAGGTGCATGCACGGGTCATCGCGTCCATTGTATTTCTCAGTTATTCATAGTTCCAGCTTCCCAAACCTTATCTGCATCATCCGCTTGCAGCCGCGCCAGTCTTCAAAGGTTCCTTCATGTGTTCCCCACCAATGCGCTCAACGCCCATTTTAATGCAGTAAACCTCTGGTGCTCTGGCACCGTGCTCTCAAACTTGGTCAAGAATTCATCCACCACTGTCAACCCATCATACGTCGGCAGCTCTTGATCCTGAGTTGTTACGCAACACAGTGACCTAGTCATCATGTTGTAGTTTAATGTTGTTACTCCGTTCAGCCGATTATGCCATCATTCATCTTCTTCATCTGAATCTAAAGTACAGGCCTCTATGCGCTCCCACGATATTCTCCCTTCTGCAGTCAGATTTTCCTAATCCTAATCTCACACGGTTATCTTATAGATATGATCGAATTCATCATCATTTTCCTTGTCGTGTACGCGTTTAGTGTAGCGTGCCCCTTCAGCCTAGTCTAGCGGAATGACTACGTGTAGGGGCCTTTTCTCAAATATCATCTTCCATTTCTTTAAATTAATGACTCCATTCATATCTATGGCCCAATCTATCCCTAATAATGTAGGGTAATGGTTACTATCATCCATAATTTCTATTACCTCAAAGTCCGTTTGTGTGCTCGTGCCTTCTATTTCCACTGTGACTCCTTGTAATCTCCCGATGGGCAAGATCTTTTGTTGGTTTGCCATCCATAATTGAATAGGAGACCACTGTAATGTTGGCTTGCCCATGTGTTCCCATGTTTGTTTAGGTAGTACATTAGCATCTGAGCCTAATTCTAGAATGATCTGATCCATCTCATAGTCGTCGATCTGCGCCGTTAATCGCATTTCCCATCCAGTGCGCAAAGCATGTTTGCCTAGTTTCCAGACCACGCGAGGTTCACCTGACCCTGCACACCTAGTTATCAGCTCTTGTAATCCTTTAACTACCTTATTATCGCGTAGCAACTTCATACATGTCTCTAGAAAGGTAGTTAGTATCGAGGGATCCATTTCCGGCCTAGTTTGCTCCTTACTACGTGAAGTAGAGACCTCCGCAAAGCTCTTCTTAGCTTACCGAAATGTCTTCTTCGCACGTTCCAAGTCGAACTCAGGCTGCTTTGTAGGAGTCTCACGAACCCCTGGTTTTTCCTCAGTTAATTCCTTCTTATCTTCCCCTGTGGTCGCATCACTTCTAAGCATCATGTTCACATTGGGGTCTTCCTCGCGCAGTTCAGACCTCATTATTTGGATGTTCTACATCGGTGTAGGTTGTGTTGCCCTTTTCTCACGTATCTGCACTATCAGCATGGGGCAGTCTATCATTTCATGATCGAACTGTTCGTAGTAAGAGCACGATATTCTGGTCGGGTTAGTACAATCACGCGTGTAGTTCCCTGGTCCTCCACAGTTATAACAGATTAGCTGCTCGCGGCCCCTTCCTGGCCCCATTCCTCCCCATCCTCATCCTCACCCCTAGAACCCACCACGTGCTATCGCGGTGGCTAGATCCTAACCTCGTGCCTCAGTCTGCATCCTGTAGGCAGGTGTTCGATCCATCAACAATTCATAACTACAACATTTTCGTTCATCATGGCCCACTGATCTACAAAAAATGCAAAATAGCTGCTGGGGGGTCTGGGTAAATTTTTGCAGTACGTGATATTTGTTTGTGGTGTGCTTTCCTCCTACCTGAGAGATCATGCACCAGAGCGAGGGCGCCATGCTTGGCCCCGCCTATGCCTCTAGTCGTAATGGCATTAGTCCCCCCCTGCCAAATAGTTCACAAATACCGGACAATGATCCTTATCATGGCCCTGGCTTTTACATTTTATGCACCATACTTCTTCTCGCGCTTCTGGCTGGGGCACCTTCTCTTGTTTCAAACTCTACATCTCCAAGCATAGGCTTTGTAGTTACACATGGATCTACTGAACTCCCAACCTAGTGTCCTGTATCAGAGTCTCATGGAACCTCATGGCTATCTCTAATGCTTCAACCTGGGTTGAGATCTTTTGTTGTGACAACGTCATTCTCAGATGATGTGTCAAAGATGCCACAAACCATGCGTGGTCCTGCACATCTGTCAGCATCATGTTAGCCTCACGGATCATACTCTTTGGTCTTTAATCTAGATCCCAAGGGGTTTCACGTAGTAGCATCACAATCTCCTTGAACCCTATGATCGACTACGTCTTTGATTTTGACCAGCTAAATTCTTTGTTCAAGGCATCCTGGATCTCCGTTATGCCCACATTTGGGTGATTGCTAGAGTACTTTATATACCACTTCAATGCGCGATCCTGCAGTGCGCTTACCAAGGTAGCCCTTTTAATGTTATCATCCATAACTCCGTGTACTTCCCACACTGCCCTTACTATGAACCAAAACTATTATGGGTCTTCACTTCCTACTCCTCTGAATACAAGCAACTTGATTGTGCTCGCCATGTTAAACTTTTGGTTTGGCAGAGGTGGTGTGTGCGTGCATGCTAAGGCCAACCACAAACTCGTACAACTTCTGATCCACCCACTTTTCAATCTCTTCCTTCATAAGGTTCCAGCATTCCGATATTAGACATCCCTTAGGCAGATCCTGGTCCCGGCAATGGAACCATTTATTGGCTTGATGGGGCCAGACCCAGGTTCAAAAGTGTTTTAACCAAACAAATCCCGCACTACTGGCCCTTTTGGAAAAAATCCGCGGAGCGCGGACTGAAGTCTCACCCGAGGTAGTATGGGAGGGTGCTGGAACCAGGTGTCTGCACCCTAGGGATGTCTTGATGGGGACTTGGAAGGTTCATGAAACAACCTGCACCCTCACACTACTCTGTATTGTTGTGAGGCCTTCACATAGATCTACAATAGGAGCTTCCTAGATTCTTATTATTAAAGGATTTATTCTAGATCTAAAGGTCTTTAAGCAAGCATTTAACAGTTATAACCAGTGCACACACCCATAAATCTTGCCGATTCACATTAACTCATAACATAAGCAGAAAGAGATAGATCATAACAGATGTATACACAAGAATAAGACCAGATCCACGATATTTCAGAACCAACTTATCTTTATTAATGTCCTCGTTACAGTACAATCAACTTCCTGCCTTGTGCACACAACTGCAGGGGTCTGTGCACACAGTTGCTAACTCTACCTGGCCTCCGCACACACAACTGCGAAGCCTCTATCTCCTACTATGACCCATGACACAGACTTACAAACTCAGAGCAATCTTGCCTTCACAAACCCATAATACAACGGATCTATTTTCCAAAAGCTACCTTCTATCCTTAGAGCCTCGCTATATTTATACATTCCCATGGTTTGCGGACCATGGGCAGGCCGAGTCACTTCCTATTATTTTACATCATTTTCGGGCGAACAACCCTTTGACTCAACCTATTACATTTCGCGCTCTGCGCACTTCACGGAACTTTTTATAATATCATTACCCTATCTTATGGGCTTTAAGACCCAAAACCGTTACGTGGGGCCTCCACTACCCAATAGAGGGTATGGTTTCTTCTGTAAAAAATGAGACATTTTCTCAATGTTCCTAAACAAGAAATGAGGGAGGTTCAACATCCTCACCATGGTAAAATGCATGAGAAGCCTAATGTGATAAGTGTACAGCCTGGAGAATCTGCCCTCACAAGTGAAATACTTCATGATGATTTTCATCATGGGGGCATACTTGCTTTCAAGAAATCTGAAAGAAAACAATCTCTTCACCTCATTTCTGTACTAGGGTTTGATATAAGGCTCATAATAGTGTTCATCGAGGTCTTGGCCCTTATACCACTTCTCCCCAACATTAGGAATCCTAGTTGCATCTAAAATAATGGAAGGAGAGACTGTGAATGTCACCCTAGCAAGAGTGGCTTTGTTGTTCTGAATATGAGCTACAAAAAGGTTTGGTGAGCTCCGGATGGTATTGAACTCTCTCTACATGCTCACAAAACTCATAGCAACCAAGGTATCTAAAACATGTGACAACCAACTGAGAGGCCTATAACTCCCTAAGGTTTGATGGCTCTTCTCTGATAATCCTGCCTCCCTTATGAGGTTTTGTCTGCTGCCTAGCTCTGCTTGCTGAGGCATCACTACTTGTGTTTTCCTCCTCATAGTCTCGGTCATTTGTGTCAATGTTTGCAAGGTTGGAGGTTGTATGAAGGGAATGAGTGAGAGTGTTTTAGGAGTGAGGGGATGGGAGATGAGCTTATGGGGTAGAAAACAAATGAGGGAGTAGGAATGATAAAAATGAGAGGGAGGGCTTGGTTTGTTTTGTTATGTTGCCCTTGGGAATAGGGATAAAAGGATGGAAACGATATGGAATAGGGGTAAAGGGATAAAGGGATAAGGGGATAGGGTTTAGAGTTGTATGGATAGGTGATAGGATGAAAAATGAGGGATTGGGGTTTTAGGATTGATATATAGTGAAACTAGGGAGATTTAGGGTTTCATATTTAACATGGAAAATGATGCTTATAAGTTTGATTTGCAAACCAAAACTGAAGTGAGAGAGGTCAACTTACTTGCAATGAAGGTAAGCAAGAGAAATTTTGAATTTTCTTGAAGTTTTGAGTGCTTTATGGCCCTTTTTCTCAATGCACAGCGCCACTGCATAGATGCACAATGCCACCCTAGAAGCACAACGCCAGTGTAAAATAACACTGTGAGATTTTGCCAGATGCGCAGTGCCGACCTCAAAGCGCAACGCCAAGATCTGAATGTGTAGCGCCACTTTTAGACAACTTTTGACTACCTTCCTGATGTCCCAATTAGGCATGGGATAGTTCGTTGGAAATATTGTCGAGTATACTTTCTATAACATCCTTAATTTTTCAATTTGGAGCTCATTTGCCCTGTCAAAATCTCAATCCTTCAAGATTGGTCAAAATGTGTAGAATGAGGCTGCCAAAATGTAGAGTGTTGTTTCAGTCAACTTTTGGAGGTATTCCTCAACTCCAAATTTAGCTAATTATAGCTCATTAGAAATCTCTCTGTGTCTAGTTATCATTTGACTCATCAAGAAATTCATTTGGTCACTCCAGCTAGGAGAAAGTTTGATTTTCCCAAGGTCACTCCAGAAGTGCATCAACTCTCCTAAGGCAAATGATGTTTTCGACATTTCTCTCAAAATTTGATACCTGTGTAAGACCTGAAGGAGGTTTTTCTTCTTGGGCCTATGATAGAAAAAAACCTCTCTCACTTTTGTTAAATTCATATTTTCTTGCTCAGAAACATCATTTGAATAAAACCTATCCCAATGTGTGGAACTGGGGATTTGTAGAAATGAAGGGAAAGGAAGGGGATGATGGGCTTCTAAATTCTTGAGAAAATTTTGGGAAGTAGGGAGGGATGTTAAGAAGTAGGGGAAAAAGTGTAATTTCAATGATTTAGTGAGGGGAAGGGGTCCAAAAGGGAAAAACACAGGCCTAACCTAGAAAAGTGTCAAATTGTAGCAATAGGCTAGGGTTTGTGGGAAAATGATGAATTTGAGAGATATCAGTGATGGGAAGTATTTAAGAAGGTATATTAAGGATAGGGGAAGGTGTATGAGCATCATGATACAAGTTTTGGTGATGATTTGTGATCCAGGTGGATATTGGTGGCCACCTGCCAAGTCCACCTGGACCCCCACCATTGTTTCTCTCAGCATTTTTAGTTTCCTTAATTGTAGCACAACTTACTATTTTTAGCAGTTTTTCGGGTCCTGAACTTCTGGAGCTGTTTTGAGGCCTTAAACGATGTTTTTTGGGAAATCTGGGAGCAACATGGGTCCATGGACCGATGTTGCCCTTCCCAAAGTGGTAGTGCTCAGATAGATCTTTCTAACGAGCTATTGTACGCATCAAACGGAGATCGTATGCCAAAGTTATGACCCTGGGAAGTTAATGTACCAATTTACCCAAACGGGGCCCACAGTTTGGCGTTTCATCTCCTAGGGTTAGGTTTTGGAATGTTAAGGGTTTTCCATTGTTTCTCAACAATAAATAGGCCTTCAAGCCTCATTGTAACACAGTTCAGAGGCATGTAGCCACCACATCTCTTCTCAGAGATAAGCTACCATCGCCCTAGCTGGTTTACTTCCATTTCTGGTTGTAAGCATATTTCAGTATTTTCCATTAATGAAATGAAGTATTATTTCCGCTGCATCTTTGTCTATATGGTTATCTCTATAATTTGTTGCGTTCCTGTTTAAATCCGGATCAGTGGTATCAGAGCGGTCTGCTTTTTCTCTGTTTTTCTTTGCATGTCCCCAACAAGGTCGGGATATAACGAGTTAGGGCTTGAACTGGTTGAACCTTTGCAAGACCAGCCTCGCAAATCCCGACGGCCTCCCATGGCGGATGAGAAGAAAGACGAGGGGGCAGGAGATCCCATCAAAATCTTGCTCAAAGAAGCCCTCGAGTGACAACGGAACGCGATGATGGATAGCTTTGCCCAGATCCTTCAGCGGCTACCTAAAAGCGACGCAACGGCTTCCAGCAGCTACTCTGGAAACACCACGCCCTTTAAGGTACAAGTTAATTTTGAAATCCCCATATTCGAGGGTCAGATAGACGCAGATGCTGTAGATAAATGGTTAAATCTGCTAGAGGGTTATTTTTCTATTCATGAATTTTCGAGTCGGGAAAAGATTGTTTTCGCTCTTCTCAAAGCAGCCCCCCACGTCAAGGACTGGTGGGAAACCTACTGCGAGCAGAAGGATGAAAGTATTGGCTCACTATTTTCAGCCGCACCCACCTGGAATTCATTCCGGGATGCCATCAAGGAGCAGTACTACCCTGTCGGAAGCTACGAGGATGAATACATAAAGTGGACCACGCTGCGGTAGGGAAGGGACCAAGACATGCCAGAGTTCACCAATCTTTTCCATACCCTTCGCACAAAGTTGGGTATCAAGGATTCAGAGCAACATTTGATACTCAAATACCGTGGCTACCTGCACAAGTACATCCAGGAAGAAATACAATTCCTGAACATCTCCTCACTCGACGCAGCATACCGATATGCCGTCAAGGTCGAGCAGAAGTTTAAACAAAAGAAGCGAGACTTTGGATCTGCGAATCCAAAGAAGGGGAAAGGTGCCCCTAAACCATAGAACAAAGGACAAAGCCAAGGCGGGACAGCCCAAGACGACCCGCCGAAGCTGCAAGCAAAGAACATCGCCGCAAAGCCGAAAAAGGACACTGGAAAATGGTGTGAGTTCCATAAGAGCTCCACTCACAACACAAGTGAGTGTCAGGCCAAGCAGTCACTGGTGGCTGAGCTAAAGGTTTCAGAATCAGATGCATGTTCCGACTCTGAGTCAGAACCTGATAAGGGGAATGAAAAAGGGAAGCAGATCATTGATGCGGATCCCAACGCCACTGTTGCTACCGCCAAGATCCAGAAAAATGAACCCGAAGATCCAGAGGAGGAGGAGCGTCTCTTCCACTCCCAGATGTGGGTAAAGGGCTCCCCGATACAGTTCATTGTTGATAGCGGGAGTCAAAAGAACCTCATTTTGGCAGAGGTCGTGAAGCGGTTGGGCTTACTGACCACAGCACATCCACAACCATATACCATTGGGTGGCTTCACCAAGGACGAGATCTTCGCGTGAGCCAGCAGTGTCGCCTTCCATACAACATCAAGCCCTTCACGGATGAGGTATTGTGTGACATTGCTCCCCTTGAAGTTTGTGATGTATTATTAGGACAACCATACTTGTGGAAGCGACATGCTGTGTATGAATCAAGGCCCCATGCTGTTATTATTACAATGGGAAATAAGTTGTACAGGATACCAGAGGTAGCACCACCTACCGCCATCTCTTTGATTACTGCAAAACAATGCAGTAAGATCATTTCCAAAACCAGGAAATTTGTTTTCTTGATGATACGCCCTCAAGGAAAGAAGAAGATGGTGGCCGCGGCCTCCAGACGGGGTCCCTCTGCACGACAACTACAGATGGACAAGGTTGTGGAGGAGTACAAGGACATCTTCACCTCCCCTGCAGGGGTTCCTCTGCACTGTCAGGTCAAGCACTCCATCGATCTGACCCAAGGTGCGCCGCTACCCAATGGACCAATTTATCGGCGCTCCGTTCTGGAGAACAATGAAATCAAGAGGCAGATTCAAGAGCTCCTGCAGAAAGGTCACATCCGTCCGAGTTCATCACCTTGTGGGAGCCCGATCGTGTTGGTACAGAAGAAGGATGGGACGTGGAGACTCTGTATTGACTATCGGGCGCTGAACAAGATCACTGTCCGTAATAGGTACCTGATCTCGCGGATTGATGACCTCCTGGAGCAACTAAAGGGGGAAAAATATTTCAGCAAGATCGATCTGAAGTCAAGATATCACCAGGTACCAATCGAACCCTATGATGTGTGGAAGACTGCCTTCAAATCCAAGGAGGGCCTTTTCGAATGGTTGGTTATGCCTTTCGGATTGACGAATGCTACTGCAACCTTCATGAGGCTAATCAATGACATCTTGTGGCCATTCACCAACTCCTTTGTAGTAGTATACTTGGATGACATTCTGATCTTCAGCCAGAGTTGGGAAGAGCACCTCCACCACATCCGACAGGTTCTCCAAACACTGCGGCAACACAAGCTATGTGCCAATTTGGAGAAATGCACTTTTGGCATGACCCAGGTTCAGTATCTGGGATACATCATTGATGAACAGGGGGTGCATGTCGATCCAGCCAAGATCCAAGTCATTCGGGACTGGCCATCTCCAACCACTCTAACAGAGCTCCGCAGCTTTCTAGGTCTTGCCAACTTCTACCGCAGGTTCGTGTTGGGGTTTTCTCATATTACTTGGCCCTTGAGTCAAGTCACCAAGGGAGGGGCGAAAGCAAAATTCTTTTGGTCTGAATCTCAACAAAAGGCATTCATGGAGTTGAAGGATCGCCTCTGCACGACACCAGTACTCGCGTTACCAGATTTACAACAACCATTTGAGGTCGAGACAGATGCCTCTGACTATGCTATTGGGGCAGTCCTTACTCAACATGGACATCCAGTGGCATATCACAGTGAAACACTTTCAGACACATTCCGGAAGTACCCCACTTATGATAAAGAGATGTATTCCATATTACAGGCTTGCCGACAATGGAAGCATTACATTTTGGGGAAGGAAACATTCATCCACACAGACCACCGACCCCTGCAGTTCATACAGACCCAAGGGAAATTACAGAATGATCGCCATCAGAAGTGGTCAACATACCTGCAACAGTTCCACTTGAATATCAAGTATAAGAAGGGCAGCACCAATAATATTGCAGATTGCCTCAGTCGACCACCGCTCATGGCGTTAACCACCGTGCTCCACTCTTGTGGGCACGAGACTTCTGATTGGCCACTTCTCTACAAAAGCGACCCAGAATTCGGCCACACATACCAGACACTCTTGGAGGGTCGACATGTTCCATATTTTCACCTCCAGGATGCCCTGTTATGCCACCTGGGTCACCTTTGTGTTCCTTCAAGCGAGCGTGCCAAGATGATTTTGGAAGCACACTACAGTCAAGCTGCTGGGCATTTCTGGGTCGAGAAAACAGTGGCAGTACTGCAAAATTATTTCTATTGGTCAAATCTTCAACAGGATGTTGGGAAGTACATCAGATCATGTACTGCCTGTGCCATTGCCAAACCGACCATTAAGAAGCACGGCCTCTATACCCCGTTGCCTACCCCTAGTCGACCTTGGGAATCCATCTCCATGGATTACATGTCAGGCCTTCCTTCCACTAAGCATGGAAATGACTGTGTTTTTGTGGTCGTCGATAGGTTCTCGAAGATGGCCATTATGGCGGCCTACAAGAAGAATATCACAGTAGAAGCCACTGCTAAACTATTCTTTGAACGAGTGTGGGTGCACTTTGGGATCCCACAGTCTATCATCTCAGATCGGGACAGTCGGTTTCTCAGCACATTTTGGTCCAGTCTCTGGTCAATGCTGGACACCAAACTCACGAAGTCCACAGCCTTCCATCCTCAAACTGATGGCCAGACAGAGGTTGTCAATAGGATGATTGTGCACATTCTGTGCATGTATAACTCAAAGCATCCACGCACATGGGACGAGAGCCTCCCCTATGTTCAGCACAGCTACAACCAAGCTCTTCACAACTCCATTGGCCATAGCCCTTTTCAGGTGGGTTTGGGATTCCAGCCACTATGCCCCATTGATGTGGCCATGCCACTTGCAGCTACTCACATAAATTCAGCTCATGTCCAGTCCGAAATAGATAAGGCCACCAGCTTCATTGAGCGCATCCAACATATTCGCCAGCAGGTCCATGACATTCTTGAGAAATCAAATGCCAAGTACAAGCAACGACATGATCAACATCGGGTGCCCCACAAGTTTCAAGTGGGTGACAAATTCTGGTTGCATTTGCAAAAGGAACGCCTTACTGGAGCCTATCGGATATTGAGACCACTCCGATATGGTCCTTACACCATTACTAAGGCTATGGGAGACAATGCATTTGAGCTCAGCATTCCCCCATTCCTTGGCCTGCACCCAGTGTTCAATGTGGACCGCCTTCGGCCATACTTTCCACCATTGCTAGACACATCCAACATTGCAGAATAGCTCAAACCCACAGAATTAAATCCAGATTGCATGGAACAAGCTGCAACTGATCGGATCATGGACACACAGATCAAGAACACTCGCCAACAGAATATCCAACTGTATCGAGTTGTCAAAGCAGGCTAACTCCTTCAGCAGGGCAAGTGGCTCACCAGGGAACAAGTTCAGCAAAAGTTTCCTCATCTCATGGAGGAACTCAACGCAATGGGGACCATTGCTTCCTAAGGGGGGAGGAATGATCCAGGTGGATATTGGTGGCCACCTGCCAAGTCCACTTGGACCCCCACCATTGTTTCTCTCAACATTTTCAGTTTCCTTAATTGTAGCACAACTTACTATTTTTAGCAGTTTTTCGGGTCCTGAACTTCTTGAGCCGTTTTGAGGCCCTAAACGATGTTTTTTGGGAAATCTAGGAGCAACATGGGTCCATGGACCGATGTTGCCCTTCCCAAAGTGGTAGTGCTCAGATAGATCTTTCTAACGAGCTATTGTACGCGTCAAACGGAGATCGTATGCCAAAGTTACGACCCCGGGAAGTTGATGTACCAATTTACCCAAACGGGGCCCATAGTTTGGTGTTTCATCTCCTAGGGTTAGGTTTTGGAATGTTAAGGGTTTTCCATTGTTTCTCAACAATAAATAGGCCTTCGAGCCTCATTGTAACACAGTTCAGAGGCATGTAGCCACCACATCTCTTCTCAGAGATAAGCTACCATCGCCCTAGCTGGTTTACTTCCATTTCTGGTTGTAAGCATATTTCAGTATTTTCCATTAATGAAATGAAGTATTATTTCCGCTGCATCTTTGTGTATATGGTTATCTCTGTAATTTGTTGCGTTCCTGTTTAAATCCGGATCAATTTGACCATCCAAGAAAAATTACCTTCAAACCCTAGGAGAGGGAAATGAGCCTTACCTAAGCACAACTGAAGCACGAACAAGGTGTAAAATGACCCATTAGAACTTGAAATAATGATGAAAACTCTTTGAATGATGGTACACTCAGCCGAATGGTGGCATGGACCAATACTTGGAAAACTTTGGAAGGAGTGAAAACAATCCTAGACCTAATACCCAGTGACCAAATTTTACTTGAAGACTCACTGAAATGACAAAATTTGACTTTGAAACCCTAAGACCACTTTGTAAGAGCATGTTTGATTGCTAGTGGAAGGCTGCAAATACTGACTCTAACAATATGTTTATATATGATGATTTGATCAAACTGTTAGTTTGGCTTATTGCGACAAGAAGTAAACATGATTGCAAGTGTACCTTATTGACGAGCTACCAATGAGGTATGATGTGAATTTATTTTAATTCATTTCAAATCTAATGGAAGTTATGTGCCTGCCACAAGAAGCACAGAAATTCCTAGTTGGGTGGTTGAAACCGACTACAAGAATTAGTAGCAACATTGAAAGGAATTGAAAAATGCAATAGTATGTTGGTAAAGCACTTCAGCACTTCAAGAGCAAGGCCATTGTGGGACACTGGTACCCAATGGTGTCCATTGATTTCCATAAGCATGTTATGACCGGTATGATGGTTTTGATGTAGGGATATGCCTTGGTTTTTGTATCTTCCGACGCGAGGAAGCCTTGCCAAGACATGGGCTGTCTAGGATGGGGGTGCCAACAGAACTTGGAAGGTGTTTGACTACATGGAATGGGTTGACCGAATTGCCCAAGGGACCGTGTAGCAGAGAAGGGAAGGTCGGGGATGGATTTTTTTTGGTCATTAGCATTTCTATATGGAATCATACGTAGATTTGGAGTGTGCCCTAGAACAATGAGTCAATAACTATTCATTGAGAGACAAGTGGCACAAGATTATAGTGCTGGACATTAGATGCAACTTTGACTTTGGCAGTGATTTCTAGATTTCCTGGGAAGGAGGTGAATATTGGTACTACTTTGGGGGTGGAGGTGTGAGCCTTTAGATTCCCTTGTTGTGGATGGAGACATTGTATCATTTTATTTGTTGGTTGAGAAAATGTGCATATGTGTATATGAGTGTATTACTGTAAATATTGTATTGAGTAGGATTTATAAAGCTCCATAGGCAATATGATTATTTTTTGGGTGAAGCAAATATGTATGTGAGTATATGTGGTTATTATTGTAAATACCATAATGAGTTGAGTTATAAAGCTCGAGTGAATGGTATATTTGTCATGTTTCAACAATGATCATTGTAAATACAACAACGAGTTGTGTTATGAAGCTCCATGGGAAGTATGTTTTTTTCCAACAGTTTTGATGAGGTATAGGTGTGTTTGAATACTGAGGATGGTGTCCCCCAAGGGGGAGGGTTCTATAACAGCCCTGGTGAAAATTCTATGTAAAAAATATAAGACCATGGTGATGGGACACATATTCCAAGTTGAATGGTGGGCAAGACATCCTAGTATGGGTGTTGATTTAGTTTATTAATGGCTAGGGAAATGGCAAAGCCTTTGGAAAGGAAAAATGGATTTTTGGAACATTTATTTATGAAAATAAAGGAAATCAGGAGAAAAGGAAGGTGAAAGGTCCCAAGTTGCATGTGAGGAGGAAAATGAAGGAAAATAATGGAAAATGAAGAAAATATGGACCTAATTGATAAAAAGGCTTCTAAGGATTATTTGGTAACCTTGTGTCAGTTCAATTTTGGAGCTCTCTCTCTCTCTCTCTTGGGCACTTAGAGTTTTCTTGGAGCACTTGGGCATTGGATCGAGAAAGTCAAAGAAGGTAGGAGGAAGCAAAGATCAAGCAAGCAAAAGTAGGATTAAGTAGCTACAACAAGATTCTTTGCAGGTATTGATTTGCATGTGTGATTTCCTTGCTAGGATTGGCATGCATGGTATTACATGTGATTCTTTTATTTTTATGGCTAGGTTTTTGCTAGGAGTGATAGCATTTTTTAGCCTCGCCTTGTCATTTACTAATAGCCTTGATGAGATGGGTTCTCATTGTTCGTTTGAGCTGGATTGATGGATGGATTCGAGGCTAAGTGGGGTGGATCTCTGAAATGACAAAGACATGGCCTAGTGGTCCCTAAACTGGAATATGGATAACAGTAAAGCCACTGGCCTAATAACCCCTTAGCCAAAATATGGGTTGTAGTAAAGCTAGGATTTAGTGCCTCGGTGGGCCTAAGAGTCCTTTCCGATGAATGGAGGGATATACGATAAATCCAAGAGGTGGATTGCTCTCTGTTGGGCCTAGTAGTCTCAGGATGGGATGTATGTTAAAGCCTAGAGAGTGGGTCTCGATGTAGGGCCTAGTGATTCGTAGATCGTATTGTCGATTACGGTAAATCCTTAGAGAATAGGAGGCACTCAAATTCCTCAAGTTGTATGTGGAGAACTCCAGTAGCATCCATGCTTGTTTGGTTTTTTTCAGTTGGTTATGAGTCCCACTTTCATGCTTGGAATATGGCACGGGGGTGATTGGGTGAAGAGAGATTTGGCTCAGCCAATTTATGGTCGAGTGGAACATGGTAGTCCCATCCCCGTCTAGTTTCTACATTCATTAATGAGAAATTCATCCATTTGGTTTTCATGCATAAATATACTAGTTTATATGTGGATTATATGGTTGATGTATTTATGGTATTTTTTTTGTTACTATGTTGGTTATGTAAATGTTTCATGACAACAACAATGTATGAATCTCATCATGTTTTTACTTGTAAATAAATGGACAATGTATCTATGACCTAATAAATGATAATGCAGCAAATGACATGAAGGAACAATGGTTCTTAGAAATTATCAAATAAGTACGACATCCCTATGCTTAAATCAGTTGTTTACACTTGTAGATTACATGTTTGACGAAATGCATGTCATGGCTAGTAGAGGTATGGTTAAGGGCTTGTTCAACTAATTTATTTTTCATCCTTGTTTCCCTGTTATTTTACTTATTTGAAGATGTCATTCCATTCTGAGCAGTGACTTGGGCTCTGGGCTTGAAAAAGTGGTTCAAATCCTGGGGACGTTGACACAAAACTAGATAAAATGGTCCCTAGCCATTGGCTTGCAGTTCTATGAGAGTGTCTAGAGGTTCCTGGATGCTGGCATGCCCATAGCATGAGAGAGTCCAGAGGTCAAGTGATCAAAAAATTCAACGGGACCTAGGGGCAAGCTTCCTAAAGTGCTAACATGGTTCTCATGGGTCCTGTAGCTGATGTGGAAGTTTTCTATGTTGTGCTTCTGTCGATTCCATTTCCTTAGGTCACATAGGAGGTTGAATCCAATCATAGTAGCCTCTCATCACATGTTTACCCCGGTTGGCCAGTTACCTTGGTAGATATGGGAGGAGGGTGTTACACTCCACACCAAATCAGCCTCCTAGATCTTTGACCCCTTTCCAGCAGCACTTCCTTCCTAGTAACTTTGACTATGCGGTAGCTTCCAACATCAGGCAACAACAAAACTTGGAAGACTTCCATCTCCCAAACTAAGGCATGAAATAGAGAGAGAGAGAGGCTCCAAAATTTTGATTTTTTTTCTTCGCCTTAGACTGGACACAACTCGGACTTCCTTTTGCTTCCTTATACCCAATTTGTACTTCTCTAACTTCCTTAGGGATATCGAACTAGCTTGAGATGAGATGCTCCAAATGAATTCATCTTCCTTCTATTTATAAGCTCCAAGTGAGGTCGAATTGATGTCCTTAGGCTGACTTGATCTCTTCTAGGCCAATTTGGTGTGGAGGTTACATAAATTATATTTGAATCAGTAGTAAACCTTTTTACATGATTCAAAATCCCAAGAAGAGTCTCTTTGAATGTACAATGACTTTATAAACTTAATATTAATCCTAGAAGTCCAAAATGGGGACTTTGACTAATATAATGATGACCCAAGCATGAAACCCATGCTTTAATAAGTCATTGATACAATAATAAAAATTATTTTCTTTATTCTTTTTACAAGTACATTTTATGATGACTCAAATACATTAATTAAGACTGAATCTAGTTACATTTTCCAACAATTTTAGATACATATAAAATTCATAGTATCCATACAACTATAGTATTATTTCTATTATGTCTTTTCAACTAGTGCTTACCAATGGATCAATAAACCTTTGTTTCCCTTTCTCTAGGATAATATAATTGGGAGAAAAGTACACTTAAACCATAGAAACTAGGGAGGCATGGAGATTAATAAAGACACATATCCAATCCAATGTTTTATGTCGAAAATAGTTTTTTAAACAAAATGGAAGGAAATGGAACTTTGAAGGTGATTTTAAGGAATTATAGGTTGTTAGCAACCCCCTAAGAAAGAATTATTGGACAAGTATCACTTTGGAAACTCTTATTATTATTTTTAGACTAAGTGAAAGTGAAGGGAACTTTTATTGCTTATAGAGTACTTGGAAGGCTTTAAGGTGGTTAAATCCCATCTTAATTGGTAATACTAAGCTATCGAGTTTGGTCTATCCTTGAATGGACATTCCTTATGGTGGTACCCTATTTTACTACATGAATTAAAACTTTGAAACAACTTAGCATGGTTCTTAGCCTTTGATATTTAAACAAAAGCATCAACACTATTATGCAAATACTTAGCTGCCTAGATGAGTGTCTTTGATGGAGTTGAAAGTCAAACTTTAGCTATCCAATATCCTATAAATGTTGGAATATATATATATATATATATATATATATATCTATATATATAT
This sequence comes from Pinus tabuliformis, assembly GCA_031772625.1. Taxonomy (NCBI): domain Eukaryota; kingdom Viridiplantae; phylum Streptophyta; class Pinopsida; order Pinales; family Pinaceae; genus Pinus; species Pinus tabuliformis. The sequence goes on along the minus strand of CM062816.1, from coordinate 460,679,737 downwards.
ATATATATATATATATATATAGATATATATATATATATATATATATATATATATATATATATATATATATATATGTATATATATATATATATATATATATATATATATATATATATATATATATATATATATATATATATATATATATATATCTATATATCTATATATACTCTCTTCTCATAGAGCTAGACCTGTAAATTTCAGAATCTCCATGGAATGATTGAAAATGAAACAAGGCTAAGGAATTTAAGGATAAAATTTCATTGGTGGCTATATATGGTTCTATCATAACCTTGTCTTAGTTAGTTGAGACAACTTTGACATCTCAAATCTAAGCCAATGGTTAGTGTCTTTTGGTTGTACCATTTGGAAATATTTGCTTGAACCCAAAAATACCTTTATTTTCTTATCCTTCATTTTTAGGGGTTAGATTCTTAGCAATAACTTGATTTACCTTGGCACCCTTTAGCGATTTCACTATGTGGTAAATCTAAAAATCAAGAATTCCTTTTTGTACTATACAAATGTTACATCCACTTAGGCTCAAGTTATTAAAGTGTGTGGCCAAGTACTTATTGCTTCCATATCCTAAGAATGTTCTCTCTTAGGAGATAAAATTCCCGACATCATTGAGTTTCACATGACATGGAAATGAATAAGAATTTAAGTTCCTTACTAGGAAAAATGAAATGATTTAATGTTGAATAAGGTATAATATGTTAACATATTTTGGTGTTAAAGACAATGTGCTAATTTTTGGCATGCACAACCAAAAGGTTGAGTTGAATGTGATTCACTTGTGACAATTAATGGGTGGGTGGTTGTTTCTTTCCCTATTACTAAAGAGCTACTCATCAACTCTCCAAATTATTAAGTTTGTTCAAAAAAACCCTTGAGGTTTGGAGGAAAAGAATAATAGATAGTTGTAAATTTTTTAATGAAAGGAAAGAGAATCACATGCCAAACTCCCTCTGTCGCAACACCAAAATAATAAATTCTCACAACTTATCCTTTATCATTAAAAAACATAAAACTAAAATAAAATATAGAAATCTTAAACAAGGTAATAAAAGCTAAAATTCAATAATTCTAATAACCAAAAGCAATCAATAATGGTTGGATACCAACCCAACATAAAACTTACCCCACATGCAATGGGTCTCATCTCATTGGTTCCCCAAGTTATGCTATTTAATGTTTATACATTTAGTTCCCCGATGGGGATGTCGTACTAGCAACACAACACCAAAATGGAGTAAGAAGCAATTTTCCGGTTATAGGTTTCTGATTGAGATGATGATTGGCATGTGAAATTTTTGTTTGGTGAAGGTGGAGGTGGCCTTTGGAGGAAGACCCTCGCCCTCGACTTGGCCTCTCATGGGACACACATGGTGTACCCTCATCTCAAGTTACAACAACCAAATATTAAGGCCCCTTCAAATTTATTGCATGATGATGGGAGATCGGGGTTTTGAGTATGTCAAGGTTTTTAGACACTTAATTTGTTCTATCGGTTCAAGTATGGATCATCTCCCCTGTGGAGGATTGGATGAAGTAAGGAATTTATCTAACATCTAGAGAAGGTTCATTAATGATTTCACCATGATACACTATCTTGGGATGGCGAAGTCTTAGGGTAAGAAATACACTTGGCAATCATTATGGAAATTGTTGAGAGTTTGGATCTTCCTAGGTAAATGTTATATTTTGACCGTAGCTATATATGCAAGTCTTATTAGTGTTTCAAGGTGGCAGACAAGAGTTGTTAATTTCTCTAGAAACATTCTAGTGCTACACTTTAAATTAGGTATTTGTTTCTTAGTTGGTTGTTTCATAGTTAAGGGAAGGTTGTGTACATAGTTGGTTTTATGTGAGATTATAGGAGGGTTTGATCAATTCATGCTTGAACTCTAGTTGTCATTGTGTTCAATAGTGATTTGTTATAAGGTCAAAAGTGTTTTCATGCAACATATTTGGTTTCATCTAGTTGGCCAATGTTTTTCGTTTTATTTTTACACAATACAGGGTCGAGACTCTCTTTTGAATTGGTTGTTGTCCTTCCATAGATGACACCTCAATCCCTCGAACCCTTTGGGATTTTGTTTAGCTATCTTGTAATAGTGTGTGGAGTATGGTATAGAAGATCCTTCCCCATCTGGTTCTAAATTATTCCATCATCTCATTATCCGTGGGTCAATTTTCACATCTCAAGGTGCCATACTGCCTGCTTCTCTTGCCATAACATGGTAGTCCATGATTCCATTAGGAAAGAGTTTATGTTTCTTTTGTGGTAATCAACTATTCCTTTAAGGTTTCTTGACGACTTGTGGTTTGTAGTATTAGTGGGGAATCTCACTTCGTCCATCAACCATAAATTGGCCTTTTGTGTTTCAGAGGTGTCCTATTCTCCTATTTCCTATCATATTCGGTTAAGTCAATCAGGCGAAAAGGTTGTATTTTGTGTTGTATATAGGTTTCAAGCTCATATGGATCCTCTTCAAATATTACCCAGCCATAGGGGAGGTGATTTGGGGGTTTCTTTGTCAAACATCATAGGATATTTGGGTAGGAGTCAGTTGAAAACTTCTTCGATTTTTCTCCCATGGATGCTAGGAAGGAGATTCTCACTCTAGAAGTAAAGGAGTTTGGGTACCATATGTATCATTCTGACTCAGAAAATTGTAGTCAAAATTTCAAATGGGTTTTGTTATCACTGACAAAATTTCAATGCCAAATGTCTTACATTTGTTTGATGGTAAAGCACCTAAATCCTTTTCAGCAGTTTCGCAGCGCATAGATCCCTTTAGCAATTTCGCAGCGCAACATGTTTTAGGTGATTTTGTAGCGCATAATTCATATTTCGCACTGGCTGCGCTACGAAATTGGGGATTTGTTCGAATTCATAACCATTCCTTCCCCAGCTGTCATGTTTATCAAAATCCATTGGCTTTGCATCGACAGTTGTCAGCTTATAAGGTTTTTAGTACCCCAGCGGATGGTGTTTTATTAGGTTTATCTGGAGCATTCTTTCCTTGGAAGAAGCCTTCTGTGGTAATCAGCGCTGTAAACAAAGTGAACGCATCAAACATTAAAAAAATTATTCCAAAGCTCTTTGCAGAGAACCTTATCCGAGGAAGAGGTCTTTTTTGTAGGTCATGTATAAAATCCCAGATGACATCACCTGGATTTACTGATGTTTTTGCTGCCTTGGTTGCTGTGGTGAATACAAAGTTTCCAGAAGTTGGTAATCTCCTTTTGAGAAGGATTATTTTGCAGCTTAAGAGGGTTTTCAAACGCAAGGACGAGCCTCTGTTACTAGCAGCAACAAAATTCATAGCTCACCTAGCGAACCAGCAAGTTGCACATGAGATCATTGCTTTGGAACTTCTTACTGTTTTGCTGGAGAATCCTACAGATGATAGTGTTGAGGTTGCTGTTGGATTTGTAGAGGAATGCGGGTCCATGTTTCAAGACCTATCACTTCAAGGCCGCTATGGAATTTTTGAGCGATTTAGGGGTATTCTTCATGAGGGAGAAATTGACAAACGAGTGCAGTTTTCGATTGAAGGACTCTTTGCAATTCGCAAAGCCAATTTCTAGGGTTATCCTGCTATTCGTCCAGAACTGGATCTTGTGAAGCAATCAGCGAATTTGCAAAATCAGAGCAGGGTAATGAACACGCGGCACTTTAAATTGAGGATGTCCGACGGTGATATCGACGGATCCAGCTCTCAACAGATATATCTTATTGAATGCAGGCCGAGGACTAATTCCTGGATACCCGCAGTTTATGCTTGACTTATTGAGGAGATGAAATGGGAACTCTGTCGGCTTTTGATAAACTTCAGTTCCTCATCCAGCCCATCACAATCAGCGGGTTCAGTGTTCACGTCATTTTTACAGAATCTTGTTCGGAAGAACAGAGGAGCAGATCGTAACATGCCTCCACCGTCATCATAATAGACCCCCAACCTTTCATTTACCTGAAAATGGGGCTCAGAGAAGTCGGCGGTTCGAATCCCCTTCGGAGGCGCAATTGCTTTCTCCTCAAAAGTCCTGTTTGGTCGCCGCCAAGAGAGCCGATTTCGATTTAAGAAGAAAAAGGGTAATATGCTGGAGCAGGAGAGATCAACACTGAATCGATGTAGGAACAGGATGAAAGATATAGAAATACAAATATTCGACTTTTGCAGGCATTGAAGGATTCTGGGGCTCGACATATATTTGAAACTGTTGAATGGGTTAAAAAGAATAGCAGCAATTTCAAGAGTAAAGTTTATGGTCCAGTTCTTGTAGAGGTCAATGTTTCTAACAAAGGTCATGCGGCTTACTTGGAAGGCCATGTCCCAAATTATATCTGGAAGTCATTTATCGCTCAGGATTCATCTGATCGAGATTTGCTTGTTAAAAACATGAAACAATTTGATATTCCTGTCCTAAACTATACTGGAAATAGAGAAATGCGAAGAGAAGCTACACTAGTATCAGATGAGATGCAAAGTCTGGGGATCACATCGAGGCTTAATGATGTATTTGAAGCACCATCTGCTGTGAAGGAAGTGCTGATCAGTCAGTTTGCATTAGACCATTCGTTCATTGGCTCAGAGGTGACAAACCGTAGAGCAGATGAGGCAAACAAGTTAGGAGTGATGGATCTGTGGACTCCTGAAAACCATTACCGTTGGTCTATTTCTCATCATGGTGGCCATCTAGCAAGTTCTAGTTTGGTCAATCACACTGGTGTGCCCCATACTCTCGTGCAACAAAATATTATAGGATCCATGCAGCATTCTGCAGAGAATATAACAGTGAAGACAAGGGTTGACCATTCTGGTAAGACTGCTTCTTCCAGTTAACAAAAGAAGCTAGCAGTGAGCGTACAATTGTTAGTGAAGGCAATCGAATTGTCCCTGGTGTTTCCATACCAGATTCATTTTATCAGTATGATCTTGTTGGTGTTGTTGTTCACACTGGAACGGCATTTGCTGGGCATTACTATTCATATATAAAGGAACGCCCTGGAGATGGTCTTCTCAATTGTTGGAGAACAGGAACTGGAGGGTGGATGTCATTTGATGATAAGCAAGTTCCAGCATATGATCAAAGTCCAGTGAGTAGCATTAACGTTATTGGGCCAGAGGAATTATTGATCGAAGATGAAAAGGGAAGGCAATTTAATAATGCAGAAAAGCCTGAGGGGAAGGATTTTCGAATTGGACAGTTGACAGAGAAATTTGCTTCAGACATTGGTGTTAGAAATGATGAAAATGTAACAAGATGGAGGCGTTCAGTATATGTAAACTTTCCAAAATTTGTGCAGTTCCAGCTGACAGTTAATGTGGTTGCTCTAGTTTTGAATTTTGTTTCAACATGTATAACAGGAACTGCCCTCCTCACTGCAGTTCAGTTGCTTTGGGTCAATCTGATTATGGATACACTTGGTGCTTTGGCACTGACAACAGAACCTCCAAATGATGAGTTGATGAAAAGATTACCTGTAGGAAGAACTCAAAGTTTTATCAGTAATTCTATGTGAAGGAATATATTTTTAAACTGGTACCGAGTACTTGGATGGTTGGCAAACCATGAGATTATTCATGATATTTATCAACAACCACTTCAGTTGCCTCTGCCAAATTTTTCAAATACAGTTCAGGAATTTCAAAAAGTGGAGGACTATTTATCTATGGTAGAACAGTAACCTTCTGAGATAATGCAGGATGCAGTGATTCATCCATGAGTGCATTGGTAAAGCCAGAGCTTCTAAGGCACCAAGACAAGATGTCAGGCTCATTGTTGTTACTTGCATTAGTGAGAATCACACTAAAAACATATCTGCTTCAATGCAAACAATTATGAGTTTGGTTGAATGAAAGGAAGACTGTGTTTTTGAAATTACACAGCAGTTTCGTAGCGCTCTACGAAACTGCTGTAGCTGCATGTTACAATTGAGCCGATCAATTATGATTGACAAATCAGCAAATCTTTTTGAAAGGTGTTGTCTTCACACATGGCAAAGGTGGACAGCAGATCAAGGACGTGGCATTCTGATATGTTTTGAATAATCAAAGATGAAGGGCATAGTTCATTGGATTCGAATATCTTTGAGGAAAACCAAAGGCCGATAAACAGGGACAGTTTTCTATTTTTCAGGGGCAATGGAGAAAGTGCGACATCAGAGTCCAGCAAGCAGCTACAAACATCCATCACAGCCACGGCCAGAAGGGAAGCAGATGTCAAAGAACTAGAACCATTGTAATTAAAGCCATCATGCATAACACGGTGTTAGAGTCCTACTTGATTTAGAACTTTTTAAAAACTCCAGTCAGCACTTTAGTTATATTTATTAGTTAGTTCAATAGCTGATAGGTGTCAGTAGAGTAAGTTATCGACTCCCCTCATGCTGGAGGAGGATGCTCGAATTAGTTAGAATAAGGATTCTATATATAGCTGGAACATCTATGTAATGAGGGTTGGATATTTTACAAACAGAGGACTGTTTTGGCTTATGTAAAAAACAGAGTTCAGTAATATAAATGACTGTTTTACTTCTCAGGATTCATAAGGGATTTACTTGTTCAGAATGTGTGATGGTATATTTTCTTTAGTGTTCTTTTACAGTTGTACAAATGCATAATCACTCAGAATTCATTGATCATGCTCTGACTTCCTGTATGCCTTTGTAAACTGTGGTTTTATATAAGTGATTTTCTGAACATCCAAATGCTAAGTGCCCTGATTTCTATGTAAGGCATCATCATTGTTTGTTGTAGTATGTTTGACTCCATAGGCCCAATGGAAACTTATGTAATGTTTGTCCAGCCTTCATTATTTGTCAATGTTATTCACAAGAGTTAGCCATCTTACTGATAGTCAAATCAATAATCCTTTGAGAGAGCCCTCTCAGGCTAAGGAGGCTAAGCCTTAGTCAAAAGATTGGTGTGAAATAGTTACTTGAAGTCTTCCTGGGTTACAGCCTTCCAGGTCTTGATTTTGAGATAACAGGTTCCAGACCCAATAAAGTTGAGAAAAAGAAGATTGTATTTCCTACATTCCATATCAACACATTATCATATAGAGACACTTCTCAACGTTACAGGTTTTAACCATGTACAGAAATTACCTGTAAATGAATTATTAAAACAAAAAAATATACAATGGTGAGAACATAAAACAAATATACACAGAGATTTCCCCCTAGATCCAAAAACCGAGACTACTAGATTGATTTTTCATTATGTTCCTTTCAGTGTTACAATACATATATATACATGTCAAAGCATTCATAAACCACATTCCACTAACCCTAGATTAGAACATAACTATAGTTCCCTCGACCAAATCTCCAAAATACCATGGATAGGTATGCCCACCATCTTCAGGTCTGCCACACATGGGGCTAGTCATGGAAAAAATATAACACACACCTAACATTCTCCCACTTTTTGTTTTCTTTCAACATAGGGTGTCACATGAGAGCTTATTCATTGGTCTAGGCTTGAAATTCCCATTGTTTCTCTACAACAAGAAAACTTCTCAGTGCTCATAGACTTTGTCAATGTATTTGTAACATTCTTCAAAATGTCCACCTTTACCAATAACACCTTTTTGTCCCCATCCATATCCCTCACATAGTGATATTGAACATCAATGTGCTTTGTCATTAGATGATAAACAAGGTTCTTTGCCAAGAAAATTGCACTTTGGTTGTCACAGTCTATCCTTATAACTCTCTATACCAACCCCATACTTGAACACAATCTATGCAGCCAAATTGTTTCCTTGCTTGCATGAGTGGTTGTCATGTATTCAGTGTTTGTAGTCGAAATTTCCACTACTGATTATCTCTTTCTCATCCAACTGACTACTCCTCCAAATAGGTTAAACATATACCCAATTGTCGATCTTCTCTGATCCAGATCTCTAGCCTAGTATGCATCAACAAATCCATGTATGTCCAAAAATTTATCCAATCCTAGTGTTCCTTGGTAGTAAATACCATAATCAATATTGCCATGCAAATATCTGAAAACCCGCTTCACTGTTTTCTAGTGCTCCTTCCTTGGTTTTGACATAAACCTGCTCAATACCCCCATTGCATGTGCAATGTCTGGTCTGGTGCAAACCATTGCATACATCATGCTATCAACTACACTCACATATGGAACATAGGACATGTCCTCTTCCTCTTTCTGTGCCTTGGGACATTTTTTAGTATATAACTTTACACCTACATGAATAGGCATCTTGACCAGTTTACTATCATTCATATTAAACCTTTGCAATATTGTCTTAACGTACTTTCTCTAGTTTAACCAGGGCTTCCTCTTTGCTCATTCTCATTTAATTTCCATGCCCAAATATAATTTGCAACACCAATATCCTTCATGACGAATTTGGAGTATAATTGGGTCTTCAAATCCTAGTTAATTTCTTTGTCATTTCCAAGCAACAACATATCATCCACATAAATGACCAAATAAATAACACAGACACCAATTAATTTAAAATACACACAGTGATCCGCATTACTCCTAGTGAAGCCAAGTCCCCATATATATGTATCAAATTTTTGATGCCACATCCTTGGTGATTTTTTTAACCCATACAAAGACTTTTTTAACCTTCATACCAAATCTTTCTTACCCTTCACTGCAAAGTCTCATGGTTGTTTCATGTATGTTGGGTTGTGCATAGTTTTGTGCATGGTTTTCGCACATGGTTTTGGGTGCAATGGTTTTCGGTCCATGGTATTGGATGCTTTAGCATGTATATATATGTATTGTAACATTGAAATCAATATAATGAAAAATAAATATGGTAGTCGCGATTTTGGGATCCAGGGGAAAATACATTTGTATATTTGTTTTATGTGTTATGCTCTCACTATTGTTTATTTTATGTTTTTAGAATTCATATGCAGTTAATTTTTGTACGGGGTTAAAACCTACATTTGGTATCATACATGTTTTGGCCTCAAGGGGACGCATTTATTGCTGAGGGGTTTCGCTCAGGCCTGTGGTAGACCTTGCTAGTAGGAGATCTACGAGATCGATGCTGGTGGTGAAAGAAGATGGTGAGCAATGGAAAGATAGAGATCAAGAAATTTAATGGTCATAGTTTTGAGTTATGGAAACTTAAGATGGAGGATCTGTTGGTGGATAAAGATCAGTGGATCATGGTAGATCCCATACTAAACCAACGAGAGTGTCCGATGAAGAATGAAAGAAGTTGGATTGGAAGGAAAAGAGAAAAATATGATTATGTGTCTCAGATTCAGTATTTCTAAATGTATCATGGGAAGCTACACGAAAGCTTTGTGGGACAAGTTAGGGACTTTGTACCAATCTAAGTTTCTAGTGAATAAACTGTTCCTACGGAAAATTATGTATAACCTGAGGATGAAATATGGAGACTCAGTGACAGAACACCTGAACGCATTTAATACTGTGGTAAGTCAATGATTATCTGTTGATATTAAAATTTCAGATGAAGATAAGTGCATCAGTTTGTTGTGTTCTCTACCAGATTCGTGGGATAGTATGGTTATTGCAATAGGTAGAAATGCAAATGCCTTGCAGTTTGATGAAATAGTCTCATCCTTACTAACAGAGGAGATGAGACAAAAAAATATGGAGAGCCAGAATGGTGATAACTTGTTTGTAGAAATAAAAATAAGTCATCGAGTGGGATATCTAAATCTAGATGAGATCTAAATCTCCAAGAAAACTTGTAAAGGTGTGCTGAAAATGTGGAAAGGAAGGGCACTACAAAGGGGACTATAAATCTAAAGCTCCTGACAAAAAGAAAGGGATCTGATGATTCTCCTTTTGCAGAGGTGAAACCACTTTAGATGAAGTTGGGGATGTGTACTTGGCTTCTTCAAGTACACATGTAGATCATGAGGCATGGTTAATTAACTCAGGTGTATCCTTTCACTTCACTCCCCATAGAGAATGGTTCTGCAAGTATGATAAATATGATGGTGGTGATGTCTTCTTGGGGGATGACAAGAAGGCTCGAATCAATGGTCGTAGAAAAGTCAAGTTGAAGTTGCAAGGAGGAAGGATTAGAACACTTCCAAGTCTTCTACATATTCCTACATTAGCCATAAATCTGGTTTCTGTAAGCAAGTTGGATGATACAGGTGTAAAAACAGTGTTCGAGAAAGATACCTGCAAGATGGTTCGGGAAGAACTGGTATTGATGTGGGGAGTTCGGATTGGAACTCTGTAAAAGTTGCAAGGTAGAACTATTATTGTTGGGTGCAATAGTTTTGTGGTTCCTGAAAGTGGAGCAGAAAATCTAGTGGTATCTGGAGAAAATACCATGCTATGGCATCAAAGACTTGGACATATTGGAGATCAGGGCCTTTGAGTACTTCATGGTAAAGGTATGGTAGAAAGTATGACTAATAGCTCTCTCGATTTTTATTTCTATGAAAATTGTGTATATGGGAAGCAGAATCAGGTGAGTTTCCCCTCTAGTGGTAAGAGGGTGAAATAGATAGTAGAGCTTGTGCACAGTGATGTGTTTGGACCTATGAAGGTTCTATTACTGGGTAATTCTATGTACTATGTATCATTTATAGATGACTTCTCAAGGAATACACGGATATATTTCCTCAAGAATAAATATGAAGTCTTTGACAAGTTTAAATAATTTAAAGCTCTGGTGGAAAACCATACAGAGAAGAAGATAAAGGTGTTGAGGATAGATAATGGTGGAGAGTTTTGCAAGAAGGAATTTGAAGAATTCTGTAAGAAGTGTGGTATAGCATGGCAAAAGACTACTCCATAACCACCTGAGCTAAATGGAGTTGCAAAAAGAATGAACAAGATGTTGATCGAAATGACAAGAAGCATGCTCAGTGGTGTCGGGTTAGGACAGGAATTCTGGGCAGAGGCGGTGGAGACAGCATGTTACCTGGTCAACAGAGCACCTTCTTCAGTGTTGGAGGATAAGACTCCACAAGAGGTATGGATTGGTAAGAAACCCTCTCTTTCACATCTTAGGGTATTTGGATGTGATGCATATGTAAATGTTCCAAAGGAGAAAAGAACCAAGTTGGATAGTAAATATGAAAAGTGCATCTTTATTCGGTATAAGGATGGTTTAAAGGGTTATAAGCTTTGGAACCCAGTAACAAGGAAGGTTGTGTACAGCCGAGATGTGGTGTTTAGAGAGGTGAAAAATGTTGTTAAACATGAAGTACCATTAAAGGAACCTAAAAAGATAGAGTTTGAGCTAAAGGAGGAAGAATCAGACTCTACAGGAGAAGAGGAATTAGAAGATGAAGAGCCACAAACTCTGGGTGTGAGAAGCTCAGTTCGAGAAAGAAGGTGGCCAGAAAGGTATAACCCAGCTGATTGTTGTTCAAATTCTTCTTTATCTATTACTAATGATGATCCCAGAACTGTGAAGGAAGCAATAAATTTCGAGGATGGAAAACTCTGGAAAGAAGTGTAGGTTTTAACCTCGTACAAAAATTACCTGCATACGAATTCTAAGAACAAAAAAAAAATGCGAGAGCATAACACACAAAACACATATACAGAGATTTTCCCCTAGATCCCAAAACCAGGACTACTAGCTTGATTCTTTCATTATGTTCCTTTCAATGTTACAATATATATATATATATATATATATATATATATATATATATATATATATATATATATATATATATATATACATGCCAAAGCATCCAATACCATGGATTGAAAACCATCGCGTCCAAAACCATGTGCGAAAACCATGCACAAAACCATAGGTAGGTCCGCCCAACATAATATAGGGTCCAAAAACAATTTCCCCGGGGCGCTACCCCGAACCCCGTAGAGGGTGGCTACCCACCCCCCTCAAAACCCCTTGTTGCACAATTTGCGTAATGAAGGGGGGGCTCTGTGACCCCCCTCTAGCCCACCGATTAACTAGGGGAGCTAGTTGTGGAAAGAATATAACACAACCGAATATTCTCCCACTTGTTGTTTTCTTTCCACAGAAGAGCATAGTCATTTATCCAGCCCTGCAACACCCATTGCTTCTCTACACCAAGAAAACTTCTCAAAGCTCACAAATTTTGTCAATGCATCTACAATATTCTTCAAAGTGTCCACCTTTACCAGAAACACCTTTTTGTCTTCTATCATATCCCTCACAAAGTGATACTGAACATCAATGTGCTTTGTCTTTGAATGGTAAGTAGGGTTCTTTGCTAAGAAAATTTCACTTGGCTATCATAGTCTATCCTTATAGCTCCCAGTACTAACCCCATACTTGAACACAATCTCGGCAACCAAACTACTTCCTTGCTTGCATGAGTGGCTGCCATGTATTCTACCTCTGTAGTCGATAGTGCCACTACAAATTGTTTCTTACTCATCCAACTGATTGCACCTCCAAATAGGTTAAACACATACCCACTTGTATATCATCTCTAATCCAGATATCTAGCCGAGTCTACATCAACAAAGCCACAAATATCCAAAAATCTATCTAATCTTGGTCTTCCTTGGTAGCAAAAACCATAATCACTAATGCCACGCAAATACCTGAAAAACTGCTTCACTCATGTCTAATGCTCCTTCCCTGGTTTTGACGTAACCCTACTCAATACTCCCATTGCATGTGCAATGTCTAGTCTAGTACAGACCATCGCATACATTAGGCTATCGACTGCACTTGCATATGGAACACGGGACATGTCCTCTTCCTCTTCTTGTGTCTTGGGACATGGTTCAGCAAATAACTTTACACCTACATGAATAGAAACCTTCACCGGTTTACTATCCTGCATATTAAACCTCTGCAATATTGTTTCGACATACTTCCTTTGGTTTAACCAAATCTTCCTCCTTGCCCGATCTCTTTTAATTTCCATGCCCAAAATATAGTTTGCAACACCAAGATCTTTCATGTCGAATTTGGAGGACAATTGGGTCTTCAAATCCTGGATAATTTCTGTCATTTCCAACCAGCAACATGCCATCCACATACAAGACTAGATAAATAACACGGTCACCAATTAATTTAAAATACAAACAGTGATCTTCTTTGCTTTTGGTGAAGCCAAGTCCCCATATAAATGTTTCAAATTTTTGATACCACATCCTTGGTGACTATTTTAGCCCATATAGAGACTTCTTTAACTTGCATACCAGTTCTTTCTTACCCTTCACTGCAAAGCCTTCAGGTTGCTTCATGTAGATCCCCTCTTCAAGATCCTCGTGAAGAAATGTTGTCTTCACATCCATCTGTTATACCTCAAAATCAAAAGCAACAACAACAGATTAAAGTAATCTAATAGAAGCTACCTTGGCAATAGGAGAAAAAATATCACTAAAATGAATTCCTGACACCTGGGAATAACCTTTTGCTACCAACCGAGCTTTGTATTTCTCCACCTTTCCTTCTGCATTTGTCCTTTTCTTGAACACCCATTTGCTACCAATGGATTTCCTTCCAGCCGGAAACTCCACCAGATCCCAAGCCTCATTTTTGTGCAAAGATGCCATTTCACCAACCATGGCCTCTTTCCAGAGTTTTCCATCCTCTGAATCTATTGCTTCCTTCACAATTCTGGGATCATCATCAGTAATAGATAGAGAAAAATTTGAACAAAAAGGATATGGACTATACCTTTATGGTTGAATTCTTTCTCGAATTGATCTTCTCACAACCGGAGTTTGTGGCTCTTCATCTTCTGATTCTTCCTCCTTTAGCTCAAACTCTATCTTCTCAGGTTCCTTTGATGGGACTTCATATTTAATAACATTTTTCACCTCTCTGAATGCCACATCTCGGTTGTACACAACCTTCCTTGTTACTAGGTTCCAAAGCCTATAAACCCTTTAAGCCATCCTTATACCCAATAAAGATGCACTTTTCAAATTTACTATCCAAATTTGTTTTTTTCTCCTTTGGAACATGTACATATGCATCACATCCAAATACTCTCAAATGTGAAAGAGGGTGTTTCTTACTAGTCCATACCTCTTGTGGAGTCTTATCCTCCAACACTGATGAAGGTGATCTGTTGACAAGGTAACATGCTATCTCCACTGCCTCTGCCCATAATTCATATCCTAACATGACACCACTGAGCATGCTTCTTGCCCTTTCCATCAACGTCTTGTTCATTCTTTCTCCAACTCCATTTTTCTCAGGTGTGTGTAGTTTTTAACCCTGTACAGAAATTACCTGCATACGAATTCTAAAACACATAAAAATAAACAATGCGAGAGCATAACACATAAAACACATATACACAGAGATTTTCCCACTGGATCCTAAAACCGGGACTACCAGCTTGATTTTTCATTATGTTCCTTTCAATGCAATACATATTTATACATGTCGAAGCATCCAATACCATGGACCGAAAACCATCGCATCCAAAAAACATGTGCGAAAATCATGCACAAAACCATAGGTGGTTCCGCCCAACCTAACATAGGGTCCAAAACCAAAATTTTTTGGGGTGCTGCCCCGGACCCCATAAACTGGGGTTAGGGGTGCCCTTCAAACCCCCTGTTAACTACATGGAAATAATATAACACAACCCAACAGTGTGTATAGAGTAGTCTTTTGTCATTCTATACCAAATTTCTTACATAATTCTTCAAATTTCTCGCTGCAAAACTCTCCACCATTATCCGTCCTCAACACCTTTATCTTCTTCTCTGTCTGGTTTTCCACCAGAGCCTTAAATTCTTTAAACCTGTCAAAGACTTCAAATTTCTTCTTGAGGAAATATATCCATGTCTTCTTTGAGAAGTTATCTATAGATGATACATATTACACAAACTTACCCAGTGATGGAACCTTCACAGGTCCAAACACATCACTATGCACAAGTTCTAATATATGTTTTGCCCTCTTACCACCAGAGGGGAAACTCACCTGATTCTAATTTCCATATACACAATTTTCACAGAAATTGAAATCCAGAGAGCTATTAGTCATACCTTTTGGCATTATGATACAGATGATATAGGTGTTGTACTTAATGGCAACCCACCTAGATGACAGATCACAGTTCAGGCCACATGAAGAAAGAAAGGTATACACAATTTCACCTTGACCAACCCATGTATACACGCAAGTTCATTAAACAAAAGAAGTGTATATGTACACATGCACTTTCACAGAAGGAAAGGCGCGTACATGTTGGAAAACTAAAATTTGGTCCATGGTATTTGATCCATGGTATTTTGGTATTGATCCATGGTATTTGGTCCAAAGTGTTGACCCCAGGTATTCGGTCCAAGGTATTGGTTCTAAGTGGTTTTGGTCCATGGTATTGAGTAAGGCCTAAGACTATAAAAGGAGGAGAAGATCATTAGGCCATGGTTTGAAAGTGCGCAAGTGATGGATATCTGATGAAGAGTGAGATCTAGTATGCTGGTTATGGGTTTGTGATGCTTTGCTTGATCCGAACCAAGGATGCACCTATGCGGTTGATGATGGATGGGGATCATAAGGCTTGGAATGTATTATGTGTTTTGATCATGGATAAACTAGATCTGAATTATTGAAGCATGTTTTATTGTATAAATATTATGATCTGGGTATGACTGATGTCTGGAATAGCTACAAAATTATGAGTAAATATTTGCAGATCTGTACACGGGTTCACTTTGGTAAAAGCATGTATACACGCTAGTTCGGCTCATCAGAGTAGCGTATATAGTATGAAGTATGATATTTGAAGTTGCAGTTGGATTTGGTTGTTGTTGCAGAATTCTGTGGTCTGCTCTATGTTCTGGTGACTGTGTTTTGTTGATAGGGTTTCAGTGTTTCAGTGTTGGGTGATTCAAAGATTGATGATGCATGTGTAGTTGATGGGTGTATTGCAGGGGTGATTAATTTTGTGCTTCAATGTTGTTAATGGGTCCAGTATGAAAATTGGATAAAACGTGACCTTTAGATTATGATGTTATGCTTCAGGAGTATCGAGTATGAAAATTTATGAAACGTGGTCCCTGGAGGAAGAGAGAAGGTCGTAGCCTTCTATAGGCCGACACCTATGTACTAGTAAACATATTGGCTAGTACAAGAGCCAAGGGGTTGTAGCTCCCTTCCAGTAGCAGCTGGAGAACGAGAGAAGGTTGTAGCCTTCTACAGGTGGGTTCTTGCGTACGGGTATGAGTCTGTGCTAGTACAAGATTGTAAACAGATTTTTCTTATATTAAAGGAAGACAACAGCAGGTGGTTTTTGTCCTGCATTGGGTTTCCACCTTATATCATGGTGTTCATGTGTGTCTCTTATGTGTGATGATCTGTTCTGTTTTTACTGCACCTAGTTAATGTTTATATGGTTAATGACATTCTGATGCACTGATTAAAGATCAACATATGATGAATTAATTGAATCATAAGTTTGTTGGATATACGCTAGTTGCATTAAACACAGTTGCGTGTACATCCGAGTTCCCTTAACTGAAGTAGCGTATATGAATCTGATTATGGAATTGAAAAGGTTATTGATTTGCTAATACTGATTCACCCCCCCACCCCAACCCCTCTCAGTATTATTTCCAACAATTGGTATCAGAACGGGTCCTTTGGTAGAAGCTTGATCGCTTGAAGGAGATCCGTAGAACGATGGGAAAGAAAGTGCATCAGAAGAGGAAGACAGCTCAAAGGAATAGTGACAGCCTGCTATTAGGTGGAAGAAAGTATTCAGATTATGAATCACCTCAGATTGAAGATGAACCAACAAATGAAGCATCAGATAAAATCATAGATCAACAAGATCTATTTAACAAAAGGGAGAGTGCCCTCAAAGAAGAAGTTATCAATTTAAAAGCTCAGCTGGAGTGTGCCTTTAGAGTACGTCAAATGCTGCAGGAGCAGAATGAAGAACAAGAAAATGAGATTTTCAAACTAAGGCAACAAGTGGAAGAAGGAAGAAAGTTTCAAGAAATCTTGAAGGAACAACACTTAGAAAAGGAAGAGCAATATCATGTTGAGGTAAATATCTTAAAAGGTAAATTAGAAGAAAAGGATAAACTATTACGATTTCAAGACAGTACTAAGATTTGGATGATATTCTTAGTAGTCAAACGTCTCCTGCTATCAAAACTGGTATTGGTTTTTATGACTCAATTGAAGGTAAATCTAGCTCACAAGGTGAGGTAAGGAACTCTAATGCAAAATAAAAAATGCTCAACAAAGAGATGAGAGGTCAACCCCATCAACAACCAAGGAAATAAATTCTTCAAAGAAATCTTTTGCTCCTAACTATGGAAGTGATAGACGATTATTTCCTCCAATGAATAATGTTGAATGTTATGTATGTCATAATCTTGGACATGTTGCAACCAGATGCAGAAGTAAAATGGTTCAAGACTGTCACACAGAAAGATCATCATGATCCAGGTACTTTAAGGGATATTGTTTTTCTTGCAATATGTTTGGTCACAAAGCCATTGACTGTTATAGGAGGAATATGAAACATATAAGATGTTATGCATGTAACAAGCTTGGAAACATAGAAAAGGAATGCAGGAGAAGATTTTGGACACCATACCAAAAGGAGAAAACATCATCACAATTGAAGATATGCAAGAAAAAGGAAGTACAACCAGAAAGATGTGGCATAGCAGAGTATACAAACATGACAAACTCAGAGGGAGCTGAAAGTGTAAAACTTTAGTGTTCTAAATCTCATATGCATGTTCCATGAAGAGAATTCATGTGTATATGCGAGTTAGACGATGCATAGTCACGTATATGATGTTATGAAGAAAAGCAGCAGAACATATTCAAGAAAAAGAAGTCTGATATGGTTCAGTAATTGTTTGATGATGGCATGGCACAGGTTCAAGGGGAGCATATACTTCAAATAATGCATTGTTGGCATTATGGTTAGAAGTCTTTGGTGATGATGCTTATGATACATCGTGCTACTTATTGTTGGTTGGCCAAGAGAGTGGTATTGCAGGTTATAGGTCTGGATGCTGGTGATAGATGCTTATGGTGCAGATCATATATGGTGTACGATAGCTGCTTATGACTATCATGACTCAGCTTGTGCTCAGGGGGAGCATGGATGGATTGATACATCTTAGCATGAACAAAGGGGGAGCTCAATCAGAGATCTCAGCATGTACTTAGGGGGAGTATGGACAGCAGAATGTATATCAAGGGAGAGAATATCTTGGTTCGCCCTTTGCCCTTGATGTCAAAGTGGGAGAGTGATTTGGTGTTGTTGCCATCAAGTCCAAAGGGGGAGATTATTGGCATTATGATACAGATGATACAAGTGTTGTACTTGATGGCAACCCACTTAGATGGTAGATCACAGTTCAGGCCACATAGAATGAAGAAAGAAAGGTATACACAGGTCCACCTTGACCAACCCGCGTACACACACAGGTTCATTAAACAAAAGAAGTGCATACGTACACATGCACTTTCACGGAAGGAAAGGTGTGTACATGTTGGAAAACTAAAATTTGGTCTGTGGTATTTGATCCATGGTATTTCGGTATTGATCCATGGTATTTGGTCTGAAGTGTTGACCCCAGGTATTCAGTCCAAGGTATTGGTTCTAAGTGGTTTTGGTCCATGGTATTGAGTAAGGCCTAAGACTATAAAAGGAGGAGAAGATCATTAGGCCATGGTGTGCAAGTGTGCAAGTGATGGATATCTGATGAAGAGTGAGATCTAGTATGTTGATGATGGGTTTGTGATGCTTTGCTTGATCTAAACCAAGGATGCACCTATGCGGTTGATGATGGATGATGGATCGAGATCATAAGTCTTGGAATGTATTATGTGGTTTGATCATGGATAGACTAGATCTGAATTATTAATGCATGTTTTATTGTATAAATATTATGATTTGGGTATGACTGATGTCTGGAATAGCTGCAAAGTTATGAGTAAATATTTGTAGATCTGTACGCAGGTTCACTTTGGTAAAAGCGCATATACACATTGGTTCGGCTCATCAGAGAAGTGTATACAGTATGAAGTATGATATTTGAAGTTGTAGTTGGATCTGGTTGTTGTTGCAGAACTTTGTGGTCTACTCTGTGTTTTGGTGACTGTGTTTTGTTGACAGGGTTTCAGTGTTTTAGTGTTGGGTGATTCAAAGATTGATGATGCAGGTGTAGTTGATGGGTGTATTGTAGTGGTGATTAATTTTGTGCTTCAATGTTGTTAATGGGTCCAGTATGAAAATTGGATGAAACATGGCCTTCAAATTATGGTGTTGTGCTTCAGGAGTATCCATTATGAAAATTTATGAAATGTGGTCCCTAGAGGAAGAGAGAAGGTCGTAGCCTTCTGAAGGCTGGCGCCTATGTACTAGTAAACATATCGGCTAGTACAAGAGCCAGGGGGTTGTAGCTCCCTTCTAGTAATAGCTGGAGAATGAGAAAAGGTTGTAGCCTTCTGCAGGTGGGTGCCTGCGTACTAGTATGAGTCTGTGCCAGTACAAGATTGTAAACAGGTTTTTCTTATATTAAAGGAAGATTACAACAGGTGGTTTTTGTCCCGCATTGGGTTTCCACATTATATCATGGTGTTCTTGTGTGTCTCTTATGTGTGATGATCTATTCTATTTTTACTACACATGGTTACTTTTTATATGGTTAATGATGTTCTGATGCACTGATCAAAGATCAACATATGATGAATTAACTGAATCATAAGTTTGCTGGATATACGCTAGTTGCATTAAACACAATTGTGTGTACACGCGAGTTCCCTTGACTGAAGTAGCGTATATGAATTTGATTATGGAAATGAAAAGGTTATTGATTTGCTAATACTGATTCACCCCCCCCCCCCTCTCAGTATTATTTCCAACAATACCTTCTACCATACCTTTACCATGAAGTATTCAAAGGCCCTTCTCTCTAATATGTCCAAGCCTTTGATGCCATAGCTTGGTATTTTCTCTAGATACCACTAGATTTTCTGCTCCACTTTCAGGAACCACACAACTGTTGCACCCATCAATAATAGTGCTACCTTGCAGCTTGTACAAATTTCCAGTTTGAACTCCCCACATCAATACCAGTGCTCCCTGAACCATCTTGCAGGTATCTTTCTCGAACACTAATTTTTACACCTACATCATACAATTTGCTTACAGAAATCATATTTCTAGCCAATGCAGGAATATGCAGAACACCTGGATGTGTTCTAACCCTTCCACCTTGCAACTTCAACTTTACTTTTCTGTGAGCAATGATTCTAGCCTTCCTATCATCCCCTAAGAAGACATCACCACCATCTTATTTCTCATACTCGCAGAACCACTCTCTATGGGGAGTGAAATGAAAGGATGTACCTAAATCAATCAACCATGCCTCATGATCTACCTATGTACTTGAAGAATCCAAGTAAACATCCCCACCTCATCTGAGGTGGTTTTTGCCTCTGCAGAAGGAGAATCATCAGATCCCTTTCCTTTGTCAGAAGCTTTATATTTACAGTCCCTTATGTAGTGCCCTTCCTTTCCACATTTCCAGCACACCACCTTTACAAGTTTTCCTAGAGATTTAGATCTCCCACTCGAAGACTTATTTTTGTTTCTATTCTGGTACTGTCCTTATACAAACAAGCCATCACCATTCTGGCTCTCCATATTTTTCTGTCTCATCTCCTTCGTCAGCAAGGATGAGACTATTTCATCAAACTGCAAGGTAGTTGCATTGCTACCTATTGCAATAACTAGACTATCCCACGAATCTGGTAGATAACACAATAAATTGATGCACTTATCTTCATCTAAAATTTTAATATCAACAGATAATAACTAACTTACCATAGTATTAAATGCGTTCATATGCTCTGTCACTGAGTTTCCATCTTTCATCCTCATGTTATACATCTTTTTCAGTCGGAACAGTTTATTCACCAGAGACTTAGATTGGTACAAAGTCCCTAATTTGTCCCACAAAGCCTTAGCCATAGCTTCCCCTAATACATTTAACATTACTGAATCTAAGACACACAATTGAATTGTGCTCTTTGCCTTCCTATCCAACTTCTTTCATTCTTCATCGGACACTCCTGTTAGTTTAGTACTCGGATCTACCACGATCCACTATTCTTTATCCACCAACATATCCTCCATCTTGAGTTTCCATAACTCAAAACTCTAACCATTAAATTTCTCGATCTCTATCTTTCCACTGCTCATCATCTTCTTTCACCACCAAAATCAATCCCGCAGATCTCCCACTAAACAGGGTCTACCATAGGCCCGAGCGAAACGCCTCAACAATAAAGGCATCCCCTTGAAGCCAAATGTTGGGTCCCTATAATACTAGTGATTACCCCATTACTATTGTAGTTATACCCCTTATTTATATTGTTGTGCCCCTATTACCCCCATATTGTTATTTATGTGCCCCATAGAATCCCTCTATTGTTATTTTTGTGGCTTTATATTATTATTGTTAGGTTGGCTGGATTATATTGTGACTCCTTAGACTCCTATATATAGAAAGGAGGTTTTGTCATTTGAATCATCGAATAATTGTTCATTTATGTAATGTAAAGGAGGTTGCCCCCTCGAAGAGGCTAAATTCTAAGGCGTTGATCTATCTTTTCTATCTTTTCTTGAGCTGGTTTCTTAACATTTGGTATCAGAGCTTTGGATTTTAGGGTTTCGCTGCTCCAAACAGGTCATCATGGCATTTTCACTATAACGTTTTTTCTATGACGTTTCAGAAGTCACAAAAAAAACCCATTTGAGAAGAAATTGTGTCAAACCTTGGGTCCAAATTTCAGAGCTTTTCGATCGATATTTGCGGAGATATGATCTGAGGAAGTTGGTCTTTTTGCAGACTCCTGAATTACATTCAAAACAGGTGACCTGGGGAAAATCGTCATAAATTTCTCTCTGGGAATCAGATTGAAATTTCGTAAGAAGGTACAGAAAGAGGATGGACTTTTGTTTCTTGTATATATTTTTCAGAAACAAAGATCGAAAATTGTACACGTGGCACTTCATACAAGTTCGCTCTTCTGGAAAGGTCTATAATCAGGTCATCTTGGGAGATTGTGCATAACTCTTTCTTGGAGAATCCAATTTGGATCAGACTGGTGGCATTGGAAAGAGGACACAGAGTGCTACTACAAGTTACAAATTCAGAACTAGATGATTGGAAAGTACAGAGATACATCAGAGGCAATATTGAGCTCCTACAAAGTGAAAAAAGGTGTGTAGATTTTTTTAAATTTTTTCTTAAACTTGGTTTGAAAATTTATTTTGAAGGAATTCAAAGGGCATAGTAGAGCATTATTATCAGTAACTGATGCCCCGAGGAAAGAAAATGCAAACACCTAGTAAGGAACCTGAAATCTCTAGCATGACTCATGAAGAAGAGGAAGAAATGCTACATGATATATAAAAATTACAAGAACAAGTGCAACAAATGTCACGCTCACAAAAGTTAACAGAAGCTAAGATAAATGGCGTGGAAGCTAAGATGAATGGCATGGAAGCTAAGATGGATAATTTGAAGATAGATTTGAACACAAATTCGAAGACAGGCATGGCAGATTTGAATGTTGAGATTGCAACAAGATGATGGAGCTTAGTGAAAAGAGTCGCCTTCACTAAGTGGGCCCGCAGGCAAATTATGGCGCAAGTTCTATTTTTGATCCTAGCATGGATGATCACAGTGTGGGTGACCACAGTATGAGTGATCATAGTGTGGGTGACCATAGTGTGAGTGATCACAGTATGAGTGATCAAAGTCTATTTTTAGACTGGCTGTCAAAAATAGAAAAGTCAAATATTATTGTCTCATAATAATATTTGGACTATAAACTTGATCTTATTCTCTTGGAGCACTTCAGGATGAGCTACGAATGTGGTACATGAAGATCCCAGAAGGAAATACATGGTTACCTATGGGATGACTAATATTTGCATGCAGGACTTCAGTTAGAACTCAAGTGAGTTGAGTTTAGTAGACTGGAGGTGCAGTTGATGGAGTTGTGTTCGGTTTAGCTTTGTTAAACTGGTTATATTTAGTCTAACTGGAAAATAGACTATAGATGAGTTGGGTGAATTAGTTATTAATTAATTCACAAGTTATTAACTCATAATGCAACTATAGAATACATTAGTTAACTCAGTTGCATGTCAGTGCATGTTCAGTTCAGCAGGGATAGGTGTTAGAGGATCAGATTGCTATCAGTTGTGACTATAGTTGTGCATGATGATTTGCACAATTAGAGGGATTGAGTATGCCAATGAATTGGCCAATATCAAGAATTGTAGCCTGTGCTCACGTCCAACACAGTGTGAGTGATTCCTTGCAGGTGAAATACGAGTTTGGTAAACCATTCTCATCAGTTCTTGAGCAGGTATTGAGCTGGAGAGGCAGGCAAGCAGTGGAATAGATTTGGAGATCAGATCTGAGCTATATTGTGTGTAACAGGTGGAGCTGGTACTGGATTGCTTGTGATAAGCATTGTACTTTGTAATGTTACATGTTCTTAATCATTAATATACAGATAGTGTGGGGTTTTTAGCGAGATGCTTTCCCCGGGTTACATACTGTGTTAATGTGTGAATGCTCTTGATGTTTTATTTTTATTGATGCTGCTATATTGATGATCAACGTAGAGGAGCTTATGTATTGTGTATGTATTCTGCAATAGTACATGATCAGGATAATCTCTGTTGAATATGTGTTAAATTATTCAAAATTTCTACATGGTATCAGAGTTGTTGATCATCAGATCTACTATTCAGGAAGTGTTTACATTCTATTTCTTCAGGCAGAGTCTGTAATCGGGCCAGGTAGCCTCTGGATTCATCCTTCCTTTGGAAGGTGAGATATTCGGTGAATGCCCATATAGTCAATCTCTGTACGAGAAATATTGTGTTCTCACGAATCTTAGATTCGAGGCGGTTGAGTTGGTTGCTGGTGGAATTCGAATTTGCAGCAGTGTTTTCTTGGTGACAACGCAGCAATGTCTTTCAACGAATTGCGATTGGAGTATGCTCTTGAGGGCAGCTCAAACTATATTGCATGGAAGGACAGGATGGAGGCAGTATTAGATGATAACGGGCTGAAGGAGTTCATAGATACAGATATCCCAAAGCCTACTGATGCTGATGAAGCGGAAGTTTGGCAAAAGAAGACCGTAAAATGTCGAAGGATTCTGTTGGAGGGCGTGAAGGATCACATTGTGTCCAGCCTCCATGGAAAGGCTACTCCATATTTGATGTGGAAATCATTAACAGAATTATTCCAAAGCAAGAGTGATCAGAGGAAGCTGGCACTCAAAGATAACTCAGAAACATCAAATGCGAGAAGGGTGACACTATTCCCAAGTATCTCACGAAGTTCACTCAGTGTCGAGATGAGCTGGGAAGTGTGGGGGTTACTGTCGATGATGAGGACTTGGTGAGCTTGGCTCTCCTTGGTCTTCCAAAGAGTTGGCATTCCTATCAGGACTCTGTTAATGGTCGGGAGAAATTGCCAGGATGGGAAAGACTATGGTCAGATCTTGTGCAGGAGGAGATCAGGCGGAGTACCAGGGACGAATCTTTGTCAAAGGGAGCTGATGAAGAGAATTGTGCTTTGGCTGCCAAAGAAAAGAAAGGGAAGAGCAAGAAAGCTTCTCAGTCTGGTGCGAAAGGCAAGAAGCAGGATATGTCCAAGGTGAAGTGTTTTCACTGTCACCAGCATGGACACTATGCCACTAATTGTCCGCAGAAGAAGAAGAACATGTAGGCTGCTGGATCTTCAGTAGGAGAGGCTCTAGCCTCACAGTTTGAGCTTGATTTTTCATTGATCACATGCTTGGTTTCAAGTGTGATGGGATCAGTGTGGTTCTTGGACAGTAGTGCGTCTTTTCACATGATGGGAGATAGAGATTTGTTCTCTGATCTGGAGGACAAAGATCTTGGAGTGCACATCGAGATGGGCGATGATGGTAGATACAGTGCGACCGATATCGGTACCATTTCCTTTGAGAGGGAGTCTGGTAAACCCTTCGTATTGAAGGAAGTCATGCATGTTCCAGGATTGAAGAAGAATCTTATCTCAGTGGCGATGTTAGAAGACAAGGGGTATGATGTTGTTTTCAGCGAGGGAAAGGCTTTCCTGCGCAGCAAGACAACTGGTGAGACCCGGAAGATAGGGATTCGAGTGAGGAACCTTTATCAGTTGCATGTAGATGGATGCGCAGCAATGGCGGGCAAGGTAGAAGGATTGGTGAGCCCGGATGATGGCGAGTTGTGGCACAGGAGATTGGGTCACCTTCACCATGGAGCCTTGAAGATACTGCAGCAGATCACTACAGGGCTTCCTAAAGGCACACTTGCGCAGTCAGATCAGTGCAAGGGGTGTACTTTGGGGAAGTTTGTGAAAGCCACCTTTCACGAGAAGGATAGTCACACCATGACGATCCTTGAGAGAATTCACACAGACGTGTGTGGACCTTTCTCAGTTGCTTCGACAGCAAAACACAGGTATTATGTGATTTTTGTTGATGATTTCTCTCGTAAGTGCTGGATCTTCCTCATGCAGAAGAAGAGCGAGACATATTCAAAGTTTTTTGAATTCAAAGCATTGGTAGAGAAGGAGTCGGGGAAGAAGGTGAAGGCTCTTAGGAGCGATAATGGTGGTGAATACATCTCGGACAAGTTCAAGGATTTTTGCAAGGCAGAAGGGATTCGAAGAGAGCTCATAGCTCCCCATAACCCACAACAGAACGGGGTAGCTGAGAGGAAGAACAGAACGATTGTGGGTGCTGCACTGGGAATGTTGCATGATCAGGGCCTACCCCTTCACTTGTGGGCGGAAGCATGCAATACAGCAGTTTATGTGCAGAACCGTTGTCCTCATAGGATACTTGGCATGATTACACCCGAGGAGGCTTATTCTGGTAAGAAGCCTGATCTTTCTCATTTGAGGATTTGTGGTGCTAACATTTACATGCATGTGACGAAGGATGCCAGGAAGAATTTGGAGCCGACCGCAGAGGTTGGGATATTTGTGGGGTACACTGATACACCCCACAACTATCGTGTGTATTTGCCAGACAGTGGTAAAACTATCGTGCGATGGGATATAAAATTTCAGGAGCAGAAATCCATGAAGTGTTCGCTTGAGAGGGAGCTACACTTGCATGCAGATGAGGAGCTATTAGTTCCTAAGGATGAGCTTCAGGACGTGGATCAACCACAGGACAAGGTTCATGGAGTGGAAGATACCACTCATGCAGCGCCAACCATCAGAGGGCGAAAGCGCTTGACAGAAGCTGAGCGACTGGCTCAATATGCAGAGAAAGTTGTATGACCACCTATAGCCCAACGCAGGCAGAGAGTCACCTGATCGGTACATTGGATACATGGCTCTTATGAGCAAGTGTGTTGTGACTGAGCCATCCTCTTTCGAGGAAGCTGTGGAGGATCCCACATGGGTAGATGCCATGGTGGAAGAGTATGATTCTATTGTCAGAAACAGTGCATGGGAGATTGTTCCTAGACCGGAAGGGAAATCAGTGGTGGGTTCGAGATGGATCTGCAAAGCTAAGCAAGCAGCTGACGGGAGTGTGGAGAAGTACAAGGCAAGATTTGTTGCCCGAGGCTTTTCACAGATAGAGGCGATCGATTACGAGGAGACCTTTGCACTTATCGCAAGGTATTCTTCCATACGGACGATTCTTGCTCTCTCAGCGTAGATGGGATGGCACATTTATCAGATGGATGTGAAGACTGCGTTCCTCAACAAAGTCATTGAGGAGGAGGTGTACATTGAGCAACCCGAAGGCTTTGAGGTCTTCAGCAGCGAGTCACATGTGTGTAGGCTCAAGAGAGCACTGTATGGGTTGAAGCAAGCACCACGTGCTTGGTACACACGGATAGACAACTATTTCACAGGACTTGGATTCTCCAAGAGCGAGGCGGATCCTAACCTATACCAGATTGTGGTGGAGGGTAAGTTACTTATCATTGTACTGTATGTTGATGATTTGATTCTAACGGGTGATGAGCTGTTGATACTGTCATGCAAGAAGGATCTTGCTACAGAGTTTGAGATGAAGGATTTGGGCCTCCTTCACTATTTCCTAGGATTGGAAATATGGCAGCGCAGTGGTGGACTGTTTGTTTCTCAGGGCAAGTATGCTCGGGAGATACTGGAGAAGTTCAACATGCATGGCTGCAAGCCTGTTGACACTCCTCTTCCTGGATGTTGGAGGAAGGAGGATGCCACTTCGGGAGAAGAAGTGGATGCCACTGTTTATCGACAGTTGGTGGGGTCGTTGATGTATTTGGTCAATACACTACCTAATATATGCTATGCAGTTAACCAACTTTCACAAGCTATGGTTAAGCCTACCAAGCTCTTCTGGAAGGTGGGCAAGCATGTATTACGCTACTTGAGAGGCACATCGGGATATGGTTTATGGTATAGACAGGAGGATGAGGTGAAGCTATGTGGCTTCACGGATGTAGATTGGGCAGGGAGCCCAACGGAAAGAAAGAGCACATCAGGAGGGGTCTTTAGTATTGGATCGACAATAGTTTCTTGGTACAGCAGGAAGCAAAAATCCGTGGCACTTAGTTCAGTGGAGGCCGAGTATATGGCAGCAAGTTTGGCTGCATGCGAGGCTATATGGATGAGGAAGATCATGGTTGGTTTGTTCGGTTCTCATTTGGATCCTACTGTGATTTACTGTGATAACCAGAGTTGCATTAAACTCTCGGCTAATCCTTTATTTCATGATAGATCTAAGCATATTGACATCAGGTATCATCATATCATAGATTGTGTGCAACGGAGGATCATGTTGCTTTCATACATTCCAACGGAGGATTAGGATGTTGATATTCTGATGAAGGCTCTCATCAGGAGCAAATTCGAGTACCACCGAGGCAGGATAGGGGTTGCTGATAATCCATATCTTGTCGAGAGGGAGTGTTGAGATTGCAACAAGATGATGGAGCTTAGTGAAAAGAGTCGCCTTCACTAAGTGGGCCCGCAGGCAAATTATGGTGCAAGTTCTATTTTTGATCCCAGCAGGGATGATCACAGTGTGGGTGACCACAGTATGAGTGATCACAGTGTGGGTGACCACAGTGTGAGTGATCACAGTATGAGTGATCAAAGTCTATTTTTAGACTGGCTGTCAAAAATAGAAAAGTCAAATATTATTGTCTCATAATAATATTTGGACTATAAACTTGATCTTATTCTCTTGGAGCACTTCAGGATGAGCTACGGATGTGGTACATGCAGATCCCAGAAGGAAATACGTGGTTACCTATGGGATGACTAATATTTGCATGCAGGACTTCAGTTAGAACTCAAGTGAGTTGAGTTTAGTGGACTGGAGGTGCAGTTGATGGAGTTGTGTTCAGTTTAGCTTTGTTAAACTGGTTGTATTTAGTCTAACTAGCAAATAGACTAGAGATGAGTTGGGTGAATTAGTTATTAATTAATTCACAAGTTATTAACTCATAATGCAACTATAGAATACATCAGTTAACTCAGTTGCATGTCAATGCATGTTCAGTTCAGCAGGAACAGGTGTTAGAGGATCAGATTGCTATCAGTTGTGACTATAGTTGTGCATGATGATTTGCACAATCAGAGGGATTGAGTATGCCAATGAATTGGCCAATATCAAGAATTGTAGCCTGTTCTCACGTCCAACACAGTGTGAGTGATTCTTTGCAGGTGAAATACGAGTTTGGTAAACCATTCTCATCAGTTCTTGAGCAGGTATTGAGCTGGAGAGGCAGGCAAGTAGTGGAATAGATTTGGAGATCAGATCTGAGTTGTATTGTGTGTAACAGGTGGAGCTGGTACTGGATTGCTTGTGATAAGCATTGTACTTTGTAATGTTACATGTTCTCAATCATTAATATACAGATAGTGTGGGGTTTTTAGCGAGATGCTTTCCCCGAGTTACATACTGTGTTAATGTGTGAATGCTCTTGATGTTTTATTGTTATTGATGATCAACGTAGAGGAGCTTATGTATTGTGTATGTATTCCGCAATAGTACATGATCAGGATAATCTTTGTTGAATATGTGTTAAATTATTCAAAATTTCTACACTGAAGACAGATTAGACAAATTTTCTACAAGAAATACCTACTAATGGTGAAAAGGTAGTAAAGGAAACTCATGATGAGAACAAAAGAAATGTTAATCATGATTCCATAGACGCTAATGTTGGATCGAAGAATCACCATATTCCAAAAATCGATATGAGGAAGTTTGATGGCAAGGATCCCGCCACATGGATATTACAGATGGAGCAAGTCTTCAATCTAAATAATGTGCAAAACGCACAAAAGATACGTATGGCAACTATATATTTGGAACCAAATCAGTTTGTATGGTATCAATGGCTTTGTTCTCGTAAAAAAATTATCACTTGGGCAATTTTTACAGAAGAATTGATAGCACATTATGAGGATACAAAAATCAACACTTTTTTTAGCCAATTGATAAGTCTCAAACAAAAGGGTTCAATAATGGAGCACATTGAGGAGTTCCAAAAATTGAATATAAGGGTAAAAGATATTCCAGAGGAGCATAGGATTGATGTGTTCATAGGGTCTTTAAAGGATAATATCCAACATGATGTTCGCCTTTGGGAACCTGATTCATTAGAGAAGGCATTCAGGTTAGCAAGAAAAATGGAAAGCAAAATTATGGCAACTAGGAAGCATACCACTCACAACTATAAAGACGGAAGTGTTGTTGCCTGTAGTCTTCCACAACCTACAAAGTTGACACCACAACAATTGGAAGAAAAAAGAGAAAAAGGGCTTTGTTACAGTTGTGATAGCAAATACACAAAAGGTCATAAGTGTGCTGAGAAGAAATTATTCTACATAGATTGTGAAGAGGAAGAAGAAAAGGAGCAAGAAAGGTCAAAAGAAGAGGATATACTCCAAGAACAAAGCCTAGATGAAGAACAAATAAATCCAACCATATCTTGTAATGCATTGGCGGGAATTACCACTCCTCAAACCATCAAGATAGAAGGACAAATCAAGAAGAAAAAGGTAATAGTGTTGATTGATTCAGGAAGCACCCACAATTTTATTCATTGTAGGGTAGCAAAAGAATTGAATTGCTTCCTATATCCAGCACCAGAGTGTCAAGTGATGATTGCAAATGGAGGAACAATAAATTGCTCTGGAAAGTGCCATAATATCAAGCTATCCATGGGAGAATATGTATTGACTAGCCCAATGCTTTCCATTCCAATGGGAGGTGTTGATGTTGTACTAGGAGTCCAATGGCTACAATCCTTGGGTACAATAGCTTTTAATTTTCAAGAACTTTTCATCAAATTTTCTACGGAAGGAAAGGAAGTTGAATTAAGGGGTATTGCAGGGAAACCAGGAAAGATAATCAGCTCTAATGGCATGAAAAGCTTCTAAAAAAGGAGCAAAGAGGTGTAATTGCACAATTATGTTCGCTAGATGTTTCCACATTGGAATCATCTATTTTTCCAGATCTCCAAAAAGTCCTGGACAATCATTCCAAGGTATTTGAGACTCCCAAAGGTCTCCCACCTATGCGTGATCATGATCATGCTATTCATCTGATTCCAGGAAGTGTTCCTCCAAACATCAGGCCGTACAGATATCCCTATGTCCAAAAAAGTGAAATTGAACGTATGGTTGCAGAAATGCTAGAGGCTGGTATAATTCAACCGAGTCAAAGTTCTTTCTCAGCTCCAGTAGTATTGGTGCACAAGAAGGATGGATCATGGCGCATGTGTCCGGATTATAGGGAGCTCAACAAGCTCACTATTAAAGATAAGTTCCCCCTTCCTGTCATTGATGAATTACTGGATGAATTGCATGGATCAATTTACTTCACCAAGTTGGATCTTCGTTCGGGATATCATCAAATCAGAATGAAGATTGAAGACATTCCGAAAATGGCATTTAGAACTCATGAGGGTCATTATGAATTTTTGGTCATGCCTTTTGGCCTTACCAATGCACCTTCAACATTTCAAGGTTTGATGAATTCAATTTTCAAACCATTCCTTAGAAAATTTGTGTTAGTATTTTTTGATGATATACTAATCTACAGCAAGTCTTGGAAGGATCATGTTGAACATGTTGACAGGGTGCTACAACTATTGGAGGAGAAACAATTATATGCAAAAAGATCCAAATGTTTCTTTGGAGTCCAGGAGGTGGAATATTTGGGTCATATTGTATCTCATGAAGGAGTTAAGGTAGACCCTAGCAAAATTAAAGCCATTAAGGAATGGAAAATCCCCACATCCATAAAGCATCTGCGAGGATTTCTTGGGTTGACAAGGTATTATCGCAAGTTTGTTAAGAATTATGGGAGAATAGCAGCACCTCTAACAACATTATTGAAGAAAGATCCATTTTCATGGACTCCGGAAGCAACAAAGGCCTTTGAACATCTTAAAGAGGCAATGTGCCAAGCACTAGTCTTAGCTACACCGGACTTCACAAAAACCTTTATTGTGGAATGTGATGCTTCAGGAAATGGAATTGGTGTTGTTCTAATGCAAGATGAAAGACCCATTGCTTTTGAAAGTCGTCCAATCAAGGGAAAGTTTTTAAGCAAAGCTATTTATGAGAAGGAAATGTTGGCAATACTCCATGCACTTAAGAAATGGCGACCCTACCTAATGGGAAGACACTTCAAGGTAAAAACGGATCATGATAGCCTTAAATACTTTTTAGAACAAAGATTATCCTCTAAAGAGCAACAAAAGTGGGTCACAAAGATGTTGGGTTATGACTTTGAAATCATCTACAAAAAAGGGAAGCAAAATGTGGTGGCAGATGCACTCTCAAGAAAGGATGAGGATGTGGAAGCATTGTTGTGTGCCATTTCTATTATCCAACCAGATTGGATAAATGAAGCAAGGGAGGAATGGAAGAATGACGAAGAAGTGTGGGCACTTATTCGAAAGCTACAACAAGATTCCAGTACTTCTGATACATTTAGCTGGCAAAATGATTCATTATGGTACAAAGATCGCTTATACCTCTGTAAGAATTCCCAGCTAAAACAAAAGATTCTTATGGAATTGCACACTTCTCCCTTAGGAGGGCACTCAGGATTTTTAAAAACTTACCACAGGGTTAAGAAGGAATTTTTTTGGGATGGCCTTAAATCAGATATTCAAAAGTTTGTGGCGGAATGTTTGGTTTTCCAACAAAATAAAGTTGAAACAATTAAGACACCGGGTCTATTACAACCTTTATCCATTCCAAGCCAACGTTGGGAGGAGGTTTCAATGGATTTTATCACAGGTTTACCCAAGTCTGAGGGAAAGAGTGTCATCATGGTGGTAGTTGACAGACTTACCAAGTATGCACACTTTTGTGCATTATCACATCCATTTAAAGCCAGTACAGTTTCTACTACATTTATGGAAACAGTTCAAAAGCTACATGGAAACCCAAAGATTATTGTAAGTGACAGAGATCCCATTTTCACTGGAAATTTTTGGACAGAATTATTTTCTTGTCTTGGTACTCAGTTAGCTCATAGCTCATCTTATCATCCTCAATCTGATGGGCAAACTGAGATAGTAAACAAATGTTTGGAAGGATATCTTCGTTGCTTTGTATATGATAAACAGACACAATGGGTCAAATGGTTGCCTCTGGCTGAATGGTGGTATAACACTTCCTTCCATACAACAACAAAAATGACCCCATTTATGGCACTTTATGGGTATCAACCACCATCGATCACATCATATTTAAGAGAAAATTCTAAGGTTCAGGCAGTGGAACATCACATCGAACATCAACAACAAGTCCTCCAACTCTTAAAGGATAACCTCGTGTTGGCACAAAATAGAATGAAACAACAGGCAGATCAACATCGCAGTGAAAGAAGTTTTGATGTAGGTGATTGGGTATTCCTACGGCTACAACCATATAAGCAAATGTACCTAAAGCAAGCTAAGAAGGATAATAAATTATCACCAAAGTATTATGGTACGTACAAGGTGTTGCAAAAGATTGGTACTATGGCATACAAATTGGAGCTTCCTGCAGCTTCTTGATTGCACCCAGTTTTCCATGTTTCATGTTTAAAGAAGGTTATAGGCAACAAGCTCCGAATTCAAACAATATTGCCAGAACTTGATGAGGAAGGAAAAATTATATTGGAACCGGAAGCAGTCACAGAAACAAGAACTCGACAGCTACGAAATCGATCAATTTCAGAGTATCTTATCAAGTGGAAGAACTTATCCACTGAAGATTCCACATGGGAGGATGAAAATTTTATGCAGAAGTATCCAGAACTACTCAAGCGTTGAGGACAACACTTTTTTGAAGGAGAGGGGCATGTTGGGTCCCTATAATACTAGTGATTACCCCATTACTATTGTAGTTATACCCCTTATTTATATTGTTGTGCCCCTATTACCCCCATATTGTTATTTATGTGCCCCATAGAATCCCTCTATTGTTATTTTTGTGGCTTTATATTATTATTGTTAGGTCGGCTGGATTATATTGTGACTCCTTAGACTCCTATATATAGAAAGGAGCTTTTGTCATTTGAATCATCGAATAATTTTTCATTTATGTAATGTAAAGGAGGTTGCCCCTCGAAGAGGCTGAATTCTAAGGCGTTGATCTATCTTTTCTATCTTTTCTTGAGTTGGTTTCATAACACCAAAACAACTCTGATACCAAATGTAGGCTTTAACCCCGTACAAAAATTACCTGCATACGAATTCTAAGGACAGCAAATAAAAAATGCGAGAGCATAACACATAAAACACATGTACAAAGATTTTCCCCTGGATCCCAAAACCGGGACTACCATCTTGATTTCTTCATTATCTTCCTTTCAATGTTACAATACATATATATACATGTTGAAGCAACCAATACCATGGTATCAATACCATCGTGTTCAAAACCATGTGCGAAAACCATGCACAAAACCATAGGTAGGTCTGCCCAACCTAATATAGGGTCCAAAAAAAAATTCCTCGAGGCGCTACCCTGGCCCCCTCAAACCCCCCTATGACCCCCCCAATGCGCAATCGACACAATGAAGGCAGAGATCTTCCCTCCTTCTAACCCCCCCGGTTAAATAAGGGAGCTAGTCGTGGAAAGAATATAACACAACCCAACAAGAGGCCATGGTTGATGAAATTGCATCTTTGCACAAAAATGAGGCTTGGGATCTGGTGGAGTTGTCGGCTAGAAGGAAACCCATTGGCAGCAAATGGATATTCAAGAAGAAGACAAATCTAGAAGGAAAGGTGGAGAAATACAAAGCTCGGGTGGTAGAAAAAGGTTATTCCCAGGTGATGGGCATTGATTTTGGTGATATTTTTTCCCCTGTTTCCAAAGTGGCTTCTATTAGATTACTTTTATCTGTCGTTGTTGCTTTTGATTTTGAGGTAGAACAAATGGATGTGAAGACAACATTTCTTCACGGAATTCTAGAAGAAGAGATCTACATTAAGTAACCTGAAGGCTTTGTAGTGAAGGGTAAGAAAGAACCAGTATGCAAATTAAAAAAGTCTATGTATGGGTTAAAACAATCACCAAGGATGTGGTATTAGAAACCTAATAGATTTATATAGGGACTTGGCTTCACCAGAAGCAAAGCAGATCACTTTGTGTATTTTAAATTAATTGTGACCATGTTATTCATATGGTCTTGTATGTGGATGATATGTTGCTAGTTGGAAATGACAAAGAAATTATAGAGGATTTGAGGCCCAATTGTCCTCCAAATTCGACATGAAAGATATTGGTGCTGCAAACTATATTTTGGGCATAGAAATTAAAAGAGATCAGACAAAGAGGAAGCTCTGGTTAAACCAGAGGATGTATGTCGAGACAATACGACAGAGGTTTAATATGCAGGATAGTAAACTAGAGAAGGTTCTTATTCCTGTAGGTGTAAAGTTATCTGTTGAACAGTGTCCCGAGACACAAGAAGAGGAAGAGGACATGCCCCATGTTCCATATGTAAGTGTAGTTGGTAGCCTGATGTATGGGATGGTCTGTACTAGACCAAACATTACACATGCAGTGGGAGTATTGAGCAGGTTTATGTCAAAACTGGGGAAGAAGCATTGTACAGCAGTGAAGCGGGTTTTCACGTATTTGCGTGGCACTAGTGATTATGGTTTGTGCTACAAAGGAAGACTAGGATGGGACAAAGTTTTGGATATTCATGGCTTTGTTGATGCAGACTAGGCTGGAGATCTAGATCAGAGAAGATCTACAAGTGGGTATGTATTTAACCTATTTGGAGGTGCAGTTAGTTGGATGAGTAAGAAACAATTGTAGTGGCACTATCAACTAGAGAGGTAGAATACATGGCAACCACTCATGCAAGCAAGGAAGCAGTTTTGTTTCAGAGATTACGTTCAAGTATGGGGTTAGTACAGGGAGCTATAAGGATAGACTTTGATAGCCAAAGTGCAATTTTCTTGATAAATAACTCTGCTTACCATTCAAACACAAAGCACATTGATGTTTAGTATCACTTTGTGAGGGATATGATAGAAGACAAAAAGGTGTTGCTGGTAAAGGTGGACACTTTGAAGAACACTGTAGATGCATTGGAAAAATATGTGAGCACTGAAAAGTTCTCTTGGTGTAGAGAAACAATGGGAATTGTAGGGATGGATAAATGACTAAGATCTCTTGTGGCCTCTTGTGGAGAAAAAACAACAAGTGGGAGAATGTTGGGTTGTATAATTTTTTTGGACCCATGGTTTTGTCCACAGTTTTGTGCATAGTTTTGTGCATGGTTTTCGCACATGATTTTGGGTGCGATGGTTTTTGGTCCATGGTATTGGATGCTTCGGCATTTATATATATGTATTGTAACATTGAAAGGAATATAATGAAAAATAAATCTGGTAGTCCCGGTTTTGGGATCCAGGGGAAAATGCAGTTAATTTTGTACGGGGTTAAAACCTACAATGTAGATCTCTTCATCTAGATCCCCATGAAGATATGTTGTCTTCACATATATATGTTCTATCTTAAAATCAAAAACAGCAAAAACAAACAAAAGTAATCTAATAGAAGCTAACATGGCAATAGGAGAAAAAATATCACCAAAATCAATTCCCGACACCTATGCAAAACCTTTTTCCACCAACCAAGCTTTGTATTTCTCCACCTTGCCTTATTCATTCATATTCTTCTTAAACAACCATTTTCTTCCAACGGTTTTCCTTCCATCCAGCAACTCCACCATATCCCAAGCCCTATTTTTGTCCAAATATGTCATTTCATCAACCGTGGACTCTTTCCAGAATTCTCCATCCTCTGAATCCACTACCTCCTTGGTAGTTCAAGGATCATCATCAATAATAAATAAAGTAAAATTTGAATAGAAATTTGATGGACTATACCTCTTTGGCGTCCTTCTCTCTCAAATTGACCTTCTTCCTCCTTCGATTCAAGCTCTATATTTTTAGGTTCCTTTGGTAGGACTTCATGTTTAATACATCTTTCACATATCTAAACACTGCATCTCGGTTGTTCACAACCTTCTTTGTTTACAGGTTCCAAATATTATAACCTTTTAAACCATCCTTATACCCAATAAAGATGCACCTTTTAGATTTTTTATCCAACTTGGTTCTAATTTCCTTTGGAACATGTACATATGCAACACAACCAAATACCCTAGGATGTGAGAGAGAGGGTTTCTTACAAGTCCATACCTCATCAAGAGTTTCATCCTCCAATTTTGATGAAGGTGATTTGTTGAACAAGTAACATGCAGTCTCCACTACCTCTGTGAAGAATTCCTGTCCTAATTTGACAACACTGTGCATGTTTCTTGCCTTTTACATCAACGTCTTGTTCATTCTTTCTACAACTCCATTTTGCTGAGGTGTGTATGGAGTAGTCTTCTACCGTGCTATACCACACTTCTTATAGAACTCTTCAAACTATTTCTTGAAGAATTCTCCACCATTATATGTCCTCAACAACTTGATCTTCTTCTCTTTCTGATTTTCCACCAAAGCCTTAAATTCTTTAAACCTATCAAAGACTTCAGATTTATTCCTAAGGAAATATATCCATGTATTCCTCGAGAAGTCATCTATAAATGATATAGAGTACACAAATTTACCTGGAGATGGAACCGAAATAGGTCCAAAGACATCACTGTGCACAAGCTCTAATATCCCTTTTTCCCTCTTAGCACCTAATCTAAGGGATCGGTTTAGTGCTAACAATTCAAAGTGTTAAAAAGTGCTTGAAACCTATACCAATGTGTAGAACTTGGTTATCTGAATCCAACACAACTTAAAT
This sequence comes from Pinus tabuliformis, assembly GCA_031772625.1. Lineage (NCBI taxonomy): Eukaryota > Viridiplantae > Streptophyta > Pinopsida > Pinales > Pinaceae > Pinus > Pinus tabuliformis. The sequence goes on along the minus strand of CM062816.1, from coordinate 460,642,442 downwards.
CATTCAAAACCAATATCGTATGCTCCCAATATCATGTTTTGATCGAATTCTCAAACAGGTAAAGAAAATCACAATTGACAGGTTGATTGTACATTTTTGGGCCTGTGGTAGGCTGCCACTTGCCCACTCCAAATTGGTCCAAAAATACTAGATTCTAATTGGTTCAATTTTTTTATTACATTTCTAGTTGACTATGTAATTAGGTGGACCAATGGTGAGAGGCCACGTGGGCCAATGGGAGGTTTCCACATGGCCTCAAAGTGGCAAGTTAAAAATGTGGTTTAAGGGCCAAGGGCACCCCACAGGATTCGAAAACAGAACCAAGCACCAAGCACCAATACCCTCTACCACCATGCCATCGCTATGTTACTTAACATTATAGGCTCTCGGCATTCATTTAACATGGAGCACAAATGTGTTTAGAGATTGTCGCTGGGGCTACGCCCCAGCCCTGGTCCCCACGCCCTCAGAACCAAGGGGTGGGACCATGGGCTAGGGCTTAGCCCCAACCCTTGGGTCACAACCCCTACATTAATACACCATAGTGGAACCGCAATCGAAGTTGGAAGGGAGCTAGCCCTGGGCCATATGGCCCACATACAACCGCAGTCCATTCCTTACCTTCGGCGCCTGGAATATTTGGTACCCAATGCAATTATATGCGCTAACAATGAAGCCACATTGCAATTCATTGGGGGCCCGACCGGCGAGGGCGGGCGATCAGCCCCAGCCCCTAGGAACGTGGCCCCCATATGACCATAAATTTTAGAAAATTGGGGTTAATGGACCCTTGGCTTGAGAGTGCCTGACCGAGGTTTAGTGTTAATTAGCCAAACAAATCCCTACACTAATGGCCCTTTCGGCATCAGCCCATGGAGCGTGGACTGAAGTCTGACTCAAAGCAGTATGGGGGGATGCTGGAACCAAGTTTCTACACCCTGAGATGGTTGTGATGTCATTTGATTTCTTCTATCCCTGCCTTCCCACAAGTGATCTCGCTTTAGGGATTGTAAGACAAACCCTCTATTCTAGATTTTAATACCTTTGCGAAAGTATACGATCGACCTTCACGTAGCCCTAACCTATGGCTCAAGTACTTTCGCGCTATTATGGCAGCGCGTTGTGCAGATTTCTCAATTACCCTAAGTGATTTGCTTATCTTGTGAATATTTAAAGTTATCACCACGTAATCAGATATTCATACTTGCGTTTAATTATTCAATGTAACTGTATTCATTCGCACATCATAGAAGCATAATAAAGGAAATTCATACACAAAATATCCAAACCCATCAACAAAACAAATACATAGAAATTGCAGAATAACTCCTTTTATTACAGACTCTTTTCACCCTGCACACATAGTTGCAGGGGTCCATGCACTCAGCTGTGTGTTGGGTATCCCCTCTCTATGGGGTCCAGGGCAGCGCCCTAGGGAAAATTTTTTGGGACCCTATATTAGGTGGGACGAACCTACCTATTATTTTGTGCATGGTTTTAGTACATGGTTTTCGACACGATGATTTTTCGATCCATGGTTTTGGGCACGATGGTTTTTGATCCATGGTATTGGATGCTTCGGCATGTATATATATGTATTCTAACATTGAAAGGAACATAATGAAAAATCAAGCTGGTAGTCTCAGTTTTGGGATCCAGGGGAAAATCTATGTGTATATGTGTTTTATGTGTTATGCTTTCGCATTGTTTATTTTTTTTGTTTTAGAATTCGTATGCAGGTAATTTCTATATGGGGTTAAACCCTACACTGTGGACTTCTACCCTAGGCCTCTGCACACTCAGCTTCAAAGCCTCTACCTACACTACAACCCAAGACTTAGACTTCTTGCTCTAAAGCTATGACTCTCTTACACGTTCGATGCCCTTACTACTTAGAGATTAGCTCTTTTCTTTTACAATCCCATGGTCTGCTAACCATTGGTAGATCTCTTATAACCGACTTTACTTTACAAAACTAAGGTCGGACTACCCTTTGTGACACATAACACCTTCATGTACCATGACCACAAAATGCAGAGTTTTTACAATAATATTACAAAAAATTGACTTAAACATGGGATTTTAGCCCCAAAACTGCCGTTGGGGGATCTTGCTCCCAACAGGCCCCCAACACAAACATCTTGACTCGCCCTCAAGTCACTCGGTAGGTGTGGAGATCTTTGCACAAAGCCTGTCCAGCTCGACACTGATGACTGCAACTTCAGCTATGCACTGAGCTTCTTCCTGCTTCGCATCTTCGATTGTCTTCTCGGTTACTACCCCTGCTCTGTCAACCTGAAGCTATTGTTGCATCACTTGCAGAGTCACAAGCTTGCCTTCAATGCTTTCTGTGACTATGTAAGCTTCCTCTAGATAGGGTTTTAGTCACACCTGCAGCACTGCTTCCTTATGCAGCGCTGCATCCGCTTGTTCCTTCAGCTGTTTGGCTTCCTACAGCTTGGCTAACCTCTGTGTCAGCATGACGGTTTGCGTTGTGCCCTTAACTTCATCATAGTGTTGTTGGAATTCGTGCGCTTCCATTTCTAGCCTCTAGATGTTTGGGTCCTCTTGCAAGCCAGTCAGGACCTCAAATTATTGTTCAAACAACTATGTGTAGTCTTCTACTCCACTCTCCACCGCCGCAACTGCTTCTGTGACAGCGACTGCCCACTTTTTATTTTTCTTTGGTTGTGTTAAAGGTTGAGCCCTCAACTAGAGCTCGATAATCTACAGGTTCAGCTCCAACTAAACCCGCACCATCTCTGTCTGAGTGTTGCATACCCCTATGGCCAATTTGTGCATGCGGACCTCGACTGGCTCCTCCTCTAGAATGGCCAATTCTGGGACCATTCTGTATGCCTCCTCCATGACCTATAGGATCTTCTTGTTCTGGTTGGTCGCCTCAGCCTCAGTAGTAATGGCAGCATTCCTTTGCAGGGCCATCTACTCGTTGTTTATCTTCTATTCACTATTCACTTAGAGGGCGTGGTGCTCATGGGCCCTTGGCTCTGCAATTACTCCATCCTACAAGAGTTGGAGTGGTTCGCGCGGGAGAGCTGCTAGGTTCAATCCAACTCCCTTCAAGGAGCTGAAAGTGGGCTTGTCAGCCTCATTTTCTATTATCAGTGCTCCATCCAGCAGCACTAGCACATTGGAAGCCTTCATGCACAGCATATCAACAGCCTCTTATGTGCCGATAGCCATGCTGGTAGACACCATACCAACTTGCAATGCGCAGGTCTACAACTCCTGCAGTCCAGTCTAGATGGCCCCTAGGATGATCTATTGTTGCTTTTCTAATTGTTGCAGGGCCTCTGCGGTGACATCTCAGATTGTGTCATCGATGTCATATAAGTCACCCTTTGTTAGTGTGATAGAGTCCAACGAAGTCTTGGTTGCCTTGGATTTCTTTCTGGACCCTCCCTTCTCCACCTCTCTCGGGTGCTTAATGTGGCTGGACATCTCTTGAGGGTCTGTGTCGTGCTGCTCTCTGTCCTCCTCGTCGGTCTCAGGTGAAGGTGACCACGCGCCTTTGTCAGAGCCACGCTCTGTGCCACCTTTATGTTTTCCTGTCTCCTTTCTTGTTTGTTCTGATTGGGCCATCTCAACAACCTCCTTCTTCCCCTTTTCAACCAGTTGCACCATCTTTAGCTTGGCCTCTTCCTTCTTCTTTTGTGCAGTGGACTTGCTTCCACCCACCGCCAAGTCCATGGCTAGGTATGGAAAATCATACTCCTTCTACGAAGGGTCCTTCCACGCCCTGATTGAAATCGAATGGAAATCAGCCTTAAACTTGGCATAGCTCTGTAGGTTAGCATATACCGCGAGCAACAATCATGACTTGCGATTGATGGCCATCCTAATATTCATTTCCATCAAGATCCAGAAGATCTTGTTGTCTCGAATGCGCTCCACTAATGCACTCTGCGTCCTTGGTCACCCACAGCGAAGTGTACTTTGCTTCTTTAGGAAGGTCTAGCGCGACTAAGGGTAATTGGCTCTCCTCTGGTAGCTACCACACTATGAGCACAATCAATAGCAAGAGCCATGCATAGTTGAACGTCTTTCTTTTCTCTTGCGCCTTGTGGCAGTTTGCTAGGAACTCTCCACGAAGGTAGTCTGACCAGTTAAATTGGACTCCTTCCGCGCACTATTATGCGAGCATGACGACAGGCGCTGGTACCTCATCAATGCGACACTTCCACATCACCTTCCCTACAAGGATCTATGTTGCCACCTTCACAGCAGGGTTGCAGATGCTGGAGATAACGTACCCACAGGAATTCTTTACCAGTTTGAACTTCTCTTTCATTGATTCTACGAGCACCAACTCGCCACACTTGCCGCCAAAGATCATAGCTGGATTTCTACCTGTATACGGCAGGCGCATTATGCAATGAATCAACATATCGGTGATGGGTATCAGCTCCTCAAGCCACAGACACCCATCATGCACCAAGCACAACAGCTGCTTGATGACTAAAACTATCACGGGGTTGCAGTTATAGTGTGACACCCAGAGTAGGTTGAGTAAACTTGCCTTCTCCTCACTCTGCACCATCTTCCAATCGTGCAGCTCCCCCACCCGGATAGTGTATTTTAAAGTCTTGTGCCTCCTTTTAGTTTCCTGGAGCACTAACACTATGCTACTTTCATTTAGTCACATGATCGGACCACCAGTGTATGGCTTTAAGTGACTGCCATTCACCTTTCCTGGGAAGGGTTCTCCATTTAACTTGACCAGTTGTACTGCTCCTCCGTCGGTAATCTCCTTAATAACATAAGGCCCTAACCAATGCATCCTAAATTTTGCTAGAAATTTATCAAACTTACTATCATACAACAAAACCAGATCATTTATCTTAAATGTGCACAACTTGATGTGTCGATCATGCCATGCCTTTTCGCACTGCTTTTGGACTTGCTCATGAAATCCAACGAAAAATATTTCTTCTTCAAGCTCATCCAGCTACGTGAGCCTCTCTTCCAGGGCTCCACAATCCATCATATCTATGAGCACTCCTATGCACTGACTAGTCACTATGTATTCCATAAGCATTACAACTTCCACACCATAGACATTCCTAAAAGGGATTTGTCCCGTCAATTTCTTACATGTCATTCGATAAGCCCACAATACTAGAGGTATGCATAGGTACTAATCACTTCGCTGAGCATTGCAAACCTTGGCCAGTGCATTTTCAAGCACTTTTTTGAATGCCTCCACTATCACGTTGTGATGTAGGAAATGTTCCCTCTGCGGACAGAGGCAACCCCTCTAGCCCTAGAGTGGGTCTAGTCATAGAAAGAAAAAACAAATCTAATTTCCTTAAATAATCATTGTTGAAAGATCTTACCTCAAACCGATGTTCGATGGAGCCTTTTGTTGCGCCACTTCAGCTATCGTTTCCTTCTCCTCAATGAGAAATTTACTTGAAACAACACAAGAGAACAACAGAACACGTAACAGAATACAACAATGATATATTTACTTACAGAGTCAAGGAACCATAAGCTATCAAGTATATTTTACACAAGACATAGGAAATCACCATTGATTGTATTAAAATGAATAAAATCAAAGCTTACAACCAAGCCTTGATGTCGCAAGCCTTCTCGAAGGGTCCAGCCAGTATGTTTCTTCAAGCATTCACTCTCAAAAGGGTCTCCCAAATGGATGATAACTCTCTCTTTCACTCACAAGTTCTAATACAAAGTTAAGAAAATCCACAACCAATTGCTAAACTATCAGCAACTCACACTACAAACTCACACCAAAGCTAGCTAATTTGCTTAAACCCAAAAACTAGCTGATCATAGAAGTAGGGAGTGTTTTTATAGGAGGAGGAGCCTCCATAAAATGAGGGAGAGGGAGCTTATTCTCAAGGGAGCTTTCTCAAAAGGTGGAACCACCATCCCAGAGCGGGAAAGGCGAACTCCCTTGACCCAACAACCAGCTTTAGAATCACCTAGAAGCATTTTGTTTGAACTAATTCACCATATCTGGATCTTTGCAAGTCATACATTAGGGCTTCAGTGACGAAGTCGCAAGGAAGCAGTGTACGCAGAGCCATCGTCGCAATAAAGATCTTGAGGACTTGCGCCAAGCACTAAAATTTGACCGTCGCAGGAAACATATGTACCCCTGCGACAATGTCACGACCTTATATTTCATCACAGAAATCGTCAAAGGTAGAATAATGCTTACTTGCGACAATGCAGAAACATAGCTAAAAGGGTAAATCTTCAGGATTAAAGAGCACTATTTAATCTTCTTGAATGAGTGGGAAGATATGAACATATTTATTTGATATATGACACAACAGAGATGTCACTCAGAGACTGACTCTATCTAAGATCAGGGGATATGAGGCTAATGACAAATTACTGTGTAATAGATGCCCCCTAAAGCATGGAGCCTGAGAGAGCGGGAGGGGTGAAATGCTTTATGAAATCATAACCGAATCGGAACACCATCACTGAAAACCTATAGGCACAAGTACAACTAATATCTCTGACAGTGAAAAACATGTAGTCTAGGCATGGGCGTAGCCATCCAAAAGACATATGAAACTTGGTCTGTGGTATCGACGCAGCCACCTAGGTGATAAGACCATTTATAAAGATAGAGGTATGGTTGCAGCCATCCAATCAAAAAATCATGTATGTAATCACGAACTAATCCACGCAACCCAAACTTATGTAAGCTTAGTCCGAGGTCTTGAATCCCAACCAATCATAGTACAATTTCTAATATGCAAATAGATGTGTTGAAGTTGAGCATACTAGAAAATCACTTGATTACCGGCCAATGATGTAAACCGTTAACAAGCGTGAGAGAGACCACTAGCAATGTCAATGGTTCTCAAGGTACTACCAGTACAATCCATGAAGTGTGAAGAATGATCTGAAGTCGAACACTCGTGGAATCATCTAATCGAAGACAAATTCTGCAAGTCTGTCGTCAAGTGCGAAGAACTTGCCATTGAGGCATGCAAGCTCCAAGGTACCGAAAAGAATCTCTAGATCAACTTCTTGGATAACGCGTTGGTGTCAACAGGAAGTGATCTATCGCAAGAGGACCATAATGTTTCCCTCATCAACGACACGAGATAAGAAACAAGGTGAAGATAGATGAAACTGAGAATCAGAGGAGTAGGTAAGGGTGTGAACTTCAGAAGGATTAAACTCTTGAACATATCGGCGACACAACTCTGGAGGCGACAACATTTTGGTACCAAGGGATCGGAGGTCTGACGAAGACAACCAAGATCAAATGGAATGAGGAAAAATGATCAGCCCAAACCCCAAAAGGCCAACGACGATGTGAGGATGCCCCAAACACGATGAGAAGAAAAAGTGTTGATGTTCAAGAGTGACTAGCTACTATAAGTAACCAATGAAGATTTCCAAATTTTTCCCCCACCATTGCTGGCGAGTACCCCAATTATTTTTGAAAAACAAGCTTGAAGGGGATAGCATATGCCTGTGGTATAAGTTCGTCCTTCGAACAAATCCAACCTAGTAAAGTTTTAGCGAGCCCTAGCGAGGAGAAGCTCGGGTCTCATCATGGCGACGAGTCCAATGTCGTCAGGGTTTAATGAGTCCGACACAGGAAAAACTCAGAGTCTTTTTCATGTTTAGAGAGTTTGAAAAAGACACGGAAAAGAAAACTCTAGGGGGGCCCCTTTTCGTAAGTTTGTGTCCCTCAAGCCCGAAAAGGTAGAAAACAATACTTGAGAGAACCGCTTGACCATTTTGATCAAGGAGTACTTTTCGTAACTAGTGTTCCTGATCCGAAAAAGTAGAAAACTGATCGGAGACACGACGTTTCATAACCAAAAATGAGCTCGAAACAACAAAAGCCCAGCCATCTTTTCATTTTTAAATCGTCAGAAAAGAGTTGAAAGCAGACCACCATTTTTATTCCATTTAACGAGTCAAAAAGGGAAAAATACTTGGCAATATTTTCATATTTTACGAGTCGAAAAAGAGCTTAAAGAAGACTCATGGGAAAATTTTACGGTATATACCAAGCATGCATCGACCAGAACTCATATCCGTCATACCTATTCCTGCACAGAAACCCAAGCGTAAGACCTATTCGACAAAGATACACATTAAATATTAGAAAAACCTAAGTTAAAAAACCCTAAAACCCATAGTTAAAAACCCTAAAACTATAAGAAAGCCCATAAACTATAAGAAAACCTAAAATTTAAAAAAAAATTATATAAGGTAAATGGTAAAAAACATTTTAACATTGCTTTGAGTTTTTAACTTTGGTAAATTTTTCAACAACACGTACCTGTGAAAATTGGAGGTCGATTTCGATAGCTGGGGTCATCCATTTTGCACCAAAATTTCGCCAAGTAAGTATATCGGCCTTGCCTCTATGTTTTGAGTGTTTTTAAGTCTAATTTCATGCATTTTGGTCAAGTTTGGGTGGATTTTTGGTTCCAAAAAATCACCCCGGTCGTCGGAGAAGTCCCCTGTGGGTTCACGACGATCAAAAATTTTACACATGCCAAAATTGGCATCATCGCAGGAAACACGATGTACCCCTGCGATGATCCAGAAAATAGTGAACTGTGAAAGCGGGCCATCGCAGCTGTTTTAGAAACAACTGCGATGGTGTAGCAAACATAAAATTTTCATTTTTTACACCATTTTAGACTATAAAAACTGCTCAAATAAGTTATAATCAATTAGCATTTGCATATGCAGGGTGCAAAATGGTGTTTGCATGGCAAAAACGCACACATGACGCTGATGACGAAAGAGGTGCAATGGACCTGCAATGCATGCAGGTTCTTCGGAACTGCAAACTATTGAAATTCTTCCTCACACCCCTTTTATGAGCGCAACTGGACTTGCTAGAGTTCTTGATTCGCTCATGGAACCCGACAAAGGGTAAGTTTATCATTTGGGGTCAGGAGGTCGAGTTTGATGCGACCGACATATATTTCCTTACAGGCTTATCTCGACGAGGAGAGAGACCCTGCATGGGTGGTGTGCAGGTCCTCGGAGAGTCTCTTGATATGTTGATTGCACGAGCATGCCCGGGGGCACGCAAGTCACCCACCAGTGGGAAGCTACAGATCCCAACAGTGGAGGACTTATCACTGCGCATTTTATTATTTACGATCATGAGAGCAGCAGGCTCTCAGGCATAGCACGAGGCAACTAAAACCCAACTGTGGTTGGCTTTATATTGCCTTAACCCGACCATGTATGACTGGGCCGAGGTAGTGTCTCTGAACATGAAGAGACAGTTGACCAAGTGCCAGCGAGGGGAGACCAAGTAGTTTGGATACGGGTCCATCCTGGTACTACTCATGCTGGAGCGGGTACCATTACTTCAGCTGCAAGATATGGAATTCCCGTTGTCGGGACCACGATAGACTAGGATCATTAGGTGGGCCCTAGTGATGCCACGAGGCAGTTGCGGCCAACTAGTATCATGGGGTCCTATCTACATGGAGTGGCTGCATCAGCAGCAGGTATTTGTCGAGAACTATCCCTATGAAGGTACTGACTTCAGAGGAGAACCAAACATGTTGCTCCCACCCAGAGAACAATGGGATGAGAGAGGTAACATGCTTAGTTAACCACTATAATTTATATATTTCAGTTTTTATTTTATGTTGTTTTTGGATTTTAAATGTATATGCCTTAATAATTATGTTCATTTGTGCAGATGTTGGACTTGAGAGACCGGTGGGTCTCACTCCTACAGCGCAAAGGGAGGAAAACAGAGAGTTGGCTCTAGCACCTCCAGGTGGCGATGCAGAGGAGGAGATAGCCCAGAACCTAGAGGGCTTGACCGTTGGGATCCTGGACTATAGAGGGTTCAAGGAGATCCAACGACAGTATCAGCGACATATTTCGGGTGTGTCACCCAGGGTCCATAGACTACTCAGACGAGTAGTTCGAGTAGTGGTCTCCTACAGAGAGCAGAACCCACCACAGTAGTCACCTAGATTTCATTTTTCATGTTTTGAGAAACATGTGTCTCAAATTGTATCTGAACATGTATATTATTTTTTGACATACACATTATCTTTTGAGCGCCTCGGTGCGCCACACGATATATATCAATTTATGCTATATGGTTCTCATTTGTTATGTATGAATGTTTGTCCATGATTTATATTTATGCAAATGTCCACTTAATATATAATTTACTAATATATCAGTTAATATTCATAACACTTGCATCAAAGACAAAGAACACAAATCGACATGAGATTCAGAGGAAGATGAGGGATGAGCCAGATCGTGAGACCATGCTTCTAAGATCCTAGGAATACCAGGACAATCACGAAGAAAATGGTCATCCTTGCACAATTTACAAGGAAACTTAACCTTCCGCGAAGGATCAGAAGGTTTTCCGACCTGAAATGTAATCGAGGCAATAACTGCATGGTGGCCTCTCGCTTATCCAACTTCTTCTTCTTCTTCTTCTTCATCTTCCTCTGCTTCTTCTTAGCCTCCTGGTCACTAGATGTGGAACTTTCACCAAGCGAAGTAGGAGAGGAGGATGAAGAAACAAGGGAAGAAGGCGAAGGCTCAACCTTAGAATCATCATGTGATGATTCAAATGAAGGAGATGGTGGAACAGGGGTCATGATGCTCAGGACCACCGATGTCGAAAACAACCAAATGGGTAAACTGATGGTTAACCCAAGAAAATACAATGTTGTGCTATACGGAGAACTAGCATTTCCAAAAGGAGGAAATGGACCAGGATTCCCATCTAGGGGAAGACCTTGGCTGGTAGACTCGGGGAATGTTGCCATCGGAAACAACCCCGAAATGCACTTACAGTATAACCGAGAACTCTAACTGTAACCAAGAATATTTTGTGGGCAATAAATTTTATGACACAGGAACAAAACTTGACCTTTTCATGTTTCAAGAGTCAAGAAAAGGACGAAAAGGTGACTCTATCTCTTTCGAGGTTTAATGGGCCTGAAAGGACAAGTACTCAGATGATCCTTTTCTTTTAAGGAGTCGAAAAGGAACGAAAGTGACTACTCCAGAGTACTAGACAAGAGGTTTACCAGACAGACCGCAAAACTGCGTATACACCTTGGTGATCAAATGAAAGAGAAATGACCAAGGACTTTCCATATGGAAATCAATCTTCCTGAATGTTGTGTTCAGTGCATTACGATTTGTAAGGCGGCAGACTCGGCTTCCTATGGATGATAGGATGATAACCTAGTGGGGTCTCCCGATATATACTCAACAATACGGGGAACGCAAGCCCGTACTAGCAACTATTGAATCACAGAAGGAGGAATCACCCAACCTTAGTGAAAAAAATAGTGACCAGGTTTAACAACGTCGAAGCATGGCTCTAGCCTAGACCTCTAAATAATGTGCGTTAAGTTCCAATGCGTTGTTAGGTTTATTCAATTGATTTTAAGAGTTAATCTTGGATTAAGTTTCAGTTTTCAGGCCCTACTGAATGTATTTCAACAATTCCTAGGATGTAGCTACAATGAGTAAAAGACCATTCGTTTCGATGAACAACTACCTAAATGAGGGTAAGGAGCTCATTTCAAAGCGAATGCAAACCAAGACAAGCAAATGCAGGCACTAAGAAACACAATGCATGAATACACTTATCTCACAACTACTAATAAAAGATTTGGAATTTGCTTTCTAATTTCTCAATCATGAAAAATTTAGTAATGCAAATGTGCTTTCACTTTCGTATGCTGTACAAATGCAATATTTTTTTATTTTTGGAATTTTAATAACAAACAAGCAAGTGTAAACCTGACTGATCCAAACAAATGTGATCTATGTTTGATAGTGTGGAAATCAAATCAATATGAGGAACTGGTTCAATAACCAAACACTAAAGACCAATTAGAAAGAAAACAAGCAGTAAAACAACTTCAAGCAAATCAATCAGACGGTTGTGGATGAATCTTGGAGGGACGAGTGACCCAAACAAATGACTTCTTGACGAAACCTTGAAAAGAGTGAGGTCACATGGTCTGAAAATACAAGATTCACTCAATGAAACCAAAGAGAAGGTGCCTTAACCTAAAGTAGTCAAAACAAGTTAATGAGAGACAAGAGACAACAGGGGTCAAGCAGCACTGGTTGATTCAGGAGGTAAAGTTGTAAAAACAACTTGTACAGGAATCGTTGCAAGGCTATAACTAGCAACCTAAGACGAAAGGAAAATCATCGCAAGCACAAAGCTAGCAACTGGGCGACATCATCGTAGGTGTACACCTATCTTCTGCGACAATCTGATTTCAGGAATCGTCGCAATTGTACGACAAGATATCTGTGACGTTCAGGTTTACTAAAGAGGACAAGTGCGACGTCGCCACAGCTATTAAGCTATAAACTACGACGATCTCAATTAAGAGAAAAGACAAAGTAAAAACACCTGAAGGACACCAGACTAATTTCTCAGATAGTAAGAGGGACTCCCAGATTGACTCAGGTAACCCAGAATACTGATGGCTCAGCCCCAAAATCAAGAGACACTATATCAAAAAGAAATCAAGAGCAAACAAGAGAAAACATACAGCCAATTCCCCAGTGGAGTTGCCAACTTGTGATGTAGGAAATGTTCCCTCTGCGGACAAAGGCAATGCCTCTAGCCCTAGAGTGGGTCTACTCACAGCAAGACAAAACAACAACTAATTTCCTTAAACAGTCATTGTTGAAAGAGCCTACCTCAAACTGGTGTTCGATGGAGCTTTCGTTGCGCCACTTCAGCTATCGTTTCCTTCTCCTCAATGAGAAATTTACCTGAAACAACACAAGAGAACAATAGAACACGTAACAGAATACAACAATGATCTATTTACTTACAGAGTCAAGGAACCATAAGCTATCAAGTATATTTTACACAAGACATAGGAAATCACCATTGATTGTATTAAAATGAATAAAAGCAAAGCTTACAACCAAGCCTTGACATCGCAAGCCTTCTTGAAGGGTCCAGCTGGTATGTTTCTTCAAGCATTCACTCTCAAAAGGGTCTCCCAAATGGATGATAACTCTCTCTCTCACTCACAAGCTCTAATACAAAGCTAAGGCAATCCACAACCAATTGCTAAACTATCAACAATTCACACTACAAACTCACACCAAAGCTAGCTAATTTGCTCAAACTCAAAAACTAGTTGATCATAGCAATAGGGAGTGTTTTTATAGGTGGATCCTCCATAAAATGAGGGAGAGGGAGCTTATCCTCAAGGGAGCTTTCTCAGAAGGTGGAACCACCATCCCTGAGGGGGAAAGGCAAACTCCCTTGACCCAACAACCAGCTCTAGAATCACCCAGAAGCATTCTGTTTGAACTAATTCACCATATCTAGATCGTCACAAGTCATACACTAGGGCTTCAGTGACGACGTCACAAGGAAGCAATGTACGTAGAGCCATTGTCACAATAAAGATCTTGAGGACTTATCCCAAGCCCTAAAATTCAACCATCGCAGGAAACAGATGTACCCCTGCGACGACGTCATGACCTTATAGTTCATCACAGAGAATCGTCGCAGGCAGAATAATGCTTACTTGCGACGATGCAGAAACATAGGTAAAAGGGTCAATCTTCAGGATTAGAGAGCACTTGTTTAATCTTCTTGAATGAGTGGGAAGATATGGACATATTTATTTGATGTATGACACAACGGAGATGTCGCTCAGAGACTGACTCTATCTGAGATCAAGGGATATGAGGCTAGTGACAAATTACTGTATAACACCCGTTAGCCTGTGGGTGATAAAGTGTGCTCTTCTAGTGATATACCTTAAATTACTCTGTTAGTGTGCTGATCGTCTCATTCAGGAAGTGTGTACCACGATCATTCATCAAGATCCTTGGACATCCAAATCACGTCAGTACATGCTCAAATAGGAACTTCGTGGCCATCGCGCTTGTGCAATCCTTCACTGACTGCGCTTCTACCCAACGAGTCAAATACTCTGTCACAGTGATGATGTACCTTGCTCATGTCTTCCCTTGTGGTTAAATGGGTCCTACAAAATTTATCGCCAAATTCTCGAAGGGTTGCAATGTCATTTTTGGAATCAAAGGAATTTCATCCCTCCGTGATGGCCTGCCCATTCTTTGACATACATCACATGCCTTACAACATGCTTTTGAATCCTGATGAAGGGTTGGTCACCACAACCCTACGCATAGAATCTTTTTCACGATTTATCTCCCTACATAATGTCCTCCCGCAGCACCCCCGTGAGTATCTGCAAGGATGCTACTTTTCTCGAACTCAGGTACATACCGTCACAATATCTCATCAGTACCCATTTTGTACAGATGCCCAGCAATGATAGAGAAATCTGCCATGCGCACCACTAATTCCTTCTTTTGCTAGACAGTGTATCCTTCTGGTCCAGTTCCTGTTGTTAGGAAGTGTATTATATCCTCAAAATGACCATCCGTGACATGCACTGCAAATATCTGCACGTCAGGCAATCCTTCTTCCAAGTTAGTAGGTTCCTACCCTGTTTCGATGTGCGACAGATGGTTTGGTCCTGCATTTAACTGTCCTGGCTTCACAACAACTTCAAAATCGTACTCTTGGAACAAGAAGAGCCATCTGCAAATTCGCCCCCCACAACACAGGCTTATTGACTAGGTACTTTAGCGAGGAGTGATCCGTATACATCTTAAAATGGCCTCCTAGAAAGTAGTGATGGTATTTCTAGAGCGCATACACCATAACTAGCTCCTTGCATTCAGTGGTAGAATAGTTTTTCTCTGCTTCGGATAATCTGTGGCTTGCGAGCGTGATAGGATGGTCCAAGCCTTCTCTGTCAGCCTGTGTTAGTACTTCTCCAAACGCTATACATGATGCATTGACATGTACATGAAACTATTTCTTCTATTCCGGGGAGACTAGAATCAACGCGGTAACCATATTTTCTTTCATTATATCCAAGCTCTTCTTACAATCACCATTCCAGCAGAACGTGACATCCTTCTTCAACAATTTTTCTATAGGCGCAGTGATTTGCGCATCGCTTTTGATGAACTTTTTGTAATACCCTGTATGTCCTAGAGTAGCGCGCAGCTGTTTCACACTCCTCGGTGCTTCCAAGTTCAATATCATCGCGATGTTCATTGGGTCTACCATCAATCCTCGTCTGCAAACCATATGCCCTAATAGGTTCCCAAAAGGAACACAAAACAAACACTTCTTGATATTGAGCATGATCTGGTATCTTCGACAGGTATCCAACATCAGACGCAAGCTTGCTACATGGCGCTTAAAAAGCCCAAATATAGTCCAGTCATCAAAATATACCTCTAGGAACTTATGAATAACTTCCTTGAAGCCGCAACAACCACGAGAGAAAATATTACAGGCGCATTCTTCAATCCAAACGGCATTACAGTGTATTGAAAACAACCCCTCTCAGTCGCGAAGGTTTTCTTGCTCCTATCCTCTGCCACAATTTTGATTTGGTGGTACCCAGAAAACCCATCAATGAAGGAATATGATTCTTGGCCGCCTACATTGTCCAACACTTCATCCGTGAACAGAGTCAGGAAAGAATCATGCACACAAGCGTTATTCAGTTTTATGAGATCCACACATATCCTTATCTCATCCTTTTGCTTATTCTCTTGCACCACCAGTGGGCTTACCCAATCAGATTCTTCCATAGGCTCAATGATGCTTTCCATAAGCATCTTGTCTTGCTGTACATGGACCTTCTCCTTATATTTCGGATTGAGATGGTAAGGCCTTTGCTTAACTGGCTTCGTGTCGAGATTTAACGTGATCTTCATCATTCCTAGGTCTCTGATTATTCCTTTCAAATCTGTAAACTTGGTAGGGAATAAGTCCTGGTATTTGTGAAGCAATTTAGCAACCTTATCCACCGTCGCGTCATCCCAGTAGTCTCAAATCTTTGCGAATTTGGGTTCTGCCTCCATACCAATGTTCACTTGTTTCATTTTCAATGGTGCAGATATGTCAGGGTTCTCAATCTGTGGTCCTTGAACCTCGCGGTGGCCTTCTGTTTCTAGAATGTTAATCTTTCATGGATCCTCGTCCTCTTCTTTAGCAATTACATGATAACATTCTAGCGTGAGTCTCAGCTGAGTAGCCCGTTCAGGCTGAATCAGGTCTAAAGGATCTCACGGTATCCTAAAGATAGCTGCTTTCACCTCTTGTAGTGCTTCATCAATACTATCAAACCCGTCCTCAAAATTGAATGTCATCATGAATCCTTCGCGCAGGATATCCCATTCATCTATTCCATGGTGGAGCTCTATTTCTATATAAAAATTCATTGGTATAACATCCAGGGTATGACCAAACAGGTGCACCCATTCAGGTTGGGGATTTTCTCCATAAGCATGTGTCCATTTGGCCATATGCATGCGCGAATCGTTCTTCCCATCATACTTATTTGTTAGTTGCATCTTATGCTTCCAAAATCATGTTGTCATCATCCTCCTACATTTGTGCCAATCATCAAATCTTCCCTTCTGCGTATCCCACCATCCTGTGAGCATAACATGCAGTGCCCAGTCCAAGGCCTGGAAGCGCTACTTTTTTGGTACCTCCCTTTCAAATGCATCCAAAAAGATATCTATCTCATTCAAACCATCATAAGTAGGCATATTTATTACCTCTAACGACACACAGCACAGCGACCAGGTCATCATGTTGCAATTCAGCATAGTTACTTCATGTAACCGATTCTGCCAGCGTTCTATTTCTTTGTCGGAGTCTGAAGTGCAGGAACTCTCGCGATCCCAGGTAATCCATCCATCCGTGGTGGGATTCACCCAATATTGGTCCTGCACTGTTATCTTATAGATATAGTCCAAGTCGTCATCACTCTCATAATCACGAACAGGTTTAGTATAGCGCGATCCTTCAATAGGATTGAGGCGTACTATTACATGCAGTGATTTCTTCTCAAATATCATCTTTCGCTTCTTCAAATTGATTACCCCATTCATATCAGTAGCCCAATCAATTCCCAGGAGCGCAGGATAGGGATTGTTGTCATAAACTATCTCTATTACTTCAAAATCAACCAGCGCGCTCGCTCCCTCAATATCCACAGTCACCCCCTATAGCTGCCCCATGGGGATGATTTTCTATTGATTCGCCATCCTTAGCTGAATTGGTGACCATTGCAGTGCAGGTCTCCCCATTCACTCCCAAGTCTGTTTTGGTAGGACATTCTCATCTGACCCCAGGTCCAAAATGTCCTAATCCATTTCATATTCTCCTATCTATGCGATTAGTGTCATCTACCGTCCCATCCTTGTTTTATGCTTGCCAATCTTTCATACTACGCGTGGCTCACCTTGCGCAGTTCTAGCGCATCTATTGATGAGTTCTTGTAACCCTTTCATAGAGTTACTGCTACAGTAACTTCATACAGGTTTCCAAGAAAGTTGTGAGCATATAGGGGTCCATCTCCGGCTCAGGCTTATCCTTTCTTCCTGAGCTGGAGGCCTTAGCGAATATCTTCTTAGCTTCCATGAAGGTTTCATGTGCATGCTCCAAATCGAACTCAGCCTCTTTTTCCAGGACTTTGCAAACCCATGTATTGTCTTCTGGTGGTTTCCCCTTGTCATCTCCTGTTGTGATTCCACTTCTGAGCACTATATTTACATTTGGATCTTCCTCATGTGGCTCAAACGTAATCATTTGCAGGTTTTGAGTTGGCAAAGGTGGCAGCGCCCTTTTGTCATATATCCTTGTTATCAACGTAGTATAGCCTTCTATTTCATGATCAAACAACGTGCAATACTTGCACGATGGACGCATTGGATTAGTGCAATCATGGGCATAGTGTCATGTTCCTCCGCAATTGTAGCAAATCAGTTGTCCTCGACCTCTACCACGTCCTCCTCCACCTCAGCCTCGTCCATGCCCCTGAATCTTGTTCACATCATCCCTGCATTTTGGTCAAGGGGCCATGTTTTGGCCTGAACCCTATAGGCGGGAGTTCTATCCATCATCAACTCATAGCTCCTGCAAGTACGCTCATCATGTCCTACCGACCTACAAAAGTTGCACAACAATTGTTGCGGTGCTTGTACATACTTTTGTAGTAAGTGACAGTTATCCATGGCATGTTTTCCAGCTACCTGACAGATAGCGCACCATAATGCAGGCCCTGTGTTAGGTGTTGCTTGAGCTTTTGGCCTTAAATTAATCAGTCCTCCTCTTGCAATGTAATTTGCAAAGACTGGGCAATGGTCTTTATCATGACACTGACTCTTGCATTTCAAGCACCATACCTCCTCGTGTACCTCTGGTCGAACCATCCTGTCTTGCTCAGAGTTTACATCTCAAGGTATAGATTCTTTAGTTGTGCATGGATCTGTTGAACCCCTAGATTAGGATCTTGCATCAAAGTCTCATGTAGTCTCATGGCAATCTCCAAGGCATTTTCCTGAGTTGTTATCTTCTGCTGCGACAGTGTACTCCTTAAGTGTGGTAGTAGCGAAGCCACAAACCACTTACGATGTTATCCATCTTTCAAATTCATATTGGCTTCGCGAATTGTACATTTTAGCCTCTGATCTAGTTCCCAAGGCGTCTCACCTAGTTGCATCGTGATCTCTTTGAATCCCGCAATTGACTGTACCTCAAATTTATGCCTACTAAATTCCCTGTTTAGTGCTTCCTGGATGTCTGCTACTCGAGCATTCGGGTTATTGTTAGAGTACTTAATATACCAGGTTAGCGCGCGATCTTGCAGAGCACTAACCAGTGTCACCTTCTTTACATCATCATTTGTAACACCTTGATCTTCCCATACATACCTCACATTGAACCAAAATTGATTCGGGTCCTCATTTCCCAAGCCTTTGAACAAAGGCAACTTCACTGTATTTGCCATAATGAACCGCAGTGGAGGTGGAGGTGGTACGGGCGAAGTTGGAGGTGAGGGTGGTGAAGTTGGGGGTGGTGTGGGTGGAGGTGGTATTTTCAGGAATCCTTATCTTATTAACTTAATAGCACTTCACAGAGAAACCTTCGCTATCCCTTCTTCATCATTTCGTAGAGGTGAAATCAAGGGGCTACACTCCGGACCCTTTTTTCCTTCGTTCCTGTAAGTTTTTCCGCTTCGCATAGTCCCGAACATCAATGTAGCTTCATAACCCATTTTTATCACAACAACATTTTAATCCAAGTATTCAAATATTATATGTACTTACCTCACGGTCCTTTGAAAAGGTTTCACTCCAGCTCGCTATAGCTGACTGAGGTTTCGACTGCAATTTCAGTAAAAAATCCTCCTATGACTTGATCGAGACAATGATCGACAACGTGGCGATCTTATCCTTTGATGCTTCTAACCTTCACACTAGCTCCGAGGTCCACACAATAGGACCATCAAGTTTCCACCTTCCTTGGCTATCTGCTAGCTTCGTGATACACTCGTATAACACTATAGGGAAGGAGCAGAAAAAGATCTCGTGGATCTCTCTATACAGGTATCTGTCCAACCACTTTTCTTTTGTCATTCGCGAGTTTATGTTCTCTTGTGCCACAAATTCATGGATTTTTCTATCCAACCAATATCCAATCTCCTTATTAGCTGGATTTCAGTGATACGACATCACACATCTCTTATGCAGATTCTGGTCCAGGCAATAGAACCAATTATTGGCTTGAGGGGACCTGACCCAGATTTAGCGTTAATTAGCCAAACAAATCCCTACACTACTGGCCCTTTCGGCATCAGCCTACAAAGGGTAAACCAATGTCTCACCCGAAGCAATATGGGGGGATTCAAGAACCAAGTTTCTGCACCTTGAAATGGTTGTGATGTCATTTGATTTCTTCTATCCTTGCCTTCACGCAGGTGATCTCACTCCAGGGGTTGTAAGACAAACCCTCTATTTCGGCTTTTAATACCTTCGCAAAAGTATACGATCGACCTTCACACAACCCTAACCTGTGGCTCAGGTACTTTCATGCTGTTATGGCAATGCGTCATGCAGATTCCCCAATTACCCTAAGTGATTTGCTTGTCTTGCCGAATATTTAAAGTTATCACCACGTAATCAGATATTCGTACTTGCGTTTAATTATTCAATGTAACTATATTCATTCACGCATCATAGAAGCATAATAAAGGAAATTCATGCACAAAGTATCCAAACCCATCAACAGAACAAATACACAGAAATTGCAGAATAACTCCTTTTATTAATATCTTCCAAGTATTACAGACTCTGTTCACCCTGCACACACAGTTGCAGGGGTCCACGCACTCAGTTGTGGACTTCTACCCTAGGCCTCTGCACACTCATCTGTAGAGCCTCTACCTACACTAGAACCCAGGACTTAGACTTCTTGCTCTAAATATATGACTCTCTGACACATTCAATGCCCTTACTACTTAGAGCTTAGCTCTTTTTTTATACAATCCCATGGTCCGTGGACCATGGGTAGATCTCTTACAATCGACTTTACTTTACAAAACTAAGGGTGGACTACCCTTTGTGACACATAACACCTTCGCGCTCAGTGACCACAAAATTTAGAGTCTTTACAATAATATTACAAAAATTTGACTTAAACATGGGCTTTTAGCCCCAAAACTGCCCTTGGGGGATCCAGCTCCCAACATGGACATTTTAAGTGTCCAACAATTTTGCTCATTGGGTGGGATTGTAGGCCAGATTTGTGCACCAATTATGGGTTTGGGGCGCTCGAGCCGGGTTTGGGCCAAATTGTAGGATGGTTAGCTATAGAAATTGGGAAAAACTTGGAAGAAGCATGACTTTCTCATTTTTTGGCCAAATGAGGTGCAGAAAGAGACCAGATGGGGGTTTTTGATAGTTCTAAAGCCATTGGAGACATAATATTTACATTATGAGCATTATAAATCCATGAAAACAAAAATTTGAGAACTTAATGAAAGAGGCCCTGCATTAGAAGCTGGACCAAGAGATGTAGCCCAGGAGAGGGGTGAACTCCTATATCATGTTTGTTGTTGTTTTTTTGACATGGTATTTTGTCTCTATTTTGGTTGTTAACTAAGTTTAAAAATAATTACTTTATGTTTTTTGTAACTTGATACATTACCCAACATATATGAAATTTTCACTTGCAATTTGTTCATCACCTTCAAGTTTCCATTACAAATAATTTTGGTATCAGAGCTCAAGGTTATTATGAAGGTTTGATTTTGTTTGCAAGTGTTTTTATGATGCTTACAAGGTTGAAGCTTAAAAGAGGAGAAGGAGAACTTGTGGAGCCAAGATCTCAAATTGTTTCAAGGAGAACAAACACACCTCAGGCTTCAATAGTCATGGCACACGAAGAAGGTACTGAAGGGATGTTTTAAGATGAAAGAACTTTTAGAAAATATTTCTTTGATATGTCTGAAATGGTAAAGATTGTTGAGCTATCTTTTAGTGAGTATCACATGGGAGACTTTTTTACTGACGTGTTTTGAACCCTCTAGTGTGGTTCATCGTCAGGACAAGATGTAGATTCAAATTGTGGCATCAGAATAAATTGTGAGATCAATGTAGAGAACATTAATATGGTAAAGGTTATTTATGAAGAGATGAATTCAAGGTTGTATGGAGATATCTCAAAACCTCCAGGAGGAGATGGAGGAAAAGGAGACAAGCCTCCGAAAGGGAACGGAGGGAATGGTGAAAAACCAACACCTTCACCTCCATCCTCATCCTCATCTTGATCCTTATCTTCTCCTACTTCTTCAACCCTTTCACAAACACCTCCAAATTCTCCGAAAGGACATGGTAAAACTCCTTTGTTAAAACTTGACATTAAGTTTAAATTACCTATGTATGATGGAGAGGTAAATGCTAAGAAATTAGATAATTGGATTCATCAGATTGAAGTGTATTGAAGGATACAAAGAATCAAGGATGATGAGACCAAAATTCAGCTTGCTTCTCTTAGATTGGAAGGTGAAACACTTATTTGGTGGGAAGCCAAAACTCAAGAGGAAATGAAAAAACATGGTAGGGTTATATCCTCTTGGAATTATCCTTTTGTTGTAAAAAGAGGCAATTTTATCCATTAGCATACATGAAAAATGTTGTAATGGATTGGAAAAACTTTAGGCAAGCTAAGGGATAAGATGTGCAAAGATATACTCAAGGATTTAGGAAAAGGGCTTTGATTTTGGGTATAGATTTATCCTCCCAAGATACTCTACTAAAATATATTGGAGGTTTACATATTTACTTGATACATGCCATTCTCATGATTAACCCTACAAAACTATATGAATTTTGTGTACAATAAACTCATTTAGAAGCAAGAGGGAAAAATGTTTCTGAAGAAACACGTGAGAAGTCATTCAAGTCTAGAGAAAAGGAAAAGGGAAGTTCAAAGGAAAGGATAAAAAGAATGCTTCAGTCAAGAAAGAGGGAGAAAAGCTCACATGTAAACACTGTTGTAAAGAAGGCCATGATGAAGACCATTGTTGGAAACTTCAAAACTAGATGAAGTTTGTGTACAAGAAACACATTTAGAAGCAAGAGGGAAAATTGGTTCTGAAGAAACTAGTGAGAATTCATTCAAGTCTGGAGAAAACGGAAAAGGGAAGTTCAAAGGAAAGGATAAAAAGAATGCTTCATTCAAGAAAGGAGGAGAAAATCTCACATGTAAACACTATTCTAAAGAAGGCCATGATGAAGACCACTGTTGGAAACTTCATCCTAAGATGAGACCCAAAAAGTTTAATAACACAGAGAAAGAGAAGACTGATGCAACTACACAACAAGATTTAGGATCTGATTCCAGAGATGAAACAAAAATTATAGACATGGTATTGAAAGGTAAATATTCAATTGCAAGTACTAATTCTTCTAGAAAAACCAATGAAACTCAAAATTAAAGAGAAAGAATAAAGTTGTTCCATATTAGAGTCATCATAAAACATAGCAAGGTAGATAGTTTGTTTGATAGTTGTTCATAAACAAACCTCATTTCAGAAGACATTGTCAAGAAATTTAATTTGGAAACCATTTCTCATCCTAAACCTTATCCTTTGGGTTGGGTATGTGACAATGCCAAGTTGCAAGTGACAAGAAAATGCACACTTAGGTTTGCCATCGCTACAAATTTTATTGATGAGGTAGAACTTGATGTGGTACCACTTGACAATTGTCATATTGTTTTGGGAAGTCCATACTTATATGATAGGAAATCCATCTTTCATCGCCATGAGAAAAAATATCGCTTGTTTAAATATGAGAATGAGTACATTGTTAGAGAACATAGCAAGAAGTTGAATTTGACTCTTGTGAATGCTGGACAAATGAAGTTGAATCATCATTTGTAGTAGGATGATTCACTTTTGAACATTGGTTTGAACAATATGCCAGTGTTAGAGAATGAAGGAATCAAGAAGCACATCCAAGATCTACTAGAGAAAGGGAACATTAGTTCTAATGCATATTCTTGTGGGCCTTCTAACATTTTGGCTTTGAGGAAGAATGGTGCATGGTGATGGCATTCAAATTTGGTGAAGAGTCAAGCCAAAAACAAGGTTGAACATGATCAACATCGTGTTGGCCACAATTTTCAAGTTGGAGATGAAGTAAGGCTTTGCATCAACAAAGAAAAACTTCGAGGTGAAAAGAACTTCAAATTGGGTAAGTCTCCTTTGATTGAAGACATAGGAGAGAATGTTTAGATTTATTTAATAGAACTTTTCTCTTCTAAATGTCTTGAAGAATTGCATCAAGATCATATTATTGACAGAGAAACAAGAACTTCAAGAATAAGGAATTGGAAGCACCTTCATATGGGGTTCAAAAACACAAAACCAGGCAAAACCAAATGGATTGAAAAGGGAAGGTTGATGGAACTGTACCCTCATGTATTTTTTGACTAAAAGTAGTCTTTTGGAGGTCCAAAAGCTTCCATTGGGGAGGAGTGAACCAAGGGATCATTTTAGTGCTCAAAATTCAAAGTTGTCAAAAGTTCTAGAAACTTATACCAATGCATAGATCTCGGTGATATAAATCCAATGCAACTTGAATCATTCAAAATCAATATCGTATGCTCCTAATATCACATTCTGATCACATTCTCAAACATGTAAAAACAATTGCAGGTAACTGGTTAACTGTACATCTTTGGGCTGTCACAGGCTATCACTTGGACACTCCAAATTGGTCCAAAAACACTAGATTTTGATTGGTTTAAATTTTTAATTATATTTATGGCTGACTGTGTAAATAGGTGGACCAATGGTGGGAGGCCACGTGGGCCAATGGAAGATTTCCACGTGGCCTCCAGGTGTCAGGTTAAAAATTTGGTTTAAGGGCCAAGGGCACCCCATAGGATTCAAACACATAACCAAGCACCAAGCACCAAGACCCTCTACCACAGCGCCATCACTAGGTTACTTAACACTATAGGCTCTCGACCTTCATTTAACATGGAGCGCAAATGTGTTTAAAGGTTTGGGTCAGGGCTAAGTCCTAGCCCTGGCCCCTTGCCCTCAGAACCAAGGGGTGAGACCATGGGCCAGGGCTTAGCCCCAGCTCCTGAGTCACAACCCCTATGTTAATACACCGGAGTGGGACCACAGGCGGAGTTGGAAGGGGGCCAGCCCTTAGTGTGCGAAGCGGGGTGGGGGAGGCAACCCCGGACCATACGGACCACATACAACTGCAATACAGTGCTTACCTTCGACGCCTGGAATCTTCGACACCCAACGCGGTTATATGTGCCAACAATGTGACCACGTTGCAATTCGTTAGGGGCTCGACCAGCAGGGTGGGCTATTATCCCCAGCCCTTGGGCACGTGGCCCCCATACATTCACAAATTTCAGAAAATGGGGGTTAGTGGACATTTTAAGTGTCCAAAAATTTCGCCAATCAGGCAGGATGGTAAGCTATATTTGCACATTGGTTCCACGTTTGGGGCACTCAAGCCATGTTTGCACTGAATTGTATGATGGTTAGTTGTGGAAATTGAGAAAAACTTTGAAGAAGCATAACTTTCTCAGTTTTTGGCCAAATGAGGTGCAAAAAGAGCCTGTTGGGGAATTTTTACAGTTCTGAAGCCATTGGAGACATAATATTTATATTATGAGCATTATAAATCCATGAAAACACAAATTTGAGCACTTAATGAAAGAAGTCTTGCATTGGAAGCTAGACCAGGAGAGGTGTGGACTCCTTTATCATGTTTGTTGTTATGTGTTTCTGATATGGTATTTTGTCTTTGTTTTGGTTGTTAACTAAGTTTAAAAATCATTACTTTATGTGTTTTGTAACTTGATCCAATACCCAAAATACATAAAATTTTCACTTGCAATTTGTTCATCACCTTCAGGTTTCCATTAGAGATGAGCACCTGAGGGGAAATTCATCGGATTATGCTTCCCATATAAAAAATGTCACATAAGTCGAAATACAAAGAGAAAATAGACATACCTTCTACCATACCATTACCATGCAGTATTCGAAGGCTCTTCTCTTCAATATGTACAAGCCTTTGACACCATAGCATGGTCTTTTCTCTAGAGACCACTAAATTTTTTGCTCCACTTTCAGGAACCATAAAATTGTTGCACTGATCAATAATAATGCTAATCATAAGCTTGTACAGTGTTCCAATCCAAACTCCCCACATCAACACCAGTGCTCCTCAAACCATCTTACAGCAATCATATTTCTGGCCAATACAAGAATATGTAGAACACCAGGGAGTGTTCTAATCCTTCCACCTTATAACTTCAGCTTCACTTTTTCACGTCCTATGATTCTTTTCTTCCTATCATCCCCTAGGAAGAAATCACCACCATCATATTTCTCATATTCACATGACCACTCCCTATGGGGAGTGAAGTGAAAGGATGTGCCTGAGTCAATCAACCATGGCTCATGATCTACATGTGTACTTCAAGAAGAGGCCAAATACACATCCCCACCTTCATCAAAGGTGGTTTTTGCCTCTGTAGAAGGAGAATAATCAGATCCCTTTCCTTTCTCAGGAGATTTAAATCTAGAGTCATTTTTGTAGTGCCCTTCTCTTCTGCATCTCCAGCATACCTCTACAAATTTTCCTGTAGATTTAGATCTCCCACTTGAAGACTTATTTTTGTTTCTATTTTGGGATTGTCCTCTCATAGAAAAGAAATCTCCATTCGGGTTCTCCATATTTTTTCATTTAATCTATTCTAACAACAAGGATGAGACTATTTCATCAAACTTCAAGGTAGTTGTATTGCTACCTATTTCAACAACCAGACTATCCCATGAATCTGGTAGATAACACAACAAACAAATGCACTTATCTTCGTCTAAAATTTTAATATCAATAGATGAAAACTAGCTTACCATAGTATTAAACGAATTCATATGATTTTTCACCGAGTCTCCATCCTTCATCCTTAGGTTATACATATTTTTCCGCAAAAACAATTTGTTCACCAGAGACCCAGATTTATACGAAATCCTTAACTTTTCCCACAAAGCATTTTTTTTTATATTTCCCTGATACATTCAACAATATTGAATTTGAGAGACACAATCTTATTGTGTTATTCGCCTTCCGATCTAGCTTCACCCAAACTTCTACTGACAATCTTGTTAGTGCCGAACCAGGATCTACAACAATCCACTGATTTTGGTCCACCCACAGATCCTCCATCTTAAGCTTCCACAACTCAAAACTCTGACCATTAAATTTCTTGATCTCTATCTCTCCACTTCTTGCCATCTTCTTTCACTATAAGAATCAATCCCGCAAATCTCCCACTGAACAGGGTCTACCACAGGCCTGAGCAAAACCCCTCAACACCAAAGATTTCCCCTTGAAGTTGAAAAGGCTCTGATACCAAATGTAGGTTTTAACTCTGTACATAAATTACCTACAAATGAATTCTTAAAACAAAACAATATACAATGGCAAGAACATGAAAGAAATATACACAAAGATTTTCCTTCAAATCTCAAAACTGAGACTACCAGATTGATTTGTGGTTACATTCCTTTCAATGTTGCAATACATATATGTACATGTTGAAGCATTCATAAACCCCAATCAAATAACCCTAGATTAGAACATAGCCCTAGTTCCATTGACCGGATCTACAAAATACCATGGGAAGAAAAGCACCTGCCCAAAACCATGTGCAAACCCAATATGCAAAACCATGGGTAGCTACGCCCACCATATTTGGGTTTGCTGCACGTGGGGCTAGTCGTGGAAAGAATATAATGCACACCCAACAAATATGGTGATTCAAGACAAATATGTTGATAATTACAAACTATTTGTTGGTCAGGAAGAGTTGAAGAGAATACTAAGGGACATCAAGTACGATCTGGATGATATGGTGGTTAGAATAAATAGAGAGGAGCGCTTTGTGGTCTCAGACTCGGATATAGACTCCAATGTTCATCAGAACGATGAAGTTGTCATCAGCATACCACCTCTCAACATGGTCAACACAAACTCCTCTCCACGAGACCTAATTATCAACTTGGATGAATAGGTCCATCACTGAATTGTCTCTTATTTTCCTATGTTGGCTGTCAGTCGTAGTTTTTTTTAAAGTACTATTAGCTAGTTTAAGTATGATAATTGTTGTTAGTTTGTTGACTCAAATATGTGAGTATCTACAGCTATTTTGTTTTGTTGGAAAACCCACTACATCAATTCTTATCTTTGTTGTTATTGGGAGTACTCACAAAGTTTACTTCTTGGGAAAGTTTCAGCGTTAATATTTTTGGGATGTTTTTTCTTGTGTTGTTTCCTAGAAGTTACTAGTCATTTATCTAGAATAAATATGAGTTTGAAGGATATACAAATGTAATTTTTTTTGGAAACTATGGTCAGAAATTACAAAACAATTGCTTATACATTTAGTAATATTTTCCATAATGATTTTGTGCTACCTAACTTAGTTACAACATTATTGTCTACTTCAACTTACAATTTTTATTTTTAGAATTATTTTGCATTATTTTATTTTTTTCTGAGGAAAAATCAAACTTTCTATTAAGACAATAAAAAGTTACATATGTAGATGCAATTAAGCATTCTGAGTATTATATGTCCACCAAAAAGCATAGCAATACCACAACAGAACTGATCGTAGCAATAGAATACTCAGTCCCATATACCAAAAACTATCCATGTCTAGTTTCTAGGCCTCCCCATTAATGGAGAAAATGACCCCTACAATAGTCTATTTTTTCAAAAAATAAAAACTAGTATCCACCAAACCATAAAAATTCTGATATACAGTAATCTATCCACAAAAATAGATGAACTGATAAAAGATAAACATTTACTGTCAGGCCGGGATGTTCAAAAATTGTATGGATGATGATTCAACACACGGATCCTTCCATCCTCCATTTAAGTTATGCATCAATCGCACAGAACCTCTTGCAAACCTTCCTTAGAAAGGTGCTCTGCCTCTGAATTCCCACCCAGTAGATGTGGAAAACAATTATGAGATCAAACCCATTTTTAAATGAAAAATTTCTTCTAATATTGGAATCAAAATATGATTTTGACATCTTTGTACTCCATTAAACCAGTTAACAACATTTAATGAGTCACCAAATATTTAGATTGATCCCATCCCCAATTGAATAAGCTAATAAAATAAGAATTTCAAGGATTTTCTACATAGCTGTTTGATCCCAAGCCAAGGCCAACTAAAGCTTTGAGAATTTAGTGTCCATTTACGTGGATAACCAGCGCCAACCCACATCTATTTTGTGCGTCAGAGGTGCCATCAAAATCGGCCCATGGTTAATCAATCCTGATATGTTCTTCTCTAATGATCCTAAAGGTTTTTTTGGAGATGGAAAAGGGATTAAAGAAAATATAGAGGCACATTTCGCTGCAATCGAAGAGGGTGATGATGGGAGGTCCTGAAAAATGCCTTTGCTCCTAGCCATCCATGTTCCCCAAGAGATGATCAAAGGGATATTTCTAAAACTTTCATCTGTTACTAAGTTCCACAAGATTTTCCAAGCATACAAGATATTTTCCCCATTCTATGTTTGAATTATCCTTAATAATCTCAGTGTGGACTCCCAAATCTTGTTGATGAAAGGACAACTTAATAAAATGTGACAAGCTGTTTCTTTCAAGATTTTGCATAATGTACACCATCCAGGACCATGTTTTTTCGCTTCTGTAGATTATCCCAAGTGGGCACTTTGTTCTTTAGCATGCACCAAAAAAAAGGTCTTAATTTCATCAAACTTTTCAATTTCCACAACAGTTTGCACCACCAATCATGTACCCCCCATGCCCTTTTTACAATTAAATAGTTATAACCATACTTTGGGGTATATTGGCTTGTAGGAGCATGAACCCATCGGATCACATCTAAACGTTCCCTTATCCTAACATTTGTATGCTACAATTCTCTTATATAATTTTGCCATTCTTCTCCCCAGTGAGGCTCTAGTTGTAGATCCTTAGTTGTTTTCCATCCCTAACGCCAATTCATTGAGAGTTTCTCCCTTGCAATCTGGTTCAGAAATTGAACACCTTGGGCATGTAAACAATCCATTATCTCCCTTAAGAGAGCAAAACCCTTATTACACCCCACTCATGGATCAATTCCTATTCTGATTTTTTCCCCATTTCCAACATGCCAGGTGAGACCATCTTCTACAATGTTGAAAGAGTCAATTGTCACCTTCCATACTGTTGATGCATTTAAGGATTTATTTATCTATCCTGTGCATCCATTCATCAATGGGAATAGGGTCTATGTATTTTATTTTCACCACTTCCATCCACATACTTTCCATTTATAATAACTTCCACCCCAATTTTTCTCCTAGAGAGATTGCAAAAGATGAGAGGTCATTTATACCCCAGCCTCCCCAAGCCTTTGAACAAGTAATTTTATCCCAAGCTACCCAAGGAACTACTACATCCTCCTTTGATCGATCCCATAAAAAGCGGCCACACACTTTCCCAATTTGGGTGAGAATTCCTTTTAGAACCCATGGAAAGTGATCCAACAAATTAGAATAGCTAGAAGGACCGATTTAATTAAAAATGGTCTCCTAGCTCTCAAAAGCCACATATAGCTCCAATGTTTTATATGATTTTCAATTTTTTCCAAAATCCAATTTCAATCATGTTTCCTATAGGTATCAGTATTAAAATGGAAACCAAGATATTTGGAGTTGTCCTTCATGGGATTTTCTTCAAAAAGGAGTACCGAGGTGATCCTATTTACCTCATTCCCTGAGAAGCCTTTGAAGACTATTGTAGATTTCTGAGCATTAATGCACATGCCAGTTTATTTTAAAAAAAATAAGAGAAAGTTTCAACTTTTGTATATCACTTCTAGTTTTGTCACTAAACAGAAGCATGTCATCCACAAATAAAAAGTGTGTGATAAACATATTGATTTCTACTTCTATTCATTTTATCTCACCTCTTCATTTCGCAACCAGAATTAGTTGATTTAGGCCTTCTACCACCAATAAAAAGAGGAGAGGGGACAGAGGACAATCCTATCCAAACCCTCTTTGGGTGTTGAAGAAGGGGGATGTTGCACTATTTATCATTACTGCAAAAATAACATTTGAGATGCATCCCATGACCCAGCTAATGAAATGGATACTAAATCCCAGGTAAGTGAGAAACATGCATAAGTATAACCAATGAATTCAGTCATATGCCTTTTATAGGTCAATTTTAACTATCAAGCCTTTTTTCTTGCTCCTCTTAATGCTATGCAATGACTCCTGAGCTACCCCGATTGATTCATGATTTTGTCTACCATCGAGGAACCCAAACTATTCCTTGCATATATTACTTGAAAGAATTGGTTTCAGATGAACAACAATAGGTTTAGCAATGATTTTATAAATATAGTTACAGAGGGATATAGGCATGAACTCCTCAAAGGATGAAAGATCATCAGATTTAGGAATTAAAGCCAGGAAGGTAGAGTTGAAAGGTTCATAAACATAGCCTCGGACTCGTAATTCCTCTACCATCCTAGTAAGCTCTTCCCCAATTAGATTAAAAAAAATGTTAGAAAAATTCCACATTCCAGCAATCAGTCCATGAACTCTTATCTTTCTGCATAGATTTTAAAAACCCTTCAACTTCCCCTATTGCCACAGGAGCTATTAACATCTCATTTTTTTCCTCCTTCACATAGCTAGGGAAATGTTGAGCCACTCATATAACCTCTACAATTGAAACCTCTTCTAAATCTCTAACCATTTTTTTGAAGTGGTCTCTCCCCATAGAAACCAGTTCATCAAAGGATTTTGTTGTGCCACCATCTGTCCGATTGGATCACTAGATATTATTTATATTTTTCCTTCCTTTTACATAGTTTTGGAAGAATTTTGAATTTTCATCACCAATGGAAAGCCATATTTCTCTACTTTTGATTCTCCATTATTCTTCAATATCATTAAGAATTTTCCTCCTTCCTAACTCCAACTTTCTAATCCTTTCCCTCTTCTCCTCAGTCTCATACCCATCCGATTCTGGGCTCTCCAAAGAATCCAATTCCTCACCAATGTTGTTTAAATCAACTTCATTCATTATATTTTTTTCTTTCACCCACTCTATTGTTGCCCTCTTCATTCTTTTAAAATTCTCCATAAAATAATGAGCTAAAGATGACTCTTGTTGACAAACCAATGGCCTCTAGGTTGCTTTAACTAAAATGTTGAAAGAGGGCTCTTTGAGCCATGATGGGTTGAATTTGAAGGGTGAGCCAGGCTTTTGGCTAAACCCTTTCAACTCCAGCAGGATAGGAAAATGGTCTAATTCTCCTCCTATTCCAACCCACTGCTTGAAAAAGGGGGTTTGATTATCCATTTCCTCTTTCAGTAGGAAACAGTCTAATCTCTTATCTACCCTGGATTCCCCCACTTGCCTATTCCTCCAAGTAGGTCTAGATTTCATTAGGTTTACATCAATAAAATTTCTTGACCGAAGCTTGTTAAAAAATAAATCTGCCAAAGGGTCCACTTTGGCTAATGGACCCCAAGTCTCATACATTCCCAATAAAAATTTGAAGCCCCCCCCCCCCGCATAACAAAATTGGATTTCTCATAAAAGATTAGAAACAAGGTTATTCCAGAACATAACCCTATCCTAACACAACCCATAAATGTTAATGAGAGAAAATTATGAGCATACTTCCAACAAGTAGACCTCGGCCCCCAACACCAAGTCTGATCCCCATGAGTTTAACAAATTCACACTATTATCTTTGATGCCTAGAGCCAAACCCTTGGATCTCCCTTTTGCATCAACCGTCACAAAGGACCACCCTGACATCATTTTATTAGGGGAATTTCTCACTAAATCGCTAGCTCCAAGAGTTTCTTGAAGCATAATAACATCGGGACAATATTTAGAAAAGGATATTTTAGAGCTAGCTTCTTACGAGTGCTAGCAAACCCATGAAAGTTGAAGGACAAAATAATTATTTGATAACCCTTACAAGGGCATGCACTACTCTAAGCTCCCCTTTAAGTGATAATTGTTTTCCATCAACAATGTCAATGCTTTCTCTTAACTATTCCTTTGATAGATTAGACTTTCTACCTCGAGTCTTTTAGGGAAATGATGGCACCTGGATGTCTCCCGAACCTCCTACAACTTCTAGAGGAATATCCTTCTTTGCCCTAGGATGGAGGTTATACTGAGGTTTCTTAGTAGAGTCTATCAGGGGAGAAATAAGCACAGGGCCATCTGGAGGAGATTTGGACATATTAAGTGTTAGGATAGAGATTATTATATTGTCTAGAGAAAAAGACATAAAGATGATAAAAGGATCTTTCATCATCACAAGCTTGGAGGGACCAGGCCTAATGAGAATATTTAGCAAAGATTGAAGAGATTCATTTAAATAGGAAACGGGAAGAGAATAAGTACCTGCCAATTGGGGTGCTGCATCGATGGTAACCACCTCCTCCTGAGCCTCTCGATGGCTTTCCTGGTGATGGTCCTACTTGGGTAACACTTGAATCCCCAACCACACTCTATGATCATCTTGAATTTCCATCGACACCTGCTCACCATCCTGTTGATTTCTCAACTCCTATGTCTGTGTAATATCCACCTCTTCAGCCTGTGGCCGACCCTCTATCCCTATATCGCATATATGTCCTTTTCTCCTTCTAAATCCCAAAGGAGAATCACACACTAGATTTCCATATTTATGACATTTTGGCATCGAAAAAGGTAACTTCTCGTAGTCAATGATCTGAGAGTAAGATTAATCTTGAAGGTGAAGATGAATTTTCTCTGCCAAACCCTCCCTTGGGTCCAGTCTTACCAAAATGCGATCCATGCTCTTATTTCTTGTCTCCATGAATGACATATCTACCTCTAGGAAGATACCCAAAGTGTTACCTATCGCTTTGAAGACATCCTCCATCCAGAGCTACAGGGGTAGAGCTGGCAGTCGAACCCATATTGGTATCTCTGCAACCTTTTCTCTTTGTGCATCAAACAGGGTTGTCCACCTCTTGAAAAGAATTGGCACTCTCCCAAAGCACCAGTTGTGCTTCATCACCCATTCAAACAACTTGCCCCTACATAATTTGACCATTAACCAGCCCCTGGCCAAAGTAGTCACTTCTATCTGATTATTTGGTGCCTCGCTCCATGCATTGGCTATCCATTATGATATATAGTTTGATGAGTATTATCTTCCTTTTTCTCTTCCTACAAGGGTTAATTCAGAGGCTTCCATGGCCTTATCAATCTAGATATTGACCCCAAGAACTAAATTTGGGCATGTTTCCTTCTTCCTCATAATTTTTCCTTTCTTTCTCTTAGAACCGGTGTTCCAGTCCTTCCCAGTTGCTCTTGAATATGATTGCACTT
Source organism: Pinus tabuliformis (assembly GCA_031772625.1). Classification (NCBI taxonomy): domain Eukaryota; kingdom Viridiplantae; phylum Streptophyta; class Pinopsida; order Pinales; family Pinaceae; genus Pinus; species Pinus tabuliformis. Next base: position 460,608,587 of record CM062816.1, on the reverse strand, counting down.
CCCGCACATCATTCTCTTCCTCACGAAGCAGCACTAGCCACTCCTTTGCTACTCATTTCCAATTAGAAAAAACCCCAGGTGTTATATGTTGCCCCACCACCTCTGGGTCAGTATTCTAGAACCACTCCCACGCCTCCTGGGAGCCAAAACCTTGGAACCATTCATCTTCGAATACCCGTAAATGAGAAGAGGGACCACCATCCCTTTCCTACCCACTATTTCTGGTTAAATATGCTCCTACTCCTTCTTTTAGTGCCTGAATCTCTTGGAGAAAAACCTCTCCTATCTCCACTTTGGAACTAGAATTTACAGATAGATTGAGTGCCTCACAAGCCTTCTGGCTCAGAGAAATCTTGCATGCATGAGTTATGTTTGGCCTTTTACCCCCGCTAAAATCATTTTGCACCAGATTTGTAACCAGACATGATTTCAGGACCTCACTTCCTTATAGGCCACTGTTAATGGCAATGTCCTCCAACCCTCCCAAAAAATGAAGCAAGACAGGAAACAACAAGAGGTTTTTTTAGCTTACCCGTATCTCTACTGAATCCCCTACATCCTAATCCGCTAATGTCATTGCTTTCGCCTGACCCTCTAGGAAAATGATGTCATAACCCGAGCCCCCTGCCTTTGAAACATAGGGTTTTCTTGCTTCCAGAAACCCTAATCTGCCTTCCAAGTTCCAATCTATCAACATTCCTCCCAATTTTCCAGCTGGAGATCTACCTAAACGAATCACCTTCGCTAGGTTTTGTTGAGTAGTATCCAAACCCCAAACTGATAGGATATCTTCCGCCTCAAGCTCTAGGTCGACATAATCCCGAGGGTTGACCATCTCTATTATCTGTCTCTATAGGGTAAGAAAACAAGCTTAACCTCTCCTATTGTTGAGCTCCTGAAGAGGGTGCATGCAGGTAAGAGTAACCACTAGTAAGAAAAACAAAAAATGTTGTAAAACCCTCCTTCGAAACCACTCATTTACCCTACCTCGTTTCCTAACGGCATCATTCCCCAGGTGAAAGGTAAAGCTACCATGTACAAGTCATGTGTTGGCTAGTCCCTGCCATCGACCGCCATTCGTACTGCATTTGCTGCTAACCATTCTCCTTCTCAATGCAACCCTCCACTGAAACCCTAAATTAAGTTTATTAATTAAAAAATACAAATTTTCTTAAATTTTAGTATTTTTATAAATTTTCTAGCAAAAAAATGAATGCACTTTATATAACAACATTGTTTTTGGGAGATCCACAATGAAAACACAACTTTATTTTGGGAAGACTCATAATGAAAGCTTCCAAATCTCTCTAGCCAAAATGAATTGCAAAATCTCAAACTAAATATGCAAGCCAACAAGTTTAAGGCAGCAAATTATCTGACTCATTAACCTAACCTCCTCTAGCATAATTGGATATCACAAGAAAATTGGTCCCCTCAGCCTAAGGAAGCAAAATGGCTTTCCTTTTAGAATAATCTTCAACTACAAGCTCTGCCTTTCTCTCAAGATTCGAACAAGATTCATTGGGGGCACATCTCAAGTGGTTCATTCTCCATCGAAGAACCTTACCATCTAGTAGCACACACTTGAGAGCATCCCAAGTCATTTGGAAAAAAAAATTGGAAGCATAATCTATGGCCTAAAATATCCTTCTTCCTTTGGCTTGTAGTACAAAGGAAAACCCTCACATAAAACAAATGTCTCAAAAGAAGATTCTCTGGCTTGTGCCTATGCCATCTATTCAATGTTTTCTCATTTACTAATGATTTATTATCCACCTTTGTTGCAATCATGCACTCATTAGATAATAATCTTAATAGCATTCCTAACATTATGGAATATTGGCGTGAAAATAGTTTTGTGAATCCCATTATCAATAGAATTCGTAGGCTACTCCTAGGTTTATTATTGTGGGCCAATTGAAAGGAATTTAAGTGTCACATTTTCCAAAATTTATCCCTACATTGGAATATCATTTCAGTTAACATCAATGAATTAATCCTATCTCATCATTGGTCTAATCAAGGTTGGAAATTCAATGGGGAGGAAGCTAATATTCTCAAAGCATGGAGACTTGAAAAACCACAATTCCTCCTTAGAGGCCCACTACCCAGACTTCACCCTCTACTCCCTTACTATGGCCTCCACCTCTTATATCCCTCTGTTGATGATTTTGGACCGACCAACATGTCGGGGGATCTCCCCAATAAGAAGTCCCAACTAGACCTCAGACCGTTTGGTGTAGGAGTCCCAGCAATGGGTCATACGGTATTGCCTCAACCGCGGTTGCGCACAGAGGTAAGTAGGATGTCCTTGTTGGTAGAAAGTGTGTGACCAGTGTAGCAAGTCAAGGAAGGTGCATGAAGGGTTCTAACACACAGAAAGTGGGGTGAGTGCGCCCCTTGGAAACCTGTGAAATCACACGGTGAAGAAGGGAACACACGAGCAAAGATGCATCACAAACCAAAAAGCAGGTTAGCCAACATTCCAAAATGATGGTTAAACCAACAACACATCTCAGTAAGATCGTACATACATATACAGAAAAAGTCCATACATACATGCGTAAGAAAATAGATACATATATCATTAAAGTAACCAATATAGTTGAGATACAACAAAAACATATGCATGAAACATGTTGGCTCTATTATATTGAAAGTGAAAGTTCCAATCATACAGTACAACCATGACCAACCACTAGTCCCGATAATGGAACGTCACAATCACTACCACCTGCTCTTCCAAAGAGATGTACTAGCTCTACACTATGGAGAAGTCAAGGCTCGTTACAATACACTCCAATCTTTCTACAAGCTACTCCTATAGGAATCTTGGCTCCCAAAATCTCATACAATGAGTTATGAGGTTCTATAATTGTTTACCCACCCTCATGACCCTTCAACTACTCTATGACTGCTACATTCAACTATTGACACTTGGACTTTCACTTTACAAGATGTTACATACAATCTGCACATGTACCTATGTGAGACAAAATAGGCTTGAGCAAGCCTTGAAATACATCACTAAGACTTAGATAACTGTGGGAAGACCAATTCTTCGACATCCTCACCATGGTCGAAGATGGTGAACTGATGCCAAGATTGGTAGTTTGTGATGGTGTCTGTGTATTCCGTGGTGACATCTTTCTAGAAACAAACTCTTGCCTCTATTGCATCTAGGTACACTGATTTGGATCCTCTGTCCAACTCATCTAATAACACGTGCATCATCATCTTGAGTGCGGCCGGACCAGTAACAAACTGATGCATAGTGTTTGCATTGATTGCTAAGTCTTCGCTGGTGGCTATGTGCATCAACTCGTCAAAGTACATGTCTAGCTCTAGTCAGACTTGATTCTTAGCATTTGCCTCGATGAGTGTCCCAATGGATGGGATTGCATGCGCACACACAACAACATCTATTCTTCTGAACACCATGCATGTGAAGCCTGCAAACTAGTGATGAGCTGTGAGAGTTCCTCAAAGTTCTAGATCTAACTCCAGATGTGTGCCTTCAAGTCTACCACCTTGGGCTTCATCAACCTGGGCAAGTGTAACAAGGCTCCCTTGTATCGCATTGTCCATGTTTGCATGTGGTTGACGACAGTGTGCAAATCCAACAAGATGCATGCTCTCCTAGAATAGCGCTGCTACCAACCGTTGAGGTGGACAACTGACTTATGCACGGTGACAAATTTAGAATACAACATTTGCATGACTGTCTTGAGAGATGATACCTGATTCAGTATTGCTCTCTTCAACTCTGCTACGGTGGATGTTGTAACTTGTTCTCCTCCCCGCTTGGTCATATGTAACTCCTTATCCATTCACTCGTTCTCTGCTATCAAGAAGTGAACACTCGAGCTGGTGGATTCTGCGTATTCTCTGGTAGAATCAACAATGTTGTTGGATGCTTTCGCATGTCAGATACGATCATTCATTCTTCAAACTGGGCAGGAGATGCATGGACATCTGAAGTAGTCACTCTGCACGATTTCACAACTCTATGTTGTGACTCGTCAAATGATATGTTGTGCATCTCTGCTTTCGAATTGTCTTCAAGGATCTTCGTATCTCCTTGATTACTCAGGACTTTCTTTGTTTGCAGATCTGGTGAAGCTAGTGGGTTGACCTCTTGGTTTTAAGGCATGAGGTCAATATCCTATTCTGACTCTCATTTCTCCATCTCCATATCCATCTGCTCAAGTATTTGTTCAATCTCTTCAGCAAAGTCCTGCTCATGCGACTTCTCACCCCCTCTTCTTTGTACCAGCTACTCGGATGAGTCTACAACCTGTATGAGTGCAGTTTCATCAATTTGTGCATGTTGCGCCTCCTGTTGTGTTTGTCCCTGTTGCGCTTTCTTTTCCTATTTGCGCAACTCTTGTTCTTCCCAGAGTTGTTGCTTCAACTCTTGCAACACCATCACTGTTTCCTCCATCCGTGTTTCTCTCTTTGCCTTTGCGCGTTCCTCCTATTGTGTTGTCACATCTTCACCTCTATCTCCAAAGTTGCTTTCAGCACAAGTGGATCTTCTTTGAACTTGCAGCTTTGTTCTACCTCTGCACCATTTACAACATTTCTCTTGCCTTTTTCACACACAGGTACATTACCCTCTATTGTTGCAGATGATGCTACTCTCTGAGATGTTGCTTCTCTCTACTTTGCTGACCATTCCACAGCCATGTCGACTGGTTCATTGAGCTAAGAGAAGTTGTGACAGTATCTCCATGGGTCTTCCTCAAGCCAATGACACACCCCGTGGATCCACAAAAACCACACTCTCGAACAGTGTTCTTTCACCAAGCAGTGCGGGTCATACGGATTGAAACTCCTCGTGCCGAAAGAAAATCTTTTGAACTCATCGGTCTTGGCATCAACATGCTTAAGATTTTGCATTTCGTACAACCCTATCTGCAATAGAAGAGCAGATCAGGGTGCCTTCTTCTTCTAATGTAATCTAGTTGACAGTCCTGTCGATATGTGGTATGACACTTCTTGCATGACGAGCTTGTTCGTGGAAAACTTCGGTAAAACATACAGAGGCTTCTCCGTGTTGTACATCTGTATGAAGGTGCCAAGAGGTGAGGCATACCAATCTACTATGTCGATCAATGCCTCCATTATTGCCTGCGACATGTAAGGTGGATCCTGCTCAAATATCATCTTGTACACCGGGGTGAAAAAATGGTTTGACAACTGTGTGATGACTCTGTGGAAGTTACATTCGAAAAATAATCTGGAGTAAGTGTGTACAGAGGTTTCTTCTGATGTCCATGCCCAACTCAACCCTGGGAACGGTTGACGAGCACAGATTACATCCAGAATGTATGCGAACATGTATATCTCTGCTTTTTGTCCTTTGGGTGGATGTCGAGCTTCTGTTACCTATTCCTTTAGCCTGTGAGCCAACATGTCGAACCAGTTGCATGGTCTGCCTTCACTGGCCAGTTGGTCCAACACGATCAACCAACTCTGCAGAAAGGTCTCTGTGCTCTCTTGGCCATATAAGCGGCATACAAAGATGACCAAGTACTGATATGCCTTCCGCAGTATATTCCTCTTGTAAACCTAGTTGGGTGTTTTCTTGAACTTGGCTAGCTCCTTCACCCAGCTCTTCAAGATATCCCTAGAGTTTGCACTGTTGTTGGGTCTGTGGAAGGGTGTCTCCATTATGATCCGGCTGTGCCAAGTGGCACATATGGTGATAGTCTTATGCCCTAAAGGTAGCAAGCTCTGTCTCGCTAACACTTCTTAACACCATCATCTCGGGATCAGTGTGCGAGACGATCCAATGTATCATGTATGCACATGGAAACGCAGGATACCTGCATGCAATCCGGCACAAGCTAGCCTTGTGAATATTCACATAGACCCTGCGGTCTTCCAGATCTTCCCTAAATGTGCCCAAGAATGTATCATTGATGTCCTACCATTTCAACTTGATGTCTTTGTCTATGAGCAATTTGGTGTCTTTGTAAATCGGCAAAATCATAGACACTTGCTCAACTACATCTCCAGTTGCGCTTCCAATAGTGTCCTTTGACCCTACTCTCTTAGAAGCCATCGAACCTGAACTACTTAGAAACAGGCAAACACCTGCAATACTTGGAGTCATGGCGACATTAATGGCAAGCCATCTGTCAGTTGAAAACCAAAGAAAACTTGAGGACTGACATGCAACATACCCGAGAGACTGATGACAAGGATTGCGCAATTTTCACCAGGAGGCCCGAGAGACTAAATGCCAGACTTGCACAAAGCATATTTCATACTATCGAGAGGTTGACTGGCTGTTGGAATTGCCTAGTGCACAATCCAGGATGACCTGTTGGGGTTGAGATTACGCAATGCGCACTTTCATTTAGCAAGGCCTACAAGCCCAGGGACTCCATTGCACAATTTTCTGGGCGAGCAGAGCACTGCTTCTTAGAAATGCGTAGAGAAAGCTTGGAGGACATTCCCTGGCCAAATTTACGCATTTCTGGGAGGAAGGCAGAGCCTTTCCTCTCATAAATGCGCAATGTGGTCCGGGCAATGCGAGGTCTGAGTCAAGGTTGCCCATACCTGCCAACGGGCGACTGAAAACATGTGTATTTTTGAATGCATGGCGAAACTGAGTGTAAGAGAGAGTGAATGATCATGCATGAAAATAGTGAATGCAAGATTCAGAAAATGGGAAGACATGCATGTATGTGAAGTGGGTCACTGCAACAGCAACCGTAGGTGCAAAAACAATGTCTTGCTTGCGACACCAGTGAGATGCAATCGAAACTTAAAACGGTGCTTGTACATGCTAACATGGATGAAAATGATAGCAAGTGTTCATAGTAATCAAGAAGACATAACTCACACAAGCCAAAACACAAAAAGTGATAGAAAAGCTGCATAAGACTTGTAAAGCAGACTTACCTAGAAAACATTGTGTTTAACATGCTGAGGACTCCTAGACGTGATGTCGGATGTCAAAGCTCCAAGATCGATGTGAAGAATGAGCTCTGTAGCGTCGAATAAATAAGTTTGAGGCTCATGACATTCATGCAACAAATCTAGGAAAGGATGACACTTGTAGGGCAGTTTCTAAAATGATCTTTGCATGTAACCTTCAGGTGCTAAAAATAGATCCCTAAAATATAGGCATGTTTTTTGCTATTGTTTATTGCTATTTCAGAAAAAGAAGTCCATGCATGCAAATCAGGTTTTTTGGGTCCCATACGGAACTGGTCAACCTGAAGGCACATGTAACAACTTACAAGCCTAGGAGAGGGATTTGCGCAGTTGTTGGGCTGATTCGGACTAGGTGTCCTTGAGGGATTGCGCAATTTCTATGGTCAACAGGTGGTTGTCTCCGAGAATTGCACAATTTCTAGGTTGAGGCCTAGTGACGAACCAGATTGCATAGTTTTCTATGGGAGGCCTATCACATTGTTATGTGAAATTTTGGAGGTTAGTAGGTAGCCCAATAGATTTGCACAATCTCTGGAGGGAAGGCTGGTTCCCCTCTAGAATTGCACAATTTTCTAGGGGAGATGCTTATCCAGAAAATAACCTAAGTCCAAGATGGCAGCCTATGAAGGAAGTGAAGAAAACTGACATGCACAAGTTGGCGAGCCACTAAAAATCAGTTGAAGCCTATGTACTTGACAGTGTAAGACATGCTGCTAAGGATGGTTGGTATGGAGGCTCCAAAATGAAGCTAAGGAAAAACTTTTGGAGGTTGTTTGTAGCCGCTACAACACTTGGCGACACACTGGTAGAACTCTAGCGCACTGAATGGACCTTCTTCGTGAAAAACAAGTCTAACACCTCCGGAAGTATTGTTTAGTTCTCTGATCGTCTTGCTTTCCACATGTGCTTAATTGTAAGATGTAGCATCTTCCAAGCTCTTGGTCAGTCGGCACACATTCCAAGCCAAGCCAACACAGTTGTTTCGAAATGGGATGAGGGATATATTTGTGCACAATATTTATGGTCGTCAGAGTTTAAGTTTCATCTCTGGTGTCGCTCTATTGCTAGCAGGCTTGGACACTACCCCCACGGAGTCATGCAGGAACACAAGCATTGCTCTGCTGCCTATGAACATGGTCAATACCTTGGTGGAGTTAATTGCATCACCTCTCTGCACAAGAAGCCTTTCTCTTCTTTCGCCTTACTCATTTTTTGAAATTTTTCATATTTTCATTTTCATTTTTAACTATGCATAGAACTTATTCATTTTGGAGTCAGAAGAGGGATCTAGACTTATTGAAAGCAGAAGAGGTTGTCCCTTTAGAGAAGTAGTTTGTATGTACCTCAGACGTGCTTGTTAAGGTTTCCCCCTCACTTTACTCTACTTGACTAAGCTAACAAGGATTAACCCAAAAACAATCAACTAGATTAAGTGATACTAGTTAGCGCACAAGCGTTGTGTTTTCACCAAGATTCACTGTGAACAACACATATTTTCCCTTGGTGTATCATGGACTGAAGACAACAAGTTCTACATACAGAGATAGGATCATAGATAACCTTATTGATAACTGCACAAGTCCTCTTATACTTTACCTTGCTTGTTTCCAGAGTTGCACATGATCCATGTGAAACTATCCTACGAATGTAAACAAGCAAAAAAAACTTGAACCCAAATAAATGTAGAAGTAAATGCATAAGTAATGTGAGTAAGAAAACAAACAAGCAAGCAAGCAAACGGACAATGTAAGAAGCAAACATGCATGCAAGCAAACAAACCAAAAGCAAACATTACTTCTACTCCTAAGCTAATGATTCATGGGTCTGCTCACGTGAAGTGATAGTTCCAATGTAGCCACTGGCGCATTGGTCGACCCATGTTGGTGAAGGCATTGTTCGCGAACATCACAGTCATGTGAACCAGCAAACATGAAAGATATAACAATGAAGACGAACACACTCCAAGTTCAAATGCGTCCATAGAAAAAACATGGGTGGGAGTGCATGACATGCAATCTGTGGAATTACCATGGTGTTGTGCAACACTACGTGCAGGTTAAGCATATGCATACTCTTGACTGTGACATGCAAGAAAATGAAAGAAACAAAGACAGCCTACATCATGCACATGTGTTTGTTGTGTAAGATTCCTCCAATGCATGAGCGATAAGATTGTGTAGTTCGACTGGAGGAATCATAATCTATGTGTGAGATTGATATTCAATGCCTATAGATGAGTGATGAGGATCCTTGGGTGTTCCAAAAATTTCCTGATCGGAAGTGAAACCAATCTCAGTATAGTCAGGGCCTAACATAACCGTCAGCTTGAGTTGAAGTGCCTCAACAGTCTGTGGGGTTTCGACTTCATAAACAGGTGGCTTTGAAAAATCAACTACGATATAATCATCATCGTGATCGAATACAGGGGTAAATAGATCACGACAGCTACAATCAGCGAAATCAATGATTTCATCAGCATCCTCATGATTTGATGAATCAAACAGAGGGGTAGATGAGAAGCGGAAAAATTCACCCTCTACATTTCCAAAAAAGGTAGATGAAAAATCAAGTGGATTTTAAAAGAATGATTTGTCCTCTCCATTGTCGAATGATGGACTGACATCCAGTGTGTTCTGTGAATGATCGACCATGGGTGCATTTGTAGATGAAGATACACATGTGAAATCAGGGATGGCAGAATCACCAAAGATGTCAGGGAAAAATGGAGGAGGCGCGGATAGAAGGGAATCATCCTTCGCCGCGGGTTGATGTTCAGGCTCCCAATCATACTCTTCATGAATGACAGCGCAAGTTGGTTGTGTGACACCAACTCCATCAATAGCTTGATCCTCGTTCACAATGGGGGTAGAGTCTGGAATGGAAGAACACGAGACAGTGAAATCTGGAGGATCATCAGAACACGAAGATGGAGGTTGAGGTGATACATGCATGTGACAACCCATGGGCTTCACAACCAAATCTGTGCAAAAAATGAGAGAAGAGATTTTGGGAGGATGTGACAGTTGAACATATGTGTGTGCATGTTCTCCAACATCACTCTGTGGTGGTGGAGCTGTTTGATGAAGGGATAGCGGATGGTCACTCTGCGATTGCGCAGCTTCATCACCAAAGTATGTTGAGCGGGGTTTGAACTTCAACTTCATCTTGGGGTTGACAGATTTGGTAAGGCAATATTCAAATTTGTCCATGAGATACTGGAACTTCATCTAACTTTTTGGAGCTTCAAATCACATTACCCAGAAGTGGTCTCAAAAATCCATAGGTGATTCCCGCAGAGTCTTCCATTGTTTTAACAGTTTTTTGTCAAGAGGTTTTGGATCAAAAATATGGAAAGTAGCTTCAATGAGATCATAGAACTAGTCAAGTGAGTGCACGCTGCCCGGTGGAAGACTATTGCACCATCGTTTCGGGGATTTACGAAGAGTGAGTGAAAGTAGCACACTGAACTCTTCTGCATAGAACTCATCTGCATCCTCAATGAATGCATCTAAGTCTTCTAAGTACTCAGGCTAGGCTACTTACCTTCACCAGCATATATGAATTCAGACAAGAGATAAAAAAACTCCCTCATGATGTTGAGAGGTTCGACATGAAAAAAACATCATGGAGGGATGTGTCTGATAGTATCCATGACAGATGTGCGAAGATTCAAAATAGGATGATAGGACATAGCTTGTCATTTGGCCCTCCTCTAGCGCCAGAAATGTTGACGGTGTTGGACCCACCAACATGTCAGGGGATCTCCCTAGTAAGAAGTCGCAACTAGACCTCAAACATTTGGTGTAGGAGTCCTAGCAGTGGGTTGTACTGTATTGCCTCGACCGTGGTTGCACACAGAGGTAAGTAGGATTTCCTTGTTGGTAGCAAGGGTGTGACCAATGCAACAAGTAAAGAAAGGTACATGAAGGGTTCTAATACACGAAAAGTGGGGTGAGTGCACCCCTTGGAAACTTGTGAAAACACACAGCTAAGAAGGGAACACATGAGCAAAGATGCATCACAAACTAGAAAGTAGGTTAGCCAACGATCCAAAGTGATGGTTAAACCAACAACACATCTCAGTAAGATCGTACATACATATACAAAAAAATTCCATACAAACATGTGTAAGAAAACATATACATATATCATTAAAGTAACCAAGATAGTTGGGATACAACAACAACATATGCATGAAATGTGTTGGCTTTGTTATATTAAAAGCGAAAGTTCCAATCATATAGTGCAACCATGACCAACCACTAGTCTTGATAACAGAACATTACAGTCACTGTCATTTGCTCCTCCAAAGAGATGTATTAGCTCTGCACTGTGGAGAAGTCAAGGCTCAGTACAATACACTCCAATATTTCTACAAGATACTCCTATAGGAAGCTTGGCTCCCAAAATCCTGTACAATGAGTTAGGAGGTTCTCTAAATAGCAAAGGGTGGGGTGACCCTTGACATTCCCTTTTGTAACTATTCATCTACCCTCATGACTCTTCAACTACTATATGACTGTTACATTCAACTATCGACACTTGGACTTTCACTTTACAAAATGTTACATACAATCGACACATGTACCCATGTGAGACAAAATAGGCTTGCGCAAGCCCTACAAGACATCACTAAGACTCTAACAACCATGGGAAGAACAACTCTTCGACATCCTCACGATAGTCGACGGTGGCGAACTGATGCCAAGATTGGTAGTCCATGATAGTGTCCATGTATTCTATGGTGACATTTTTCTGGAAACGAACTCTTTCCTCTGTTGCATCTAGGTACACGGATTTGGCTACTATGTCCAACTCGTATGATAACATGTGCATCATCGTCTTGAGTGCGGCCAAACGAGCAACATACTGATGCATAGTGTATGCGTTGATCACCAACTCTGGGTTGGTGGTTATGCGCATCAACTCGTCAATGTACATGTCAAGCTCCATTTGGACTTGATTCTTTTTATTTGCCTTAATGAGTGTCCCAATGGATGGAAGCGCATGGACACACACAACAACATCCATGCTTCTGAACACTCGTACATGTGAAGCCTGCAAATTGGTGATGAGCTGCGGGAGTTCCTCATAGTTCTGGATGTCACTCCTGATGTGTGCCTTCAACTCTACCACCTTGGGATTCATCAACTTGGGCAAGTGTAATGGGGCTCCCTTATATCTCATTCTCCATGTTTTCATGCAGTTGATGACAGTATGCAAATCTGACAAGATGCATGCTCTCCTAGCACAACGCTGCTAGCAACCGTTGATATTAACAACTGACTTATGCATGGTAACAAATCTAGAATACAACATTCGCATGACTGTCTCAAGAGAAGATACCTCATTTAGTATTTCTCTCTTCAACTCTGCTCTGGCAAGTGTTGTAACCTATTCTCGTCCCTACCTGGCCATCTATATCTCCTTAGCCATTCTCTTGTTCTCTGTTATCAAGAAGCGAACACTCAAGCTAGTGGCTTCAACATATGCTCTGGTACCATCAGTGAATGTTGCTAGATGCTTGCACACGTCAGACACTGTTGGGATGGGGTCCCCTAGGTCAATTTTGGGGCAAAAGCCCAAGTTTTGATGTAAAAATATGTAAAGTCTCCATAAATTGTGGTCGCGGATCGCGTAGCTAGTTAAGAGTCAAAAAGGGTTTTACCCTTCTTTTATGTAACTTGAGTAGGCTTTTGAAGAACTACCCATGGTTCACGGACGATGGGATTGTATAAATAAGTGTGTCTTAGAGATTCTAAGGCATGATAAGATATGATGAATGTAATGGGTCAATAGAAGGAAGATCGAAATAGAAAGTCTGAGAGGAGGAAAAGGCTCTGCAGCTGAGTGCGCAGAGGCCTAGAGTAGTGTCCGCAGCTAAGTGTGTGGACCCCTGCAGCTGAGTGCACATGGAAGTTTTGAGTCTGTAAACCATTGTTGAATATCAATAAAGAAGATTGTTACAGAAATTCCTATGTTTATTCCATTTACTTTTGTTATGTATGAATGCGCTATATGCTATGATGAATGATGGTTTTATAAAATAATGATGTATTGATGTGCTACTTTACTTGATATGTATTGTTATCTAAACGCAATTAATGTTAAGTGATTACACGAAGATCATAACGCTTTCTGTTAAAAGATATCGAACACTTAGGTATTTCTAAGTAATTACTAATCTAAGGAAATCTAAGATGTGTGTAAGTAGCTAATTGGCCTATTCAAGGTCTACAAAAGTCAGCCATAGACCTTCGCGGAGGTCTAGAGGCCGATTAAGGGAAGTTACAGCACTAGGCTACATGAGCATAGAAGTCTGCGCGAAGGCAAACCTAAGTTGCCAAAAGGACATCACACTGATCTCTAGGTGTAGAAACTTGGTTCCAGCATCTCCCCATACTGCTTTGAGTGAGACCTCAGTCTGCGCACCACGGATTGATGTCGAAAGGGCCAATAGTGTAGCGATATGTTTGGCACAACTAAATCTGAACCTGGGTCAGGACCCCCTAAGCCAACAAATGGTTCCGTTGTCGGGACCAGGATCTGCATAAAGAGATGTGTGGTGTCGCATCACTGGAATCCGACCAAGAAAGAAATTGAGAAGTGGTTGGATAGAAATATCCACGAATTCGCGGCGCAAGAAAAGAAAAATCTGCACTTGAGAAAAGAACAGTGGTTGAACAAATATTTATATACATAAATACACAAAATATTATTCAGCACCTTCCTGATCGACCTATATGAGTGTATCGCTAAATTGGAAAAAAGCCAAGGAAGGTGGAGGCTTAATGGTCTGATAGTGTGGACCCCAGAGCTCGTGCGAAGGTTGGAAGCTTCTGAAGATAAGATCGTGCACACAGTTGATCACTAGCTTGATCGAGTCATCAGAGGATTTGTTACAGAGTTCACGGTTGATACCTCAGTCAGTTACAGTGAAGCAGAGCGATGCTTCTTCAAGGGACTACGAGGTAAGTACTTGAGATCTTTGAATACTTGGATTAAGATGCTCTTGTGTGAAAAGCAGGTTATGCCACTACCTTTATGTTTGGATCTACATGAAGTGGACAAAGCTTTAGAAATCAAGGAAAAGCAGGTCCTAAATATAGTCCATTGATTGGACCTCCTTCAAGTGACGACGAGGGAGCAACACAAGCTTCACTGCAAAGCGTTGTCCAGTTGATAAGGTAGGGTTTTCCATGGATACCTCATCCGTCCACACCACCTCCACCTTCACCTCCACAACATACACCTTCACCCACACTGCCACCACCACCGCCACTGGTCAACATGTCAAATACAATGAAGTTGCCAGTTTTCAAAGGCTTAGGAAGTGAGGATCCGTATCAGTTTTGGTTTGTTGTGAAGGTTGTGTGGAAAACACAACAAATTATGGATGATAATATAAATAAGGCGTAGTTATTCACTACTCTACAAGACTGTGCATTGACATTTTATGTTAAGCACTGCACTGATAATCCGTTGGCGTCGTTGGCAGATACTCAGACCGCTTTGAACAAGGAATTCGGTAAGCCTAAATCTACCTCGAAATCGGTAATTGGATTTAAGGAAATCATGATGAGGCCCGACGAAACGCCATCGGATCTAGATCAAAGACTAAAGTGTGGGTTTCGTGAAGCTAATATGAATCTCACAGATAGTCTACATCGTGATTGTTTTATAGTCGTGCGTCTGCCCCACCTAAAGATTTATTTGTTGTAGTGAAAGATAGGAACTCAGGAGGAAGCCTTGGAAATCGCGATGAGATTGCATGAGACACCTATCTAAGACACTTCTTTGGGAGTTAAACAGATTCATGCAAAGTTGCAAAACCTCTTCTTGGAGTTGCAGAGCTTGAAAAAGGAGAAAGTGGCTCGGCTAAAGGTGCACGAAGAAGTTTGGTGTCTCAAATGTAAAAACCAGGGGCATGATAAGGATCATTGCCCTGTCTTCGTGAATTACATCATAGGAGGGGTCCAATGCCCCTAAGGTAGGAAAATCCAACAGGACCAAGTGCAGGGCCCGCACTATGGTGCGCTATCTGCTAGGTGACGGGAAAACATGTAACAAATAATTGTCATTTACTGCAAAAGTTTGTGCAGACACTGCAACAATTGTTGATTTCTGCAAATTGGTGGGCCACGATGAGTGCCAATGCCGGAGCTATGAATTAATGATGGAGATGACGCTTACGTATCGAATGCAAGAAGAAACTTGGCCTCTGGATTAGGATGCAGAGTTGGGGGAACGTGCGGAGGATATTAGGGGCACGGACGAGGCCAAGGAGGAGGAGGACTTGGTAAGGGCATGGGAAAGTCATTTGTTACAATTGCGGAATGCCAAGACATTACACGTGGGAATGTACGAATCAGACACAGCCATTATGTCAATACTGCACTTAGTTTTACCACACAATCGAAGAATGCCCTGTGTTGATGGCCAATATGCAGGAGAAGAAGGCATAGCCTCAGCGTCCTACCCAGAATTTACAGATGATGAGGGTCGAGCCCCGCAAAGAGGACCTGAATGTGAATATGGCACTGCGAAGTGGGATCGCAACCAATGACGATAAGGGAAAACAACCTGAAGAAGGAGGATAGATCTACAAGGTTCCAGAAAAGGAAGTTGGGTTTGATCTGGAGAGTGCAAAGGAAACATTCATGGAAGCGAAGAAAAGATTCGTTGAGGCCTCTACCTTAGGAAGTCAAGACAAATTGCCTACAGAGGTTGATGCCTCTAGTCTTACCACCTTCTTGGAGACTTGTATGAAACTATTGCATGATAGCAAGGCTATGAAAGGACTACAAGAGTTGATAAACAAATGTGTCAGTAAGAATAATTCCCCTGATGGACCCCACATAGTCAGAAATATTGGTAAGCATAAGGCAAGAACAGGGCATGAGATGAGACTTACCGCACAATAGGAGACTATGAGATGGACCAAGTTATTTTGGGTTTGACGCGAACGTATTGCCTAAACATACTTGGGAGATAATGGGGAGACTTGTGCTGCAGTGGTCTCAGATTCAACTGAGAATGGAAAACCAACAGAAGATTATCCCTATGGGACGATTGTAGGGAGTTACCATAGATATAGAAGGGGCGAGCACGCTGGATGATTTTGAGGTAATAGAGATTATTGATGATAGCAATCCATACCCCGTGCTCCTGGGAATTGATTGGGCTATCGACATGAATGGGGTCATCAATTTGAAGAAGTGGACAATGTCATTTGAAAGGAAATCGCTCTGCGTTGTAGTACAATTGAACCCTGCAAAAGGACCGCGCTATACTAAACCGATCCGTGACTATGAGGAAAGTGATGATGATTTGGATCAGATCTATAAAATAACAGTGCGAAACCAAGATAGGGTTAATCCAACAGCTGATGGACGAATTGCATGGGACTGTGAAATTTCATGTACCTCAGATTCAGATGAAGAGTTGGAACATTGGAAAAACAAGTTGCACGAAGTATCCACACTCTGCTACTACATGATGACCAAATCGCTGCGTTATGTCATCGAAGGTAAGAATTTACCTTATTACGATGGTTTAACTGATGTAGATAAATTTTTGGATGATTTTGAAAGATAAGTTCCAGAGGATTACCGCTTTCAGCCGCTGGACTGGGCACTGAACACTATGCCTACTCGGTGGTGGGGTATGCACAAAGACAGCTTTTATGAGCGGCGCGATTACATAAGGATGATGAGAATGGGGTTCGGTCATCCTAAAGTACGGTTAACTGAGAAGTATGATAGGAGGAATGATCCACGTGATCATTTGGCCAAATGGACTAAGGTATATGGAATGGCGCTGCAGCCAAAATGGTGCATTTATTCTATCACACTCTGGATATAATCCCTATGAATTGGTATTTGGAAACGGAGCTCCGCCATGGCACCGCGAAGTGGGATGTCTTAAGAGAAGGGTTTGTGAGGAAATTCAACTTTGAAGACAAATTCAAAAGTATTGATGAGGCGTTGTAGGAGGTTAAGGTAGCGATCTTCGGAATTCCATAGGATCCTTTGGAATTAGCTCAACTAGATTGGAGAACCCAGCTGCGCCATGCATTAGAATGCTATAATATGACTGCTAAAGTAGAGGATGAAGATCCAAGGAATATCAATATCCTATAAGTGGAAGGCCACCGCGAGGTTGAAGGTCCGCAAATAGAGAACCCGGATATCACCGTGCCACTAAAGACTAGGCAGGTAAACATTGGTACTGAAGCGGAGCCTAAATTTGTGAAGATCAGAGATTATTGGGATGATGCCACAATGGATAAAGTTGTTGAGTTACTCCGCGAGTACCAGGATATTTTTCCTACAAAATTTTCAGACTTGAAAGGCATCATAAGCAATTTAGGAGTGATGAAAATAACTTTGAAACCGAATGTGAAGCCCATTAAGTAGAGGCCATATCGCCTTAATCCCAAATACAAGGAAAAGGTTCACTTGGAGTTGGACAAGATGCTTGAGGTGGGTATTATTGAACCAGTGGAGGAATTTGATTGGGTGAGCCCAATGGTAGTTCAGGAAAAGAAGCAGAAGGGAGAGATAAGGATTTGCGTAGATCTAAGAAAGCTTAACGATGTCTGCGTTCATGATCCTTTCCCAACACCGTTTACTGATGAGGTATTAGACAATGTGGGAGGGTAGGAGGCCTACTCATTTACTGATGGGTTCTCTGGATACCATCAACTCAAGATTGCACCATAAGACAAGAGTAAAACAACCTTCACGATGGAATGGGGGTGTTTTCAGTACACAGTGATGCCCTTTGGACTGAAGAATGTGCCAGCGATATTCTCTCGCGTAGTCATCATAACGTTCAAAGAATTTATTCACAAATTCTTAGAGGTATATTTTGATGACTGGAGAGTGTTTGTGTTAATAAAGCATCATGTAGTCACTCTGCGCTTAATGTTGGATACATGCTGAAGGTATCAGATTGCGCTGAACCTTAAGAAGTGTTTTTTTTGTCCCCTTTGGGATTTTGCTGGGTCATGTGGTATGCAAGCAAGGGCTAATGGTGGACCCTACCAAGATCGCAGTAATAATCAATTTGGAAGCCCCAAAGAGTGTTAAACAGTTGCGTGCAATGGTGGGCCATACTGGATATTTTCAAAAGTTTATCAAATATTATGCTCAGATTAATGCGCCCATGGAGAAGGTGCTAAAGAAGGACGCTACATTCTGTTGGGATGAAGAATGTCAGCGTAGTCTGGATGTCTTGAAGCAAATGATGGTCACCGCATCAATATTGGTCTTCCCAGATTGGAAGAAGGAATTCCATGTGCACGTTGATGCCTCGTGTATTGTGTTGGGAGTAGTACTGACATAGGCTGGTGAAGTGGAGATGGATCATCCTATATCATTTGTGAGCAAAAAGTTGTCAAAGGCCGAAAACAATTATTTGACCACAGAGTGCGAAGGATTGGCTATGATGTACGCGCTCCAAAAATTCAGACACTATCTGTTGGGTAGACATTTCAAGATGTACACAGACCATTCTGCATTGAAGTATCTAATCAATAATCCTGTGTTGGGGGGGGGAGGGTAATATGCAGATGGTTGTTGTTATTCCAAGAATATGATTTTGAGGTAATTGTGAAACTAGGAAGGTTGAATGCAACACCTGACCATCTATCGCGCATTTAGACAGGGGAGGAGCCTACTAATTTGGAGCAAGAGCTACCCAATGCGCAACTCTTTGCGATGTATGTAGCAGACAACCACTTTGCAGATATTATCCATTTTCTTACCACAGGGACAGCTCTAGAACACTACACCAGTCAGCAAAAGAAAGAATTGGCAGTACGCGCAGCTGATTTCTCATTAATTGCCGAACATTTATATAAAATGGGATCGGACGAGATACTCCGATGGTATGTGCCCAATTTCGAAAGAAACAACATCCTTGTGGAGGCTCATGGAGGAGCTTTAGGAGGGAATTATACAGGAAAGGCAACAGCATAGAATATTTTGTGTGTTGGGTTGTGGTGGCATGCGTTGCATAAAGATTCCAAAGCATATTGTAGTGTGTTTGATGCATGTCAAAGAACCAGCAAGTCATCGCGAAGGGATGAACTGCCTCTGAATCATCAGGTGTCGTTACAACCATTTGAGAAATGGGTTATTGACTTTGTAGGACCGATTTAGCCTCCCGGTAAGAAAATAGGTGTGCGCTACATCATCACCGCAACAGAGTATCTGACCAAATGGGTAGAGGCACAACCTGTAAAGGATTGTACAGGGGCTACAACAGCTAAATTTTTGTTTGAGTACGTGCTAACTAGGTTCAGGTGCCCAAAAGTGTTGATGAGTGATCGCAGTATGCACTTCCTCAACAAAATGATTAGCATGCTGACAGAAGAATTTTAGGTTTATCATCAGAAGAGTACACCATATCACCCCAGGCTAATGAAATAGTGGGGGCCTTCAATAAGATATTGGAGAATGCGTTGGCAAAGATTTGCAATGTGCAGTAGAATGATTGGGACGTGTGCATACTGGCAGTATTATGGGCATATAGGACTACTTGCAAAAAACTAACAGGCCAGACACCTTTCCAGTTGATATGTGGCGTAAAAGTTGCAATGTCTATGGAATATATCGTACCTATTCCCTACATCATAACCTTCGTAGAGATGGCGAACCACAGAGCCTTGGAAGAAAGGCTCACTCAATTGATGGAACTCGAAGAGGACAGATTCTTGGCTGGATTTCATCAACAAGTACAAAAGGAACGTGAAAATGCATGGCACAATCGACACATCAAGTTGCGCACCTTTAAAGTAAATTACTTGGTTTTATTATATGATAGTAAGTTCGCTAAATTCCCAGGAAAGTTTCAGATGCACTCGTTGGGACCATATGTCATCAAAGAAATCACAGATAGAGGCATCATTCAATTCGCAAAGTTGAACGGAGAACCTTTCCCAGGAAAACTGAATGGGAGCCAGTTAAATACATACGCAGGATACCCGACTCAATGACTACATGATGGCAGAACAGTCTTAGCACTCTAGGAAACTGCAAGGGAGTGCAAGACTATAAACTACACTACCTGGTTTGTGGAGCTACGCGATAGAGGAGCTGCACTAAAAGGGGTGATGTCATAGTATCAGAAGGTGCGCAAAGGGAACTACACTATGGGGGGAGATACCGCACAACACAACCAAAAAATGACCGTTATAGTCATCGTTCATGATTTTACAACCAGGAGATGGTTAAGAGGAGCGGGGGGGAGGCATTTAAGGTTGAAATATTTGAATATCTACCTCCAAATCAGCATTTATGGATGGCTTTTGGGGGGAATAGCTGGATTTGAATTCAAATTCACCCATAAATTACGCGTGGCCGTCCAACAGAGAACACTTTGCATCCTTAGAATTTTTTAGCTATGTTGTCTATCATTTATGAATCCTCAGTTTTTCGCATATTTGGTCGCAAGCTCTCTATTAGATACTTTACCTAAGGATACCTATCAGTGTATTCTCAGCGCTATGTCAAGATCAGGTGAGACTATAAGTACCGGAGGAACTGTTACCTCCGAAGGAGCGGCTCCAGAAGTTGTGAGCATGGAGCCTCCAGCTCCTATTCCTACATCGTCAAGGTCGCCTAGGCCAAAGCCTACACCAATGTGTGAAAACCCCAAGCCGAAGAAAGACAAGCAGAAGTGGTTGATGCCAATGCGCGAGTCGTTGCAAAAGCACTCTGCTACCTAGGCCCAGAAGAAATATAAGCCGCTACCGAAGGATAAGGAGAAGGTGGTAGATTTAGAGGCTGAAGAGAGTGCAGAGGATATATATTTTGAGGGCATGGAGCCCATCTCCAAGTTTCCGGATTATATCCCTACGCGTAAAGGGAAGTTGAAGGTCACCAAGGACCCAGACGTGGTGAAATTCCTCATTAATACATCCCTGCTACCAAAAAGCATCACCTTTGAAGGCTCACGCCTCGCGCAGATTCCCCATTTAAAAATGGAACACTGGGATTTGGCTGACCATGAGATGTTCCCCCACCTCGTAACGAAGAATTACATGAAGCGAGTGTATTACAAAGAATCGGGTGTCACTGCATTGGAGCTAGTTCAATGGATTCACGAAGTAAATCAGTCGAGGTTGTTGAACCTACTATGGGTGCCCCACTACCATCGCTCCGACATCAATATCACTTGCATAAAGCAATTGCTGACTCTAGTGCATGATGGGTGTTTATGGTTGAGCATGCCTATCCCCATCACAGACATGCTTATCCATCAGATCACGCTCCTACCACATTCAGGCTTGAATCCGACCAAGGAGTTTAGCGGAAAGACCAGTGAGTGCGACTTGGCAGAAAAGAAGAAGAAGAAATTTGACCTAGTCAAGACGCCGCATGGGTACTCCATCACGTCCATCAATGATCCTGCAGTACAAATAGCCACATAGATATTAGCTCGTAAAGTCATGAGGAAATGTCAGTGGACGAAGTTCTGGCACCCGTGATCTTATTAGTTGTACAGTTCACGGAGGGCATGCAGTTTAACTAGTCGCGCTACCTCTGTAGCGAGTTCCTTGTGAATTTTCGTGAGGCTCAGGGTGAGAGAAAGACCTTCCACTACGCGTAGTTGCTGCTCTCCATTGTGCTAGTTGCTTGGGAGTTGCCGAAGGACATTCAGTTACCCCTTTGGAGAAAGGATTGCCAAAGGCCACACCGTTTGCCTCCCTTTGGGCCATGAAGGACTCCGTGTGGGTCACAGAGACAAAATTTTATGGGTTTTGATGGAGGCGAGCATTTGCATGGCCATCAACTAGCAGCGTCGATTGTCACCAACTGTGTATGAGAAATTGTTGGAGTACGAGGAGTTCAACGCAGACTTTCACCGCATGTATATTAGGGTGCGAAAGGATCTGCAAAAGAAGTGGTTTGATCTTCCCTATCTTGCCACGGATGATGCCATTCAGGAAGTCATCAAGCGCTTGTCGGCATATTGGAATTCTCCTTCTGATCTAGCCGCAAGGACCAGTAAAGGTGTAGGGAGTTTTGTAGAGAAGAAGAAGAAGGAGGCAACAAAGCAGACAGTCCAGAAGTTGGCCAAGAAGTGAAGGAAGGAGGTCGAGGAGAAGGCCTAGTTGGAAAAGGAGCATGTTGTAGAGTAGCAGGCTAAACATGAACAACGTGACTCTGAGCGAAGTAGTAAATCCCCTTCACCCCAGACCGAGGAAGAAGAATAGTCAGAGCAGGAAAATTGCGCTGATGGACACAGCAGGACGACGGCGATGATGAAGTACAGGGAACAGCAGAAGGAGGGGCCCTGGAAGAAGTTAAAAGCAATGAAGCCACCGCTCTATCCCATTACACTCATAGAAGGCTATCTTGACAAGATTGAAGATAAGGTGTGTGACACCATTGTGAAACTCTTGCAGCAATTCGAATAACAACACCTGCACTCGCTCGGCACTATTCAGAAGGATCTATGTGAACTGTAGATCCAAACCAGCAGGATGCAGGTGGGCATAGGACAGGTGTGACCACACAGATGACCCTGGCACTAGGGACTAGTCAGGCTACCGAAATGGTCAGGTCAGTGGATCTATGGGCAGTGGTGCTACCAAAAGGTTCCTTGAGTGTGAAATTGGCCGATGAAAAGGTCATCGTGAATACTCTGAAGAACATCGGCCTCAACCTCGCAGCGCCTCCCAACGAATATCTTCACACATTGCAGACAGGTGTGACAGTGGAGTTACGAGTGCAGGAGCAGTGCGCTCTCAGCCTAATAAGTGAATATCGAGTGAACAATGAGCAACTGTTGGCCGAAAAGAGATGATCCAGGCACAGAGCGCCCAGCTAACTGTCGGAGTTGGAGAGGCTTGCAAGACAATGTCGGAGTTGCACATACCTAAGGAGGCACCGCTTGAGGCCAAAATGAGGAAACTTGCAGTGGGTGTCTGCGATGCTAAGGGAAAGGTGGCTTGAGTTCAATTTGAGCTCAACATGAAAATCACAGAACTGGAGCTCAAGTCATAGCCTTCGACCCGACCAAAAGTTAGGGAACAACGCAATGGTTCTATTAAGGATGGAATAGCTATTGTGGATGTCGCGGTTGTGGACTGCACAACATTGTTTGAGCGGGCCATGGAAGTAATGACGATCTTGCAGGAAGATCCCAACCTGCAGAGATTAAAAACAGAGATCCATGAGCTACAGCAGTAGTACAACGAAGTGTGGGCAAGAGCGTGCTCAGTGGCTACAGCGCAATGCCTCGCCAAACTACAGGAGGGGAAGTAACACCTTACACAAGTGGAAGCAATGTAGAAAAAAGAGGCAATCCTTAAGGCGTGACTGGATCCTTTGTTAGAAGAATCCTATGAAGTCCCCACCAACATACAGGGAAAGTTGGCGAACCTGCAACGTACACAACAGAAGATCAAGTAGGACAGTGAAGGACCAGCCACAGAACAGTTGGTCGAACAGGTGAAGCAGGCAGCCACGTTGAGCGTCGCTGAAGTAGCAATGGTGCAGGTAGATCTGGGGGATCTTCACTACAAGATCTTCGCACCAGCCAAGTGAATCAAGGGCGAGTTATGATATTTGTGTTGGGGATCTGTTGGGATGGGATCCCCTGGGTCAGTTTTGGGGCAAAAGCCCAAGTTTTGATGTAAAAGGATGTAAAGTCTCTGCAAATTGTGGTCGCGAAGCGCGTATCTAGTTAAGAGTCAAAAAGGGTTTTACCCTTCTTTTATGTAACTTGAGTCGGCTTTTGAAGATCTACCCATGGTCTGCGAACCATAGAATTGTATAAATAGGTGTGTCTTAGAGAGTCTAAAGCACAATA
Source organism: Pinus tabuliformis (assembly GCA_031772625.1). Classification (NCBI taxonomy): domain Eukaryota; kingdom Viridiplantae; phylum Streptophyta; class Pinopsida; order Pinales; family Pinaceae; genus Pinus; species Pinus tabuliformis. The sequence continues at coordinate 460,584,809 of CM062816.1, read as the reverse complement.
AGATATGATGAATGTAATGGATCAATAGAAGGAAGATCGAGATAGAAAGTCTGAGAGGAGGAAAAGACTCTGTAGCTAAGTGTGCAGAGGCCTAGAGTAGTGTCCACAGCTAAGTGCGCAGGGAAGTTTTGAGTCTCTAAACCTTCGCTGAATATCAATAAAGAAGATTGTTATAGAAATTCATGTGTCTAGTCGCTTTACTTTTATTATGTATGAATGTGCTATATGTTGTGATGAATGATGGTTTTATAAAATAATGATGTATTGATGTGCGACTTTACTTGATATGTATTGTTATCTAAACATAATTAATGTTAAGTGATTACGCGAAGATCATAACACTTTATGTTAAAAGTTATTGAACACTTAGGTAATTCTGAGTAATTACTAATCTAAGAGTAATCTAAGATGCGCGTAACTAGCTAATTGGCATGTTCAAGGTCCGCAAAAGTCATCCATAGACCTTCGTAGAGGTCTAGAGGCCGATTAAGGGAAGTTACAGCACTAGGCTGCAGGATCATAGAAGTCTATGCGAAGGCAGACCTAGGTTGCCAAAAGGACATCACACTAATCTCTAGGTGCGGAAAATTGGTTCCAACATCCCCCAGTACTGCTTCGAGTGAGACTTCAATCTGCGTACCGCGCATTAATGTCGAAAAGGCCAGTAGTGTTGGGATTGTTTGAGGCAACTAACTCTGAACCTGGGTCAGGACCCCCTAAGCCAACAGATACGATCATTCATTCTTCAAACTATGCATGAAATTTGTGGACATCCGGAGTAGTCACTCTTTGCGATTGCACAACTCTATGCTGCGAATCGTCGAATGATATGTTGTGCATCTCTACTTCCGAATTGTCTTCAAGGATCTCAATATCTCCTTGATCGCTCAAGACTTGCTCTGCTTCCGGATCTGGTGAAGTTGGTGGGTTGACCTCTTGGTTGCAAGGCATGAGGTCAATATCCTATTCTAAATCTAGATGCTCCATCTCTGTATCCATCTACACAAGTATCTGTTCAATCTCTTGAGCGAAGTCCTGCTCCTGCGACCTATCACACTGTCTGCTTTGTGCCAGCTGCTTGGATGAGTCTACAACCTGTATGGGCACAATTTCATCAATCTATGCATGTTGCGCCTCCTATCGTGTTTGTCCCTGTTGCGCTTCCTTTTCCTGTCTGCGCAGCTCTTGTTCTTCCCGGAGTTGCTGCTTCAACTCTTGCAACTCTATCACTGTTTCCTCCATCCGTGTTTCTCTCTTTGCCTTTGCGCGTTCCTCCTGTAGCGTTGTCACATCTTCGCCTCTATCTCCAAAGTCGCTTTCAGCACAAGTGAATCTGCTTTGAACTTGCAACTCTGTTCTGCCTTTGCGTTGTCTACAACCTTTCTCTTGCCTTTGTCATGCGCAGGTACGTTACCCTCTGCTGTTGCATATGATGTTACTCTCTAAGATGCTACTTCTCTCTGCTTTGCTAACCATTCCACAGCTATGCCGACCGATTCATTGAGCCAAGAGACGATGTGACAGTATCTCCATGGGTCTTCCTTAGACCAATGACACGCCATGTGGATCCATAGAAACCACACTCTCGAACAATGTTCTTTCACCAAGCAGTGCGGGTCATACGGATTGAAACTCCTCGTGCCGAAAGAAAATATTTTGAACTCATCGGTCTTAGCATCAACATGCTTAAGATTTTGTATCTCGTACAACCCGATCCGCAATAGAAGAGCCGGTCAGGGTGTCTTCTTCTTCCAATGCAGTCTAGTTGACAGTCCTATCGATATGTGGTATGACACTTCTTGCATGACGAGCTTGTCCGTGGAAAACTTCAGTAAAACATACGAAGGCTTCTCCGTGTTGTACATCCGTATGAAGGTGCCAAGAGGTGAGGCATACCAATCCGCTATGTCGATCAATGCCTCCATTATTACCTGCGACATGTAAGGTGGATCCTACTCAAATATTATCTTGTACACCGGGGTGACAAAATGGTTTGACAACTGTGTGATGACTCTGTAGAATTTGCATTTGAAAAACAATCTGGAGTAAGTGTGTACAGAGGTTTTCGCTGATGTCCATGCCCAACTCAACCCTGGGAACAGTTGACGAGCACAGATTGCATCCAGAATGTATGCGAACATGTATGTCTCTACTTGTTTTCCTGTGGGCGAATGTCGGGCTTCTGTTACCTGTTCCTTCAGCATGTGAGCCAACATGTTGGACTAGTTGCATGGTCGGCCTTCACTGAGCAGTTGGTCCAACGCGATCAACCAACTCTGTCGAAAGGTCTTCGTGCTCTCTTGGCTATATAAGCGGCATGTGAAGATGACCAAGCACTGATATGCCTTCCGCGGTATATTCCTGTTGTAAACCTAGTTGGGTGTTGTCTTGAACTTGGTTGGCTCCTTCACCTAGCTCTTCAAGATATCCCTGGAGTTTGCACTGTTGTTGGGTCCGCTGAAGGGTGTCTCCATTATGATCATTGACTGCGTCAAGTGGCATCTGGTGATAGCCCTGTGCCCTGAATGTAGCAAGCTCTATCCCGCTAACATTGCTTAACACCATCGTCTTAGGATCAGTGTGCAAGATGATCCAATGTATCATGTATGCACATGGAAATGTAGGATACCTGCATGCAATCTGGTACAAGCCAACCTTATGAATATTCACATAGACCCTGCAGTCTTCTAGATGTTCCATAAATGTGCCTGAGAATGGATCATTGATGTCCTACCATTTCAACTTGATGTCTTTGTCTATGAGCAGTTTGGTGTCTTCGTAAATCGGCAAACTCATAGACACTTGCTCAACTGCATCTCCAGTTGCACTTCCGACGGTGTCCTTTGACCCTGCTCTCTTGAAAGCCATCAAACCTAAACCACTGAGAAACGGGCGAACACTTGCAATACCTGGAGTCATGGCGACACTAATGGCAAGCCATTTATCAGTTGAAAACCAAAGAAAACTTGAAGACTGACATGCAATATACCCTGGAGACTGATGGCAAGGATTGCGCAATTTTCACCAGGAGGCCTGGGAGACTGAATGCCAGACTTGCACAAAGCATAGTTCAAACTATCGAGAGGTTGACTCGCTGCTGGAATTGCCCAGTGCGCAATCCAAGATGACCTACTGGGGCTGAGATTGCACAATGCGTTCTTTCAGCTAGTAAGGCCTGCAAGCCTAGGGACTGCATTGCACAATTTTCTAGGCCAACAGAGCATTGCCTCTCAGAAATGCGCAAAGCAAGCCTGGAGGACAGTGCCTGGCCAAATTTGCGCATTTTCTGGGAGGAAGGCAGTGCCTTCCCTCTCAAAAATGCACAATGTTGTCCGGGTAAGGCAAGGTCCAGGTCAAGGTTTCCTAGACCCACCAACAGGTGACTGAAAACATGTGTAGTTTTGAATGCATGGTGAAACTGAGTGTAAGCGAGAGTGAATGATCATGCATGCAAACAATGAATTTAAGATTCAGAAAACGGGAAGACATGCATGTGTGTGAAGTGGGCCACCGCAATGGTGACCATCAATGCAAAAACAATGTCATTCATGCGACAGCAATGAGATGCAATCGAAAACTGAAACGGTGCCTGTACAGGCTAACATGCATGCAAATGACAACAGGCGTTCATAGAAATCAAGTAGACAACACTCACACAAGCCAAAACACAAAAAGCAACAAAAAAACTGCACAAGACTTGTAAAGCAGACTTACCTGAAAAAAGTTGAGCTGAATGTGCCGACGACTCCTAGATGTGATGTGGGATGTCAGAGCTCCAAGATCGATGTGAGGAATGAGCTCTATAGCATCGAATAATATGTTTGAGGCTCATGACGCGCATGCCAGAAACCTAGGAAAAATCGACAATTGGAGAGCAGTTTCTAAAACAATCTTTGCATGTAACCTCCAACTGCTAAAATAGATCCCTAAAATCTAGGGATGTTTTTTGCATGTTTCTTTTTGCTATTTCGGGAAAAGCAACCCATGCATGCAAATAAGGTTTGTTGGGTCCTGGAGGGAATCGATCAACCTGAAGGCACATGCAACAACCTGCAAGCCTCGGAGAGGGATTTGCGTAGTTTCTGGGCTAAGTTGGGCTGGTTGTCCCTGAGGGATTGCGCAATTTCTGGGGTCAGCAAGTGATTGTCTCCCAGAATTGCGCAATTTCTAGGCTGAGGCCCAATGCCAGGCCAGATTGCATAGTTTTCTATGGAAGGCTTGTCTCACTGCTCTGCGCAATTTTGGAGGTCAGTAGGTAGCCCATCAGATTTGCGTAATTTCTGGAGGTAAGGTTGGTACCCCTCCAGAATTGCATAATTTTTTGGGGGAGCTGCTCAGCCAGCGAATAACCTAAGTCCGAGATGGCAGCCTATGAAGGGAGTGAAGCAAATTGACATGCATAGGCTGCCGAGGCACTAAAAATCAGCTGAAGCCTATGTACTTGACAATGCAAGACATGCTACTAGGGATGGTTAGTAGGGAGGCTCCAAAACGAAGCTAAGGCAAATTTTTTGGAGGTTTTTTGTAGCCGCTACAACACCTTCATAAAATTGAACTTCGATGAAGCCTCTAAAGGCAACTAAGGAATTGCAAGGTATGGTGGTGTCTTTCGAGATCATTCAAGGCACATCTTATTTATGTTTATGGTCCAATGGGAATTACTAGCAATAACACAATGAAGATTAAAGATCTGTAAATGGGCTTAAATATTTCTCATTCCCAACATTTCTCTATGCTCATAATTGGAGATTCCCAACTTATCATCGGCATGATCACCAAAATCATTCGTTGATCCTCTTCAAGCAAAGTCCCTAAAAGTTGGAGATTAGAAAGTAGCCTAGAGAATATTGCAATCATCATCCCTCATATACCAATGGTCCTCATCTTGCATGTCAAGTGCAAGGGCAATAAAATTGCAGATCTATTGGATAACGCAGGATGCATGGACCAAGCAAGATAGATGAACTACACTTGGGAAGCTTTTCCTCAAGTAGATGTAAAACAAATATATTTGGATCTAGCTCTCAAAGATTCATCCTCCCCGAATGGGGTGATTGAGAGGGGGCAGGTGGGGAGGTGCAAGGCCACCACTCCACTAAGTATAAACAAGGGTGGACATGCTACAACCCCTCCCCATGATGCATTATCGAAGTCTTATAAATACGGGTCACTCCCACCGACACATTCATCCATGAGTTTGCATGATTACAATAGCAAGGGTTTAAGGTTGAAATGAATGGCCATTAATTCAAAGAGTGGTCCCACTAGTGAAAATTTACTAACCCCGCACATTGGGTTATTTCTGAGTTAGTTCATCATGCACATTAGTCATCACATGCAATGGAGGAGGCTTGGTTTGTGTCCCAAGATGGTTTCACATGAGGTGAAGAGTAAATTCTCATCCAAGCTTTGATATGATAAGGAATCAAGGCCACTAATGGCATATGGCTCCAACATTTAGTATTCATTACAGGAAGGTGGTAAATTATTTTCAAAGTCACCATCCATATCTTTGGCAATGGCACTTTCTGTTGTTTCCTTCTATAGCACAACTCCTCTTTGGTTTTTCGATAGACTCTCCTTCACACTGGCCTTTTCTCTCCCTGATCCATGTTCTTCCTATTTTTCTTCTGTCATTCTCCGTCGATTGATTTTCATCACTCTCTCCTCCCCTCTGGTCTCTCCCCTAACTTCTGGGAGTGCACTTAGCCACACATTCACCTCAGAAAATGCTACTTCTCATCTCACCTGACCCCTCTCATGAAATGCCCACAATCTACAACCCCTAGTCTATGTTCAAGCCTATCTATTATAGGTTTTTCCTAAAGGTTTCGTTTTGACAAGGAGTCGCATATTACATATAAATGTGAAACACTCAAGCCCAACAGAGGGCGGAGTCCTCGACTAAGCTATTTCATGCCCACACATTGCAATGATTCACAAAGAATTTTCTAATGATGAATGTGAGATTGCAGGGGTTGCTTATCAGAAGTGGAAATAACTAGTGAAATAGCAGACAAGGTTTTAGATGTAGAATACACGAGGAGCAAATTCAACTAGTGTATGTACACCACGAACATATACTAGCACATGAAAAATGCTACTAGGATGAGTTTTATTCAATTGTAATGAGGCACGAGATGAAATCATGTTGATGTTCGATGAAATTCAACTCATGGCACAAGGACTTGACCAAAGATTGAAGTGAATTGAGGCACATTGGGACTCCCTCCTGATCTAGGCTACTCATTGGGGAACAACAAAGAACTTATTGCTATTGAAGAATCAGGGTCCCCAAATATTCGTTAATGGTTTATGCTCATTCTCATTTCGTTTATTTTCCAAACTAGTTTTCCAATTATCAGTTCATAGTAGCTCTAGCAAGCCCTAGACCTCATGAAATATGCCCTATAATTTTGAATTTTAAAGACAATTGCAAGTTTTGGGTGCTTAAAGAATTTTGATTTTGCCGCAGGTCTGTATATTTTTATTAGGATCTAAGAAATGAAACCACTTTCCCTTGCCAAAAAAATAAAATTATAAACTTAATCAAAATAAATCTAGATTTAACCAATTTTTATTTTTATGGTTAAATCAGAACACTAAATTGGTGTATGAGATTCTTTTGTTTTTGGGGCAAGGGACCCACCTCTGCTCTAGCCAGTTATTTGATTACTAAAATCTACAAAAGCATACAAACTCTACATCTTCTAGATTTGACAATTATTTAATTACTAAAATCTACAAAAGCATACAAACTCTACATCTTCTAGATTTGACGATTATTTAATTACTAAAATCTACAAAAGGATACAAACTATACATCTTCTAGATTTGACAATTATTTAATTACTAGATTTGACAATTATCTAATTACTAAAATCTACAAACGGATACAAACTATACATCTTCTAGATTTGACAATTATTTAATTACTAAAATCTACAAAGGCATACATGCTCTACCACTTTAAGTTTGAACATATAACCTCTCAAGAGAAAACACATGTTCTTAATCGTTTCCACCAAAGCACCTAATAGCTTCATGATATAAAAAGTTGGCCTTGATTTAAATTCACAAAGTAGTTGTTTACTCCATTAAAAAAAATCTGGAGACGGAGGACTTTACGTGAGTGTCTGCAAAAATGTAGAAAAGTAAGACAGAGGTCTTTAAGTGAGAAAAATTAACAGGAACTTTCACATGGTAAAACTGTCTCAAGACAGGCACTTCAAATGTCAATATTTGCCAAAAACTGCATTTTCATTTCTAAAGATTGCCTTTTGGGCAGCATTATGTTACAGCTAAGTTTGCTAAGATACAATCATGTATTTGCATAGGTAATTTCTGAAACAATGCTATTCATACATGGGGTAATTTCAGACTCCAGCTTCCTTCCCCAGAAGCATTTTGACGGCTTCCTGTGGTCAGCAAACTCGATCAACTGGCATTCACAGATAAAAATACATAATGGATATAAAACCTTACGGCTTGCCCATTTCCAAAGAAAATCTACTTGAATGTGAGGAACCAGAGTATGGATCAGCTCCCAACAGCAAATCCACTACTTCTCGCATAAAAGGCCTCATGGCAGGTAGCTGGCTGGTGCAGAGCACTGCTATTTTGAGCACCTTAATCATGCTCTCCTTGTAAATATCAGGTATCCCGCTATCTATCACCTCAAATGTGCTTTCTCTGGTAGAAATTCTACAAGAAATCCAGCGAACAATATCCTTGTTCTCCCCAAAATCTGGCTCTATAGGTTGTCTGCCAGTCACAAGCTCCATCAGCACAACCCCGAAGCTGTATACGTCAGTCTTTTCGCTCACCTTATATGTGTAGGCATACTCTGCAACCCACAATCACATATTATCAGTTACTTTCATTCTTCTAAATTGTTAGCATGGCATTTGTTTTGGGTTACTCGAAAACATTACTGTGTTCAACCCTTTTACAAAGTATGAATGATGGATTACCTGGAGCAATGTAGCCATGGGTGCCAGCAATAATAGCTGTAGAGTCTCCCCTTCCACAGGATTGAAGGATTTTTGCAACTCCGAAATCAGCTAAGCGCGGCTCGCAATCTTCATCTAACAGTATATTACTGGATTTGACGTCTCTGTGGACAATAGCAGGAACACAGTCATTGTGCAAATAAGACAATCCATGAGCTATTCCAAGCGCTATTTTATAGCGTGTCTGCCAATCCAATATTGGACCGGTTGTCTGATGCAGTCTGTCCCACAAACTCCCATTCTTCATGTATTCGTATACAAGGAGGTGTGACTCTGTGCTAGAAATGCAGCAGTAGAGTTTCACTATATTTTTATGTCTGATAGAGCCTAAGGTTTCAACCTCCGTCTTGAATTGTCGATATCTGAGTGCCTCTTTGCTGTGGTTAAGCATGGTGGCATTGTTGTTGGTCCACAGCTGCTTTACAGCAATAACTTCTCCCTCTCTTAACTGTCCTCTGTATACCTTTCCAGATCCCCCACTGCCAATCATGTTCTCTTCCGTCAAGCATTGGAGAACGTCATCGTCAGTGAAGTTCAGTTTGTAAAAGGATTTCATATCCCAAGATAGGGCTTCCATACTCTCTCGATCAGGGCTTCTGTACAAAAGGCAGCCGATAACAAAAATTAACAGTGCAGCTGCAGCGACAGTACACGCAATGATAAGTTTTATATGGAATCTTCTTCTGGATGAAGAAGGGCATGGCTTCAGGAAATCTGAACTGACTTTGTTTGCACATAGCCCAGGGTTTCCAGAAAAGCTATGGTTTCCTGCCAGGTAAATCAGCTGTGCCGGCACAGGTCCTGTCAACTGATTGTTGGAAAAATCAAGCAAGCTGAGCTTCAATGAAGAAAGGCTCATTGGAATCTGACCACTGAGTTGATTGTTGGAGAGGTTCAGAGAATTCAGGACTTGTATGGATCCCAATGATACAGGAATAGTACCGTCCAGTGTATTTCCAGCAAGGTTTATTTCGGCAAGAGCCCCGCAGAGCCCTAATGTTTGAGGTATAGGACCAGAGAGCATGTTATGTTGCAAACGCAGGCTGTTCAGCATGCTCAAATTTCCAATTTCAGCAGGCAATTCACCAGATAGCCTATTATTGCTTGCATCTACTCTAGCCAAGAGCAGTGCCTGCCCAATTTGTGGAGGCAAGCTTCCTGAGAACTGATTGTTTTGGATGAAGAGTTCAGATAGATTTTTGGCCTTGCTGATTGCTTGGCCTATTCCCCCCTCAAAACTATTGAAACTCAAATCAATTATGGTGGCATGGGGTAATCCCCAGACACCAGATGGTACCGTGCCTGTCAGATTGTTATTGCTTACTCGAAAGCGATTCAGCGTTGAACAGGCCCCATATGATTCGGGAATCCCACCAGTAAGGAAATTTTGTAGAACAAGAAAGTAAACCAATTTACCCCTTTTACATATATCAGGGGGCAACATTCCCGTGAGACCATTCTCTGATACATCTATGGTAGTGAAATCAGACAAACTACCAAGGTTTTGTGGTATTGGACCACTGAGATTATTCTCGTACAAAGACAGATCTACCAGATACTGGAACTCGCCAAACTCATTGGGTATTTCGCCTGAAATGTTGTTTATATAGAGGTGAAGAGACTGTAAATTGTTCAAGCTTGCAAGTTCGGACAGTGTCCCATTAAGCGAGTTCCTAGAGGCATCAAATAACCTCAAGGACGTGAGGTTTCGAAACCCTGGAGGGATCTCTCCTGTAAGATAATTACCATAAAGTTCCAATTCATACAGCTTCGTAAGCTTTGTGATTTCTTTTGGTATAGTTCCTGTTAAATAATTGTCAGAGAGTTCTAGAATTCCAAGCTCTGTCAAATTGGCTATGTAAGGCGAAATGGGTCCTGCCAGGCTAATGTTCGATAATTGCAATCGATTTAGGCGCTTTAAGCCGAATATTCCTGTGGGTATTAAGCTCTGAGATAGAGGATTATCGTTTAAGTTCAAGGCATACAATTGAGTCAGAGTTGTAACAGAAACAGGGAACTTACCAGTAAACTTGTTAATCGACAAGTCCAGACTTTGCAGGGAGCTGACTGCGGAGAAATCAGGCAAACTTCCCGCCAATGAATTGTTTGTAATATTTAATGTCTCCAACTCACTGCAATTATTCCAAACCCCATTTGGAATGCTTCCATACAGAGAATTGTAACCCAACTGAATACCCTTCAATGCCTTTAGCCCACAAATGACAGAAAAAGGAACAGGACCACTGAGTCCTCTTCTTTCCAGAATGATTTCTGTGACTGAACCGTTTGTATTGCAGCTGATTCCATTCCACTGACAGGGAGAAGAAGCGGATCTCTCCCAGTTGCTCAATGCATTCGTTGGGTCTTGGAGATTTGCCTTTACAGTGAGTAGAATTTGAATTTCATCCACTTGGGCATTAAGCTGGGATAAACAAACGATGAATGCAATAAGCAAGGGAAGAAGATATCTGAGAATGGCCATGGGAGAGAATTTGGTGATTATTTCAAGGAATGCATCATTGATTCTTCCGGGGCAATAATAGGACTATCTGTACAGGGCATTGAGTTCCACCTACCCAGTATGGTATTACTCAGCTGCGCCTGCCGTTTGTTTATCTTTCAGGCGTCTTTGGAATGAAGTCAAATCCCTCGAAAGCCTATCGTCTTTTATGCGCCCTCGAGGTTCTTGCGACGAAGCCATCCGGATTACGGCTCGTGTTTTAATATCACTATCTGTAAAGGTCATCGAGTTCCACCGACTCCAATTATTAAAATCCGTATACTATACTTCTGCCCACACTTGTTTATATTTCAATCTTTTATTGGCTGAAAATACTGAAAATAATTAGCTTGCTAATAGGACATATTTTAATTTAAAAAAATAAATAAATAAACAATTTTTTGCTTAAAGATTTATTATCAATAATAATTTCTTAATAGAATAAACATTACATATGCATTATTACTTCTTTTAAATCATATTAGAGAATAAACCTTATATGAAGTATGATATTCTCAATTTTATATTGATGAAATGAAAAGCTTATTTTACGACACAAATGACATATAAAAGAGTGAGATTTGCTAATGGAAAGGATGTTATATTATTTTGTGTTTAAAATTTTTGAGTTTTTTTAAGTTTAATTAATTAAATAAAGAAATTATATATAATATAAATTTTAATAAAAAATTGACATATAATATAATGGTATTTTTTATTTTAAAGATAATATTATGGAAGAAGTTGCAGAGAATTGATTTTGAAAAAAATCTAAATTGGGATGGTTGTAGAAAGAAAAGAACTTGGAGGGTTGGAAAACTTTTATGCTTTTCAAAATAGGTGTAAAGAGGCAGAGTTATGTGACTAGAAAATAATTCAAACTCTTTTTGGGCTTCTCGTGATTCCGGTGATTTTGTATGGTTGTAAACTATGGGCCAGCAGTACATCCACACGCAGTGGAAACAAATTGAGAAAATTCGGAAGTGTTTGATTACACACAAATTCAAGATTAAAAGTGCAATTCCTTATGCTATCTTGTTAAGTGAAATAGGGGTTGCTCATATTGAAGCAATTGTTATGGTGTGAGTCATAAGGTATTTAAAAAAAATTGAGCAAATGGAAGAGGGTAGATGGTCTAAGATTGTCTTTAATGACATATTGTGCAACAGAAAAAAGAGTTGGATGCAGTAAAATAACAAATGGTTTAGTAAATGGGGTATTTGCTTGAACACATGTGCCATAAACAACAAAGAGATAAAAGCTTTTATTATGGATAAGTTCCACAAGCGTACTTGGGATAAGGAGCTAGGAAGAAAGAAAAAGTATTATATTGAATAAGGAGCTAGGAAGAAAGAAAAAGTACTATATTGAATAAGGAGCTAGGAAGAAAGAAAAAGTATTATATTGAATAAGGAGCTAGGAAGAAAGAAAAAGTATTATATTGAAGTGTTTAATCCCACTTATAGTCATCGACCAAAAGCATACATAGATGCCAATATCTCTTGGAGAACCAAAATTCTTATTGCTCAGTTAAGAACTAATTCTCAGCGCTGGAAAAGGCCAAAAGAGGTGTGGGAGGAAAGAGTATGCATTTTTTTGTTACTCTGGAAAAGTGGAAACAAAAAAGCATTTCATTTTAGAATGTGAGGCCTTCAAAGACAACATGGAAAGTTATGCAGATATGCTGGAAGCTAGCTAGCTTCATAGAAAAAAGGTCGAATACATCAAACAAATGAAGAAGCAATCTGTCCCATTGGCTATCTTTAGCCTTGTGGAAGTTAAAATAATTTCTTTCTTCTTTCTTTCATATGTTACAAAAAAATAGTGTTTTTTAAGTGTAATTAATTAAAAAAATAATATATAATATAAGTTTTAATAAAAAAACTGACATATAACACAAGTTTCCATATAAATTGTAGTATATATGATGTTAATTAGTCTCAATTCATTTCAAATTTTGAAATAAATGGTGTAAAACACATGTAACAACTAAGAATTAATATAATTTCCTTAAATATGTAATACTAAGACTCACCTCTTCTATCTATGGATAACAGACACTCTTTTAAAGTCCTCTCAATAATTTGTTTAAATAAAGATATTATAGGTTATTTGTATAATATTAAATATTAATCATCTAACAAATACATTTTCATTTCAATGCATCAGTAACAATAACAGTTATTATAATTTAAACATTGAATAGATTTTACCACTTTGTCAATAAAATCATTTAGATGTAGTTATGTTTTGTTTAGTTTATATTTGTATGATGCTACAATATAGAAAGAAAAGTGCTCCATTTTAGTTTTTAATTTCCAAATTTTTAATCACTGGTAATTATAAATTTGAAATATAAACTTTTTGAAATTATGAAATTGTAATTATTTAAGATTTAGATTTAGATGATCATTAATCGTGTAAATACATGTTATGATAATAAATTAATTAGTATATTTTATTAATTTATTTATTTTGTATTTAAGTATATTTTTCAGAGAAAAAAGCTTCATAGATTATATTAAGTCAATATAAAAACCATGATAGGATACAGATACAAAAAAGAGCAGCTTGTGAAGCCACGAGTCAAAACCATCACTTGAACATATGTGCATAAAAGCACCTAAAACAGAAGACACATAGTTATATCAGAAAAGGACTGAGAGAAGAATAGGAAGAAGCATATACAAAACATCCAGAACCGGGCTCAGATTCAAACCAATAAGGCACAAGAAAGCATATGCTGATAGAAGCTAGTTGAAACATATCCATCATATATACCGAGGACAAAAAAATGCCAAAGCCATAAGACGGGCCCCAGCTATTTGGGCAGCTTCTTTGGGATTGAGTCAAAAATTGCAAAAATGTTGTACAGGATGGACTTATAGGGAATCTTTGAGTCTCTGAAAACCCTGTGATTTCTCCATTTCCATGCGCACCATAACATAATGATGATGAGAACATGTCTAGGCTCCCTTTGCCTACTCCACCATTCGAAAGCTGCATGGATAGAAACAAAAACAACATGAGGAAAACCAAAAGAGATGGTCAGGTCATACCAGATTTGCTGAGAGGATTTGCATTGGAAGAACATGTGAAGATTAGACTCCTCATCTGCTTCGAATATCATAATAATAATATACATAATTAAATATAAAAATATAAATTAAAATGAAAATACTATTTATTTTTAATAGAAATTGATATATGTACAAACTTATTGTCAATCAATAACAATTTAAATAAAACAAATAATTGTAATATAGTAAAAAACAAAAACAAAACATTCACAATATTATAAATATTATATTATTTTCATTGTACATATTAAATAAATAATATTATAACAAAACATAATGTAAATATAACACAAAACATATGATAGGTTAAATATTTAATGTTATTTGAGACTTTTGTGATTCATATTGTAGATAAATGTCTTTTGGATTAATCACATCATTAGGTTTAGGTTGACTCAATGTGGTTCATCCTCAGGACAAGGTAAAAAAATCATACAACCTTCATGAATAAATAGTAAGGATGCATCATTGCTCAAAGTTAGCAGTTGCAAACTAGCCATTGATAACTTATATGATTTTTTCACCTTGTCCTAAGGATAAACCACATTGGTTGGTTCGAAATGTAGACCTAATCCTAAATATTTAATGTATTTGTCATATAATCAACTCCAAACATCATGTCAAACCTAGAACCACACAACATATCATCTTTGTATGTAACTTAGAGTTTTAAAGTGAAAAATACAATTAAAACAATATATATCAATTTTTGTTTAACCCAACAAAAAAGTTGTATTCCTTAATTAAAAAAATACATATTAAATATATATTATTTTTTTATATTAATATTTTTATCTATTATATTAATATTTTTATCCCAGTTACAGGTTGATTAAACAAATCATAATTTATTAAACTCTTTTATATTAAAAATGAAATAAATGTTTCTATTAATTTTATTTTAACATTAATATCTTATATATTTAAAATATGATTAAAAAAAATTATTTTTATATTAATTTCTAAAATAATATAATAAAATATGCTTAAACATTTATTTGTTAACATATGCTTCACATGACCTTGATTTCGTTTCAATAAAATTATTTTTAAAAACCATTAAACTCATGATGTGGAGCCCAATTTACGAAAAGAATCTATATGACATGCATGTGGAGCCCAACTTACCAAAAAAGAGTCCATAGTTTTAGCTGATGTTAATCTGAATATGATTTAGGCCGGGATCTTCGTGTTAGCTGGAAAGAAGTCGCATTCCAGGAATTCATTATAATTGGTGGCCTCTTTGACCATGAAAATTATTTGTAAATATGATTTGTCACGATCGAGACATGAGTGAGTGTTATATTTTACAATTCACGTGTTTCACAGAAATTTTGGTTTCCACTTTTTTTCACGTTTCGCCATCGTGATATTTTTGGATCTTGGGTTGTTAATCTATTTGTTCGAGATGAACTCTTAGCCAAGCAGAAATAATTTTAGAATATACTCCAAACCCAAATTATATATATATATATATATATATCAACAAATAATTTTCTTTCAATAATAATGATCACTATCCCCACTAAATTATAATATTTTTTCCTGCCATATATTAATATACTAAAAATTTATAATTAAAAATAATTTATTTTCCTAATAATAAATTTTATATATAGATAGATATAACTTGACTGTACATTCCATTAATTTCCATCTATTGTACTATCTAAACAGAAACACGCCATTAATTAATTTTGCCATTGCCAAGCACCATTCATAGCATAAAGCATTTAAATTAGAACTTACACAAGCATAAAACTATGATTCATATAATGTGAATGAGCACAACTATGTGAATATTCAATATACTTCCTCGGAAAAAATATCGTGAAATGATAGGGTTTGTCTCCCATATATGGATCTCACTGCTTAAAATTGTTGCACTTATACGGGAATCAGCATAAGTTCATCATGACTGGAATATAAAGTATTAATACTTAAATTAATGCAAGTACATTTGAAGATTTTTTTTTTCAAAATCAAATGTTTTTAACATTTTGAAAATATAATCGGTAAGTAGTTTCCATGAAATACTTTTTAGTAAATAAGTAAATATTTTAATTTATTTTTAAAATAATTTGGTAGATTATGAGTTAATGGAAAACCTGATGTAATGTTAAATTTGAATGTTTATTTTAATTAAATTAAGAAGATTAGTTAGGTTCAGTTAATTGTAAGTAGTTTCTATTTAATATTTTTTTAGTAAATAAGTAAATATTTTAATTTATTTTTTAAATAATTTGGTAAATTATGGGTTAATGGAAGATCTAATGTAATGTTAGACTTGAATGTTTATCTTAATTAAATTAACAAAATTAGTTAGGGTCACCAAAATGGGGATTTCACCTATCAGAGAGTTGATGGATAGTTACTCCTCTCCCTAGAGATAAATATCTTAGTTGGGAAAAAAGAGCCAAGAGGGTAGAGAAGTACTTGAGGCAAACAAGAAAGAGGAGACGAGAAATTATTACCTTGAACAAGACGTTGTTAAGATAAGGAAGGATGATGCCACTTGGGTTATTCTTGAGTTGGATTGTAGGCCAGTGGAAACTGTATGACAAACTCATGAGTCTGTAAGTTCCTGGCTAGACGTAGGTGGTATAAATGCATGAGAACAGACCTTGCTAGGTCTTTGTCCAAGAAAAAATGTTTGGAAGGAGAAATTGACTCAGGGGAGCTTTGGTGGGATACTGTACTCGATGGTTGTGAGAAACATTTTTCTTTTCCTAGTGATTTCCTGTGGCAACCTAACTGACCTTGAACAAATAAGTATCTTTGTAATTTTCCTGCAGGTTCTGTCTTCCTGCGAATTTGTTTTTTTGCCTAGAGAATTGTTTTGCAATTGGTTTATGTAAATTATCTTTGTGAATTGATTCTATAGCTAGTTGCAGTAAATTGTCTCTGGAAAAACAAGAGGCTTGGTTGAAAGAAGGAAACAAGGGGAACAATGGTCTGAAGAGGGTTGTCATAATGGTTGAGTGTAAACTAGAATAACCCCAGGCCAAACAAAACAGATAATGAAATTCACTTTATGAGGAACTATTATTCTTGTGTATTTCACTTGAATGATTGTATAATGGGTGAAGTATTAGAAATAATGTTTACAAGGGTTAAATACCGACGAACTTGATATTTGCTTATGTTTGTATATAACAATATAACCTAGTTATAAGGGTTAGTTACAAGAAGGAGCCAACTTGGGCCAGCTAGCCTAGAACTATCCCAAAATTATTTGTGAAAGAAGACAAATCTTGGAAATAGAATCCTTTCCAACCCCAATCAAATCAATGTTGATATTTGTACGTAATTGAAGAATGCAAATACAAAGAAAAGGATAAGTTTACTTTATGATATTAAAAGAGCTATATGAGGGTTAGATCCTTGAGCAAGAAAATAAATGATGCTATGAAAAATAGAATGAGTAGAATGCATAGGAATTAGAAAGAAATCATAAAGAACTAAATATAGGTTGCACGCAAAAATTGTAAGCAAATTTCCATGGAAAATATGCGAACTTTTATTTAGCAACCTGCAGAACTTCAACAGAGGTAATCAAGAAGAACTGAAAATATTTCTTGAGGAAAGCTATGAAATTCAAGGATGAAAACCCTACTATTACATAATGTGAAAACAAGGAAGCTAGAAAGTACTCAAAAAATTAATTTCACTTGTGCAAGGCAAAGCACATCATAGAAACGTGCACGACACATTGAGCCATAAGGATTAGTTACTGTCCAAAACCATAATTTTAAATTATACATCGTATCACCATCAAGGAATTATGTAGCCAATAAACAATTACTCTATAAAACACCTTGAATCTGTTTATAAAGAACCTAGTACAATAATTGTAGGGCCACAAGGCCATACCTGAAACCCAAAGAAAACATATTATCAACATGGTTTAACCCTCGAAACGGAGGGATTACTAATCTTGTGCACAACAGATCAAACCACTTCTAATTTCAAACTCGACACAAGGCCAAGGCCTTGGCATCAAACCTAACGTACCCATTACAAAGAAAGGTCCCCTTCGGGAAAAGAAAAGACTAGCCAAAACCCCGATAGCGTTGCATCTCTTTTTGGACCTGTAACATATAAGGGGAAGGTGAGTTAATATTGGAACCTGGAACCATCAATAGAAATTAGTTGAAGTAAATACTCAAGAGTGATTCACCCTCAAACCTGTCAATATAAAGAGAGATGGGTTAGACGAGGACCGAAAAAGGGAAAATCCCATTTAAAGAGTACTACACTGCTAAAAATAATTAATAGGAATAATACATGAATATTTCCCCCAAAGCCCAAGATCTGTTGAAAATCTTACCGAGTAAAAGAGAGAGGAAGAATTAGTTTGTAATCTTAGATGGGAATAAATTAAATAATAGGATAAATAAGTTTTCCAGGCTCATACTTGACTACCTCTCATGGAAATGGTCATACGTTTGAATGACTTACTTAACGTAGTTGAATCCCAAAAATGATATCTAATATAATGCACTGCGTAATCCCCCATACTTAAATTCAAAAAGAGTCAAGGGATCTCTACTTGAATGGTTCATGAGGCACAATACTTGCTAAGGTTTTGCAAATGGGGTAGCAAGCTAAGTGGGCTTGATTGTGGGGAAAAACTCCACAGTTAAGCGCGCTTGAGCCAGAGGAGTTCTGGGATGGGTGACCTCCTGGGAAGTCCTGGTTACCGGGTGCAAGCCCCGGAAGTGATGATTGATGCTATGTGATTCGTTCTCCACATTTCACTAGTTTCAATCCCACTTCTTCACCCCTGTGAGCATCACCCGATGCAATGAGTGCTAAGTGAACTATTCAAAAATCATGAGAAATTAGTCAGTTACGACTACCTCTCATGGAAATGGTCATACGTTTGAATGACTTACTTAACGTAGTTGAATCCCAAAAATGATATCTAATATAATGCACTGCGTAATCCCCCATACTTAAATTCAAAAAGAGTCAAGGGATCTCTACTTGAATGGTTCATGAGGCACAATACTTGCTAAGGTTTTGCAAATGGGTAGCAAGCTAAGTGGGCTTGATTGTGGGGAAAAACTCCACAGTTAAGCGCGCTTGAGCCAGAGGAGTTCTGGGATGGGTGACCTCCTAGGAAGTCCTGGTTACCGGGTGCAAGCCCCGGAAGTGATGATTGATGCTATGTGATTCGTTCTCCACATTTCACTAGTTTCAATCCCACTTCTTCACCCCTGTGAGCATCACCCGATGCAATGAGTGCTAAGTGAACTATTCAAAAATCATGAGAAATTAGTCAGTTACGACTACCTCTCATGGAAATGGTCATACGTTTGAATGACTTACTTAACGTAGTTGAATCCCAAAAATGATATCTAACTCTACCCTCTTCCAACCATGAACGAACCACAAGCCAATACCCCAAGATTGCTCAATAGGCCCTAGGACATAATGGTATGAGTTCCATAGCCATGAATAAAGAATTGCAAGAACATAGCCAGGCATACAAAGTGAAAGAGCGAGCTCGGTTAATACCTGGTTGCCTAGAATTCATGACTAGGGTTCCATCTACAGAGCTCAAACCTTGGTGTAACGCCCTGTAGTTGATAGGCGATCAGGCGCCTGCTCCACCTCCGTGCAAAAGAAACTAAGTCATGGAAAAACCGCAAGGAGCGACCAAGGGCGCAATACATTAGTGTATGGACGAGTTGGGCGTTCCAAGTTTATATGGGTAAATTGGGAAACTTGCACCATGAGCCGACCGAGGAGCGTAAGGTGAACAAGAGGATGAATTGAGGGGCGATCCCACGCCATGGGTGGGCCGACCTACAAAGGCAACGTATTGTTTAATGGACGCGTGGTTGGAAGGATAAATGGAGGATCGGCCAAAGGCACGACCTCCACACCAAACGAGCATATAAATTATGCGACGAGGATGTCATTTTGATCATCGCACTTGGCTCGGTTGAACAAGGAAGAAGTGTGCAAAAGGGAGTAGAGCCACAGCAAGGGCAGCGCTAATGCGCTCGCTTGCCGGGCATGCTACACGAGTTTTGGCACGAGTTATGGTTTGGTCGAAGTGTGGGTGGAGGGCGTTCTAAGGCGCCCGCCCGCCGATGTGTTGAGGCAAGTTTTGGATTGCAGTAGAGTGGTGGGACATGCATGGGCACGCCCGCCTGATTCGGCAAAGGAAGACTTGTGTTGTATTTTGGTTAAGTTGTGGTGAGACCACCGTGCGCTGTTGCACGGGTGGGCGCCTGACTTGGGTGTAAACGCCGATGGAGCCAGGTTGCTAGTCACTTGTAAAAATTCTTCATATATAATAAAAGAATTCTCTTGCATATGAATGTGTTCATGTTGCTGTTCTATGATGTTGTTATATTAATGGTTTCCACACATTAATATGGTATTCATGGTTTAATGATGAATGTCAAGGCGTAGTTCGTAAAGTAATGTAACAATGGTGAATGTTAATTACTTAGGCGGTGCCGCACCCGGCCAATTTAACGAAAAAAGAATTGGGGGCGTGACAGGTGGTATCAGAGCAGGTTCACGACAAGTGAAGCCGGTGTATGATGAAGATGATACACACCTGCACTTCGTGACAGGTGGTATCAGAGCAGGTTCACGACGAGTGAAGCTGGTGTATGATGAAGATGATACATACCTGCACTTCGTGATAGGTGGTACCAGAGCAGGTTCACAGGGAGTGAAGTCGTTGCTTGATGAATACAGAGAACAAACATGTATGAAGGGAAAAGTTATGGAGAAATCGAGGATTAACAATCTGGGTTCGTGGACTTGATGGTTCATGGAAAGACCATTCAAGCTCTGGTGGACATGGGGGCCACTCATAACTTCATGATGACACGGTTAGCAAAAGAGGTTGGACTGATGATCTTCCCATCGAATGTGGAAGTAAAGGCAGTGAACTTTAGAACTAAAGTGGCGGGTTTGGCACACGAAGTGCCTGTGCAGATAAAAGACTGGAAGGGTCAGTTTGACTTCACAGTGATGGAGATGAATGACTTCAATATGATACTCGGACAAGATTTCTTAAAGGGCAACAGGGCTATTGTTGTCCCTTTCTATTATAGACATTTTTGGGCACTGCAACACCAATCATATATGTCCATAAACCAAGGGCTTCTGAGTCCCTAAAAGTGTTGTTTCATGCCATAAAGGAACAAGGTCAGCTGATTACATCATCTCCCAAAAGTTCTCCACAGAAAACTGCTCAGAACTAGTCAAAACTGGACCATACAGGTTGCTCAGTGCTAAGGGTGTGATGCATCTCACCTACCCAGTGTAAAAGGTGCGATGCATACTGGAAAGCCCTTCTATAGGGTGCAATGGGCGAGAATGGACAAATGGCAGAGACAGTTTGCAAGGTGGATGATCATGGAATCTTCCAGAAACTTCTCCTGTGACACTTGCTTCTCTGAATTCGCCCAGGGATGAGTAAGAGATCATCAATCTCCAAGTGGAATCAAGAACTATCAGAGAGAAGACACTAATCAAAATCCCAGAAGCTGACTCACCTCCCTGCAATCATCTATGTATGGATCCCTCATCCCAAAGATCCAGAGGCTGGACTTTTGTATCTTGTAAGGAAGTGTTGTTGGTTTCCTAGTGGAATATCATAGTGTTGGGTGATCTAAGCTTTTCATGAGGTGAAGAAGGGCTTTCATGCTGGGAGGATGACGCTGGGTCAGATCAATGGGTTGTAATCCTCTCCTCTAATCTTCACATCAATAAAGCTATTCAAGTTTTCCTCCACATTTTTGTATGTCTGATAGTATATGCATTTGTGTGGTCAATATATATCTGGTCCTATATTGCTTATGATTGTAGATCTCTACACTTTGAAGGTATTATGCTGCTTTGACTTTACAGGTACTCTTTGAAGCGGAGTGGTCAAGGGAGAAGCGGCAAAGACCTGTTGGTGAGGAGAAGGAACAAGCAAGGAACCAAGCGAAAAATCGAGGTTGGTATTCATTGATCCTCACTTATCTACTTCTCATAAAGGAAAACGAAAGTAACTTTAATCTGTTTGTTTCTAAGATAGCTACCCGTCTTAGTGGGACTAGCAGCTCTGCATAGACACTAGATTTCCCGATAACAAAATGGCGACTCCGCTGGGGAACGAATAGATTGTTTGCTTGTCTATATTTGTTTGTTTTATAAACTTACAAACGGAGCCTGAAGTCAAGCCAACTAGCCTTCGAACTACATTTTCTATGCAAGTGCAAAGTAGATCAATGTTGCTTCAGTCTATCTTCGGGTTTTGTTTATGAACTGAACATCAATTTGCAAACATCCTAATTGCCCTGGTGGTGGCTCTAGTAACCAGCCCCTGTGATTTCTATTTACTGACTATCATTAGCTCGGCCTAAATCCCTGAACTAAGCTACAAATTGTGACCAAAAACCAAGTTGAAGTCTCGTCCCCGGACCATCGCACTTTCTCCTCTTGGGAATCTAGATGCATCGCACCTCCCGTGTGCAGTAGGTGCGCTGCATCGCACTTTCCCTGTGTTGCAGGTGCGCTGATCAGATAAGACCTCTTCTACTTCCAGATTTTGGTTTCTATGTTCACTCTCTTTAGCTTTATTCAGGAGTTTTGCTGTCTGTGATTAGTATACCACTGTGGAAACTCCTTTCCTTTGCATGATTCCGCCTCCATAGTACAAAGAATTGTGAATGTTTTTATGTATTGTGCGCCATTTACAGTTCTCTTTTACAAAAAGTAGCATAATCAAACTGTCGTCTTTTGATTTGGAAGTGTCGCAAGTGTCGTTTTCAGTCAAAGAAAAGAATCCTATCGTTCTTGATGGTCGATTATACAGTTACTCTTGTATTTGATTTGAATTAGTGGTTTTTCAAGTGTCGAAAGCAGTTTTCAACTCAAAATCGCAAAGTGTCGTCATTATCTTCCTTTCGTGTTTTGAAGAAAAATTGTTAGTACTGTCGCTTTGAGAAGATAATTCAGATTTGTACTTAGCATTCTTCTTGTCATTCACACATTAAGAAGGCTGAAAACAAATACATGCATGTGCATTTGCATTTAGACTGCTTGTTGATTTAGGACAGTGCATCTAGTGTGTGCTCTCTGCTCTATGTTGAAAGAATCTCATTTCTCTTTCCTTAGTAGCTAGGATTTTCATTGCAAGAAGAAGATCAAACGATTGTTTATCATCTTAGATTTCATTTTAGGAATTGTATATCTACATCATGCGATGAACCTGAAAGGCAAACTTCTTAAGAAATATCAACTGTAAAATAAATTCAATGAACATAAAAACGCTTTGGAACCTAACGCACAACATCTAGAAGTCTAAGCTAGAGACGTAATCTGACGTCGTAAAGCCTGGTAACTATCGCTTTCATTGTATGGACTTGTGCTCCCACGTACTGTCGAGTATATATTGGGAGACTACAATAGGCTATATCCTTTATCCTTAGGAAGCCGTGTCTGCCGCCCTATCGATCGCAATGCACTGAACACAGCATTCGGGAAGATTGACTGCCGTATTGTAAAAAGTATTCTGCAGTTTTGCGATTGGTTTGGTAATCCCTCTGTCTAGATTTCCAGAGTAGTCTCTTTCGTTCCTTTTCAGACTCCTTAAAGGAAAAGGTCCATCTGAGCACTTGTCACTTCAGGCTCATTAAAAATCGAAGGCGACTAGAGTCATCTTTTGTTTTTTCTCGACTCTCAAAAATTGAAAAAGCAAAGTTATGTCAAAGTGTCTAAAATTTATTTTAATCAAAATAACGTCACTGTTCCCCTCGTTGGTCTTAGGTTGGGAAAATAAAGTCCACCAACCAAGGATTTCCCCTTGGAGGAAATCCTGGTCCTTTCTCCTCTTGGGGAGATGTTGGTGCACCTCATATGGCCACGTTGTCACTTCCAGGATTGATGATTGGCTTGCCAATATGGCTCTTCTCGACCTCCGTCGTTCAGAATATCGTGATTCCTGAACAATCAAGTCAGCAACTAGATGATACTAGAGTTACCCCCAAACCTTCTACTTCATCCGTTTCTCCCTCTCCTCCTTCCTCTTCACTTGATGAAGCTGGTAAAGCAAAAAATCAAGTAACTAAGAAGGAGAAGAAGGGGAAGGAGAAGAAGGAAAAGAAGAAGAAGGAGCCAAAGGAAAAAAGGGGTAACCATGCATCATCTAGCGAAAATCCACACACGGCACCGTCCAGACCTAAATCTCCATGTGTCATTTGCAAAGGGGACCACTATCATCGAGATTGCCCTTGTATCCCCCGGATCTTAAGGGACTGGTCTCCTCGTTTGCACAATCCGATGTCATCAACCTTTGACGATCATGTTGAAAGCACACCATCAACTAGTGAAAACGAAGTCTCTGGATAGAAAGGAAGATGTAAATTTCCTTGCAAACTGTGCGAAGGCAATCATGCCGTCCACCGTTGTCCCTTCCTGGACGAAGCTAAAAGAGTCTTGGATAACCGTCTCGCTTCACCGCTGCGGTTTCCTCCTGGATGCAAGAAACTCTTTTCGAGTCCATCGCTAGTTGAAAATCTGACTGACACAACTTTGTGGTCGGTCTAAGCATCTATCATTGAAGATAAACCGGCTAAATCCATACTAGACAAAAGTCAAAAGGTTGAGGCGGCAGTCGACCCTGTCTTGTCTTCAGAAGGTCCATCTTCAGATGATACAATCGCCGAAGAGAATGAGAACGACACCATTCAAATTCTTTTCGTAAACACAGACTCCGATGAACATGGGGGAAATCTACCCGTTCCTTTACTGCAGGAAGGAAGTTCGTCAGTCATACCCGGCCGTTTATGCAGTCCCACCTCCGAGCAACCTAGTCGTTTCCTTTGATTGGAATCTACTAGGCAGACCCCATTTACTGGCTAGTGTACCATTCTGAATCATTGTACAAGCTTACAGAATGGTCGTGGTCGATACCATCATAGATGAAGGGGTTTCTGTGAGTATCCTTTCCTCAACTGCTTGGAAAGCGCTTGGTTCACCATCGCTTATGCCTGAGATGAGAAATCTAATAGGCTTCGACAAAGGAACGAGTCGACCGTTAGGGATCCTTCCAAGTTTGCCCATAACTTTGAGAGGGAAAACCATGTACATGAACGTAATGGTAGTCCAAGGACCTTTAGACTACAACCTACTCCTTGGGCGTGACTATATTTATTGCATAGGAGGCATCATCTCCTCACTCTTTCGAGTAATTTGATTTCCGCATGAAGGCAGAGTGGTCCAACTCGTAGACCAGCTTTCGTTCATCGGCTCACACATAGCTAATAGTCAAATACCATCCCTAAATGGTCTTTTCATGCAAGGTATGTCTCATCAATCCCCAGTCCGTCCACCTAAAAAACGCGAGTAATTCGGGGGGTCATGACTGAAACCCAGGGGGCATGCACCCTTGCCTGCTTTGGCAGGAAAAATCTAGGTATAGGGTAGGTTTCTACGAAGGATATATGACTGGTCTGACACCCGTCTGTATAGGAAGATGGTATTAGACTAGAATAAGATACCGCCGTTAGAAGGTAGGCCTTTCCCGATAGAACAAATGTTTTGTCTGCAAATTGAAGGGTAACTTGGAAAAGGTAGGCTTTTCCCGATAAAGCAAATGTTTTGTCTACAAATTGAAGGGTAACCTCGAAACTCTACTTCACTATACCTGGGGGCATGCAAACCTTTTTACATGCAAGCGAAGGATGGCCTTTTCTTAAGTTTGTAGATTCTAGACCCTTTAAACTCGTAGGATTGGTTGTCCCTAGCTTACGTAAAGAAAGGATCCGGAGCAAAGTTTCGAATGGTGCAAGCTCCCTAAAAATTGAACCTATCGATGAGACATCCTTATTATACGACTGGCACGAGAAGTTTTTTTGTTAAGTTCAAGCTCGTTAAAAATTACACCTAAGCAATGAGCAAACGTTCCCCCAGAGTTTAAGCTCATTAAAAAATGAACCAACCTTCGGTAAATAACCATTGCGAACGCATTATCATCAGATTTTTGAGCCCTGGTCGTGTTCTTACCATCACCTCCACTCTATTTTAGCCGATCATTCGCCTCCATTTGATTGTTTACCCTTTTGAGGAACAACTACGAAGAGTGATTCTGTTAGCCATCCTTGTGACACTGCCGTGATTGGAAAATTCCAAACCTTACCGAGTCTCCTTTAATCTCTTTTCATCTGGCTCGTAAAATATGAAAAGATTGCCGAGCAGTTGGCCTCTCCAGCTCATTAAATCTACCGGGAGTGCTATCCCTCCTCTATATTTTAATCTTTTTGGACCTGAGGGATTATTACACAAAAATATTGAGCGCTTGTCTTGTTCGGCTCATTAAAACTATCGAAAATTCATCCCTTTCATATTATTTTATACTTTTTCGGACTTAAGGGATTACATGACGAAAAAGGATCACTGGAGTTTCCTTTCTGTCCCTTTTCAGACTCTCTAAAATTGAAAGAGGACCGAGTTGTCTTTATCGTTAAACTCATTAAAACCAATAGCGACAAACGTGTCCATGTAGACAAGAACAAGTTTCACTGTTGCTAGGCTTGTTAAAACATAGCGACGGGTTTGACTCAAGGGAAAATTATAGAACAAGCATATGTTATCCTCCTCAAGATTGATAAAAATAAAGAGGTACTAGTCAGCAATGACAGGGGAAAAATTGGGAAGAAAACTTGAAGAAATTTTATTGGTAGTGAGTCGCTCTTGAACATGACACTTTCACTTCGTCACCATGATTGAGTCGGGTTGGGTTATTTCATTCACCGGTCATATTACCATTGGTCCACCGTACCATCCATCTTTGGGGTTAACGCTACCAATCCATTTCATTGTCGCCGATATGTTCAAGAGAAGTCGATCAGAGAATTCACCAACCCACCTCGTGTCTCATCTTCTGTAATACCTTTACGCTTCATTCTTTCATGACCGCCACCCTAAACCCTGTATCATTAGATCGTTTTCACCTCCAAAAGTCATTTGCTCCGTTCCATGTCGTAGATGTGGGATTCATTAAGGCCCTCCTATGACGGGTCACTTCTTGTTGACATCAGCTCATTATCCAAGAAGTCAACCTAGGAACACCCCTTTCAGTACTTTGAAGCTTGCATGCCTCAATGGCAAGTTTCTCACTTTCGGCGATAGGTTTACATCAATGGCCTTTGACTGAGAGATTTTGCGTGGTGTTTGATGCCAAGTCACATTTTCACACCACACGAATTGTACTGTCATACCTTGAGGGTCATCATCATCATCGGTGATTCCTCTTGCGCGTGTTAACAGCTTACACCATTGGCTGGTAATCAGGCGATGTCTTTCCATGTTCGACTCCAGAACATTTTTTCACATGGATCGACTTGTACTTCGAGCAAAGATTGGACGAGTTTGAAGACCCCGGATCTAGTTTCATCCATCCGGGCTGCAATATATTCAGGAAATAAAGACATCAAATGTATATCATTGCTGCACAGATGATCATCCGAATCAAAGGATGATGGCTCTATCAGAATCATCAGTCTGCCACACAGACGGTTGTCTGTCCTATGTACATGAAAATGAATTTATAAAGTTGAGCATGGGAATGCTCGCCTCAGCTAAATCATGAAAATGTTATGAAGATAATGTATTGTATTGTATCTTATTACAGGTCGCCTTCTGGTTCGAAAAACTTTGGATCCTCATGATAAAGCATTTCACCCGACATCAAAAGATTAACGGCCTCATGCTTTAGGGGGCAACTGTTATAGACATTTTTGGGCACTGTAAACCCAATCATATATGTCCATAAACCAAGGGCTTCTGAGTCCCTAAAAGTGTTGTTTCATTCCCTAAAGGAACAAGGTTAGCTGATTACATCATCTCCCAGAAGTTCTCCACAGAAAACTACTCAAAATTGGTCAAAACTGGACCATACAGGTTGCTCAGTGCTAAGGGTGCAATGCATCTCACCTACCCAGTGTAAAAGGTGCGATGCATACTGGAAAGCCCTTTTTTAGGGTGCGATGGGCAAGAATGGACAAATGGTAGAGACAGTTTGCAAGGTGGATGATCATGGAATCTTCCAGAAACTTCTCCTGTGACACTTGCCTCTCTGAATTCGCCCAGGGATGAGTAAGAGATCATCAATCTCCAAGTGGAATCAAGAACTATCAGAGAGAAGTCACTAATCAAAATCCCAGAAGCTGACTCACCTCCCCGCAATCATCTATATATGGATCCCTCATCCCAGAGATCCAGAGGCTGGAATTTTGTATCTTGTAAGGAAGTGTTATTGGTTTCCTGGTGGAATATCATAGTGTTGGGTGATCTAAGCTTTTCATGAGGTGAAGAAGGGCTTTCATGCTGGGAGGATGACGCTGGGTCAAATCAATGGGTTGTAATCCTCTCTTCTAATCTTCACATCAATAAAGCTATTCAAGTTTTCCTCCACATTTTTGTATGTTTGATAGCATATGAATTTATGTGGTCAATATATATCTAGTCCTATATTGCTTATGATTGTTGATCTCTGCACTTTGAAGGTATTATGCTGCTTTGACTTTACAGGTACTTTTTGAAGCGGAGTGGTCAAGGGAGAAGTGACAAAGACCTGTCGGTGAGGAGAAGGAACAAGCAAGGAACCAAGCGAAAAATCGAGGTTGGTATTCATTGATCCTCTCTTATATACTTCTCATAAAGGAAAACGAAAGTAACTTTAATCTGTTTGTTTTTAAGATAGCTACCCATCTTAGTGGGACTAGGAGCTCTGCATAGACACTATATTTCTCGATAACACCTTCTGTGATGAGGTGGCGTTGGTTGGACAGTCACAAACTTGGACTTTGCCCACTCATAGGCAAAGGAGGGAAGTCAAGGCGCAGCATGTTTCGGCACTAATTTTGGAGAAGGCTATGAAGGAATCAGATATGGAGACATATGTGGTGATGTTCAAGGATGTCGAAGGTGATGGAGTGGGGACACCTGTTCTAGCCGAGATTTCTGAGGTGCTGACCAAATATGCGGATTTGATGACTGATGAGCTACCGAAGAAGCTTCCACGAAGGTGTACAGTGGACTATAGCATTGATCTTGAGCCAGGAAAGCAAACCCCGGCTAAAGCACCTTATCGATTGTCAGGACCTAAGTTGGAGGAATTGAAATGATAGCTAAAGGAGTTAGCTGATTCAGGTTTCATCAGACCTTCAAGGCCCCCTTATGGAGCTCCGGTATTATTCCAGCAGAAGAAGGATTCGAATGAGCTACGGATGTGCAGTGATTACTGTGCACTGAACAAGCAGACGGTAAGGAGCAGGTATCCTTTGCCATTGGCTGTTGATTGCTTTGACAAGCTTGTGAAAGCCTGAGTGTTTTCCAAGCTAAACTTGAGGCATGGGTATTATCAAGTGCAGATAGCTGAAGGAGATGAGAAGAAGATCGCAATAGTAACAAGGTATGGTAGCTTTGAGTTCCTTGTTATGCCATTCGGGTTGTGTAATGCTCCTGCTACGTTTTGCACTTTGATGAATGATGTCCTACGACCATACTTGGATTCGTTCGTAGTAGTGTACTTGGATGATATAGTGGTGTTCATTGACAACATGGAGGATCATAAGAAGCACTTGGAGATGGTGTTCAAGGCACTGAGGGCAAATTAGTTGTTCTTGAAGAAGTCTAAGTGTGTGTTCGCTCAGACCAAGATTCCGTTCCTTGGGCATATTATTGGTCAAGGGTACATACGGATGGAGTTGAGCAGAGTGAAGGTGATCGAGGACTGGGTTGAACTGAAGAATGTCCATGAGATGAGGGTTTTCTTGGGCATGACCAACTACCAATGGAAGTTTGTAGAGGGGTACTCCAAGGTAACATCATCACTGATAGACCTATTGAAGAAAGACAAGAGGTGGAGTTGGACGGATAAATGTCAAAAGGCATTTGATGACTTGAAGAGGAGGATGGTTACAACGCCGATTTGAGGTACACACAGATGCTTCAGATTTTTCCATAGGAGGGGTTCTTATGTAGGATAATCCAGTGGTGTACGAGAGTCGGAAGTTGCAGGATAGAGAACGGAGGTATCCGGTCCATGAGAAGGAGATGACTGCAATCATTCACTGTCTTCATGTGTGGAGGTATTACTTGATTTGGAAGTTGTTTGTTTTCAAGACGGACAACGTTGCAGCAAGTTATTTTGCATCACAACCAAAGCTTTCTGCGAAGCAAGCTCATTGGTAGGACTTCTTGGTAGAATTCAACATGATTATTGAGTATAGACCAGGAAGACACAATGCGGTAGCAGATGCCCTTAGTAGGAAGGGACAACTTGCAGTATTGGAAAGAGAAGACCGGGCAACTAGGAGTAGGAGTCGAGTTCAGATGTCAGAAGAGATGTAGAATAAGCTCAAGGAAAGTGTTGAAACCGATACTTTAGCGCAGAATATAGTGAAGCAGATAAAGAAGGGTGTTAGTGCCTAAATATGCCTTAGGATGAAGGAAGGAAAAATTCAGGGTAACCACAAACCATGCTCAGTTTGGTAGCTAGCCCTACCAGAACAGGAGAGGGCTCTCTCCAGGTCACAGTCAGGAAAATAAACAATAGGGTCTGAGATGACGCAAAAATGGATACTGATTTTAGGCTAGGTAAACAAATATGATGGAGGTATTTTGAAGAATGACTGAGTTTTCTGGGATGTGTGGGGCCAAGGAACAACATGAGCAGAGAATTTAACTCAAAGACACAGATTATTTCATGAGGCAAGACAGGCGGAAAGTATAGCAATTAGATTTGAAATAATATGAGGTGGAGAGATTGTTTGAGAGTGTGAAAAGGGCATAAATACATTAACCCTTTTCAATAGAAGAAAACATAGAACGTGAAAACTATCCCAAGGCAGAGCAGTACACTGAATTCTACCTTTTTTACTTAGAAAGCTTTCACTGGAAATGAATATGAATGAAAATATGAAACATAATGAAATACATATGAAACATAAAGAAGATACATTTTCTAAACTCACGCCACAGGAATCTCATGAACCAGAGCTGCAATCTTTCATTAATTCTCTGTCAAAATGTATAGTGAGTGACTGGGTTTCTCTCCCACAGTTTCCCAGAAATTCCAACCCTTTACAAAATGAATCTCAATTAAATAAATAAGCTTTTCCATGAGAAGGTCGATCAACCCAGGCAATGAGGAGCCAACCATCAGCAATTACATTTAATTTTCTATGAAGACCAATTAGAAAAAAGCAAATATGAGCATAGATTTTGTGGGTGGCTGTTCGCCTTCATTTGGCCACTTGGATAGAAGCCAAAAATGATTTTTAAACTTTGCCTTTAATGTCGGGAAAAATGTATTGTAAATGAGCGGGCCCACTTGGAGAAAATTGCGAATCGAAATTTCGCGAAGCGGGAGCGATTTTGGCCTTTGGGTCTCTGTGCGCCGCGCCAAAAACTTTATGCATCACGCAAATTTGGAGCTGGTTTTGAGGCACTTTCTGAAGTCCAAATTGAGCCCAAGTGTGCTTGTTGGAAAGCCCTACCTGTCTACTCTCCAACCCAAGTAGAATTTCTGAATTTGGTGCCCATTTGCCCCTCTAAAACTGAATTCTCCCAAGACTTCTTCCTGTGTGTCAAAATAGGGGCAGAGAGGTCATTTTTTGGGTGTTTTTGACCTCCTAAGGACTCAAACCTGGCCCAAACTTCTTGGCCATGCACCAACAGTCATGATTTTCCATGGAAAATCCAAAAATGCAAACATTTTGTCATTTGGAGCTCCCTATTGTAAGCACGCGCCAGGTGGTGTGACGCACAGGGAAAAAAACCTGTTTTTTGCACAAAAATTTCAAAAAACACCAAAAATGCCCCAAATTTCTTGAAATTTGGGCTGGAGCTTCCTTATCAAGTGTTATGCTAGGAAAAAGACGCTTCGGCCAATATCTAAAGTTGATCGAGCTCCCTTTGCCTCTTTTGATTCTTGATTGTCTCCCTCAATTTCGCCTTCAAATTCCTGATTCGGGCCTTGCACACTTTGTTTCGCGCCATGTAGTGTAAAGCCATGTGTCTCAGCAATGCATGGTCCTTGTCGGCCTTGTCCAGAAGCCTCTCTAAGTGCATGTTAACTCTCTCGAGATTGGCCTCCCGATCCTCATTAATCTCTTGCTCCAATGACGTGAGCTCAACTCTTCTCCTTTGAGCGGCTTGGCGATTCTTGCGAATGTTTTGTAGCTCCATGATCGCTTGCTGATCCTCAAGCTATTTGCTCCTCTGCTCCAGATATTTCATGTTCCATTTGGATCTTTCTAAATCAAGGTACAAGGCTTGAATCTCTGCTTGCTGCTCCTGGATGATCTCTTTAAGCTGTGCACTTGGTGCATCTGTATCTGTATCATCATCATGAAGGAGAACGAATTCGGTCTCTCGTTCACCTGATGGCTCACCTGAAGGCCCCTCATCCTGCATTGGCTCCTTGCCTCTGTCCTATTCCTGTGATGCTGCTGGAGGAAGCGGGGCCCCTTCCACCCCAGGTGGAGATAACACTCGCTTTGCCGCTGCAAACAAACGTCTGGTGCCCTTTTGATATGTGATGAAAAGCAGCACACTAGCAGTCTCATGGTGCTCAGACCGATGAGAAGGTTCACCCTCATGCTTAACCTCTGTTACTCTCCGTGAAGCTCTGAAGAAATCATGTGAGATGAAATCATCTCAAGTGATGCCCTGCAATCCAAGCTGATGAACCACCAAAATCTTGATAAGAGCAAAATGATAGACACTGTTAAGTTGCTGCTAAGGTGTTTTGTGCTGTATAAAGGTGGTCATCCTCTCTATGTTCCGGCAAATGAAATACGGAATGTTCATCATCCGTACCCTGGTGAAATGCATGAGCAACCTGATGTGGTAAGCATAAAGACAAGAGAACCATCCCTCACAACTGAAATATTTCATGATCAATCTCATTAGTGGAGCATATTCATCCTTTAGATATCGGAATGGGAACACTCTCTTGAGATGCCTTAAGAAACTGGTTTTGATGTATGGCTCATAATGCTGCCGGTCAATCTTCTTTTTCTTGTGCCATGGTTCACCAATGTTCGGTATACCGGTTGCCAATGAGACGGATTCTGGTGTAAGTGTGAAGGTGACACCAGCCAAGATAGCTTGATCTCTATGCAAGTGCAGCACAAAAAGACGAGCCAACTCATGATGAAATTGGACACTAGCTACCTTTTGACAAAACTCATAACATGACTAATGCTGAAAACATGACATAGCAAGAGGACAGGCCTGCAATTCTGTAAGGGTGGTCGGTTCCTCTCTCACATGTCTACCACTTTGATGAGGCCTCCGGGGTGCCTCTTCTTCCAATGGAGAGTCACTTTGGGTTTCCACCCCATAGTCCGATGAATGCTCAGATGACATGACTGCTATACAAAATACCCTGAAGACAAGATGACTGTTGTGTATGAACTGTACTTGAACTGCCCTTTTTGATGTGTTGAAATCTTCCACCAAGGGGAAAATGCAACAAGGGACTGTTAGGAAGGGGAATAATATGAAGGGATTAGGGACTATGAGGAGGGATTTTATTTAGGGAGTAGGGGGTTTAGGATATTTTTATATAGGGTAGGGTTTGGGGTTTTACCTTTGACAAATGTGTGGAGGGGATAGGGAATAGGATTTTAGTAGCATTTTAGGATAGGGAGAAATGGAAAAAGTGGAATAGGGAAGAAGGGAATGAGGGCAAGAAGGAAAAATGAAATGGGGGAAGAACCTTGGCACCAACACAATGATTTTGTAACCCTAACAACATTTGCTTTGCTGATTTTAAGTGGTAGGGTTTAAGAGTTTTTGTGCAACCATAAGCCACCATTTACTATCATCATACTAACATAAAATGGATGAAACACTGAGAGATTGACCCCACCTGGTAAATTCAAGGGATTGAAGACAATTGGTTGCAAATTTTGAGCAAAATCAGGCTTCTGTGTATATGCGCTGCGCCAAGAACCCAGTGCACCGCGCTCTCTATTTGCGTCGCGCCCGTTCAAATTAACACTGGGCAGATATCCATAGTGCGCCGCGCTACTCCCCCTGTGCCCCGCGCTCCAATTCTTAACACAGCCACGACCTTTCCAAACGACAGTTTGCTCTCCAACCTCCAAATTCGACTTTGCAACAAGATTTCTTGAATGTAACTTGACACAAATGATTTACACAACTTGGAGAAATATGTTGCAAGAGTTGGATTTGATTTTTTCTTCCTCCAAAACCCATTTTGTAATTTTTTCACTTTGACACTTTTTCACAATTAATACAACTCTACTCTTCGCACTTCCTTTTGATTTCTTTGACTAAAATGACAAAAAAAAATTGCGATTTTTTGCAGGGGTAGCCGACATGGAATTTGGCTAAGGAGACCAGGGCTGTAGTTGGAGAAATCCACTGAGAAACTTTTGAAATTTTTTACAAATGACAAACTGTTGACTTTTCTTCAAAATAGAGTTTTGAATAACAGTGGTATTCTATCAACATGACGATGAGAATATTTGAATCACAACTTTATAAGAGCTTCCCTCTGGCCTTGCTGGCTTTATTGGACCTTGCTTGAAGACCAAATGACCAATCCGTAGACTTAATGACCGAATGACTCTTGTCCATTAAAAGATCAAACATTGACTGTCATGGACTTTAATACACATTGGTGAAAAGACCTAAGCCAGCAGGTGCAAGACATGAGGGGAATGAATGATAAGGCCCTTCTGTCAGATCATGGCATGCCCCTAGCGGAATGCAGCTAAGTGAATGGAGCAAGACACCTAAAAATGAAATGCAGAAAGAGTTTTGATCTCTAACGGAGGACTGACAAGACTGACTCTAACATTGGCTCCAATGGGGGATGGTAGCTCCTTGGAGGTGCCAAGAATGGCAGATCTTTGGGAGAGTAGATAGTTCCTTCGTCCATTGGGCTATGGAGTCATCATTTCGACAAACGACATGCAACTCTTGACTCATTTATTAACTAAAACTTGACTCGAACTGACTCAAATTTGGACTTAAAATGACTCAAAGACTGACTAGACAAACTCAAACCAAAACTGAAATAAAATGGTATTTACAGTGACAATGGAAACAATAGAAACAACTCAGAAGTGGTACTGCTTGAGCAGCCGACCATTGATCGGCCCTCCTGGACAATCTTCCCCATTCATTTCCTTCAGAAGAAAGGCATTTTGACCCCGATATGCTGCAATCTTGAAGGGACCTTTCCAGAGATTCTCGAATTTACCGTGCTTACCCTTTTCCTCATTCCTTGCATCCCACTTCAGTACTACATCATCCAGCTGAAATTTGTCCGCCTTTGCTTTTCTGTCATAAATTTTCTTAATTTTCTCCTGCAACTTGGATGTGTTTTGGAAAACTTCTTCTCTGGTCTGCTGCAAATGGATCATCTGATTCAATCTTCTCTGCATAGGATCATCTTCACTGCCGACTTCCTGAAGAAGTTTGACTACTGGGGCTGCGAGAGAGGTAGGAAACAAGGCATCAAATCCATACACAAGCTCAAAGGGGGACATACCAATGGATTTCTTCTGACTGACCCAATCTGCCCAAAGTGAATTTACCAACTTCTTATGCCAGCTCTTCTTGTTGATTTCTAGAAGCTTCTTAATGATATTGACCAAAGATTTGTTAGAGGACTCCGCCAATCCATTGCCTTGTGGATGATAGGCAGTTGAGTGACCCAAAATGATGTGATATTTATGACAAAACTCTACCATCCTTTTCGATTTGAAAGCTGTTGCGTTATCAGTGATTAATTTATTCGGGCAACCAAAGCGAGACAAGATGTTATTTTCAAGGAATGAAATAATTACCGTATCTGTAGCTTGTCTGGTGGGAATTGCTTCGATCCATTTCGTGAAGTAATCTGTTGCTGTGAGAATCCATCGATGCTGACCGGAAGAAGCAGGATGAATTTCACCAATGAAATCCAACCCCCATTGCTAAAAAGGGGCACTCACCTCAATGGGCTTAAGCGGCAAAGGCTGTAATTTCTGCCTTCCTTCAAAAATCTGGCATTTATGACAGCTCTTGAAAACCTTATACACATCAACAAACAATGTTGGCCACTAGTATCTCGCTCTCAAAACTTTATTTGCTGTTGTTTTCCAAAAAAGGTGACCACCACAATCCCCTTCATGGAAATCCTCCATGACCTGCTTTGCTTCTTCTTCCACCAAACAATTCAAAAGAACACCACCGGGATCTTTCTAATAAAGTGCAAAATTTAGAATGCAAAACTTGGCAGCCTTTAATTTGAGAGTTCTATCTTTGTTTCTAGTCATGCCGGGTGGTGGTGAAAAATTTTGAAGCACATATATGATGTCTGAATACCACGGAGAAAGAGAAAAAATTTCAGATCCCGGAATTGACAAACCTTCCTCATTCTCATCGGACATAGTAGCGATCAGATTTATGTCTAAGGCGTGCAAATTTGATTCGGCCATTAACTTTGCTAATCCCTGTCCTTTAACTAGCTTTGTGGGCTTTATCTCCACATCATATTCTAACAAAGCTGTGATCCACTTGCCTCCGCTTCCTTCCAGATCGGTATGCACTAAAACATCTTTGACAGCAGCATTAGGAACATAAGCCAAAATATGAGAATGCAGAATGTATACCCGAAAATCTTTCAATGCTTTCACAAGTGCGAGAGCTTGCTTCTCAATGATATTGTACTTTAAGGCTGCATCTCTTATAGTTCTGTTGAAGAAATCAATTGGTCTTTCGTGATCATCTCTTTTCTGCATCAACACCGCTGCCATAATATGCTCCGAAGTGAATGAAAACAATATAAAATCCTGAGTGTATTTCGGGCTGATTAGAACTGGAGCTGAGGAAAGAGCCAATTTGACTAAATTGAAAGATTTTACAGCCTCTTCCATCCACTTCACTTGGCTTTCCTTCTTAAGCATGTTTGTGATCTCTCTTAGGTGCTCAACAAGATTAGGTACAAAGCGGTGTAAAAAATTCATTTTACCATTGAACGATTGAATTTCCTTCTTATTCCAGGGCAGATCAATTTGCTGAATTGCTTGTACATGTGCAGGATCGATACGAATGCCATCTTTTGAGATAATGTGCCCAAGTAGTTTGCCCTCCTCCATGGCAAACAAGCTCTTTTTCGGATTCAACGATATACCATATTTTCTGCACTTTTGAAAGACAGTTTTCAAATGATACATGTGTTCTTCATCAGATTTGGAAAGCTCCCTCAGATCATCAAGGTATACAACCAAAAAGACATCCTTATCATTTTTGAAAGCCAAGTCCATTGCCCGCTGAAAGGTGGCACCCGTGTTCT
The DNA here is from genome assembly GCA_031772625.1 of Pinus tabuliformis. Lineage (NCBI taxonomy): Eukaryota > Viridiplantae > Streptophyta > Pinopsida > Pinales > Pinaceae > Pinus > Pinus tabuliformis. The sequence continues at coordinate 460,547,870 of CM062816.1, read as the reverse complement.
TCAAACTGAAAGGCATTTTAGCGTAATGAAAAGTTCCCCATGGAGTAGCGAATGCTGTCTTGTCTCGGTCATCTTCATGGACTGAAATTTGGTTATATCTAGAATAACCATCAAGTAGTGACATACGAGATGCCCCAACTACTCGCTGAAGTATATGATCCATTTTGGGCAGTGGATAGTTATCTTTCAATGAAACTTTATTGAGATTCCTAAAATCAATGCACAAGCGAATCTCACCTGTCTTCTTCCGCACGGGCACCAAATTGGAGATCCAATCCGAAAATCTGATGGGAACGATGATTCCTGATTTGTATAACCTGTTTATCTCCTTTTCAATTGATGGCAGCAGTTTTGGATTTAGTCTTCTCAACTTCTGTCTAAAAGGTTTCTGATTAGGCTTAATGGGTATAGTGTGCTGAATGATATTAGTATCATATGTCTTCAAGTCAGAATAATCCCAAGCAAACACGTTAGCAAATGAAGACAACAAACTGACATATTTGGCTTTCATCTTTTGTGGCAATGCTTTAAACAATTTTACCATTTTAGGATTAGCAGCTGTTCTGATATTGACCTCTTCAACACCCTTCTCTGTTGGTTGCAATGTTGGTTTGCGGGCTACGTCATATTGATCAAAGAGTTCTTCTAAATGTATCAAGCCTTTAGGGATGATGTTATCCTTCAGCTACAATATGTCCATTTGATTGATCTGCACCTCATCTTTGCCATCATCATTTTCTTCATCAATTGAGGTCTCTTTGAACTTACCTTTGTTTTGCAGAAAATCATCAATCTCCTCATCATCTTGGAAGACTTGCCAATACCTCTGATTTTCGGGGACAATTGGACGATACTTGACATGGATTTCGAATTTATTACTGGAGTTCATTGGAATCTTCAAACTACTGGCTGCCTTAGCAAGAGCATCAACAATGTTGTTTTGAACACGAGGCACACATGTCAAGGTATATTCTGAAAATAATTTCAGGATGTCTAGGACTGCATTCTGGTAAGCCTGCATCTGAGGATGTTTTGCTTGATATTCGCCTCTAACCTGCTTAATCACCAATTCGGAGTCACCATATATTGCAATCCTCTTAGCATTCAACTTTCTTAGAATCTTTAGGCTAGCAATCAGAGCTTCATACTCAGCCTCATTGTTCGAACAATCAAAATCTAATTTGTAAGAGCATACCCGCACATTACTAGGCACCTTGTTCGGGGTGGAGAAAGGACTGCGTACCCAAATACCAATTCCAGCACCATCTTTTCCCACTGCACTGTCGAAATCCATGGTCCATAAACCTTCTTCCTCTTCTTCCAAGTGCCGAAATTTTGCTGGCTCTGTTTTTCCTGCTTGCTGTCCATTATCTTCAGCTAATTTCTCAATGGTGTTTTGCTGTCCTCGTCCTTCTTTCTTCAAAACTTCTCTAAAATTTTCTACTATTTCTGGAATGCTTTCTACTTCAACTAACTGACTATCTACATCATTAAAACTATCTAAATACAAAACAAAAGACTCTAGATCTGTATGTACATAATTAATTGAATGATTAATGGGTTTCTCCTTGTTTGTAATCATGTATTTCATTTTTTGTTCCCGATACAGTTTTCTCATCTGGCCAAACACCAGAATTGTTACATAGGAGAAATCTAGTTGTAGTGTCCCTTTCAATTTTGCTGCCCAAGACCTGGAAAGAAGCATGCCGAACCTGGGAGGAATATCCACTACTGTAATATCCATCAAAACATTCTTCACTGGGATTTGATCCAGACTTACAACCAAGTCTTTGATGAGCCTGATACATCTTACTCTGCTGGAATCAAACGAATAGAGATCATGGTATTTCCAGGTGATTTCCAAACCCAGCTTATCCATGATAGCCTTGGGCATGAGATTGTGACAAGCTCCAGAATCGAACATGGCATTGTGTAACACAAAATCATGCAATCTTAAACTGATATAAAATGGTGGCACATCATTATCTGGAGACTCACCATTCAATGCTGGCCCAAAAATCATTTCGGGTTGATCATCTTTGACATTCACCATATCAGACATTGGATCACAATTCAAAATCCTAGAAACTTGCCCTCTATAACTGTTGTTATTCATTATTTCAGTCAAGGGAATGGATACCTTCAATTTAGATATTTCATTCTCCAAACTAAAAGTGGAAGTCTTTTCTACCTCTTTGACCGGGACTTCTTTCCTATCCTTTTCTCTCGATACAATTTGCTTTGACCTTTCTGCTGATGGTGAATTGTTGCTGTCAGGTCCAAGTGCCTCTTTGCCTTTCTTTTGTGCAACTGACGAATCATTCTTTGATGCCGAAACTTCCTTCCTCTTCTGAATTGGGTTAACTGGCACATCTCTATTTCTAAGTGAATATTGCCGCTACTGAGCGGACAGAGCATTCATATAGCCTCTTTGATACTCCTCTAATTCTTCTTCCAAAACTGTGTCACTTGCTAGAATGAAATCCGCATCTTTGTGTGCAGTTGAACTTTCCGCATACTCCTTGTTACACAGTAATTTGTCACTGCCTTCCTGTCAGTCACCCTGCTGTGCCAATCACTAAGTTCATGCCTTCTGAACTGGCCCAAAAACCCATTTTTCTAAAGTTTTATTCATCAGCGCGTCTGTTTGCAGAATACCCGCGATGACTGGCGCTCCATAGTGTATTTCGCGCGCTGCCAGCTCGGAAGGACATCACTTTTCCGCGCTGGTTGCCAGCGTGCCTTTCCCGTGTTCTTCCGCGCTGACATGACTGTCCCAGTTATGTAGACGCGGCGACATCGCGTCAGTTGCCTCATAATCCGCGCCGATCCAGTTTGGGCGAATTTGTTCAAACAACCAGCCTTTCAGATAACTCCAGGCTTGGTTGTTAGCTTTGTGAATGTCGACTCCCTTCTATGGCATGTCTGTTCGACCCTTTGCAACCATTTCCCTCAAGGATAAGCTCATCCTTCCACCCTTTTAGGAGGCTCCTTCTCCTACATATACTTCCACCATTACCATGAGGAGCGAGTTAGACATAGCTTGGATTGTATAGAGCTTATAGTGCTCGGATTGCTGCTACTATAGGTATTTGGTGTGCTAGGTGTGGAAGTGATTGATTGCTTAGGGAAGGTTGTTTTGTGTTGCTTGTGTGAGAGAGAGAGTTGTTTGTCTTGGGAGAATCATCCTCAAAGGTGAATGCTTGAGATACATGCTGACTGGCCCCTCCTGAGAAGGTTACCGACGTCAGAACATTTGGTTGTACTCTTCTCTATTCTGATTAATAATAGATGACTGCTATTATTGTTCCATTCTCATTTGTACTTGCAATGGTTAAATGTGAATTACATCTTTTCTGACCGATGTATGGTTGCTTTTACTAGATTTCACGCTTGCGTTTGTTTCCTCTTCGTGTGTGCAGGTATCTATTCGCGGAGATCGCGGAGGATCGTGATCAGCCAAAACGAAGGAGCGAAGGCAACATCTCTTCGTCAAACGACAGCGCTGGAATCCAAGTAGGTGCTCTTTACCTCTTGTTTAATTGTAATTAGGAACATGCATAGCAGCATTGTTTGATTGTTGCTAGACCCTTGCTGGGCTAGTAGGGATCGCCTCTATCCGTAGAGGGGATTTACCTCTCCAACAATTTGGCGACTCCGCTGGGGATCAGCCTTTTTGTCTCTTGAGTCCACTTTTGTGTTTGACTTTGATTGGTCTCTTTCTCTGAGATTCTGGGATTGTCTCTCTGCTTATAAACTTTCTGGGTACATCTGGGAAGTGTCTTGATTGTTAGAAGGCTTTTGCTTTTGGTTTGGGAAGTTTTTGCTTTAGCTTTGCTTGTTTTTTATCCTCAGCGCGTTTTAATTCAGAACAGTCGCGCTGACATCGCGCCCCTGTTCCTTTGGTATCCTTTTCATCGCGCCCTTACGTCTAACAGTCGCGCTGACCTCGTTTTTAGAGACAACGCGCTTTATTCGTGTCCTTCCGCGCTGGCATCGCGTCCACGCTTCTTTGTGATCTGTGTCATCGCGTCTGTGTGGTTTCTTTCCGCGCTGACCTCGTTTTTCTGAGACAGCGCGCTTTATCCTTGTCCTTCTGCGCTGACGTCGCAAAGTTGCTACAGGGCTCCTCCTGTCAGCGCCGAGTTGCTGAAGGCTACCCGCGCTGGTCCTGTAAAGTTCATTTTTGACCAAATTAGCCTCCTGAACCTCTTGCTTTGACTATCCCTTCTTCTCTCCACCTGCTTTGTGACTTGCTTTTCACTGTCTGAACTCTGAACTCCTTGATTGCGAAGTCTGGATCCATAGGGTTCCGTTTTTGCTTAGTTTTTGGTTTTGCAAACACCTTCCCTTTTGCTTTCGCTGCTTGGTTTGTGTTTACACCGTCACTTTTTCGATTGCTGAATGGTTTTGAGTCTCTAATTGACTGGTTGTAACTCTCATCCTTCGGGTGTTTGCCCTTTTCTGTTGATTTTGCACTCTAGCCCTAGGGTATCTAGTGGCCGTGTGTGTGTCAAGCCTTCCGTAGGGATCTTGTTTGCTTGTTTGACCAGCCAACTTCAGATTCGTTTGTGCACTTGTTCAGTGATTGTTGGAGTGTCTTTGGTTGTGTTTCCGTGTTTTTCGCTTTCTCCTTGCTTGCAATCCTTGCTTGACTTGCCGAGCTTAGATCACATAGCTCGTGCAGAACTTAGTTTTCTCGTCGATTTGGAAATCTTTGTTGGGTGTTTTGGGAACTTTGTGTGCTTTCATTAGGCAATTACATTTTGCTTGGTGTTCTAGTTCCTCCAAATTATTTTAGATGCTTTGTGTCACTGAAAGAAAATCAAACTAGTGGCTTTGCTTTTAAAAATTGAAAAGGAAAAGAATGTTTCATTGATTTGCATTTTCAAAAGAAAAAGTTTCCTTTCCTCGCTTTTAGTTGCATTAGGCTGTTTGATTGGTTGTGTTCGTTTTGTTTGATTGAAATCTCTTTACCCTTCCATAGCTAGAATTCATCGAACAAAATGATTCTCTTTGGCATGTAGTTTGCATCTAGGTAATTGTGAGAGAACATACGATAGGACCTGAAATCGAAACTTAATCTCAAGATCAACTGTAAAATGAACCGAATGAATCTAAAAACGCATTGGAACTAAACGCAAATATCTAGAGGTCTAGGTTAGAGACGTGTTCCGGCGTCTTTAAACATAGTCACTGTTGTTTCACATTACGGTTGGGTGATTCCTCCTTCTGTGACTCGATAGTGGTCTAACACGGACTGTGCTCCCACGTACCATCGCGTATATAGGGAGACCCCACTAGGCTTTTATCCTTGATCCATAGGAAGCCGAGTCTGCCGCCTTACGATTCGCAATGCAGTGAACACAGCATTCACGAAGATTGACCACCCGTACCCTAAAAAGTATTCTGTGGTTTTGCGAAAAGTCTGGCACACCTTTTACCTAGAATCTCTAGAGCAGTCACTTTTGATCCTTTTCGGACTCCCTAAATGAAAAGGTGTAAGTGAGCGTCTTGTCACTTCGTGCTCATTAAATATTCGAAGGAGACTGGAGTCATCTTTTCGTCCTTTTCTCGACTCTTGAAACATGAAAAGGTCAAGTCTAATTCCAATGTCTTAAAAAAAATTTTCGGCTACGATAACATTTCCTGTTAGATCTTGTGTGCGCTAGTTTGAGTAGGGTCGTCTATCGTTAGTTTCCTTTAGGTTTTCTAAGGGGCCTTGTCATCCTGGCTGACCCGTCAACTCCCGGTCCAAGTGATCAAGGTTCTCCATCTTCTGTTGCTCCAGAGGTACCAGTTGTAAGCGGTACTCTTCCCATTGTTCCGAGTATCCAGCCTATCAACGTACGTGCCCCAGGCGACGAAGACTATATAGAAGATTGGAATCCTATCTGGGAGCCCGATTATACCCCTCGTACCCCTCGTACCCCTCGTACTCCTCTCAGTATGTCGTCTCCAATGTCTACTTCCCCTATGGATGAGACAGCTTCCAGCACAGGCGAGACGCCCGTGGTGACGGACATTGAGACTCCGATCCTGGCTTCCTCCCCGCTCCCTCCACGATATCAATCAGTGAGGGATAGGATAGCCGCTAGGACTACTTCTACGACTATATGGGATCCTAGTCTCATCGCCTCCACCGGGCCCTTCGTTTCGCAACCCCTTAGTACACCCCTTACGTCAGGGCTTAACACGCCCGTTACCTCAGTTCCCACTAGACCCACCGTCTGTGTAGCACGTTCGACTCCGGTCGTCAGTGCTGTACCGGCGTCCTCATCTACGAACCCTGAAGCTGGTCCCTTTTCTGGTGGCATTCCAGGAGCAGGACCGTATGATGCTTTTGGGCAACCCATTACGGACCCAGATTACGAAGGTCCCCTCTTTTATTATGATGAGAATGGTGAGTACCTCGAGAGCATTTCAGTCCTTCCTCATCGTCCTTTCGATGAAAATGAGGAACCTTTGAACATGAGGTACGACCCCACCTCTCATGTTTTTTATGGGAACCGGGACCCTCCCGTACAGCCTCACGGACCACCCAATCAAGGCCAGCCGCCTTATGTGCAAACCCCTCAAGGGCAACCACTTTATGGCCCGCCTTACCCAGGACAATCTGGGGGCCCACAGGGACAACCCTACCAAGGACAACCCTCGGCCATTGGAGGTCCGTCGTATTCGTATCAAGGTCAACCTACTGGGTATCCAGGGCAACCTGGTACTCAGCAAGGTTACCCGACTGGACAACCAGGGCAGCCTTACGTTCAGCAAGGCCAACCCGGTTTCCAGCAAGGGTACCCATCTGGACAAATTGGGTCAGCTTATAATCCTCAAAATCAACCAGCAGTCCAGCAGGGATACCCTCTTGGGCAGGGTGGGCAACCCTATGTTCAGCAGGGTCAACCCACTGCTCAATCCATGAATCCTTCTGGGCAAGGGGGGCAACCGGCTATACAGCAAGGCCAACCCTCTGCTTAGCCTATGCACCAAGGAGGGCAGCCTGCTATGCAGCACGCCCAGCCCTCTGCTCAGTCTGGTCACCCTGGGGGGCAAACGGGCCAACCTTCTACGCAGCAAGGTCAACCCGCTGTCCGCCCTAATCGTCCAGCTGGACAAGCTGGCCAACCTCGGCGTCAACCAGCTATCCAGCCAGCTCAGTCATCCGTTCCGCAAAGACCACCCTTGGTGGCGCATGGACAACCTGGTGCCCAGCAAGTTTATCCTGCTGGCCAACCAGGCCCATCTCAAATCCAACCAAGTCAACCTTCGGGACAGATGGTTCAACCCCAGCCGGTTCAAGGACACTACCCTGGGCCTCAAACTCAAACAGGTTATCAACCTCCTTACCAAACGCAGCCTGCCTATCAGGCTCCGTATGGGGCCCAGCAACCATATGGCTACCAGCAACCCCAGGGGCAGAATCAGTTTGCTCCTTATCAAAATTATCAGCAACCACAGGTCACTCCTTACCAAAACTATCAATATGGTGCACCTGCGGGCCAAGCTGCTAATACATGGGGTGCTGGGGGGCAGTATCAGGGTCAATCGTCTGCATATGGACAAAATCCGTATGGACAGAACCCCTCTGGACAAGGACCCTACGCGCCCGGCCCTTTTGGGCCAGGCCCGTCGGGACAAGGTCCTTATGCGCCTGGCCCTTTTGGGCCAGGCCCGTCGGGACAAAGTTCTTATGCTCCAGGCCCTTTCGGGCCAGGTCCATCTGGACAAGATCCCTGGGGGCAACCACCATCTGGTTGGAACCCTAATACTGCTTCGAACCCTCAGCCTCGGATGTCCTTTAATCCTCAGCTGCCATTTTTAGCGACGTTGGAACTTCCGGATGTGTCCAAGTTAACAAATGATCCCATTTTGCATAATCCATATTGGCCGCCGGTTCCAACTAAAATACCTGGTGATTGTCCAAAGTTTGACGGTAAGGCAGGAGAGGATCCTCAAGCACATGTTATGAATTATGATCTTTGGTGTTCATCGAACTCATGGCTTGATGACTCTATCCGGCTTCGCCTCTTTCAGAGGACTCTCACCGGTGCAGCTGCGAAATGGTATATTGAGCTGAATCGCGGTATGTTTCAAGACTTCAACTCGTTAGCTATGGCATTTTTAACCCATTTTCAGTTGCCCATTCGGTACGAGACTGGGACTAATCTCCTCACGTCTTTGAAACAGGACACGGCTACGCACATCTCTGATCATATACATGAATGGAGAAGGCGTCGTCGTTTGATCAAATTCTGGATTCCTGATCAACTCCTGACCGACTGGTTTACGACCTCCTTTGTGCCCAAAATTGCAAAAGATATTGCCATGGGAGCTTGTGTAACTGAAGAGCAAGTGATCGCGCGAGCTCAGTACCTAGACTTAGTCTATTCTCAGTCAGGTACTCTATATGAGTATTTGCCAGATGCTCCGAGGCCTGGGAAGACCAAGGCTCCGCCGAAACCATCAGTAGATGGAGTCATTGGCTCTGTCAATTCGTCATCAAAGAAATCCTCCGCAAACCCTGGAAAGCAAAAGCAAAATGCTTCCAATGAAAATGCTTCTCAGGGCCCATCAAATTCTGTTAGTACCTCAGAGGTTAACGCCGTTCAGTCCACCGCGGCGGACAAATCCTCAAAAGGGAAAGGGAAGGGGAAAGGAAAACCGAAAAATGAGAATAAACAACCCAAGCAGGAACCTTCTAAAAATTCATCTGAAGATGGAGCCAAGCGAAAACCTAAGTATCCTTGCCTCATCTGTGAGGAAGATCACTATACCAAAGACTGCCCTAGGTGGTCCGAAGTTAGTCAGTTATTGAAAGGCGCTCCTGGACCTCCTGCCGTGTTGAAAGAACCTTTCCCTTCCCAACAGACGCATCAGGTGGCTGACCCCTCTCAGTCCTCTTCCTCGTTCGGTTCTCAAGTGTTCATGGCTGGCACCATTCCCATCCATGTTTCGACTCGAGCAAAAGATTATCCTTCTTCAGCCGGGAAGGAGCCGGAGATTCCCTCCAGTGCTCCTCCGTCCAGTTCTGGTCCCCTTCACATCGAACGGCCCAGCGCTGAGACGATCCCCCGACCCCCTCCTAAAGGTGTACTCAGGAAGTCATCCTATAACCCCAATGCTCGTGCCGCCCAGCACTATAGCATTGTCGAGGACTTAGCTCAGGCTCCGTCTGCTATGTCCGCGTTAGAAGTCCTCCAGAGCTGCCCCTCACAGAGGAAGTCCCTGCTATCAGCCATTGGTGGTATCGACCCGGCAGATTCGGATTTGATTACTTTTGATCTCGAGGGTTTTTCCCAGAGACTGCCTTACCAAGTAGCATTCCTTATCCAGGTCATCATTAATAGCAAAACGATTCATCGTACCGTTATTGATGAAGGTGCCTCAACCTGTATCATGTCAGTCGCTTGCTGGAAGGCTATTGGTTCCCCCGCTCTGAGTCAGTCTCCTACGACCCTAGAAGCGTTCGATGGAAGAGAATCTCGCCCTTACAGTATTCTCCAACGTTTACCCATTTCCTTAGAAGGCAAGACAGTCGAAGTAGAGGTAGAGGTCGTTGACGCAAATCTCACGTACAACCTCCTCCTCGGCCGCAGCTGGACATATGCCATGCAGGCCGTAGCGTCCTCCTTATTCCGTGTCATTCGTTTCCCTCACCAAGGAAAGATTATCACGGTGGACCAGCTCTCTTTCTTCGCCTCTTCCTCCGAAGGTAATGTGCCATTTGTGGAGCATACCTCCAAGTCCTTAGAAAGTGTGGGAGCCGGACTTTTCAAAGATCCTGCTTTGATGGGAGTCTTTCCCCTCCCACCTCCCAATCTCGCCTCTGTCAATATGATCTCTGTACGTTCAGATCCATGGGTTCTTCCTCCCCCGAATCAGGAAGACTCTTGGGGCGATATGATGCCATTGAGTCCTGCCGAGCTCAATTACATCGAGATTGTCGCTGCATCGGCTCCACCCCCTGAACCTGCTTTTCCAAGTAGTGTTCCCGATTCATATGATCATTTCCCATGGTTAGGGGATGAGCCTACTTCGGACCCTTTGAAAGAGATTTTCCCGTCCGATGAGGCCATTATAGAGATTATGTCTCTAGAAGAGCTCCCTTGGTTAGATCACCACCATCGCTCTTCGTTTCTCCCTCCCCATCCGGAAATGGCCGCATGTCTCGAGCGGTTCGCTTCATGTGTCCCATCTCCGCCTCTCCAAACACCTATCTAGCTATATCAAGTGTCGTCGGAGGGAAATTTGGGAAATATAACGCAAACCCAGCCAATCGACATCTCTGTCAAACCATGGATTGTCGAGCATATTCATATTGGAGTCACTTGTACTCCAGAGGAAGTTCAGCTTTATACCGCTTTATTTCGTGAATTCCGGGATGTCTTTGCATGGTCTTACGAAGAAATGCCCGGCATCGACCCTAGTATTGTGGTGCGCGAAATTCCTACTTATCCAGGTGCTAAGCCTGTTCGTCAGCGCTTACATCCAGTGCACCCTCGAAAGGCTGCAGCCATCAAGGCCGAAGTTGAAAAGCTTCTTCGAGCTGGTTTCATTTATGCCATTCCCCTCACGGAATGGGTATCCAATATAGTCCCTGTAAATAAAAAGCAGGGTACTATTCGGGTCTGTGTTGACTACCGCGATATCAACCGCGCCTGTCCAAAAGATAATTTTCCTACGCCTTTTATTGATCAGCTTATTGATGACTGCGCGGGAAGCGAGATTTATTCCTTTATGGACGACTTCTCTGGTTACAACCAGATCAACATAGCCCCCGCAGACCAGCACAAGATAGCTTTCATTTGTCCTTGGGGTACCTTCGCTTATAAGAAGCTCCCTTTCGGTCTCAAAAATGCCGGTGCCACTTTCCAGCGTGCGATGTCGTATGCTTTTCATGATATCCGACACATCGTACAGCCTTACCTGGATGACCTCCCAGCTCATTCAGCTAAACGTCAAGACCATCCATCTCATTTACGCGAAATCTTCCTCCGCTGTCGACACTACCGTATTCGACTTAATCCGCACAAGTGTGTCTTCTGCATGGAAGCTGGCCGACTACTCGGGTTCATCATCTCCCGAGAAGGCATCCGCTTGGATCCCCTCAAAGTTGAGGCCATTTTGAAACTTCCTCCCCCTGCCTCTTTGCAGCAATTGCAGAGCTTGCAGGGAAAAGCTAATTTTCTCAGACGATTTATCCCGAATTATGCCGAGGTGGCTAAAGGCTTCACGCGATTATTAAAGCGAGACACACCCTTTCGTTGGGATGCCATCGCCCAGGAGTCTTTTGAGCGCCTTAAAGACCTTCTTGTCTCAGCTCCGCTCTTAAGACCTCCGAACTATCACCGCGACTATATTCTCTATTTAGCTGCCGCTGACACCACCATCGGTATGGTTCTAGTGTAGGACGATGATGCTGGCACCGAGCATGTTATCTATTATCTTAGCCGCAACCTTCTGGATACGAAAACTCGCTACGCATACGTCGAAAAGTTGGCATTGGCAGCGGTCTGTGCTGTCCAACGATTCCGGCATTATATCCTGTTGCGCACAACGACCGTGATCTCTGATTGCAACCCCATGACCTACATTTTGTCACGTCAGCTGCTGGGGGGCAAATACTCGAAGTGGATTGTAATCCTCCAAGAGTTCGACTTGGAATTCACTGCAGCCAAGTCTAAGAAATCTCTGGTCTTTGCTGAACTGCTCTGTTCCTTACCATCTCACTCTGCACCATCCCGCTCAGAGGAGCATATTCCGGATGAAACTTTGTTTCTCATCAGCACCCTCGACCCGTGGTACGGGGATATTATCGTATATTTATAGACGTCTTCGTTCCGTCCCAACGTATCGAAAGATGCTCGACGACGAATTCGTCACCAAGCTCAACCATATCGTATCTTGGGCGATACCCTGTACCGCCTCGGCGTCGATTCTGTTCTTTGCCGATGCTTAACTCTCGAGGAGGCTGAGCGAGTCTTGAATGACTGCCACTCCGGCGCTTGTGGCGGCCATATGTCCGGATATGCTACCGCCCAGAAGATCCTCCGGGCTGGTTATTTCTGGCCTTCCATCTTCAAGGATTGCATCCTTGCTGTACGTGCATGTCACGAATGCCAGGTTTACCACCGGAAGATGCGTGCACCTGTTGCACCACTGCACCCTGTTGTAACCGTAGGTCCATTTGCTAAATGGGGCATCGATTATACATCTTGTAACCCTCGTTCGGCCGGGGGGCATGGGTACATTATCGTTGCTGTGGATTATTTCACCAAGTGGGCCGAAGCGATGCCTACATTGAACGAAGACGGTCACACAGCGGCGCAGTTTTTATTCAATCATGTTATCACTCGTTTCGGAGTCCCTCAGGCTATCGTTACAGATCATGGAAAGCATTTCCGAAATCATATGATGACGGAGCTAACGACCCAACTAGGCTTGCGCCAAGATAGTTCGTCACCGTACTATCCACAATCTAACGGTCAAGTTGAAGCCGTGAACAAAGTTTTGATCACTATGCTTCAGCGCACCGTCAATACGCACAAGTCTAACTGGCACCTTATGCTTTTCCCAGCCTTGTGGGCCTACCGGACTTATGTGAAGGATGCCACCGGTTTCACTCCTTTCCAGTTGGTTTATGGACTGGAGGCTACCCTTCCCGTCGAATGTGAGATTCCTTCATTAAAATTAGCTGTCGAGTTACTTCCCAACACCACTCCGGTGGAGGAACGGCTTCTTTACCTAGAATGGTTAGACGAGACTCGTCGTTTGGCTTCTCTGGCTATCGAAGCGTAGAAGAAGAGAGTCAAGGCTCACTTCGACCAGAATATTCATCCTCGTTCCTTTGTTGAGGGAGATTTAGTACTGCTCTACGATCAAGCTAAGGATAAGCTGGGGGCAGGGAAACTCGAATCTATGTGGTTAGGTCCCTACATCGTGAAAAGAGTTTTACAAAAGGGTGCATATGAGTTGATTGATTATGAAGGAAATCCTCTTGACAAGCCCTGCAACGGGCTGTATCTGAAGAAATATTATGCATGACTTCGCGCACTCACTTTGTATATACGTGTGTTTTGTGTGTTGTGCATGATTCCGTTTTTGCTTTGGTGTGAAGGCGTGTTTTGCCTCTTATTGTGCTCTCTTTTTCTTGTGTAGATGTCTAGTGCACCCTATGTTGGTTTCGCTGATGGCGCCTGCCGCAGCACTTGCAATTTGTCATCTGCGGCGTGGGTGATCTACGATCCTCACGGAGAATTGTTAGACCTTCAGGGTGTCTGCCTAGGTCGTACCACTAACAACGTTGCCGAGTACAGCGCTGTAATTGAATTACTTGCCGAAGCAGTTGACCTCGGCATCCGAGAATTAGTGGTGAACCTGGACTCCCAGCTGGTCGTCCATCAGCTTAACGGGCGATATTCCGTCAGAGACCAACGCATACTAAGGTTGTACCTACGTGTAAGATTGTTGGAACGGAACTTTGATTACATTACTTATCAACACATTCCAAGACGATTGAATACGTTGACTGATGCATTGGCAAATCGTGTGTTAGATAGACATTTGCGTAACAGATAACATCATGCAAGAAGACATAGAAAGCATAATAGAGTAAAGCATATGTAAATATTTTCTCAAGCATAGTTTGCATGTGTGTGTGTGTTTTTAAGCTTGTTTAAAAATATAAAATACATGGGTCATGTGTCATGCAAATTCATACATAAGATCACAATTGTACTGAATAAATGCATAACATAAACAAGACATCATCACATGTAACAATGATCCATCCAAAAAGCCGGTATGTATATATATCGTGTGGCGCACTAAGGCGCTCAAAAATAAGTGTATATGTCCAAAATATCAGTACATCTGAGTCATGTGTCTCAAAATAACAGTGGAAATAAAACCTAGGTGACTACGGAGCCGGGTGATGCTCTCTGTAGTACGCAGCTGCTCGTGCTACCCGCCTCAGAAGGCGGTGCACCCTGGGTTCCACCCCCACTGTATGGATCTGGTGCTCTAAGGGGACCTCCTCGACCCCCTGGTAGTCAGGCACTCCCTCCAGCAACCCCTCAAGGTTGCGAGCTACAGTCTCTGACGTGTCAACCCCTGGAGGGACTAAGGCCAGGGCTCCAGCTCCCTGTCCCTCTCTCCGTGCCTCGGCAGCCAGGCCAATCGGTCTAGTGGGCCCCACATCTGCATACCATGACATTTATTAGGACATGTACATGAAAAATTCAAAAACATTATAAAACTCAAAAAGTCAAGTGTTATACCTGCATCATCCCACTGTTCCCCTGGGGGCAGCACCATATCAGGGTCATTGCGGAAATCCATACCCGCGTATGGCCAGTCCTCCACGAAGATAACCTGCTGATCTAGCCAGTCCCGGAAGAATGCTCCCCAGGCATGTGGCCGGCCACCACCTCCGCGTGGCATGATGCGAGCCCATCGTGTGGCCCTCGTCTCCCGAGGACCCCTAGGAGCATCAACGGCCAGCGTCTGTAGCCGCATGGCTGGCACTCGCTCCAGAATGAGCGGGACCAGGATTGACCCGTAGCCGAACTGCTTCGTCTCTCCGCGACGACAGTTGCTCAGCTGCCTCTTCATGTTGTTGGTCACTGCTGTGGCCCAATCAAACATTCTAGGCTCGAGGCAATCGAGAGCTAGCATGAGGTGGGTCTTCGAAGCCTCATGGTTGGCCATGCTTCCCGCTGCCCGGGTCACCATGAACAGGATGGTGCGAAGGACCATGTTTCCCACCGTGGGGATTCCCACTTTCCCACTCCGCGTCTTCTCCGCCTCCGGACATACTCGGGCCATGAGATCATCTAGAGTACCGCCGCCAGGTCGTTGTCCCTCTATGATGGGCCTCGCACCCCGGCGTGACAACCCAGTCAGGAAAAAGATATCCATGTGGTCAAATTCAATATCTTGGCCCCGGATGGTAAACTTCCCATCCACCGGGTTCCACGCCCTGATCAGTAGCTCAAGGAGATCATGCTGGGCCCGTAGGCGCGGTGTGAGGAAAAACTTCATGAAACCGCAAGCCCGCATGGCGTTGCAGCATTCCGCACTTGCCCAAGCAGCTATATCTTCGACCTCGTGAGCTCTTTCCTGCCATTGGAAAGCCATTGCGTCCTGCACAAGCCATGAAAAGAAATTAGAAGTGCTGGCATGGAATTTTTTACGTTCAAAATTGAAAACAAAATTTTTTCCGCGCCAGCGCGGCTGTTTTAAAAACAGCCGCGCTGGCCATGGCCGCCCTTTGTTATTTTTCAAGGTCAGCGCGGAAGAACACGGGTTTTCCGCGCTGACCCGAAGTTGGGCGCGTTTTGTCCTAATTCGGCCAGCGCGGACCCGCGTGGGAAATCCGCGCTGACCGAGAGCGCATCCATGCGCCAAGAATTTGTCCAATTGGGCAAATTCGACCGTTAAAATCCTAAAAAATATGATCAAAATGCAGGGCAAGGAGAGGAGAACCTACCTGGAAGAAACGGTTCGAAGAATGGTGTCCGTACGAGCTGGAAATCGCTCCGTCAACTTTCTGGCTTCTCCACGTCCTTCACGTCCAGAAATGGTAAAATGGTAAAATGATTTTTCACCCCCCCTATTTATAGTAAAAAGCTCATAAATGTCCATATTTTTGGGTTTCTACCATCTTTTGCCATAAATTTAGCCCTAGATTTATTAAATACATGTTTTAATATGTTTTTTTTTACATATCGAATGGATTTATGCGGGTAGTGCTCTTGTGCAGGTTCGAATAAAAGGTGAAAATCATCATGGTCCTGAAATCACTTGGTCCCAACAATGTCGTCTTTGAGCTCTTTTCCGACATAAAACGAGAAAAGATGGCCGAGCCTCCTTTCAGCTCGTTAAAGGGAACGAGAGGCGGTCATTTTAAGCTCTTTTTCCGACCGTATAACTTAAAAAGATTGCCGGGTGTTTGTCGTTTCGCACTCGTTATCGGCCCTAAAACGACGTGTTTTCGACCGCTTTTTTACTTTTTCGGGTCCAGAACACTATTTACGAAAAGTACTCCTCGATCGTAATGGTCGGGCGGTTCTTTCGAGCATTGTTTTATACTTTTTCGGGCTCGAGAGACACAACTGTACGAAAAAGGACCCCCCTGGAGTCTTCTTTTCTGCTGTCTTTTCAGACTCTCTAAACAAGAAAAGACGCCGAGTTTTTCCTTTGTCAGGCTCGTTAAACACTTGATGACATCGGACATTGTCAAAATGACACTCTTCAAGCATATGCTATCCCCGTCAAGCTTATCATCCAAAAATAACCGGGGTACCTGCCAGAAATGGTGGGGAAAATGGAACTGTAATCATAGTCGTGTCGGCAGTATGTCGCTCTTGAACATGGCACTCTTCTGCTTCGTGTCTGGGTGGGACCATCTCATCTTGTTTTTCACTGGCCTCCGTGGGTTTGGGTTATCCTATTCGACCTCTCATCTGCCCATCGCCATCATCACTATACCTTTTGCTCATTTGATGTCCAATACTGCCAAACCCGCTACAGTGCCGCCGATATGTTCGAGAGAAGTTGACCTCTGCAATAGTACAACCTCATCTGCTATCTCACACAAATCATTTTTCCTCTGTCTCGCGTCGATGATGTGGGAAACATTATGGCCCACCTTCGATCAAAGTCACTTCCTGTCGACTTCAGCTCATTATCCGGGAAGGTGACTTAGAGACTCCCTTTAGGTGCCTTAGAGCCTGCATGCCTCAATGGCAGGTTCTTCGTGTTCGATGCGAGGTTTACATCATTGGCCTCCGATCGAATGATTCCGTGGGTGTTCGACACCAGCTCATTGATTCACATGCCGCGGATTGTACCTATAGTACCTTGAGGGCCATTGTCATTATTGGTGGTACCTCTCGCGTCTGTTAACAGTTTTCATCATTGACTGGTAATCAGACGATGTTCATGCATGTTCGACTTCAACCCATATATTCACATGCTTGAACTTGTACTTTGTTCGGATCGGGACGGAGCGCAAGACCCTGGATCCCTGTCTGTTATGGTCCAGGTTGCGATTTTGTGGATGATCATTACATGACTCATTGATGGATGGCTGCGCCCATACCTGAGTCGTCATGGATGGCTGCGACCATACCTTATCATTATTATGGTCTTTTTAGCTGGGTGGCTGCGTCCATTCCACGGACCTTTTCGCATGTCTTTTTGGATGGCTGCGCCCATGCCTAGACTGCATGTATTTGATTATCAGAGATATTTCGGTCCTTCCTGGTGGTTTTCCAGTTCGGCGTGTGTTGTAAAGCATTTCACCCCTCCCACTCTCTCGGTCTTCATGCTTTAGGGGGCATCTATTACACAGTAATTTGTCACTGCCTTCCTGTCAGTCACCCTGCTGTGCCAATCACTAAGTTCATGCCTTCTGAACTGGCCCAAAAACCCATTTTTCTAAAGTTTTATTCATCAGCGCGTCTGTTTGCAAAATACCCGCGATGACTGGCGCTCCATAGTGTATTTCGCGCGCTGCCAGCTCGGAAGGACATCACTTTTCCACGCTGGTCGCCAGCGCGCCTTTCCCGTGTTCTTCCGCGCTGACATGACTGTCCCAGTTATGTAGACGCGGCGACATCGCATCAGTTGCCTCATAATCCGCGCTGATCCAGTTTGGGCGAATTTGTTCAAACAACCAGCCTTTCAGATAACTCCAGGCTTGGTTGTTAGCTTTGTGAATGTCGACTCCCTTCTATGGCATGTCTGTTCGACCCTTTGCAACCATTTCCCTCAAGGATAAGCTCATCCTTCCACCCTTTTAGGAGGCTCCTTCTCCTACATATACTTCCACCATTACCATGAGCAGCGAGTTAGACATAGCTTGGATTGTATAGAGCTTATAGTGCTCGGATTGCTGCTACTATAGGTATTTGGTGTGCTAGGTGTGGAAGTGATTGATTGCTTAGGGAAGGTTGTTTTGTGTTGCTTGTGTGAGAGAGAGAGTTGTTTGTCTTGGGAGAATCATCCTCAAAGGTGAATGCTTGAGATACATGCTGACTGGCCCCTCCTGAGAAGGTTACCGACGTCAGAACATTTGGTTGTACTCTTCTCTATTCTGATTAATAATAGATGACTGCTATTATTGTTCCATTCTCATTTGTACTTTCAATGGTTAAATGTGAATTACATCTTTTCTGACCGATGTATGGTTGCTTTTACTAGATTTCACGCTTGCGTTTGTTTCCTCTTCGTGTGTGCAGGTATCTATTCGCGGAGATCGCGGAGGATCGTGATCAGCCAAAACGAAGGAGCGAAGGCAACATCTCTTCGTCAAACGACAGCGCTGGAATCCAAGTAGGTGCTCTTTACCTCTTGTTTAATTGTAATTAGGAACATGCATAGCAGCATTGTTTGATTGTTGCTAGACCCTTGCTGGGCTAGTAGGGATCGCCTCTATCCGTAGAGGGGATTTACCTCTCCAACACTCCTCCTCTTCAGTAATGTAAGTAGGCAAATCATCAAGAGTAAAGAAGTGGTTCTCTTCCCCTATTACCTTCCCTTCCTCATCAGACTCGGTCCATTCACAAAATTTTGTTGCAGAGGTGTCTGTACTGGCTGTTGTGCTGTTTGATCTTGGGCTCGTTGATCTCTCTGCCTTATCCTATATTGTGGCTGCTGTGCTGTTTGATCTTGGGCTCATTGATCTCTCTGCCTTATCCTATATTGTGGCTGCTGCTAGCCACGAAAGTTAGGATTTCTAACTTGTGACTCAGGTTTGTCGAGTTTCACACTTTCAAGCATCCGCTCTACCTTCTTGAGTAATTGATCCATCGAGGAAGACTCTTCCTTAACCGTGACCTTCTTTTCTGCTTTTGCTCTAGCTCTCTTGGACAACAGATTTTCTTCAACGTTGACCGCGATTTTCTGCATGTCTTCCATTGTGGCCGGCTCTCTCTCTCTCAGTTGATAAGCCATGTCAGCATCAAAACCATTCAAAAATTTCATCATAGCTAGTCCCACAGGTGGCCTTAGATAATCAGGAATTTCATTATAAACGGAATTGAATCTAATGCAGTAGTCTTGGACCGACTCACCAGCATTTCATTTGATCTGCTCATACTCAGCAAGAATTTGAAGAGGATTCTTTTTCACTTCCCAGCGGTCTAAAAATTGTCTTTGTAGTTCGGCCAAGGTAGCGATACGTGCAACCGGCAAACCTCTGAACCATTTCCTAACTTCACCTACGAATGTCTATACAAAGAGTCTCATTGCTACATTTTCTGCATCGATCTCATGAAGGTCATAGAAATCTGCCATTCTGTCTACATGTTGCTGAGCGGTAACGCTGTGAGGGGCACCATCAAACAAAGGGATTTTGCTTTGATAATCTGCGGGCATATCATCTAGAACCTGGGGCAGCACAAGAGGTGCAAAACGGGAAGCCATCACACTTGGTGGGTTTGGTCTTGGAGGTGTTGGATGGGTGTGTGCAATTTGTAGGGAATTAACAATTTGAGTTTGAAGCTGTGTCGCAATATAATTATCAATTGACCGGTTAGCCCTTTCAGTTTCTAGGTCTACAAGAAACTGTGGATTGGGGACAGTATAGTCAACAACCCTTTCAGATTTGGTCTCGAACAATGATATTTCAAACCATTCATCAAACTCAAGCTCTTAAAGATACTCAAAATTGTCAGGACATGAATGGGATTTGAACACGGGAGATATAGAGCTCTCTTGACGAAGGAGTCTTGGAATCAAATTGGGGTTTTCATAGATATGAGGAGGATCCGGATCTGGATTGGCTCTGGTATATCGTCTCGAAGCCCGCGTGCTATTTTCAAAAAAATCAGAAGGACATGAACAACTTACTCAACCTATCAAAACCTAAACTTATCATTCGGAAGCTTAGAATTATCAGAAGTATGGGGTGTTCGTAGGTTAAGCCTGCCATTTATGCAACGGAGAAGAATAACAAAAAAAGAATTTCTTCCCCAGTGGAGTCACCACTATGTTAGTGCCTAAATTTGCCTTAGGTTGAAGGAAGGAAAAATTCAGGGTAACCACAAACCATGCTCAATCTGGTAGCTAGCCCTACCAGAACAGGAGAGGGCTCTCTCCGAGTCACACTCAGGAAAATAAACTATAGGGTTTGAGATGAATCAAAAATGGATACTGATTTTAGGCTAGGTAAACAAATATGATGGAGGTATTTTGAAGAATGACTGAGTTTTCTGGGATGTGTGGGGCCAAGGAATAGCATGAGCAGAGAATTTAACTCAAAGACGCAGATTATTTCGTGAGGCAAGACAGGCAGAAAGTCTAGCAATTAGATTTGAAATAATATGAGGTGGAGAGATTGTTTGAGAGTGTGCAAAGGGCTTAAATACATGAATCCTTTTCAACAGAAGAAAACATAGAACATGAAAACTATCCCAAGGCAGAGCAGTACACTGAATTCTACCTTTTTTACTTAGAAAGCTATCACTGGAAATGAATATGAATGAAAATATGAAACGTAACGAAATACATATGAAACATAAAGAAGATACATTTGCTAATCTCACGCCACAGGAATCTCATGAACCAGAGCTGCAATCTTTCATTAATTCTCTGTCAAAATGTATAGTGAGTGACTGGGTTTCTCTCCCACAGTTTCCCAGAAATTCCAACCCTTTACAAAATGAATCTCAATACAATAAATAAGCTTTGCCATGAGAAGGTCAATCAACCCAGGCAATGAAGAGCCAACCATCAGCAGTTACATTTAATTTTCTATGAAGACCAATTAGAAAAAAGCAAATATGAGCATAGATTTTGTGGGTGGCTGTTCGCCTTCATTTGGCCACTTGGATAGAAGCCAAAAATGCTTTTTAAACTTTGCCTTTAATGCTGAGAAAAATTTATTGTAAATGAGCGGGCCCACTTGGAGAAAATTGCGAATCGAAATTTTGCGAAGCGGGAGCGATTTTGGCCTTTGGGTCTCTGTGCGCCACGCCAAAAACTGTATGCATCGCGCTACTTTGGAGCTGGTTTTGAGGCACTTTCCGAAGTCAAAATTGAGCCCAAGTGTGCTTGTTGGAAAGCCCTGCCTGTCTACTCTCCAACCCAAGTATAATTTCTAAATTTTCTACCCATTTTCTCCTCCAAAACTGCATTCTCCCAAGACTATTTCTTGTGTGTCAAAATAGGGGCAGAGAGGTCATTTTTTGGGTGTTTTTGACCTCCTGAGGACTCAAAACTGGCCAAAACTACTAGGCCATGAACCAACAGTCATGATTTTCCATGGAAAATCCAAAAATGCAAACATTTTTTCATTTGGAGCTCCCTATTGTAAGCGCGTGCCAGGTGGCGCGGCGCACAGGGAGAAAAACCCTGTTTTTTGCACAAAAATTTCAAAAAACACCAAAAATGACCCAAATTTCTTGAAATTTGGGCTGGAGCTTCCTTATCAAGTGTTATGCTAGGCCAAAGAGGCTTCGGCTAATATATGAAGTCGATCGAGCTCCCTTTGCCTCTTTTTCTTCTTGATTGTCTTCCTCAAATTCGCCTTCAAATTCCTGATTCGGGCCTTGCACACTTTGTTTCGCGCCATGTAGTGGAAAGACATGTGTCTTAGCAATGCATGGTCCTTGTCAGCCTTTTCCAGTAGCCTCTCTAAGTGCATGTTAACTCTCTCAATATTGGCTTTCCGATCCTCATTAATCTCTTGCTCCAATGACGTGAGCTCAACTCTTCTCCTTTGCACGGCTTGGCGATTCTTGCGAATGTTTTGTAGCTCCATGATCACTTGCTGATCCTCAAGCTGTTTGTTCCTCTGCTCCAGATATTTCATGTTCCATTTGGCTCTTTCCAAATCAAGGGACAAGGCTTGAATCTCTGCTTGCTGCTCCTGGATGATCTCTTTAAGTTGTGCACTTGGCGGATCTGTATCTGTATCATCATCATGAAGGAGAACGAATTCGGTCTCTCGTTCACCTGAAGGCCCCTCATCCTGCATTGGCTCCTTGCCTCTGTCCTGTTCCTGTGATGCTAATGGAGGAAGCGAGGCCCCTTCCACCCCAGGTGGAGATAACACTCGCTTTGCTGTTGCAAACAAACTTCTGGTGCCCTTTTGATATGTGATGAAAAGCAACACACTAGCAGTCTCATGGCGCTCATATCGATGAGAAGGTTCACCCTCATGCTTAAACTCTGTTACTCTCTGTGAAGCTCTAAAGAAATCACGCGAGATGAAATCATCCCAAGTGATGCCCTGCAATCCAAGCTGATGAACCACCAAAATCTTGATAAGAGAAAAATGATAGACACTGTTAAGTTGCTGCTGAGGTGTTTTGGGTTGTATAAAGGTGGTCATCCTCTCTATGTTCTGGCAAATGAAATACGGAGTGTTCATCATCCGTACCCTGCTGAAATGCATGAGCAACCTGATGTGGTAAGCATAAAGACAAGAGAACCATCCCTCACAGCTGAAATATTTCATGATCAATCTCATTAGTGGAGCATATTCATTCTTTAGATATCGGAACGGGAACACTCTCTTGAGATGCCTTAAGAAACTGGTTTTGATGTATGGCTCATAATGCTACCAGTCAATCTTCTTTTTCTTGTGCCAGGGTTCACCAATGTTTGGTATACTGGTTGCCAATGAGACAGATTCTGGTGTAAGTGTAGCACAAAAAGACGAGCCAACTCATGATGAAATTGGACACTAGCTACCTTTTGACAAAACTCATAACATGACTGATGCTGAAAACATGACATAGCAAGAGGATAGGCCTGCAATTCTGTAAGGGTGATCGGTTCCTCTCTCACATGTCTGCCACTTTGATGAGGCCTCCGGGGTGCTTGTTCTTCCAAGGGAGAGTCACTTTGGGTTTCCACCTCATAGTCCGATGAATGCTCAAATGACATGACTGCTATACAAAATACCCTGAAGACAAGATGACTGTTGTGTATGAACTGTACTTGAACTGCCCTTTTTGATGTGTTGAAATCTGCCACCAAGGGGAAAATGCAACAAGGGACTGTTAGGAAGGGGAATAATATGAAGGGATTAGGGACTATGAGGAGGGATTTTATTTAGGGAGTAGGGGGTTTAGGAGATTTCTATATAGGGTAGGGTTTGGGGTGTTAGGAAAATTTATATGGGGTAGGGTTTGGGGTTTTACCTTTGACAAATGTGCAAAGGGGATAGGGAATAGGATTTTAGTAGCATTTTAGGATAGGGAGAAATGGAAAAGTGGAATAGGGAAGAAGGGAATGAGGGCAAGAAGGAAAAATGAAATGGGAGAAGAACCTTGGCACCAACACAATGATTTTGTAACCCTAACAGCATTTGCTTTGATGATTTTAAGTTGTAGGGTTTAAGAGTTTTGTGCAACCATAAGCCACCATTTACTATCATCATACTAACATAAAAATGGATGAAACACTGAGAGATTGACCCCACCTGGAAAATTCAAGGGATTGAAGGCGATTGGTTGCAAATTTTGAGCAAAATCAGGCTTTTGTGTATATGCGCCGCGCCAAGAACCCAGTGCGTTGGGCTCTCTGTGTGTGTCGCTCCCGTTCAAATTAAAACTGGGCGGATATCCCTAGTGCGCCGCGCTACTCCCCCTGTGCGCCGCACTCCAATTCTTAACACAGCCATGACCTTTCCAAACGGCAGTTTGCTCTCCAACCTCCAAATTCGACTTTGCAACAAGATTTCTTGAATGTAACTTGACACACATGATTTATATAAGTTGGAGAAATATGTTGCAAGAGTTGGATTTGATTTTTTCTTCCTCCAAAACCCATTTTGTAATGTTTTCACTTTTACACTTTTTCACAATTAATACAACTCTGCTTTTCACACTTCCTTTTTATTTCTTTGACTAAAATGACAAAAGAAATTTGCGATTTTTTGCAGGGTTAGCCGACATGGAATTTGGCTAAGGAGACCAGGGCTGCGGTTGGAGAAATCCACTGAGAAAATTTTGAATTTTTTTACAAATGACAAACTGGTGACTTTTCTTCAAAACAAAGTTTTGAAGAATAGTCATATTCTATCAACATGATGATGAGAATCTTTGAATCACAACTTTATAAGAGCCTCCCTCTGGCCTTGCTGGCTTTATTGGACCTTGTTTGAAGACCAAATGACCAATCCCTAGACTTAATGACCAAAATGGCTCCTGTCCATTAAAAGATCAAACATTGACTGTCATGGACTTTAATACACATTGGTGAGAAGACCTAAGCCAGTAGGTGCAAGACATGAGGGGAATGAATGATAAGGCCCTTTCGTCAGATCATGGCATGCCCCTAGCGGAATGCAGCTGAGTGAATGGAGCGAGACACCTAAAAATGAAATGCAGAAAGAGTTTTGATCTCTGAAGGAGGACTGACAAAACCGACTCTAACAGAGGGGAAGACACGAAATTTCTTTCTACGATACGGGTTCTTGTTCTTTGGAAACCGGCTCTATGTTCCAAATTCATCTAGGCTCAGGAGGCACCTTTTGAAGGAGTGCCACAACTCACCATGGGTTGGCCACCCAGGGAAACAACGTTCTTTAGCATTGTTGGAGAGAGGATTCTTTTGGGAGAAGATGCGAGAGGATGTAGAGGAGTATGTACATACATGCATCATTTGTTAGCAGGACAAATCAGATACTCAGAGGCAAGGAGGACTATTGCAGCCTTTACCAATTCCTGAGAGGCCATGGATGAGTGTCTCGATGGACTTCATAACTCAGTTGCCATAGGTTCGGGGGTATAATGGGATAATGGTCGTGGTTGATCGTTTTTCCAAGTATGCTGTCTTTGTTCCAACAAAGATACCTTGTGGAGTCGAGTGAACTGCGGAGTTGTTCTTTAAGAACATAGTGAAGTATTGGGGAATTCCATTGAGCATCGTGTCAGATAAAAATCCATGTTTTACAGGCAGATTTTGGACCACATTGTTCAAGTTAGTTGGGACAGAGTTGTTGATGAGTTCGAGTTACCATCTGCAGACAGATGGGCAGACCGAGAGGATCAACGCATTGGTGGAGGACTACTTGAGACATTATGTGATGGCTGATCAGAAGAATTGGCCTGAACTCTTGGATATTACTCAGTTCAACTACAATATTCAAAAGAGTTCTGCGACGGGGTATAGTCCATTTGAGTTGGTGAATGGGTAGATGCCGGTTGCACCGCATACCGTAGTGACAGGAGGTTTCTTGAGGAGTCCTCATGCGAAGAAGTTCATGAAGGCTTGGGATGAGACCTTGGAGTTGGCATGGTTGCGCTTGCACGAAGCTGCAAGGAGAATGAAGAAATGGGTTGATCGAGGAAGACGGGATGTGCACTTCAGTGTGGGAGATATGGTGTTTCTCAAGATTACCGGAGAGTAGTTTCAGCCAGCCAAGGGGACTGCAAGCAAACTGACACAGAAGTATGAGGGACCATTCCGAGTGAAAAAGAGAGTGGGGGAAGTTGCTTATGAGTTGGAGCTTCTGCACCATATGCACATGAAGCATCCGGTTTTTCACATGAGTCAATTGAAGAGATGCAGACTTGATGCTGATCATCCAGAGAGGGCTGAACCGCTGAGAGGACCAGCCAGCATTGTGGACAAGCCAGGATTGGAGTTGGATAAGATTTTGAGCTACAAAACTATAGGGATTGGTTGCCACATGAACGGGAGTATCTTGTCAGATGGAAGAATGCACCGGAGGAGGAAAGCTGGGAATCAGAGGACTCGCTTTGGAGATGGAAGAAGAAGATTGCGAAGTATGAATGGAAGATACTGAGGCAGTCGGGATTGTCGAGGGCGACACTGATTTTGAGTGGGGGAGGATGTAATGCCCTACGGTTGATAGGCGACTAGGCGCATGCTCCACCTCCGTGCGAAAGCGACTAAGTCATGGAAAAACTGCAAGTAGCGACCAAGGGCATGATACATTAGTGTATGGATGAGTTGGGCATTCCAAGTTTATATGGGCGAGTTGGGCAACTCGCACCATGAGCCGACCGAGGAGCGTAAGGTGAACAAGAGGATGAATTGAGGGGAGGTCCCACGCCATGGGCGGGCCGACCTACAAAGGCAACATATTGTTTAATGGACGCATGGTTGGAAGGATAAATGGAGGGTCGGCCAAAGGCACGACCTCCACACCAAACGAGCATATAAACTATGCGACGAGGATGTCATTTTGATCATTGCACTTGGCTCGGTCGAACAAGGAAGAAGTGCGCAAAAGGGAGTAGAGCCGCAGCAAGGGCAGCACTAATGCGCATGCCCGCCGGGCATGCTACACGAGTTTTGGCACGAGTTATGGTTTGGTCGAAGTGTGGGTGGAGGGCGTTCTAAGGTGCCCGCCCGCCGATGTGTTGAGGCAAGTTGTGGATTGCGGTAGAGTGGTGGGACGTGCACGGGCGCGCCTGCCTGATTTGGCAAAGGAAGACTTGTGTTGTATTTTGGTTAAGTCGTGGTGAGACCACCGTACGCTCTTACACGGGTGGGTGCCCGACTTGGGTGTAAACGTCGGTGGAGCCAAGCTCTCGGTCACTTGTAAAAATTCTTCATATATAATAAAAGAATTCTCTTGCATATGAATGTGTTCATGCTGTTGTTCTATGATGTTGTTATATTAATGGCTTCCGCACATTAATATGGTATTCATGGTTTAATGATGAATGTTAAAGCATAGTTCGTAAAGTAATGTAACAATGGTGAATGTTAATTACTTAGGCGGTGCCACACCCAGCCAATTTAACGAAAAACGAATTGGGGGCGTGACACCTGGTGTGCAAGAGCACGAATGAACAACCTCAGCTTGTGGTGGGGGGGAGGGTTGTTGCCTTCGTAACTTTCCCCTTCTAATCGAAATCCAAAATCTAACCACCGCTGGATAACTGCCAACACATTCTCTGTAAGATACGACTCAGATAGGTCGTCGTGTTTTCAACTGGAGCTCTAGAAGCTTTTGACAGTTTGGTTAAAAACAAAAGATAATTAATGAAACTTATATCCTGGCTAAAGTCTATAGTGGAATGATAGTGGCACTCACTCACTACATTTTTGCTATAAGTCTAGGATGCCAAGAGACCTCCAAGCTGTGTATTTTAACAATTAAGTCAAATCACAAATGGTGGATTGAATAGAAAATTACAACAATCGTATGAAAAGAGCACCAACCATTGAAATATATTTGTGTGAAAAATATTAACAAGGAAATATGGGTAAATTGTATATCTCTAAAGGTCTAAATAGTTTCCCAACACATTTATGTATCAAGGTTAGTTTGTTTCATCACTTTGGCACATCTGCATATCATGTAATTATTTTTATTTTATTTTTGGGTAAGTTAAAGCTTTGAGGGATGTTACAAGTGGTATCAAAGTTGAAGGGTTCAACATTATGGCATGTTTAAGTGAAAATGATCACAATTTATGTTATATTTCACAAAAGTAAAAATTGAAAAAATGGCAGGACCTGAATTCCGCACCCCCACTTAAAGCAAGATTCGAGATTGGGGATATAGTTGAGCGAAGAAATATGGTCCATACACATTATGTTGTTTTTAAAATAAGGATGAAACTATTGGCAATGAATAATAAACAAAGTAAATTTCTATGTTATGAGTCAAGATAATGAAGTGAAAAATCTAGTTATGAGCATACTGAAGTAATTCCTCTACATGAGTTAGGTTATTAAAATTTTAATCAATTTATTGCTGAGGTCACCCTTACCTACAAGAACTGATATCTTGGGAAGTTAGAAGAATAAACCATTGCTTGGAAGATTTATTTAATAAAACATGATAAGCAAACAAATCATATTCCCTCACTATTGAATAATGAAAATTTCATATACGTAGTCAAAATTAGAGGGTGTATACGGTAGTAAACTAAAAAAAATCCTATACTATATACATGCTTGAAAAGGAAAGTGGGTGTGTTGCATGTGAAATCACTATGAAAAGTTTATTTGTATAATGATTGCTTGTTAATAGTTGCAAAAACCCTCTCGTTAAACTAAAAAAATTATGCTTTGACACATACTTTATAAGAATATAATCATAAAGATATTTAAATCAAGAATTTGTATGGATTGTTAAGAAGGGGATAGTTACAAGGGGGGTAAAGATTTCATTAATAATACTTAATTATTAGATACAATTGGGAAGGAAGGGTATAAATTACCTCTTCACAAATATACTAGATGAGTGACTAAAAACCTAGCTGAGGTAGTGAATGAGGGAATACTTGGTAGTAAATATAAATTTTAAAAATTATCACATAAGAGTGATCTTACCTATGAATGGGAAGTAAGTCAGAAAAGGAAAGGAGAATGACACAACATTGTGAAGTACTCAGAATAAGAATTACATTTAAAGATATTGGAAAACCTGCAATAAATAAGATCAAATTATGATGCATTGGGTAATGAAGAAGTTGTATGCCTATACTTAAACATGATCTTGTCAAAGATTGAATAGAGGTATAGAACACTTATGATTACAAAAATGTATTGAGTTAATTGAAATTATCCTGAGTGATTAGCAGGGATTGTTGGAATTTTTTTACGAAACTAAGCTTTAGCAATGGCGAACATTGACAGTGATTACAAAAAAAACCAATTATTTTAAGTCTAATATGGTAATAATAAGCTAGTATAAATTGGTTCAGATTTTGTGACTGATGAAAATAAACTGGTGGGAAAATTAATATACTTTTATAAATAGTGCTAAAGTAATTGAAATTTTTTTCTTGTTTAAAACCAACGAATGGAGGTAAGAAGTAATAAACTAGCATAATCACTTGGAATGGAAAGGAGAATGATCTTGAATAAGTAAGTGAGTAGTATTCTTGGGTATTTAAGTTGGAAGTAACATAATAATAGTATCTTGGTCGTTTTAAAAGAGAATAAATGAATAAGATAGGAACAGAGTTGTTGATACTCAGAAAGATAGTAAGTGTAACATGAGTGAGAATAAAGTCATTCTTAAGAATATGAAAATCTACTAGAAAGAGAACACAATATATCCTCGAATGTGGGGATGAAATTTAAACAGCTTTTGAAATTTCTGTACTTGATGGACACAAGGGGTTCAAGACTTTCATGAATTATAGACTTGTAATACTGAATCATGGATTGGTTCGCTAGTTGGTTTAATTTATAACTTCCACTTGATTAGAAAAGTGGAATCTGGTTGAAAACAAGATGACCGAAGGATTTTGATTTATCGAAATGATTGTTCTGATATCTAACGATTTGATCTGAATTGGAATAGCCGAATATGAAGTAGAATAGTAGGATAGGCTATATGAGTAATCTAGCAAATATATTAAGGTTAGATGTTACAACTGCAAAAGTACAAGGGATTTTTTTTTTTTTAAATTTGGTCAATGTGGGTTTGAAGCCTCTCTTTAAATGTTGGAAAATAGCATAAGCTAATTAAAGACAACAAAAATATAAACTAATAAAAGAAATAGTATAGGAAAATTATGCACATATATATCTACATGATAAGATATACACAACAATGGATGTATATATTCAATACTCTCAGGATTCTATTGTCCTCATGAGACTTGAAGGATTGTTCGTAGATAAAAAATTATTAGAACAAGCAAATGAATAAGTAGGTACTTATAATTCTAAGGAAAAATTGAAGTTATGATAAAGAATGTTGGTAGTCTATTGGCAGAAACATTACCTATTCCAGTTAATATGTAAAGGGCATGATGTCACTAGCCAAAACCACCCTAGATAAGTACTTAAGGAATTTTAATATGACTTTTATAAACATAAGTAAAATCTGGTTAAATTATTAATTAGAACAAATAAATTCTTACATAACTGATATGTCAAGATAACCACACTAATATGATGTTTTGAGGTTGTTGGAAGAGACAGAAGATTCTAGGGAATGCCCTATAGCTAGGGTACATGTAACCCCAGACACCTTAACCAATAAGTTGCAATATACAAAAGGATGTACACCCAAGAGGGTTGTGGATGAAATAATTCATGGGTAAGGTATGTTGGAGCAGTACAATGGTAAGAATTGGGTGATGGAGTTTCCTTATTATGTTATTGATATTAAACATGTCATATTACTTTAGGTTTTGCCTTAAAATTGTCATAATATATTGGGAAAAGAATAGAAGGAAGGGTATTAATTGAAGGAAAACCCTCAATAAAAAAAAGGATTAAGATTCCTACATGAAAGGACTGGTGGATAATGAAGGTACACATGATTTGGTCCACTTGAATTAAGAACAAAATAATATCTACCAGAAAAGTTGTAAGTTGAATTAGTGGTCTTAGAATGTTGGGAATGTTTTGATTGTAGCATAATTGATCTCATGAAATTACATTGGTAGCTAAAGAACTGATCATTGGTTGTCGTTTCCCATGAAACAATGTAAACTTTGAAATGGGAACTATAAACTCAAAACGAGAATTCTAGTCAAAATACCCCCAAAAAACATGAAAAACGGTGCTAAAAACGAAAAGTGTGTATACTGGATCGATGTTTTTTTTAACAGTTAATTTTCAACATATTTAAAAAATGGTAGTAAAAATCATTTTTTTTGTGCAAAAAATAATTGTTTTTGAGGAAAAAGCACACTAATGTTTTTGGTAGAATAACATTTTTCTTTCCCAAGTATAATTTCAACATTTTTTAGTAATGACGATAAAGATAAAATAATGGGATCTGAAACACATTAAAATTCCATCAATTTTCATCCATGTTGTTAAACATATAATAACATGACACTAAAGATCACTAAAATTCTAATTGTTTTCAACCATAACATTAAAGATAAAAAAATATATGGAAAATTTTGAACCATAAAATTAAAAAAATCTAAGTTTTCAACACATTTAAACCATGACATTATGAACAAATTACATGACTAAATTAATCAAAATGTCAATACTTGTAGATTGAATGAAACATAAATTATATCTCTAAGTTATTGTTGCATTGTATATATTCTAAACAATAAAAATCATCATAATTAAAACATATAATCCAACAAACATAAAAATGACTGATAACTTCATCTAACACCATATGGAAATAATTCTTTTTATTTCAATATATGATGCAAACATCATTTATATAAACTGTTTTAGACAATTATTCAAAATCATTCATATTTTCTTGCACAACATCAGAATTCACATCTTCATATGGATTAATGGATGCAGATGAAGATGTTCCACATTCCTATCTATAACCAACTAGTGCCCCATCTGAGTCCACATGCATGCCCACCATTTCAGGTTTCAAAATTCTTTTGGATCTACCATTGGTTTCAGTAGACTCCCATCTCAACATTGTTGCTTCTGGTAACAACCTCTTCAGAATCTCTATCGTCTTGAAGAGAAGAGTCCCTCTCTTTGTTAAATTGAAGTCATAAACAAGTATGGAAACATCCTCCAATTTTAAGAGGTATGTGCAACGACGATTTATATTGTACCTTTTCTTTTTCTCTTTCTGCCAATTTTTTTATCAACTACCATCTTTGGATTGTACACACCATTGAATGGGTATGTATTTGTGGCATAATAATGTACTTCAACACCTGCAACATATTCATTTTCTGTATAACCTTAGCAACCTAGAATGGATAGCCATTGGGATCTCCATCTGCTAGCACTGCGATCATGTAACCCTCCTTAATATCTTGTATTGAACCCCTATAAAGGTCTTCCATGGCTTCATGTTGTGCACGAGATCTTTTGGAACCAATATACATTTCTCTTTCCTCTACCTCTAACGAATTGATTATACCTTGAGATTGTTTTTGTTCAACAATGTTTCTTTCCTTGTGTTCATTTGACACATTTTGTGGCCAAATAAATGGAGTTTTCAAAGGTATATCTTCATTTTTTGTTATTGAAATGATATGACTTTGATTATTGAAAAAAGACTCCCACCAAACTGAATCAGTATTATCAAAGTACTCATATGTATATATAGTACATTTTTTAATTTCTTCTAGGAAATCAAAATAATTTATATCTATATTCTGCCTGCGTGCATTATGAACTTCAACAACTAATTATAATAACAATATATTTGACACAAATATTTGATGATCTGGAATGAACTTCAAAAATGCCAAACCTGATTGCGACGCCCATTCTGCAGTAGTTGAATACTTCTTGCCCCATATTGGTGTTTCCCCATCAATTTTTTTGATATGAAATTGATGTTGGAAACTAATGTCATTAAGTTGTTCATTGCATTTCTCCTCACCATAAGATCCCAGAATAAACCTTCACATGCCAATAGTTTCTTCCAACACATCAAAATTAGGCTCTGGCATGTATGATTTCTTAATACATTCAATTAATGATGGCAAGCTCCCAACTTCCTTCCTCCTCAATGTGACTGAAAAACAACTGAACATCTGATCAATATGGTCATGAGTGTGCCCAACAAGAAGGAAATCAACCTTTACCTTCTGAAAAATGATCAATTCAACAAGTATGTTTAGATATCCAAAAACAATCTAATTTTTGTTTTCACGACAAGTGTTGTCCAATTGTAGATACAAAACTTCAGGAAGATTACCAGACCAATGAGAAAGCACATCATGAATATTTTCATCATTATGAATATTTGAAGCTGTGAAGTATACCCTTGGCAACATTGTCCCATTGAAGACCATACAACCGACCAAGTGATACTAAATAAAATTTTCCTCCTGTAAATTTTTGGGTGTGCGAACAAAATGTGGTAGACGTGTTTTCTTCTGGTCCATACCATCAATTATCAAACCCAAATATTTATTTGAATTATCATAACACTTCTTTCGATGATTGTACAACTTTTTCTTTTCACTTGTTTGTTGTTTTTGATGCTCTTGAACTGCTTTGACAATGGAATCTACACAACATAAAAGAAAATAATTAATAAATACATTTTCATAGTTGACGACTATACAATTTTAAAAATTAATGTTATGAATTCTTACCTCTTTCTACCCCTTCACATTTATCCCTTTTTTATTTAATAAAAGCACATGTATTGCAAATCCCCATCCTTGTCTTCTTAGGAATACATACATTGTTAAATTCTTTCTTCCATATCTTCACAAAATATTGATATGTAATAAATCGACCATTTCCTTCAGCACTTTCTGCATATTTTTTGTATAAGTTGTAGATTTCTCGTCTTGAGAAATTATCTGGAATATGTATTGTTTCTCTATTTGGCATGCACTCTCCATGTTTTGAAAATAAGTCTTTCATCCATGACATTGCACTATTTGATAATGGCCCAAACTGTCGTTTAAGGCGTACTTATGAATAAAATGTGGGATCCTTTTCCAAATTTTCTTGGATTCTTGACAAATGAAAATTACCCATTGAATGAAACATTTTGAAAGCCTTTTTACAAATAAATAAAGACCCAAAAGATAATCATAACCTGACAATGTAGATTGCATGCACCCCACTAAATATGATTTTTTCATGCTTTTATTCATTGAAAAATATCTCTTCCTTTTCTCCAATGAAAACGTGAAATCCATATGTTTCAAGCAATCTTTTTGAAAACATTCACTTGAAATGAGAGCACTGATAGAACTTTTCCTCGTCAAATATTTTTCTCTACCCGTTGTATAACTAGAACATCTTGGATTGATATGAAAATTTATGCTCCTACTCCTCGATACAATATTTGTTGGCAATATCTCCATCATTGGATCATCATTTGTATAAGAATTTTCATCATCATTATGAGGAATATTATCCTCACTATGATCATCTGTGCTTTTGAAATACTAACTTGGAGGATATTATTCATCTTTCCCTTCTTCAGTGCTACCCTCATAGTCCTTAGAATTAGGAGTAAATGGAAAATTTGACTCGATGTTTATTGGATATTCTTCATCATGTGCATTGTTAGTGCTTCTCTCATAGTCCATAGGATTAGGGCTACATGGAAAATGTGACTCCTTACTTACTGGAAATTTTTCATCTTGGCTTTTGTCGCTACTTCTCTCATAGTCCTTACAATTAGGACTAAGTGCTTCATCCTGCCCTTCATCACTGCTACTGTCATAGTCCTTAGGATTAGGACTAAGTGCTTCATCCTGTCCTTCGTCACTACTGCTCTCATAGTCCTTAGGATTAGGACTAGCTGGAAAATGTGACTCTCAATGTATTGTAAATTCTTCATCCTGGCCTTCATCACTACTGCTCTCATAGTCCATAGGATTAGGACTAAGTGGAAACCGTGACTCTCTATTCATTTGAAATTCTTCATCATGCTCTTCATCACTATTGCTCTCCATAGGATTATGACTAAGTGGAAACCACGACTCTTTATTTATTTGAAATTCTTCATCATTGTTGCTCTCATAGTCCATAGGATTAGGACTAAGTGGACATTGTGACTCTCTATTCATTTGAAATTCTTCATCATGCTCTTCATCACTACTACTCTCATAGTCCATACGATTAGGACTAAGTGGACATCGCGACTCTCTATTCATTTGAAATTCTTCATCATGCTCTTCATCACTGCTTCTCTCATAGTCCATAAGATGAGGACTAAGTGGAAATTACGACTCTTTATTTATTTGAAAATCTTCATCATGCTCTTCATCACTGCTACTCTCATAGTCCATAGGATTAGGACTAAGTGGAAACCGTGAATCTTTATTTATTTGAAATTCTTCATCCTAACCTTGATCAATGCTTCTCTCATAGTCCTTAGGATTAGGACTAAGTGGAAGATTTGACTTTCTATTCATAGTGGAAGAATTTCCGTTATATTCATCAATATGATTAGAGTTGTTACGCGACGAAGATGTTGATGCTTCACAAAGAGGAACTTCACTATTAGAAGAATCCATGCCTTTCAAATAGAAGAGGTTGAATGATACAAATTCACTCTCTCCTAATGATAATGTATAGCTTAAAGAATGAAAATTTCCTTCCAAAGTTTCCCTCTAAATTTTTTTGCTGAAATTTTTCCCTCCAAAAAATTTGTTTCATGTATTTTCCTCCATAATTTTCTTCTACAATTTATTGAAAAATTTTAACTAAAATTTTCTTACGAAATTAATATTTTAAACTAAATCTTTAAATTAAAATTGTAAATTGAATCTTTTAACTAAATTAATTTTTTACTTAAACTATATAGCATTTACTAGACAATTGAATGTTTCTTTTATTTTTATTATATCGTCTATCACACATTTAAAATAAATTGATATATCGCCATAACATGATTTATATGTTAAGTTTTTATAAAAAAATATATTTAAAACCACATTCACCATGTGGTAAAACAATTCCATAATGTTTGTTTTATCATAATTTACTATATCGCCATAACATGATTTATATGTTAAAGTTTTATAAAAACAAATTAATCTGACATTCATCATGCGATAAAACAATTCCGTAATTTCTGCTATATCATAAATCTCATTATCATTATTCCTCACATCACATCAATGCTTTTCGAGGTTCATTAAATGACTTTGAGCAATTTTGTGGAGCAGCTACATTATTATCGACAACATATTCAACGGAAGATTATCACATTTGAAAGGTTAGCTTCCCTTTTGCTGTGTGGAAGTTTTAACTTCAATAGGTTTACTAGTGGTTATGTGTCAATTGGGTTGTTATCTTCGGGTAAAATACCAAACCAAAAACATATTCGAGTAAAATAATATTTAATTTTTTATTAATGAGATTTAGAATTTTTTTTGGAAATTAAAAATTTAGATGAGTCAGGCTTACCTGACAGCCCCATGGCAGGCTAAAGGCCACTACGTCTGCAGTGGGCATGGTGGACCCAATCATGCCCGCCAGCAACACCCACCCCCACAGCCCAGCCTGCCAAGGGTGAGGGTCGATTCTTAGAATGGGGCCTCCACCCCCACAAGCCCGTTGGGTTGTGGGGGTGGGGCAGGAGGGGGCTACATTTTTTTATTTTCTTTTAAGGTTATGTTTTACAAAATTATTTATGATTTATGATTATTTATCATTTTTAGATTTTGTTTCGTTTTGTTTTTTTATTTAAGCTATTTTTTTTTGTAATTTACTAATTTATATATATGTGTATATTTTTTGCAGAAACTGGCACCAAAGAAGATTTTTGTGAATCTTTTTAGACCAAAGACTACTAAAATTAAAGGCGAATCCTCAAAAAACACTGTTGAACGAACCAAACATGAGCTAATAACTACAAATCTATCAAGTGCCTCAAACAATAAGAATACAATTTCATACTGGAAGAAATCAAAAGAATTGAAGCTTACAGAAAATGTATGGTATGTGAAAGATAAAGAAGGCGAACAACATCTACAGATATATCTATATGTTGATATCCCTAACAATAGTGGACTTTATGAGGTGTTGGGAAAAGTCATAGACATATGTTTGATACCAAACACTAAAGTTGTTTATGTACTTACAAAACCGCCCAAGTCACATGACAAGATTTAATATCAGTTATCATTGTCAATGTATGACACGATAGAGGAATCTACAAAGATGTGTAAACAAATCATAAATAACATTGCACAAGATATGGTAAGTATTGTTATTTATATTTATGTGTTTTGCGTTATTGTAAATGTATCAATATATTTTTATAACTTAGTTTTTATTGACATATGATATTTTGTTTGACGGAATTTTATTGAAAATCTTTCAATTATGTTGGGAGGAATTTCAGAGAGTAAAATATTATGAATGTTGTCAGCAGTTTCTAGATATGGCAAACAAGCAAAAATTAGTAATTCATGATGCTACAAAACTACATTCAATGGATCAACAAAGAATGTAGTGGATAAATCTAGAAAAGGTAGACAGGTTACTTTTGAAGATGAGGAAGTTGAAACTAATGCTGAAGAATATGTTTCCATTACTGAGGATGACATTAAAACTGATGTTAGAAAGGAGAAGAGCGATAAAATACCAAAAGTAAAAATGCCCAGGAATGTATCTGTTCTAGTTAATGATGAGAATGTTACTTATCTATAAGAAAAGATGAGGAAGAAAATGAAAGTTGATCACTCTCAAATAGTCAAGGCCAACAACGAATATCCTATTGAAAATTCAAAAGAAATAAGGGAAATCATTACACCAGGAGATGATTTAGAGGATGGCATTATTAAAACAAAACAAAATGGCATTCGACATAACTTGATAAAGACAAACTTAATTGAGGGTGGTCATACATTTCAGCTTAATGTGAGACAAATCTATAAGCTAACTGAAGGACAATTTAAATATCAAATCAGAATGCCACACCACCTACATGTTCACAAATTGAAGACATTGATGAGGTACGATCCATATGCTCATGTGGTTAATTATGTGCTTCTTGTTGATACAGTTCAAGTTCCCAACAAAGAAGCATTTGATAAGTCAGAATGTTTTGATTACAATTATTATGTGCTTGGGGGGAACCATTATGTAGAAGCTTAAAGGCAATTGATGGAGGAATCTCCCAATAACCCACGTTTTGAAACAATGAAATGTATCATTTATGTTGGTTTATTAGATACATAAGCAAAGTTATTGGCATCAGATCATAATACAAATAATGAATATAGGATGTCTATGAATTTCATCCAAAGGGTTAGATTTATTCATAATGAATTTGAAGAAAAATTTGGTGGGGATAAGATAAATGTTACTCTAGAATTTCGAAAGGAATGTTGTATGGAAATAGGCTATCAAATTGAGGAGAATCAATTCAAAATGCAACAAAGTAATTTCGGATATATTCAGAAGTATTGATAACATTTTCCAGTTGGCATTTAGAACTAGAGAGATATGGGAATTGATTAATGAGATTTTTAGCATGTGGGAGAACATTGGCATTAAATACAGAAGGTCAAAAAGTGTAAGCCATTGATATGTAGTAACAGTAAATCATGTATTGAAATGAAGCAACTTCCAGAAGATATGACTATCACACCTTGGAGAGCATTGCAATGAGTGAAGGATGAAAAACTTGTCAAAGCAATATTATCTCGTATGAAGTCAGGGGAATTATCATTGGACACAATGTGTGAGGAATTTCAAAAGTAATTTCGTTGAATTATTTTTACTTATTTCTAGATTATAATTTTATTTTAAATATAACATATTGTTCTTGGTAGTATTTGTTATACATATCATTATATTAATTTTTTTTACTTTGTCTATTTGGTCACAAAGTTTACATGAAAATAAAAGAGCAAATGGTTAAATTGTTGAATGAAGATAGTTGAGATGATGTTGTATGCAACTACCTAGAGTCAAGTTCTACATCAACACTAAAAGATTTTTATCTTGCATTTAAAATGGTATGTTGATTTATAAATTCAATTTTATTCATTTGTATACTATTTTTATTTTATAACTATATATATATATATATATATATATATATATATATATATATATATATATATATATATATATATTTGTTTATTTTATTAAATATAAGGAGGGATGCAAATGGAGCACCAGATAGTTTTAGAAGATTTATTGAGAAAATTAAGATCAGAAGACTGAGAAAGCAACATCTTAGGAATGTTGAACTTGATCCAACTTTTACTCATTTCATTTGGAATGGGCTTGACACTATTCAATATCAAGTAATACAAGGTGACTGTGAAGACATTGCTAAACTCATACCTGAAAGGGATTATTCCCTAGTTATTGCAGATATTCCCCATGGTTTCAATATCCCAAACATTGACTATGATAGTGACCCTCATACTCATCAAGCTCTTAGTAAAGTGGTTGTGCGATTTGTAGAAGTCACATCATCACCATTATGGAGATTTGTGACATTTCATTCAAACACACAATTAGCAATGTTTTTGACAAGCTACAAGGGGAAAACAAACTCAAAGATGCAGCTTAGATGGTAATATGTTGAAATTTTATCTTTGATTAATGTTAATAAATTCATTTGTGTACAAGTTAATTGAACTTTTACTATTTCATGTTACAGGCAAAAGTCAAATCTTCTTAACTGTGAAGATCAAACAATTATAAATGATTGTGAGTTTATCCATATTGATAGTTGGACAAAAGATGATAGTTATAAGTCTATGCTTCTTAATTGGGTAGATGGAAAGAGTCATAGCCAAGTATTGATTTACGATGTTGTTGTGAAAAAACTAATATATGAAGATAAAGAAGCAAAAGGAGAGATAGTTAACATTTACCAAAAACCACAGTGATTGATTAACTATCTTATAGACTTATTTTCAAATGAAGGAGATTGGGTTCTGGATTTATTTTTAGGCTCAAGTAAGTTTTATTATATAGAATTGAATTTCAATATCTTATTTCTTAATTTATATGTCATTATACTAATTTACTTTATTATTTCTTTTGTTCTTGATAATCAGGTACAAAACTAGCATGTTGCCTACAAAAAGGAAGAAAATGCATTTCCATTGAAAAAGATTCAGTACAGTGCAAATTTATTCAGCAAATAATTAATGATCTTCAATTTCTTCCAGATGCAATGCAAGAAATTGGGTTGAGGAAAGGGGATTTTAATGAAACACGTGTGGCAAAAAGGAAAAGGAACCTCAACCACCTAGATGGAATGATTGGAAATAAATACATAGGGAGATTCACAGACATCAAAGATCCATCAGAAAAGAAAAATGAGCAAAATGAAGTAGAAAATATTGTGGAAGAAGACAATGATGAAACTCTAGAGGATGACGAGTTTGGATTACGTGATATTGTTGATTAAATTTAAGTTATGCTTAGAATGAAGCTCATTTTTTGTAACTATTAATTAGTTATACTTGTAATGTTTTGACTTTGAAATTTTATGAGAAGAATAAGTATTTAGTTAATGTTTTTATATGTTCATTATTTGTATTATGTGATTTTTCGCTTTAATTTTTATGTGAATCACTATTTTTTGAAAAAAATGTGATTATTATTTTTTTTGACATGAAATTCATTAAAAAAACTATTATTTAACCATTTTTTGTTAATCTTTTCCTATAAAAATTATGATTTTGACATGTCATTTCTAGCAAATTTTTTTTATCAAAATGTGTAATTTTTTAGTTATATTTATGTTCGAAATGTTTATTTTTATGTCAATTGTTAAAAATTATTGTTTTTTTAGAGACAATTATTTGATGTGCATTGAAAAATTAATTAACGATATATAAATATGTATAATATCGAAACTTTAAAATATAGACCTTCTTTAACTATGCAAAAAAATAAAGACCTCACTACAAAAAAAAAAAAAAAATTAAAAGAAAAACAAGAAAATATGAAGAAGAAGACCACTTAAAAAATTGTTAAATTTAGAAAATAATTATTTACATTTAATACATTATAAAATTTAAAGTAAAAAAATAAACCTTTTAAAAAAAGGGTCTAATGCAGAATCAACACTTTTTAAAATTAGCGTGCAAATCACTAACATTCTAAAAACCAATGTACATAAAAAAATTTAAAATGTCAAAATCTATGCTAAAAAATATATGTGTATTCTACAACACCACTTTTCAAAATCGGTTGATTTTTCTGCTACCTCAACGAAACGGGTAATCGTATCAATTCTCGTTTCAAGGTTTACATTGTTATGATACAGGATAAGAAATATTCTCCTTAGATTTAAGTAAAACAAAAAAAGGTAATAAATATGATTACTGTGTGAGAGATCTCACAGGATAATTGAATATTCCTATGTTGAGTAAAACATTACCATTTATTAACATTCCACTGGATCTCACATGTGAGCTATATTAAAATGATTCACTAACATAGTAAGTATGAGACAGTCAACACACACACAATTGCAGAGGGGAGGAATCCATGATTGTACACAGAAGCGTATAAATTACATCAATAACTTGTAATACATTATTATAAAATACAAAATTGAAAGAATGTTCCGAACATGAATTTTGATGTTGCGACTCAGTTACTTGGACAAAGTAGACAACAATGTAGCCGCCTTGAATGTGGAAAGAACAAGAAGTCATCCTAAACTCTACTCATGCATGACTAATCCATATGTAACACTTGAATTAACATAAAAGCATAATAGTTCTACCTAATACAATAAGGCACTAGTTGTAATCCATCATAAAAATGAGAGAAATAAATGATTTCTGAAACATTACTATGAAAATGATGTGAATAGAATTGGTACTTTCAGGGTTTGGAATCTACAGTGGGGCCACATGGTGAGGTTATTATGGATTTACATAGCAATATGATAAGTAAAAATGTGTATCGCTATTGTTGATAAGTTTACAATGATGCAATTAACATTTATTGAGTGCAGGTTGCTAACCTTTGTTGGGTTGTGATACCTGCTGATAACATTTGTGAGGTACATTAGTCACAATTGGAAGTGTCTATGATAAATTTTGAAATGATATATATATATATATATATATATATATATACGTTATAAAAAAATATTGATGAAAACTAATGACAATAATGAAGGTTGTGGATGTAGGTCCAACCAGACGAAGTATTTCTGGTTTAGCCTCTGCATAGAAGCAAGCAATAACCCAAGATAGTGTGCAGAGGGAACACCTTAGCTTGAAAGAGGCTACCTAGGATCCCAAATATTTTATGTGAAAACATATATCAACCTATTTTAAAGTCCAAGAAACACCAATGACAGTGTTTTTCTTGGGGGGTGTAGATGTAATACCCCTCAGTGAATAAGTAAATATTTTAATTTACTTCTAAAAATAACTTGGCAGGTTTTGGGCTATTAGAAGTCTTGATGTAATGGTAGACTTCAATGTTTATCTTAATTAAATTAACAAGATTATTTATGGTCAGCCAAGGAATTGCGGGAAGGTGGAAATGTTAAATGAGGATTTCACCTATCAGACAGTTAATGGATAGTTACTCCTCTCCCTAGAGATAAATATCTCAGTTAGGAAAAGATATCCAAGAGGGTAGAGAGGAACCTGAGGTAAACAAGAAAGAGGATATGATAAATTGTTACCGTGAACAAAACGTTGTTAAGGTAAGGTAGGACACTGCCATTTGG
The DNA here is from genome assembly GCA_031772625.1 of Pinus tabuliformis. NCBI lineage: Eukaryota > Viridiplantae > Streptophyta > Pinopsida > Pinales > Pinaceae > Pinus > Pinus tabuliformis. The sequence continues at coordinate 460,505,860 of CM062816.1, read as the reverse complement.
GGTATTCTTGAGTTGGATTGTAGGCCAAGGGAAACCATAAGAAAAAATTGTGATTTTATAAGTTCCTGGCTCGACTTGGGTGGTCTTGATGCCTAAGAACAAACCTTGATAGGTCTTTATCTAATAAAAAATATTCTGAAGGAGAAATTGGCTTGGGGGGAGCTTTGGTGGGATATCGTGCTCAATGGTTGGGAGGAGCATTCTCCCTTCCCTAGTGATTTCCTGTGGTGAACTAACTGAACTTGAACAAATAAGTAGCTTTGTAAATTTTTTGTACATTATTTCTTCCTGCGATTATTTTGTTTGGCTAGAGAATTATTCGATAACTAGTCTCTTTAAATTATCTCAGTGAATTGATTTTGTAACTAGTTGCAATAAAAGTCTCTGTGAAAGAACCGGAGGGCTGGTTGAAAGAAGGAAACAATGTGAACAATGGTATGAAGAGGGTTGTCATAATGGTCAGAGTGTAAACTAGAATAACCCTAGGCCAAACAAAACAGATAATGAAATTCACTTTCTGTGAAGCTATTATTCTTGTGTCTTTCACTTAAATGACTATATAATGGGTGATGTATTAGAAATAATGTTTACAAGGGTTAAAGACCGAGGAACTTTATATTCTATTATGTATGCATATAACAATAGAACCTAGATCTAAGGATTAATTTGAGGGCGGAACTGACTTGGGTCAATTAGCCTAGAATTGTCCCTAAATTATTTATGAAAGGAGACAGATCTTGCAAATAGAAACCTTTCCAACCCGAACAAATAAATGTTTTTATATGTACGTAATTGAAGAATGAAAATACAGAGAAAAGGATAAGTTTACTTTCTGAAATTAAAAAAGCTATATGAGGGTTAGATCCTCGAGCAAGAAAATAAATGATACTACAAAAACAGAATCATTGGAATGCGTAGGAGTTAGAAATAAATCACAAAGAACTGAATATAGGTTGCATGCAAAAACTACAAGAATATTTCCATGGAAAATATGTTAATTTTTATTTAGCAACTTGCAGAATTTCAATAGAGGCAATTGAAAAGAATTGGAACTATTTCTTGGGGAAAACTATGAAATTCAAGGTTGAAAACCCTACTATTACATAACATGAAAAGTAGGAAGCTAGAAAGTACTCAAAATTTAATTTCACTTGTGAAATAAAAAGAAAATCGTAGAAACAAGCACAACACATTGATCCATAAGGACTAGCTACTATCCAAAACCATAAGTTTAAATCATACATCTTATCACCATCAATTAATTTCGTAGCCAGTAAATAATTACTCTAGAAAATACCTTGAATATTTTTATAAAGAACCTAGTATAGTAATTGTAGGGCCATAAGGCCATAACTGAAACCCAAAGAAAAAATATTATAACCCTCAAACCTGATGGATTAATAATATTTTGCAAAACAGATCAAACCACTTCTAATTTCAAACTTGACACAAGGCTAAGGCCTTGGAATCAACCCTAATGTACCCATTACAGAGAAATAACCCTTTGGGAAAAGTAAAGATGATCCGGATTTAAACAGGAATGCACAAATTACAAAGATAACCATAAATATAGAGATACAATAGAAATAATACATCATTTCATTAATGTAAAATACTAAAATATGCCTACAAATAGAAATGGAAATAAACTAGCTCGGGCGATGGTAGCTAATCTCTAAGGAAAGATGTGGCGGCTACATGCCTCTGAACTGTCTTACAATGAGGCTTGAAGGCCTATTTATTGTTGAGATGAAACGCCAAACTATGGGCCCCGTTTTGGGTAAATTGGTACATCAACTTCCCGAGGTCGTAATTTTGGCATACGATCTCCGTTTGATGCGCACAATACCTTGTTAGAAAGATCTATATGAGAAATACAACTTTGGGATGAGCAACATCATTCCTTTGAGTCTTGTTGCTTCTATTTTTCCCAAAAAACATCGTTTAGGGCCTCAAAATGGCTCCGGAAGTTTAGGACCTAAAAAACTGCCAAAAATAGTAAATTGTGCTACAAATAAGGAAACTGAAAAACTGAAAGAAACAATGGTGGGGGTCCAAGTGGAATTGGTGGGTGGCCACCAATATCCACCTGGATCATTCCTCCCCCCTTAGGAAGAAATGGTCCCCATTGCGTTGAGTTCCTCCATGAGATGAGGAAATGTTTGCTGAACTTTGTCCCTGGTGAGCCACTTGCCCTGGTGAAGGAGTTGACCTGCTTTGACAACTCGATACAGTTGGATCTTCTGCTAACGAGTGTGCTTTACATGCGTGTCCATGATCCTATCAATTGCATCTTGTTCCATGCAATATGGATTTAACTCTGTTGGTGTGAGCTGTTCTGCAATGTCGAATGTGTCTAGTAATGGTGGAAAGTATGGCTGAAGGTGGTCCACATTGAACACTAGGTGCAGGCCAAGGAATGGGGGAATGCTGAGCTCAAATGCATTAAATCCCAGAGCCTTAGTAATGGTGTAAGGACCATATTAGAGTGGTTTGATTTTATGATAGGCTTCAGTAAGGCGTTCCTTTTACAAATGCAACCACACTTTGTTGCCCACCTGAAACTTGTGTGACACCCGATGTTGATCATGCCACTGCTTGTACTTGGCATTTGATTTCTCCATAATTTCATGGACCTACTAGTGGATATGTTGGATGTTCTAAATGAAGTTGTTTGCCTTATCTGTTTCGGACTAGACATGAGTCGAATCTACCTTAGCAACTACAAATGGCATGGCCACATCAATGGGACATAGTGGCTAGAATCCCAAGCCCACCTGAAAAGGGTTGTGGCTAGTCAAGCTATGGAGAGCCTGGTTATAGATGTGTTGAACATAGGGGAGGCTCTCATGCCATGTGCATGGATGATTTGAGTTGTACATGTGTAGAATGTGTATGATCATCCTATTGACAACCTCTGTCTGGCCATCAGTTTGGGGATTGAAGGCTATGGACTTAGTGAGTTTGGTGTCCACAATCGACTAGAGACTGGACCAAAATGTACTGAGGAACCTGTTGTCCTGATCTGAGATGATAGATTATGGGATCCCAAAGTGTACCCACACTCGTTCAAAGAAGAGTTTAGTAGTGGCTTCTGTTGTGATATTCTTCTTGAAGGCCACCATGATGGCCATCTTTGAAAACCTGTCGACGATCACAAAAACATAGTCGTTTCCATGCTTAGTAGAAGGAAGGACCGACATGTAATCCATGGAGATGGATTCTCAAGGTCAACTAAGGGTAGGCAACAGAGTATAGAGGCATTGCTTCTTGACGGCCGATTTGGCAATGGCACAGGCAATGCAGGATTTGATGTACTTCTCGACATCCTGTCGAAGATTCGGCCAATAGAAATACTTTTGCAGTACTTCCACCGTTTTGTTGACCCCAAAATGCCCAGTAACCCAACTGTAGTGTGCTTCCCAAATCATCTTGGCATGCTCGCTTGAAGGAACACAAATGTGACCCAGGTGGCATAACAGGGCATCTTGGAGGTCAAAATCTGGAACATGCTGACCCTCCAAGAGTGCCTAGTACGTGTGGCTGAATTTTGGGTCGCTTTTGTAGAGAAGTGGCCAATCAGAAGTCTTGTTCCCACAAGAGTTGAGCATGGTGGTTAATGCCATGATCGATGGTCGACTGAGGCAATCTGTAACATTATTGGTGCTTCCCTTCTTATACTTGATATTCAAATGGAACTGTTGCAGGTATGTGGACCACTTCTGATGATGATCATTCTGCAACTTCCCTTGCATCTGTATGAACTACAAGGGCCGGTGGTCTGTGTGGATGACCGTTTCCTTCCCCAAAATGTAATGCTTCAAATGTCGGTAGGCCTGCACAATGGAATACATCTCTTTTTCATAAGTGGGATACTTCCGGATTGTGTCTGAAAGTGTCTCACTATGATATGCCAATGTTGAGTAAGGACTACCCCAATAGCATAGTTAGAGGCATCTGTCTTGATCTTAAATCGTTGTTGCAAGTTTGGTAATGTGAGCACTGGTGCTGAGCAGAGGCAATGTTTCAACTCTGTGAATGCCTTCTATTGAGATTCAAACCAAAATAATTTTTCTTTCGCTCCTCCCTTGGTGACTTGACTCAAGGGCCAAGTGATATGAGAAAATCCCAACACAAACTTGTTGTAGAAGTTGGAAAGACCCAGAAAGTTGTGGAGCTCTGTCAGAGTGGTTGGAGATGACCAATCCTGAATGAATTGGATCTTGGTTGGATCCACATGGACCCCCTGTTCATCAATAATGTATCCCAGATACTGAACTTGGGTCATGCCAAATGTGCATTTCTCCAAATTGGCACATAACTTGTGTTGCCACAGTGTTTGTAGAACCTGTCAGATGTGGTGGAAGTGCTCTTCCCAAATCTAGCTGAAGATCAGGATGTCATCCAAGTATACCACTACAAATGAGTTGGTGAATGGTCGTAAGAAGTCATCCATTAACCTCATGAAGGTTGCAGGAGCATTTGTCAACCCGAAAGGCATAACCAACCATTCGAAAATGCCCTCCTTGGCTTTGAAGGAAGTCTTCCACACATCAGAGGGTTCGATTGGTACCTGGTGATATCGTGACTTCAAATCGATCTTGCTGAAATATTTTTTCCCGCTTCAGTTGGTCTAGAAGGTCATCAATCTATGGGATTGGGTACCTATTCAGGAAAGTGATCTTGTTCATCACCCGATAGTTAATACAGAGTCTCCAAGTCCCATCCTTCTTCTGTACCAACATGATCGGGCTCCCACAGGGCGATGAACTCAGTCAGATGTGACCTTTCTGCAATAGCCCCTGAATCTACCTCTTGCTTTCATCGTTCTCCAGAATGGAACACTGATAGATTGGTCCATTGGGTAGCATCTCACCTAGGGTTAGATCGATGGAGTGCTTGACCTGATAATGCAGAGGAACCCCTATGGGAGAATTGAAGATTTCATCGTACTCCTCCACGACCTTGTCCATATGTAGTTGTCGTGTGGAGGGGCCCTGTTTGGACGTCATGGCCACCGTTTTCTTCTTTCCTTAAGGGCGTATCATCAGGAAAAAAATTCTTGGTTTTGGACATGAGCTTACAACATTATTTTTCAGTAACCAAAGAGATAGTGGTAGGTGGTGCTTTGGTATCCTATACAACTTATTTCCAAAAGTAACAATAACAGCACGAGGCCTTAACTCATATACAACATGTTTCTTCCACAAGTATGGCTGGCCTAATAATACATCACAAACATCAAGGGGAGCAACGTCACACAATACCTCATCCGTGAAGGGCTTGATGTTGTATGGAAGGCGACACCGCTGGCTCACGCAAAGATCCCGTCCTTAGTGAAGCCACCCGATGGTGTACAGTTGTGGATGTGTTGTGGTCGGTAAGCCTAGCCGCTTCATGACCTCTACCAAAAAGATGTTCTTTTGGCTCCCATTGTCGACAATGAACTGTAGCGGGGAGCCCTTTACCCACATCTGGGAGTGGAAGAGGCGCTCCTCCTCCTCTGGATATTCAGGTTCCTCCTTTTGGATCTTCACGGTGGCAACAATGGCATTGGGCTCCGCATCGATAATCTACTTTCCTTTGTCATTCCCATTATTGGGTTCTGACTTAGAGTCTAAACATGCATCTGATTCCTAAGGTTTTCGCTCGACCACCAGTGATTGCTTGGCCCGACACTCACTTGTGTTGTGAGTGGAGCTCTTATCGAACTCACACCACTTTCCCGTGTCCTTATTCGACTTCACAATGTTGTTCTTTGCTTGTGGCTTTGCTGGGTTGTCCTAGGACACCCTGCCTTGGCTTTTTCCTTTTTTAAGTGGTTTGGGGGCACCTTTCCCTTGCTTCAAATTTGCAGATCCAAAGTCTCACTTCTTCTGTTTAAACTTCTGCTCGATCTTGACAGTGTATTAGTACATCGTGCCGAGCGAGGAGATGTCTAGGAACTCCATCTCGTCCTGGATGTACCTGTGTAGGCAGTCACGGTATTTGAGTACCAAATGCAGCTTAGAATCCTTGATACCCAGCTTTGTGCGAAGGGTATGAAAAATATTGGTAAACTCCGACACATCTTGGTCCCTTCCCTACCGCAGCGTGGTCCACTTTAGGTATTTATCCTCATAGCTTATGATAGCATAGTACTACTCCTTGATGGCATTCCGGAATGAATTCCAAGTGGGTGCGGTTGAAAATAGTGAGGCCATACTTTCATCCTTCTACTCGCAGTAGGTTTCCCATCAATCCTTGATGTGGGGGGTGGTTTTGAGAAGAGAGAAATTAATATTTTCCCAGCCAAAAAATCATTAACAAAAAAATACCCTTCTAGTAGATTTAACCATTTATCTACAGCGTCTGCATCTATCTAACCCTCAAATATGGGAATTTCAAAGTTAACTTGTACCTTAAAGGGTGTGGCGCTTCCAGAGTAGCTGTTGGAAGTAGGTGTGTTATCCCTGGGTAGCCACTAAAGGATCTGGGCAAAGTTGTCCATCACCATGTTCCTTTGCCACTCGAGGGCCTCTTCGAGAAATATTTTGATAGGATCTCCTGCCCCCTCGTATTTCTTTTCATCCACCATGGGAAGCCGTTAGGATTTGCAAGGCTGGTCTTGCAAAGGTTCGACTAGTTCAAGCCCTAACTCCTTATATCCCGACCTCATTAGGGACACGCAAAGAAAAGTAGAGAAAGAGCAGACCTCTTTGATACCACTAATCCGAATTTAAATAGCAATGCAATAAATTATAGAGAATCATAAATATAGAGATACAACAGAAATAATACTTCATTTCATTAATGTAAAATACTAAAATATATTTACAAACAGAAATGGAAATAAACTAGCTCGGGCAATGGAAGCTTATCTCTGAGGAGAGATGTGGTGGCTACATGCCTCTGAACTATTTTAAAATGAGGCTCGAAGGCCTATTTATTGTTGAGAAACAATGGAAAACCCTAAACATCCAAAACCCTAACCCTAGGAGATGAAGCGCCAAACTATGCGCCCCATTTTGGGTAAATTGGTACATCAACTTCCCGGGGTCATAACTTTGGCATACGATCTCTGTTTAATGTGCACAATACCTTGTTAGAAAGATATATCCAAGGACTATAACTTTGGGATGAGAAGAATAGGACCATGGACCCATGTGGCTTCTAGTTTTCCCAAAAAACATCGTTTAGGGCCTCAAAATGGCTCTGGAAGTTCAGGACCCGAAAAAATGCCAAAAATAGTAAATTGTGCTACAAATAAGGAAAATGAAAAACTCAAAAAAGAAAAAATGAAAAAAAAAAATTTAAAAAAAAAATAAAAAATAATAATAATAATAATAATAATAATAAAATAAAATAAAAAATAAAAAATAAAAAAAAAAATAAAAAATAAAATTAAAATTAAAAATAAAAATAAAAATAAAAATAAAAAAATGGTGGGAGTTCAAGTGGAATTGGTGGGTGGCCACCATTATCCACTTGGATCAAAAGACTAGTTGAAACCCTGATAGTGTTGGACCTTTTTTTGGACCTGTAACATATAAGGGGAAGATGAGTTAATATTGGAACTTGGAACTGTTAGCTCTGCTACAATTTGCAACATTTGATGGATAAAATCAGGTCAGGCAGTGCTGGTTTGGGTTGCAAAGGTTTTGCAGTAGTTTATTTCCTCCTTCCTCTTAATCTTCTTCATTCTCCTTTAAACCCCGCTTAAGCCCTTTTTCCGTCTCCTGGGCATTTTTTGTTTTAACACTATTAAACCCCGTATAACCCATTTTCCCTTTGGTCCCGGGCGCGAAGCTAAACCTACGAATCTGTGGATTATATAGCCACACACATATAATAAAAATCATAGCCAGCCGGGCCCTCACCTGTCACATCATCCAACAAATATATGCGTTAATCCTGGGCCGTCCGATCCTCCACCTCATGATCCGACGATGTACACTTCTCCCGCCATTGGAACCTACACATGCGATAGCCTGTGAGGAAGGCGGTTTCCTGCCAGACCTACCTACCACGTGGCGCTTTGGTACTGGATCGCTTCTCCATGTACGAAAACCACCACAGCCTCCAAAGCGGTGCGGGGAAACCGCTTACCGCCCTTCCTGTACGAACCCCCGCTCGTTAACCTGCGCTCATCTCTGCTGCCCAATAGCCGTTGGATCTGCCCGACTGCGATCTGATGGCCCTCATTCATCCGATCCCATTGACCTCCGATAGCCCCTCTGATTCAATCTCCGCTGCTCGTTTGTTTAATCCAATGGCCCACATTTGATTCTCGCTTGCTCCCGATAGCTGTTGCGAAATGCTTCCTGCCATCAATCCACAATATCCAACGGTGGATCTGCCTCCATGCCGCCTGCGTCCACTGCCTCTGCCATGCTTCCAAGGGATGAAGGATAACAGTGTTCAGCTTCCTACTAGCATGCTGTGCATTGAATCCCCATCAACCATATTTAAAGAGCAGCACGGCCAAGGATGAGAAGGACAGCCTTGAGTAGATAAACACGACATCTACCTGTTCAAGAAGGACATCAAATTACCAGAAAGGCCGATTTTGTTCATTTAAACACTCAGCTTGCAGCATAAACCCATATCTAATTGTAAATGTGGTTGGTGGTCAGTTATGACCCCTCCACGCATAGGTTAACATAAATTTTTGTGAAAAAACTCTATATATACCAAAAAGCAATATGTAATTAGGTTGATGAATGTTATTTTGATGTAAGCTTCAGCATCTGGAGACTGTAACTACTGTGACACCTGCAGCGTCTGGTCTTCACTTTCAGCTAATGCAAACTTCTTTTGTTGTTAATTACTCACTTTCCACTTCTTCTTCTTTGTTCCAGGTTGTGCCTGTTATGCATTTATTCATGTGTTGTTGATGTTTAGCATTAGAGGGGCTGTCATCCCACCTTTGTGTTAGAATCTAGCTGTATCATTGAATTTGTATGCAGGTTTCTGTTGTTTTAATGCTAGAGAGTTGTCATCCTGTCTGTGCATTAGGAAATAGATTTATAGACCTTTAACTGGTTGCAGCTAGCCATCACAGGATCCTGTGCATCCGCTGGTCTGATCGATGTTCTACATCATCACATTTTCTTTAAAACTGTGAGTAATTGGTGGTCTAAAGCCTTGTAGTCTGGGGGTGTTCACCCATGTCTGGAGTTAAGCATAGTAGAAGTGGTTATTTGGCTTGAATATGCATTATTGCTTCCATTCATCCACCATTTTCCAACATTTTTGTTGAGTTTGTAATGTTCCCGAGCATCTCTAAGATACAACCTAGGAGAGTTTCTTGGGGTGATAACATTAATTGGCACCGTTGCCGGAGAGAGGAGAATTGAAGCTCAGCTTCCTTGTGAAAACGACACAGCTTCAAGATTTGATGATAGACAAGGTTTGAACACAGTTTCTGGTTGTAATCATCTATCTGGCGACTCCACTAGAGGAAGACCATCCTTTGGTGACTCCACCTTGAAGTTCTGGCTCAGTTTGTGAGACATACTCAAAGAAATCCTCAGAAATCACCAGTTGAACCAGTGCCTGACCCTGAGAGGACTGTCAAATTGAAGAAAGCATCACAAAAAGGGGCATCAGGATCAGGTAAGCCTAAGAAATCTCATGCATCTATGAAAGATAAAGTTATTGCTGAAGATATACACTTTGAAGATTTAGAACCCAGCACTGTTATTAAGGAAATTCCTTTAGAGATTAATACAACCCCTTTTTCAGTTAGTTCTCCTTTGAATATCAGTCCAAAGAAAACTTCCCATTCAGTCCAAAACATCCCTTTGTCTCTGCCATCCATCACATTATTTCCTGCTTTTCAATCTGCCATTATTCTTCCACATATTCCAATCATGGTAGGACAACAAGCACCTACGAAGATAGAAAGAATTGTTGCTGCTAGATATGGACCTTTAGTCTTGCCTATTCCTTTAAATCCTATGCCTGTGGGAGAATATCAAAAATATATGCCTAAATTCACTGGTACAGAGGGAGTAAAGGCAGAAGAACACCTTGAATTTTTTTACAGTTATGCTGATAATTTAGATATAAGTGAAAATGATGTGTGGATGAGAGTTTTTGTCCAGATCCTTGATGGAGAGGCTAGGAAGTGGTTCAGAGAATTACCCCAGAGATCTATAACAGATATAGAAGCATTAGATGATGCATTTTTGAAGCACTGGGGAGATAAAAAGGACTTGCTGTATTACCATACTGAGTTTGGTAATCTGAAGAGGGAAAATGGTAAATCTTTACCTGATTTTAATAAAAGATTCAATCGTATGTATAGTAAGATACCAGTTGAGGTAAAGCCTACTCCTACATCTGCCGAACTTACTTATGCCAATGCTTTTGACTCTGATTTCTGCCTGTTATTGAGAGAAAGAAGATGTGCCACTCTAGCTGATATGCAAGATGCAGCACTGGAGGTCGAATCCAATATTATGGCTGCAAAAAAGCTAAAAAGTCAAGCTGACAGAAGGAGGCAGAGAAATCAGCCTTCTACTTCTTCTGCATCATCTTCAGAGCCTAAATTAGACAAAATGACTAAGATGATAGAGTCATTGGCGACTGAAATTTCTAAGCTAAAAGTTGAACAAAATTAAGGGAAAACAAGGCAGCATAACACATTTGCTCCAAGAAATCCAAATCCTTTCAGAAGAGCAAATGAGCAGTTGCAACGTATGCAGAGGGGTGAAGAATCAAAAGAAGATCAGAAAGTTAAAGCTCCTTTCCAAAATGTAGTCATGGAGGAGAAACAATTTGAAGAAGATGAGAATGAAATTCACTACATGGAAGATAAAGGCAACGCTGCATTTTTGACTTTGACCGCTTATGAAGAGTCTTTGTTGCAGGAACAAGACAGTCAAGAATGGGATAGAGAAGTTGTCCTACAAGCTGAACAATAGTAGAGATATAACCTAAGGTCGAATGCAAAGAATGTCAAAGAAAATTCTGCCCAAAGAGCTGTTGTCCAAACAGAGTCACAGAATAGTAGGCAGAGAAGACCAGCAGCTAAACCAATCATCCTCAAAGCTCCAATTCAAGAGGTAAAAGGTTCTGATAAGTTATCTTCTTCTTTCATCTTTGAGTCAGAAGTCTAGAAATTGAAAATATCTGTGCCTCTGGTAGAGCTGGTGAAGAGTGAAGTATTTAGAAATCCTATCCTTGAAGCCCTTGAGCTAGAAACCACACAAACCTCCACTGACTCTGTCAATTTGCAAGATGACAAGCCTGCCATTGTGCTCAGCCCTATGATTGAACCTGCTAATAATAATTCTCCATCTTTTTATGTCTCATTGACCATTCATGACAAAATCCTCCACAATTTCCTGCTAGACACAGGGGCCAGCCACAATTTAATGCCTAAAGCTGTCATGGAAGAGTTAGGCCTTGATATCACTAGACCCTATCATGATTTATTTTCTTTTGATTCAAGGAAGGTGAAATGTCTTGGATTGATTAAAGATCTGGCCATTACCTTAACTCAGCTACCCATGAAGAGTATGATGATGGATATTGTGGTAGCAGATGTCCCTCCTAAGTTTGGTGTGCTGCTGTCTAGAGGGTGGATTAAGAGACTAGATGGGACATTATAGAATGATCTATCTTATGCCACTATCCCAGTTTTTGGAGGGGAAAGCAGGAGATTGTATAGAGAAGCACAGTTGGCATACATCATTAGTGATGAGAAGAATCCTACAAATCATCCCATTTATGCAGTGGACACTGATTTTGGAGCATGTATTCTCCAAATAGAAGAAACTCAGAAGGCCTTAATGCAGATCAGGAAACCAACAGTTCAGGTCAAGCAAGAGCAAGGAAGTCAGGTTTGGGAGATGTTCTTTGATGGAGCATGTTCCAGGGAGACTGCAGGAGCAGGGGTGGTGCTAGTATCTCCACAACAAGAAAGCATTCAGCTGTCTTTTAAGCTGGTTTTCCAAGTCACAAACAATATAGCAGAATATGAAGCTCTGCTGTTGGGCCTTAATGCAGCAAAAGACAAAGGAATCAAGAATTTGAAGGTGTTTGGAGATGCTGATCTGATTATTCAGCAGGTAAATAAAACATTTCAAACAAAGCACCCAAGGCTGAAAGCATACAGAGATGAGGTATGGAGAATCAGAGACACTTTTGATTATTTCTGTATTTCATACATTCCTAGAGCCCAAAATCAGCTTTCTAATTCCCTTGTTGTGTCGGCCAGTCTATTTATCCCTCCAATGCCTCCTAGACTAGTGTATGAAGTCCAAGTGAAGTATAGACCATCCTTGCCTGACAATGTCCACCATTAGAAAGTTTTTAATGATGATGAAGAATTGAATAGGTTCTTGCAAGTCATTGATGAATTTTCTGAAATTCAAATTGACCAAGAGAATGATGCCTTGGAAGAAAAACCCCAGTCCCAGCTTAGAAATAAAATTGGTAAAGACAATATTGTCTAGCTTCCCAGCAACCATATTCCAAAGGGTCTAATCCCTTTTGAAAGACTGTTTGACCAGAATGATGTGCCTTACAAAGTTGCCCAAAAATAAAACCAATCTGCAGTCTGTAAGCATGATATAGGAAGTCCAGGTTAGCCTAGATATGTAAATTTGTCCACTCATTTTTCAGCTGATCAAAGTGTTGAATACTGCAATTTAATGAGGCAATTTACTGATGTGTTTTCCTGGGAGTATAGTGACCTGAAAACATATGATAAGAACATAATTCAGCATAAAATCCCTCTGGAGAAAGACACAATACCTTTCAAACAGAAGCCGAGACCAATAAATCCTATGCTTATTCCTCTAATTGAAAAAGAAATTAAAAAACTGTTGGCTGCTAAGATCATAGTCCCTCTCAGATATTCAAAATGGGTAGCCAATCTAGTGGTGGTGAGGAAGAAAAGTGGTGAAATCAGACTGTGTGTTGATTTCAGAAATTTGAAAAAATGTTGAAAGAAAGACAACTATCCTCTACCAAAGATGGAGCATTTTCTGCAGAAGGTCTCAGGAGCCAAAGTAATGTCTTTCTTGGATGGTTTTTCAAGTTTTAATCAGATTGTTGTGAACCTAGATGATCAAGAAAAGACTGCATTCACCACTCCTTGGGGCACTTTTTTGTATGCCAAAATGCCTTTTGGGTTGATGAATGTTGGAGCCACCTTTCAGAGAGCTATGGATATAGCATTTGTGGGAGAGAAGGATAAACTTGTCCTTATCTACATTGATGACATAACAATATACTCCAACAGCCATCAAAATCATTTGCAACATTTGAAAAAGGTGTTTCTGAAGTGCAGGAGGTTTGGAATTTCAATCAATCCAAAAAAATCACAATTTTCTTTAGAAGAATGGAAGCTATTGGGACATGTGGTGTCTACTATAGGTGTTCAGATTGACCCAGAAAGAGTCAAAACAATATAGACTTAGTCTATCCCTAGATCAAAGAAGGATATCCAATCCTTTTTGGGCAAAATAAATTTTGTAAGGAGGTTTATTCCAAATTTTGCAGAATTAGTGAAACATATTACCTCCATGTTGAAGAAAATAGTAGAGGTTAAATGAACTGATGCAGCAAGAAAATAATTTGAGTCTATTAAAAAGGCTATTATAGAAGCTCCCACATTAGTAAGTCTAGATTATAGCAAGGATTTTCATGTATTCTCATTTGCCTCTGAAGAAACTATTGCAGCAGTGTTATTGCAGGCAGATGAAGAAGGTTCAAAACATCCAGTAGCATTTTTCAGCAAAAACTTGAGGGATGCTGAACTGAGGTATGATATTATTGAGAAACATGCATATGCTCTTATCAAATCCTTAAAATCTTTCAGAGTTTATATCTTGCATTCAAAGATAATTTCATATGTGCCCTCTGCTGCAACAAAAGATGTCTTGACACAATCTGATGCTAATGGTAGAAGGGCAAAATGGATTGCAAAAATGATAGAATTTAATATAGAGCTGAAGCCCACTAAGCTGGTCAGAGGTCAGGGTCTTGCCAAGTTGTTGGCTGAAGAAAATTGTAGATCATTAGATATAGATTTCCTGTGCACAATTGCAGAAAATAGTTAGGCAGAAGAGGAAGAAACAGCTGAAACAGAGAGAAAGCAGGCAGTGGCCGAGAATCTAGCTTCTTGTAATTGGTATGCTGGAATAATTAATTTCTTGTTGAAGCTAGAAATCCCTTCAGGATTTACTCAAAGTCAAGCTAGAACTTTAAAACTTAGGGCAGCTAAATATTGCATCAATGAAAATCTTCTCTACTGGAGGGATCCATCTGGAGTGCTTTTGAGGTGTCTGGACAAAGAACAGTCAGAAGAGGTTATGCAGCAATTTCATTCCAGCATGTGTGGAGGGCACCATTATTGGAAAACCACAGCCCATAAAATTCTCAGAGTTGGGTACTATTGGCCCACTTTATTTTCTGATGTATTTGTTTTTGTTAAATCTTGTGACAAGTGCCAAAGATTTGAAGGAAAACAACAGTTGAAGTCCTTGCCCCTAAAACCAATTAAGGGAAAAGGACCTTTTCAGCAGTGGGGCTTGGATTTTATTGGAGAAATCAATCCACATTCCAGTGGCCAGCATAGATGGATATTAGTAGCCACTGATTATTTTACTAAGTGGATTGAAGCAATTCCTACAAATAAAGGTTGATCATAACGTGGTCATGAAGTTTTTGACAGAAAATATCTTCAGCAGATTTGGTTGTCCACACAATCTAGTCACAGATAATGCAGTAGCCTTCAAGGCAAAGGAATTGGTGGAAATGTGTGATTCAATGGGTATTAAACTGGTTCATTCCACCTCTTATTATCCTCAAGGAAATGGTCTGGCAGAATCCTCTAATAAAAGCCTGATAAGGATAATTAAGAAGCTATTAGAGGAAAATAAGAAGAATTGGGATTCAAAGCTCAAGTATGCACTGTGGGCTGACAGAGTGACCATTAAAAAATCCATAGGAAATTCTCCTTTCAAGCTGGTATATGGCACTGAGGTTGTTTTCCCAATTCAATTAACTCTCCCTGTGGCTAAATTCCTTCAAGAAGAGCAGAATGAAGAAGAGGAAATGGCAAAAAGGATCACTGATTTAGCATAAATACATTAGATTAGAGAATAGCTGGTTGAAAAGGCTGCAGCACATCAGAAAAGGATCAAGGAAGCCTTTGACAAGAAAGAAAAAACAAATAATTTTCAGATTGGAGACTTGGTTTTGAAGTGGAATGCATTAAAGGAAAAGAAAGGCAACCATGGGAAATTTGATGCTTTCTGGACAGGGCCTTTCATCATTTCACAGGTTCAAGGGAACAACACCTTCTTGCTGAAAAGTATGGGAGGAGAGACAGTTTTTGATGGCCCAGTCAATGGGCGTTTTCTGAAAATTTATGTGTTTTAAGGTCTTTGGCCTTAAAGGTTGTAAATATTGTGTTTTTATCAATTTTAGTATAGGTGCAGTAGACTCCATGCCCAATGGAACACTAGGAATTTTGGCTAATTTGTTTTCAGCTGGAAAGGCATTGGTCTGTAGGTTCTTGAGACCTCACAGGGAGGATCTCATCCCCAGAAGGAGCCAGTGTTAGCTCTGCTACAGTTTGCAACATTTGATGGATAAAATCAGGTCAGGCAGTGCTGGTTTGGGTTGCAAAGGGTTTGCAGCAGTTTATTTCATCCTTCCCTTTCATTTGCCTTATTCCCTTATAACTCCCCACACCTCCGTTTCCTCCTTCCTCTTAATCTTCTTCATTCTCCTTTAAACCCCGCTTAAGCCCTTTTTCCGGCTTCCAGGAATTTTTTGTTTTAACACTATTAAACCCCATATAACCCATTTTCCCTTTGGTCCCGGATGCGAAGCTAAACCTACGAATCCGTGGATTATATATCCGCGCGCATATAATAAAAATCATAACCCGCCAGGCCCTCACCTGTCACATCATCCAACAAATATATGCGTTAATCCTGGGCCGTACGATCCTCCACCTCATGATCTGACGACATACGCTTGTCCCACCGCTGGAACCTGCGCACGAGATAGCCCGTGGGGAAGACAGTTTCCTGCCAGACCTACCTACCATGCGGCGCTTTGGTACTGGATCGCTTCTCCATGTACGAAAACCACCACAGCCTCTGAAGCGGTGCAGGGAAACCGCTTACCACCCTTCTTATACGACCCCCCGCTCGTTAACCTGCGCTCATCTCCACCGCCCGATAGCCGTTGGATCTGCCCGACTGCGATCCGATGACCCTCATTCATCTGATCCCGTTGACCTCTGATAGCCCCTCTAATTCAATCTTCGCCGCCCATTTGTTTAATCCAACGGCCCACATTTGATTCCCGCTTACTCCCTATAGTTGTTGCGAAATGCTTCCCGCCGTCGATCCACGATATCCAATAGTGGATCTGCCTCCATGTTGCCTACGTCCACTGCCTCTGCCATGCTTCCAAGGGACGAAGGATAATAGTGTTCAGCTTCCTACAAGCACGTTGTGCATTGAATGCCCAGCAACCATATTTAAAGAGCAGCACGGCCAAGGACGAGAAGGATAGCCTTGAGCAGATAAACACGGCATTTACCTGTTCAAGAAGGACATCAAAGTACCAGAAAGGCCGATTTTGTTCATTTAAACACTTAGCTTGCAGCAGAAACCCATATCTAATTGTAAATGTGGTTGGTGGTCAGTTATGACCCCTCCATGCATAGGTTAGCAAAAAATTTTGTGAACAAACTCTACATATACCAAAAAGCAAGATGTAATCAGGTTGATGAATGTTATTTTGATGTAAGCTTCAACTTTTGGAGACTGTAAATACTGTGACACCTGCAGCTTTTGGTCTTCACTTTCAGCTAATGCAAGCTTCTTTTGCTGTTAATTTCTCACTTTCCACTTCTTCTTATTTGTTCCAGGCTGTGCCTGTTATGCATTTATTCATGTGTTGTTGATGTTTAGCATTAGAGGGGTTGTCATCCCACCTCTGTGTTAGAATCTAGCTGTATCATTGAATTTGTATGCAGGTTTTTGTTGTTTGAATGCCAGAGAGCTGTCATCCTGTCTGTGCATTAGGAAATAGATTTATAGAACTTTTAACTGGTTGTAGCTAGGCATCGCAGGGTCCTGTGCATCTGCTGGTGTGATCAATGTTCTACATCATCACATTTTCTTTAAAATTGTGAGTAATTGGTGGTCTAAAGCCTTGTAGTCTGGGGGTGTTCACCCATGTCTGGGGTTAAGCATAGTAGAAGTGGTTATTTGGCTTGAATATGCATTGTTGCTTCCATTCATCCACCATTTTCCAACATTTTTGTTGAGTTTGTAATGTTCCTGAGCATCTCTGAGATACAACCTAGGAGAGTTTCTTGGGGTGATAATAGGAACCATCAATAGAAATTAGTCGAAGTAAATACTAAAGAGTGACTTTCCCTTAAACCTGTCAATATAAAGAGAGATGGGTTAGAAGAGGATTGAAAAATGGAAAATCCCATTTAAAGAGTACTACATTGTTAAAAATAATTAATAGGAATAATATGTGAATATTTCCACCGAAGCCTAATGTCTATTGCAAATCCTTCCAAGTAAAAGAGAGTGGAAGAAGCAGTTTGTAATGTTAGATGGGAATAAATTAAACCACAGAATAAACCATAGAATAAATCCATTTTAGTTGTCGGAGGTGCCATGAGCATGGCCACCTGATAAGGGGGTGCCCCCCAAGAAATGTGGAAGAACAAAACAAAGAGATAGATAAAAAAGACGCAAAGGTCTTTGTAATACCCAATCTTAGGGGAATACCTAATATAAGACAACAATAGCGAAATTACAAGAAAAAATCTCAGAGAAATAGATTTGAAATTCTAGCCGAGGAAAACTTTGAAGAATAGGGGGGGAAGAAGAGGAAAGTGGTGATAAAGAAGAAATAAAGAGGAAGAAATGAGGCAGCGGATTGAGGACCATTAGAAGTAAGGAGATATCCCAGATCTATCAAAATATTTTGAGGGAGACACAGAAATGACCCCAAATGAAGTAGGAACAGAAGAATCAAAATTGTAGGAGCTAATTGATAAGGAAGAAATCGACCTCTAGGATTTGATGGAACAGGCGAAGAAACAAGGAAGAAAGGCAGTCAATGTGGATCAAATGAACAAGATCCAATACTTATCCTTAATTATAGAAGAGTCGAAATTACGAGGACAGAAAAGACCTCATCCAAAAAAGGTGGGTGGATCTTTGAAGGGGTCTTAGCTAGGTGTGAAAGAAATGAAATATCATATAGTGCTGGCACTAAGGAAGAGCAAACGAAAAAGAGGGAGAAATCCGAATAGTGTTTCCCTTAAGGAGCTGGGAGCTATGTTAATAAATTTAGGTAAGATGAGAGCCCTAGGCTCGCCCTCCTCAAACCTTATCTAAATCATGAAAGTTTTATCTTGGAATATCATAGGTATTAGTAGACTAATGAAACAAATATTTTTAAGAAAAGGGTTCAAATGGAACAACCTAATATCTTTTTCCTTCAAGAATTGAAATGCTCAGTAGGGAAAATAAATGAGTTAAGTATGAAATTAGGAAGAAAGTATGAATCAGTGGAGGTGGAAGCGCAAGGCTCGGTGGGGGGTTTGGAAATCTGTTGGAACCCCCAAACCTTTATCCTCCTAGACTTTGAAGCCAACAGATCATACCTATATGTAGAAATGCAAGTTATAGGCACCCCTGGCACAATGATTTTGACTAATGTGTACGGGCCTCAAAGGATTGAGGAGAGGATCAAGATGTTGCAATATCTAAGAGGGATAAAAAGTAGGAAAGGACACTTCCTTGGGAGGTGGGGGGAGACTTTAACATGATAACTTTTCTTTCAGAAAAAAGGGGCCCAAAGAAGGATAGATAGACTCAAAAGCATTTAAGGAACTTATTGAGTAGACCAAACTTATTGATATGGAAACTGTGAATGGATGCTTCACTTGGAGTAATAAGCACAAAGGGCAACATCAAGTGGCATCCAGGCTTGACAGGTTTTTAATATCAAAATATTTATTGATGATAGGGGTGGATGTGGCAACAAATATCCTTCCCTGTGGGGGATCTGACCATTAGTCAATGCTATTAATGATGCAATTAGCAGGAACTCCCAAAAATAGGCCCTTTCGATTTGAAGCATTTTGGTTAGAGCACCCTAACTTCATGGAGAATATCAAATCATGGTGGAAGGAAAATATCCCAGACAGAGGCTCAAAGATGTACACTCTACAAGCCAGGTTAAAACACATAAAAATGAAACTAAAGTAGTGGAACAAGATGGAATTTGGAAACATCTTTCAGGAGAAAAAGGAACTAGAACAGAAAATGGAAGCATTACAAAAATAATTGATCTCTGATGGGTACTCAGAGGGAAGCAAAGAAGAGGAAATGGCATTACTAAAGAAGTGGGAGGAGAGATGCAAATAAGAGGAAATCCTATGGAGGTAGAAATCTCGAGTGTTATGGCTCTGGGAGGGGGAGAAAAACACAAAATTCTTTCACCGATCAAAAATCAAGCACAAAAACTAAAACATAATCTTGTTCTAGCACTTTCAAAAAATAGATAAAGAGCCCTAGGTGGAGAGAGGGTGTTAATGGGAAAAGTGTCTATTCAGAACGACCCTATCCCACTAAGGTGTGACAGTGACCTTAGAAACAAACAGAGAAAACTACTTTTGCATTCTTCTTTATGAACTATAAACAAAGAGAAATAGGATGAACCAACCTGTGTCTTGCGCTGGTCCTTTGATCCAATCTCTCTCCTCTTTGACAGCTTCCAGCTACCTGCTCTCTTACTTGCTCAGCTTCACCAAGTACCTGCAAGATCACAGAAGAAGGAAACTATACAAAGACATGGGTTCATACTCATAAAAAGCTTAGGATCAGATTTAAGCTAAACATACAAATGTAACAAACATCAATGATACACAAGCATGTAGGAGAAACTCAAATAGTTTTATTGATATAACAAGAAGATCCAGGAGGAGTTACAACCAATGATTCCTGATCCAGCATCAACCTCCCAGCAGAGAAGCCCCTCTTCACCTTCAACAAAGCATAAATCACCCAATACTCTGATATCTATCTCAAAACCAACAACAATTCTCTGCAATGTACAATATTCCAGCCTCCGGATCTCTGGGATGAGGGATCCATATATAGATGTATGCAAAGAGTATGAGTCAGCTTATGATTTGACTAGTGTCTTCTCTCTGTCAGTTCTTGCTTCCACTTGGAGACTAAGAGCCTCTTACTCATCCTTGGTCGAATTCAGTGAGGCAAGTGTCATTAGAGAAGATTCTGGAAGCTTCCATCGTCTCTCCACCTCGTGGAATGACTCTGCCACTTGTCATTTCCCGCTCAACGCACCCTGGTAGTGCATTTAGGTGCATTGCAACGCACCTAGCTAGTGTATTTGGGTGCTTTGCAACGCAGCTAGCTAGTGGAGCAGCTGAAATGATCCTGATTTGACTAATTCCGAGCAGTTTCTGGTGGAGAACTTCTGAGAGAAGCTGTAATTTGTTGACCTTGTTCCTTTAGGAGTTAGAACAACACTTTTAGGGACTTAGGAGCCCTTGGTTTATGGACATTTCATGCTTAGAACTGTAAGGCACAAAAATGTCTATAACAGTTGCCCCCTAAAGTATGAGGTCGTTTATCGGGTGAAATGCTTTATTAGGAGGATCCGAAGTTCTTTCAATGCTGGGAGGAGACCTGTAATAAGATACAATACAATACATTATCTTCATACTGTTTTCATGAACTAGCTGAGGCGGGCATTCCCATGCTCAGCTTTATAAATTCATTTTCATGTACATAGGACAGACAATCGTCTGATGGTAGACTGATGATTTTGATAGAGTCATCATCCTTTTGGTAGGATGATTATCTGTGCTACAATGCTGTACATTTCAATGTTTTTATTTTCCTGAATATATATTGCAGCCTGGATGGATGAAACTAGATCCGGGGTCTTCAATCTCGTCCGATCTTCACTCGAAGTATAAGTCGATCCATGTGAGAAATGTTTTGAAGTCGAACATGGAAGGACATCGCTTGATTACCAGTCAATGATGTAAACTGTTAACAAGCGCGAGAGGAATCACCGATAATGATAATGACCCTCAAGGTACTGCAGCACAATTCACGTGGTGTGAATAAAGGACTTGGCGTCGAACACCACGCAAAATCTTTCGGTCGAAGGTCATTGATGTATACCTGTCGCCGGAAGTGAGAAACTTGCCATTGAGGCATGCAAGCTTCAAAGTACTGAATGGGGTGTTCCTAGATCAACTTCTTGGACAATGAGCTGATGTCGACAAGAAGCGATCCATCAAAGGAGGGCCTTAATGAATCCCACATCAATGACACGAAACGGAGCAAATGATTTTGATGGAGGTGAAAACGATCTGATGATATATGGTTCAGGATGGCGGTCATGAAGGAATGGAGTATAATGTATGGTAGTGGATGGGACACAGGTGACTTCTCTGGATGACTTCTCTTGAACATGTCGGCAACACTTATGTGATGGATTGGTAGAATTTACCCCAAATGTGGATGGTATGGCGTGACCATGGTGATGTGACCGGTGAATGAAACAACCCAACCCGACTCAGGCACGGAGTGGAAGTGTCATGTTCAAGAGCGACTTGCTACCAACAAAGTTTCTTTGAGTTTTCTTCCCAATTTTTCCCCAGTCATTGCTGACCAGTACCTCTTTATTTTTGTCAAGCTTGAGGAGGATAACATATGCTTGTTCTATAATTTGCCCTTCGAGCAAACCCATCGCTATGTTTTAACGAGCCTAACGATAGTGAAACTCGTTCTCGTCTAAAGACAAGTTTGTTGCTATTTAATCTTTTTAATGAGTCTAACGACAAAGATAACTCGATCCTTTTCATTTTTAGAGAGTATGAAAAGGTACGTAAAGGTAACTCCGGAATTCCTTTTTCGTCATCTAATCCCTTAGGTCCGAAAAAGTATAAAACAATACAGAAGGGATGGATTTTCGATAGTTTTAACGAGCCGAACAAAACAAGTGCTCGATCTTTTTGTGCAATAATCCCTCAGGTCCAAAAAGATTAAAATCTAGAGGAGGGATAGCACTTCCTGTCGCTTTAACGAGCTGGAAGGCCAAAACTCGGAAATCTTTTCATATTTTACGAGTCAGTTGAAAAGAGCTTAAAGAAGACTCGTCTTTTGAGGAACGAGTGATAAAATGGGTAGCAGCTGATTCCAGGTAAGGGTTGGAATTTTCCAATCACGGCAGTGTCACAAGGATGGCTAGTGAAATCACTCTTCGCAGCTGTTCCTCAAAATGGGTAAACAATCAAATGGAGGTGAATGATCGGCCAATGGAAAAGTGGAGGTGACGGTGCAAACATGACCAAGGCTTTAATGGCTGAAATGCTTCATTCATGGTGGTTATTTACCAGGGGATAGTTCATTTTTTAACGAGCTTAAACGCAGGTGGAAACATTTGCTCGGTCTTATGTTTATTTTTTAATGAGCTTGAACTATGCGCTAACACTGCTCGATTAATCCAGTCATATGATAAGAATGTCTCATATAAAAATGGAAACTTTTAGATTTTTGCCCCACATCCTTTCTTTATGCAAGTTAGAAAACGACTAATCCAAAAAACAGATAAATAATCGCTCTTTGCTTGCACTCCAAAAGGTTTGCATGGCCCCAGGTATAAAATATGGTTTCAAGGTTACCCCTCAATTTGCAGACAAAACATTTGTTCTATCAGGAGAGGCCTACCTCTTACAGGTCACCCAAAGATTGCTCTATTCGCGGTGCAAACAAAACACTTCTTCGGCGATGTCTACCGAGATAAACAAAGGTGAGTGACGACGTCTGCCAACTCACATAACTTTGACAAGAGAATCTTATTCTAGAATAACCCCTCTTCCACCAACGGACGAGGTACAGACTAGTCATATTCTCCCGCGGAAACCTACCTTATACTTGAAGTTTTCCTGCCGAAGCAGACCAGGACGCATGCCCCCTGGGTTTCAGTCATATCCCTCTGAATTACTCGCACTCATCGGGAGGACGGACTGGGGATCGAGACATTTCTTGCGTGAAGAGACCATTTAGGGACGGTATACGACTATTTGCTATGCGTGATCTGGGAAATGAAAGTTGGTCCACGAGCTTGACCACTCTTCCTTCGTGCGGAAAACACATTACTCTAAAGAGTGAGGAGACGATGGCTCCCATGCAATAAATATAGTCTCGTCCAAGGAGTAGGTTATAATCCAAGGGTCCTTGAACTACCATGACGTTCATGCGAACTGTCTTCCTTCTCAATGTTATGGGCACATCGGGAAGGATCCCTAAAGGTCGACTGGTTCCTTTATCAAAGCCTGTCAGATTTCTCATCTCAGGTAGAAGTGATGGCGAACCAAGCGCTTTCCAAGCAATAGAGGAAAGGATACTCACAGAAGCCCCCTCATCTATGATGGTACCAGCCATGACCATTCTATATATTTGAACGATAATTCGGAATGGTATGCTTGCTGGCAAATGGGGTCTGCCTAGTTGATTCCAGTCGAAGGAGACAACTAGGTTTCTTGGAGGTGGGACCGAGTAGACGGCCGGGTATGGCTCTGAGAAACTTCCTTCCTCCGGTAAAGGAATGGGTAGATTGCCCCCATGTTCGTCGGAGTCTGTGTTGAAGAAGAGAATTTGGACGGTGTCATCCTTGTTCTCTTCAGTCACTGTATCATCCGAAGATAAAACCTCTGAAGGCAAGACCGGATCAACTGCCGCCTCGACCTTTTGACTTTCGTCTGGTATGGATTCAGTTGGTTTATCTTCAATGATAGGTGCTTCACCCGACCACCTGAGCAGGCCAGCTGGATTCTCAACTAGTGATGGACTCGGCAAGAGTTTTTTATATCCAGGAGGAAGTCGTAACGGTGAAACCGGACGATCATCCAAAACTCTTTTAGCTTCGTCTAAGAAGGGACAACGGTGGAGGGCATGGTCGCCTTCGCACAGTTTACAAGGAAATCTAGCTTTCCTTTTTTGTCCTGGGGCTTCACTTTCACTAGTCGACGGTGTGATTTCAACATGATCTCCAGAGGTTGATGACACTGGATTGTGCAAACGAGGAGACCATGTTGTGGGGAAAAGTATCCGACTCGGATGACCCTATCCCTACTCTAAAGGTGACAGTCTAGCAACAACTGAAAGTAAAGCTTTAATGTTTTCCTTTATGAAAGTACAGAGAGAAGGAAGAAAAGATTAACCAACCGGTGTCTTTCGCTTTTGTCGATCCTTATCCTCTCTCTTTGTCTCTTGTTCCCAGCTCCTTGCTCCCTTTGCCGGTCCAGCTACACACAGATCCTGCACAACAGAGAGAAGAAAACTACAAGATACACGTACTCATAACTGATGCATGGATTAGAGTGAATCAAATATACAAGTAAATACAATACATCAATGCAATACAAGTATATAGGAGAACATTCAAAGCTTTATTGATAAAAGTAACAGGGTTCTGAGAAGGTTACAACCATCAATGGCTCCAATCCAGCAGCACCTCCCCAGCAGCAAGAAATCTCCTCTTCACCTCTATAAAAGCAATCACCCAAAAGCTCTAACTGTAAACCAACAA
The DNA here is from genome assembly GCA_031772625.1 of Pinus tabuliformis. Taxonomy (NCBI): domain Eukaryota; kingdom Viridiplantae; phylum Streptophyta; class Pinopsida; order Pinales; family Pinaceae; genus Pinus; species Pinus tabuliformis. The sequence goes on along the minus strand of CM062816.1, from coordinate 460,481,236 downwards.
CACTTCCTTGCTTCGCACAAAATTCCAGCCTCCCTAGACCTCATAGAAGAGCTCTATATATAGGAGAGAAGAAGAAAGGATGAGTCAGCTTGAGACTGACATAAAGCTGCCTTGTGTCCTCTCCCTCTTCAGTTAAACTTCAGTTCTTGAGTCCACTTGGAGATCCTTGCTTACACATGGAGATCAAGTACCTCTTACTCATCACAGGGCGAATCCCATGAACCAAGTGTCAGTTTGGAAGCTTCCTGGGCAATTGACACCTTGCAGAATGACTGTGCCACTTGGCCAATCTCGCCCAGCGCAGGTAGCCTTCATTAGATTTGACTTTCAGCGCAGGTACAAGGAGGAGCAGTTGCATTCCAGCGCAGATGCTCAGTGGAGCAGCTGACATGATCCAAAAATAGCCTGTTTTTGAGTGTTTTCAGGTGGAGAACTGATGGGAAGTGTTGTGGTTTGCTGACCTTGTTCTTCTAGGGGTAAGAACAACATGTTTAGGGACTGAGGATCCCTGTAATTATCGACATTTCATGCTCCATGTTACGAGGCACAAAAATGTCTATAACAGTTGCCCCCTAAAGTATGAGGTCGTTTATCGGGTGAAATGCTTTATCTAGAGGGTCCGAAGTTCATTCCAGTGCTGAGGAGGCGCCCTGTAATACAATACAATACAATACATTATTTTTCATTCTGTTTTCATGATCTAGCTGAGGCGGGCATTCCCATGCTCAGCTTTATAAATACATTTTGGTACATATAACAGATGATCGTCTGATGGTAGACTGATAATTCTCTGCTGAAATTATCATCCTTTGAGTAGGATGATCATCTGCTGCAATGATGTACATGACAAATGCTTTTATATTTCCTGAATATGTATCGCAGCCCGGATGGATGAAACTAGATCCGGGGTCTTCAAACTCGTTCGATCTTCACTCTAAGTACAAGTCGATCCATGTGAGAATTTTGCTGAAGTCGAACATGGAAAGACCTCACTTGATTACCGGCCAATAATGAAAACCGTTAACAAGCGCGAGAGGAATCACCGATAATGATAATGACCCTCAAGGTACTGCAGTACAATTCACGTGGCGTGAATAAAGGACTTGGCGTCGAACGCCACGCAAAATCTTCTGGTCGAAGGTCATTGATGTATACCTATCGCCGGAAGTGAGAAACTTGCCATTGAGGCATGCAAGCTTCAAAGTACTGATGGGGTTGTTCCTAGATCAACTTCTTGGATAATGAGCTGAAGTCGACAAGAAGCGATCCGTCAAAGGAGGGCCTTAATGAATCCCACATCAATGACACGGAACGGAGCTAATGATTTTAGTGGAGGTGAAAACAAACTGTGACATATGATTCAGGGTGGCGATCATGAATGGATGAAGGATAATGTATGGCAGTGGATGGGACACGGTTGACACTTTCAGAATGACCCCTCTTGAACATATAACGACACTGATGCGATGGATCGGTAGCATTACCCCAAATGTGGATGGTTTGGCGAAGACCATGGTGATGAGACCGGTGAATGAAACAACCCAACCCGATGTGGAACGGAGGAAAAGTGTCATGTTCAAGAGTGACTTGCTACCATTAAGCTTTGATGTTCTCCCAATTTTTCCCCAGTGGAGTCGCCAGTTTGTTGTGGGGAAAAGTATCCGACTCGAATGACCCTATCCCTACTCTAAAGGTGACAGTCTTTAGCAACAACTGAAAGTAAAGCTTTAATGTTTTCCTTTATGAAAGTACAGAGAGAAGGAAGAAAAGATTAACCAACCGGTGTCTTTCGCTTTTGTCGATCCTTATCCTCTCTCTTTGTCTCTTGTTCCCAGCTCCTTGCTCCCTTTGCCGGTCCAGCTACACACAGATCCTGCACAACAGAGAGAAGAAAACTACAAGATACATGTACTCATAACTGATGCATGGATTAGAGTGAATCAAATATACAAGTAAATACAATACATCAATGCAATACAAGTATATAGGAGAACATTCAAAGCTTTATTGATAAAAGTAACAGGGTTCTGAGAAGGTTACAACCATCAATGGCTCCAATCCAGCAGCACCTCCCCAGCAGCAAGAAATTTCCTCTTCACCTCTATAAAAGCAATCACCCAAAAGCTCTAACTGTAAACCAACAGCACTTCCTTGCTTCGCACAAAATTCCAGCCTCCCTAGACCTCATAGAAGAGCTCTATATATAGGAGAGAAGAAGAAAGGATGAGTCAGCTTGAGACTGACATAAAGCTGCCTTGTGTCCTCTCCCTCTTCAGTTAAACTTCAGTTCTTGAGTCCACTTGGAGATCCTTGCTTACACATGGAGATCAAGTACCTCTTACTCATCACAGGGCGAATCCCATGAACCAAGTGTCAGTTTGGAAGCTTCCTGGGCAATTGACACCTTGCAGAATGACTGTGCCACTTGGCCAATCTCACCCAGCGCAGGTAGCCTTCATTAGATTTGACTTTCAGCGCAGGTACAAGGAGGAGCAGTTGCATTCCAGCGCAGATGCTCAGTGGAGCAGCTGACATGATCCAAAAATAGCCTGTTTTTGAGTGTTTTCAGGTGGAGAACTGATGGGAAGTGCTGTGGTTTGCTGACCTTGTTCTTCTAGGGGTAAGAACAACATGTTTAGGGACTGAGGATCCCTGTAATTATCGACATTTCATGCTCCATGTTACGAGGCACAAAAATGTCTATAACAGACCAGTCCCTTAGTATCCGGGGGATGCAAGGACAATCTCTGTGAAAGTGGTCTCCTTTGCAAATGACACATGGCGATTTAGGCCTGGTTGGTGCTGTGTGTGGATTTTTGTTAGACGATACTCGTTTTCCCCCATCCGCCTTTGGCTCCTTCTTCTCCTTAGGAACTTGGCTTTTAGCTTTACCAGTTCCATCAAGTGAAGAGGAAGGAGGAGAGGAAGAATTAGAGGAAGTAGAAGGCTGGTGGGAAACTCTAGACTCGTCTAATTGCTGATTCGATTGTTCAGGAATAGTGGTGTTCTGAACGACATTGGTTGAGAAGAGCCATACTGGCAAGCCAATTGTCAGTCCTGGAAGCAACAATGTGGCCATATGGGGCGCACCAACATCTCCCCAAGAGGAGAAGGGACTAGGATTTCCACCAAGGGGAATTCCTTGGTTGGTAGGCTCCATTTTCTCAACCCAAAGATCAACGTAGGAAAAGGGTATGAATATTCCGTTTAAAATAAATTTTAACACGCTTTGACACAACTTGTTTTTTCAGTTTTAAAGAGTCGAGAAAAAACAAAAGATGACTCTAGTCTCCTTCGATTTTTAATGAGCCTGAAGTGACAAGTGCTCAGATGGACCTTTTCCGTTAAGGAGTCTAAAAAGGAACGAAAGGGACTACTCTGGAGGTCTAGGTAGAGGGAGTACCAAACCAATCGCAAAACTGCAGAATACTTTTTACGGTACGGCAGTCAATCTTCCCGAATGCTGTGTTCGGTGCATTGCGATCAGTAGGGCGGCCGACACGGCTTCCTATGGATAAAAGGTTTTAAGCCTATAGGGGTCTCCCAATATATACTCGACGGTACGTGGGAGCACAAGTCCGTACTGGCACTTATCGTCTCAAAGTGGAGGAATCACCCAACCATCAGTGAGGACAACAGTTACCAGGCTTTACAATGCCGGAATACGTCTCTAGCCTAGACCTCTAAATGTTGTGCGTTAAGTTACAAAGCGTTGTTAAGTTCATTGAGTTTATTTTAAGTTGATCTTTCTTATGAAGTTTGCCTTTTGGGATCACCACGAGATGTAGATGTAATTCCTAAAATGCAATCTAAAGATGATAAACAAACTTTTATCTCTTTTCAGCAATGAAAATCCTAGCTACAAGGGAAAAGAAAGACACAATCTTTTCGCAAAGAGCAAAGAGCACACTGTAGATGCACTTTTCCTAAATCAAGCCAAACAGACTGTCAATATGCAAATGCACGTGCATGTGTTTTGTTTTTCACTTTCTTAATATTGATGCCTAAAAAGAAAGTTGTTGTACAAATCTGAATTCGCTTTCAAGTGAAAAACACAAACAAGCTTCTTTTCGAAATCAAAAGGTAGAGACAATTACGACACTTTATGATTTTGAAATAAACACTCGTTTCGACACTAGAAAGTCACAAATTCAAGCCAAAGGCAAAAGTAAAAGTATAATCAACTGTCAACAACAAATAAACTTTCTCCTATGATCAAAATCGACACTTGCGACAGATCTAAATCAAAGGACGACAGTATGACTATTCTACTTTTGCAATGGAAAATTGTAAATGACGTAACAAACACACAAAAACATCTACAGTTTCTTTTGTACAACTGAGGCGGAATATCAGCAAGGAAAAGGGGTTTTTTTTAAACAGATACACACACTGATCACAGGCTGCAAAAATCGGAGACAAAACTGAAAAAACTGAGCAAAGAACCTCAGCTGCACAAGGCTAGGCTGATCAACGCACCTACTACACAGAGAAACTGGATTGCAACGCAGGTTGCCCTCTCGGGAACTGCGCTGAAATGCAGGAACTCTTCACAGTACCTGCGCTGGGGCAGAAACGAGAATTCTATCCGGGTTCTGGGTCACAGTTTGCAGTTTAATCTATGGTTTTTGGTCGAGTAAAAGCAATCAATAATGCACAATCAGAGGGTAGATTTAAAGGAGGTCTAAGAGCTATCACATAGGGCAATCAGATCATTTGTGATTCAGCTATTCAAATCATAAACAGATCCAATGACTGGATTGAAGCAGCAGATGTCTACTTTGCATTTGTTAATGGCAAATGCAGTTCGATTTGCTACTTCTAAGTTTATGAAACAAACAACCAGAGAAACACAAACAAACTAACTAGACGATCGTCCCCAGCGGAGTCGCCATTTTGTTAACGGGAAAAGTGTCTATTCAGAACGACCCTATCCCACTAAGGTGTGACAGTGACCTTAGAAACAAACAGAGAAAACTACTTTTGTATTCTTCTTTATGAACTATAAACAAAGAGAAATAGGATGAACCAACCTGTGTCTTGCGCTGGTCCTTTGATCCAATCTCTCTCCTCTTTGACAGCTTCCAGCTACCTGCTCTCTTACTTGCCCAGCTTCACCAAGTACCTACAAGATCACAGAAGAAGGAAACTATAAAAAGACATGGGTTCATACTCATAAAAAGCTTGGGATTAGATTTAAGCTAAACATGCAAATGTAACAAACATCAATGATACACAAGCATGTAGGAGAAACTCAAATAGTTTTATTGATATAACAAGAATATCCAGGAGGAGTTACAACCGATGATTCCTGATCCAGCATCAAGCTCCCAGCAGAGAAGCCCCTCTTCACCTCCAACAAAGCATAAATCACCCAATACTCTGATATCTATCTCAAAACCAACAGCAATTCTCTGCAATGTACAATATTCCAGCCTCCGGATCTCTGGGATGAGGGATCCATATATAGATGTATGCAAAGAGTATGAGTCAGCTTATGATTTGACTAGTGTCTTCTCTCTGTCAGTTCTTGCTTCCACTTGGAGACTGAGAGCCTCTTACTCATCCTTGGTCGAATTCAGTGAGGCAAGTGTCATTGGAGAAGATTCTGGAAGCTTCCATCGTCTCTCCACCTCGTGGAATGACTCTGCCACTTGTCATTTCCTGCTCAACGCACCCTGGTAGTGCATTTAGGTGCGTTGCAACGCACCTAGCTAGTGTATTTGGGTGCTTTGCAACGCAGCTAGCTAGTGGTGCAGTTGAAATGATCCTGATTTGACTGATTCTGAGCAGTTTCTGGTGGAGAACTTCTGAGAGAAGCTGTAATTTGTTGACCTTGTTCCTTTAGGAGTTAGAACAACACTTTTAGGGACTTAGGAGCCCTTGGTTTATGGACATTTCATGCTTAGAACTGTAAGGCACAAAAATGTCTATAACAGAGGGGAAGACATTTAAAGGATTATAAGGCATATCCCGAAGGTGCTCGCTAAGGAACACACAAAAAAAACCTAAACAAGCCATTCTCTATGGAGGAAGTGGCTTTGTGTTGGGTCCCTATAATACTAGTGATTACCCCATTACTATTGTAGTTATACCCCTTATTTATATTGTTGTGCCCCTATTACCCCCATATTGTTATTTCTGTGCCCCATAGAATCCCTCTATTGTTATTTTTGTGGCTTTATATTATTATTGTTAGGTCGGCTGGATTATATTGTAACTCCTTAGACTCCTATATATAGAAAGGAGGTTTTGTCATTTGTATCATCCAAGAATTGTTCATTTATGTAATGTAAAGGAGGTTTCCCCCTCGAAGAGGCTGAATTCTAAGGCGTTGATCTATCTTTTCTATCTTTTCTTGAGCTGGTTTCATAACATTTGGTATCAGAGCTTTGGATTCTAGGGTTTCGCTGCTCCAAACAGGTCATCGTGGCATTTTCGCTATAACTTTTTTCTGTGACGTTTCAGAAGTCGCAAAAAAAAACCCATTTGAGAAGAAATCACGTTGAACCTTGGGTCCGAATTTCAGAGCTTTTCGCGCGATATTTGCGGAGATATGATCTGAGGAAGTTGGTCTTTTTGCAGACTCCTGAATTACATTCAAAACAGGTGACCTGGGGAAAATCGTCATAACTTTCTCTCTGGGGATCAGATTGAAATTTCGTAAGAAGGTACAGAAAGAGAACGGACTGTAGTTTCTTGTGTGTATTTTTCAGATTCAAAAGTTGAAACAGTGACTCGTGGCATGTCGTACAAGTTCGCTCTACTGAACCAGTCTAAAAGCAAGTCACTGTGGGAGATTTCACATAACTCTTCCTTGGAGAATCCAATTTGGCTCAGACTTGTGGCATTGGAAAGAGGATGCAGAAGGATAATATAGGTAGAAATTTCAGAACTGGATGATCCGAAATTACAGAGATACATCAGATTCAATATCAGGCTTCTATAAAGTGAAAAAAGGTGTGTAGTTTTTTTTTAAATTTTTGTGTAAGCATGGTTTAACAGAATTCAAAGGGCATAGTAAAGCATTATTATCGGTAACTGATGCCCCGAGGAAAGAAAATGCAAACACCTAGTAAGGAACCTGAAAGCTCTAGCATGACTCATGAAGAAGAGGAAGAAATGCTACATGATATATCAAAATTACAAGAACAAGTGCAACAAATGTCATGCTCACAAAAGCTAACAGAAGCTAAGATAAGTGGCGTGGAATCTAAGATAAATGGCGTAGAATCTAAGATAAAGGGCATGGAAGCTAAGATGGATGATTCAAAGATAGATTTGAAGAGAGACATGGCAGATTTGAAGACAGACATGGAAGAATTGAAGAAGTTGCTACAAGAAAGGGTCACTAATGGTGAAAAGGTAGTAAAGGAAACTCATGATGAGAACAAAAGAAATGTTAATCATGATTCCATAGATGCTAATGTTGGATCGAAGAATCACCATATTCCAAAAATCGATATGAGGAAGTTTGATGGCAAGGATCCCGCCACATGGATATTACAGATGGAGCAATTCTTCGATCTCAATAATGTGCAAAATGCACAAAAGGTACGTATGGCAACTGTATATTTGGAACCAAATCAGTTTGTATGGTATCAATGGCTTTGCTCTCGTAAACAATTTATCACTTGGGCAATTTTTACGGAAGAATTGATAGCACATTATGAAGATACAAAAAGCAACACTTTTTTTAGCCAATTGATAAGTCTCAAACAAAAGGGTTCAATAATGGAGCACATTGAGGAGTTCCAAAAATTGAACATAAGGGTAAAAGATATTCCAGAGGAGCATAGGATTGATGTGTTCATAGGGTCTTTAAAGGATAATATCCAACATGATGTTCGCCTTTGGGAACCTGATTCATTAGAGAAGGCATTCAGGTTAGCAAGAAAAATGGAAAGCAAAATTATGGCAACCAGGAAGCATACCACTCACAACTATAAAGACGGAAGTGTTGTTGCCCCTAGTCTTCCACAACCTATAAGGTTGACACCACAACAATTGGAAGAAAAAAGAGCAAAAGGGCTTTGTTACAGTTGTGATAGCAAATACACTAAAGGTCATAAGTGTGCTGAGAAGAAATTATTCTACATAGATTGTGAAGAGGAAGAAGAAAAGGAGCAAGAAAGGTCAAAAGAAGAAGATATACTCCAGGAACAAAGCCTAGATGAAGAACAAATAAATCCGACCATATCTTGTAATGCATTGGCGGGAATTACCACTCCTCAAACCATCAAGATAGAAGGACAAATCAAGAAGAAAAAGGTAATAGTGTTGATTGATTCAGGAAGCACCCACAATTTTATTCATTGTAGGGTAGCAAAAGAATTGAATTGCTTCCTATATCCAGCACCAGAGTGTCAAGTGATGATTGCAAATGGAGGAACAATAAATTGCTCTGGAAAGTGCCATAATATCAAGCTATCCATGGGAGAATATGTATTGACTAGCCCAATGCTTTCCATTCCAATGGGAGGTGCTGATGTTGTACTAGGAGTCCAATGGCTACAATCCTTGGGTACAATAGCTTTTAATTTTCAAGAACTTTTCATCAAATTTTCTACGGAAGGAAAGGAAGTTGAATTAAGGGGTATTGCAGGGAAACCAGGAAAGATAATCAGCTCTAATGGCATGACAAAGCTTCTAAAAAAGGAGCAAAGAGGTGTAATTGCACAATTATGTTCGCTAGATGTTTCCACATTGGAATCATCTATTTCTCCAGATCTCCAAAAAGTCCTGGACAATCATTCCAAGGTATTTGAGACTCCAAAAGGTCTCCCACCTATGCGTGATCATGATCATGCTATTCATCTGATTCCAGGAAGTGTTCCTCCAAACATCAGGCCGTACAGATATCCCTATGTCCAAAAAAGTGAAATTGAACGTATGGTTGCAGAAATGCTAGAGGCTGGTATAATTCAACCGAGTCAAAGTTCTTTCTCAGCTCCAGTAGTATTGGTGCACAAGAAGGATGGATCATGGTGCATGTGTCCGGATTATAGGGAGCTCAACAAGCTCACTATTAAAGATAAGTTCCCCATTCCTGTTATTGATGAATTACTGGATGAATTGCATGGATCAATTTACTTCACCAAGTTGGATCTTCGTTCAGGATATCATCAAATCAGAATGAAGATTGAAGACATTCCGAAAACGGCATTTAGAACTCATGAGGGTCATTATGAATTTTTGGTCATGCCTTTTGGCCTTACCAATGCACCTTCAACATTTCAAGGTTTGATGAATTCAATTTTCAAACCATTCCTTAGAAAATTTGTGTTAGTATTTTTTGATGATATACTAATCTACAGCAAGTCTTGGAAGGATCATGTTGAACATGTTGACAGGGTGCTACAACTATTGGAGGAGAAACAATTATATGCAAAAAGATCCAAATGTTTCTTTGGAGTCCAGGAGGTGGAATATTTGGGTCATATTGTATCTCATGAAGGAGTTAAGGTAGACCCTAGCAAAATTAAAGCCATTAAGGAATGGAAAATCCCCACATCCATAAAGCATCTGCGAGGATTTCTTGGGTTGACAGGGTATTATCGCAAGTTTGTTAAGAATTATGGGAGAATAGCAGCACCTCTAACAACATTATTGAAGAAAGATTCATTTTCATGGACTCCGGAAGCAACAAAGGCCTTTGAACATCTTAAAGAGGCAATGTGCCAAGGACCGGTCTTAGCTACACCGGACTTCACAAAAACCTTTATTGTGGAATGTGATGCTTCAGGAAATGGAATTGGTGCTGTTCTAATGCAAGATGAAAGACCCATTGCTTTTGAAAGTTGTCCAATCAAGGGAAAGTTTTTAAGAAAAGCTATTTATGAGAAGGAAATGTTGGCAATACTCCATGCACTTAAGAAATGGCGACCCTACCTAATGGGAAGACACTTCAAGGTAAAAACGGATCATGATAGCCTTAAATACTTTTTAGAACAAAGATTACCCTCTGAAGAGCAACAAAAGTGGGTCACAAAGATGTTGGGTTATGACTTTGAAATCATCTACAAAAAAGGGAAGCAAAATGTGGTGGCAGATGCACTCTCAAGAAAGGATGAGGATGTGGAAGCATTGTTGTGTGCCATTTCTATTATCCAACCAGATTGGATAAACGAAGCAAGGGAGGAATGGAAGAATGACGAAGAAGTGTGGGCACTTATTCGAAAGCTACAACAAGATTCCAGTACTTATAATACATTTAGCTGGCAAAATGATTCGTTATGGTACAAAGATCGCTTATACCTCTGTAAGAATTCCCAGCTAAAACAAAAGATTCTTATGGAATTGCACACTTCTCCCTTAGGAGGGCACTCAGGATTTTTAAAAACTTACCACAGGGTTAAGAAGGAATTTTTTTGGGATGGCCTTAAATCAGATATTCAAAAGTTTGTGGCGGAATGTTTGGTTTGCCAGCAAAATAAAGTTGAAACAATTAAGACATCGGGTCTATTACAACCTTTATCCATTCCAAGCCAACGTTGGGAGGAGGTTTCAATGGATTTTATCACAGGTTTACCCAAGTCTGAGGGAAAGAGTGTCATCATGGTGGTAGTTGACAGACTTACCAAGTATGCACACTTTTGTGCATTATCACATCCATTTAAAGCCATACAGTTTCTACTGCATTTATGGAAACAGTTCAAAAGCTACATGGAAACCCAAAGATTATTGTAAGTGACAGAGATCCCATTTTCACTGGAAATTTTTGGACAGAATTATTTTCTTGTCTTGGTACTCAGTTAGCTCATAGCTCATCTTATCATCCTCAATCTGATGGGCAAACTGAGATAGTAAACAAATGTTTGGAAGGATATCTTCGTTGCTTTGTATCTGATAAACAGACACAATGGGTCAAATGGTTGCCTCTGGCTGAATGGTGGTATAACACTTCCTTCCATACAGCAACAAAAATGACCCCATTTATGGCATTTTATGGGTATCAACCACCATCCATCACATCATATTTAAGAGAAAATTCTAAGGTTCAAGCAGTGGAACATCACATCGAACATCAACAACAAGTCCTCCAACTCTTAAAGGATAACCTCGTGTTGGCACAAAATAGAATGAAACAACAGGCAGATCAACATCGCAGTGAAAGAAGTTTTGATGTAGGTGATTGGGTATTCCTACGGCTACAACCATATAAGCAAATGTCCCTAAAGCAAGCTAAGAAGGATAATAAATTATCACCAAAGTATTATGGTCCGTACAAGGTGTTGCAAAAGATTGGTAATATGGCATACAAATTGGAGCTTCCTGCAGCTTCTCGATTGCACCCAGTTTTCCATGTTTCATGTTTAAAGAAGGTTATAGGTGACAAGCTCCCAATTCAAACAATATTGCCAGAACTTGACGAGGAAGGAAAAATTATATTGGAACCGAAAGCAGTCACAGAAACAAGAACTCGACAGCTACGAAATCGATCAATTTCAGAGTATCTTATCAAGTGGAAGAACTTATCTGCTGAAGATTCCACATGGGAGGATGAAATTTTATGCAGAAGTATCCAGAACTACTCAAGCGTTGAGGACAACACTTTTTTGAAGGAGAGGGGCATGTTGGGTCCCTATAATACTAGTGATTACCCCATTACTATTGTAGTTATACCCCTTATTTATATTGTTGTGCCCCTATTACCCCCATATTGTTATTTCTGTGCCCCATAGAATCCCTCTATTGTTATTTTTGTGGCTTTATATTATTATTGTTAGGTCGGCTAGATTATATTGTGACTCCTTAGACTCCTATATATAGAAAGGAGGTTTTGTCATTTGTATCATCCAAGAATTGTTCATTTATGTAATGTAAAGGAGGTTTCCCCCTCGAAGAGGCTGAATTCTAAGGCGTTGATCTATCTTTTCTATCTTTTCTTGAGTTGGTTTCATAACACTTTGGCAGTGAATGAAATGGCGAATGAGAAATCCCTGGGCTAGACAGGTTCACAATAGACTTTTTAAAATCTTGACGGGAAACTATCAAAACGAGTATATATGAGGTGGTAGCGAACTCTTAAGATTCAACAACAATTCTTAAAGCTCTCAATTCAACATTTATGACCCTTATTCCTAAGGAAGATATGGCAAGTGCCCCTAAAACATTCAGGCCTATAACTTTGTGCAATGTTGTTTATAAAATCATATCCAAGGTAGATTCTAATCGATTGAAAAAATTCTTCCATATCTAATCTCAGAGGAACAATCAGGTTATGTGGAAGGAAGACAGATCTTGGACAATATAATCCTGGCACATGAAGTGGCTCACTCTTTGAAGACCTAACAAAAAATGGGTATGTAGTTAGACCTATCAAAGGCTTATAATAAGATCATCTAAGAATACATGGAAGCGGTGTTACAAGCATTTGACTTCAATGAGCACTGGATTAATTGGATCATGGCAATGGTCTCATCACCTAGTTTTTCACTTCTTCTTAATGGATCCCCATCAAAACCGTTCTACCCATCTAGGGGAATTTGGCAAGGGGACCCATTATCTCCATTCTTGTTTATCTTAATGATGGAAGGGCTCAGAAGAGAAATAGGAGTGACCAATAGAGAAGGGGATATAACAGGGTTGAAGCTACATGAAAATGCTCAAATGACCACTCACCAACAATTTGTGGATGACACTATGCTGCATGGTGTACCCATGGTTAAGGAGGCTCGCAATTTTAAAACCATTCTAGATACCTTCATGAAAGCATTAGGTATGAATCTAAACTTGTCAAATTCTATGATTTTCTTTTTCAACACTCACATTTCTATCTAGAAAAATCTTTCAACTATCCTGCATTTTTAGAGGAAATCCTTCCCGTCCCAATATCTAGGTGTGCCCTTAATGACACAAGCTTGGAAAAATTTCAATTGGGAAAAAGTTCTCTCTAGCTTGGAAGACAAAGTCAAAATATGGATGGTGAGAGCGTTCAATTTTTTGATAAGGTTGGTGCTTGTAAAAACGGTGCTCCAGGCTATCCCAGGATACATGTTATCTATTCTTAATGTGCCTAAAGGGGTGCTCCAAAAGATAAAGGATATACAAAGAAACTTCTTGTGTGAGGGGTAGAGGAAAAAAGGAAATGGGCACTGGTGGTGTGGAACACAATCTATAAATCTATGCAAGCTAGAGGCCTTGGGTTATAAGAACCTAAGATAATTAACAGAGAAAATGGAGCAAAATTGCGGTGGAAATGGTTAAGAAGAGGGGAAATGGCATGGGAAAAATTATGGAAAGTGAAATACGATCCTAATTGTCAATTAAAAAACCTGGTAAGGCTCATGGGCTCAATCTAAGGGTTAGCTATATGGAACTTGGCATGGAACAACAGGGAACTAATCCAAAAAAACAAATTTTGGGAAGTAAGAAACAGAAAGAACTCACTATTCTGGGAGGATGCTCGGCAACAATAACCAAAATGAAACAAATCGGAATATAGAAGTCTTCAGTAACCCTGGAGCGCTAGGGATATAGAGAAGTACACCATTTTTGGGTTCTAGAACTAGAAAACAACAAGTGGAGAACATGGAACCTTAACATCCTCCACCAAGAAAATTTAAGAGATTCAGAGATTCAAGAGATTACAGAGGAACTGAACAAAAGACAAATTTTGGCAAATGAAGACCAGATCAACTCCAATGGGGGCATCAAGAAGGAGGTGATTTCAACCTCAAAGAAGCCAAGGTTTACCTCAAAACATAAAATCTCGAAATCCATGACTTGACCTGGAACAAACTCTAGGAAACTTTCTCACTAGCCAAAAATCAAAAAATTTAATTGGTTAATTCTGCATAGAAAGGTTCTAACTTGGGAGAATCTTATGAAAAGAGGAATGATAGGTCCATCATGGTGTTGCCTGTGTGAGAAGGAAGAAGAAAATCTCAACCATTTACTGAATACTTGTAGATACACAGAATCTCTGTGGGATTGGTTGGATATCATTTACAGACAAACTGATAGAAATAAAGAAAACATACAAGACACAATTAAAAAATGGCGGGTGAAATATACCAAGAATGAAGTGGTAAATATGACCTAGAACTTGATTCTGGGATTCATCCTATGGGAAATATGGAAGGAACACAACCATAAAAGTTTCCTGAATAAGAAGATCCTTATTGCTAACCTGATGGCATAAATTAGTTGTCAGCTGAAGGAAACCGTAACTAGAAAAATATTTCAAACCCAGGAGGAACAACCATCCCCTTGAGAAGCCACAATTTTGAATATTTTTTACATTAATTACCTAAGTGATGAGAACCTCAGACCCAGAGAAGGTCGTATAAATATGGGTGCTTCAGTGTGGCATGCACCTCCCGAGGGTTTTGTTTGGTCAATTTAGTGTGATCTAAATTGCTATTTATAATGTCAACCCGGGGTTCGTAAACTGACGAAGTGAAGTGTACTATATGTACTAGATAACCATTTCCTTAGTCTTTTGTCGTTTTTAGTTTTTTTTAAGTTTGTTTTTGAATTTATCTTTCCCTACTGTGAGATGATGAAAAGGTGATAAAGCAAGTGAAATGTGGATGATTATGGTGATCTCTAAGTGGTTTTCAAAACTTAAAAGAAAGAAAGCTTTAAAATAACTGAAATGAAATCAATTCTTCAAAAGAAATAAAGACATCAAACAATGAACTATGACATCGGCCTAGTATCTTTGTTGCTGATTGAAAATGAAAGTGAAATCTACACTAAACTCAATTAAAAGTAAGAACAACTAAACCACACTAGTTCAACTCTTCAACTCAATCTTCCTTGTGAGAAGATATCATGAAATGTTAAGCAATGTGAAATCTCAAAGAAGTTAAACTAAACTAATCACACTACTTTAACTTTCTTGACCTTTTGCCTTTCAGCTTAATTTACCCTGTGAGAAACAGTCATGAACAAGTCAAGCAATGTGAGATCTAAAGCAACCTAAATCAAGCTATAATGAGTGATATTCTGGTTCCTAATAAAGTTATTTGATTATAGAAAGGAACCGTTAACAGATGAACAACATGATATCTAAGAGCAGAAAATAAATGTACAACTTAAGGAAATGACAGTACTGGAAATCAAAACTTCAGAAAACAAGAGTCAGCGACAAAGACAAGATGATCTCGTATGCCAATAGTTATGGAAAGAAAAGGTGAAAAATTGCCCCGGGCTGCCTAAGAACACCTGCAAAAACACTGATCAGTTGTAACCATAAAAGAGCAGCAACGAAAATGTAAATCAACATAAATCAAAAGCTTTGTTATGTACAGCTAATATACATGATGAAATAAAACGCAGAATTTAAATGACAACTGTACAACTAATATACATGAACAGAAATAAAGCAATGCAAAAGTTAAAAGACAACTGTACAAGGTTTCAGTAAGCAGGGGCCGTCTGCCACTTCAACCAATTCAACGAACAGCTACACGCGGAAGTTTAAACCAGTCTTCTCATATATTAAACAGCAACGTAAAAAGTGCAGTGGGGAAATACAACAGTCTTCAAATTACATTAACAACGATTAACTTGTACAGCGTTCATGGATGCATTATTTATAAGGAATGAAAGCTAAAACAGATTAACTAAATCTACGTTATTAACCACGCTGCCAGAGACACGTGAATCCTCCTCAGCCCGGATCTAGGTAACTGTCATCATGTTTATTAAATCTGAGAGGTATGGCTGTTGGATTTGCGCTGCCAGGATGTCTTCGTGGCTAAGGATTGTGCCACATAGCTTCACGTGCTCAAAAACAGAGCTACGCAGAGCCGTGCCACCGCTGAACACTTCCGTTGACTATCCTTTGCCCCTTGTTTGACCGCGGGCTTTTATGGCCGTGCCGGATGATCTGGAGGGACACGATCCATGTCCTTGACTCCTGTAACTTGCCCATGTGGCTCATTTCTTGAGAGGACACCTGTAGCATGGTGTTTGACAAAACAGCTGCGGAATCCTGTGCTGGCTGCAGAAACCTGGGTCAGCTGCGGAAACCTGTATCGGCTGTGGAAACTGAGAAGCTTCCGCAGCTGTCTGAGCAAAATTCTAAACCAAACAACAGTCATCAGCGTAGTTAGAAAGCCATGTCAAAAGCTCATTTTTAAACTAAAATACAATGATTTAATCAACTTGGTGGATAAAATGAGTGGAAAAGAAGGCTGAGAGGGTGTATGGGAAAGTGCAGGTTCGAGGCTCAACATACCCCCACTCTGAAGGTGTTGCATGTCCTCATGCAACCAAAACTTAGTTATTTTTCCTCAATCCATATGCTCTGAGGCTTTTACAAGAACATCTAGCCCTCTTCTCTTTCTCTTTGATGCTAAAATGGTCCTTGGTTTCCTGACTAGACATTTGAACTTAAGATTAATCAATGCCCTGCTCAACTTTTTACACTTCTTCTTCAGCTTCCTGTTCTTCTTCTGCCATAGTCCTAGGTGGAGCATAGTGTTATCATGGACAATCTTGTCTACCTTGCTCTGCTCTTTAAGTGTTTCGTTTTCCTGTTTGATGTGCCTATTTAAGACTTCCAATTCAAACACTTCCTGTTTTAAAGACTGTACTTGTGCATCAAGTGGCAAGGTGGTGCTTGGTCCTGCAGCTGATTGTTCCAAGGACTCTAAGTAGTTATATGCTTCTTGCTGGGTGGAATCTACCTCAGGTGTTTTTCTCGGCCTGAACTCAAATTCTGGTGAAGGAGGACTGCTTTCTCTTTCCGGCTGAAAAGGGCTTTCCTCACGTGGAGGACTTGGCTCAATACTTGGCTGATTTGGGGATTTCTCAAGTGTCTCTTTATCTAAATCAATAAAATGAGACTGTTTTTCTTTGGTTTTATTCCCCTTCCCTTTTAGCCTAGTGCTCCTTCTTAGGTAGGAACTAGTGCTTTTCTCTTGTGCACCCTGTTTTCCTCTTTGCTTTTTCTTGGTTATGGCAGCAGCTTGAAGATCTATTAACCTCTCTGACAAAGGTTGATAATCTTCTTCTAGGGATTGTTCAGGGGATGGATAGGTTTCTTGAATAGTTATCTTGCCTTTATCCTTCTTTTGTTTCTTGTTTCTAGTTCCCTCCTCTTCTTCTTTCTGAATAGTTTCCTGAATGTCTACTGTAGGAGAGTCTTGGGCTGTAATATTCTTTTCTTTTCTCCTACTTCTCTTTGGAATTTTTGGGGAACTGCTTGCAGAGGCTTCAGTCAGTTCTTGGAAGTGATTTCTTGTCAAAAAATTTTCCCAAGTATCCTTAGTGTTTTTCAACTGATCTTCAATAAGGATTTTTATGAACCCGTGATGGTAAAGATGGGGTTCAATATTACCTACGTGTTTTTGAACAGTAAAACACATTTTCTTCAAGCTTGATAACAGAAAATAAGGGAAGTTAAGGGTACAACCCTCCATGAAATTCATCATTATCCTGGCATGATACATATACATGGTACCAAAACGACCCTCGCATGTGATAAATTTCTGGACAAGTAATAACAGCGTGGACCATTCTTCTTTTATTGCATGCACAGGAATTCCTTTGGTAAATACAGAGGTATCCATACCTGGGTTTTTGAGCATTGTTTTCCATATTTGATCTTCTACACCTCTGTTCTTGAACCACCTTTCACCTTCTTGTGGAAGACTTGTTGCAGCTGCTATTGTGGCCTCGGTCACTGTAAATTTTAAGTCTCCAACCTCCACTGTTTGTCCATTAAAGGACCTGGCAAAAGCTTTAGTCACTTCTTTATTATAGCCCGTGAACTTTTGAATGAATCTCAGCCACCTTGCTTTCTTCAACGACTCCTTCGTTTGAGGATAACCCTCCAGATATTTCGGGCCTTCCGGTTCAGCTCTTAGCAGTTTTCCCATTCTCTGCTTTAAATTCTGACTGGAAATTCTACTGCGTATGACGGTTCAGGAAAAAAATGGGCTGATTACGGGATTCTTAAGGTAACTGGAGTAGCCGTAATCGGAGTTCGGAATGTATGTGGTGACTGTGGCCAGGGTTTGGAGCAAACTGTAGTGGATGCAGCGGAAATGGAGAACAGGGAATGGTATGCGTACCGAGGATAGTGAAGGGTAAGCAACAGTAACAAGTTTAACATCGAATGCATGCGGAAGTGAAGTGATAAATGGGCAGAATAACGGCTGAGTCCTTTTGAATCGGATGATTTGCGCACACGTCTCAGCAGACGGCTGCGGGAATTATGGTGAAGGAGAGCCGTAGTTCAGTAGGTCACGTCTCAAAGTACGGCCAATAAATGGAAGAGCAGTCCATAAATTTAGAATGATCATGGAACCGTTAGAAATGAATAGGGTGTGTGGAATGACGTCGGTGGAAGAGGAGTGGTATGGGGCTTGTCGAATCAAATCATTGCATTTAGTGGAACTTGCCATGATTTAAATAACTATGCATAATAATGACATTGAATTGTTATTTGGTAGAGATTTTTGATCATACCTTTGGAAGTTTATCATTTCTTGATTAAGGCTTCTGACCCATGGTTGTTCTTTGATCTTGAAGATGCCCCATGTCTTTGCTGCACTTGGTGATGATGACACTAACCTTTGACTGTGATTTTTTTTTTTGAAAACAAAGTGATGCTGGCTGTGGAGACAGAGTGATGTTGGCTGCGGAAATCGTTTCTGGCTGCGGAAACTGGTTCTAGCTGCGGAAACGGTTTCCAGCTGCGTAAACTAAGACAACACCCCTTTAACTGCACAAAGATAGTTAGAGAAGAACCAACTGAATAAAATAGTCCTGAGAGGGACTTTTATTGATGGAATGAAATGAAATGAGTGGAATGAGATGGAAATGAAGTGGAGTGAAGTGGAATGGAGATGAAAATGAGATGGAGGTGAAATGAAATGACAAGTGAAGTGGAGTGAAGATGGAAAGGGAGAGAGATTTTTTTTTGGAAAATATAGAGTGTCAGGTGCCCCTGATTTTCACTCTACATTTTCTGTATAAGACTGCCAATCTATGATTGGTTTTCAGGCTTATACAAAAGATTTTTTTTTTTTTTCAACTGAAAGAAACAAAGACTAGGCTGATGGAGGAGAAGGATTCCTCTCCACCAGCCTCATTGCAAAATTTTCTTGAAACATTTTGACAAAGTCCTCTTTTGAGAGTGGCTTATGATAAATTTTCAATCGGTGGCCATTCACAATGAGAGGAGTTTGAAACTCATCAATAGTCTTGACTCGAACTGCTCCATTGCTAAAGACCTCATCAATCTCATATGGTCCAAGCCAATGAGTCTGAAATTTTCCTTTGAAGTCTTTAAACTTGGAATCAAATAGTAACGCCCAATCTCCCTTTTGAAACTTTCTCTCTTTGATATATCTGTCATGCCACTTAGTTCTTTGGTGCTGAACTAGATCAGTCCTTAAAATTGCATCTTGTCTTATTTCATCTAGCTCATTCAGCTGCTCCATTCTGTGCTTTTGGGCTTTTGATAGATTCATCCCCAACTGAACTGCCATCTTGAAGGTCTTGACTTGAAACTCAATGGGGAGCAAGACTTCTTTCCCATAAACAAGTTCATAGGGAGAATGTCCTGTTGTGTTCCTTCATGTAGTTCTATAGGCCCATAAGGCTTCAGGAAGCCTTTCTGCCCAATCTCTTCTGTGGAGATGAACAGTTTTGGTGATGATGCTCTCAAGAACTTTGTTTGTAGATTCCACTTGACCATTTGCTTGTGGATGGTAAGGAGTAGATTTTCTATGCTTGATTTTGTATTCTTCCATCATCTTCTCCATCAAGTTAGATGTAAATTGACTTCCCTGATCTGTCACAATTTCTCTTGGGACACCAAAATGAGTAAAAATATCCTCAAAAGGAAATTGAACCACTGAATTTTCAGTGGCAGAAGGCAATGCCTTGGCTTCTACCCATTTAGTAACATAATCAGTGCAAACCAATATATAATTCTTTTGTTTAGATGGTGGATTAATAGGTCCAATGAAATCTAAAGCCCATTTTTCAAAGGGTTCGATGAGTACCTGTGGCTGTAATGGCATTTCATTTGAAAGAGTTGGTCTCCCAACTCTTTGGCAGTTGTCACACCTTCTAACATATTGTTTTGCATCTTTGAAGAGAGAAGGCCAATAATATCCTAAAGAAAGGATTTTATAGGCCGTCCTCTTGTCAGCAAAGTGTCCACCGCATGGTTCATCATGACATGCCTTAAGGATGTCAGGCATTTCATCTTCCCGAACACATCTTCTGATCACACAATCTAGCCCTGTTTTAAACAATTCATTAGAAATCCATGAATAATTTGAACTCTCCTGAATGATTTTCCTTTTCTCATTAGGAAATAAGTGTGGAGGTAGCTTCCCTGTAACCAAATAGTTAGCAATATCTACATACCAAGGAGTTTTAGTAGTTACTGCAAACAAATATTCATCTGGAAACTTATCCTCTACAGGAGAATCTTCATTAGTATTTTGGATTCTGGACAAGAAATCAGCTACTGTATTTTGTTTCCCTGGTCTATCTAACACAGTAATATTGAATTCTTGTAAAAGTAAAAGCCATCTTGTAACTCTGCCATTAGTAACAGGTTTGTTCATGAGATATCTAATTGCAGAATGATCAGTATGGACAAAAGTTTCATAGCCTGTTATATAATGTCTAAACTTGTTGATTGCATGAACAACAGCTAAGAATTCTTTTTCAGTCATAGTATAATTTAACTCAGTAGGAGTCAAATTTTTACTGGTGTAGTAAATGGAAAAAGGAACTAAATCCTTTTGACCCAACACAGCTCCTAGAGCTGTATCTGAAGCATCTGTAGAAATATGGAAAGGAAGTTTCCAATTTGGCCCTCTCAAAATGGGTGCTTCAGATATTCTTGTTTTCAAAGTTTCAAATGCAGATTGACAGTCAGGATCCCACTTGAATTCACAGCCTTTTGTAAGTAATTTGAAGAGTGGAGATGCTATTTTAGTGAAGTTTTCAATAAACCTTCTATAATATCCAGTAAATCCAAGAAAACTTCTAACATCTTTTTGACAATTTGGAATAGGTAACTTGGAGATGACTTCAACTTTTGATCTATCAACCTTAATCCCATCTCCCGAAATATGATGTCCTAAAACAATCCCTTCAGTAAACATCATAAAACATTTTTCATGACTTAATGAAAGATTTGTTTCTTTACATCTTATAAGGACTTTTTCCAAATTTTCTAATGCCTCTTCCAATGAATTACCATAAACTATAAAATCATCCATATAAACCTCTACACAATCATGAATTAGATCAGAAAAGATTCCTAGTACTGCCCTTTGAAATGTTGTGGGTGCATTACATAATCCAAAAGGAAGTACTCGGTAAGCAAAAGTTCCCCATGGACAGGTAAATGTGGTCTTGTCCTGATCTTCAGGTGCTACTTGAATCTGATTGTAACCACTAAAACCATCCAAAAATGAGAAATACTTTTTGCCTGCTAAAGTATCTAATACTTGATCAATAAAAGGTAAAGGAAAGTGATCCTTTAAGGTTGCTTTGTTCAATTCCCTGTAATCAATGCAAACCCTCCATTTACCATTCCTTTTAGGTACTATAACCAAAGGAGAAACCCACCGGCTATCTGAAATGGGGTAAATGAAGTTTACATTAAGTAACTTTTGGAGCTCTTCTTTCACTATCTCCCTAAGGTTTGGATTCATCCTTCTTTGAGGTTGTCTGATTGGTCTACTGTTTTCCTCAATGTAGATGTGATGAATGCAAGTCTTAGGATCAATACCTTTCATATCGGTATACTCCCATGCAAATGCAGTAGAATGTTTTTGCAAGATTTTGGTTAGCTCCTCTTGTTGTGACTTTTCCAAGTTTCTATTGATATTCAATGTTTTTCCTGGAAAAATCTCAATGGCAGAACTACCAAACTCTTCCATAGAGAAAAGAGACATTTGTCTAGATGATAGACACTCAATGTCAGAATCCAACTGAAATTGTGTGTGGTCATATTCTGAAGATGGTTCAAAGTTTTCTAATGTGTTTAGAATTTGACTATCTTCACTGATCTCAGAAATGGTAAAGACAGGTTGTATAGTATCTTCATCATCAACCCACTCATTATCTCCTATTTCTGTAATTGCTTTTGCTGGAGGATACAGATTGAACTTCTTTGTCAAATTACCATCAGAAATATACATATCCCCAGACCTACAACTTATGAAAGCATCAGCTGTGGCTAGCCAAGGTCTTCCTAAAATAAGAGGATGTCCTCCTAAATTACTCTTGGGAGTTAAAATCATGAAATCTACTGGATATTCCCAAGAGTCTAAGGAGACTGGAATGTCTTCTAATACACCATCTGGTTTAATAATTGATCGATCTGCAAGTTGCAATAAAGTAGGTGTAAAAAGAAGATTAGGAAGTTTTAGCTGTTCCATAGTCTGTCTACTCATGATGTTGATAGCAGCGCCTAAATCAATCAAAGTATTTGGTATTTCTACCCCATTGATATGTGTTTTGACAATTGGACTACCGGGATCTACATATTTCTGCATAGTAATTTTTCCCATCATGATATCTGCAATTTTCCCTACCAGGTGGATTCCTCTGGTATCTCTTGGTTTCCTTCCTGGTCTTTTAAGACTCAACTCCTTTATTGTTTTTGCTAGAATA
Organism: Pinus tabuliformis; assembly: GCA_031772625.1. Taxonomy (NCBI): domain Eukaryota; kingdom Viridiplantae; phylum Streptophyta; class Pinopsida; order Pinales; family Pinaceae; genus Pinus; species Pinus tabuliformis. The sequence continues at coordinate 460,458,625 of CM062816.1, read as the reverse complement.
GGAATCTCTTTAATGGCTTGTAACAAGGGAATCTTGATACAGACATTCTTCAATTCATCTAGAAAATTATAGTCAGGCAACCAAATTTGTTTTTCCACTCCTTTATCAATTTGTAATCTTTCAGGAAAAGAAGGTGTGGATAAAGATGCAGGTTGCTCAACTATGGGAGTTGTGGGGGTTAATTCTTTTTCTTTTTCTTTTTGAGTGTTTGGGTTTTGAAGAGATGCTTCAGAACCCTTATTGGCTTCAAGAGACTCTTCCTCAAAAATGCTTTTCTTTTGAGCATTTATAGAAGGCTTATCTAGGACTCTACCTGATCTGAGTTGTACTTCATTGAGAGGAACAATCATATAGGTAGGGAATTGTTGACCTTCCATCATGTAAGAATTTTGAGGGTTTTTATTATTGGGGTTTGGCAATGGCTGAGAAGGAAGTTGATTTGACTTCTGTTGGAATGGAAGCAAGAGTTGAGAATTTGGATTCTATTGAGAAGGTTGTTTTTGTTGTGGAAATGGCAATGATAGTTGTGGATTTTGATTTGGAAGTTGTGGAGCTTGTTGGTTTTGAAAAGATGGGGGATATTGGTAAAATTAAGCAAATCTCCCATAAGGATTTTGCATACCTTGTACCCATGATTGAAAAGGATTTTGAGGTTGGGACCAAGGTTGTTGCCAAGGATTCCAATTTGGTGAGGGTTGAAAATTCATAGAGTTGTTAAACCCTTGATTTTGTTGCCCCTGCCAAGGTCTCCTTGCAACAAAACAGAGAGATTCGAGTGTATTTGGATCTTCTTGAAAGACAGCTTTGAGCCCAGGAATTGAAGGACAATCCTTGGTCTCATGATTCTCTGAACAAATTACACATGTTTCTAAAACTTTTGCATCCAAGGGACATTCCCTTAGAGCATGTTTCTTCCTACACTTTGGGCAAAAGATGGCCAAAGCCTCAGCTTCTGCTTTCTGCTTATTGTGAATCTTAAGGGTGTCCAGTTGCTCACTAAGACTCCCTAAGATGTCAGTTTTGAATTCATCAAGCATGTTGCCAATCTCAGCCCTACTTACTGATCCAGTTGCAGATTTATTTGCTCTGATGAGAGAAGGATCTCTAGGCCCTTTTTGAGTTTTAGATTTCCCTCTTGAGAGATGGACACATAGCTCTGCTATATCATTGAGTGAAAGTTGAGATATATCTCCCTTCCCCATCATGTTCAAAATATCTATCCATTCATCTCTAATGGATTTTAATAGAAGGGCTTTCAAGGTCTCCTCATCTAAGTTATTCATTTTTGCTCTTTTCAGGTTGTATTGAAATCTTTCAAGTAAATCCTCCAAGTTTTCATCTTCTCTTTGCATCATTTTGAATACCTCATCCTTGTGATTGGTAGGCATACAATAGTCCAGGTACCTATCCAAAAATGTTTGTTTCATATCATTCCAAGACTTAATGGATTGAGTGAGTAATCCCATGAACCATTTCAAGGCTGCTCCTTTCAATGTTGAAGGAAACAGTTTGAGTTTTTGAGAGTCTTCCAGATAATCATAAGTTCGACACACGACTTCAAACTCAAATAGAAATGTTTCAGGGTCCTCATTCCTTAACCCATGGAAGTTTGGGAGGACAGATGGTGAGATGTTTTTCATGGTGGCTCGGGAGTCCTCATCGACTATAAGAAATCCGAATGAGTTATCTCCATCCCTATTTCCCCCAATGTTACCTCTACCTCCTCCATTGTTTCCTCCTCCTCCTCCTCCTCTACCTCTACCTCTACCAAATCCAGTTGCTCCTTCCTCTATCATGGTAGTTTCCCTGGAGACTTCAGAGTCTTCTGGTTCTTCTACTAAGGGTGAACGAGAAGGAATTTCTCCTTCTTCTTCTTCAGATGATTCTACCTCTTCAATTACAATTTGTCTCTCTGTAGAAGGAAGGAAAGGATCTCTTTCTAATTCAGATTCGATGGAAGGTGTGGGAGAGTCGACTCCTGCCTCTTGAATTATAGGAATCCTAGGGCTAGGAGTGTAAGTTGGAGATGATGGAGGTGTCTCTTGTCTATTCCTTGAAGTAGATCGATTTTAAAAATCAAACTCTTGGCTGTAGCTAAAAACCTTCCCCTAGAATCTCTTGCTCTATGCATGTCATTTTTTATTTTTCTTCAAGTCGGGGTAATAATTCTCTTTCTGATCTTCCAGGTCACTCTAGGCGCAAGAAGAGAGCATACTCAAGAAACTATTAAACCAATAACTTTCTCTTTTCTGATCCTCCAGATCACATTAAGTGCAAGAGGAGAGCATACTTTGAGAGGTTATCAATTTTCCTTCCTTGAAATTTTCTTGTTTTTTTTTTTAAGAATTTGGCTACCTAATTTCACTTCCCCGGCAACAGCGCCAAAATGTTTGGTCAATTTAGTGTGATCTAAATTGCTATTTATAATGTCAACCCGGGGTTCGTAAACTGACGAAGTGAAGTGTACTATATGTACTAGATAACCATTTCCTTAGTCTTTTGTCGTTTTTAGTTTTTTTTAAGTTTGTTTTTGAATTTATCTTTCCCTACTGTGAGATGATGAAAAGGTGATAAAGCAAGTGAAATGTGGATGATTATGGTGATCTCTAAGTGGTTTTCAAAACTTAAAAGAAAGAAAGCTTTAAAATAACTGAAATGAAATCAATTCTTCAAAAGAAATAAAGACATCAAACAATGAACTATGACATCGGCCCAGTATCTTTGTTGCTGATTGAAAATGAAAGTGAAATCTACATTAAACTCAATTAAAAGTAAGAACAACTAAACCACACTAGTTCAACTCTTCAACTCAATCTTCCTTGTGAGAAGATATCATGAAATGTTAAGCAATGTGAAATCTCAAAGAAGTTAAACTAAACTAATCACACTACTTTAACTTTCTTGACCTTTTGCCTTTCAGCTTAATTTACCCTGTGAGAAACAGTCATGAACAAGTCAAGCAATGTGAGATCTAAAGCAACCTAAATCAAGCTATAATGAGTGATATTCTGGTTCCTAAAAAAGTTATTTGATTATAGAAAGGAACCGTTAACAGATGAATAGCATGATATCTAAGAGAAGAAAATAAATGTACAACTTAAGGAAATGACAGTACTGGAAATCAAAACTTCAGAAAACAAGAGTCAGCGACAAAGACAAGATGATCTCGTATGCCAATAGTTATGGAAAGAAAAGGTGAAAAATTGCCCCGGGATGCCTAAGAACACCTGCAAAAACACTGATCAGTTGTAACCATAAAAGAGCAGCAACAAAAATGTAAATCAACATAAATCAAAAGCTTTGTTATGTACAGCTAATATACATGATGAAATAAAACGCATAATTTAAATGACAACTGTACAACTAATATACATGAACAGAAATAAAGCAATGCAAAAGTTAAAAGACAACTGTACAAGGTTTCAGTAAGCAGGGGCCCTCTGCCACTTCAACCAATTCAACGAACAGCTACACGCGGAAGTTTAAACCAGTCTTCTCATATATTAAACAGCAACGTAAAAAGTGCAGTGGGGAAATACAACAGTCTTCAAATTACATTAACAACGATTAACTTGTACAGCGTTCATGGACGCATTATTTATAAGGAAAGAAAGCTAAAACAGATTAACTAAATCTACGCTATTAACCACGCTGCCAGAGACACGTGAATCCTCCTAAGCCCGGATCTAGGTAACTGTCATCATGTTTATTAAATCTGAGAGGTATTGCTGTTGGATTTGCGCTGCCAGGATGTCTTCGTGGCTAAGGATTGTGCCACGTAGCTTCACGTGCTCAAAACCAGAGCTACGCAGAGCCGTGCCACCGCTGAACACTTCCGTTGACTATCCTTTGCCCCTTGTTTGACCGCAGGCTTTTATGGCCGTGCCGGATGATCTAGAGGGACACGATCCATGTCCTTGACTCCTGTAACTTGCCCATGTGGCTCATTTCTTGAGAGGACACCTGTAGCATGGTGTTTGACAAAACAGCTGCGGAATCCTGTGCTGGCTGCAGAAACCTGGGTCAGCTGCAGAAACCTGTATTGGCTGCGGAAACTGAGAAGCTTCCGCAGCTGTCTGAGAAAAATTCTAAACCAAACAACAGTCATCAGCGTAGTTAGAAAACCATGTCAAAAGCTCGTTTTTAAACTAAAATACAATGATTTAATCAACTTGGTGGATAAAATGAGTAGAAAAGAAGGCTGAGAGGGTGTATGGGAAAGTGCAGGTTCGAGGCTCAACAGGTTTCTAGAAATTAAATTTTGATGGAGCATCCAAGCGAAACCCAAGCAAGGCCCTTACTAGAGGAATCATAAGGGACTGGACTGGTAAAATATAGAGGTTATACTTCATCAACATGGGACAAGCCACATATAATGCTATGGAGTTCCAGGCCTTGGAGCAGGGATTGGAAACATTGTCGCAGGAAAGAATGGTGAATCTAATAATGGAGGGAGACTCAACATTAATAATCCAAGAGAGACATAGGCTGCAATGTGTTGCCTCGATAAATAAAGTCTCAAGGAATTGGAATCTTTGCCAAATCATTCAAAGGATTAAGGACCACTTGGGGGAGATAAAAATGGTAGAATTTACCTTAGTCACACGCTCGACCAATGCATTGGCAGACATAGTGGCAAATGAAGGGGTCAAGAGAACCAATGTTCTAACTGAAATGACCTAGGAGGAAACAGTGGATGGACAAGTAAAGAAGGATAGCCAATATTTGGCTGTAAGAGATGTATCCACGTTAGAGGTGCAACATGATGGACACGAGGGGGTGTGGGGCAAGAGATATGCATTAGCTCACCCGACGAAAGGAATGTTCAATCATTAATATGAGTAGAAAAGTAAGGGTAATTATGTAACATCAAGGAGGTACGTGTCAACAAGGTATGAAGGACATGACGGGTGTTGATGGGAAAGAGTGTAACCCAGGATCGCATAATCGTCAGATGAGAGGTGGAATTTATGAGAAATGATGGTTGAAGTAGTGGGGAATTAAAAAATATAGGGTAAAGAAGTACTAGAACAGAAATGAGGCCATAATGGGATTGCTCAAGACGTATGTAGATGCGAATGAGTAAGAAGATAATTCCTTTCTCACCCGAATGTACTGCAACAACATTGGTAAATGGAAGTTGTTGGAAATGAATAGGGACGACACCTAAAGGACGAAGCGGATGGATCTGCTCGAGCTTTTTCCTTTATATGCCAGGGATGTGCGATCCATGGTGTTAGCACCTAAATCTGCCTTAGGCTAAAGGAAGGCAAAAATTAGGGTAACCACAAACCACGCTCAGTCTGGTAGCTAGCCCTACCAGAGCAGGAGAGGGCCCTCTCCGAGTCACACTCAGTGAATATATAAGACAAAACAGTCTCAGATGACTTACAGTGAAATATTGACCTTAGGCTAGTAAGTGAATAGGGATACAAGAAACCATTTTCATGAATGACCGAGCTTCTGGGATGGTATGGGACTAACAGTCAACAAAGAACAGAGAATTTAATACAAAGGCACAAATTATTCCATGAGGCAAGATAGGCGGAAAATGTAACAATTTAGTTTGAGGTACCGCGGCATGAATAGATTGCTGAAGAAAGTGAAAAGGGCATAGTGACATGAATCCTTTTCAACAGAAGAATAACACTGAACATGAAATTTTCCCACAGGCAGAGCAATAAAATTGAATTCTACCTAATCTCACTTAGAAAATTTCACTGGAAATGAACATGAATTGAATTATCAAATATAACGAAATACATATGAAAACATAAGAGACACATTTGCTACACTCACAACCACAAGAATCTCATGAAACAGAGCCGCTGCGTTTCATTAATTCTCTGTCAAAAATACATAGTGAAGAAACAAAGTTTCTTTCGCACAGTCTCCCAGAAGTTACAAACCAACCAACCCTTTGCAAATAGTTTGCATACAATATATAGAATGTGTGAGGAATAGATAGAACGCCCAAGGGTTGGGGAGTTACTCGAATCATTTCAAAATGGAGATGGAGAGCCAACCATCAGCTATAGGTGCAGCGCTACAAACATGACATTTGGCTTGGGTGACCGTTTTCCTTCCTTCGCCACTTGGATAGAAGCCAATCTGGAGAAAAAACACTTTAAATGCCACCTTTGGTGCCAAAAAACCGAAGTGTAGATGAGCGGGCCCACTTGGAGAAGTCGCGAACCGAAATTTCGCGAAACGGAAGCAAATTGGGCAATTTTTCCTCTGTGCACCACGCTACTTTGGGGCCTGTTTTGGGGCACTTGCAGGTGTCCAAAATGTGCCCAAGTTGGCTTTTTGGAAAGCCTGTCCTGTATACTTTCTAACCCCACTGGAATTTTTGAATTTGGTGCTCATTTTCCCCTCAGAATCTTCATTCTCCCAAGACTGCTTCCTGTGTGTCAAAAAAGTGGCAAAGAGGCCATTTTTGGGTGTTTTTTGACCTTTTGGAGACTCATACCTTGCCAAAATTTCTTGTTCGGACACCGGTAGTCGTGATTTTCCATGATGAATCCAAAAATGCAAACCATTCCTCATTTGTAGCTCTAGAATTTTAGCGCCGCGCCAGTGGTGCGGCACACAGGGAGAAAAACCCTGTTTTTTGCCCAAAAATTTGTGAAATGACCAAAAATTCCCCAAATTTCTTGAAATTTTGGCTAGAGGTTCACTATGGGGTGTTATGATGGGCCAAGGAAGTCTCAGCCAAGATTCAAAGCCGATATTGCTCTTTTTCCTCTTTTTCCTTTCTTGTTGCTTTCCTCAATTTCACTTTCAAACTCCTTATTCGGGCCTGTGCACTCATGTTTCGCACCCTGTAACGGAAAGCCATGTGTCTCAGTAGAGAAAGGTCTTGGTCAGCCTTTTCCAGCAGCCTCTCCAAATTCATGTTGACCCTCTCAAGGTTGGCCTCCCAATCCTCATTGATTTCTTGCTCCAAAGATGTGAGCTCAACCCTTCTTCTTTGAGCAGCTTGGCGATGCTCACGAATGTTTTGTAGCTCCATGATCACCCGCTGGTCCTCAAGCTGCTTGTTTCTCTGCTCCAGGTACTTCATGTTCCACTTGGCCCTCTCCAAGTCAAGGGATAAGGACTCAATCACTGATTGTTGCTCCTGGATGATCTCTGTAAGCTCTGCATTTGTTGGTTCTGCATCTGTCTCATCATCATGGAGGAGAACGAATTCGGTCTCCCGTTCACCTGATGGCCCTTCCTCCTACACTGGCTCCTTACCCCTGCCCTACTCATGTGATGTTGATGTCGGAAGCGAGGCCCCTTCCACCCCGGGTGGAGATAACACTCGCTTTGCTGCTGCAAATAAGGGTCTACTACCTCTCTGATAGGTGATGTATACTGGCATAGTAGCAGTCTCATGTCGCTCATACTGATGAGATGGGCCACCTATCTCATGCTCTGCCTCTGATACTACCTGTGGAGCACTGAAGAAGTCACGGGAGATGAAGTCCTCCCAAGCAATACCCTGCAATCCCAACTGATGGTCCACCAAAATCCAGATAAGAGAAAAGTGATAAACATTGTTGAGCTGCTGTCGAGGGGTCTTGTGTTGCATGAAATTTTTCATCCTCTCTATGCTCCCACAAATGAAAAATGGGAGGTTCATCATCCACACCCTGGTAAAGTGCATGAGCAACCTAATGTGATAGGCATAAAGGCGAGAAAACCTCCCCTCACAACTGAAGTACTTCATGATCAATTTCATGAGCGAAGCATACTCATCTCTCAAAAATCTGAATGGAAAAACTCTCGTGAGCTGGCTCAAACAGCTGGCCTTAATGTAAGGCTCATAATGATGCATCTCCACCTTCTTCTTCTTATGCCGCTGTTCTCCAATGTTTGGTATGCCTGTTTCCACTGATATGGTTTCGGGTGTCAATGTGAAAGTGACCCCAGCCAAGATAGACTGTCCTCCATGTAGGTGAAGTGAAAAAAGATGGGCCAACTCATGATGAACTCTGACATTTTCCACCCTCTGACAAAATTCGAAACATGTTAAGTGCTGGAAACATGACATAGCAAGAGGGCATGCCTGCAACTTGGTGAGGGTGTTTGGCTCATCTCTAACATGTTTGCCACTCCGGTGATGTCTCCTGGGGGCCTGTTCTCCTGAAGCTGTATCACTGTGGGTCTCCTCCTCATATTCTAATGAAACCTCGGATGCCATAACTACTGTTTTGTAAACTGAATTTAGGCTTCCCTTTGATTTAAATGAAGCTGGTAGTTGCTTTGACAATCTGCCACCAAGGGGACAATTAAAAAGGGAGCATTAGGATGGGGGATAATATAATGGGAATAGGGGTTTATAGGAAAATTTTATTTAGGGATATACAAGGGGTTTTGGGGTATTTTGATAGGGTAGTGTTTGTGTTGTTGGCAAGGTAGGGTTTGGGTTTTTTGAGCAATAGGAGGAGGGGGAAAGGGAGTATGATTTTAATAGTGTTAGGGTAGTGATTATGGGGAAAATGGCATAGGGGAATGAGTAATAGGGGTAGGGTAGGAAAAACACCTTGGCAGCAATATCACTGTAGCACAAACCCTAGCATCATGGTTTTCTTGATGTCTTCTTGTGTTTGTTTTATAAAAAAAAAATTGCCCTTGATTATAATCATAAAACCATCATATCTCTTTCAAATTTGATGCACAAGTGGAGGTAGGTTGCCTACCTTTCAATTGGATGAGCTCCACAAAATTTTTTGGGTGAAATAGATGGTTCCTGGGCATTTTACCCCTGTGTACCACGCGCAAAGCCCAGTGCACCGCGCGCTGGGTATGCATCGCACCTGTGTAAAGTTTGAACTACAGGCAGGCTCTGTGTGTGCCGCGCCCCTGAGTATATGCGCTGCGCTCTGTGAAACTGCCTCCAAGCTGCTCCAAATCGCTCCAACCTTCAACTCACGACCTTGCAACCTTCCTCCAATGCTTTGCTTGCACAATGAACTTATTTTATGATGATATTTGTGTATATAAGCTTGGAGGTCATATTTTTAAATTAACTTTTTTTTAAAACCCACTTTTCTAATGTCTTGTTCAACACCTTTCACTGACTTTAATATAACCCTAATTTTCACCTTTTCTCTGAATTTTGGGCTCAAATGATGAAATTTTCGACACCTTTCGCAGGGATTGCATGACAGAGCACTTAAACCATGACTGCACTTGAAGAAATCAATTGTTGACTCTTTTTGAAAATTTTGTCACAAATGACACTATTTGACTTTTCTTCAAAACAGAATTTTGAAGAATAGTCGAAGTCTGTCAATATGATGGTGAAACTCTGCGGATCATTATGTTGCAAGAGCATCCCTCTGGCCTGCATGGCTTTACTGGACATATTTAAAGACCAAATTGATCAATCCCTGGACCTAATGACCAAAAATGACTTTTGTCCATCAAAGGATCAGACCTTGACTGTTGTGGAATTTTTGATTGTTTGACACAAAGACATAAGCCAGCAGGAGCCGGGAATGACTAGCATGACCTTCTCCGTCAGATTATGGCATGCCCCTAGCGGAATGCAACTGAGTGAATGGAGCGGGACACCTAAAAATGAAATGCATAAAGAGTTTTGATCTCTGACGGAGGACTGACCAGACCGACTCTAACATTGGCTCCAATGGGGGATGGTAGCTCCTTGGAGGTGCCAAGAACAACAGATCTCTGGAGGAGCTAGACAGTGCCTTTTGTCCATTGGGCTATGGAGTCATCATTTCGACAAACAACACAGGACTCTGACTTATTTATGAAACTGAAATGACCAAGAAATTGACTCAAACTTGACATTGAAATGACTCAAAAACTAACTTGACAGACTAAAACCAAACTGAAATAAAAATGGTATTTACAATGACAGTGGAAGCAGCGTTCATAAATCAGCAGTGGTACCGCTTGAGCAGCCGACCATTGATCGGCCCTCCCGGACAATCTTCCCCATTCATTTCCTTCAGAAGAAAGGCATTCTGACCCCTATATGCTGCAATTTTGAAAGGACCTTTCCAAATTTTTTTGAACTTTCCGTGCTTGCCTTTCTCTTCATTCCTTGCATCCCACTTCAGCACCCGATCATCCAACTGAAATTTATCTGCCTTTGCTTTTCTGTCATAGATTTTCTTTATTTTCTCCTGCAATTTGGATGTGTTCTTGAAAACTTCTTCTCTTGTTTGTTGCAAGTGGACCATTTGATTCAACCTTCTCTGCATGGGATCTTCTTCACTGTCGGCCTCCTGAAGAAGTCTGACTACCAGGGCAGCAAGAGAGGTGGGAAATACTGTGTCAACTCCATAAACAAGCTCAAATGGTGACATACCAATGGATTTTTTCTGACTGATCCGATCTGCCCAAAGCGCATGGACCAACCTCTTATTCCAGCTCTTTTTATTTATTTCCAGCAGCTTCTTGATGATGTTGACCAATGATTTATTCAAAGATTCTGCCAATCCATTGCCTTGCGGATGATAGGCAGTTGAATGACCCAAAATGATGTGATACTTATGACAAAATTCTACCATTCAGACACTCCTTTGCATAATGGTTGAACTTATTATAACCAAGGAATCCAGTGATCCTTTTGTCCTTTCCCAACTATCTTCGTTGATTTCTCTTTCACTCTTGCTTGGCATTGTCTTCACCTCAGCTCTAATACCATGTTAATTTTAGGTATGTTCTATGCTTAGAGCAATTTATTTCAATTTTCACAGTTAGCTCAATATCCTTTCTAGATTAGCAATCACATCAGCATTAAAGTAAACTGCAGATAGAACATAAACATAAATCGAAAAATGTGGCGCTAGCCAGGGACAAACCCCAATGTGGGGAAACCCTTGATCAATTCTTCTTATATTTTCTTCAATAGTTCAACAGAGAGACAGATAGTACATATACATCAGAAGTAAACATTTTGAATTATCAAAATAAGAGCAGAGATTTTCTCTAAGAAGATGGCACATGAGGCAGTTGATCTGAACTCAAGTGAACGCATACACTTCAACTGATCCTCCAAGGTGATTCCATCACCATGCAACACCCATCACTGTGCTGTACCTCATCATCATGTTGCACCCGTCACTGTGCTACACCTAATCACTGAGTTTCTCTTCATCACTATGCTGCTCTTAGTTACTGAGCAGTACCACATCATCTTGTTGTACTCATCATCAACAAGCTACTGCAATGCATCGTGCTGCTACTATATCTACATGTCCATCATCACCATGCCATACTATTATGCTGCACCATACTTGTGTTGCACCATACTGCACTACGATGCATCCATCCTTGCTATAACCTATATGTTGCACCACCATCATTGTGCATTATGCCGCACCATTCATCATGCTGCACTAATCATTGTTGCAACCAAACATGTTGTCTCTAACACCATGCTGCATCCAACAAACACTCAACCATGCTTGCTGTAATATATATCATTATGTTGCACATACAACATCCAATATTTAAGCAACTGAGAGCTTCTTTAGGACAACAACCAAGTCCTCTAACAGTCTTCCTTAACTGCTTCTAAAAACCTTCCTAAATAGCCTCTAACATCACTCCTAAACAGCCTCTAACAACACTCCTAAACATCCACTAACATCCCTCCTAAACAACCTCTAACAACACTCCTAAACAACCACTAACAGCCCTGCTAAATAGCCACTAAAAACACTCCTAAACAGCGGATTGAGTTCCCTTCATGGACTGTGAATTGACAACATCTAGGGCACCATATTGTGACTCATAAGATTGTGGTTAGGGCAGCGTGAACCGTCTTCCTTTTTACTACATTTAGGCCTTAACCATGACTGCGGTTAGGCCTTAACCATTGCTGCGTTTAGGGCTTAACCCACTGTTGTGTTTAGGGCTTAATCCACTGCTGCATTTAGGGCTTAATCCACTGCTGCATTTAGGGCTTAATCATTGCTGCGTTTAGGCTTAACCCACTGCTGCGTTTAGGGCTTAATCATTGTTTCTTTTAGGACTTAACCCACTGCTACATTTAGGGCTTAACCCACTGCTACATTTAGGGCTTAACCCACTGCTACATTTAGGGCTTAACCCACTGCTACATTTAGGGCTTAATCATTGCTGCGTTTAGGGCTTAACCCACTACTGCGTTTAGGGCTTAATCATTGTTGTGTTTAGGGCTTAACCCACTGCTTCGTTTAGGGCTTAATCATTGTTGCATTTTGGGCTTAACCATTGCTGTGTTTAGGGCTTAACCCACTACTGCATTTAGGGCTTAATCATTGTTGCATTTAGGGCTTCTTCATTAGGGCAGTGTATAGCCTAGGGCACTCCCTGTAGATAGCGTAGAACCTTTCTTTATTAGGGCAACATTATCCCTTAGGATCTCTCCTCCTACTAAAACCGAAAGACAAGTAGAGAGGAAGAGATCCCAAGTGAGTGTGTCCAAATGACTTTCAAGGCACCTCTATTTGTACTAAAATGTTGAGCACAAGTGGGGGCAATTTGGTTGCTGGTCGACCTTGACGAATTGTCCCGTAACATAAATAAATTCATATCTCCATGAATACTTATCGGAATCAGATGATCTTTAGATCAATCCTACACCTCTCCATGAGAGGTATCCAAGAAAAATATCAGCTTCCATTAATAAGATGACCCACATGGATTTTGGCCCTAGTTGTCAATTTTAACACTCCCTCTCAACTAGGGAGAACTCCATCTGCTGATCCATATGTCCGATTGTACTATCTCTACCATCATTGCCCTGCACTGCTCTGCTCTGCTGAGTTCTGCTCTGCTAAACCATGAAGAAGAAGAATTGATCGAGAATGTCTCATACCATTCTCTACTGACCTGAAGTCAATTTCATCTGAAGAGAGTGTGTCACATCACTCTTACTGACCTGAAGTCAGTTTTATTGATCCCAAATCAATATCACAAGAGAGTGTCTCAAACCACTCATATTGATCCCAGATCAATGTCAATGATCCTAGATCAATGGAGGTCATCCTAGCATAGGGAGTACGGTAGATACAATGATGCGTCCATCGATAGTACTACTATGGTCCCTAACCCTATTTCCCTGCTCATTGATCAGATGAGAGGTACTTCCCATGAGTCTGAGACTGCATGGGTAAGATGCCTCGATAGGAGAACTAATCATCCTACCCCATAGTCGCCACAGGAGAACTAATCATCCTGACCTACAGGAGAACTAATCATCCTATTTCATAGTTGCCACGGGAGAACTAATCATACTGGCCCACAGGAGAAATAATCATCCGGTTCCATAGTTTCCACGAGAGAACTAATCATCCCAGCCCATGGGAGAACTAATCATCTTGTTTCACAGTAGCCATGGGAGAACTAATCATCCCGGCCCACAGGAGAACTAATCATCCTGTTCCACAGTTGCCATGGGAGAACTAATCATCCTGACCCACAGGAGAACTAATTATCCTATTTCACAGTTGCCACAGTAGAACTAATCATCGATAACTAATCATCTTGTTCCACAGTCACCACGGGGTTTCACAAGGGAAGGTTGAACATATCATCCTATACATAGCACACCACCAGTGGAGGGTGAGTCGTCCTGTAGTCGTATGTTGCTCCAGTAAGTACCCCAAGCCCCCCAAAGCTCCGAGAGCTCAATGCATGCAACATGCAAGACCCTTATAAGAAGGTCTCTCAACGACTCCAAGTCATTCAGGAAAGTCACAGATTTGACCTTTCCTGAGGCTTTGAAAAAATGTCTATGATCTATACATCAGTCTCAATGCGATGGAGCCTCCTTGCTCATCGACTTACCATATCCTAGATAAGGCAGTATCTGATGTCTATCTACTGGAGCAATCATCGAATTCAGGATTCCTCAATAATCGAATCCCCCCTCTGGTTGTCACAAAGAATCACAGTGGTATTCATCATGTGTACAAACAGCTCATTGAATAGCTTTCACAACCAGGCAACTTCTCATGAGATCATACTCGTAGCTATGTATTCAGTCTCAGAGGTGCTTATAGCAACCAACTTCTGCTTCTTGCTCATCCATGATATCGAATCAAAACCTAAAGAGAACTAGCGCTAAGAAGTGCTCTAATGATCCTCCACACTGTCTGCCCAGTCAACATTCGAATAATCATGCAGTTTCATATTTTTGACAGTGTATCTCAATCCATGAAAGATTGTGCCCTAAGGATATCTCAGAAGATTCTTGGCACCAATCCAGTGAGGCTCAACCAAATATGAGCTCACCATGCTAACTGCAAAACATATCTCCAGATGAAAGTTCACCAAGAACATCAATGCAAATGAGTTTAGGGAACTCAAAGGCATTTCCCAAATCTGGTCCAACATCATCACCATATAACTTCTTAAAGTTAAGATCCTTGAGGTAGTTATGGGCTTGCAGTTTACCATTCCACATTCGTAATCCAACTCCCTCTTACTTCTACAAGTGAGAGGGTCTGCACCTGTCAGAAATAGGTTGTCCTCATAAGGTGCTGGTATGAGAGGTCTATCCTCCACAACCTTCGAGCAATGGTTTGGATCGGTTTCACTCCTAGTGAATCTCAGCTTCATCAGACAGCTATCAATCATCTCATACTATGCCCAAGGTGTTTTGCTTCAAGCCATATAGGGCTTTCTTCCACCTATATACATGAGATTCCCGACCACGAACCTCAAATTCCTTGTGTTGTTCCAAACCTATGGACCTACTACATGAGGGGAATGGTCCCCTTGTAAGATTTTCCTTTGGTACATCTCAGACATGTACCTTCATGCTCCTTTTGAATTTAGGCATCCCAGTCACCATCTGACTCACATCGGGAAGAGCCCCATAATAGACCTCTAATGCTATAGATGAGATGTGTCAATTAACATGGTCCCCAATGGACCATCCTGCAACTTGATACAAATTTCCAACCCTGAATTCATGAGTAAAAGCATCTTTGAAAATTCTATTTTCAAACACGTACCTTTTCATCGATGAATTCCACCCTGTAACCTTTGACTTCTATTGCCGAAATGGACACCAGGTTTTTCTTGTGATCAGGTACATAAAAGAGATTCTATAAATGAATCGAGTTACCCTCATTCAATTGCGGGTTAACATTTCCTACACCCTTTCTGGGATAGGTGGCATCGGCTCCAAGTATAATCCCATTATTGTTTCCATCTCTACCAAATTAGAGAGTGCACCCTACTATCCGATGAAGTGCCTTGAAGCACTACAATCAATAAGCTAGATTCCCAAAGAATCTGAAGGTGAGGGCCAATACAAGATAACGCTTCTTTATCTTATCAAAAACAACATTTGATTCTTCATACCTGGGGTTCCTTGCTTTTTTTTTAAAGAGTCAACCATTTCCTTGATGACCTGCATTACCTGTCATTCCTTTGATCATTGAAGATGTCCTTGGAATGATTATTATCAAGAGATGTGTCTCTACCATTCGGACACTCCTTCGCATAATGGCCGAACTTATTGCAACTAAGGCATCTGCCTTTCCTTCCACCCTTAGATCCGGACTTCCCAATGAAGTGATAATTAGGTAGGCCGTCAAGAAATTTTGTTGCGCCATTCTGATAATATTCTCTGCTTCAACTTCACCCTCGGTGAATTTGAAGAGGGATGAGGAATCCACTGATCATTTTGTCCTTTCCCAACTGTCTTCATTGATTGCTCTTTCACTCTTGCTTGGGCATTGTCTTCACCTCAAATCTGATACCATGTTAATTTTAGGTATGTTCTATGCTCAGAGAAATTTATTTCAATTTTCACAATTAGCTTAATATCTTTTCCAGATTAGCAAGCACATCAACATTAAAGTAAACTGCAAATAGAACATAAACATAAATCGCATAAGACAAGCCAAGACAAGAGGAAACAATATGTGGCGCTAGCCAGGGATAAACCCCAATGTGGGGAAACCTTGATCAATTATTCTAATATGCTCTTCAATATTTCAGTAGAGAAAGAGATAGTATATACATACGATCTCAACATTTTTACTTATCAAAATAAGAGCAGAGATCTTCTCTAAGAAGATGGCACATGAGGCAGTTGATCTGAACTCAAGTGAAGGCATGCACTTCAACTAATCCTCCAAGGTGATTCCATCACCATGCAGCACCCATCACTATGCTGCACCTCATCATCATGTTGGACCTATCACTGTGCTGCACCCTATCACTGAGTTGCTCTTCCTCACTATGTTGCTTCCAATTACTGAGAAATACCACATCATCATGTTGTACTCATCATCAACAAGTTGTTGCAATGCATTGTGTTGTTTCTATATCTACATGCCCATCATCACCATGTTGTACTATTATGTTGCACCATACTTGTGTTGCACCATACTGCACTACGCTGCATCCATCCTTGTTGTCACCTATATGCTGCACCACCATCATTGTGAATTATGTTGCACCATTCATCATGCTGCACTAATCATTGTTGCAACCAAACATGTTGTCTCTAACACCATGCTGCATCCAACAAACACTCATCCATGCTTGTTGTAATATATATCATTATGCTGCACATACAACATCCAATATTTAGGCAACAGAGAGCTTCTCTAGGACAGCAACCAAGTCCTCTAACAGTCTTCCTTAACTGCTTCTAACAACCCTCCTAAACAGCCTCTAACAACACTCCTAAATAGCCTCTAACAACACTCCTAAACAGCCACTAACAACCCTCCTAAACAACCTCTAACAACACTCCTAAACAACCACTAACAACCCTCCTAAACAGCCACTAACAACACTCCTAAACAACGGATTGAGTTCCCTTCATGGACTGTGAATTAAAAGCATCTAGGGCACCATATTGTGACTCATAAGACTGTGGTTAGGGCAGCGTGAACCGTCTTCCTTTTTACTGCATTTAGGCCTTAACCATTGCTGTGTTTAGGGTTGAACCCACTACCGTGTTTAGGGATTAATCCAATGTTGTGTTTAAGGCTTAATCATTGTTGCGTTTAGGGCTTAATCATTGTTACTTTTAGGGCTTAATCCACTGCTGCATTTAGGGCTTAACCCACTGCTACGTTTAGAGCTTAGTCATTGCTGCGTTTAGGGCTTAACCCACTGCTGCGTTTAGGGCTTAATCATTGTTGCGTTTAGGGCATAACCATTGTTGTGTTTATGGCTTAACGGACTGATACGTTTAGGGCTTAATCATTGCTGCCTTTAGGGCTTCTTCATTAGGGTAGCATAGAGCCTAGGGCACTCCCTCTAGATAGCGTAGAACCTTTCTTTATTAGGGCAGCATTATCCCTTAGGATCTCTCCTCTTACTAAAACCCAAAGACAAGTAGAGAGGAAGAGATCCCAAGTGAGGGTGTCCAAATGACTTTCAAGGAACCTCTATTTATACTAAAACATTGAGCACAAGTGGGGGCAATTTGGTTGTTGGCCGACCTTGACGAATTGTCCCATAACATAAACAAATTCATATCTCCATGAATACTTATTAAAATCGGATAATCTTTAGATCAATCCTACACCTCTCAATGAGAGGGATCCAAGAAAAATATCAGCTTCCATTAATAAGATGACCCACATGGAGTTTGGCCCTAGTTTTCAATTTTAATAGTTTGGGTCGGAGCTAGTCAAGCTCTGTAGTGCTTAGGATCTCATAATTTGCAATGGTCTAAAGAAGTGGCCCAATTCTAGCCAGATGACCTGCATCCATGGGCTTGGTAGCAGCGTGGTAGACTATGTTATCTCCGAGCTCCCTCTATACAACGAAATAACAAATTTTGACATCTTAAAAGACCACAAGCCTGACTCTGATCATAGGCCTTTACTTATAACTCTCAATTTTGTCATGCATAGAGATTCCATAGAAGATAATCCTTATAGCCAAAAGAATTTAATCTTTGATAGAAATAGAAAATATCTCTTTCTAAATGAATTAAAAACTAATTTGCTTCCTTTATCTAGTATAGACAACATAGAAGATCTCTACCATAATTTTTCTATAACCCTTTCATATTATGTTCACAAGTTCTCAATTGAAGTTTCAACTAATAAAAGAAATAGCAAAACCAACCCATGGTATGACAAAGATTGTAAAAGTGCAAGGAGAGCAATTAAGGAAGTTGTTGATGAATCTCTTAAAATTGGCAAGATAAAAATATACAAAGCCCTAACTAAAAGGAAAAAAGGGTAGTATATTCGTAAAATACAAGAGAATCTCTTACACCTCTCTAAGGTAGCTCCTAAGAAATTCTAGAGGCAGATTCTAACTAGGAAAACTGAAGATAATAATAAAATTGCCTTACATGACTGGAACTCCTATCTTAAAAAGCTTTATGAATCTCCAAATGCCATGGATAAATTTGAAACCCTGCTCACAACGAAAGAATTTTTCTCATTAGAAGATATTGATTTTTGGGTTAATCGCTTGGCTAATGGGAAAGCTAAGGAAATTGAAGGTTACTAGGCGGAAATCTTAAAAATTGGAGGTCTTGTCCTCATCCCCCACATTCACAAGCTTTTCAATCAAGCAGTCAAGCAAGGGTTCCCTAAACCATGGACTCAAAGCCTCATTATCCCTATTTTTAAAAGTGGGGATACAAATAACCCCTCTAATTATCATACAATTATGATTAGCCCTCTCCTAGCTAAGTTATATGGTATTATTTTGGAAAGGAAGTTGAGCATATGGCTTCAAAGTGAAAGTAAGCAAGCTAAAGGCCAAGTGGGTTTTAGAAAGCAACACTCAACACCAGACCACCTCGTTACGCTTAGGATCATTGTGGAGGAATGCCGCAATGATAAATCCATTCTCTTTTGTTGCTTTGTGGACTTTAGAAAGGCTTTCGATACGGTTCCTAGAAACAATCTTTGGAACAAATTAGAAGAGCTAAAGGTTCCTTTTGAGTTGAGAGCTGTCGCTATATGGTTATACGAGAATGTAATTTCCAAGTTAAAGAGCAATGAGGGGTGTTAAGTGTAATATCGGAGTTAAACAAGGTTGCCCCCTCTCCCCTACCCTATTTGGAATTTACATCGACAAGCTAGAAGGTTGTTTAGAGGAAGTAGGATGTGCTAGCACGATCTTAGCTAGGATAGTCATCATCCTTCTTCTCTATACTGATGATATTATTCTTCTCGCAAGGTGCCCATCTGATCTTGATAAGCAACTTATACTTCTTAAGGATTTCTGCTCTACCATGGGTATGATTGTTAACACTGACAAAACAAAAGTTATGATTATCAAATCCAAGAAGGACACTTACGCTAATTTTATGTATGACAACAGTAACTTGGAGGAAGTGTCTTCCTACAAGTACCTAGGAATTGATATTCATCACAAGCTCAACTGGAACTATAACATTGAGGAAAGGATTAATGGGGGATGGAAAGCTTATTTTGGTCTTGAAAATAATTGTAAAACGACAAACCTCATAATGTGGGATAGAAAGATGTTCCTCTTTGAAACTTTAGTCACTTCGGTTATCTTATATGGATGTGAGGTTTGGGGTTGTAGCATCTCTAGAGAATCCTCGAGAAAGATTGAGCAAATCCAGAAGCATTTTATAATGTATAACCTCAAAATTAAAAGAAACACACCTGATCCTATTCTCCTTATAGAAGTGGGTCTTTCCCTTATCGAGATCCTAGCTATGACTAGGCTTCTATTGTACAAGCACAAACTCAATAACATAGGAGACCATAAACTTCCTAAGCTAGCTTTAAATTCCAACCAAAACCACCTAAGGCTCAAATGAGGTTGGTATAAAGACATCAGGGCCTAGTTAAACCATTGGGAGATCGACGAGAATGTTGCATTGCAAAACATTAATAACATTAAAAATATTGTTACTTCTAAGTTCAAAGAAAAATGTGGTGTGAGAAAGATTTAGCCGCTAAAAGAAAATTAAGATATTATAAGGAGGTCATCAACCCCACCCTAGAAGATCAAAAGTATCTCTCTGTTTTAACTAGCTCAAAGAATAAAATTAATATAGCCAAGATTAGAACGAACTCTCATGAGCTCCATAGTGAAACAGGTCATTGGGCAGTTCCTAAAACACCATGGATGGAAAGGTTCTACCATCTTTGTGAGAATACGAACATCGAGGATGAAAATCACTTCTTATTAGAGTGCCCCACGTACAACCACTTTAGATCTCAGTTTCAAAATCTTTGTTGCAATACTGACCTTCCTAGCTTTTTACATTGTCAAAATTAGAGTGAGCTTGAGAGGCTTCTCTCTAAGCTTTTTGAGAATAGGAATAAAATCTTAAATCAAACTAAATAATTCGTTTCTTTGGGTCCTATAGACCAAAGTTTGGTCTCAGTAGATGTTAAACACCATCATCATCATCATCATCATCATCATCATATATATATATATAAACATTTTAAAAAATATTTATAACAAAAATAATCATATATATAGAGTATTTATGTGTTTTCTATTTCCAAATATATATAAGAGTTAAAAGGTCGAATATAGATTTTATACATATAAAGAGAGAGAAATCTAATAGTTTTTTAAATATAGATTTGTAATTTTTTATTTTTTTTAATATGGAGTTGACACATATATATTAAAAAATATTTATTAGAGTAGGTCCATCTTAATCATGGATTTAGCAAGTGCTGAAAGGGATCAAATTTCTTGATCTTCACACCTCTTTTAGAGTTTAAAACTTTAAAAGTTTACATCTCGAGATTTGATCCCTCTTGATGATTAATATATTCATAGTTATAATGGATCTATGTTTTCTACTTCCAAATTGGATTGCAACATATATTAGTAGTTTAATATGTAAAATGTGAATCATAAATTATATATATATATATATATATAGTGTGTGTGTGTGTGTTTTTCTCAAAATCAGCAAAGATCCATCTTATTCTTGGAATGTACCAAGATCCAAGAAAAATAAAATATTTTCACATGCAAAAATATGCATCTTGAGAAATATTTAATCCCTCTAAACTTAATAGATTTAAAATTAAAATAAATCTATATTAATAATAATTATAATCAAAACTGACACACTTCACAGTGTTCATACATTTATAATAATAATTACACTCAAATATCATGTCACAAAAGACTCCATAATTTAATATGTATTTCATATTTTCAAACCATACAAAATATTTACCTCTCAAAAAAAATTACTTATTTGACAACTAAATTGGGTTTTCTCATTTCTTACTTGAAAATATTATTAAATAAACTTTACATCCGAACATAAATATTTTTTAATAAATTTATATTAATATATTCCATTTTCTTAATTTTATAAATAAAAAATACAACTATTAAAATATTGTTTATTTATATAAACATCTCCAAAATATTATATCAACATGGTACCATATTAAAGTCGTTTTTTTAAAACGTATTTTCCCATATTAAAATAAAATATCCTTTTAACTCGTATCCACGTGTGAATACCACCTCATACATACTTTTTCAAAGGAAAAACTAAACGAAGGTTGTTACATCATACTAGAAGGCTTTTCCCAACGTGGCTTGATTAGTTTATCAAATATTTAATATTTTTTAAACTTTATCACACGTTTTTCAATTTTTTTTTTAACAATTATATGTTTATCAATTCTTTAAATTTTCTATGAGATATTTGGGAATTCATAATAATGATTTGGATGTTAAATCCTATCTGACATACATTCGAGAATGCTTGATAATATAAATATAAGTTGAAGGGTTTGAAATTGATAAGATAATAATATTACATATTTAAAAAAAAAAAAATTACATTATAATATATTAAGCTATTCATATTTTTTAATATATAATATTTTCACTAACGATTTTATTTATTTATTATTAACGGTTTAGTGGAGAAGTGATTTGTTTGTTAGTGAATGGTTTAAAATCAAGTGTTTACATAGTGTTAGTTTTAAGCTTGATTTTATTTATTTATTTATTATTAACGAAATCAATTTATTTATTATTAACGGTTTAGCGGAGAAGTGATTTGTTTGTTATTGAATGGTTTAAAATCAAGTGTGTTTACATGGTTTTCAGCTTGATTTTGTAGAGTTTTTGGGAAATTCTTTCATCTTCTTTTTAAGATAAATAATCCTGTTTGACCTTGTAGAGTTTTTGGGAAGTTCCTTCTTCCTCTTTCTTAAGATAAATAATTTTTTTGGGTTAATTTATGTTATTAAAATAAAATGTTTAAATATAAAAATAAAATTTTGTTAATATATTTGAATAAATCTGTTAATTTGTTAGTAATTATTTATAATTAAAAAATAATATATATATATATATATATATATATATATTAAATAATTATATTAAATAATGATATAATTAACTTTTTAAAAATATTAAATATGTCTTATCAAATATAATAATTTTGACCTCAAACTATATAATACTAGTATTATATAATTACAAATTATATAGTGCATTTAACATTTTTCCAAAATAATTGTAGATATTTCATTATATTTAATTGATGATTTAAGGAACTTTAAATATTGTGATACCTCTCTATATTTCATAGTTTTGGCATCAAGATGATTTACCCATCTCATTCTTCAGAATAGCACAATTTCATTTATCTCTACTGGGGACCTCTAATAATGATCTTGGCTTTAGTGTCTGAGGTTAGAGCGGGAGAGGGAAGCGAAAGCGAAAAAAACCTAATGGCGCTTTTTGCAACAGCCGTAGACCAGATTTCTAAGAAATTCGTGGTGCCCTCTGTGCAGACGGCGGGGATTTATAAGGAACATGGGGCCGCCAAGGATGTTTTGCAGTCGGACGTTGGGGTCCTGGTACCAGAGGGTAAAGCAGATCAAGATTTAATTAAAATCTGCGTTGCGGCACTCAATCCTGTCGTTTCTAAGAGGCGGCAAGGGATCTTTCAAACCACCAACTCTCCTCTTCCCAGATCGAAGACCTACTTTGCAAACCCTCTTCTTCTAGTGATTCAGAGCACATGTTTTTCCCCTGAAGCTAAAGAAAAAGAGCGCGATGCCTGGATACCGCTTTGCCCCTTTATCCTGCGACAAACAGGGCCAATTTTATTTTCCGAAGCAACGAGCCAACGATTCGGCCAGGGATCTCTGTCTCCGCCGCATCCCATTTCTGCGGCTGGAATGCTCCAAATCTCACCTCTGCCGAGCGCAAGCAGGGGATTTGCTTCTTGTTTTCGCCAGAGATGCTTGCAGAAGTTTCAAGGTTTGCAGCACACAACCACTATGCTCCTCGTCCAGCGTTGATCAATGCTCCAAGACCGGCGAATCTGGTTTGTTGGAAGCAGGTTCCTCTCTTGAACCAGCCAGATTTGTCTGAAGAAACGCATGCATTTCAGATCCAAGTCAAACTATTGAGCAAAACGATCATGCTGTGGGTTAGCGCAACAGATCTCGTGCAGGATCTTCTGCAAAAACTCGAATGCCGACTGGGGATCCCCTCCTCTTATCTCAGACTGCTATATAAGGGTAAGCAGCTTATGAATCCCCTTCCTCTCTCCCTTTACAGCATTCATAAGGATGCTTCTATTGAGGCTTCTTTTCGTTTAAGAGGGGGTTCCTTTGGGCAGACCTCCTCTGCCCCTTCTTTCTCTTACAAAGATGCAGCTCGCAAAGACGCTGCCCAACCTCAGTCCTCTTCGAAAGTAGCCCAACCAAATGGAGATCCAAAACCGTTTTTGGTGGATAGATCAGAGGAAATTCCTTCCATCAATTTCTCTCACCCTGAGATTGAAAATCGCTACCAGATATTTGCAGAATCCGCACTCATATGCAGATTTAATGGGCTTTGGCCTCGCACAACAGATCTATACCAATGGATCCATACTACTTGGACTAAAAAAAGCAAGATCTACTTATGTTCAAAAGGATTCTTCATAGTGGTTTTTGACTTAAATGAAGACTACCAAAAGGCCTTAACGGGAGGCCCTTGGTTCTGGGGTACGGTTGGGCTTTTTCTCACCCCTTGGTTTCCAGACTTCGACCCTTCTACAGCCGTCATCACCAAGACTCCCATTTGGGTCAGACTCCCGAATCTTCCAGCACATCTATGGCATTTCTCTGTCTTCTTAGCCATTGGAAACACTTTGGGACGCTATCTGGCTACAGATACTTTAAGAAAGGAAAATGGTCTCTATACCTATGGCAGACTGTGTGCAGAAATAGATATCAGCAAAGGACTGCCGGATCAGATTAATCTCAAGATTGGAGATTTCCACTAGACTCAAACGTTGGATTACGAGAATACAGCCTTCCGTTGCCGACATTGTCATCAAATGGGGCACCTCCAGAGTACCTGTGCCCAGTTCCTCGACAACAAGAAGAATCTGAAATGCAAACCCAAATCCAAGTGCTGGAATCCTTGTGAGCCACCCCGTCGCATGGACGATTTAGATTTCTCTAGTTCGGATGAGAAGGAAACTGCAGCAGATGTGCAGAATGAAGAGATTCCGATAGTCGCTCCCTCGGTCGATCCGGCAGTCCCCGCTGACCCTCAGATTTCTCAGAAGCGTACTCATTTTTCTTCGTCCTCAGATTCTGATAAGGATATTCTGCCGCCAATGCAGAATAGTCTACAACTTGTTATGGCTTAGCCAAACTCCACTGGGTGGGTCAAAGTAGGCAAGAAAAAAGGAAAGAAATGTCATATAGCTGGAACCAACCCCTCGGGGTAGCTCTCTTTGCTTAGTTCTATAATTTTGTATTCCCATGTTTTCTATGGCCTTCCCTTGACTGTCTCCTAGGAGCAAGGTAGATAGCCTATCTCCTTCGGCTCCCTTGCTTTTCTGCTTTGCTTGCATGCAAGCTTGTTTGTACTATACTTTCTCCTTTCTTAATAGAATTAGTCTTTACTCAGAAAAAAAAAATAATGATCTTGGCTTTTATAGCAAATATTTTCAGAATAAAAATATGTATATATGTTGTAATTAAAACAAGTGTAAATATTTCATTGTATTTAATTAATGATTTCTGGCACTTTAAATATTGTGATGCCTCTTTGCATTTCACAATATTGTGATGCTCTTTGCATTTCATAGTTTGGGCATCAAAATGAATCTACCAAATTCATTACTTAGATTATCACAATTTTATTGGTATTGTAAATATTTTCAAAATAGAAATATTTATATATGTTATAAACTATTATTATTATTATTATTATTATTATTTACAAGAATTTCATAGTTTTGGTATAAAATTGCGTCTTTTATAAATATATTGATCACATTTTTATTGATTCTATGGTAAAGTTTAATAGTTATCCTCGTTCATTTAGTAAATATGTTGATTTACAAGACAAAGTGATGTTAAATGCCAAAAAATGTATATTCTTGATAACATGGTAGCTAATTTATTGATAGAAATTAGGGTTTTTTAAATTGTTTTATTTTCTTTGGTAGTTGAGTAGGGGGGTGGGGGCAAGCATGAGATTGACACCAAGAAATTGAGAAAGTATGTCATGTGTGCTAAAATTTGGGGTCCATAAGCTTGGGACCTTCTATGAGACAAGGAGCTGATTGAAGTCTTCCTATTATGGAAATTCATTCCCATGCTCTCATTTCCTTGCGTTGAAGCCCCCCAAAAGCTCTCAAGTTCCTAGAATGATTTTTAACTAATTGGTGACATTTTGTACCTATACCCAAACTCTCAAAAATATTGAAATGATGGGAATGATTTTTGGAGATGCTCAAGAGTAGTTCTCATGCAACTACAATTAAAAACTAACTTGAAACACATATACCTTTTTATACAAAATTTGCATAGCTTTATGATTAGCATAGCTCTTAACTTTATATATTAGCATAGTTGAAACCCAATTAGTACATGGTCCCCTTTTAAAGAGTATTAAGGGCCATTTGTTGATAGGAAATTACAATAAACTCATATTAATTTGTTTCTTTAGCATTAATATATTTTCTTAAGTGGCCAAGTTTGTTAGGGTTGTGTATCATTTCCCTCTTTAAGGGTTTTAACCATGTAATACACTAATGCAATGATGTTTGATCCATTTGTGTAAGTAGTTGCTTAAGGTTTTCACTTGTGTGGAAATACAAGTTTATCAAACAATAAATTCAATCCTTTATTTTTGAATGACTAGTTCCTTAATGAGCATTCTCTTAACATGCGACAACAATTTCAACAAAAGAAAAATCCCATAAATAATATGGAGAGATTTTAATCAAAGAGAAAGATTAGTACAAAAAGTTAATTTAATCATGAAAATTAATTAGCAACATAAGTTTGTAAATTTAAACTTATGTCCAACCTTGACCCATGTTAACCCCAGATCTATCAAATGTTGAGAGACATCAAATCTTTTGATGTATCAACCTGTTTTATAGTGCAAAACTTGAAGAAACAGTTGCACCTCAAGAGATTTGATCCCTCTCAATGCTTCATAGATCAAGGGTTAAGATAGAACTAGGTTGGTTGTAATCATGGGTAGTCACACAAGGTTTTATAAATGATTAACATTATGTATATGTATATGTGTAAGATTAATTTAATCACACAATTTGTAAATGATCAAAATTATGTATATGTATGTCTAAGAAGAATATGATGATTGTAGACCTACACGATGGACATCCTCAATTTGAGAATATAGAGAGTATTATTCACAAATATAATTCAAGAATTGAATTGAATAAAATAAAATAATAATGTTGAATGACGAAAAACATACACTAAAAACAAGACTTATACACTAAAAAAGATGTATTGATTTTAGTATACATGTCATTTTTAAATACATTGATATTAATATTATAAACAATATATACTCAAATTAATAAATGTATAGTAAAATAAATACATACGCATCAAATTTAGACCTATCAAAGGCTTATAATAAGATCATCTGGGAATACATGGAAGCGGTGTTACATGCATTTGGCTTCGATGACCACTGGATTAATTGGATCATGGCAATGGTCTCATCACCTAGTTTCTCACTTCTTCTTAATGGAGCCCCATCAAAACCGTTCTACCCATCTAGGGGAATTCGACAAGGGGACCTGTTATCTCCATTCTTGTTTATGTTAATGATGGAAGGGCTCGAAAGAGAAATAGGAGTGACCAATAGAGAAGGGGATATAACAGGGTTGAAGCTACATGAAAATTCTCAAATGACTACTCACAAACACTTTGTGGATGACACTATGCTGCATGGTGTATCCATGGTTAAGGAGGCTTGCAATTTTAAAACCATTCTAGATTCCTTCATGAAAGCGTCAGTATGAAGCTAAACCTATCAAATTCTATGATTTTCTTTTTCAACACTCACATTGCTATCTAGAAAAATCTTTCAACTATCCTGCGTTTTTAGAGGAAATCCCTCCCATCCCAATATCTAGGTGTGCCCTTAACAACACAAGCTTGGAAAATCTCCAATTGGGAAAAAGTTCTCTCTAGCCTGGAAGACAAAGTCAAATGATGGACAATGAGAACGTTCAATTTTTCGGGAAGGTTAGTGCTTGTAAAAGTGGTGCTCCAGGCTATCCCGGGATACATTTTATCTATTCTTTAAAGGGGTGCTCCAAAAGATAAAGGATATACAAAGAAACTTCTTGTGGCGAGGGGCAAAGGAAAAAAGGAAATGGGCATTGGTAGCGTGGAACACAATCTGTAAATCCAAGCAAGCTGGAGGCCTTGGGTTACAAGACCCTGAGATAATTAACAAAGAAAATGGAGCAAAATTGTGGTGGAAATGGTTAACAAGAGGGGAAATGCCATGGGAAAAATTATGGAAAGTGAAATATGCTCCTGATTGTCAATTAAAAAACCTGGTAAGGCTCATGGGCTCAATCTAATTGTTAGATATATGGAACCTGACATGGAACAACAGGGAACTAATCCAAAAGAACAACTTTTGGGAAGTAAGAAACAAAAAGAACGCCCTATTGTGGGAGGATGCTTGGCAACAATAACCGAAATTAAACAAATCGGAATAGAGAAGTCTTCAGGAACCCGTGGAGTGCTAGGGATATAGAGAAGCCCACCATTTTTGGGTTCTAGAACTAGAAAACAACAAGTGGAGAACATGGAAATAGATATGTAATTCCTTCACTTTTTAATATGTGGTTGACATATGCCATGTAAAAATAATATAATTGATATTACATGACATGTAATTCATTCTATATTTAATTCACATGTAATAGTTAAAATAAAAATATATTAATAGCAAAAAAATATTTCAATGTCCATATTAAATAACATAGTTTTATTTCAAGTTTATATAAAGGAATTTTATTTTTTTTTTTAATTCATATATATTCACTTTTCATTGTGAAGAATATGTGTATTTATTGCATTCCTAATACAGAGTTAATATATTACATGTAAAAAATATTAATAAAAATATATATAGAGTAAATTCTCTTATTCCATTAACAAGTCTTTTAGAGAGATTTGTAATTCATTCATTTTTCAGTACGGAGGTGACATGTAACATTTTAAATATTAATAACAAAACTTATATATATATATATATATATATATATATATATATATATATATAGATATAGATATGTTAGGTCCCCATAATACTAGTGTATTCTCTCATTTTTATTGTTAGTGTAGCCTCGTTATTGTTATTGTTGTGTCTTTACATTACTATTGTTAATTCACCTCTCATTATATTGTGACCCCTTAGACTCCTATATATATAAATGAGGTTTTGTCATTTGAATCATCCAAGAATTGTTCATTTGTGTAATATTAAGGAGGTTTCCCCCTCAAAGTGGCTAATTTTAAAGTCGTTGATCTATCTCTTCTTCTATTTTGTGAGCTAGTTGCATAACATTTGGTATCAGAGCTTTGGATTCTATGGTTTCACTACTTCAAATAGGTCATCATGGAATTTATGCTATAACTTTTTTTCTACGAAGCTTCAGAAGTTGAAATTGAAAACACATGGAGCCTAAATCTTGATGAACCTCGTGTATGAATTTTAGTTTCTTGTCTCACTATATTTTCATAGATATGATCCAAGGAAGTTAGGGTTTTTGCAAGCTCCAAAATTCCATCTCAAACAGGTGACCGTGGGAAAACCGTCATAGCTTTCTCTCTGAGCATCAGATTTAAATTTCGTAAAACGTGGAGAAAAGAGGACAGACTGTAGTTTGTTGGGTATCATTTTTACGGTCAAACGTCAAAACAGTGACATGTGGCACTTCGTACAAGTTTGCTCTACTGAACTAGTATATAATCATGACATCGTGGGAGATTGGGCGTAACTCTTTCTTGAAGAATCCAATCTCAATAAGAATTGTGGGGTTGGAAAGATGACTCATAGGGCTACCACAGAGTGAAATTTCATGCCTTGGAGATATGAAATTATAGAGATACAATAGATTAAATATCGAACTCATACAAAGAGAAAAAAAAAGGTGTGTCATTTTTAAAATTTGCATAAGTTTTGTTTGAAAAATTAGTTTGAAGTGATTCAAAGGGCATAGTGAAGCATTATTATCATTAATTGATGCTTCGAAGAAAGAAAATGTAAATACCTAGTAAGAAACCTGAAATTTCTACTATGAGACATGAAGAAGAGGAAGAAATGCAACATGATATATCAAATTTTCCAGATAAAGTGCAACAAATTTCTCTCTCACAAAAAGTAACAGAAACTAAGATTGATGGTTTGAAGAATAACATGGAAGCTAAGATCGATGGTATAGAAGCAAAACTAAAAGGCAACATGGAAGTTTTGAAGAAAGACTTGACAAAGTTGCTACAAGAAATTCTTCCTAATGGTGAAAAGTTAGTAGAGAAAACTGATGATGAGAACAAAAGAAATGTTAATCATGATTTCATAGACTCTAACATTGGATTAAAGACCCGCCATATTCCAAATATTGACATGAGAAAGTTTGATGGCAAGGATCCCGTAACATGGATACTATAGATGGAGCAATCATTAGGTGAATTTTGAGGTCTAAAATGGGTCTAAGGAAATTATAAAATAATAGTGGAAATAATAAAATAAGATTAGATTACATTATCAAAATTTAGAGGGAAAAAAAAACTACTTTTTTCAACTTGTATTTTCAACTTATCTCCCTATGGGTTTACTCAAATTTCAAGCGGGAACACTCGTTGGATGCACAATTAGATTCCTCATCCAAGGATTACCCATGTTGCATACTTTCAATGGACCCTGCTACATGAAGAATGAGAAATACATGAAAAACATGATTGCAATCACGTTTTTTCATGTATTTCTCATTCTTCATGTAGCAGGGTCCATTGAAAGTATGCAACATGGTTACTCTTTGAATGATGAATTAAATTTTGCATCCAACAAGTACTCCCACTTGAAATTTGAGTAAAACATTAGGGAGATAAGTTGAAAATACAAGTTGTAAAAGTAGTTTTATTATTTTATTATTTTTTATTATTTTTACCTTTTTACTCCAAAAATGGTGAATCATCCCCCATGGTTGACATCATCATCTTGAATCCTATTGGTTCTTATAAAGTTTATTTTGGTTGTACATTTTTCTTAGGAGGCCAATTTTAAACCTCAAAATTCCTCTAATGATTTTGATCTCCATAATGTGCAAAACACACAAAAGTTATGCATTGCAAATTTATATTTAGAACCCAATCATTTTGTTTAGTATCGATAGCTTTCCTCTTGTAAACAAATTTTCACTTGGTCAATTTTTATGGAGGAAATTATAGAACATTATGAGGTTTACGAAGAGCAACACCTTCTTTAGCCAATTGATAAATCTCAAACAATAGGTTTCATTGGTGGAGCACATTGAGGACTTCCAAAAATTGAATATAAGGATAAATGATATTCCAGAGGAGAACAAGATTGATGCCTTCATAGGGGCTTTAAAGGATAACATCCAACATGAGGTTTGCCTTTAGAAACCTAATTCATTGGAGAAGACATCCAGGTTGGAAAGAAAAATTGAAAGAAAAATTATGGCAACAATGAATCCTACCACTCACACTATAAAGATGGAAGTGTTGTTTCTCCTAGCCTTCCACAACCTACAAGGTTGACACCACAACAATTGGAAAAAAAAGAGAAAAAGAGATTTGTTACAATTGTGATACAAAATATAGTAAACGTCATGTGTGCTGAGAAGAAACTATTTTACATAGACTAGGAAGAGGAAGAAAGAGAACAAAAAACGTCAAAAGAAGAGGATATACACTAGGAACCAACCCCAGAGAAAGAAGAAATGAATTGGACCATATCTTGTAATGCATTGGCATGAATTACCACTCCTCAAATTCTCAAGATAGAAGGATATATCAAAAGGAAAAAAGTAATAGCGTTGATTGATTCGGGTAGTACCCATAATTTTATTCATTGTAAGATAGTCAAGGAATTGAATTGCTTCCTAAATCCAGCACTAGAGTGTCAAGTGATAGTTGCAGATGAAGGAACCATAAATTTCTCTGGAAAGTTTCATAATATCAAGCTATCCATGGGATAATATGTATTGAATATTCCAAGGCTTTCCATTCTAATTGGTGGTGTTGATGTTGTACTAGGAGTCTAATGGTTACAATCTTTGGGTACGATAGCTTTTAATTTTCAATAAATTTTCTTGAAGTTTTTTTGGGAAGGAAAGGAAGTTGAATTAAGGGGTATCACAGGGAAACCATGAAGACAATCAGCTCTAATGACATGAAAAATATTCTAAAGAAATAAAAATGGGGCGTAATTGCACAATTATGTTCACTAAAGGTTCAAACATCGAAATCATTTATTTCTCCATATCTCCAAAAAGTCTTGGACAATCATTCCGAGGTATTTTAGACTCCAAAATTCCTCCCACCTATTCTTGAACATGATCATGCTATTAATTTGATTCGAGGAAGTGTTCCTCCAAACATCAGGCCTTACATATATCTCTATGCCCAAAAGAGTGAAATTGAACATATGGTTGCAGAAATGCTAGAGGATAGTATAATTCAACCTAGTCAAATCTCCTTCTCTGCTCTAGTAGTATTAGTGCATAAGAAGGATGGATCATGGCACATGTGTCCAAATTAAAGGGAGCTCAACAAGCTCACTATTAAAGATAAATTTCTCATTCCTGTCATTAATGAATTATTGGATGAATTACATGGAGAAATTTACTTCACCAAGTTGGATCTTCATTCAGGATATCATCAAATAAGAATTAAGACTTAAGATATTCTGGGAACAACATTTAGAACTCATGAGGGTCATTATGAATTTTTTGGTCATGCCTTTTTTCCTTACTAATGCACCTTCTACATTTCAAGGTTTGATGAATTCCATTTTCAAACCCTTCCTTAGAAAATTTGTGTTAGTATTTTTTGATTATATACTAATCTGTAACAAGTCTTGGAAGGATCATGTTCATCATGTTGACAGGGTGCTCAAACTATTAGAGGAGAAACAATTATATGCAAAAACCTCCAAATTTTTATTTGAAGTACAAGAGGTGGAATATCTAGGTCATATTATATCTCATGAGGGTGTTAATGTAGATCCTAATAAAATTAAATCCATTAAAGAATGGAAAATTCCCACATCCATAAAGCATCTGCAAGGATTTCTAGGGTTGACAAGGTATTGTCACAACTTTGTTAATAATTATGGGACAATAGTAGCACCTCTACCAACATTACTGAATAAATATGCATTTTCTTGGACTACATAAGAAACTAAGGCCTTTGAACACCTTAAAGAGGGAATGTGCCAAGCATAGGTCTTAGCTACGTCAAACTTCACAAAAAAAAATTAGTGTGGAATGTGATGCCTCATGAAATGGAATTGGTTTTGTTTTAATGCAAGAGGAAAGATCCATTTCTTTTAAAAGTCATCCAATCAAAGGAAAGTATTTACACAAAGTTATTTATGAGAAGGAAATGTTGGCAATACTACATGTACTTAATAAATGAAGACCTATCCTAATGGGAAGACACTTCAAGGTAAAAACCGGTCATGATAGTCTTAAATACTTTTTAGAACAAATATTATCTTCATAAGAGAAGCAAAAATGGGTCACAAAGATGTTGGGTTATGACTTTCAAATCATCTACAAAAAAAGGGAGAAAAATGTTGTTGTAGATGCACTCTAAAGAAAGGATGAGGATGTGGAAGCATTTCTTTGTTCCATTTCTATTATCCAACCAAATTGGATAATCGAATCAAGGGATCAATGGAAGAATGACGAAGAAGTGTGGGCACTCATTCAAAAGTTGCAGCAAGATCCCAATACATCTGATACATTTAGCTGGAAAAATGATTCATTATGGTACAAATAGCACTTATACCTTTGTAAGAATTCCCAACTAAAACAAAATATTCTTCTGGAATTGCACACCTCTCCCTTAGGAGGGCACTCAAGATTTTTAAAATCTTACCAGAGGGTTAAGAAGGAATTTTTTTGGGATGGCCTTAAATCTGATATTCAAAGGTTTGTAGTGGAATCTTTGCTTTTACAACAAAATAAAGTTGAGAAAATTAATACCTCTCAGTCTATTACAACCTTTATCCATTCCAAGTCAACGTTGGCAGGAGGTTTCAAGGGATTTTATCACAGATTTACCCAAGTCTGAAGGAAAGATTGTCATCATGGTGGTATGCACACTTTTATGCATTATCTTATCCATTTAAAGCCAGCACAGTTGCTACTGCATTTATGGAAACAATTCAAAAGCTACATGGAAACCTAAAGATTATTGTAAGCGATAGAGATCCCTTTTTCATCGGAATTTTTTGGACGGAATTATTTTCTTGTCTCGGTACTCAATTAGCTCATAGCTCATCTTATCATCCTTAATCTGATGGCCCAATCGAGAGAGTGAAAAAAAGTTTGGAAGGATATCTTTGTTGCTTTGTATATGATAAATAGACACAATGGGTCAAGTGGTTACCTTTGGCTGAATGGTGGTATAACACTTCATTCCATACAACAGCAAAAATGACCCCATTTATGGCTCTTTATGGATATCATCCACCATCTGTCACATAATATTTAAGAGAAAATTCTAAGGTTCAAGCAATGGAAGATCACATCGAGCATCAACAACAAGTTCTCCAACTCTTAAAGGATAACCTCACTTTGGCACAGAATAGAATGAAACAGCAGGTAGATCAACATCGCAACAAAAGAAGTTTTGATGTAGGCGACTCGGTATTTTGACGGCTACAACCATACTAACAAATTTCCCTCATGCAAGGTAAGAAGGATAATAAATTATCACCAAAGTATTATGGTCCTTACAAGGTGTTGCAAAAAAATGTTACTATGGCATATAAATTGGAGCTTCCTACATCTTCTCGAGTGCACCCAGTTTTCCATGTTTCATGCTTAAATAAGGTTATAGTTGACAAGCTCCCAGTTTAAACAATATTTCCAGAACTTGACAAGGAAGGAAAAATCATATTAGAACCTGAAGAATTCATGGAAACAAGAACTCAACATCTACAAAATCAATCAATATCAAAATATCTCATCAAATGGAAGAACTTACCCACTGAAGATTCCACATGGGAGGATGAGCATTTTATACAGAAGCATTCAGAACTACTCAAGCATTGAGGACAACACGTTTTTGAAAGAGAGGGGCATGTTATGTCCTTATAATACTAGTGTATTCCCTCATTGTTATTGTCAATGTAGCCCCATATTGTTATTGTTGTGCACATGTAGTCCCCATATTGTTATTATTGTTGCCATAGAATACCACTATTGTTATTGTTGTGCCCTTACATTACTATTGTTATGCTGACTCTGATTATATTGTGACCCCTTAGAATACTATATATATATAGAAAGAAGGTTTTGTCATTTGAATAATCCAAGAATTGTTCATTTGTGTAATGTAAAGAATGTTCCCCCCTCGAAGAGGCTAATTTTGGATTCATTGATCTATCTCTTCTTCTATTTTATGAGTTGGTTGCATAACAATATATGTTCATGGATATATGTTTTTTACTTCCAAACTTCCAAATATGATTGAGGCATGTATTAACGTATAAAATAATATATATATATATATATATATATATATATATATATATACATATATATCTATATCTATATATATATATATATATATATATATCCAAATATGATTGAGGCATCTATTAACATGTAAAATGTGAATACTCTTATTCCATTAATAGGTTCTTTAGGGAGATTTGTAATTCATTCATTTTTTTTAATATGAAATTGGCATGTAACATTTTCAAATATATCGATATATAAAAGACACACACACTCTCTCTCTCTCTCTCTCTCTCTCTCTCTCTCTCTCTCTCTCTCTATATATATATATATATATATATAAATAAAGAGAGTGTAGTCTATGGATATATGTTCTCTATATCCAAATATTATTGGAGCATGTATTAACATTTTAATTAGAATAAAGTGAATCTTAAAAACAAAGGAATATATATAGAAAACACTTTATTAGTTAAAAGAGTTATATATATATATATATATATATATATATATATATATAATATATATATATATATATATATATTCATATGAGAATATGAGTATAAATGGCGTATGTATTAACATTTTTATGTGTAGAACGTAAATCATATATATATAAAACATTTTATTAGTTGAAAAAATTGAATATGGACTTTATATATAGAGAGTGAATTCTATTAGGGTTTTTTTTAAGGATATTTGTAATTAATTCATTTTTTAATATGGGGTTGATATGTAACATTTTAAATATATTTTTGAATTCCTTCACTTCTTAATTCAGAGTGGACATATGCCATGTAAAAACAATATAATTGATAATGCATATGTTGGGATTGATGTCAACCATAGGGAGTCAGCGAGTTGTGTTGGGAATTGATGTCAATAGTTAGATGGCCTATGCATGATCTTGATGTTTGTGTTGATGATCAAAGGTTTGTTGATGTGTACATGTACTATAGAGGTGATTGAAGGTGGCCTGATGCATTGCTTGAAGATCTAGGTCAAATAAGTTCGAGTTTTCTATGTTTCATAGAAGTGTCACAGTGTCCCTATTGTCATATAACGACATTGGTCTATTACTGCAATCATGAAATTTTGTTCCTATAAAAAAATTTGCAGTGTACCAGGCTTGTGCCTACAACACTACCTGTAGGTGCGTAAAGGGAAAAACCACAGGCACAGAACACATAATTTCCCAAGGTAAAGTTGGCATTGAAGATTTTTTATTGAGTCTTTAATGTTCACCTTGATTTGTTCATGATTAGTCATTTGATTTGGACTTTATATGTGAATACATGATGAGATGAGTTATGGATCTATTGTTGTGATTTGGTCCTTCGTAAGAATGTTGGCCATCTTTATTTAATAATCATGTCATGGATTGTTTGAAGGTTGGATATAGTGTGAATTCTTAGAGTTATAATGAGACTATGTGCATGAAATGGAGTGGATTGATCCCAAGGTTACAAAGAATGCGAATGATGTAGAGTAATTACACGGTGCACACTGACAAAGGCATAACACATAACTTACACACTTGTGTGTATGACAAAAATGTCAGTGCGTTGAGATAAAACACAATGGTGCAATCTAAACTACAGAAAATAAGTAATATGTGCATGAATTGCCAAAGCTAGTGCACATGAAGGTAGTTGTGCATTGATGTTTTGAGTACAATGCTAGTGGAAAAAATAGTGACAGAGAGACAAAGCAATTGGAGCCAAAAGTATATACAAGTGCACATAGATTAGAATTTGAACACTTGTAGAAGAGAAATTTGGTGAATGTCAGAGGTAAAGTGCAATGATTGTTGTTGTGCTAGTGGGTTATTTGTGACATAGTATGTTTTATTGATGGGATTGAATTGAGTAGAGCATGTGGCAAAGGATGATAGCTAGTTATTGGTTACGTGCTAACAATGCTTATGCAGGAGTATGTTGTTGGGCTAGATTAGTATTGCCACTGCTATGCATTAAGTCCAATAATGTCAAATGCTATGTAATGTATGAGGTATTGCTACTCTGAGTGAGTGTTTGAGTCAAATCCATGTTGCTAAGGATTTTCATTGGGTTTATGTTATGTCTATGAGAGAGATTATGGCTAAGTGATTTTTTTAGTGGAGTTTAGTTGTATGTTGTTGAGTTGATGTGAGGGCAGAATTATTGTTGAGTTGCAAATAGTTTGAACATGTTGATGTATTCAGTTGTTGAGTGAAAGAGTCATAATGGGTCCTATATGAAAATGGAATGAAACGTGGCCTACAAATTATTTGTGATGATGCAAGTGGAAGTTGTTTGAAAATGAATGAAAAG
Source organism: Pinus tabuliformis (assembly GCA_031772625.1). Classification (NCBI taxonomy): domain Eukaryota; kingdom Viridiplantae; phylum Streptophyta; class Pinopsida; order Pinales; family Pinaceae; genus Pinus; species Pinus tabuliformis. Next base: position 460,421,368 of record CM062816.1, on the reverse strand, counting down.
TGGTCCATGAAAGATTGAAGGTTGGGGCCTTCAGTGGGCGAGTTGCAGCTTGCCAAAAAGTAGTGTCTTGATGATTTAGGGTGTAGTGACATCCTTCGGGTTGTGGCCTAAGAACTTGGGAGTGGTGGAATTCATCCAGTGTTGGTTGGAAAAAATATTGTGTGTTGGGGCATCTAATAGACGTTCATGCCCTGCAGTGGGTAGTGGCCTGCATAATTGAGGGAGTGGTGGCTTCTAATAGGTGGTGGTCTACAAAGTTCAAGAGGTGGGGGCTTCTGTCAAGTAGTGGTATGGAACAAGTGGTTGCTCAAATGATCGCAAGTTGTGGCTTACACACTGGTGGTGGCCAGTGATATGATGTATTGAATATTTTGATAGTAAAGACAAAGCATGCAAAGACAAGAAGATGGTGGTTTTTCTCTTCGGAATGGTTTCCACTTTATATCATGTGTTCATGTGTTGATGGTTGCTTTCATGTTCTACGTGTCATGATGTTTTATATGTTGCTTATATGATTTTGGTTATGCATGTGTTGTTTGTTGCTTATAGATTGTGATGTGCAGCTAATCATTGAAAGATCAATTAATGTAAAAGAAGGAAAAAAGTTCATAAAACTTGATTAAAATAAAAATAAAAATATACTAATAACAAAAAATATTTTATTGTTAGCCATAAATAAAATATTTGAATGTCTCTATTAAATAACATGGTTTTATATCACCCTAATGGAGGTGTATGAAGGGCATCATGAGGGGCACAAAGGCACATCTCATCACCTCCTTGAGAATTGAATACAATATAGATGGTATGTGGGACACATGCAGCCACAAAGTAGAGGGTTGAAGATCATGAACATTGTAATTATATGTATGAGGAAAGAAACAGATAAACTATTTATGTGCTTGGGCATGGGAAGATCTAAAGGTGGTAGAGGGAACGAAGCGTTTGTATGGGCCACGAACCTATGAACACCTATTTGATTGCATCTTTTAGGGAATATATGAGTAGATGTTTGTAATTGAAACTGTTCTTGGTGCTATGTTGGAGGTTATCAACGCCTGATTTGGGACCCTAGAGAGGTCTGTAGTTGTAAACTTTGTTGCAGTGGGGTTAGTGAGGAGAGTTAGGGAAGCCCACATAATTGGTTTCTTAGAGAAGAGATATTGCTTTGGAGCTTGGATATAATCACACAAGTAAGTCCCTAAAACAACTTCCATAGTCTTTATAGTGTGATTTCTGATTGTGTTTGGAAGAAGGAAATTAACTTCTAGGTTGGCCTCTGGACCTTACATTTTCTGGCCAAACAAAGCATGGGATTTTGAGCATACCAGGCACACAATTTTGAAGTTTGTGTGTTAGTCATATTCATTTGGAATTCAAAGTTAGTGAATTTTGTGTGGAAGGTTACTCTAAGTCTCCAATATAACTTAGTACAGTCAAGTGATAGCAAGGGGTGTGAAAACTAGTATGGTGGCCTCAATGTCTTCCTCGTATTATATATTTTCTCAAGGGATGCATGGGGAAGTAGATTTATACTGAATTGGACTAGCAGACAAGGTGTCTTGCTTTGGTCACAACCAATTGAGGTTCAAGAGGTGTATCCCAAGTTCTGCATTCTTAGATCCTGACATAGGAACCAGACCATTGGGATGAATGGGGATAGCCTTTGTTTCAATTGGTCGCCCACTAAAGCAGAGCAACCCTCGAAGCATAGGCTCACCATAGTTTGTCTCTGGGTGTTAATGGACTCTAAGGCTTGGGTTTCAATAATGGAGGTTGGGTGCTAGTAACACTGGATTGGAGCTATGGTATAAATGATTAGGAAGAGGGGCAGAGCATGGAGAGGGATAAGTTTGTGAGGCCAAGGGGTGGAACATAGAAGATAAGATGGAGTAGCAGAGGGAGGATATGTATAAGAGGCAGGGCTAGAAGAGGTGGTGGCCAATAATATAATTAGTCCCCTTGTCACATTCTCCTTCTGCCTCCCTCAACACACTACAAGCACAATTGGGATAAGTCACTGCGCTCTTGGAGTAATTGAGTCAAGACAGACAGAAGGATCATAATGAAATAATTAATTTCATGAATGATCTTCAATGTAATAAATGGAGTATGCTAGATTGACAAGCATCACTTCAAAGATGCCAATGAAGGCTCATTGAGCACATGGAGAAACTCGAGGGACACCTGAAACATGTAAAGTTTCACGTTCATGGAGATCTTGGGTGTCCAAATTCTCTAGATAATGACTCCAGCCCTCCTCCTGTTCACTAATATTTATGGGGTATGTGTATACCTTAGGGGTATTTGGGTCATACTAGTCTTTCCAATTCTCAATTCTAAGATAGTTTTGGCAATTTGCATACAACTTTTGTGTTGTTCTTTTGACTAATAAATATGGTCGGAGTGATGCTGGAAGAACATAGTTTTCTAGAAAAACCCTCTCTAGTCGTTTGACAATTTAATATAATGTCTTTGATAAAAAAACATGGTTTTATATCAAGTTAAAAAAAAAAAAAAAAAAAATTCACTTTTCATTGTAAAGAATATGTGTAATTTATTGCATTCTTAGTATTGAGTTAATATATTACATTTAAAAATATTAATAAAAAAAAGGTTTAATATGGATTATATATAGAGAGAGAAAGAGAGAATTCTTATTCCATTCATGGAATTTTAGGGAAATGTGTAATTCATTAATTTTTAATGTAAAATATACCTGTAACATTTTAAATATTAATAACATATCTATATATATATATATATATATATATATATATATATATATATATATATATATATATATATATATATATATATATATATATATCTATATATATATATATATATATATATATATATATTTTTTTTTATTTTTTTTCTCGGTAAAAACTAATTCTATTAAGAGGAAGTATGGTACAATATGAAGTTACAACCAAGAGAGGCAAGAAAACGAGCAGCCGGAAAGGATAGACTATCCACCTCGGCCCCTAAGAGAAAACAAGAAGAGAGCAGTACTGAGCAAGAAGTAACAAGAAGAACATAGTAACAAGAACAGAACAAAGGATTCTACCCAACGTGGGTAGAATCAACTATTCGACATTTTTTCCCTTTCTTTTTACCAACTTTGACCCAATCAAGATGACTCTGTTGTGCTGGTATGATCTGCAAGCTGAGTTGGGCTGACTGAGGGGTTTCCTTGTCTGAATCCGAGGGAGAGGACTCATGAGTTCTTTTCTGTGAGTTTGATGGAACAGCAGAATCCTCAGGACGAGCCGAGGACAGATCCTGTGCCATATTTGCTTCCATAGCTTCCGCGTCCCTTTCCTCTTCATCTGAGCTGAAATCAAAATCATCCATGGGAGGAGGATCATGAGGTTTCTAGCTTTTGGATTTCAGCTTAGGATTGGCTTTCTTCTTTTGGGCGGGCATCGTGGGACAAGAGCTCTGAAGGTGCCCTGTGTGATGGCAATTTCGGCAGCGGAAGGCTGTGTTCTCGTAATCCAGGGACTGAGTCCAATAGAAGTCTCCAATTTTGAGATTAATCTGATCAGGTAGACCTTTGCTCATGTCTATTTCTGCACAGATTCTGGCGAAGGTGAATATGCCCTTTTCCCTCTAGAGGTGTCTATGGCTAGAAAGCGGCCTAGAGAATTGTCGATTCCTTAGAATACAGCAAAGTGCCATAGATGCGTCGGGAGATTAGGAAGTCTGACCCAGATGGGGAGCTTGGTGATGATGGTTGAAGAGGGATCAAAATCTAGGAACCAAGGGGTGAGGAATAAACCTGCTGAGCCCCAAAACCATGGGCCTTCAGTTAATGCTTTTTGGTAGTCTTCACTGAGAACAAATACTACAATGAAGAAACCCTTTAAGCAAAGAAGAACCTTGCAGTTGTTGGTCCAATTAGAGTGAATGCATTGGTAGAGATCGGCTATGCGCGGCCATAGCCCATTGAACCTGCAAATGATGGCATGCTTTGCATACAATTGGAATTTCTCATCCAGCGAAGGATGCATTATTTCAATGGAGGGGGTTTCCTCCAGTTTGTCCACCAAAAAAGGTTTGGGAGCCTGAGTTGGTGGAGCTATTTTCTTGGGCCTCTGAGCATGGACATCATCTTTGTATGAAAAAGCCTCAGCAGATGATGACTGTCCAACAGCTCCCCCTCTCAAACGCATGGTAAAAATGATGGAGGCATTTCTATTGATGTTGTAAAAAGAAAGGGGATAAAGATCCTCAAGTTGTTTACCTTCGTGGAGGAGTCGTTGAGATGCACAGGGGATCCCCAACCTAAATTCCAAGATTTGCTTGAGTTCCTGCACAAGATCCGAAGAGCATACCCATTGTAGTAGATTTTTGCCAGAAAGGAGCACGATCTGGATCTGGAACGAGGTAGAGTGATCAGACATTTGCTTTTCTTTGCAGATCTTCTCCACAAAAAAGGGTGTTGTCGCAATTCCTGATACAGGGGAGGAATGAGGTAGATACATGAGAAGTCCATTTCCTTCCTCCTCACAATTAGCATCCCCCAGGCTCAGAAGGCCTTCCTTGTCTCCATTAGCAACAGTAACCCTCTCCCTGAGTTCACTGTAAATCTCCTTCTTCCAACTCCTTCCTTCCAATTTTTGAGCTTTTTTAATGGCGGCCTCCAACGTCTGAGGCGAGTCCGCGCAAACAGAATCCACGATGCCGCCTTCTAGAGCCATCTGAGCATTACACTTGCGGGCGCCCAACACCACATCCTTTAGGGGACCGGGCATGAGCTTGCTCCGAATGACAGCCATGAAACCCTTGGTAAACTTCAAATCGATGTCGAGCTCGCGCGTGAAGAGCACAGATCGGTGTTCTTTTATGAACCTGTAGTCTTGCGCCAGGGCCAGCATGAAACCTCCGGCTGCAGCGTGCCCACAGATGCAGCGATGGTGGGCAACCTGAGCCTCACCACGGAGGCAAGCAGGGTTTCAAACCTGATCCGGAGTGTGCTCGAGGGGATATCTGGATTCTGAGAGATCCATTGAAGGTCGAGACCGTTTGAAAAGAGTCTACCCTAGTTCGTGGTCACGAGGGTCCCTGTGTCTTGGGAATCCTGGACCTCTTGTAGCGCAGCCGAAATAGCGTCCATGGAGGAGGGTTTCTCTGGAATTCAATAACATATCTATATTAATAACATATATAACATATATATAGATAGATATATCATTTTAAAAGGGAGTTGAGAAGAAGGCCACCGAAACCCTAATCGCCTCGTTGTCATCGACTGCCATCGTCATTGTTGTGTTCGTTGGTGCTCGTGTAGTGTAGGGGTTGCCACTGGTTTTTACATTGCTTTGCGCCCCTGCTTATTGATCGCCCATTTTTGGGCTTGATGTTTAGACTTATAGGGGCAACCTCTAACCTGTTTCCATGGGCATTTCTTTATCCTAATTTGTTGGACATTATGTAGGGGTTTATATGACCTGGTTTTTAAATGTCGATTGCTCGTTGATGGGCTTGTATTTGCAGTCTCTAGGGTTTTCATATTAGCCTAAAATGTTTTCCATTTTTCCTTGGCTTTTATGTTTAGCCCTTCTAGGTTTCTTCAAATGGTAAATCTCATTTTTTTATTTTGTATTTACTGGAATGTGTTTTCGCATATGCAATTTTTTTTTCCTTATTATACTTAAAAAATAAATAAACATGTAACATTTAAAAAAATATTTGTAACAAAATTATATATAGAGAGATATGTAAATATGTTTTTTACTTTTAAATATGATTGCGATATGTATTAAATTTTCATTATAAAGGATTTGTGTAATTTAAAAAATATTAATAATAAAATAATATATATATATATATATATATATATATATATATATATATATATATATATATATATATATATATTCACATTTTACACGTTCACATTCACATTTTAAAAAATATTAATAACAAAAGAAAATTTTAATGTGAATGGAACGTGTAAAATATGGATTTTATATAAAGAGATTGTTCTTATTCAATTCATAAGCTTTGTTAGGGAGATTTGTAATTCTTTCTTTTTTTAATATAGAGTAACATTTTAAAAAATACTTGTAATATATATAAAGACTTATGGATATATGTTTGGAGTTGTCTATAATGCGACTTTTTGGAGAGACGGAATAAGAAATTGAGGTTAAATTTTGATTTCTTGCAGTTAAAATGGTTTTTTAACTGCATATTTGGATTCAGCACCTCGAAAACCCCTGGGACGCTTTCATTGTGCAGAAACTAGCTATCAAACTTGCGATTCCAATAAATTCCTGCCGGATTTCGAAAAACCCGCCGAAAAGCTTTCAAAAAGTCGCGTTATAGACAACTGCTATATGTTTTCTATTTCTGAACATGATTGAAACGTGTATTTTAATACATATAAAGTGAATCACAAATCAAATATTTCAATTTCAACTATATGCATACTATATAAAATAAAATATATATATATATATATATATATATATATATATATATATATATATATATATATATAAACATAAACATTTTAAAAAATATTTATAACAAAAATAATCATATATAGAGAGTGTTTATGTGTTTTCTATTTCCAAATATATATAAGAGTTAAAAGTCGAATATAGATTTTATATATATAAAGAGTGAGAAATCTAATAGTTTTTTAAAGATAGATTTGTAATTAATTTATTTTTTAATATGGAGGTGACACATATATATTAAAAAATATTTATTAGTGTAGGTCCATCTTAATCATGGTTTTAGCAAGTGCTGAAGGGATCAAATTTTTTGATCTTCATACCTCTTTTAGAGTTTAAAACTTTAAAGGTTTACATCTCAAAGATTTGATCCCTCTTGATGATTAATATATTCATAGTTATAATGGATCTATGTTTTCTACTTCCAAATTGGATTGCAATATATATTAGCAGTTTAATGTGTAAAATGTGAATCATAAATTATCTATATAATGTGTGTGTGTGTGTTTTTCTCAAAATCAGCATAGATCCATCTTAATTTCGAATGTACCAAGATCCAAAAAGAATAAAATATTTTCACATGCAAAAAATATGCATCTCAAGAGATTTAATCCTTCTAGACTTAATAGATTCAAAATTAAAATAAATCTATATTAATAATAATTATAATCAAAACTTACACTTTACAATTTTCATACATCTGTAATTATAATTACACTCAAATATCTTATCACAAAACACTCTATAATTTAATATGTATTTCATATTTTCAAAAAATACAAAATATTTACCAGCAAAAAATGATTACTTATTTGACAACTAAATTGAGTTTTCTCATTTCTTATTTAGAAAATATTATTAAATAAACTTTACATCCAAAAATAAATATTTTTTAAATAAATTTATATTAATATATTCCATTTTCTTAATTTTATAAATAAAAAAATACAACTATTAATATAAAATATTGTTTATTTATATAAACATCTCCAAAATATTATATCAACATGGTACCATATTAAAGTCGTTTCTAAAAAAAGTATTTTCCCATATTAAAATAAAATATCCTTTTAACTCGTATCCACGTGTGAATACCACCTCATACATACTTTTTCAAAGGAAAAAAACAACCGCTAAACGAAGGTTGTTACATCATAGTAGAAGGCTTTTCCCAACGTGGATTGACTAGTTTATCAAATATTAAATATTTTTTAAACTTTATCACACGTTTTTCAGTTTTTTTTTAACAATTATATGTTTATCATTTCTTAATTAATGATTTGGATGTTAAATCCTATCTTATTACATTATAATATATTAAGTTATTCATATTTTTTAATATATAATATTTTGACTAACAATTTAATTAATTTATTTATTTATTATTAATGGTTTAGTGGAGAAGTGATTTGTTTCTTATTGAATGGTTTAAAATCAAGTGTGCTTACATAGTTTTAAGTTTGATTTTATTTATTTATTTATTATTAACAGTTTAGTGGAGAAGTGATTTGTTTATGAGTGAATGGTTTAAAATCAAATATGTTTAGATAGTTTTAAGCAATCAAGTGTGCTTACATAGTTTTAAGTTTGATTTTATTTATTTATTTATTATTAACAGTTTAGTGGAAAAGTGATTTGTTTATTAGTGAATGGTTTAAAATCAAATATGTTTAGATAGTTTTAAGCTTGATTTTGTAGAGTTTTTGAGAAGTTCCTTCCTCTTTTTTTAAAGATGAATAATCTTGTTTGACCTTGTAGAGTTTTTGGGAAGTTCCTTCTTCCTCTTTTGGGTTAATTTATGTTAATAAAATAAAATGTCTAAATAAAATTTTGTTAATATATTTAAATAAATATGTTAATTTATTAGTAATTATTTATAATAAAAAAATTATATATATATATATATATATATATATATATAATTATTATATAAATTTATATTAGACAATGATATAATTAACTTAAAAAAATATAAAATATGTTTTACCCAATATAATAATTTTTTGACTTCAAACTATGTAATATTAGTATTATACAAATTATATAGTGCATTTAACATTTTTCCAAAATAATTGTAGATACTTCATTATATTTAATTAATGACTTAAGGAACTTTAAATATTGTGATAGCTCTTTGTATTTCATGGTTTTGGCATCAAGATGATCTACCCATCTAATTGTTCACAATATCACAATTTCATTTATCTCTATTGGGGACCTCTAATAATGATCTTGGATTTTATAGCAAATATTTTCAGAATAAAAAATATGTATACATGTTGTAATTATAATAGGTGTAAATATTTCATTGTATTTAATTAATGATTTTGGGCACTTTAAATATTGTGATGCCTCTTTGCATTTCACAATATTGTGATGCTCTTTGCATTTCATAGTTTGGGCATCAAAATGAATCTACCAAATTCATTACTTAGATTATCACAATTTTATCGGTATTGTAAATATTTTCAAAATAGAAATATTTATATATGTTATAAACAACTATTATTATTATTATTATTATTATTATTTAGTATATTAATATTTAGTTTTATTTACAAGAATTTCATAGTTTTAGTATAAAATTGCATCTTTTATAAATATATTGATCATGTTTTTATTGATTTTATGGTAAAGTTTAATAATTATCCTTGTTCATTTAGTAAATATGTTGATTTACAAGACAAAGTGATGTTAAATGCCAAACAATGTATATTCTTGATAACATGGTAGCTAATTTATTGATAGAAATTAGGGTTTTTTAAATTGTTTTATTTTCTTCGATAGTTGAGTAGGGGGGGTGGGGGCAAGCATGAGATTGACACCTGAGAAAATATGTCATGTGTGCTAAAATTTGGGGTCCATAAGCTTGGGATCTTCTATAAGACAAGGCGTTGATTGAAGTCTTCCTATTATGGAAATTCATTTCCAAGCTCTCATTTCCTTGCGTTGAAGCCCCCCAAAAGCTACCAAGTTCCTAGAATTATTTTTAACTAATTGGTGGCATTTTGTACCTATACCAAACTCTCAAAAATATTGAAATGATGGGAATGAGTTTTGGAGATGCTCAAGAGAAGTTATCATGCAACTACAATTAAAAACTAACTTGAAACACATATACCTTTTTATACAAAATTTGCATAGCTTTATGATTAGCATAGCTCTTAACTTTATATATTAGCATAGCTGACACCCAATTAGTGCATGATCCCCTCTTAAAGAGTATGAAGGGCCATTTGTTGATAGGCAATTACAATAGACTCATATTAATTTTTTTCTTTACCATTAATATATTTTCTTAAGTGGCCAAGTTTGTTTGGGTTATGTATCATTTCCCTCTTTAAAGGTTTTAACCATGTAATACACTAGTGTAATGATGTTTGATCCATTTGTGTAAGTAGTTGCTTAAGGTGTTCACTTGTGTGGAAATACAAGTTTATCAAACAATAATCTTCAATTCTTTATTTTTGAATGACTATTTCCTTAATAAACATTCTCTTAACATGTGACAACAATTTCGACAAAAGAAAAATCCCAGAAAATGATAATATGGAGAGATTTTGATCAAAGAGAAAGATTAATACAAAAAGTTACTTTAATCATGAAAATAAATTAGCAACGTAAGTTTGTAAATTTAAACTTATGTCTAACCTAGACCCATCTTAACCCCAGATCTATCAAATGTTGAGAGACATCAAATCTTTTGATGTGTAAACTTGTTTTATAGTGCAAAACTTAAGGAAACATTTGCACCTCAAGATATTTGATCCCTCTCAATGCTTCATAGATCAAGGGTTAAGATAGAACTAGGTTGGTTGTAATCATGGGTAGTCACACAAGATTTTTAAATGATTAACATTATGTATATGTATATGTGTAAGATTAATTTAATCACACAATTCGTAAATGATCAAAATTATGTATATCTCTAAGAAGAATCTGATGATTGTACACCTACATGATGGACATCCTCAATTTGAGAACATAGAAAGTATTATTCACAAATATACTTCAAGAATTAAATTGAAAAAAATAAAATAATAATGTTGAATGACAAAAACATACACTGAAAACAAGACTTATTTTTAGATACATTGATATTAATATTATAAACAATATATGCTCAAATCAATAAATGTATAGTAAAATAAATACTTACGCATCAAATTTGAAGGTCAAATTTTATTTTCAACATCATTTCTTATTTAAATTTTTATATTGATTTATATTATTATTTCTTAATTTTTTATAAAAAAATATTTTACAATATTATATTTATTCAAATTTACCATTATATTATATCTTCTTATAAAAATTATTTATATATTCTTTTTATAAAAAATATATATTAATTTATCATGCTCTATTAAATTATAATTATTATTATCCATAACCTTTTAACATATTTATTTTATAAGCAAACATATTTGTTTTTCTCTATGATATTTATTCACCGGACACCCAAATTCCTTCTCATTGATGTAATTTACATGTGAAACTCAATATTAATATCAATTTTTTTATTAATATTTTTTAATATATTTATCAGAATTAAGTTTATTATTATATTAAGAGTTACCATTTGAAAGGATGTTATAATGTTATTAAATGAAGGTAAAACATCAGATGAAAACAACAACATAATAATAATAAAAATAATGTTGATTCAATTAAAAAATTAATAAAATTAATAAAAAATAAATAAATATTATAATTTTGTTTTTATTAATAAAATTATAAACAATTTTTCTGGAAAAAAAACATAATATATATATCATATTAAAATAAATTTAAATAATAATGATTTATACTTGTAATTATGATATTTGAGAAAATATAATTAATAACCATATAAAAATTTAATAAATTTAATTAATAAACATATAATTAAAAAAAATATCTGAAATATAATATAATATAATAGTAGCTATAAATTAAGATTCCCTAGAACCACCATCGATCCGCCAGATCTGGAGACCAAGCATGTAAACGGGGGCTTGGATAAGGTTGATCCGTCAGATCTGAAACAAATATTCATCAGATTGGTAGAAGGCAGGCACTGTTGTGTACAGATCAGGGAAGGGATGGACGTTTTGGAGTTAAAAAAGGAGATCCAGAACAAACCGGGAACTCCGGCAACAATACCAGAATCTCTTATTCTCAGGACTCTGCATGCAAGACCAACACACACTCCAGCACTATGGAGTTGTCAAAGATTCAAACATCATCCTCAATCTGAGACTGCGAGGCGGGTGCAAGGGAACCAGCTCAAAAACTACAGGCTCCTTCCGCGATGCAGTCAAGGGAAAGGAACCAATGAAACACAGACCAGCACCCACATCAGAGCTTCCAGGTCCCTACATTGTGGAACAGAAGCCAGAATCACCTATGCTTACTGTATCACTGCCGGAGGTAACAGATCTATACACAGATTTAATTCACAATGCTGTTATATGTAGATTTAATGGTTATTGGCCCAAAGCTGATGCACTGCATCAATGGGTTTTTACATCATGGTCATCTAAATGTGAAATATATCTATGCCCTAAGGGATTCTTCATAGTCAGATTTAGCATAGAACTGGAACGAGACAATATCATTAATCAGGGGCCTTGGTTTTGGGGCAATGCTGGTCTCTTTATCACCCCGTGGTTCCCAGACTTTGATGCCAATACCATGGTAGTTTCGACGATGCCAGTTTGGGTAAGGCTGCATAACCTCCCACTGCATTTTTGGCATCGAAAAGCTTTAACAGCCATAGGGAACTCCTTAGGAAAACATCTTAAAACAGATGAAGACAGAGCAATCCGGGGAATTTTCACATATGCCAGAATATGTGTAGAGGTGGATCTAAGTCAAGGACTCCCAGATCACATCACGTTGAATTTTAATAACTCATTGTGGACGCAACAACTCAACTACGAGAACACGGCTTTCAGATGTCGCGGCTGCTTGCAGACAGGGCACCTTCAATATGCATGTCCACTGTCTAGTAAGGAGCCAAAAGGGAACAAGAAACAACAGAAAAAACCAAAGCGATGGCAGCATACCAAACCACTGGAGGAGGAGGCACTGAACACAGAACCCACAGACATACATAGGAGACAGGAAAAAACACAGGAAGAGAGCACCGAGGGGCCCAATTTGGGGCCAAACAGCCTGGTGCGGCAACAAGAACTACAACTGGAAATAAGCGGCGCCAAACGAGCACATAGCTCCGAAGGATCGGACTCTGATAAAGAACAACCAGTGTACACAGAGGAGAACCAACTGGCTATAATTGACCCCACTCCCAACATTGGAGTCTAGCGCAAAGTAGAGAAGAAAAAGGGTAGGAAAATATAGGCCTGCAAACACAACATCTTCTTTTATTTTTGTTGTTTTCCTGTCATTACAGGAACAGCCATATGCATATGCTTCAAGCATCTACAAAATGTAATTTTATCTATATGAATAAAATTACGATTTTTTTCTACGGGAAAAAAAAAAATTAAGATTCATTTAATTATAAAATTTAAATAATGATATATTTATATTTCAAAACTTTATATCTAAATGTAATTAACAAGTATATAAAATTTAATATTTACAAAAAAAAAAAATCTAAGTTATATGTCTATCTATCTATTTATCTTTATAGTAATTTTTTTTCTAAATTATATATGTATGTATCTATATTATCAATGCCATGCATATCACATTAATTTTTTTTATAAAACCTATTAAATAAAAATACTTTAAATTTTTTCCCTCAAAATCACCTCGAATTTCATTCATTTTGAAAGAAAGAAAAAAATTGCATTTTGCATATGTTGAAATCATTCAATTAGATACACTTCATGACATATGTGCTAAAGAGAAAAAAAATGTAAAAAAATACAAACCTAAACATTCTAGGTTAAGTGTGATAATAATCACTTAACTTCTCTGTTTTACCTTTCTTTTTTGCACTTTCTGCCATCCCTTTGACTTTGGTTCAATGAGAACCATTGGTCGTTCTCCTCATGTTTCCATTGGTGGGGATTTTTTTCTTGAGCCTGAACTCTCAGAAGCATGTGCTCTTTTTGTGCCCCCTATCCCATTTTCCTTGTGTGCCTCATTTTTTTTGTGGTTATGATGCATGGTTCTCTTATGCTTTTATGTCATTCCGCAAGAGAAATATTTTCATTATGGCCCTATTCATTCTACTCATGTGCAAAGATCCTATTCTAGGCATGCGCATCCACTTATTTTTGGTTTGGAAGGTCCCCTATGGTTTCATATTCTTCTTCTTCTTCTTCTTCTTCTTCTTCTGTAAGGTGGGTATCACAAGTCAACCATCCTTTTGAGTTGTGTGCCTGCCCCTTTTTCTTTTTCTTTTTTTTTTTTATCTTTTTTTCCTATGGGCATGTGCTTGGTAAATGTCTTGTCTGGAAACATGCTCATCATCTAAATGTTGTATTCTAATAGTCTAATACTTGGGTCCATTGAATATTTTTATGTTTCAGTTGAATGTGATTAGGTAGACCTTTACTGAGATCTATTTCTACATCGATTTTTGCAAAGTTAAATAGTTCTTTCTCTATTCTTTCGAGATCCATATTTTTTAGTTTTCCCAAGGTATTTTAGATTTCCTCTAAAACCTTATGGTGCCAGAAAGTGAGGGGGAAATTTGGTAGCCACACCCAAACTGACATTGATGATACTACCATTTGTGTGGCATCAAATGTTGGAAACCACAGGTTGATGAAAAGCCTAGCTCTTCCCCAAAACTAGGGCCCATCATTTAATACTTTATCCATGTCTTCTTGTGTATCAAATTGGACTATAAAAAGTATTTGAACCACAAATAAATGTCATAGTTGGGGGTCTAGGAAGAAAAGATCCACTGGTGTAAAGCAAAAGATTTAGGCCAGAAGCCATTGAAACTACAAATCATAGCCTTGGATTAGAGAGTAAAAAAATATAGTTTACTTCTAGGAGATTAACCTCCATTGCAGGCACTTGTTTCATTTGTTCTACAATGTAGGGTACTGGGATGTATTGGGGTTGATTTTTTGGACTAGAAACCTTCCCTTACACTGTGTCCTTGTACGAGGTAGATCCATTATATTTTTTGGGTCCCGAAGCTCCTCCTTGAAGCCTCAAGTTCAAAATAATGGTAGAGTTCCTTGAAATGTGATATTCTTTCATCTAGAAAGAATACTGGAGAATATTCCCTTCAAAGTGTAGGCACTATGTGTTTGCAGGTATGCCCAACCTGTTCTCAATGCATTGCTTTAGGTTTTTTACCATGTCAAAGGTCCCAATCCAAAATATGGAGGACACACACCCATTGATGTTTTTAATGAAAACCTATAAAGTTTCTAGATCCGACTCTTCCTTTCTCCTTAAGAAAAAGAAACTCCCTTGTGCACACACCTCTTTTTTTCCATAATTCATAATACCCTCATGGCTATGCACACCTTAGAGACCAGAACGTAAGGAGAAAAGAGTTCGGACAACATTTTAGACAAGCTATCACACCACATCCTCTCCATAGTTTCTAGGTCACTATCATTGAACACCTTAGAGACCACAACGAAAGGAGAAAAGAGTTCAGGCAATAGTTTAGACAAGATATCCCACCACAACGCCTTCATAGTTTCCAGGTCACTATCATCGAATCATACTTTGAAACCATTGATTATTCTTTGATCCTAGTTATAGGAGACACCCACATAATGAATCCATCACTTTCCCTCTTGTACCATAGGCATCGAGCTACGAGAGGGTGGCCATATTGTTGCAGGAAGGATTGGATATAATACATGATCATCGCCCTGGAGAAAATTGTTCTCATTTGCCCCTTCGATGCTTAATACATGCTCATGTTCTGCGGCGATGCTTGAAAAAAACTTTGCAGAGGACAAAAACCCTAGCGCTCGATGAAGACTCCATCCTGATTCCATTTTTTTTGTTTAAAAAATCAACAAGAATTAAATGAAAGAAAACTTTTATATATATATATATATATAGTTAAGATTTTTATAAAATTAAAAACAAGAATGTTTTTATATATAGAGATGTGAAATTTATACAAATATTATTACTAATTAGTGTAGATCTATCTTAAATCTAAATTTCCCAAGCTACAAGAGAATCAAATCTCTCAAAATTTAAATCTTTCCTTAATTTTTTCACTCAAAAGAAATTACATCTCGAGAAATTTGATCTACTTAGCCCATAAATCTACACTACTATTTTATATAAATGTATCATTCACTGCATATTCTTATTCAATAAAAATTCTTACCAAATAAGTTTATTATATTGCATTACATTACAGCTATTACTAAATGTTTAACATATTTATTTTTCAATAAACATAACTTTTTTCCAATACTATTTACTTCTCACCCTCTAACAAATTAACAAATTCTACAACTAAACTAAACTTGTAGTTGCATCTATTTTGCTACCACTATAACATCTAAAAATACCAACCTAACCCTTCTTACTATACACAAAGCTAATCACAAAACTAATCACCCTTTAAACCAACCTAAATCCTAAGGAATTAATTTACAAACATTTAATTTAAATATGCTGATCTCAAAATTAATCACCGTTTGAACCAACCTAAATCCCAAGGAATTAATTTACAATCATTTAATTTAAATATTATATGTAATTATTTCAATAATACACATATTATGGCTTATACTTCAATGTGAAGATTGCCATGTAACGTTACATGAACCTGTCATATTTACGAGAGATCCATGTGAAGGGTCATGTTGGTGTTCACAATGCTTACTATGCTTCTAATCCATATCAATATCTGCGTTGCTTCAACCTTCAATATAATAGAGATGTGTTGGCCACTAGAGATGTGTTTGCAATAGTAAGAATGTCGGTCATACTTGTTTCTTTGGTAATAATATTGGAGGGCTTTGCTTCGAAGAGCAATGGAGGATTTTTTATTTATGAGAATGTTATATATATATAAAGAATATTTTGATTTTTAATTTAAGGGTTAGAGTGAAGTAGTTGTTAGTAGCTCAATTTAAAAGTATATTTACTTAAAAATTTACAAGGCTAAAAGCTAATATAACATTATTTATAAGCCCTAAACTATTACAACAATATTTATTAATTTATTATATCTCATCATGTTACTAGTTAAAATTTAAATCTAGATAGAGAAAATAGCATCTATTCAACCAATTATAAAAAATAACCTCCATTAATTATAATATAATTTATATGCTAAATGTAAAACACTTTTTCAACCACAAAAAAATAAAAAAAATAAAAATAAAAAACCTAAATTTAAATTTGAAATATATATATATATATATATATATATATATTAAAAGAGAAAATTCAACAAATAGCCAAAAACTAATCAACTCAAAAGTTGGAAAAGTTAGGAGTGGGTCTCCACCTAGAGTTGTCGCAATGAAGAATTTTAGGACCGTCAATGTCACACCCATGAGTTGGTGTTTGCAATGTGTGACAAGACGTTGGCATAACCTTCGATTAAAGGCAACGAGTCAACATGTGCGACGAGCAGGGTGTTCGGCTAAAACACGTCCGGGCAAACATTTGACGATTTGCGATGATGGGACGAGCCAACAAGAGGGTCGAAAAACTGAAAAGGCAAAAAATGACTAAGTATGGAGAAGTGCGACGAGTTTATAGGGAGTCAAAAAATCGAACAAGTTGGTGAAGTCGACGTGTGGTTGGGGCGAGCCAACATGACTTTGGTGATTCGATGGACAAGTTACATGGTCACCCTGGGCAAGCCCACCTTATCACTTAGAGGATCCGTATATATATGGTGGGCGAATGGAGGGATAATGCATCATTCATCTAAGAAAATTCGAGCCTTCTACGACTTGGAAAAGTGAGCAAGGAAGGGTGAGTGCATAGGAGCAGGCTGAGAGTGCAGGCGGACCAAGGGTTGAAGGACTTGGCCGAGAATGGGAGAAGAACCAAGCGCAAGAAGTCGGACGAAATTATGGTGCGGGTGAACTGGCAAGGGTGAGGTTGCCTGGCGAGTAGAGTAGACAATCCGCAGGGAGCACCTACCCAGAGGACTGAATGGATAGGCGGTCTGGTGAAAGTGTGAACGGGAGGATGAGTTGTGAGTCGGGTGCCTGCAGGTCAAGCGATAAGGTTGGGCACCAATGACCCATGGATGAGTTGGGCGACCCAAGGGCGGTCGCTCCACCCACAAAGGAGTTGTCACAGCCGATGATGCTCCTGCACGAGCATTGTGGTGAACTGTGAATAGTCGACCATTCATTGAATGATACGAAGTGCGGTGAAGTGCGGGTGGAACGGGCGCGGAAGGCAGACATGGAGGTGGGCACCTTGTGCAGCGACCAAGCTGTGGTAGGTGACCTGGGGGTGGGTGCTCTTGTTCGAACCACCACATGAGTTGAACGAAGGGCAAGATGAACAGGGGGGAGGCTGAACGAAGGGTGGCCCGGGTTGGGCGACCCCGAACGACAGTCCAAACTGAAAATTGGCAGTTTTGCAAAGGTGAACGTGGGGTTGCCTAGCAAAGGTTGTGATTGTATAAATACTTGTAAATTTTTATTATTGTTATCATTTGAGCATACTCTAACCAGGGAGTTTCCCCTCCCTTTTAAAAGAATATTTGATCCGCTTCGCATACTTAAATCATAATGATGATGATGAATGTTTCTGTTGTGTAAAATAATAATGAATGCTTAGCAAAGTTGAAAAATATTCTAAGTGTTGAATGTTAGGCATAGTCCATACTCGAGAGTATTGATGAAAAGAAATTGGGTAGCGGTGCCATACCTGCATATGTGCGGTTGAAAGACTAACACCAAGATAGGGGCATGACATGTGGTATCAGATTCATAGTCCTTTGAATGATTTGCAGAATTTTGAAATTTTGACAAGGGCAAGAAAAGGGCCAAGTTGAATGATAAGGAAGTGTATGGTCTATACTAGATCACAAGGGAAGCTGATGGCAAGTCAAGCGGAGGAACCCCAAGTTATTATGGGGGAATCTAGCAGGGATTCCAAGACAGTTTTCATGGATAAGTTATTAGATAGAATGGATGAATTAGCTTCTGAGGTGGCTTCGATGAAGGCCAAAAATGTTGAATTTCGGGATGGTTACATGAAGTTGAAGGAAGATTTTGAAGACCTCAAAATCTGATACAAGTATACAGAATGGTTGTATACACAAATATATGAAGAAGTCAAAGAGATTGGAGCTGCAAGGGACCAAGGTTTGGCAACAATCTTGAAGTTGCAGAAGGATCCTGGAGATGCTTGAAATGAGATAGTGGTTCTGAAGAAGGCAATTGGGTAAGGTTATGGTGGAGGAGTTTCTCATGTGAAGGTCAAAGAACTCGATTCTTATGACAGGACAAGAAGTGCGAAAACTCTTGGTAATTTCTCATGGGATATGGAGCAATACTTGGAGCATTTGGATATGTCTGATGATGAGACCAAAGTGAAGGTAGCTGCTCAATTCTTGATGAAAGATGCTAATATGTGGTGCCAAAGAAAGATGGACCAGATTGCAAATGGTGATGCTGCGAAAATCACTTCGTGGGATGACATGAAGAAAGATTTGCAAGTTCATTTTAGTCCACAAGACAAGACAAGGGATGCAAGGATGAAGACAAAATACATAAAGCAAACATGAAGCCTACAAGCATATCAACGAGAGTTAACAAGTGCAGTTTTGGAGTTACCTGATATGACAGAAAGGGACAAGGTGTTAAATTTCATTATAGGATTTAAACCTTGGGCACGCAATGAGGTGAAGAGACAAAATATTAAGACACTTGAAGAAGCTTTTGCAGCAGTTGGTCGCTTGGTATAACATTATGATGAAGGAACCAAAGAACGAAAGAAGAAGATTGATAAACCGAAAGAGAAGTTTGCGAAAGAAGAGCCTTCAAGATCATATGACAAGTCGAAGATGAAGAAGCCCTTGAAGTGTTGGATTTGTGAAGAACCACATATGGTGAAGAATTGTCCTTCAATACTGAAAGTGGTAGCGATGGCACAATCCAATGCGAAGAAGAAGAAAGAAGAAACTTCCATTGGAGTTATGCAGATTTTGGGAGCTGCAGTGGCTACAGAAGAAATCTCATGAAGAGATCCCGAAAGGAACTAGTTGGAATATGTGGAGATGAAGATTGGGAAAAGCATTTTTCTCACTATGGTGGATAGTGGTGCAACTCATAACTTCATGAGTGAAGATACTGCGAGGAAGATTGGGCTGAAATTTATACCAGTTCAAGCACAATTGAAAGCAGTGAATTCTCCACCTGATTCTGTGATTGGTGTAGCTGAGAAGGTTGATGTGAGCCTAGGTGAATGGACAGGGAAGGTCGATTTCATAGTGGTGCGGATAGATGACTATGAAGTTGTATTGGGCATGGAATTTATGAAACAATTTGAAGCTATGATAGTTCCACACATGAAGAAGTTGTACATTTATGACAGGCGTGAGGAAGTACCCATTGGTATACCAACCATAGGGGCTACGACAGCCGAATGTAAGTTGACAACGATGAATGTGGAGGAGGTCAAGCGAGATGAGAAATTTATAAGAGGTTGTCTTGTATGGAGGAAAACCTTATGGAGAAGTCACAGGTGATTAGAGCATTGTCTGACAATATCTTGGATCTATCAAGCAAACTAAATGGAACGAAGGGCGAGCTTAATGAGGGTGAGGCTGAACGAAGGGCGACCTAGGGTGGGTGAACCTGGACGATAGTCCGAACTGAAAATTGGCAGTTTTGGAAAGTTGAACTTGGGGTTGCCTAGAAAAGGTTGTGATTGTATAAATACTTGTAAATTTTTATTATTGTTATCATTCGAGTAGACTCTAACCAGGGAGTTTCCCCTCCCTTTTAAAAGAATATTTTATCTGTTGTACATACTTAAATGATAATGATGATGATGAATGTTTCCGCTGTTTAAAAGAATGATGAATTCTTAGTAAAGTTGAAAAATATTCTAAGTGTTGAATAATAGGCATAGTCTGTACCTGAGAATATTGGTGAAAAGAAATTGGGTAGCGGTGATGCACCTACCTATGTGCGGTTGAAAGCTATTAATTGATTATTTTTGTTTTTTACTTGTAGATGTTCCATGCACCAACCCACTTACATAATGTGGTCCTTTTATTTGATACTTCCATTGCATATTGTCAATATTTCCTAATTTTGAATTTGATATTTTCGAGATTGATTGCATTTATAAAGTTGTTATTGATTTTCTAAAGTTCCAATAGATATGTCGAAATGCATGTGCGGCTTTATATTTCATTGCGAAAATGTTAGTTTTTTTTATTAAGAATTATTTTTTAATTAATAAAGAAAAGATAATTCCTAACTTTATAAACTGATCCAAAATACATTATACGCTTTTACATATGTTACAATATCGTTAATAAGTGTGTTACCTAGTGAGGTTTTTACCTAAAGGTGCATAAATGATGTTGAACATTATTTCTCCCATATTTGCTTCATCCTCAAGTATGTTGGGTTACAATTTAGTAAATTTTGGAAATATATATATATATGAAAAATAGGAGATTACATAGTAGATTTCAAATTTCAGGTTCATCTCTTACTAGGGAGATAAAACCAAAGTTAAAAGTAAACTATCCTTAAGAGAGAGAGCCAACTAAAACTTGATAGATACAAAAAATATTAAACTGTATCGAATGTGCAGGCTTGAGTGGCCTTGTATAAGATAAGCGACAACAATGCAACAACACATCAAAAACATAATGCAATTAAGTTGAAGGGCCTGAATATGATCCTGTTAGCCTCCTGTTGCAACAGGTGTTCATCTTTCATGATTGACATTTTTTACATGCAAAATATGTCATACTTTGCATGCTGCAATGCTCCATATTTCCAGAAAGAGGTCAAAGAAGAGGCCATGAAAGTGTCCCAGTCTAAATGCCACTGCTGTATTCCAATTTTGATGACTTAACCATTTTTTGAAGAACGTTCTGTTAAGGGAAGTCCAAACAGCTTAATCTTGGCTTCCCTAGGTTTCAATTTCTTGCTTTAGAAATAGAGAATGAATATCTGTCCAAACAGCTTAATCTTGGCAACTTTGTAGATAGGTAGAGAATCAAAGGAGCCCAACTGCTTAATCTGGGCCCTTGGCAGAAATAAGTGTAGATTTAGATAGGAGGACAGTCAAAAGAAAAATTGTAAATCAGGGTCTGCAAGTCTAAGTGCACCCAAACCAAAAAGAAGAAAAAATGTTAGGTAAGTAGGTTGGGTAGGTAGTTTTGAGGTTGCAGAATGTTGATTTATGATCAATTTTGTGTTTCAAAGTGATATTTTACTACAGATCACAATTGTAAGGCAGTTTTTCATTTGGAGCAGGTCAAGCGAGGCATGTCTAACTCCTCTTTCTTCTAATTCCCTAAATCACTCACTAACTTCCCTGAAGAGGTCAAGATTTGCTTGAGCCTCTTAGTTTCATCATGTTTCATAAAACATCTGCCTAAGTAGAGATCTGCTTTACTTAGGAGTGCTGATATCTCTTCTACAAGTTCTATCCCCCCTAATAGCCTAAGATTCACATACTTAGCGCTTTCTTCACACTTTCATATTAACTACTGATTCTATTATGTAAATCCCTATCGGTTTTCCCTTTCCCCTACTAAAATTATGTTAATAGCTTCCCTATATACTTATCCCCTCCCCCTGGTTGAAACATAACCATAAGTTCATTGGGAATTGCTAAGTTTATCTGAAACTCAGTAAGAGCCCTCATTTCCACCCTTAAACTATCTTTTTATGCATTTTTCCATCACACAGCATAAAATTCCTTTCATGTGTATAAAAACCATCTTATTTAACTTGTTTTCACTTTCCCAAGGCATAAACCCCTTGTTTTGCCTTAAAACTCTTCTCAAACGGCATAAAATCCATCTTTCTGGGCTTTCGGACCCCTTCCGATGCCTTTAAAATCTGTTATAACCCCGTAAACCCACTTTTCTAACGTTTAAACCCCCCCGCCATTTAATAAATTATTTAAAATGTGCCGCGGGACCCGTCCATTATCCCTCCGCCGCCTCATTTGTTCCGCCAGCCGTCCGATCGCCCGCGCCACAGATCTACGGTGGGCGGGTCTTCTCATCTCCGAAGCCGCCGAGGGTTAACGCCCGGGAGATCGGCGGTTTTCCCATCATACTCCCGCCACGCGTCGCCCTCCCGGCTGTGGCGGAGCCCCCTCTTCCAATACCACCTATGCGGAAAGGCAGTGCGCCATGAAACCGGATACCGCCTCCGCCGGGTGACGTCATCCTGCCACATCACCATCCCGCGCCGGCCTCCTGCCACCGTGTCCTTGCCACGTAGTTGCCACCGTACCACCATGTCACCTCCTCCGCCGTACCGCCACGTCACCCGGTCGTACTGCTGACGTCATCCTGCCACGTCACCGCCGTACTGGGACCCACCGCTGACGTCACCGTCAAAAAGTGCGAAAGGCACAAATCGCAGCCTAGGAAGCCCGGAATCAGAATCTGAGGCAGTTTTTCATGCGCGATTAGCGCCTAGCACTAATCGCACATGGCTACGGGAAATAGGCCAAAATGGAAAGCCCCTCACCGCGCGGCCCCCAGCAAGCCCAAAAGGCGCAAAATGACCAGAATTTCTTCGCGAAGCATTCTAAAAGGGAAAAACACAGTTTTTAAAGCAACAGAGGGCCGAGCAGCAACCATAAAAGGTCGATAGGACAGTCTAAAGCACTCAGAAGGCATTAAAGAGGCCAGGTTCAGCGCCAAAGTGTATCAGAGGAAAGATGAAGCGGCAAAGAGTATCAGTTCAACAACATCAAAGCAGGTGAAAATTAAAGACTTCCATCAAAGTTAGCAAAGCAGTTAAGGCCATTTAAAAGCCTATCTAGTCGGGATTAGTGCACATTAATGCCAGCAAACAACAGCAAAATCAAGTTAGAGGCGGAGATAAAAGACAAATCACAGTTAATACAGAAAGACTGCACCAAGCCACCCAGGACAGACATTAACTCAGTTTGATACAGTTGCCCTTAACGCAGCTCAAAGATATTTTCATGCATTTATTTTTGGATAAGATTAGGTTAAAGTAATCATTTTCTTTTAGACCTGTTTAGGTTGGTTGTAATAGATTGATTTTGGATAATTTTCCCTATTTATACGACCCTCTGCATTGTAAAAAGGATTGGTTGGTTGATAATCTTCATTAGAGACTCGCACTGTATCTGAGATGTTTTACTTAATCAAAGATTGTTGAAAAGCTTTGGAGGAATGATTGTCTGCTCTGTGTCTAATGGTTTGAAGAATTGAATGTGGAATTCTTTTGCTGCAGTATGAATCAATAAGTGTTCCTTACCTCTATTATTTCAATTTCACATATGCTCAAGTCACTGAACAAAGGATTGGTTTAGAATTTGCTTAGCTGCACTCTATGCTCAATTTCTGTGGCTTTTTAATGTTTTCCTCTTGATTTAGGCATAAATATGAATTCTGTTATGGCTCATGTTTGATCTATATCACATATGAATGACTGTTATCTAGGAATTCTTAGCTGCTCCTAGATAGGGCTCATTTATCTTCCTTCTGCTAACCTGAATGAGAGATTCTTAATTGCCCCTCATTCCTTAGCCTTTAATCCATCTCTTTTACCTTGAAAGATTGTTTCATATGCAGCTATCTTGCTCCATAATTCCCTCTTGTAACCTGGAAAACGCACCAGCAGTCCTACTCCTTGACTCCACGCCCAATGGTTCTAAAACTTTCATGCTATCTCTGCGTCTTTACTTGAGAGCATCATCCTTCCCACCAAAATCAAAACAAAACCCCTTGAACTCAATAACTAGCCTAAAAACCTTATCAACAAAGCTAAATCAGAAAGAGAGAGCCCTCTCTGATTGCAGGTGGGCTAGAACCTGCAGTCCAAAGATTGGTCTGTGGTTACCTCGTCCGTATCCTTTTGAGCTGACTAGAAGGACAACCTGAGTGATAACATAATGGCGACTCCACTGGGGACATCCTCAGTTAATTTCACAAATCAAGTTGGAAAAACTCCATGGGAACAAAAATCAGTTGTTCAAGTGTTGTCTATTCCTTAAAACTACAGATGAAGTCTGAATGTCAGCCAGGAAGCCTTTGAAACTATTCTTGCTTTGCATTTACAGGAGTAAATAAATGTTGCTTCAGTCAATCTTCATTTTAGTTTTAAACTGCAGATAGTTGTTCCAAAAATTTGATCAGTTCCTTGCTAATTCTAAAAAAAAAAAACATTCACAGAAAATACCAAAACAAATTAGAATCTGGCTCCCAAAATGAATTCTCGTTATACTAGGTCAAATCCAGACCCAAATCCCCTGGTTGCTTTTGAAAATCCGAACTTAATCCCAAAGATCCTTAGGAAGCAAGAAAAAAGAGAAGATTTTGTTGATAATAGTCCTGAAGCAGTTCACACAAGCAGTGTTCCAACCCCTGTCAAAGTTTTATTTCGTTCAAACCCTGCTTCCCCTTGTTCATCATCTAGTTCCCAAAGCACTCCTTCCACACCTCCATTCACTGCACATACTCCCATTACCACTACTATTGTTACAGCCGTTCCAGCTGTCCCTGTTGTTCCTGTTGTTCAACCTATCCCTGTGAATATGGCTAATAGATATGCACCCCTACAATTACCTGCAAATCCTGAGGCTATGCCTCAGGATTATCAAACTAAAATCACATATTTTGATGGAACTGTTACTTGCACAGCCCTTCAGCATACCAAGAAGATGCAAGACTATTTTGAGAACTACGAAATAGATGATGATAGCGTGAGAATGAAAATTTTTGTTCAAAGTTTAACAGGTGATGTAAGAACTTGGTTCAGATCACTTGCTCCAAATTCTATAACCACTCCGGATGAGCTTTATCAATCCTTTACCAACAGATGGGAAAAAAAGGAGGACCCATTGCACATACTAGCTGAATACGATACAATAAAAAGAGGCCCTCAAGAGTCTGTCCTAGATTACTGTGCAAGATTCAACAATGTCTATAATGCAATACCACAGAACCTAAGACCTCCACCTGACCTTGCCTTGTATAAATTCCCTGATGGATTTGACCTGGATATGGCATACCAGTTAAAAGAAAGATCCCATAAAACCCTTGCAGACATGCAAAATGTTGTTGTTAGCGTAGAGGCTAACCTAATTTCCAAAAGAAACGGAGCCAGAATGGAGAGAAGAACCACCTTCAAAGAAGAACCCTCAGCCTTAGATCAGAAACTTGATGCTATTATCAATGGCATGCAAAGGCTGGGAGACAGAGTAGAAAGTGTTGAGAGGAAATCATCATGAGAAGGACAACAGTCCAATACCATAAGGAACCCAAATTTAGGAAAACACAGAACACAAATGCTGGTAGGTCTAGCCCAGACCATGATATAAGACCCCCTTTTCATGAAAATTATGTGGAAGCATCTACATCTAGTGAGCCCACTGAGGACACTCACATGAACTGTTGGGTCCCTATAATACTAGTGATTACCCCATTACTATTGTAGTTAGACCCCTTATTTATATTGTTGTGCCCCTATTACCCCCATATTGTTATTTCTGTGCCCCATAGAATCCCTCTATTGTTATTTTTGTGGCTTTATATTATTATTGTTAGGTTGGCTGGATTATATTGTGACTCCTTAGACTCTTATATATAGAAAGGAGGTTTTGTCATTTGAATCATCCAAGAATTGTTCATTTATGCAATGTAAAGGAGGTTGCCCCCTCGAAGAGGCTGAATTCTAAGGCGTTGATCTATCTTTTCTATCTTTTCTTGAGCTGGTTTCATAACATTTGGTATCAGAGCTTTGGATTCTAGGGTTTCGCTGCACCAAACAGGTCATCGTGGCATTTTCGCTATAACTTTTTTCTGTGACGTTTCAGAAGTCGCAAAAAAAAACCCATTTGAGAAGAAATCACGTTGAATCTTGGGTCCGAATTTCAGAGCTTTTCGCACGATATTTGCGGAGATATGATCTGAGGAAGTTGGTCTTTTTGCAGACTCCTAAATTACATTCAAAACAGGTGACCTGGGGAAAATCGTCATAACTTTCTCTCTGGGGATCGGATTGAAATTTCGTAAGAAGGTACAGAAAGAGGACGGACTGTAGTTTCTTGTATGCATTTTTTAGATCCAAAGATCGAAACAGTGACTTGTGGCACGTCGTACAAGTTCGCTCTACTGAACTAGTCTATAATCAAGTCACTGTGGGAGATTTCACATAACTCTTACTTGGAGAATCCAATTTGGGTCAGACTTGTGGCATTGGAAAGAGGACACAGAGAGCTACTGCAGGTCACAAATTCAGAACTAGATGATCGAAAAGTACATAGATACATCAAAGGCAATATTGAGCTCCTACAAAGTGAAAAAAGGTGTGTAGATTTTCTTAAATTTTTGCTTAAGCTTGGTTTGAAAATTTATTTTGAAGGAATTCAAAGGGCATAATAGAGCATTATTATCGGTAACTGATGCCCCGAGGAAAGAAAATGCAAACACCTAGTAAGGAACCTGAAATCTCTAGCATGACTCATGAAGAAGAAGAAGAAATGCTATATGATATATCAAAATTACAAGAACAAGTGCAACGAGTGTCACTTGCACAAAAAGCAACAGAATCTAAAATGGATGGTTTAAGGAAAGATGTAGAAGCTAAGATGGATGGTTTAAAGAAAGGTGTAGAAGCTAAGATGGATGGCATGGAAGTTAAGGTGAATGGCATGGACGCTAAAATTGATGGCATGGATGATAAGATGGAAGAATTGAAGATAAATATGAATAAGTTGCTACAAGAAATGGTCACTAAGGGTGAAAGGGTACTAAAGGAAACTCATGATGAGAACAAAAGAAATGTTAATCATGATTCCATAGACTCTAATGTTGGATCAAAGACCCACCATGTTCCAAAAATCGATATGCGGAAGTTTGATGGCAAGGATCCCGCCACATGGATATTACAGATGGAGCAATTCTTTGATCTCAATAATGTGCAAAACGCACAAAAGGTACGTATGGCAACTGTATATTTGGAACCAAATCAGTTTGTATGGTATCAATGGCTTTGTTCTCGTAAACAATTTATCACTTGGGCAATTTTTACGGAAGAATTGATAGCACATTATGAGGATACAAAAAGCAACACTTTTTTTAGCCAATTGATAAGTCTCAAACAAAAGGGTTCAATAATGGAGCACATTGAGGAGTTCCAAAAATTGAACATAAGGGTAAAAGATATTCCAGAGGAGCATAGGATTGATGTGTTCATAGGGTCTTTAAAGGATAATATCCAACATGATGTTCGCCTTTGGGAACCTGATTCATTAGAGAAGGCATTCAGGTTAGCAAGAAAAATGGAAAGCAAAATTATGGCAACTAGGAAGCATACCACTCACAACTATAAAGACGGAAGTGTTGTTGCCCCTAGTCTTCCACAACCTACAAGGTTGACACCACAACAATTGGAAGAAAAAAGAGCAAAAGGGCTTTGTTACAGTTGTGATAGCAAATACACAAAAGGTCATAAGTGTGCTGAGAAGAAATTATTCTACATAGATTGTGAAGAGGAAGAAGAAAAGGAGCAAGAAAGGTCAAAAGAAGAGGATATACTCCAGGAACAAAGCCTAGATGAAGAACAAATAAATCCGACCATATCTTGTAATGCATTGGCGGGAATTACCACTCCTCAAACCATCAAGATAGAAGGACAAATCAAGAAGAAAAAGGTAATAGTGTTGATTGATTCAGGAAGCACCCACAATTTTATTCATTGTAGGGTAGCAAAAGAATTGAATTGCTTCCTATATCCAGCACCAGAGTGTCAAGTGATGATTGCAAATGGAGGAACAATAAATTGCTCTGGAAAGTGCCATAATATCAAGCTATCCATGGGAGAATATGTATTGACTAGCCCAATGCTTTCCATTCCAATGGGAGGTGTTGATGTTGTACTAGGAGTCCAATGGCTACAATCCTTGGGTACAATAGCTTTTAATTTTCAAGAACTTTTCATCAAATTTTCTACGGAAGGAAAGGAAGTTGAATTAAGGGGTATTGCAGGGAAACCAGGAAAGATAATCAGCTCTAATGGCATGACAAAGCTTCTAAAAAAGGAGCAAAGAGGTGTAATTGCACAATTATGTTCGCTAGATGTTTCCACATTGGAATCATCTATTTCTCCAGATCTCCAAAAAGTCCTGGACAATCATTCCAAGGTATTTGAGACTCCCAAAGGTCTCCCACCTATGCGTGATCATGATCATGCTATTCATCTGATTCCAGGAAGTGTTCCTCCAAACATCAGGCCGTACAGATATCCCTATGTCCAAAAAAGTGAAATTGAACGTATGGTTGCAGAAATGCTAGAGGCTGGTATAATTCAACCGAGTCAAAGTTCTTTCTCAGCTCCAGTAGTATTGGTGCACAAGAAGGATGGATCATGGCGCATGTGTCCGGATTATAGGGAGCTCAACAAGCTCACTATTAAAGATAAGTTCCCCATTCCTGTCATTGATGAATTACTGGATGAATTGCATGGATCAATTTACTTCACCAAGTTGGATCTTCGTTCGGGATATCATCAAATCAGAATGAAGATTGAAGACATTCCGAAAACGGCATTTAGAACTCATGAGGGTCATTATGAATTTTTGGTCATGCCTTTTGGCCTTACCAATGCACCTTCAACATTTCAAGGTTTGATGAATTCAATTTTCAAACCATTCCTTAGAAAATTTGTGTTAGTATTTTTTGATGATATACTAATCTACAGCAAGTCTTGGAAGGATCATGTTGAACATGTTGACAGGGTGCTACAACTATTGGAGGAGAAACAATTATATGCAAAAAGATCCAAATGTTTCTTTGGAGTCCAGGAGGTGGAATATTTGGGTCATATTGTATCTCATGAAGGAGTTAAGGTAGACCCTAGCAAAATTAAAGCCATTAAGGAATGGAAAATCCCCACATCCATAAAGCATCTGCGAGGATTTCTTGGGTTGACAGGGTATTATCGCAAGTTTGTTAAGAATTATGGGAGAATAGCAGCACCTCTAACAACATTATTGAAGAAAGATTCATTTTCATGGACTCCGGAAGCAACAAAGGCCTTTGAACATCTTAAAGAGGCAATGTGCCAAGCACCGGTCTTAGCTACACCGGACTTCACAAAAACCTTTATTGTGGAATGTGATGCTTCAGGAAATGGAATTGGTGCTGTTCTAATGCAAGATGAAAGACCCATTGCTTTTGAAAGTCGTCCAATCAAGGGAAAGTTTTTAAGCAAAGCTATTTATGAGAAGGAAATGTTGGCAATACTCCATGCACTTAAGAAATGGCGACCCTACCTAATGGGAAGACACTTCAAGGTAAAAACGGATCATGATAGCCTTAAATACTTTTTAGAACAAAGATTATCCTCTGAAGAGCAACAAAAGTGGGTCACAAAGATGTTGGGTTATGACTTTGAAATCATCTACAAAAAAGGGAAGCAAAATGTGGTGGCAGATGCACTCTCAAGAAAGGATGAGGATGTGGAAGCATTGTTGTGTGCCATTTCTATTATCCAACCAGATTGGATAAACGAAGCAAGGGAGGAATGGAAGAATGACGAAGAAGTGTGGGCACTTATTCGAAAGCTACAACAAGATTCCAGTACTTCTGATACATTTAGCTGGCAAAATGATTCGTTATGGTACAAAGATCGCTTATACCTCTGTAAGAATTCCCAGCTAAAACAAAAGATTCTTATGGAATTGCACACTTCTCCCTTAGGAGGGCACTCAGGATTTTTAAAAACTTACCACAGGGTTAAGAAGGAATTTTTTTGGGATGGCCTTAAATCAGATATTCAAAAGTTTGTGGCGGAATGTTTGGTTTGCCAACAAAATAAAGTTGAAACAATTAAGACACCGGGTCTATTACAACCTTTATCCATTCCAAGCCAACGTTGGGAGGAGGTTTCAATGGATTTTATCACAGGTTTACCCAAGTCTGAGGGAAAGAGTGTCATCATGGTGGTAGTTGACAGACTTACCAAGTATGCACACTTTTGTGCATTATCACATCCATTTAAAGCCAGTACAGTTTCTACTGCATTTATGGAAACAGTTCAAAAGCTACATGGAAACCCAAAGATTATTGTAAGTGACAGAGATCCCATTTTCACTGGAAATTTTTGGACAGAATTATTTTCTTGTCTTGGTACTCAGTTAGCTCATAGCTCATCTTATCATCCTCAATCTGATGGGCAAACTGAGATAGTAAACAAATGTTTGGAAGGATATCTTCGTTGCTTTGTATCTGATAAACAGACACAATGGGTCAAATGGTTGCCTCTGGCTGAATGGTGGTATAACACTTCCTTCCATACAGCAACAAAAATGACCCCATTTATGGCACTTTATGGGTATCAACCACCATCCATCACATCATATTTAAGAGAAAATTCTAAGGTTCAGGCAGTGGAACATCACATCGAACATCAACAACAAGTCCTCCAACTCTTAAAGGATAACCTCGTGTTGGCACAAAATAGAATGAAACAACAGGCAGATCAACATCGCAGTGAAAGAAGTTTTGATGTAGGTGATTGGGTATTCCTACGGCTACAACCATATAAGCAAATGTCCCTAAAGCAAGCTAAGAAGGATAATAAATTATCACCAAAGTATTATGGTCCGTACAAGGTGTTGCAAAAGATTGGTACTATGGCATACAAATTGGAGCTTCCTGCAGCTTCTCGATTGCACCCAGTTTTCCATGTTTCATGTTTAAAGAAGGTTATAGGCGACAAGCTCCCAATTCAAACAATATTGCCAGAACTTGACGAGGAAGGAAAAATTATATTGGAACCAGAAGCAGTCACAGAAACAAGAACTCGACAGCTACAAAATCGATCAATTTCAGAGTATCTTATCAAGTGGAAGAACTTATCTGCTGAAGATTCCACATGGGAGGATGAGAATTTTATGCAGAAGTATCCAGAACTACTCAAGCGTTGAGGACAACACTTTTTTGAAGGAGAGGGGCATGTTGGGTCCCTATAATACTAGTGATTACCCCATTACTATTGTAGTTATACCCCTTATTTATATTGTTGTGCCCCTATTACCCCCATATTGTTATTTCTGTGCCCCATAGAATCCCTTGATTGTTATTTTTGTGGCTTTATATTATTATTGTTAGGTCGGCTGGATTATATTGTGACTCCTTAGACTCTATATATAGAAAGGAGGTTTTGTCATTTGAATGATCCAAGAATTGTTCATTTATGTAATGTAAAGGAGGTTGCCCCCTCGAAGAGGCTGAATTCTAAGGTGTTGATCTATCTTTTCTATCTTTTCTTGAGCTGGTTTCATAACATGAACTTAGCGGATTCAAGGGCTGAGCAACAAATTTTCCTAACTCAACAAGATCAAGATGAGCATGACTTTAATCGATTTCAGACTAAGTCTGGTGAGTCTTTTGATTTTAAACAAGGCTATGATACTGTTGTCTATGAGGTCCACAAACAATATAAACTGAGAACTAGGACCATTGATATTTCTGAACCTAGCAAACCAAAGGATGGCAAACAGCCCAACAAGACTAAAGGCAAGGCTGTCATAACAGAACCAGCTGATATACCTGTCCTAAACCCGCATCAAGTAACTGTAGAGGACATAACAGAAATGCAACCTTCTATTGATCAGCCTCTGCCACCTTCTTCCTCGAAAGAGAATTTGAACAGCATTCCAAAAAGCCCTCCTAAAACAGAAAAACCGCAAGCAATTACTTCCCTTAACGCTGATAAACAAGACCAAATTGCTGATACTCCAATGGAAAAAGGGAAACCTGCCTCTCACAATACTAAAACCCAATCTGAAAAATCATTTGACTTAGAGGCAGAAATAGGTAAATTGAAGATATCCATCCCCTTGTCTGAACTTGCTAAACATGATGTGTATAGGCAACAAATTCAAAGATCACTTCAAATGCCAGAAGTCAAGGATGATGTCAATATTCTTGATGATCAGCCTGAGCTACTTTTCGATCCAGAAGTTAATGGAAAATCAACATATGGATCTGTCTTACCCTTTTATGTCAGTTTACATATACATGACAAAGTCCTGCACAATGCTATGTTTGACTCAGGTGCCTCACACAACCTTATGCCCAAAGCTGTAATGGAAAAATTGAACCTTGATGTTACAAGACCCTACAAAGATCTATTCTCCTTTGACTCAAGTCAAGTCAAGTGTTTAGGCCTCATCAAAGACCTATGTGTCTACTTAGTCCAATTTCCTAACAAAACAATCCTCATGGATGTGGTGGTTTTTGACATTCCACCAAAGTATGGCATGCTATTGTCAAGATCTTGGGGAGCAAAAATCCAAGGATCCCTCCAATTAGATCTCT
This sequence comes from Pinus tabuliformis, assembly GCA_031772625.1. Lineage (NCBI taxonomy): Eukaryota > Viridiplantae > Streptophyta > Pinopsida > Pinales > Pinaceae > Pinus > Pinus tabuliformis. The sequence continues at coordinate 460,388,455 of CM062816.1, read as the reverse complement.
CTTATGCCACTATATCTGTTTTTGGGCAACCAAAGAGACTATATAGAGAAACACTGATGAAGTATGTGGTAACTAGTGAGAGCAAGCCTGAAAATTTTCCCATTTACTCAGTCCATTCTGATATGGATTCTTTTATTTTATTTAATGATGAAATAAGTCCTCCCATTGATGGCAAGCCGTTGGCTTTAGAACTGAACACACACATCAATGAATAATCAGTTGCCCATACTGATGAAACTGTCAAAACAGTTAATGCAACCAGCATGCTAGAAGAACCTCCCCAAACAGAAAATTCAAATCTGTCCACTGCAAGAATGACTGAAACTCTTGACACTAACCACAAGCAAGAAATCACATGGTATTTAGAGTTTGATGGCTCTGTCAACAAGTTAGGAGCTGGGGCAAGTGTCTGGATTCACAATACACATAACAATCATGCAAAAGGCCATGCCTACAGACCAAATTTCAAATGCACCATTAACATGGCAGAGTATGAGGCTCTCCTCCTAGGCCTTAAACTGCTCAAAGCTCTAGGAGCTGCAAAAGTGTTCATTTTAGGTGACTCCAATTTAATCATACAACAGATGAAAGGTAACTTTGTTACCAATGACAATAGAATGAGGGCCTATAGGACTGTTGCCACTAGTATACTCAATGCATTCACTGAATCCAAGCTTGCCAAGATTTCAAGAGAGCATAACATTCATGCACACAGCCTAGCCACTTTTGCTAGTACATGCAAGCTCCCCTTTGAGCCAAATCACCATTTTACTGCTGAGATAAAACATAGGCCCGCTATCCCAAATAATGTTACAGATTGGCAAGTGTTCGAGAATGATGCCCAGATTAACAATTTCCTCACTCTTGAGCATGAGTTTTCAAATATTAACATTGACATGGATGCTATGATGGATGAACAACAACGAACAAATGAAAGTCAGCAGGCTGTAACACTCTGTTAGAAGATGCTAATGATGTTCCCAAGAAGCCAAAAATGCAACCCCTAAACGCTGCTATAGAGGAACATAACATTGGAACAGCAGAGCAGCTCAAAATGATCAAATTATCCAAAAATCTGCCACCCGATCAAAAGCCTAAATATGTTGATTTGTTCAAAGAATTCCAAGATGTATTTGCTTGGAGTTATGAGGACTTGAAGTCCTATAACACCTCAGTAATCCAACACACCATTCCCTTAAAACCAAACCAAAAGCCCTTCAAGCAGAAACTGAGGAGAATCAATCCTATGCTTCTCCCTTTGATTGAAAAGGAAGTGAAAAGAATGTTTGAAGCAGGTATCATAGCACCCATCAGATTTTCTGAATGGGTATCCGATTTTGTTCCCACAAGAAAAAAGACAGGTGAGATTAGGCTATGTGTAGACCTAATAAATTTAAACCAAGTCTCCCTAAAAGACCACTACCCCTTGCCCAAAACGGATCATATTCTGCAGAGAGTAGTGGGGTCATCTAGAATTTCTTTGCTAGATGGCTTTTCAGGTTTCAATCAAATACTGGTTCACCTGGATGACCAAGACAAGACTGCCTTTACCACACCGTGGGGAACATTTAAGTATGTGAAGATTCCTTTCGGACTTAAAAACACTGGTGCTACCTTTCAAAGGGCAATGGATATTGCATTTGCCAAAGAAATACATGATTTCCTAGTTGTCTACCTTGATGACTTAACCCCTTTCTCCAAATCTGATCAAGAGCACCTGAAACATTTGAGGCAAATATTCATGACATGTAGGAAATATGGCATTTCCTTGAACCCCAAGAAGTCCCTCTTCGGCCTTGAAGAAGGCAAGCTTCTTGGCCATATCATATCAAAAGATGGGATTAGAATTTATCCTGAAAGAATCCAAGCCATCCTCCAAATCCCATATCCAAGGAACATAAAAGAATTGCAAGCATTCCTTGGGAAGATCAACTTCCTAAGGAGATTTATCCCAAATTTAGCTGAGCTGATAAGACTGTTAAGCAACATGTTAAAAAAGGATGTCAAGGTAAGATGGTCTCTTGAAACCAAACAAGCCTTTGAGGGCATAAAATCTGCCTTAACCCAAGCCCCTGTCCTCACAAGTCCACAATTTGATAGGGACTTTATCATATTTTCTTTTGCATCTGATCACACCATAGCTGCTGTCCTTTTGCAAAAGCATGATCAGGGAAATGAAAATCCAATTGCATTTTTCAGCCGAGCCTTAAGAGATGCCCCTTTGAACTACCAAATCATGGAAAAGCAGGCCTATGCCCTTGTTAAGGCCATCAAGGATTTCAGAGTCTACATTTTATATTCACATGTGATTACCTATGTCCCAAATGCTGTTTTAAAAGACAGATTAACCCAAGAGGGATTAGAGGGCAAAAGAGGCAAATGGATTGCAAACATCCTTGAATATGACATAGAAATAAAACCAACCAAGCTCATAAAGGGACAAGGTTTAGCCAAACTGATGTCCGAAACAAACTTTCAAGCCTTAAACATTAACCAATTGGACAATGAACAGGAGTTGGCGACTCCACATATCAGTGAAACCTTTTTGCAATCCCCATGGTATGCTGATATATGCTTTGTATTGTTAAACCTGTTTGCTCCCCCAGGATTGTCCAGAACCAAGAAAAGATTTTTAAAGATGAAAGCTTCGAAGTTTTGTGTCATAAAAGATGCTTTATTTTGGAAAAATCATGAAGGTATATTGCTTAATTGTTTAACCATGAGTGAAACTAACAACGTCATGAAAGAATTCCATGCAGGTGACTGTGGAGGACATCTGTATTGGAAGTCCACTGCTGATAAAATTTTAAGGGTTGGTTTCTATTGGCCCTCTCTTCTTGAAGATATAAAGAAATTTGCCATTTCATGTCACAAATGCCAAATCTTTGAGGGCAAAAGAAAGTTGTTGCCCCTGCCCCTTAAACCCATCTCAACTGAAAAGCCTTTTCAACAATGGGGTCTTGACTTCATTGGAGAAATCCATCCTTCCTCCTCAGGCCAGCACAAAGATTCTAACAGCCACCGACTATTTCACCAAGTGGGTTGAGGCCATCCCATGCAGACAAGCCAATGACACCATCATTATCCAATTCCTTGAGTGCAATATCCTTTCTAGATTTGGCTGCCCTGAGAAGATCATTACTGACAACGCCGCTACTTTTAAATCCAAAAAAATGATTAATTTTTGCCATAAATTTCACATCACCTTGGGGCATTCCACAGCCTATTACCCCAAGGTAATGGCTTGGCTGAGTCATCTAATAAGAGCCTGATTAATATCATAAAGAAAGTGCTAGAAGAAAACAAGAAGAACTGGCATAGAAAGCTCACAAATGCCCTATGGGCAGACAGACTTTCAACAAAGAAATCCATTGGGATGAGCCCTTATGAGCTAGTATATGGCATGGAGGCCAGATTTCCTTCATCCTTGGGCATCCCTACTATCAAACTGTTACAGGAGATTCAGGCTGAACCAAATGACATTCAACGAAGAATCAATCAGACCATTCATCTTCAGCAAACCAGAGAGCAAGTCTATGACAGAGCTCAAATTTTGCAAGAAAAGCTCAAAAAGATGTTTGATAAGAGAGCTAAGGCTGAGGATTTCTACATTGGCAACAAAGTTCTAAGGTGGGATTCACGAAGAGAAGACAAGGGAAAACATGCAAAATTTGATTTTTTATGGAAAGGGCCATTTGTTATTTCTGCTGTTCAGGGGAATAACACATATTTTCTCAAATCTCTAGAGGGCAGCACTGCTGAAGAAGGCCCTGTTAATGGCCGAATGTTAAAACATTACCATGATCCCTTTTAAAAGGATACAATGCAGCTCTGTACATATTTCTTTGTACATTGATATTTGTATATATCAGCACTTTGTTTTTATTTTGTGTATAAGTAGTCTGAGTGTTAGAGGAGCAACATCAAAATTTGCGAAGACATAGTTAATGCAAGAATTCCATTTTTTAAGGCTTTATCTCTGCATTAATCTCTGCAAAACAGTAAGAGTAGCACTGTCATATCATAGAAATTCATGGTAAAAGCAAAACAGTGTGCAGCTTACAGTCTTCAGTCAAACAGTATCAATAGGAGAGGAGCAATCTTTCAGCAACTGTTTCTAGACCAGAGCTAAAAGAAACACATCAGTTTTGATCTATATTTTTCAAAGGCAGAATGCTCAAGAAATATTGTACATAACATTAAGCACGCAGAATAAAGCAGGCGATGCTATACAGTTCACAGTAATTCAGTTGAGGAGAGAGTTGTTCATATTTCAAAGTTTCACACTCTTAACAGCCAGCACAAAGAAGTTTTTTTCAGTCTACAACAACAATAGAAGATCAAGGCAGTCTGACCTACTGTTCTTGGCTTTTCACAAGGAAAAGCCATCCCCAAGTGGAGCCACTGTTAGCCTCCTATTGCAACAGGTGTTCATCTTTCATGATTGACATTTTTTACATGCCAAATATGTCATACTTTGCATGCTGCAATGCTCCATATTTCCAGAAAGAGGTCAAAGAAGAGGCCATGAAAGTGTGCCAGTCTAAATGCCTGTATTTCAATTTTGATGACTTAACCATTTTTTGAAGAACATTCTGTTAAGGGAAGTCCAAACAGCTTAATCTTGGCTTCCCTAGGTTTCAATTTCTTGCTTTAGAAATAGAGAATGAATATCTGTCCAAACAGCTTAATCTTGGCAGATTTGTAGATAGGTAGAGAATCAAAGGAGCCCAACTGCTTAATCTGGGCCCTTGGCAGAAATAAGTGTAGATTTAGATAGGAGGACAGTCAAAAGAAAAATTGTAAATCAGGGTCTGCAAGTCTAAGTGCACCCAAACCAAAAAGAAGAAAAAATGTTAGGTAAGTAGGCTGGGTAGGTAGTTTTGAGGTTGCAGAATGTTGATTTATGATCAATTTTGTGTTTCAAAGTGATATTTTACTACAGATCACAATTGTAAGGCAGTTTTTCATTTGGAGCAGGTCAAGCGAGGCATGTCTAACTCCCCCTTCTTCTAATTCCCTAAATCACTCACTAACTTCCCTGAAGAGGTCAAGATCTGCTTGAGCCTCTTAGTTTCATCATGTTTCATAAAACATCTGCCTAAGTAGAGATCTGCTTTACTTAGGAGTGCTGATATCTCTTCTACAAGTTTTATCCCCCCTAATAGCCTAAGATTCACATACTTAACTTTCTTCACACTTTCATATTAACTACTGATCCTATTATGTAAATCCCTATCAGTTTTCCCTTTCCCCTACTAAAATTATGTTAATAGCTTCCCTATATACTTATCCCCTCCCCCTGGTTGAAACATAACCATAAGTTCATTGGGAATTGCTAATTTTATCTGAAACTCAGCAAGAGCCCTCATTTCCACCCTCAAACTATCTTTTTATGCATTTTTCCATCACACAGCATAAAATTCCTTTCATGTGTATAAAAACCATCTTATTTAACTTGTTTTCACTTTCCCAAGGCATAAACCCCTTGTTTTGCCTTAAAACCCTTCTCAAACTGCATAAAATCCATCTTTCTGGGCTTTCGGACCCCTTCCGATGCCTTTAAAATTTGTTATAACCCCGTAAACCCACTTTTCTAACGTTTAAACCCCCCCGCCATTTAATAAATTATTCAAAATGCGCCACAGGCCCCGTCCATTATCGCTCCGCCGCCTCATCTGTTCCGCCAGCCGTCCAATCGCCCGTGCCACAGATCTACGGTGGGCGGGTCTTCTCATCTCCAAAGCCGCCGAGGGTTAACGCCCGGGAGATCGGCGGTTTTCCCGTCGTACTCCTGCCACACATCGCCCTCCCAGCTGTGGTGGAGCCCCCTCTTCCAATACCACCTATGCGGAAAGGTGGTGCGCCATGAAACCGGATAACGCCTCTGCCGGGTGACGTCATCCTGCCACATCACCATCCTGCACCGGCCTCCTGCCACCGTGTCCTTGCCACGTAGTTGCCACCTTACGCCACGTCACCTCCTCTGCCGTATCGCCACGTCACCCGGCCATACTGCTAACTTCATCTACTGACGTCATCCTGCCACGTCACCGCCGTACTGGGACCCACCGCTGACGTCACCGTCAAAAAGTGCAAAATGCGCAAATCGCAGCCTAGGAAGCCCAGAATCAGAATCTAAGGCAGTTTTTCATGCGCGAGCAAGCCCAAAAGGCGCAAAATGACCAGAATTTCTTCGCGAAGCATTCTGAAAGGGGTAAACACAGTTTTTAAAGCAACAGAGGGCCGAGCAGCAGCCATAAAAGGTCGATAGGACAGTCTAAAGCACTCAGAAGGCATTAAAGAGGCCAGGTTCAGCGCCAAAGTGTATTAGAGGAAAGATGAAGCGGCAAAGAGTATCAGTTCAACAACATCAATGTAGGTGAAAATTAAAGACTTCCATCAAAGTCAGCAAAGCAGTTAAGGCCATTTAAAAGCCTATCTGGTCGAGATTAGTGCACATTAATGCCAGTAAACAGCAGCAGAATCAAGTTAGAGGTGGAGATAAAAGACAAACCACAATTATTACAGAAAGACTGCACCAAGCCACCCAAGACAGACATTAACTCAGTTTGATACAGCTGCCCTCAGCGCAGATCAAGGATATTTTCATGCATTTATTTCTGGATAAGATTAGGTTAAAGTAACCATTTTCTTTTAGACCCGTTTAGGTCGGCTGTAATATATTAATTTTGGATAATTTTCCCTATTTATACGACCCTCTGCATTGTAAAAAGGGTTGGTTGGTTGATAATCTTTATTAGAGACTCGCACTGTATCTGAGATGTTTTACTTAATCAAAGATTGTTGAAAAGCTTTGGAGGAATGATTGTCTGCTCTGTGTCTAATGGTTTGAAGAATTGAATGTGGAATTCTTGTGCTGCAGTATGAATCAATAAGTGTTCCTTACCTCTATTATTTCAATTCACATATGCTCAAGTCACTGAACAAAGGATTGGTTTAGAATTTGCTTAGCTGCACTCTATGCTCAATTTCTGTGGCTTTTTAATGTTTTCCTCTTGATTTAGGCATAAATATGAATTCTGTTATGGCTCATGTTTGTTCTATTTCACATATGAATGACTGTTATCTAGGAATTCTTAGCTGCTCCTAGATAGGGCTCATTTATCTTCCTTCTGCTAACCTGAATGAGAGATTCTTAATTGCCCCTCATTCCTTAGCCTTTAATCCATCTCTTTTACCTTGAAAGATTGTTTCATATGCATCTGTCTTGCTCCATAATTCCCTCTTGTAACCTGAAAAATGCACCCGCAGTCCTACTCCTTGACTCCACGCCCAATGGTTCTAAAACTTTCATGCTATCTCTTCCTCTTTACTTGAGAGCATTATCCTTCCCACCAAAATCAAAACAAAACCCCTTGAACTCAATAACTAGCCTAAAAGCCTTATCAACAAAGCTAAATCAGAAAGAGAGAGCCCTCTCTGATTGCAGGTGAGCTAGAACCTGCAGTCCAAAGATTGGTCTGTGGTTACCTCGGTTGTATCCTTTTGAGCTGACCAGAAGGACAACCTAAGTGATAACAGATCCTATAACCAAGATGGTCATTATCGAGTCTGCTAAAGTTTGTCCTACTACCAAGGGGATGCTAAGATGACACTCAATCCTCTCCATCCTCCTATTGAGATTCCTTATGTGCTTGTGTAGGTGTTCAAGGGATTGGAGGATGTCCAATCACAACTCATGACAATCTAGGATAATCCACCCCATTAGAAATTTCACCTGCTAATAAAGATCAATTGTCTGAATATATTGGTTGTACCTCCCTCTCATATGACTAATATGCAGGATCCAATCCACTAATGCAATTAATACTTCTATGTCTGAGAGGGAAATTCTTTGAGAGGAAGCTCCTCCTTCCATATTGAGCATTTCATCCTAAATAGAAGAAAGAGTAAGTTCCTGAAAGTGACAAGTGAAGCCTTCAATCCAATGATGCATGCAATTTCACCCTCGGTAGATTCACTCTTGATAAGAAGTGGCCCCTCTTTGGACTTGAGCTTTCTAACGTGGCATGAGGATCTAGGCAGTCGATAGTCGAAAGACAATCCTTTGTTTCCACTGACTAGGGATAGACTTGAGAGCACAAGATATATAAGGCCCATAAATTATAAAACTCAGAACTTCAGAATGGATAGTAAAAGAGCCAGTAGAGGACATACCCAATAGAACAAAATACAGATGAGGGGAGCTCAACCTCTCCTCCAACCACCAACACACCTTATACTACCATTCAACCTACAAACAAGGGTGCACCCATAGATATAGTGATTATAAATAGTCGAACTATGGAGCCAATCCCATAGACTGAGAAGGAAAGAGAATGCAAAATCAAAGTCGATGTCCTTCACGCACAAAAAATAAAATAAAATTCCACAATCAAGGGTCCAACTAACTACCTTCCACACTGAATAGTTGTTAATTTTTATAGGGATACATTGTTCTTTCCTTTGATAATTGCATGTCATCATTAATACATTAAGTTCACCCCATATCATCATAACATTATTCATATCTACACCATTATTCATCAATATATTCAATTATATAGAAAGAACAACGACATCACCATCACTATAGTGGAACATAAAAGGAACAGTAGTAACAAAGCATGTACACATGTAGAGACACCAGGATTGATCCAAGACCAGGGAAAAACCCATTATGGGGAAAACCCTTGCAAATATTCTTCTTCTTAGATCCTCATCAAATGATGCAGCAAAAGAGAGTACAATGGTCCATAACTTTATCTATGTAGAAAAACAATAATGGTATCCATGAAATAGATCTAATCATGCTAGAAATCAAAACCCTTATACTTATGGTTGTAATGTGTTGTCGCAAATTGATGTCAACTGTTGTATATTGTTGTCATTGCGTCTAACACTTTTGATCACTGTTTTCATTGAGTGGAGACTTAAAAATATTGAAATATCATATTTGAGTCTCGGATGCAGGGAAGAGGAGTTGTGCGAGCATCTATAGAAGCCTTGGACGCTCTCTGAAAACTGTGTGCCAGTGACTGTGGTAGCGCATACGCTCCCATACCATTTTGTGCATGCGTCTAGGGACCAACTCAGCTACTCAAAAACCCTTGGTCGCTCCCTTGAAGTCATTGTGCCTGTGTCCAGGAAAGCTTGGATGCTCTCAGGACCACTCTATGCGAGCGTCGAGGGATACATATCTACCTTTGAAGCCCTAGATGCTCCCATAAGCCTCTGTGCTAGTGTCCATGTCTCTCTAGACACTCTCATGGCCATTGTGTGCCATCGTCCACAAACTAGAAAACCCTAACTCAGAGCAAACCTCACGCCTTGTATTTCAGACCTTTGTGTTAACTCCTTCGGTCGAACCTATGTGAAACAAGAAAAAAGAGAAGAGAATATAGGTTGATTGAATGTGTTCAAATAAGCTTGAGTTCTCTTCTATTTATATGCTTTCCTGAGGGTTCACTTGGGGTTAAGGCTGACTCAAGAAGTTACTCATGTGGTTAGGGCTAACCCATTCCATAATACATGTATGAATAAAATAATTCAAAACTCAACTTCGTCTTGTTGAAATTGGGTGATATTTAGGTTGATTTTGGTCCTCTCAAAAAGAGAAATCTAATGTAATCATCATATCGGTCATTTGAGTTGTCCAAGGTGAAATTTGACCGTAGTTGCAAAAAATAACACTCTCTCTCAACTAGGGAGAATTCCACTTGTCAATATATGTCCATCAAACAATATGCCATTCTGGAATCTTTAAGTGTCATCACGTATCATTGCAGATCATTTCTGTCATGTAGTCCTCATTCTGTGTCCATCTCAAGGGTCTCATCATCATAAATCATCATTGTATATATCGATCTATCATTTTCTTATTCCTTCTTATCTCTTGATTTTTCCTGCTCGAATGTTGAACATTCTCGAATTTAGAAGAAGACGAACTTGTTACCGGAGGGGAGCTTAAGCTACCGCCCTTTATCTGTCAGGCAACTACTTGGAAATTCTGCTAGCGAGCTGCTACCCAGAATATCATCATTAATTGTCATCAGAGAGCATATCATCAAGGAGCACATCTCAACCTGAAACAACATTGGGGAACACATCTCAACCTAGAATCGCATGGGGGAGATATACATATACAATGTAGGTTTTAATCCCATATAGGAATTATTTGCATATGAATTCTAAAACATAGAAAATAAACAATGTGAGAACATAACACATAAAACACGTATACACAGATATTTTCCCATGGATCCCAAAACTAGGACTACCAGCTTGATTTTTCATTATGTTCATTTCAAAGTTACAATACATATTTATACATTCTGAAGCATCCAATTCCATGGACCGAAAACCATCGTGTCTAAAACCATGGACTGAAAACCATCGCGTCCAAAACCATGGACTAAAAACCATAGCGTCCAAAACCATGTGCAAAAACCATGCACAAAACCATAGGTAGGTCCGCCCAACCTAATATAGGGTCCAAAAATTTTTTTTTTGGGCCGCTACCCTAGACCCCGTAGAGGGGGGCTACCCACCCCCCTCAAATCCTTTATGACCCCCTCATTGTACAATCGGCACAATGAAGGGGGGCTCCACCCCCCTCTAAACCCCCGGTAAACTACATGGGCTAGTCATGGAAAGAATATAACACAACCCAACATTCTCCCACTTGTTGTTTTCTTTCCACTAGGGGCCACAGGAGAGCTTACTCATTTATCCAACCCTACAACGCCCATTGTTTCTCTACACCAAGAGAACTTATCAGAGCTCACGGATTTTGTCAATGCATCTCCTGTATTCTTCAAAGTGTCCACCTTTTTGTCTTCTTTCATATCCCTCACAAAGTGATATTGAACATAGATGTGCTTTGTCTTTGAATGGTAAGCAGGGTTCTTTGCCAAGAAAATTGCACTTTGGTTGTCACAGTCTATCCTTATAACTCCCTATACTAACCCCATACTTGAACACAATCTCTGCAACCAAACTACTCCCTTGCTTGCATGAGTGGCTGCCATGTATTTTTCATTTGTAGTTGATAGTTCCACTACAGATTGTTTCTTAATCATCCAACTAACTGCACCTCCAAATAGGTTAAACACATACCCACTTATAGATCTTCTCTGATCCAAATATCCAGCCTAGTCTGCATCAACAAAGCCATGAATATCCAACACTTTGTCTAATCCTGGTCTTCCTTGGTAGCACAAACCATAATCACTAGTGCCATGCAAATACCTGAAAACCCGCTTCACTGTTGTCTAGTGCTCCTTCCCTAGTTTGACATAATCCTGCTCAATACTCCCACTGCATGTACAATGTCTAGTCTAGTACAGACCATTGCATACATCAGATTACCGAATACACTTGCATATGGAACATGGGACATGTCCTCTTTCTCTTCTTGTGTCTTGGGACACTGTTTGGAAGATAACTTTACACCTACAGGAGTAAGAACCTTCATCGGTTTACTATCCTGCATATTAAACCTCTACAATATTTTCTCGACCTACTTCCTCTGGTTTAACCAGAGCTTCCTCTTTGCCCGATCTCTTTTAATTTCCATGCCCAAAATATAGTTTGCAGCACCAAGATCTTTGATGTTGAATTTGGAGGACAATTGGGTCTTCAAATCCTGGATAATTTCTTTGTCATTTCCAACCAGCAACATATCATCCACATACAAGACCAGATAAATAACACTGTCACCAATTAACTTAAAATACATACAGTGATCTTCTTTTCTTCTGCTAAAGCCAAGTGCCCGTATAAATGTATCAAATTTATGATACCACATCCTTGGTGACTGTTTTAAACCATACAAAGACTTCTTTAACTTGCATACCAGTTCTTTCTTACCCTTCACCGCAAAGCCTTCAGGTTGTTTCATGTAGATGTTCTCTTCGAGATCCTTGTGAAGAAATGTTGTCTTCACATCCATCTGTTCTACCTCAAAATCAAAAGCAGCAAAAACAGATAAAAGTAATCTAATAGAAGCTACCTTGGCAACGAGAGAAAAAATATCACCAAAATCAATTCTCGACACCTGGGAATAACCTTTTGCTACCAACCAAGCTTTGTATTTCTCCACCTTTGCTTCTGCATTTGTCTTCTTCTTGAATGCCCATTTGCTACCAATGGGTTTCCTTCTAGCTGACAACTCCACCAGATCCCATGCCTCCTTTTTGTGCAAAGATGTCATTTCATCAACCATGGCCTCTTTCCAGAGTTTGCCATCCTCTGAATCTATTGCTTCCTTCACAGTTCTGGGATCATCATCAGTAATAGATAAAGCAAAATTTGAACAGAACATAGATGGACTATACCTTTCTGGCTGCCTTTTTTCTCGAACTGATCTTCTCACACCCGCAGTTTGTGGATCTTCATCTTCTGATTCCTCTTCTATTGTAGAGTCTGATTCTTCCTACTTAAGCTCAAACTATATCTTCTCAGGTTCCTTTGGTTGGACTTCATGTTTAATAAAATCTTTCACCTCTCTTAACACCACATCTCAGTTGTACACAACCTTCTTTGTTGCTGGGTTCCAAAGCTTATAACCCTTTAAACCATCCTTATACCCAATAAAGATGCACTTTTTAGATTTACTATCTAACTTGGTTCTTTTCTCGTTTGGAACATGTAGATATGCATCACATCCAAATACCCTCAAATGTGAAAGAGAGGGTTTCTTACTAGTCCATACCTCTTTCGGAGTCTTATCCTCCAACGCTGATGAAGGTGATCTGTTGACTAGGTAACATGTTGTCTCCACCGCCTCTACCCAGAATCCCTATCCTAACCCGGCACCACTGAGCATGCTTCTTTCCCTTTCCATCAAATTCTTGTTCATTCTTTCTACAACTCCATTTTTATTAGGTATGTATGGAGTAGTCTTCTACCATGCTATACCTCTTACAAAATTCTTCAAATTCCTTGCTACAAAACTCTCCACTATTATCTGACTTCAACACCTTTATCTTCTTCTATGTCTAGTTTTCCATGAGAGCCTTAAATTCTTTAAACCTGTCAAAGACTTCAGATTTCTTCTTAAGGAAATATATCCATGTATTCCTTGAGTAGTCATCTATAAATGATACATAGTACATAAACTTACCCAGTGATGGAACCTTCACAAGTCCAAACACATCACTGTGCACAAGCTCTAATATCTGTTTCGCCCTCTTACCACCAAAGGGGAAACTCACCCGATTCTGCTTCCCATATACATAATTTTCACAGAAATCAAAATCGAGAAAGCTATTACTCATACCTTCTACCATACCTTTATCATGAAGTATTCGAAGGCCCTTCTCTTCAATATGTTCAAGCCTTTAATGCCACAGCATGGTCTTCTCTCCAGAGACCACTAGATTTTCTGCTCAACTTTCAAAAACCACAGAACTGTTGCACCCATCAACAACAATGCTACCTTGTAGCTTGTACAGAGTTCCAACCCGAACTCCCCACATCAATACCAATGCTCCCTGAACCATCTTGCAGGTATCCTTCTCGAACACTGTTTTTACACCTGCATCATCCAACTTGCTTATAGAAATCAAATTTCTGGCCAATGCAGGAATATGCAGAACACTCGTAAGTGTTCTAACCCTTCCACCTTGCAACTTCAACTTTAATTTTCTACGACCAATGATTCTAGCATTCCTATCATCCCCTAAGAAGACATCACCACCATCGTATTTCTCATACTCGCAGAACCACTCTCTATGGGGAGTGAAGTGAAAGCATGCACCTAAGTCAATCAACCATGCCTCATGATCTACATGTGTACTTGAAGAAGCCAAGTATACATCCCCACCTTCATCTGAGGTGGTTTTTGCCTCTGCAGAAGGAGCATCATCAAATCCCTTTCCTTTGTCAAGAGCTTTAGATTTACAGTCCCTTTTGCAGTGCCCTTCTTTTCCGTATTTCTAGCACACCACTTTTACAGGGTTTCCTGGAGATTTAGATCTCCCACTCGATGACTTATTTTTGTTTCTATTCTAGGACCGTCCTCATACAGGCAATGCATCACCATTCTGTCTCTCAATATTTTTCCATCTCATCTCCTCTGTTAATAAGGATGAGGCTATTTCATCAAAATTTAAGGCAGTTGCATTGCTACCTATTGCAATAACCAGACTATCCCATGAGTCTGGTAGAGAACACAACAAACTGATGCACTTATCTTCATCTGAAATTTTAATATCAACAGATAATAACTGACTTACCACAGTATTAAATGTGTTCAGATGATCTGTCACTGAATCTCCATCTTTCATCCTCAGGTTATACAACTTTTAACATAGGAAAAATTTATTCATCAAAGACTTAGATTGGTACAAAGTCCCTAACTTGTCCCACAACACCTTAGACATAGCTTCCCCTGATACATTCAGCAATACTGAATCTAAGACACACAATCGTAATGTGCTCTTTTCCTTTCGATCCAACTTCTTCCATTCTTCATCGGACACTCCCATTGGTTTAGTACCCAGATCTATCGCGATCCATTGATCTTTATCCACCAAAAAATCCTCCATATTGAGTTTCCACAACTCAAAACTCTAACCATTAAATTTCTCGATCTCTATCTTTCCCACTGCTCGCCATCTTCTTTCACTACCAGAATCAATCCCGCAGATATCCCACTAAACAGGGTCTACCATAGGCCCATGTAGATTTTAACCCCCTACAAAAATTACTTGCATACGAATTCTAAAACACAGAAAATAAACAATGCGACGACATAACACATAAAACACATATACACAGATATTTCCCCTGGATCCCAAAACCGAGACTACCAGCTTGATTTTTCATTATATTCCTTTCAACGTTACAATACATATATGTACATGCCGAAGCATCCAATACCATGGACCGAAAAACATCACGTCCAAAACCATGGACCAAAAACCATAGGTAGGTTCATCCAACCTAATATAGGGTCCAAAAACAAATTTCTCCGGGCGTTGCCCCAGACCCCGTAGAGGGGGGCTACCCACCCTCCTCAAACCCCCTGGATAGGGGGGGATTCCGCACCCCCTGTGAGCCCCCCTTTGTGCAATCGGCGCAACGAAGGGGGGGCTCCGCCCCCTCTCTAACCCCCTGGTTCATACGTAGGTTAGTCGTGGAAAGAATAGAACACAACCCAATATTCTCCCACTTGTTGTTTTCTTTCCACAAGGAGCCACAAGAGAGTTTAGTCATTTTTCCAGCCCTGAAACGCCCATTGTTTCTCTACACCAGGAGAACTTCTCAAAGCTCACAGATTTTGTCAATGCATTTGCAGTATTCTTCAAAGTGTCCACCTTTACCAGCAACACATTTTTTTCTTCTATCATATCCCTCAAAAAGTGATACTAAACATCTATGTGCTTTGTCTTTGAATGATAAGCAAGGTTGTTTGACAAGAAAATTGAACTTTGGCTATCACAATTTATCCTTATAGCTCCCTATACTAAACCCATACTTGAACACAATCTCTACAACCAAACTACTTCCTTGCTTGCATAAGTGGCTGCCATGTATGCTGCCTCTATAGTTGATAGTGCCACTATAGCTTACTTCTTACTCATCCAACTGACTGCACCTCCAAATAGGTTAAACACATACCCACTTGTAGATCTTCTCTGATCCAAATCTCCGGCCCAGTCTGCATCAACAAAGCCATGAATATCCAAAACTCTGTCCAATCCTGGTCTTCCTTGGTAGCACAAACCATAATCACTAGTGCCACAAAACTACCTAAAAACCCGCTTCACTGCTGTCCAATGCTCCTTCCCTGGTTTTGACATAAACCTGCTCAATACTCTCATTGCATGTGCAATGTCTGGTCTAGTACAGACCATTGCATACATCAGGCTACCGACTACACTTGCATATGGAACATAGGACATATCCTCTTCCTCTTCTTGTGTCTTGGGACACTGTTCAACAGATGACTTTACACCTACAAGAAAAGGAACCTTCACTGGTTTACTATCCTGCATATTAAACCTCTATAGTATTGTCTCGACGTACTTCCTCTGGTTTAACCAAAGCTTCCACTTTTCCCGATCTCTTTTAATTTCCATGCCCAAAATATAGTTTGCAGCACCAAGATCTTTCATGTTGAATTTGGAGGAGTATTGGGTCTTCAAATCCTGGATAATTTCTTTGTCATTTCCAACCAACAACATATCATCCACATACAAGACCAAATAAATAACACGGTCACCAATTAATTTAAAATACACACAGTGATCTGCTTTGCTTCTATTGAAGCCAAGTCCCCGTACAAATGTATCAAATTTCTTATACCACATCCTTGGTGACTGTTTTAACCCATACAGGGACTTCTTTAACTTGCATACCAGTTCTTTCTTACCCTTCACCGAAAGCCTTTAGATTGCTTCATGTAGATCTCCTCTTCCAGATCCCCATGAAGAAATGTTGTCTTCACATCCATCTGTTCTACCTCAAAATCAAAAGTAGCAGCGACAGATAAAAGTAACCTAATAGAAGTTACCTTGGCAACAGGAGAAAAAATGTCACCAAAATCAATTCCTAGCACCTGGGAATAACCTTTTGATACCAACCGAGCTTTGTATTTCTCCACCTTTCCTTCTGCATTTATCTTCTTCTTGAACACCCATTTGCTGCCAATGGATTTCCTTCCAGCCAGCAACTCCACCAGATCCCAAGCCTCATTTTTGTGCAAAGATGCCATTTCATGAACCATGGCCTCTTTCCAGAGTTTTCCATCCTCTAAATCTACTGCTTCCTTCACAGTTCTGGGATCATCATCAGTAATAGATAAAGAAAAATTTGAACAGAAAGCAGATGGTCTATACCTTTCTGGTTGTCTTCTTTCTCGAACTGATCTTCTTACACCCAGAGTTTGTGGCTTTTCATCTTCTGATTCCTCCTCTGTTGTAGAGTCCGATTCTTCCTCCTTTAGATCAAATTCTATCTTCTCACGTTCCTTTAGTTGCACTTCATGTTTACTAACATCTTTCACCTCTCTGAACACCACATCTCAGTTGTACACAACCTTCCTTGTTGTTGGGTTCCAAAGCTTATAACCCTTTAAACCATCCTTATACCCAATAAAGATATACTTTTCAGATTTACTATCCAACTTGGTTCGTTTCTCCTTTGGAACATGTACATATGTATCACATCCAAATACCCTCAGATGTGAAAGAGAGGGTTTCTTACCAGTCCATACCTCTTGTGGAGTCTTATCCTCCAACGCTGATGAAGGTGATCTATTGAACAGGTAACATGCTGTCTCCACCGCCTTTGTCCAGAATTCCTATCCTAGCCCGACACCACAGAGCATGCTTCTTGTCCTTTCCATCAACATCTTGTTCATTCTTTCTGCAACTCCATTTTGCTGAAGTGTATATGGATTAGTTTTCTGTTGTGCTATACCACACTTCTTACATAATTCTTCAAATTCCTTGTTGCAAAACTCTCCATCATTATCTGTCCTCAGCACCTTTATCTTCTTCTCTGGTTGGTTTTCCACCAAAGCCTTAAATTCTTTAAACCTGTCAAAGACTTCAGATTTCTTCTTAAAGAAATATATCCATGTATTCCTTGAGAAGTCGTATATCGGAACCTTCATAGGTCCAAATGAATCACTGTGCACAAGCTCTAATATATGTTTCGCCCTCTTACCACCAGAGGGGAAACTCACCTGATTCTGCTTCCCATATACACAATTTTCACAGAAATCAAGGTCCAAAGATCTATTACTCATATCTTCTACCATACCTTTATCATGAAGTATTCGAAGGCCCTTCTCTCCAATATGTCCAAGCCTTTGATGCCACAACATGATCTTCTCTCCAGAGACCACTAGATTTTCTGCTCCACTTCCAGGAACCACAGAACTGTTGCACCCATCAACAACAGTGCTACCTTGCAACTTGTATAGGGTTCCAGGCTGAACTCCCTGCATCAATAGCAGTGCTCCCAGAACCATCTTACAGGTATCCTTCTTGAACACTGTTTTTACACCTACATCATCCAACTTCAGATTTCTAGCCAATGCAAGAATATGCAGAACACCCGGAAGTGTTCTAACCCTTCCACCTTGCAACTTCAACTTTACTTTTCCGCGACCAATGATTCTAGCCTTCCTGTCATCCCCCAAGAAGATATCACCACCATCGTATTTCTCATACTCACAGAACCACTCTCTATGGGGAGTGAAGTGAAAGGATGCACCTGAGTCAATCAACCATGCCTCATGATCTACATGTGTACTTGAAGAAGCCAAGTACACATCCCCACCTTCATCTGAGGTGGTTTTTGCCTCTGCAAAAGAAGCATCATCAGATCCCTTTCCTTTGTCAGGAGCTTTAGATTTACAGTCCCTTTTGTAATGCCCTTCCTTTCCGCATTTCTAGCACACCACCTTTACAGGTTTTCTTGGAGATTTAGATCTCCCTCTAGATTTATATCTCCCACTCGATGACTTATTTTTGTTTCTATTATGGGACCGTCCTCGTACAAACAAGGCATCACCATTCTGGCTCTCCATATTTTTCCGTCTCATCTCCTCCGTCAACAAAGATGAGACTATTTCATCAAAATGCAAGGTAGTTGCATTGCTACCTATTGCAATAACCAGACTATCGCACGAATCTGGTAAAGAACACAACAAACTGATGCACTTATCTTCATCTAAAATTTTAATATCAACAGATGCTAACTGACTTACCATAGTATTAAATGCGTTCAGATGCTCTGTCACCGAGTCTCCATCTTTCATCCTTAGGTTATACAGCTTTTTCCGCAAGAACAGTTTATTCACCAGAGACTTAGATTGGTAAAAAGTCCCTAACTTGTCCTACAAAGCCTTCATCGTAGCTTCCCCTGATACATTCAGAAATACTGAATCTGAGACACACAATCGTATTGTGCTCTTTGCCTTCCGATCCAACTTCTTCCATTCTTCATCGAACACTCCCGTTGGTTTAGTAGACGGATCTACCATGATCCATTGATCTTTATCCACCAACAGGTCCTCCATCTTGAGTTTCCACAACTCAAAACTTTGACCATTAAATTTCTCAATCTCTATCTTTCCACTGCTCGCCATCTTCTTTCACCACTAGAATCGATCTCGCAGATCTCCCATTGAATAGGGTCTACCACAGGCCCGAGCAAAACCCCTCAGAGACAAAGGCATCCCCTTGAAGCCAAAACAGCTCTAATACCAAATGTAGGTTTTAACCCCAAAGAGAAATTATCTGCATACGAATTTTAAAACACAAAAAATAAGTAATGCGAGAGCATAAGACATAAAACACATATACATAGAGATTTTCCCTTGGATCCCAAAACCGAGACAACCAGCTCGATTTTTCATTATATTCCTTTCAATGTTACAATACATATATATATACATGCCGAAGCATCCAATACCATAGACCAAAAACCATCGCGTCCAAAACCATGGACCGAAAACCATAGGTAGGTTCGCCCAACCTAATATAGGGTCCAAAAAAAAAATTCATGGGGCACTGCCCCAGACCTCATAGAGGGGCTTTACCCGCCCCCTTCAAACCCCCTGAATAGGGGGGGTTGTCGCCCCCCCTGTGACCCCTCCCCCCCCCCCCCGCTGCACAATCGCTGCAACGAAGGGGGGGCTCTGCCCCCCCTCTAACCCCCCAATTCACTACGTAGGTTAGTCGTGGAAAGATTATAACACAACACAATAGCCCGAGCGAAACCCCTCAACAACAAAGGTTTCTCCTTGAAGCCAAAATAGCTCTAATACCAAATGTAGGTTTTAAACCTGTATAGAAATTACCTGCGTATGAATTATAAAACATGGAAAATGAACAATGCGAGAGCATAACACATAAAACACGTATACACAAAGATTTTCCCCTAGATCCCAAAACCAAGACTACCAGCTTGATTTTTCATTATGTTCCTTTCAATGTTACAATACATATTTATACATGTTGAAGCATCCAATACCATGGACCGAAAACCATCACGTCCAAAACCATGGACTGAAAACCATCGCGTCCAAAACCATGTGCGAAAACCATGCACAAAACCATAGGTAGGTCCGCCCAACCTAATATAGGGTCCAAAAAAAAATTTCCCAGGGCACTGCCTTGGACCCCATAGAGGGGGGCTACCTGCCCCCTTCAAACCCCCTGTGTCCCCCCCGTTGTGCAATCGACGAAACGAAGGGGGGGTTGCGCCCCCCCTCTAACCCCTTGGTAAACTACGTGGGCTAGCCATGGAAAGAATATAACACAACCCAACATACAACTCCATATTGAGCAATAAGATATCCAAACACAGAAGGGAGCGCATTTTGATCCTATGTTCTCATCAGGGAGTTCAATATCAACCTAGAATCGCATATGGTTATCTCAAACCATCTTATTGCCTACTAATCTTCCCATCAATGACCCTGAATAGTCATGTGGCTGAAAACTTGCATCATAATCGATTTGGGTTGTACACCCCAAGTACAATCTCAACTCATTGGCCAAATGAGGAGCGATATTCCTGACAAGCTAGCCTACTTGTGGGTATGATGCCAACTGGGGTATACTTTGCAAAGACCAAACAAGGGATCATCATTCTTCAACCCTAAGAAGACAGGGGAGTAGAATTCTCCAACCCTATGGGTAACAGATAGGGGTCATACCCTATTTTCCAAAGTTCCCTCAACCCCGGGAGCCCTTTTCCCTCAATTCCTCACTTTGGGAGCTCAAACGCGGGGGAAGAGTTGGCTCAGTGTCCTCAATTAGCGTTGCTCTCATTATAATCATATCTGGTATCATCTTATCTCAATAGCAGTTGTTTCCTGTTCATACAAAACATAAAATCAGATATCATGTCAGATCATAAATAAACTTATAAATCACAAAAGGATGCCATAATCATCCTCCCTCTCAAGGAGGTACCAACCACAAGTTTGAGCTTGTTTCGAACAGCTACACTGTCTCAATATATGTGATTATCTCGGTCCCAACTATATATATGTGTGTGTGTGTGTGTGTGTGGAATTCTTAGTCATCGCAATGTAACCATGTCATATCCAGATCATGCTCAAAAAACTCTCTAAGGAGATTTTGTATCCTGCCTCATAGCTAGCCATGCTAGTAGCATCATGATGATCAACCTTGGTCATACTATGGACCTCTCATCCAAGATATTATGGCAGATCTCATACAAAAGCAACATCCAAATGTGCTTATCAATAATAATCTCAAATATCATCAATACATCTATGCAGACACATATCATAGGAGAAATATCTCATTCTCAAAATATAACACCTCATGCAGATATTTCAATGCATGCTTGGTGGAAACTCTATGCGAGTGAAGCAACTCAATCATGAATTTTTTCATATTCTATGCACATCATACATATACAGATGGATGTTCAAAAACGTAACAACAGTGCTTCAATCAACTGTCGGTTTCCATTTCAGCAACATATTGAGTGTCAAATCAGGGTATCCAAGGATTTGCATTTTCATTATTCAAAAACATTTTCCAATGGATTTGCAATATGGAATTTCTTTCCCAAATTCCAGAAATCAAGTCATCATGCCATGATACATCATTCCAAGCTTTAGAATCTATCTCCCTCTGATTTAGGTCATCAGAGGCTCGTCCCCTGTCAAGAGTAGACGATCAGGTTATAAAACCAAAACCATAATCAATATCAGGAACTCATCATTCTAACTTCATCAGATAACTGCCAAATATAGACATATTTGGATTGCAATGTTCTAAGCATAATGTCTTGCCAAGCCATCATAATCAACCTTACGTAAATCAATGTTGTATCATCATATCAACAAATTCATCTCATCAGATTTTAGAAGTTATATCACAACCATGATCAAAGTCATCAATATCACAGTGTCAATTCTTTCAACCATGAAACAGTTTGAGCTCATGTCAAGTCATGACTTCATCATGCTAACAAGTTGTCCTTAACCATGCATTATCAATTCGAACTTGATAAAGTCATTCTCATAATCATAGTGCAAGTCATTTCTGTCACTAGGTGCAAGTTCATACACCAAGGATGAGTCATGCAGGTTCCATTTTCATGTTGAATCGCAACTATCATTACTTCAACCATTGTTCTAGAAACGGGAGGCCAATACAAAATCATTTTTCTGAATATTCACATAAGTCATTATGCCCACATAGCAGCAGACCGTTAGACATCAGGTCAAGTCTAAATTTTCTATCATAGAGAGATCTATAGTCAAAGCATATCTCAATCATCAATTCAAAGTTATCATCAAGCATCATGACAAAACATTGTTCATCTATATCAATCAATTAAATCATGCCAACCTCTTGTAGCACAAACATAGTGCCATATCTATATATGTGTCCAATCACCTGCAAACAAAAATTCAATCAACATGTTCATGTTATGGCAAGCATTCAAGTTTTTATTGCTTGCGGATCTAGCCAGTTGCAATACATCTATGGAGATGACATCTTCTAGGTGACCATTCAGTTTCATGCACAATAATTCATTATGTGATAAAAAATTTAACCCAAAAACTTTAGAAATCAGATTACAGAGGCAAAATATATTAGAGACACCTTGTTTCAGAGTTCAGACAGCTTCAGAAAGCTTTAGATGATGGTCAATTGTAGTCAAACCTCTAGATGCTCCCTTCAAGTTAGCATGGGAGTGTCTCTAGCTGCCTAGATGTTGTCTCGACCTTAACATGCGTGCGTCCAAGGATGAGATCTCCCAGATCTATGACTGCGTCCAAAGAAGAAACCTTAATTTATGTACAAGCTTTAGATCTAAGACTCTGTTGTAGATTAATACCGTCAGATGCACATAAATCATACTTTAGCAACACAGAATGCAAATAGTAGTAAGAGTAAGAATCTTGAGAAGATATTCTCTCTCTGACTAACAATCTACTTCATTCATCTTCATTCATGTCATCAACCCGTCTCTACTAAAGTCAACCAACAACAAATCTCTTATATCATAAACATATATCTATCATGGCTATCAACATCATGACATCAATAATTCATCAAAGGTTAGACTCAAAGTAGTAGATAGATGCAACATCATATCTAAAAGATTATAAACACAATAGTACTTTCTATCAAGTCACCTCATCAAGTTAGGGCATTCAACTCTACCATATGTTATCAAGTCATGACCACTGGTAGTAAGAGATCTAGAATATCAATCTCATAATTATACCTTTAACATCAAGGTTACCATGCTTATCATGACCAATGAGAACAAATTAGGTCATTCAATAAAGCTTTATCAAAACAATAAGAGTGTCAATCACTCTTTCCATATGTTTTCATCATGCTTATTGCTAACATTATGAGTAGACTCATGTATAGGAGTTAATGAGCTATCCTTCTATATGAAATCCATCATGAAAAATATCAAGAGTATCATTTAATAGAGTCAAGGTGCTCGCCTTGTTTCTAGGATCAAGATATCCAACAGATAGATCATAGATGTTAGCCAAACATTAAGTGTATTAATGTATCAACATTAGGTATCCTCATATAATTCAATAAGATCAAAATGTTCAACACCAAGTGCATCATTGCATCATAGGAAACATATATCCAAGTCACTTTCATATGCATGTATGAGCCATTAAATAAATAGACATTCTCATCATACCTTAGGGCTTACCGATCCAATAATTGAAACACAACATACCATGCATACCTTGTGGTATTAAAATATGTATGCACCTTCTCATAGATATAGATCACTTGAAGCACTTTTTCATCTTTTCATCAAGTACATCTTTATATCTTTCCATATATGCATCTCAAAATGATCCTCAAGAAAGATCTACTCATAAAATCTCATCAAGGAGGTTAGAAACATCCATATACTCAAATACACATGCAGGAAGTACAAGAAATAAACATAATCATCAGATCTATAAGTCTAACATGTAAGAAGCATCCTAAGTTAAGAAATACTTATCTTTAATGAGAGTTGATCCTCTCCCTCTTGAACCAATCTTCAAGAGCCATCAATTTCCATGGTCCATATACCAATGTTGCCTTCGAGTATCTAATTAGGTCTGCTAGGGATTATCCCATATAGGGCTTCATCAAATCTCCCACAAGTGCTTGAGCATCTTCTCATTGACTATATTAGGTTCCATAAACCAGGTTTTCTCTCCAACCCTAACCTCATAGAAGCCATCAAACCCTAATAATCAAGTTCCTAATGGTTTTTTTCAAACCATAGAATTCTTTTAGGTCTCCACCATCCACTTCTTGCTTCCTTCGAAGGTGTCCTCATCGTGGTGATCTCCATGACTTTTATTCAACCTGGCTCTGATACCATGTTAATTTTTATAGGGCTACTTTGTTCTTTGATTGATAATTTTTTTCATCATCAATACATTAAGTTCACCCCATATCATCATTACATTATTTAGATATACACCATTACATAAACATATGCAATTATATAGAAATAACAATGTCATCACCATCAATGTAGCGGAACATAAAAGGAACAATAGAAGAAAAGCATGTACACATAGAGACACCAGGATTGGTCCAAGACCAAGGCAAAACCCACTATCAAGAAAACCCTTGCAAATATTCTTCTTCTAAGATCGCCATCAAATGTTGTAGTAAAAGAGAGTGCAATGATCCATAACTTTATCTATGTAGCAAAACAATAATGATATCCATGAAACACATCTAATCATGCTAGAAATTAAAACCCTCATACTGATGGCTGTAATGTGTTGTCACAAACTGATGTCTACTATTGTATACTACTGTCATTGTGTTGAACGTTGTTGATCACTGTTGTCATTGAGCAGAGACTTCAAATTACTGAAATCTCATCTTTGAGTCTCAGAGGTAGCAAGGAGGAGTTGTCTAAGCATTTATAGAAGCCCTAGACACTCTATGAGAATAGTGTGCCAACGACTGTGGTAGATCAGAAGCTCCCATACCATTATGTGCATGCGTTTAGGGAACAACTCATCAAATATATTCAAAAACCCTTTGCCGCTCCCTTGAAGTCACTGTGCAAGCATTTAGGACAACTTGGGTGCTCTCAGGATCACTCTGTGTGAGTGTTCTGGGACTAACACCACCAAATCTTCCTCTAAAGCCTTGGTCACTCCCATAAGCATCTGTGTTAGCATCCAAGGCTCTCTGGACGCCCTCATGACCACTATGTGTTAGTGTTTAGGGACTAAAATTCCTTGTTCTATTCTAACGTCCAGAAACTAGAAAACCCTAACTCAGAGTGAACCTCACGCCTTGTGATTTTAGACCCTTGCACAAACTCCTTCCGTCGAACCTATGTGAACCAAGACAAAAGAGAAGAGAAGATAGCTTCATCAAATGTGTCCAAATGAGCTTGAGGTATATTCTATTTATAGGCTTTCCTGAGGGTTCACTTGGGGTTAAGGCTGACTCAAGCAATTACTCATGTGGTTAGGGCTGACCCATTCCATAATACACGTATGAATAAAATAATTTAAAACTCAACTTTGGCTTGTCTAAATTGGGTGATCCTTAGGTCGATTTTGATCCTCTCGAAAAGAGAAATCTAATGAAATCGTCATCTCGGTCATTTGATTTGTCCAAGGTGTAATTTAACCGCAGTTGAAAAAATTAACAATAGTTTCTTGGGTGCTAGGAGATGTCCACCAAATAAAGGATCCAATATAGCTTAGGGAAATCCAAAAACTATAATGCTCATAGATCCAAAATTAATAACATAGTAGCCATGATCCAAAACAAAAATACCCACATGCAAATACAACAGGCACTCCTCTCGTCACCTGTTAGCCTCACACGACCATTCAAACTGCGTTGAAGGGATTTCTCATCTAACCAAAGGAATCACAGAGGATCCACAGTGTAGGATGGAGGAGGCCAACCCCATAGACCAAAAATAAAATAATAAATGAGAAACAACACTAATCTTCTTCACCCACTAAGACTCCTCCCACTGCCAAGGCTCCAATTAACCACCTTCCCCATATAAAATATTCTCAGGCGAAAGAGAACATGCCCAAAATAGAAGGGATCCCAAGAGAATAGTTTGGGGACATTGAGCACGAATTGGGGTAGAGATGGTACTCCCCAACCTCCTTCTAGCCACCCAAAACTTAGCCATGGAGTGACACAAAAACAACCTGAGAGACCTTTCAATAGTATTACCCAAAAAAAGGGAGCAAAAGCATGCCTAGAGCCATTAACATAAAGGAAACAATGTAACAAATGAAATAATTCAAAGCCCAAAATTAACTAATGAGAGCATATAACAAACGTGAGGAGAGGAGCCACTTCGAATACTGGGAGAAAATTAGAAATCGTCATTGAAACCACCCTAGCACAATCTCCCAGCTGAAATCACTACAATGCAACCAATTTAGACTGAAAATACTAAAATGGGATGTCAAACATGATTACCTCTATCTTACAAACTCCATCTAGCTTGGAGACTTGATATTATAGAGTCTCCTCATTTTCGGGCCATAAACAATTAACCAAGATTCCCATGCATGCCACACTTCAATTTATCGAGCAGACATTTAGTCCTTTCCTGCGTCTTTTCATCTAACCTTAGTGGATTTCCTTAATGGTCGCATAGACCATCATTAATACTGGATGGGGGTGTGTTGCCACAACACTTGGTGCATTCACCAAGTTGGGTAGTGGCAACCCGCCCCACCTTCCCCTTATTCATGTACATCACCCCATCCTAGGGGGACATTTTGTTGTATTACAAAAAGGTTTAATTATCATTCATGTATGCTAAAATGTTAATTATATCTTCAATTTATGTTAAGTTTTTTTAATTGTTATTTTATTTTTATCTTTACAAGTTTGTAGAGTTTTGAAAGAGGAGGGACAACTTTGTGGCTTTTATCCAACTTGTAGCTAGGGTCGAAGGTTAAGGTATGAGGTTTCATATGTGTGAAATAATTTCAAGGGCTCATCTTGTCATGCCGCCCAACTCTCACAATTTTATTCTCCCTTTGTTATCTTTTCTCCATCATTAGTTTCTTTCCCATTTGCCCTGATTATGGCATCCCTATACATGTGTCATCTGTGGAGAATGGAAATGAACATGGAGGAGGAGGCTCTTAATTTTTCTAATAGCTCAACACACTCCTCGATCATTTGATCACAAAAAAAAATATATGGTGAATCTTTCCCCTATATATTTTTCTTCCTCTAGCATATCACAAACTTTGCCTATCTCACTACAATTATTCTCTACTCTGTTTCCTTGCTAGGATTCCTTTCCCACTCCCTCGACTTCCCATATTTTCCCACATAATTCCTTTTCGATCACATCTCCTCCACAGTGACTGCCAACCTTTGGAATTTCTCAAGCTCCCTTTGAGCATGCGCTTTCTCAACCCTCCCTCCATCATATCAATTTCATGCATATTGAATCACATCTTATTCCTGGGCCTTCCTCTATTAATAATTCGTGTTTCATCTGGAAAAATCCCCAACTAGCTTCTTTAGTGGTGGGAAAGGATATTAATATCAAAGGAATCCCTCTTTTCTTGGGCCAAATCCTTATTGGCCATTTGTGGGTAAATATTTCTCCGAAAAAATCCTCTGCAATTGGATGGATTCTACTTGGTATCCTATTATCGAATACTCCCTGACAACTTATATACCAGTTCACAAATGGTCAACCTTCCATTTTTCTATAGAGAAAGATGTAAACATAGTGTTGTCTAGTTTGTGGTCTTGGGGCCATTCTAGTATATCACTAAAGCGCTAATCCATAGATATTGATGTTGCTCAGGAATCAATCTCTTCCCAAAAAAAATGGGAAATTTTACCAAGAATTTATTTGTATTATGGTTAGAATAAATCTTAATAGAAATTGGAAACAAAATAGGTCGCTTTGTGAAATTGGAACAATTTTGTGATTCAAAGGTTGATCAAATATGGTGATGGATTTAAGTCGAAGTTGATTTCCATGAAGGGATTCCAAGGGAGATATAATTGGTATATGAGCTTCTATCCATTACACACATTATCGAGTAATTACACATTCCTTTCAGATGCTACTAGTGCCACAAAATTATTCACTTAAAAGTGCACTACTCTTCCTTCAGCCCATCAGGAAGCAGTCTCAGAAATCCTTGACACAAGACTCTTTTCACAACTGACAAGGGTTCGATCCTAATGCAAATATTCGTCTAGAAGACTCTATAACTTGTGCTCATCTATAATGGGCTCTTGTAGCTTGAGATAGTATGTCTTCAACTTGTGCCCCTTCCCCAGGTAATATTTATTTACAATTATCCCATGGTGATTATTTTGTCATTTTAAAATTGAATTTACCTACTATTATTTCTCCTGCCCCTACCCTTGGTGTTATATTCAGTGTTTCTATCCATGTTACTCATGCAACTCCCCTTTTCCTCCCAAGCCTCTTGATTCTCATATGAAGCAGGCCTTCACCCAATAATCCTCCTCCTCTCTTCCTCTGTCATGTTCTATAGACATTTCCATCCCAACCTATAAAACCTACAAACTAGATTCTCAAGTTTGTACTAAAGAATAGTGGGGAGTAAATCAATCCTTCGTAAAGCATAACAATGTGTAGTGGTCAATATAATCATTGGAAAATAAGAAACTATCTCAAGGGCCATTAGAGCAGGGACGACTCTCCCCTCTTCCAAATATGAATATTCTCTCCTTTATTGTTTAGGGGGTTAGAGGTGCCCCAAAGATTTGATCCCTCAAACATATTATCTTGGATTCACTCCTGAATCTCATCCTTATCCAAGAAATTATGATTAGCACTAGTTGGAAAATTGCCACTCTTGAATCTTGGCTTCCGAATTGCGATTTTGTTGGCTTGAATTTGTAGGGCTTATCTAGAGGACTCATTACTAAGTCGAGTCCTGACTTATGTGTGATATGCTCCTCTACTCATCCCTATTCAATTTTTGTCTCTCTAGAATCTAAGCACCTCAATCTCAGTTTCATATTCTAAATGCCTACGAGTCATATTCTGATAGGTCAAAATTCTGGGAATATTTGGACTTTGAATGTATTCTTGTGAGAACCTCCCTGATTCTAAGGGGTGATCTTAATTTAACAATATTTTCCCAAGAAGTTTAGGGAAATTCCACATGTCCAAATACTCTCAGGGTTTTCTTCTCTAATTTTTTCTCGAGGGTCAAAATAGTCGACTTAAAGCCTATTAAACTACTTTTTCCCACTTGATGTAATTGAATATATGGTTTAGAGGACATTTCTAAATGATTGGATCATTTCATGTACTCCAACTCTTTCCTCTCTTCTAATGTATTTTTCCAATCCTATATTTCATTAGGTAGAGGTTCATACCATCTTCTTATCTTCCTTCGATTAGAGGCGAGAAAGCCTAAGCCTCCTCTACCTCTTCAATACAACCACACTTGTTTCTTAGAGCCAACATTTTTTTGGAAGATTATTGGGTTCATATCTCTCCCTCCAACCCAACACATGCATGTTTCAATTTGTAGATAACATTTCTCACCTTAGAAAAAATGCAAAATCATGGGCACTCAAGTTCAAAGAAGCACAATAGGCTTGGTTAAGGGAAGTTGAAAATTCCATTCAAATTATCAATGAAGAAGCTCCTCAATGTTAAATATAATAGCCAATTAATGAAGCAGAGGACACAGAGAAATATAATCATGAAAGTCCCTAAGGGGAAATTATATTTTTAATTCATTCCTACGTGTAGTTTGTATTGTAAAAATGGTAACAAGATATAATTATGGGTGACCATAACAACTATGTCCAAATTAGAGTTCTAGTTCAAACCATTTCCTCAACTTCCCCCATAAATCTCCATGAAAATACCCTTGAATCTCTTAAGCAATCTTCATCCCTAACATCACTCATTTCTCGTAATCTCTCATTCTTCCTTATACTTCTATGGTTGGTCTTCTTCATTACATTTTCATCAAATAATTTAGACATTAATTATAATTTACAAATCGGATTTATGCCTTCAATACTCCCCCTTAATGAATACTTGTGAATTCTATATGTTCAACTATATTTCGAGTCGGTCTCATCTTCATCTTCAATCTTCTACATTCTTCTTCTTTGGCCTTTTTATTTCTTCTTCATTTATATTCAACTTTCATCTTGTACCTGTAAAACATAAATAATGTGTTTGTTGAATTACATATAAAAAAGTAACTATCCACCATAATACATTGGTTGCCAACCACTGTATCCACTAGTTCTCTAGGAAACCTTTTCTTGTACATGGTTCAACAACTTATCTTATTACCTTTAACTACCCCTACGACATCATCATTCATCAACTTGGTCTGTCTTGCATTACCCTTATCTATACAAAGGTCAAGTGGCTTATGTTTTCCACATCACGAACCATCACGTCAGGGGGTTTCTAGCTTACCACAAACATACATTACATCGTGGTTTCAGATGTCAACCACAAACTTTCCTGTCTCATAACAATCACAACAAGTGGTTATTTATTCCTTCATGGAAAGTGGTTATTTAGCACCACTAGCTCTTTAATGGGGGTAAATTTGCCTCATCGAGCATTATGTTGACTCAAGTACATTTAATTTAAATTTACATTCAAGCCATTGATTATAGAAATTTTGAGGTATAAAATTGGCCTTAAAACAAAGATGTACAACAAAAATTAAATTTATAAAGACCAGTGGGATTCAATATGATGATGTCAACCATAGGGGGATGATTCACCATTTTTGGAGTAAAAAGGTAAAATGATTTTAAAAAAACTATTTTTTCAAATCATATTTTCAACCTATCTCCCTACGATTTTTATTCAAATTTCGAGTAGGAGCACTCATTGGATGCGGAATTTACTTTTTCATCTAGGATAACCCATGTTGCATACTTTTGATGGACCCTACTACTCAAAAATGTGAAATACATAAAATACATGATTGCAATCACATTTTTCATGTATTTCACATGTTTCATGTTGTAAGGTCCATTGAAAGTATGCCACATGGGTACTCATTAGATGCAAAATTAAATTTCACATCCAACGTGTGATCTTGCTCGAAATTTGAGTGAAATCATAGGGAGATAAGTTGAAAATATGAGTTGAAAAAAGTTTTTTTTGTTTTCCCTCCAAAACTTGATGAGGTAATCTAATATTATTTTATTATTTCCACTATTATTTTACAATATTCATTAAGAGGCCCATTTTAGACCTCAAATTTTCTCTACTGTCTAGACCTTTCATTTTTGTTATGCTCCTATACCAATAGGTGTCATATTTCATGATTGATTTGTTGAGCTCTGTAATATGTTCATTACTTTCCTTGTTGCAAAGGTTTTCCATATTATCAAAAGATCAAAAAAATCAAAAAATGTAAAAAATGTAAAGAGGGTATACCCTAAAAGAAAAATCAAAGGGTAAAAAGAATAAAATGGTCAACAAAAAAGTGAAAGAAATGAACCCCAAATAAAGAAAGACCAGGAAAGTGTGCAAGTCCAAAATGCCACTACTTTTTATTTTCTGTAATAGGCATTGTGTGCAACTCATTAATTTATGCCACAATTGATGAATGGCCAAACAACTCAATCTTGGCTAGTTCATTTTTGAATTTCATGTTTTAGAAATAGAGAATAAAGTCTTACCAAACTGTTTAATCTTGGCAGATAAGTAGATAGGTAAAGCAAATAAAAAAGAGCTCAATAGTTAAATCTGAGCCCTAGGATGTTATAAGTGCAGACTTAGGTAGGCTTAGCATGAAAAGAAAAGAAAAGTTGATAAGGGTTTGCTAGTCCAAGTGCACCCAAAAGAAGAAAAAATGCTAGGCTAAAGTAGACAGGGTAGGTAGATGGTGTTACAGGATGATACTTGTGATTGATTATGTCTCTAAATATGTTAATCTTTATCTCTGTCACAAGTGCCAGGCAGAAAGTATACTTAAAGTAGCTTAAGCGAGGCAAGGTTGAATAACTAACTCCCCTTTATACTTTTCCCTAATCATTTACTAATTCCCCCCCCCCATAAAATATTAAGAATCTGTTCTTAACATCACCCAGAAAACCATTCATTTCATTTCATAAACTCATTTCCTTAAGTAAATCCCTACTTTACTTGGGAAAATACATAAGGTCACATATAAACCCCTTT
Source organism: Pinus tabuliformis (assembly GCA_031772625.1). Lineage (NCBI taxonomy): Eukaryota > Viridiplantae > Streptophyta > Pinopsida > Pinales > Pinaceae > Pinus > Pinus tabuliformis. Next base: position 460,356,268 of record CM062816.1, on the reverse strand, counting down.
TTCCCTTTAGCCTAAGTTTTAATGTAAAATTCCTAACATTATAACTTAGCGCTTTCATTTTCATAATCCATATTAACTCTAACTATTATTAAATAATTCCCATACAAACATTACCCTATCCCGTATTATGTAAATATAATAAAAAACCCCAAATAATATATATTCCCGCCTCGATGGTATATAACCATTATATAGTTAAATAGGGATTAATAGATTTATTTGAAATTTATTAATAACCTAAACCCCGCTCCGCAATCAGAATTAATTAGCCATTTAGGTTAACTAATAACTAACCTTGTGAACCAATCAAAACAGCCCTAACACAATTAAAAATAGTTTAAATACACCGGGCCCGCATACAGTTAACTCCCCCGCCATCTCCCAAGCCTGTCCGCCGTCCGATCCCCGCCCTCTCATCCGACGATTGATAAACAATATCGTGACCCCCTTATTGCCGCACGTTAATTCGCGGGGGACCGGCGGTTTTGCCCCCGTACCGCTGCCACGCGTCGCCCATCTGGGGTGCTCGCTCCCTCCCAGCCCGAAACCGCTCAACCCCAAAAGCGGTGCAGGCAAAACCACTTACCACCCTCTGCTGATGTCATCCATTGACATCATCTGTCCTTTGCTGACGTCATCCGCCACATCATCTACCCCATACTCCCGCCATGTCATCTGTCCTCTGCTGACGTAATTCGTACCACTTACGTCATCCTCCCGATCAAATCAAAAAATCCCGCCAAAACTTCATTTTGTCAAATAAAAGAGTAAATTGTCATTTTTGCTATATTTTTTTGCATATCGCGCTCTCATGCAACGCAGCGTCCTGCCCCAGTTTTTTAGCCGCCACCTGACCAGAAAAGCTCCAGCAACAAGCTCGCGGCCTCAACCAACTTGCCATTTTACAGTTTCTTCCTCTTTAACGCAGTTTTAACCAACACCGAGGGACTTCCAAGCTTACAGACGAGAGAAATAAAGAGAGATACAGGGAAATTTGCTACCTAAACCAGTGAACCTTCAGAGACACAAATTGCTAGAGGAAAGATGATCAGAAGACATGTTAGCAGTTTTGTTTTACCAGACAACGATGAGCAGGGGTCAAAACAGGTTAAAGAGTATCCAATCAGCATTAAAGAGTATCAAATCAGCATTAAAGAGTGGCAGATCAGGATTAAAGAGTATCATTTAAGACAGGCAGCCAGTGCAGAGTTACTGAAAGAGACAGTTGCAAGTCGATTCTTGAGGCCTGCCTCCAGCAAAACATCAGTTATCTTTTTCTATTTTCAAGACTAGCTGTTTCTATTTTTCTTGTAAAACTATTTTTATTTTAGATATTATCTCACAGCTGTTATGAGATATTTGTTTTACAATTTTGAGCATAAATACCCCCTCAAATGGAGTATTGGCGGTGGATTTCCTAGACTCTGTTGTAATACTGAAATTTTGGAATAAAGAGTTGTCGGAATCAACTGTTGCATAGCTTATTGGATAAAGAATTGAAATAGAGGATTTGTCACAGATTTCTTGAATCAACCACTGGATCAATAAGTCCTCTATATCCTGTGTTCTAAAGTTTTCTTATTTTATTACCTCATTTGTGTTTCACAATCTGAATGATAAAGAAAAGATTTAATTTCAGAATTTGCTTGATTGCACTCTGTTTTCAGTATTTATTGTTCTCTGTGTTTTCTTCAGAATTAGGATAAGCAGTGAAATCTTAGTTGCTCCTGATTCCTGATTCTTTCATGTTGATTATTTGCTAAAGAATACTTAACTGCTCCTTATCAGTAATCATACATTTTCCCTCATTCAATAGGTTGAAGGATTCTTAACTGCCCTTCACCCAATTTGAGCCCATTCCATCTGTTTCAAGTCTTTATTAGTTCCCTGTTTGACTACCTTGCGCTGTGAAGCCATCCTCTGTTAAGAAACCAAATCCAGAAAACCATCTTCTTTGACTCCATTAGCCCAATGGACTGAACTACTCTATCTTACCTCTCTTTTCTATTGAATCTCACCACTCAAACTCAAACAAAACCCTTGAACTTCATAACTAGCCTAATACCTTTAAAAAAAAGCTAAATCATAAAGAGAGAGCCCTCTTTGGATACAGATTGGCTAGATTCTGTATCTAAAAGATTGGTCTGTGGTTACCTCAGCCTCATTTCCCTTTCTTACAACTTTTGGGAAAACCTGAGTGATAACATCATTGGCGACTCCACTGGGGACCTGAATAATGGTTTGTTACTATTGTTTATTTTATAAGCTACAAACGAAGCCTGAAGTTAGCCAGGTAGCTTTTAAAATGCTTTTGATTTGCAATTGCAGAAGTAAATAAATGCTACTTCAATCTATCTCCGGTCTAGCTTATAGATTGGACAGTTGGTTTCAAATACTTGATCAGTTCCTCTTTTCAAATAAGTCTTTAGGAAAGTTCAAAACTCCCACATCTAAAATCTCCTAGAAGAGACTGTTAAAGTTGTATTGTCAAATCTATTTCAAAGAAAAAACAAAAAAAAATACCAACTGGCTGCAGAAAAGATTCATTTCACCAAATCAAATCCTGATCCTAATCCCCCACCTGTGTTTGAAAATCCTAATCTGATTCATAGGATTCTTAGAAGACAAGAGAGCCAAGAAAATTCTGCTAGTTCTCGGCCTCTATACAGATCAAGATCCTGTCTTGTGAGGTGGATCTACCCTGAGGACGAACCTTTTGATAAGTATTTTGAAAACTCTTTATTTGAGACCTTTTCAGAATCTGGGTTAACCCACACAGTTCAAAATCCAATATTCATTGAAAATTTGCAGATTGAAGTTGTTACTTCACACCTTGACAGACATTTGCAGAACTCCATTCAATCCGAGCTTACCTCTCAAAGAACACCAAACCTTTCTGTGATTACTACAGCTTCTCCAAGTTCACCATCAGCACCTCAAGCCACCCCTTCCACTCATTCATCTACAACACACATTTCCATTGTTATCCCTACTCCTCCAGTTGTCACATCTATTTCTGCAACCATGGCAAACCGATATACTCCCCTGCACTTACCTGCCAATCCAGGGGCTATGCCCCAAGACTATCAAAGTAAAATCCTTTCTTTTGAAGGTACTGGCACTTACACAGCTCAAAAACATACCAATAAAATGACCGACTATTTTGAAAGATATGAGGTTGATGCTGATGATGTTAGAATGAAAGTATTTGTTCAAAGTTTAACTGGAGATGTTAGAACCTGGTTTAGAGCCCTCCCTACAAACAGTATCAATGACCCACAAGCTCTTTATCAGACCTTCTTGAACAGATGGGAAAAGAAGAAAGATCCTCTCTACATTTTATCAGAATATGAAAACCTAAGAAGAGGCACACAAGAAACTATCCAAGATTACTGTACCAGATTCAATAATGTCTACAATGCTATTCCTCAAAATCTCAGACCTCCTACAGATTTAGCCTTGATCAAATTCCCTAATGCATTTGATTCTGATATGGCATACCAACTTAGGGAAAGAGCTCCTCGAAACTTAGAAGAGATGTAGAGTATAGCTGTCAGTGTTGAGGCCAACCTGATATCTAAATGATCTAGAGCCAGAGCTTAAAGGAGAACACCTTTCAAAGAAGAACCTTCTGCCTTTGAACAAAAATTAGATGCGATTATTAAAGGAATGGGTAGACTTGGAGATAGAGTAGAAATAATCGAGAGAAAATCCCCTTGGGATGGTCAACCAAGCAATACTGGGAGAAATCCAAATTTCAGGAAGAACCAAAATCCTAACACTGGAAAGACAGGGCCTGTCCAAAATATTAGGCCCCCATTTCAAGAAAATTATGTTGAAGCCTCAACTTATAATGAACCAACGGAAGACACTCAAATTAATTTGATGGGACTCAACAATGAACAACAAGTTTTCTTGACCCAAGAGGATCAAGAAGCTCAAATTCTTAAAAAATTCCAAACTCAGTCAGGTGAGTCATTTGACTTTAGGGAGGGATATGATACACCCATTTATGAAGTCCACAAACAATACAATCTGAGGAGCAGAAGAATAGATGTCCCCGAAACCAGTAAACAGAAAGATACCAAGCAGCCTAACAAAGGTAAGATCAGTGCCCCACTGTAAATATTCTTTCTAGAACAGATCCTAACCCTAATAACTCAATTGTCGAAGATGTATCAGATAATCAACCACCTAACAGACAACTTTCCACTTCTATTCCTTCTAAAGGAAAAGTAGGAGAGCCTCTAGAACTTGATTTTCAAGCAACTTCAGCCCATAATCCCACTCCTGAAGAGGAGAGAAATGAAGAAAATCCAGCTGTCTGAAATACAAGAACTCAAACTGAAAAACCTTTCAATCTTGAGACAGAAGTAAGCAAACTAAAGATAGTTGTTCCATTATCAAAATTAGCTAAACATGATGCCTACAGAAGTCAAATCAGCAAATCACTCAAAATTTTTGTGAATGAAGATTCAGTAAATGTTTTTTATGACCAGTCTGAATTGATATTTGGACCTCGAGTAAATGGAAAAACAGTAGAGGGAGAAGTTCCTCCTTTCTATGTAAGTTTAAACATACATGATAAAATACTTCATAATGCCATGTTTGATTCTGGTGCTTCCCATAACTTAATGCCTAAATCTGTAATGGAGAGACTTGACCTTGACATCACCAGGCCATATAAAGACCTTTTCTCTTTTGATTCAAGTCAGGTCAAATGTTTGGGTTTAATCAAAGACTTACGTGTGTCACTAGTCCAATATCCTACCAAAACCATCTTAATAGACATAGTAGTCGTTGATATTCCACCAAAGTATGGCATGTTATTGTCTAGATCTTGGGGTGCAAATTTTCAAGGATCTCTACAGTTAGACATGTCTTATGCTACTATTTCAGTGTTTGGCCAACCTAAGAGACTATACAGAGAAACCTTAATGAAGTATGTAGTAAGCAGTCAAGAGAAACCTCAAAATTTCTCAGTCTACTCAGTACATTCAGATATGGATTCTTTTATCCTTTACAATGCTAAAATTGATCCCCCACATGAAATAAAAGTTTTAGCAGATGAAAGAAAAAAAATTGCAAATGAAAAGTCTAGTGTCTGAATCCAAGAAATTTTAGAAAATCATGAAACATCAGATAAACCAAAAGAAACTGACAAACCAAATATCCCTATTGAACAAATCCCTGAAACTCCAAATACTAATTATGAACATGAAATCCTTTGGTACTTAGAATTTGATGGTTTTGTGAACAAATTAGGAGCAGGAGCAGGAGTATGGGTGCACAATCTTGAAAACAATCATGCTGAAGGCCATGCCTACAGGTTAAACTTTAGGTGCACTAATAATATGGTTGAATATGAAACTCTATTGCTAGGTATTAAACTGGTCAAGAAATTGGGAGCAACTAGAGTGTTAGTCCTAGGAGATTTTGATTTAATCATTCAACAGATAAAAGGGAAGTTCTTAACAAATGATCCCAGATTAAGAGAGTACAGAGGAACAGTTGTAGAGATCCTCAATACATTTCTAGAAATTCAGCTTGCCAAAATACCGAGAAAAGATAACTTGCAAGCTCATAGCCTGGCAATGTTTGTCAGCACCTGTAAATTACCATTTGAACCAAATCATCAATTCACAGCTGAAATTAGACATAGGCCAACCATACCTGATAATGTAAATAACTAGCAAGTGTTTGACAATGATAATCAGATCAACAATTTTTTAACCCTAGAAAAAGAATTTTCTAGCACTAACATAGATGGAGATACAGTTAGTGAATTTGATCCAACAAATCAGATAGAAACAGACATTTCAGCAGAAAATGCAACTCAAATGCTTCATCCAACGAAATTTACCAAAAAGGAAATACAAGATCTTAAAGAAATAGACATTGATGAGATTATTGAAGGAGAATCTGAAGTTATCAATTTGAAAGACAATCATTTGCCCAAAGGATTAACTCCTTTGGAAGATCTCTTTGATTTCAACGATATTCCAAAGAAACCCCAGATGGAACCTCTAAAAGCAGACATTGAAGACTACAACATAGGAACTGAAGAGAATCCAAAAATGGTAAAACTATCCAAATCTTTGCCCCCTAATCAAAAACTTAAGTATGTTGAACTAATCAAAGAATTCCAGGATGTTTTTGCCTAGAGCTATGAAGACCTGAAATCTTATGACACCTCTGTAATTCAACATACAATACCCCTCAAGGAAAATAAAAAAACATTCAAACAAAAGCTCAGAAGAATCAACCCTATATTGCTTCCTTTAATTGAAAAAGAAATCAAACGAATGCATGATGCAGGGATAATTGTTCCAATCATATTTTCAGAGTGGGTCTCTAATTTAGTGCCTACAAGGAAGAAAACAGGGGAAATCAGATTATGTGTTGACTTAAGAAATGTAAACAAGTTTTCTTTGAAAGACAATTACCCTTTACCTAAGATGGATCATATTTTACAAAGAGTAGTAGGTGCTTCTAGGATTTCACTTTTGGATGGGTTTTCAGGTTATAATCAGATTCTGGTTCATCCTGATGACCAAGAAAAAACTGCATTTACAACACCATGGGGCACATTCAAATATGTTAAAATGACATTTGAATTTAAGAATACAGGGGCAACCTTTTAGCAAGCAATGGACATATATTTTGCAAAAGAAATTCATGATTTTCTGGTTATATATCTAGATGACCTCACTGTGTTTTCTAGATCAGATCAGCCACATTTAGATCACTTGAGACAAGTGTTTTTAAAATGCAAAAAGTATAGTATTTCATTAAATCCTAAAAAGTCTTTGTTTAGTCTAGAAGAGGGCAAACTGTTAGGCCATATCATCTCCAAAGAAGGCATCAGAATTGATCCTGCTAGAATAGAAGCTATTCTGCAAATACCCCACCCCAGAAATGTCAAAGAACTTCAAGCTTTCCTAGGAAAGATTAACTTTTTAAGAAGATTCATATCTAATTTGGCTGAATTAATTAGATTACTGAAAAATATGTTAAAAAAGGATTCAAAGGTTAAATGGACAGTAGAAGCCAAGCAAGCATTCAAAGTAATTAAAACGGCTTTGACCAGAACACCAGTCCTTACAAGTCCAAAGTTCGATAGAGAATTCATAATTTTTTCATTTGCATCAGAACACACTATAGCAGTTGTTTTACTGCAAAAAGATGATCAAGGATGTGAAAAACCCATAGCCTTTTCAGTAAAGCACTTAGAGATGCAACTCTAAATTACAAAATCATGGAAAAACAGGGTTTCGCACTTGTGAAAGCTATTCAACACTTCAGAGTCTATATATTGTACTCCCATGTAGTAGCTTATGTACCAAATGTTGTTGTCAAAGACATCCTAACTCGGGATGGAATTGAAGGCAAACGAGGTAAAGGGATGGCTAATATATTGGAGTATGATATTGAGATAAAACCTACAAAGCTTATAAAAGGACAGGGATTGGCTAAACTCATGACTGAAACAAACTTTCAAGCCCTGGATATTAATGAACTAGATAATGAACAGGAGATGGCGACTCCACAAATCAGCCAGGCTTTCTTAGAATCACCTTGGTATGCTGATATAACTCATGTATTATTAAACCTGCAGGCTCCTCCAGGGTTATCCAGAACAAAGAAAAAGTTTTTAAAGATGAAAGCTTCAAAATTTTGTATTTTAGATCATGCTCTTTTTTGGAAAAATCATGAAGGTATTCTATTGAATTGTTTAACAAAAGAAGAAGTTGACAAGGTTCTCAAAGAATTTCATGCAGGGGACTGCGGTGGACACCTTTATTGAAAATCAACTGCAGACAAAATCCTAAGGGCTAGATTTTATTGGCCAAACCTTGTTCACTGATGTAAAGAAGTTTTTCACTGCTTGCCACAAATGCCAAATTTTTGAAGGCAAAAAGAAACGGTTACCCTTACCCTTGAGACCAATTTCCACTGAAAAGCCCTTTCAACAACGGGGTTTGGACTTCATTGGAGAAATCCATCCTTCCTCTTCTGGACAACATAAATGGATCCTCACTGCCACAGAATTTTTCACCAAATGGATAGAAGCCATTCCTTCTAGACAAGCCAATGATACAGTGATTATAGGATTCTTAGAGACCAACATACTGTCTAGATTTGGCTGTCCTAAAAAGATCATAACCGATAATGTTGCTGCCTTCAAGTCCAAGAAAATGATAAATTTCTGTAACAGATACCATATCACTTTAGGCCATTCCACAGCCTATTACCCTCAAGGTAATGGTCTAGCTGAATCTTCCAATAAAAGCCTGATTAATATTATTAAGAAATTGTTGGAAGAAAACAAGAAAAAATGGCACAAGAAACTTACAAATGCACTATGGGCAGACAGACTTACTACAAAGAGATCTATTGGAACTAGCCCTTATGAGTTAGTTTATGGCATGGAGGCTGTATTTCCTTCATCTTTAGGAGTTTTTGTAATGAAATTACTGCAAGAAGCTTAGGTGGAACCCAATGACATTCAAAGGAGAGTAAATCAGACCATCCATTTGTAGCAAACCAGAGAAGAAGTGCACCAAAAATCCCAAGTGTTACAAGAAAAACTCAAGAAAATATTTGATAAAAGGACCAAAGCAGAAGAATTCTACCTTGGAGACAGTTCTAAGGTGGGATTCCAGAAGAGAAGATAAAGGAAAACATGGGAAGTTTGACTTCCTGTGAAAAGGATCATTTATCATCCAAGCATTACAAGGGAACAATACTTACTTTCTGAAGAACTTGGATGACACAGAAACAGAAGAAGGACCAGTGAATGGTCAGATGCTGAAACATTACTTTGATCTAGTTTTTTAATGTATTCTGACTCTAATATGTACATACTATATCCTTAATAATGTCACAGTTTGGATTGGATAATAACTTAATGTCGTTGAAGCCTGAAGAGAAGGCCCTAAGCTTCACAAGCATGTTGTCATACATACAATAAAGCAACCAGCAGAAGGAAATTTCAGAGTAAAGTCTAAGTTATTCAGAATGCCATCTAACCTGTTGTTCTTGACTTTCCACCAGGGAAAGCCATCCCCAAGTGGAGCCATTTGTTAGGATATTCTGACACATAGGATATAGTTAAGTTCAACTTGGTCTAGTATAGAGTTAGGTTAGAGTTAGGTAAAGTGTGTTTCTTTACCGTTGTATATTTTGTAACTTACAATCCGACGGTCACGATATGTAGTGATCCGACGGTTCACTCTCACCTCGGTATTACCGACACTTGATCCGTGGCTTGACACCCGATTGGTCCATGAGTTCTATTTAAAGCGCATGGAGGGTCATTGTTCGGGTAATCCGTGCATGAGAGAAGCTTATGTAAATTTTCATTCTTTGATTAATAAATTCCCTGTAGTAACCACGTTGGGACAGGCCGTGGACTGTTTCCTTCCTTGCACTTTGAGGGTTTTAACCACGTTAAAAATATTGGTGTATTGATTTGAGATCTGGTTGTGAGCGTTGTCCTTTTGGTATTCTTTCTGAGGAACTTACTCTGTAAATTCCTACATGGTATCAGAGCTATTTGAGGGCCGCGTCCGTTGGTGATCCAAATCTGAAGCTGGTAGAACTGCATGCGGCTGTCGTTTCCTAGATCTGCTGTTTCTGACTGCTTTCGGGCCGAGAGGACTGCTCTGTTGCGTTCGGAGCATCTGTTCCAGTGAGGAACCCCTTTCGTTTCACGCGAAAAGGTTTCCGGTAGCCCTAGCTGCGTCATTTTTCAGATCGGGAGGTATACAGTGTTTTTTGCAGTTTACTGTTATTTTCTCTCTGCTTATTTCGGTCTCAGTTTATTTAGCCTTTTTTTTTAACCGAATCTATACCTTTCATTTCTGCGTATGCTCTTTGCCCTGCGACTCTGTGCGATCTGGGCAAATCAGAAACAGAAAGGAAGGATTTTTCTCATGCGTATGCTCTTTTCCCTGCACCTTAGTGTGATCTCGGAAAATCAGAAACATTGAGAAAAATATTTAGTTTTTCGGCTAAAGCTAACTTTGAGATTTTTTTTTAAATTTCTAGTTTTTTGGCTAAAGCTAACTTCGAGCCGCAAGGTTCGTTTTTCTTTGCATATTCGTGTTGGGTTTTGTGTTTTGTGTTTTGTAGGAAAAAAGAGCTTTCTCAAGGCAAGCACGCAAACCAAGGCCCCCCCCTCTCTCTCTCTCTCTCTCTCTCAAATTTTTTGTATAGATCAATTGGTTCAAAGCTATTTTAAGAGAGTAGAGGTCTTGGGTTCAAGTCTCCATTTTGTGGGGGCGGATTTTTTTTCATTCCCGCACATTCGCGCACTTTGCCGGCAACGTCAACAATTTTTTTTCAAAAAGCCATAACTTCTTCATCCGGAAGCCTTTTTCAGAGCCGTTTTTTTTAAAACCGCCTATTTTTTCGAGATCTATCCATTGGAACACTTACTTTCAGCATCTTCAGCTTCAGTTTTTTTTTAAAATGGAAAGTCCATGCCAAGTCATTCTTGACAGCACTAACTACTTCCAATGGGTAGCCTACATGGAAGATTTACTTAGAAGTAAAGGTCTCTTCAGAATAGCCACAGACCAAGAGAAGAAACCAAAAGATGAAGACAAGGCAGCAAAATGGGAAAATAGACAAGATCAAGCACGTGGTTTGATAGGGATGTCTATTTCTCCTGATCTTAGATTCCACATTGCAGAACTTGAGACTCCTCATGAAGCATTAGGAAAACTTGCTAAAGTTTTTGGGATTAAAAATGAAATTAGAGCCCATCAACTTGAAAATGAGCTGCTTACTTTGGATCCTAATAATTTTTCTTGCATTGAAGATTTCTTGTCCAAATTCAAGACCCTTAGATATCTCTTGGAAGGTGTTAAAGTTAAGAAAGAAGATGGTAACCTTATTTATTCCATCCTTACTAAGTTGGGACCAGCCTACTCTGTATTTGTTTCCACTTTCCATTCTACAAGGGAAGCTTTCATTTGTCAAGGACAAGACTACAAGGCCCCTTCCTTTGACTCCTTTTGTGATTCCTTAATAAGAGAACAAGAAAAACTCTTACACCTTGGTCTTCTTAATCTTGGAAACTCTTCCACGAAAGCGTTAGCCGCCCAGCAGCAACCAAATTCAAAGAATCCTAAGAAGTCATATCCTCAAAAGAATGGTCCTAAACCATCTCAGCCTCAAAATGAAAGATCATTTCAGCAAAATGATAAGACCAATAAAAACAAATGGAAGAAGACTGATAGACATTGTAACTTTTGTAATCGAGATGGCCACTTAGAATCTAAATGCTTTAAGAAGATGGAAGCCTTGGAAGCCGCAATGAAGAAACATAACATCCATGTGGAGCCTACTTCAACTTCAACTTCCGGAATGGCACTTTCTGCATGTCATTGTCAATCATCTCAGTCTGGTTATGCATTAAATGTATCTTCTTCTTCTTCTCATTCTCATGAGTGGCTCATTGATTCTGGAGCCTCTTGTCACATGGCCAAAAACCAAGCCATGTTTTCTTCTTTAAATGATTGTAACACCAAAAATATATATATTGGTGATGATAGATCTCTTAATGTTGTAGGGACTGGAACTGTTCATCTAGACAATGGTCAGTTTAATGATGTATTATGTGTTCCAACCTTATCCTGCAACCTTCTATCTGTCTATCAGATAACTCATTCAGGTGAAGGTAAAATTGTTGAATTTTCACCTCATGATGTTGTAATCAAGGATCTAAAAGATCCTAAACAGATTCTAGCTACTGGTCTTGCTGATGATTCCAAAAGGTTGTATAAGTTTCACAACTTTGGGTCATCCAATCTTCCCTCAGTATTTGTTGCTCATAATGATGAAGTGAGCAAACTTTGGCATGAGCGATTTGGTCACTTAAACTATCGCTCCCTTCAGCATCTATGTAAAGAAAATATGGTGACAGGTCTTCCTATGGTATCTTGCAGAGATGGTGTTTGTTCCGGATGTGTACTCGGAAAACATCATCGGGACAGTTTTGACAAACGTGCCTCTTGGCACGCCTCAGCCCCTTTACAGCTTGTGCACAGTGATTTATGTGGTCCTCTTCCTGTTGCTTCATTCTCTGGCTGCAAGTACTTCTTAACTTTCATTGATGATTTCTTCAGACGCACTTGGGTATACTTCTTAAAACTCAAGAGCGAAGTATTTAACACTTTTTTGGCCTTCAAAGCCTTTGTTGAAAAACAATCTGGACATCAAATTCTTAAGCTAAGAACTGATAATGGTGGAGAATATGTTAAAAACACATTCATCAACTTTTGCACCGAAAATGGAATTCAAATGCAACATACTGTTCCATACACTCCACAACAAAATGGTGTAGCTGAAAGGAAAAATCGCACCTTAAAGGAAATGGCTAATTGTATGCTGCAATCTAAAGGACTCAGTCTTAGTTTTTGGGCCGAAGCAATTAATTGTGCAAATTATATAATCAATCGCACTCCTACTAAGGTTCTAGAGAATATCACTCCAGAAGAAGCTTGGAGTTCCATTAAACCAGATGTAAGTCACTTTCGTGTGTTTGGAAGTGAAGCATGGGCCCATATTCCAGATGAAAAGCATAAAGCTTTAGAACCTAAGAGTGAGAAATGTACTTTTGTTGGATATTCTGAAGATGTAAAAGGTTATAGACTTATTCCATTTAAGTCCAAAAATGTTATCATTAGAAGAGATGTAAAATTTGATGAAAATAAATCGGCCTGCGAGCCTAGTCCGGCGGATGTGCCACCTCTTCCTATCTCTTCTACTTTTGAAAACATTTCTTCTTCAGATGATGAAAGCGAGGATGATAATCCTCCCCCACCTTCTCAGGATCCTCAACTTCCAAGATGGGTCCGTGCTACTCGGGATGCAGCAGGTGATCTTGCCGGTGATCCTACAGATCAGCGACGTACACGTTCTCAGTTTGAAAGAGCCTCTTCTTTACTGGCTCAAGCTCCAGTAAATCATGATCCTGACACTTTTGCAGAAGCTTCAGGCCATCCACATTGGGAAGCAGCTATGAATGAAGAATATCATTCATTGATGACAAATGATACATGGGATCTTGTTCCTCTACCAAAGGGACGCAAACTTGTTAGATGTAAATGGGTTTACAGAACCAAGTATGGACCAGATGGGAAAGTTGATAAACATAAAGCTCGTCTCGTTGCTAAGGGCTTTTCACAGGTTGAAGGCATTGACTACACTGAAACCTTCTCCCCTGTTGCCAAAATGAACTCTATCCGCCTTGTTCTTTCCCTTGCTGCCTCTTTAAAATGGGAAGTCCATCAGATGGATGTTAAATCTGCCTTCTTGCATGGGGACTTGCAGGAAGAAATCTATATGGAACAACCCATTGGCTTCATACAAACAGACTCCAGCCTTGTTTGTCGACTTAAGAAATCCCTTTATGGCCTCAAGCAAGCTCCTCGGGCTTGGTATGCCAAAATGGATAGCTTTCTTTTAGAATCTGGCTTTTCTAGGTGTCATTCTGACAATACTGTCTACACCAAGAAAGTGGGCAACTCTCTTATCATCCTTGTTCTTTATGTTGATGATCTTATTCTTACTGGTAGTGATCCCAACCTTATAAACCATGTGAAGTCCAGCCTTAAAAAGAAATTTGAAATGACAGACTTAGGACACTTACACTATTTTCTCGGTCTTCAAGTCTTGCAATCCCAAGAGGGTATTTTCCTTTCCCAGTCCAAGTATGCTTGTGATATTCTTCGTCATTTTCACATGGAAGACTGTAAGCCAGCCCCTTCTCCCTTTCAGTCTGGAGTCAAACTTTCAGTCTCTTGTACTTCTCCTGAAGTTGATGCTACCTTATACCGTCAACTTGTCGGAAAACTCTTGTATTTAACCCATACTCGTCCTGATCTTTCCTTTGCTGTTGGCCTTGTTGCTCGTTTTATGCAAAACCCCCGTGAAAGTCATTGGAAAGCAGCTAAAAGAATACTTCGTTATGTTCGAGGTACAGTACAGTTTGGGATTCATTACAGTGCCAAAGCAGCTCCTCTGTTAGTTGGTTTCACTGATTCTGATTGGGCTGGTGACCCTGATGATCGGAAGTCTACTGCCGGTTATGTCTTCACTCTTGGTTCAGGACCTATTACATGGGCTTGTAAGAAACAGGCTGCCATTTCTCTTTCATCAGCAGAAGCAGAGTATCGTGGTGCCGTGGAAGCTAGTAAGGAAGCCTTGTGGCTTCGTCAGATCCTATCAGAGTTTGGCTTTGAGCAGCAGCATCCAACCACACTTTGGTGTGATAATCAAAGTGCCATTCAGCTATGCAAAGATCCAGTCCAGCATCAGCGCAGCAAACACATTGAACTACACATGCACTTCATCAGAAAGCTCATTCATGACCATGTTCTTGAAGTGCAATATTGTCCAACAGATGATCAGGTTGCAGACATCTTCACAAAGGCTCTCACAGAGGCGAAGTTCACTAAACTTCGATATATGCTTGGAGTTCAGGAAGTTGTCACTAAGGGGGGATAGGCTCTAGTGCCTCCTTCCTTCTCCTATTGTGTCATATTTGTAAATCCTTCAATCCTATCCCAAGTTGTTCTTAAGGGGGGATGTTAGGATATTCCGACACATAGGATATAGTTAAGTTCAACTTGGTCTAGTATAGAGTTAGGTTAGAGTTAGGTAAAGTGTGTTTCTTTACCGTTGTACATTTTGTAACTTACAATCCGACGGTCACGATATGTAGTGATCCGACGGTTCACTCTCACCTCGGTATTACCGACACTTGATCCGTGGCTTGACACCCGATTGGTCCATGAGTTCTATTTAAAGCGCATGGAGGGTCATTGTTCGGGTAATCCGTGCATGAGAGAAGCTTATGTAAATTTTCATTCTTTGATTAATAAATTGCCTGTAGTACCCACGTTGGGACAGGCCGTGGACTGTTTCCCTCCTTGCACTTTGAGGGTTTTAACCACGTCAAAAATATTGGTGTATTGATTTGAGATCTGGTTGTGAGCGGTGTCCTTTTGGTATTCTTTCTGAGGAACTTACCCTGTAAATTCCTACACCATTGTTATGCTCCTATACCAATAGCTGTCATATTTCATGATTGACTTTTGAGCTCTGTAATATGTTCATTCATTTCCTTGTTGCAAAGGTTTTCCATATTATCAAAAAATCAAAAAATGTAAAAAATGTAAAGAGGGTATACCCTAAAAGAAAAATCAAAAGGTAAAAAGAATAAAATGGTAAAAAAAAAGTTGAAAGAAATGAACCCCAAATAAAAGAAATGAACCCCAAATAAAGAAAGACTAGGAAAGTGTGCAAGTCCAAAATGCCACTACTTTTTATTTTCTGTAATAAGCATTGTGTGCAACTTATTAATTTATGCAACAACTGATAAATGGCCAAACAACTCAATCTTGACTAGTTCATTTTTGAATTTCATGTTTTAGAAATAGAGAATAAAGTCTGACCAAACTGTTTAATCTTGGCAAATAAGTAGATAGGTAGAGCAAATAAAAAGGAGCTCAACAGTTAAATCTGAGCCCTTGGATGTTATAAGTGCAAACTTAGGTAGGCTTACCATGAAAAGAAAAGAAAAGTTGATAAGGGTTTGCTAGTCCAAGTGCACCCAAAAGAAGAAAAAATGCTAGGCTAAAGTAGGCAAGGTAGGTAGATGGTGTTGCAGGATGATACTTGTGATTGATTGTATCTAAATATGTTAATCTTTATCTTTGTTACAAGTGTCAGGCGGACAGTATACTTGAAGCAACTCAAGCGAGGCAAGGTTGAATAACTAACTCCCCTTCATACTTTTCCCTAATCATTTACTAATTTCCCCCCTAAAATATTAAGAATATGTTCTTAACATCACCCAAAAAACCATTCATTTTATTTCATAAACTCATTTCCTTAAGTAAATCCCTACTTTACTTGGGAAAATACATAAGGTCACATATAAACCCCTTTTTCCCTTTAGCCTAAGTTTTAATGTAAAATTTCTAACATTATAACTTAGTGCTTTCATTTTCATAATCCATATTAACTCTAACTATTATTAAATAATTCCCATACAAACATTACCCTATCTCGTATTATGTAAATATAATAAAAAACCCCAAATAATATATATTCCCGCCCCGATGGTATATAACTATTATATAGTTAAATAGGGATTAATAGATTTATTTGAAATTTATTAATAATCTAAACCCCGCTCCGCAATCGGAATTAATTAGCCATCTGGGCTAACTAATAACCAACCCCGCGAACCAATTAAAACACCCTTGATACAATTAAAAACAGTTTAAATACACCGAGTCCGCATACAGTTAACTCCCCGCCATCTCCCAAGCCCGTCCGCCGTCCGATCCCTGCCCTCTCATCCGACGGTTGATAAACAATATCGCGACCCCCTTATCGCCGCACGTTAACTTGCGGGGGACCGACGGTTTTGCTCCCGTACCGCTGCCATGCGTCGCCCATCTAGGGTGCTTGCTCCCTCCCGGCCCGAAACCGCTCAGCCCCAAAAGCGGTGCAGGCAAAACTGCTTACCGCCCTCCGCTGACGTCATCTATCCTTTGCTGACATCATACACCACGTCATCTACCCTGTACTCCTGCCACGTCATCCGTCCTCTGCTGACGTCATCCGTACCACTTACGTTATCCTCCCGATCAAATCAAAAAAGCCCGCCAAAACTTTATTTTGTCAAATAAAAGGGTAAATTGTCATTTTTGCTATATTTTTCTGCATATCGCGCTCTGGTGCAAAGCAGCGTCCTGCCCCAGTTTTTTAGCCGCCACCTGACCAGAAAAGCTCCAGCAACAAGCTCGCGGCTTCAACCAACTTGCCATTTTACAATTTCTTCCTCTTTAACACAGTTTTAACCAACACCGAGGGACTTCCAAGTTTGCAAACAAGAGAAATAAAAAGAGATACAAGGATATTTGCTACCTAAACCAGTGGACCTTCAGAGACACAAATTGCCAGAGGAAAGATGATCAAAAGACACGTTAGCAGTTTTGTTTTACCAGACAGCGATGGGCAGGGGTCAAAACAAGTTAAAGAGTATCAGATCAGCATTAAAGAGTATCAGATCAGCATTAAAGAGTGGCAGATCAGAATTAAAGAGTATCATTTAACACAGGCATCCAGTGCAGAGTTATTGAAGAAGATAGTTGCAAACCGAATCCTGAGGCCTGCCTCCAGCACAACATCAGTTATCTTTTTCTATTTTCAAGATTAGCTGTTTCTATTTTTCTTGTAAAACTATTTTTATTTTAGATATTATCTCACAGCTGTTATGAGATATTTGTTTTACAATTTTGAGCATAAATACCCCCTCAAATGGAGTATTGACGGTGGATTTCCTAGACTCTGCTGTAATACTGAAATTTTGGAATAAAGAGCTGTCAGAATCAACTGTTGCATAGATTACTAGATGAAGAATTGAAACAAAGGACTTGTCACAGATTTCTTGAATCAACCACTGGATCAATAAGTCCTCTATATCTTGTGTTTTAAAGTTTTCTTAGTTTATTACCTCATTTGTGTTTCACAATCTGAATGATAAAGAAAAGATTTAATTTCATAATTTGCTTGATTGCACTCTGTTTTCAGTCTTTATTGTTCTCTGTGTTTTCTTCAGAATTAGGATAAGCAGTGAAATCTTAGTTGCTCCTATTTCCTGATTCTTTCATGTTGATTATTTGCTAAAGAATACTTAACTGCTCTTTATCAGTAATCATCCATTTTCTCTCTTTCAATAGGTTGAAGGATTCTTAATTGCCCTTCACCCAATTTGAGCCCATTCCATCTGTTTCAAGTCTTTATTGGTTCCTTGTTTGACTACCTTGCTCTGTGAAGCCATCCTCTGTTAAGAAACCAAATCTAGAAAGCCATCTTCTTTGACTCCATTAGCCCAATGGACTGAACTACTCTGTCTTACCTCTTTGTTCTATTGAATCTCACCACCCAAACTCAAACAAAACCCTTAAACTTCATAACTAGCCTAATATCTTTAAAAACAAAGTTAAATCATAAAGAGAGAGCCCTCTCTAGATACAGATTGGCTAGATTCTGTATCTAAAAGATTGGTCTATGGTTACCTCGGCCTCCTTTCCCTTTCTCACAACTTTGGGAAAACCTGAGTGATAACAATTTCTATACAAACATTTCCTTTTTACATCAAATATCTGTTGGACATTTAATGGTATGAAGGTTTCTGATTGAGCAAGTGTTGGTATTGATGTCAAACAAGGCTCAGCTTGATGATGGGGCTTCATTCCTGGGTGGTAGTGATGATATGCTATGTAGAGACATTGGTGCCATGTTTTGAGGCAACATATGGGCTCAGTGGATAATCGTACTTATTTCATTGGAAAGTGCTCTCGAAGATCTCTCCAACAGTATGCGAAAGTTCAGAAATGGAGTTGCAGTTTGAACGATATGGCTTGTTGGAGTTCAAGCTGATTCAACCCTTATGTAGTGAGGAATATTAGAGATCAGAGGTCCCGACAATTAGTAATCGGGGGATTCAAGGCTCAGTGCATGACAAAAGTGAACCATTGATTAGCGATTTGCGATATCGCATATCAGGGGTCCCAACGAATCACAATCGGCAATCGAAGGTTTTGAGGTGAAGCACAACAGTGATATGTGACATGCGATTAAGAAATATCGGCAATTGCAATATCAAAGGTCGACACAGTAGTGTATTGACACACAGCGGTGCATTGGCAATCAGCATTCGATGTTTCAAAAGTGACGCCAAGATTGATTCCTCTAGTATTAAATCACCGAGAGAACTAAAAACATTTTTACAAAGGAATACGCTGCAAAACCAAGCATGGCGGGCCTTTTTCTCTCTCCTCCAGGAGGACACATGGAGGTGTCTAGCTGGCTTCGATAAGGACAAATGGCAGCGTGAGAGAGGCTTTGATGAGCACACATGGCAACATTTGATTGGTTTTGATAATGCTAGGTGGTTGCTAACATCATCATGACATCACAATACAAAGGGACATGTGGTAGGTTGTTTCATGGTTTTAGATGGCCTAATGGGCCATATTCGGTGACACGTGTCACTGGTCAGAAGACACCATGTGGCATGTGATGAAATCACTTTGGAAATCAGTGATCGACGATCTTTGGTGGCTAGCATAACTGCATCACAAAGAATTCTCCGATAAATGGCCTCCTAGGGTATAAAGCGTCAGTTTTAAGAAACAAATGTGTAAGGGGACAACAAAGGAAATATAGCCCCCATTGAGGGTTTGGAGGCCTCAACACCTTAAGGATGAGTCCTTGGTCACAACCCTCGGTTCTATGAATGAAAACACAAAGAGGGGCTTATACATAAGGGGATGGGGACTATTGAAGTTCGTTGTTTTGTATGGATTTTATGTGTAAAAGCGTCGATATGGAAAAGGTTGTGATAATGTTCTATAGTGAAAATCCTCCATATAACAACAATACAAAGGTGTATTAAATATGTAGGAATCAACAGTTGTGGCTTTGAATGCAGTTTAGCATGGTTGATGGCCGAAGAACTCCCATGCACGCATTGTAAAGATAAATGAATAACATAGGTGCCATGATAATTTCCAGCTAACTCTCTGCAGACATAAATGATCATGGGGAGCTTCTGTGAAATATGTAAGGATAGTTGAGATTTAATACATAGCATGGAGTGTCTGCAATGAGATAGACAAGTTATCATCGCCCATTCCTCTAATCCTGAAGACAGTGAAAGCACAGGGGAAGTGTGTTTTAGCAAAAGCATGGAGTACTTGCAACGAGACAAAGAAGTGATCATTGCCCATTCCTTTGATCCTGAAGGCAGCGACAACACATGGGAAGTGTGTTTCAGCGAAAGAACGAAGTGCCTGCAACGAGACAAAGAAGTCATCATCTCCCATTCCTCTGATCCTGAAGGCAATAACAACACAAGGGAAGTTTGTTTCAACAAAAGCATGGAGTGCCTACAACGAGATAGAGAAGTGATCATCGTCCATTCCTTTGATCCTGAATGTAATGACAACACAAGGGAAGTGTGTTTCAGCAAAAGGATGGAGAGACATGTCAGTAGTACACATTTGGGCATATTTCATGATGATAGTGAGTACATCGAGCTAAGAGCAGCACAGGAACAAAATGGTGAACCTCCATTGAGCTAATTGGAAGAGAGAAGATGTGAGAGGAAGTAAGAGTAGATATGTGGGCTAATAAATTGGTGGATAGTGTTGCAAGGGTGGTGTCGTGTTGAAAACAATGGAGAGCCCTGAGAAGAGATTGCAGAACACAGAGAAATATGAAAGAGGAGCACTGCCACAAGTGTTCAGAAAGAAGAGTGTAGAAATTACATCTGCAAACAACGATTAGATGGTATTTTACTTGTAATATTATATGCCTATGTTTTCAGTTTGAAAATTGTATAAAAAAGTAGAACAGTGGCAATGACAGGTTGGTGCTTGAATACTTAAGGGGTTGGTGCCTCTTGGCAAGTTGGTGCTTGATGAAACAAAGGGAGTTGGTGCCTCTAGTGAGTGGGCTCTCACAAATAAACAAATGTAATTAAGTTGGAGCTTAAATTACATCATAAAACAAACAACAAATTGGTGGTTTTTTCCCTCTGGGTTTCCACGTGAAAACATTGTGTTAAACGTATATTTTACATGAGATTGTTTTTGAGTTTGTGTATCTAAAAGTTCAGTAATTTACTGGTTCATGAATTAATGCTCTCATATGAGAAATTACAATAAGAAAAGAAAAGTAACAGTTTCTTAAATTACTGATTCACCCCCTACCCCCGCCTGCCCCCCCTCTCAGCGATTTCTTATTCCAACAATTGGTATCAAAGGCAAGTTTCTTCAATAACAGTTTAACCACTGGAAGGTAGATCCTTAAGGAATTATGAATAGGAAAGAGTCAAGAAGTTTACTCGAGTAAGGTATTGGTCCTTGATGGAGCCAATTATGCATTTTGGAAAGTAAGAATGGAGACATATCTCATGTCCCTATTGGTAGATGTTTGGACCATTGTAATATTAAATTACAATGTCCCAAATATACCTCCTATAGATGTAGATAGAATGAAATTGTATATAAGCAAAGGCAAAGCCAAGCTTGCCATTCTCGCTGGTTTGAGTCAGTCTGAACTTGTGAAAGTCATGCACTGTAAGTCCGCTTATGAAATGTGGGAGAAGCTTAACCAGTGTCATGAAGGAGATGACAAAGTGAGATAAGATTTATAATAAATTATAAATAAGATAATGTAAGTATTCCATATCAAACCTGACATGATTATACGTTAGTTTGTTAATTAGATAATTGTATTTTTGAATATCAAGATAGAATAAAAAAGGAAAAACAGATAAAAGAAATGGGCTGATGCAAACACCCATAAACCAGGATCATAGAAGTGGTTATAAGTGGTTTAGTGTAAGGAGTTTGTTATTGGATGGCCTACATCATACATACCTTCCACATAATCGACAACACCCCTAAGAACCATCCTAACATTTCTAGTAACCAACCCCTGGTCCCACTGAGGTTTTAGACCAGTTGACCTCTAGAAGCTCTCATGTTATGGGCTTGACAACACCAGGAGGCATTGGATGCTCTCATGACAAGGTCTACCAGCGTCCATGGACTATTTTGCTCAGTGTTGTGCCAGTGTCCCCTGAATTTGAGCCTCTTTTTCAAGCCCAAAGCCCAGGTCACTGCCCATAATTAAATGAGACCTTCATAACAGAAAGATAACAAGGAAACAATGATGCAAATGCAAATACTTGAACAAGCCCTTGACTAGACCCCTACTAGCCATAACAGGAATTTCATCCAACATATCACAAATATGTAATCTACAGGTTTAAACAACATATCTAAGAATAGGGGTTTCATACTCATTTAAGAATCGTTAAGAAGCATTGAAGCCCCAACGCATTAGTTGCAGTTTCACCCATTAAGTCATAGATACATTGTTCATTCATTTACAAATAAAAACATGATGAGAGCCATACATAGCTATTGTCATAAAACATATACATAACCCACATAATAGCAATAAAAATATTAAGGAAATCACAACCATATGATCCACATATAAACGAGTATAATACTCATAGAAATACAGGGGGAAATAACCTCATATTAACGATGCAAAATCCAAATCCGGAATGAGATTACCACGTTCCACCCGACCATAGAATGGCTAAGCCAAATATCTCTTCATACATTCACCCTCGTGCCATATTCCAAGCATGAATGTGGGATCTCATAGTACACATCAATCCAAAACCATCCAAGGTTTCCAGAGGCCAACCACCTCAACCCATCAAACAATGATTCCACCTCACGATCGGACATCACAAAACCATCATTA
Organism: Pinus tabuliformis; assembly: GCA_031772625.1. Taxonomy (NCBI): domain Eukaryota; kingdom Viridiplantae; phylum Streptophyta; class Pinopsida; order Pinales; family Pinaceae; genus Pinus; species Pinus tabuliformis. Next base: position 460,333,885 of record CM062816.1, on the reverse strand, counting down.
GATTGGTCTCTACCCAAGTCTTCAGTGCTCCAGAGTGTTTGTTCCAACTTCCAACCAAGTCTTGTAGGACTAGTAACTCATCCACAACTTATCCGGGCTTCCAAAGCATTTGTCCAACCAGGGCTTCCATGACTAGTAACTCAACCCACCAAGGGCTTCCAAAGAATTTGTCTAACCAAGGCTTCTAGGACTAGTAACTCAACCCAAGCTGTTATAGGGCTTCCAGAGTGTTTGTCCAATCAAGGCTTCCAGGATAGTAACTCAACCCAAGCTATATTAAACATGAGAACCAACCAGGAAAAATAAAATAAAAAAATGAACCCACAACACCATAGTTATCTAGGAAATAGCAAGGCTAGGCAAATCCATTATCAATCCAGGCAACCTCCATGCCAGTGACAGATCATGACCAATAAACCACATGCATATGCCGTGCATGGCAAAATTAGTGAAGAAGACATACATGCAACTTGGTACCTGCAAGAAAAACCCGTTGTAGCTGTTGATCTCGATGTCCTTTTCTACTTTCCTGCTCTTTCTTCCCTTCTTGCTCCAAAACTCCAAGTATGCCACACCCTCCAAGAGTGCTCCCAAAAAACTCAAAGTGTCCAAGAGTATGAGAGAGAGAGAGAGAATAGAGAGAGAGCTCCAAAACTGAATTGACCAAGCTTAGCCACTGATCCTCAAAAGCCTTTTTATTAATGAGGCCTCTTTTTTATTCATTTTCAATTATTTTCTTCCATTTTTCTCCTCACATGCAACCTGTGACCTTTCCTCTTCCTTTTCTCTTGTTTTCCATTATTTTCATAAATAAATGTGCCAAAATGCCATTTTTCTTTTCCAAAGCCTTCGCCGATTTCCTTAGCCATAATAACTGAAATGAACACTCACTAGGATGTTTTTCCCACCATTCAACTTGGAATATGTGTCTCATGACCGTGGTCTTATATATTTTACATGAATTTTTAACCAGGGTTGTTACGCAGTGGAGGGCGGAGTCCTCGACCAAGCTATTTCATGCCCGCACACTGTAATGATTCACAAAGAATTTGCTAATGATGAATGTGAGATTGCAAGGGAATGGAGTTGCTTATCAGAAGTGGAAATAGCTAGTGAAATAGTAGACAAGGTTTTAGATGTTGGATACATGAGGAGAAAATTCAACTAGTGTATGTACACCACAAACATATACTAGCACATGAAAAATGCTACTAGGATGAGTCTTATTCAATTGTAATGAGGCACGAGATGAAATCATGTTGATGCTCGATGAAATTCAACTCATGACACAAGGACCAAAGATTAAAGTGAATTGAGGCACATTTGGAACTCCCCCCTGATCTAGACCGCTCAATAGGGAACAACAAAGAACCTATTGCTATTGAAGAATCAAACTCCCCAAAAATTTGTTAATGGTTTATGCTCATTCTCATTTTGTTTATTTTCCAAACTAGTTTTCCAATTATCAGAGCATAGTAGCTCTAGCAAGCCCTAGACCTCATGAAATATGCTCTATAATTTTGAATTTTAAAGACAATTGTAAGTTTTGGGTGCTCAAAGAATTTTGATTATGCCACTAGTCTAGTTTCTCTAGTGGTAGAACAATGCAAACCAATATGTATATTTTATTAGGATCTAAGAAATGAAATCACTTGCCCTTACCAAAATAAATAAATAAATTATAAACTTAATAAAAATAAATCTAGATTTAACCAATCTCTACTTTGATGGTTAAATCAGACACTAAATTGTTGTATGAGATTCTTTTGTTTATGGGGCAAGGGACTGACCTCTGCTCTAGCCAGTTATTTGATTACTAAAATCTACAAAAGCATACAAACTCTAGGCCCTCTAAATTTGACAATTATTTAATTACTAAAATATACGAAGGCAAACATGCTCTACCACTCTAAATTTAAACATATAACCTCTCAAGATAAAACACATGTTATTAATCATGTCAACAACCCACCTAATAGCACAGCCATTGCTTCATGATATAAAAAGTTGACCTTCATTTAAATTCACAAAGCAGTAGTTTGCTCAATTAAAAAACTTTAGAGACGGATGACTGTAAGTGAGTGTCTGCAAAAATGAAGAAAAGTAAGACACAGGTCTTTAAGTGAGAAAAATTAACAGGATCTTTCACATGGTAAACTGTGTCGTGACAGTCACTTCAAATGTCAATATTTGCCAAAAACTGCATTTTCATTTCTAAATCTTGCTTTTTGGGCAGCATTATGTTACAGCTAAGTTTGCTAAGATACAATCATGTGTTTGCACAGGTAATTTCTGAAACAATGCTATTCATACACGGGGGCAATTTCAGACTCCTGCTTCCTTCCCCAGAAGCATTTTGACGGCTTCCTGTGGTCAGCAATCTCGACTAACTAGCATTCACATATAAAACTACATAATGGATATGAAATCTTACGGCTTGCCCATTTCCAAATAAAATCTACTTGAATATGAGGAACCAGAGTATGGATCAGCTCCCAACAGCAAATCCACTACTTCTCGCATAAAAGGCCTCATGGCAGGTAGATGGCTGGTGCAGAGCACTGCTATTTTCAGCACCTTAATCATGCTCTCCTTGTAAATATCAGGTATCCTGCTATCTATCACCTCAAATGTGCTTTCTCTGGTAGAAATTCTACAAGAAATCCAGCGAACAATGTCCTTGTTCTCCCCAAAATCTGGCTCTATAGGTTGTCTGCCAGTCACAAGCTCCATCAGCACAACCCCGAAGCTGTATACGTCACTCTTTTCGCTCACCTTGTATGTGTAGGCATACTCTGCAAACCACAATCACATATTATCAGTTACTTTCATTCTTCTAAATTGTTAGCATGGCATTTGTTTTGGGCTACTCTAAAACATTACTGTGTTCAAGCCTTTTACAAAGTATGAATGATGGATTACCTGGAGCAATGTAGCCATGGGTGCCAGCAATAATAGCTGTAGAGTCTCCCCTTCCACAGGATTGAATGATTTTTGCAACTCCGAAATCAGCTAAGCGCGGCTCGCAATCTTCATCTAACAGTATATTACTGGATTTGACATCTCTGTGGACAATAGCAGGAACGCAGTCATTGTGCAAATAAGCCAATCCATGAGCTATTCCAAGCGCTATTTTATAGCGTGTCTGCCAATCCAATATTGGACCAGTTGTCTGATGCAGTCTGTCCCACAAACTCCCATTCTTCATGTATTCGTATACAAGGATGTGTGACTCTGTGCTAGAAATGCAGCAGTAGAGTTTCACTATATTTTTATGTCTGATAGAGCCTAAGGTTTCAACCTCCATCTTGAATTGTCGATATCTGAGTGCCTCTTTGCTGTGGTTAAGCATGGTGGCATTGTTGTTGGTCCGCAGCTGCTTTACAGCAATAACTTCTCCCTCTCTTAACTGTCCTCTGTATACCTTTCCAGATCCCCCACTGCCAATCATGTTCTCTTCCGTCAAGCAATGGAGAACGTCATCGTCAGTGAAGTTCAGTTTGTAAAAGGATTTCATATCCCAAGATAGGGCTTCCATACTATCTCGATCAGGGCTTCTGTACAAAAGGCAGCCGATAACAAGAATTAACAGTGCAGCTGCAGCGACAGTACACGCAATGATAAGTTTTATGTGGAATCTTCTTCTGGATGAAGAAGGGCATGGCCTCAGGAAATCTGAACTGACATTGTTTGCACATAGCCCAGGGTTTCCAGAAAAGCTATGGTTTCCTGCCAGGTAAATTAGCTGCGCTGGCACAGGCCCTGTTAACTGATTGTTGGAAAAATCAACCAAGCTGAGCTTCAATGAAGAAAGGCTCGTTGGAATCTGACCACTGAATTGATTGTTGGAGAGGTTCAGAGAATTGAGGACTTGTATGGATCCCAATGATGCAGGAATAGTACCCTTCAGTGTATTTCCAGCAAGGTTTATTTCGGCAAGAGCCCCGCAGAGCCCTAATGTTTGAGGTGTAGAACCATAGAGCATGTTATGTTGCAAATGCAGACTGTTCAGCATGCTCAAATTTCCAATTTCAGCAGGCAATTCACCAGAGAGCCTATTATTGCTTGCATCTATTCTAGCCAAGAGCAGTGCCTGCCCAATTTCTGGAGGCAAGCTTCCTGAGAACTGATTGTTTTGGATGGAGAGTTCAGATAGATTTTTGGCCTTGCTGATTCCATGGCTTATTTCCCCCTCAAAACTATTGAAACTCAAATCAATTATGGTTGCATGGGGTAATCCCCAGACACCAGACGGTACCGTGCCTGTCAGATTGTTATTGCTTACTCGAAAGCGAATCAGCGTTGAACAGGCCCCATATGATTCGGGAATCCCACCTGTAAAGAAATTTTGTAGAACAAGAAAGTAAACCAGTTTACCCCTTTTACATATATCAGGGGGCAACATTCCCGTGAGACCATTCGTTGATACATCTATGGTAGTGAAATCAGACAAACTACCAAGGTTTTGTGGTATTGGACCAGTGAGATTATTCTCGTACAAAGATAGATCTGCCAGATGTTGGAACTCGCCAAACTCATTGGGTATTTCGCCTGAAATGTTGTTTGTATAGAGGTGAAGAGACTGTAAATTGTTCAAGCTTGCAAGCTCGGACAGTGTCCCATTGAGCGAGTTCTTAGAGGCATCAAATAACCTCAAGGACGCGAGGTTTCGAAACCCTGAAGGGATCTCTCCTGTAAGATAATTATCATAAAGTTCCAAATCATATAGCTTCGTAAGCTTTGTGATTTCTTTTGGTATAGTTCCTGTTAAATAATTGTAAGAGAGCTCTAGCAGTCCAAGCTCTGTCAGATTGGCTATGTAAGGCGAAATGGGTCCTGCCAGGCTAATGTTGGATAACTGCAATCGATTTAGGCGCTTTAAGCCGAATATTTCTGTGGGTATTAAGCTCTGAGACAGAGGATTATCATTTAAGTTCAAGGCAGACAATTGAGTCAGAGTTGTAACAGAAACAGGGAACTTACCAGTAAAATTGTTAATCGACAAGTCCAGACTTTGCAGGGAGCTGAGTGCGGAGAAATCAGGCAAACTTCCCGCCAATGAATTGGTTGTCAGATTTAATGTCTCCAACTGACTGCAATTATTCCAAACCCCATCTGGAATGTTTCCATACAGAGAATTGTAACCCAACTGAATACCCTTCAATGCCTTTAGCCCACAAATGACAGAAAAAGGAACAGGACCACTGAGTCTTCTTCTTTCCAGAATGATTTCTGTGACTGAACCGTTTGTATTGCAGCTGATTCCATTCCACTGACATGGAGAAGAAGCAGAGCTCTCCCAGTTGCTCAATGCATTCGTTGGGTCTTGGAGATTTGCCTTTACAGTAAGTAGAATTTGAATTTCATCCACTTGGGCATTATGCTGGGATAAACAAACGATGAATGCAATAAGCAAGGGAAGAAGATTGCTGGGAATGGCCATGGGAGAGAATTTGGGGATTATTCCCAGGAATGCATCATTGGTTCTTCCGGGGCAATAATAGGTTTATTTGTACGGGGCCTTGAGTTCCACCCACCCAATATGGTATGGGATTACGTAGACCATTTCGGATACGCAGCTGCGCCTGCCACTTGTTTGTTTATCTTTCAGCCGTCTCTGGCATGAAGTCAAATCCCTTGAAAGCCTATCATTTTGTATGCGGCCAAGAGTTTCCTGCGACGAAGCCATCCTGATTAGGGCTCGTGTTTTAATATCACTATCCGTAAACGCATTAACTTTTTTATAGAGTTGGAAATAGGAATTTCCAGCGAATTCCACCGACTCCAATTATTAGAATTCGTATACCATACGTCTACGCCCACTGATTTATGTTTCAGTCGCCTCCACATTGGAAGTCAAATCTTTATAACACTTCAGATCTTTATAATGTATATAGTCTTTCTTTTATTTTTTAATCTTACATAATCATGACCCAGAAAGAAATATTTTAATAAACTATTCTTTTTCTTTAAAGATTTATCGTCAATCATAATTACTTGATATAATAAACATTATATATGCATTAGTACTGCTTTCAATTCGTATTAGAGAATAAACATTACATCGAGATATTCTCAATTTTTATATCGATAAAATGAAAAGCTTCATCTCCGGATACAAATGATATATAAAAGAGTGAGATTTGCTAATAAAAAGGATGTGATATTATTTTTTATCTAAAAATATAATGCTAATGTGATATCATTTTGTATTTAAATTGTTTTAATATTTTTTAAATGTAATGAATTAAAAAAATGATACATAATTAAAATTTGAATAAAGAAATGAAATATAACATAAGTTTCAATATAGATTGCAATATATTAGGTTAATTAGTTTCAATTCATTTAAAATTTTAAAATAAATGAATATATATTAAGTTAATTAGTTTCAATTTATTTAAAAATTTAAAATAAATGTATAAAATACATATAATAATTAACAATTAATATAATTTCTTCCCTGGTGTAATATTAAGATTTTTTCTTTTATTTATAGATAACAAACACTTTTTAAAGTCCTCTCAATAATTTGCTTATAATATATGTATAATATTAAATATTAATTATCTAACAAATACATTTTCATTTCAATGCATTAGTAATAATACTAGTTATTACAATTTAAACATTAATACATTTTATCATAACATTATAACTTTGTCAATAAAATCATTTAGATGTATTTATGTTTTTGTTTAGTTTATATTTGTGAAATTGTTCAACTGAATAGAGTTTTGAGATGCTCCCATATAGAAAGCAAAGTGATCCATTTTAGCTTCCAATATTCAAATTTTTAATCAAAATATAAACTTTTTGAAATTATGATTATTCAATGGAAATTCGTAATTATAAATTTGCAATTATTTAAGATTTAGATGAGATCTTATTTTAATGTGAGAAATACTATTAAAACACAAAAATTATTATTTTTTATTTAAACCAATAAAAAAAATTGTAAAAAGAACACATTGTTCTTTTATATTAGTATTTTTATCTCGACTTATAAAAAACCATGATTTGATAATAAACTTTTTTATATTAAAAATGAAATTGATGAATTTGATTACTTTTATTTTAACCTTAATACACTAATTTGGAACTGTAAAATATACTGAATTGAAATTTAGTTTTTACATTAATTTTTAAAATAATATAATAGAAAATAATAAATATGCTTAAACATTAATTTAAGCTGTGCTTTGCATGGTATTGATTTTGTTTCAATGAAATTATATTATAATTTGCTCGCAATAATCATTTCTCCATAATCGAATTTTTTAATTGACAAAAGGCAATAAGTCAAGTTGTTGGCGATCAGAATCTGATTTAGGCAAGGGGGTCTTCATGTTGGCTGGAAAGAAGGCGCATTCCATATTCTCATTATAATTGCAGGTGGCCACTTTGACTGGAAAATTAATTTTAAATATCACGAGTAAGTGTTATGTTTTACAATCCACCTGTTATGTTTTACAATCTACTTTACCTTTCACAGAAACTCTGGTTTCCACTTTTTCTCTATACAGAAGCTCTGGTTTATCACGTTTCTCAATCGTGATTTTCATGCTAGAGTTACGTGCAAATGTATTAATTTTATAATAATATGTTAATGTTTTTGTTTCTAGAGTTATTTAATTAATAATATTGTTTTTTAAATAGTAGGAAATTTATTTTTAATTAGAATATTAATTATTAGTTATTATTTTTTGTAGACTGATTTATTATTGTTAGAAAATCAGATTATCTAAAAATATTTGGTGAAGAGCATTTTTGCTAGAAGTTTTTAGGTATCTGGTTCTTGGGTCGTTAATCTATTTGTTCAAAAATAACCAAACAAAAATAATCTCAAGACATACTCAAAACCCAAATTATTTATATATTAATAAAAACTAAAATATTTACTATATATAAAAATATTTTAATACAAATATTTTAATACAAATATGTAATATATATATATAACTATAGACCACCCATAAATAGTTTTTCTTGGACTATCCCACTGCATTATGATAATTTTTCAGTTATATAATAATATAGAAAAAAATTATAATTAAAAATAATTTGTTTCACTTATAATATAATATACCACACCCCACTTGATTATACATTAATGTTTCTAGTCAATTAATTTCCATATATTGTTCTATATAAACAGAAACAAACATCGTTAGTTAATTATGCCAAGCACCATTTATAGCATAAAGCATTTAAATTAACTTACACCAGCATAAACAATGATTCATAAAATGTGAATGAGCACAACTATATAAATATTCAATATACTTCCTCGGAAAAAATATCGTGAAATGATAGGGTTTGTCTCCTGTATATGGATCCATAACCAATAATTTGAAGCATACTTAAATTTTTTAAGTTATACTTTGCTTAATATTGTTGCACTTACATTGGAATAAGCCCAAGTTCATCTTGACTGGAATATAAAGTATTAATATTTAAATTAACGCATTTAAGGGATTTCTTTTCAAAATCAAATGTTTTTAACCTTTTGAAAATATAATCGGTAACTAGTTTCCTCGTAATACTGTTTAGTGAATAAGTAAGCATTTTAATTACTGTTTAGTGAATAAGTAAATATTTTAATTTATTTCTAAAATAATTTGGTAGATTATACGTTAATAGAAGAATTTATGTTAGATTTAATGTTTATTTTAATTAAATTAATAAAATTAGTTAAGGTCATTTAAGGAATTAGGGGAATGTGGAAATGTCAAATGAAGATTTCACTTATTAGAGAGTTAATGTATAGTTACTTTTTGTTTTAGAGATAAATATTTTATTTGGGAAAAGAGAGCCAACAGGTTAGAGAAGTACTTGAGACAAACAAGAAAGAGGAGATGAGAAATTGTTACCTTGAATAAGATGTTGTTAAGGTAAGGCAAGACGCTGCCAATTGGGGTATTCTTGAGTTAGATTGTAGGCCAATGGAAACTCTAACACAAACTCGTAAGTCTCTAAGTTCCTGGCTCGACTTGGGTGGTCTTGATGCATGAGAACAAACCTTACTCGATCTTTGTCCAAGAAAAAATGTTTTGAAGGGGAAATTGGCAGGGGAAATTGGCTCAGGCAAGCTTTGTGCTCTATGGTTGTGAGGAACATTCTTATAAAAAATTATTTTTCATACCTTAATGGCCTCCATATTTAAGTCAAATCTTCCTAATGTATAATTCTAATTATTTTTTTATCATAGATATAGAAATTTTAATTTAAAAAAATAAATAAACAATTCTTTTCTTTAAAGATTTATCATCAATAATAATTACTTAATATAATAAACATTACATATGCATTATTACATATTAGAGAATAAATATTAGATAAAGTATGATATTCTCAATTTTATATTGATGAACTGAAAAGCTTCATTTTATGACATAAATGATGAAATGAAAATTTTCATTTTATGATACAAATGATATATATAAAAGAGTGAGATTTTCTCATGGAAAAGATTTCATATCATTTTGTATTTAAAAATTTTGCGTTTTTTAAGTGTAATTAATTAAAAAAATGATATATAATATAAATTTCAACAAAAAAAATTGAAATATCACATATGTTAAAAAAAAATGTATTTTTTTTTAAGTGTAATTAATTAAATAAATGATACATAATATAAGTTTTAGTAAAAAAAATGGCATCTACATAAGTTTCAATATAGATTACAGTAAATATTATGTTAATTACTCTCAATTTATTTAGAAGTTTAAAATAAATGGCGTAAAACACATGTAACAACTAACAATTAATATAATTCCCTTAACTATCTAATATTAAGACTCTCTTCTTTTATCAATCAATATAATTTCCTTAACTATGTAATACTAAGACTTAGCTTTTATTTATGGATAACAGACACTTTTATTTATTTAAAATCCTTTCAATACTTTGCTTCAATAAAAATATTATATATTATTGGTATAATATTAAACATTAATCATCTAGCAAATACATTTTCATTTCAATGCATTAGTAATAACACCAGTTATTACAATTTAAACATTGGATACATTTTACCATAATATTATAACTTTGTTAATAAAATCATCTGGATGTAGTTATGTTTTTGTTTAGTTTATATTTGTATAAATGTTCAAGTGAATAGATTTTTGAGATGCTACAATATAGAAAGAAAAATGATCTATTTTAGCTTTTAATTTCCAAATTTTTAATCATTGGTAATTATAAATTTGAAATATAATTTTTTTTGCAATTATGATTACTCATTGAAATTTGTAATTATAAAATTGTAATTATTTAAGATTTAGATGAGTTATCTTGTTTTGGAATTAGAAATACAATCAAAACAAAAAAATATCTTTTTTTTTTTTTTTCCATTTAATTCCAACCATAATATTTGTATTCCTTTATTTAAAATAAAGAAATATATATATATATATATGTGTGTGTGTGTTTTTATCTGGACAAAATTATAAATGGATTAAAAAACTATAATTTAATAATAAACTCTTTTGTATTAAAAATGAAATAAATATTTTTATTAATTTTATTTTAACATTATATCTCATATTTGAAATATAAAATGCATTTGAGAGAAATTTAAATTCCAAAATAATATAATAGGAAAAAATAAAATATGCTTAAACATTAATTTGCTAGGACATGCTTTGCATGACCTTGATTTAGTTTCAATGAAATTATCTTTAAAAGCCACTGAATTCATACATGTGGAGCCCAATTTACCAAAAGAATCCATAGTTATCCTATTGTAATTTGGTTGCACAAATCATGTCTCCCTAACTCAAATTTTTAATTGACAAAAGGTGGTAAGTCAAGTTGCTGTTGATCTGAATCTGATTTAGGGGCCGGGGGTCTTCATGTTCGCTGGAAAGAAGGCGGATTCCATGAATTCATTATAATTGCAGGTGGCCTCTTTGACCAGGAAAATTATTTTTAAATAATATCGAGACATGAGTGAGTGTTATATTTTACAATCCACGTGTTAGGTTTTACAATCTACTTTTCTCTCCGCAGAAACTCTGGTTTCCGCTTTTTCTCTATACAGACGCTCTGGTTTATCACGTTTCTCGATCGTGATTTTTTTGGTAGAGTTACGTGGAAATGATTATGTCCATTTTGATAATATATTAATGTTTTTCTCTCAGAATTATTTAACAATTTTGTTTTTAAATAATGTGAACTTTATCATAATTTAATTGTTAATTTAGATATAGAAATATTAATTATTAGTTATTATTTATCAATGTAAGTTGATTTATCATTATTATTTATGGAAAATCACGTCATTTGGAATTACTCAGAAATGAGGCAGGTTTTCATTATTGTTAGAGGTCTCTAGGCCTTATGTCGTTAACCTAATTGCCAATGCAGGTTGACTCATCATTATTATTCATAGAAAATCACACCACTTAGAATTACTCGGAAATGAAGCAGATTTTCACTTTTGCCAGAGGTCTCTAAACCTTGTGTTGTTAACCTTGTTGTTCGAGAAAAACGAACTCTTGGCAAAATAGAAGCCAAACCCAAATTATATATATATATATATATATATATATATATATATATGTTAATAGAGAGTAAAATATTTACTATATATAAAAATATTTTTATAAAAATATGTAATATATATAAAATTATATTAAAACTATTTTTATTTGGGTAAAAGCTTGTCTTCTTCGGACATACGGAAATAGACGACTCATGACACAAATGTATAAAGCCGACCTTTATGAACCCCAATAAGAAATTTTCTTTGAATACCAATAAAATTGTAATCATTTTTCTTATAATATATTAAAAACTTATAATTAAAAATAATTTGTTTCACTAATAATAAATAATATCTCTTTTCTAACTTTTCTAAATAATGTAGACAATTCACTGTACACTTATGTTTCTAGTGAACTAATTTCCTCTATTGTACTATCTAAACATAAACAAACGTCATTAGTTAATGTTGTAGTCTAACCAAACTCTTAATTATGCCAAGCACCATTCATAGCCTGACGTATTTAAATTAGAACTTACACAAGCAAAAAACAATGATTCACATCAAAAACTAATATAAATTAAAACTATAATTAAAACCATTAATTAAAATTAAAATTAAATTTGAATTAATTATCATCGGTGAATTCACTCTTTTTAAAAAATTGGTCGGCTGCCATTCATTTCCAATTCTAACTCTCACTTTTATTTATTTACACTATTGAGTTTTCACTTCTTCACTCATGATACATTTCCAATTCTAACTCTCACTTTTATTTATTTACACTATTGAGTTTTCACTTCTTCACTCATGAATCTGTCGGTGATAATAAACCATGAAAAATGGTTCAAATATGGATTCCAAAAATTTATATGCTATGACTCCAAAAAATAACACCACATATAATATAAATCACAGAAGCCTCAAATCAATAATTAATTTAAATATTAATACTTTTTATTCTTGTTAAAATAAACTTGTGCTGATTCCAATATAAGTGCAACAATTTTAGGTAGCAAGTATAACTTTAAAAAATTCATATTTTAAAAATTTGTAAGTTACTCCATAAATTAATTGTTACTAAATTTGATTTAATGTCATGTTTTAATTATTAATTTAATGAAGGATAATAATACCTAATATTTGCCTACGGGGCTTTGGATTGACGGTGAATGGGTGCACTGTTAAGGCACTCCTTGCGATAGGTCACTGGTTCAATTCCCCGTGGGTACTTAGTTTAGTCTTAACCTAGAAAAAAAAATAATACCTAATATTTATTAATCATTTTAAATTAAACTAATATGTTTCTAATTAAATTAATGATATTTATTAATCATTATAAACTAAATTAATATATTTCTAAATTAAATTAATTTAATTATAAGATGGAAATTATAACTAAAGTGAATGTTTGAATTATTTTTTTTTCCTTTCTAAATACTAGACTTTAATTAATTCATTATTAAATATTATTAATTAATTTTTAATTTTAGAATTGAGATTAAATTGAATTAAAGTTTTAGCTCCAATTTAAAATTAAATTAAATTAATTTTAATTTGAAAATTTTCATAAAATTTTAATGTTTATAAATTTTAAATTAATTATTTATTAAATATTATTAATTTTAGAATTTAAATTAAATTAAATTAAAGTTTTAGCTTCAATTTAAAATTAAATTAAATTAATTTTAATTTGAAATTTGAAATTTATTTATGATTATTGTTTAAAATATTATAATAATATTAATGATTTTGCTTATTATTAAAAATATTTTAACAAATTTTAGGGATAGTGTATTATAAGGAATACCTAGAAAGGTCAAATTCATCGATAAGATGACAGGTAAGGAAGACCTAGAAAGGTCAAATTCATCGATAAGATGACATGTAGAAACTAGGAGAAGGTGGAATCACGGGTTAGAGTGGGAATCCTTTATCACTAATTTTCCAACCTTTATCGCAGTTAAGGTTATTAGGGTGTTTTCCTATTTCGGTAACTTCTCTAAATTTTCTATGGTGATAATGATCAATCTTGGCCACCACACAGGGGTTCTCAATATAAATATGATGATTGGTTCTACTGGAGTGCTCGGCCAAAGTTAGAGTGGGAATCCAATTATCATTAATATTCCAACCTTCATCATGGTTAAGGTTGTTTGGGTGTTTTCCTATTTCGATAGGTTCTCTAAATTTTCTATGGTGATAACGATCAATCTTGGCCGCCACATAGGAGTTCTCAATACAAATATGATGATTGGTTCTATTGGAGTGCTCGGCCAAAGCTGAGGTCTTGGACCAGTTATGTTTAATGTCAGCGACATGCTCTTGAATCCTAGTTAAGATTGATCAACCCGTCTCACCAATGTAGGATTTTCCACAAGAAAAAGGAACCAAATAAACCCCTTTATGGCATTTAGGATCAATCAGATCGTTTACCGACATTAGGCAGCTACTAATGGTGTTAATAGGCTTGAAGGTGGTTTTTATATTGTTTTTCTTTAGAATATGCGTAATTTTATCAGTGGTGCCCAATATGTAGGGGAGGTGGACCTTACCCGCATAATCATCCCTTGGTTGTTTTTTTTAGGATTCTCTGCCTTCTTGAAAGCTTTGATCCCTTGGTGTCATCTATATCCATTCTTTTCAAAAATACTCATGAGATGGTCCTTCTCTTGTTCAAAATGATCATCATCTGAAATGCGAACAACCCTGGTTGCTAGCATGTTGAGAACCCCAAGTTTTTGAGCAGGATGATGGTGAGAGCTGGCATGAAGGTAATGTTTTGTGTGGGTCTTCTTACGATAGACCTGGTGAGATATGGAGCCATCTTGGTTTCTCTTGATAAGGATGTCAAGAAAGGGCAGGCTGCCATTCTCTTCCACTTCCATTGTAAACTTGATAGAATGTGATTGACTGTTGAGGTGCTTTAGGAAAATATCTAAATTTTCTTTTCCATGAGGCCAAATAATGTAAGTGTCATCAACAAATCTTTTCCAAAGTTTAGGTTTTAATGGGGAGGATTCAATGGCTTTAGCTTCAAAGTCTTCCATGAATAGATTGGCAATGATGGGAGACAAAGGTGATCCCATAGCTACACCACAAGTTTGCTCATATATGTCATCTTTAAAACTGAAAAAGGTAGATTTCAGATAGATTTCTACCAATTTAGTTGTGTCAGGATCAGTGATTTTATGGACGACTTCCATGGCTTCATCTATGGGAATGTTAGTATATAGAGATTTTACATCAAAGCTAACTAAGATGTCATGCTAGTCTAGCTTTATTTGTTTGATCTCATTGATGAAGTGATTGGAATCTTTGACAAAGGAACTGGTGTTCCCTACCATGGGTTTGAGTTTCTTAGCAAGATATTTCATGAGATGGTAAGTAGGACCTCCAATGGTGTTGACAATGGGTCTTATGGGGATACCTTCTTTGTGAATTTTAGGGGCTCCATAAATCCTAGGTGTGTAGGGATTGGTTTCAATGAGATTTTTAATGTTGTGTTCTTTGCTAGATTTTATCAAGTTATTTACATTCCTAGAGATCTTTCTTATGGGATTCTTCTTTAATTTAATGTAACAACCACTATTGGTCAGGTGATCCAACATTTTCTCATTATAATCATTTGTGTTCATTATGATAGTCGCTCCACCTTTGTCATCATTCAAGACCACAATATTAGGGTTTTGGTTTAGGGTCTTGAGATCCAGATATTCTTATTTGGAGATGTTGCTTCTATACATTTAAATTAGCGCTAAGTACATTCAAGGATTTTTTTCAAAATCAAATGTTTTTAACATTTTGAAAATATAATCTACATCCTTTGTAAGTAGTTTCCATATATCTATAATATAATATTTTTTAGTGAATAATTAAATATTTTAATTTACTTTTATAAGTAATTTGGTAGGTTATAGGTTAATGGAAACCCTGATGTAATATTAGATCTGAATGTTTATCTTAATTAAATTAACAAGATTGGTAATCATTGGAAGGTGGAAATGCTAAATGAGGATTTCACCTATCAGAGAGTTAATGGACAGTTACTCCTCTCCCTAGACATAAATATCTCACTTGGGATAAGAGATCCAAGAGGGTAGAAAGGAACCTAAGGAAAACAAGAAATAGGAGACGAGAAATTGTTACTTTGAACAAGACGTTGTTAATGTAAGGTGGAATGTTGTCAGTTGGGGTACTTCTGAGTTGGATTGTTGGCCAGTGGAAACCATAAGACAGACTTGTGAGTCTGTAAGTTCCTAATTGGACTTCGGTGGTCTTGATGCCTAAGAACAAACCTTGCTAGGTCTCTATCCAAGAAAATTTGATCTGGAAATTGGCTTGGAGGGAGCTTTGGTGGGATACCATGCACGATGGTTGGGAGGAGCATTCTCCCTTCCCTAGTGATTTCTTGTGGCGACCTACCTGACCGTGAATAGATAAGTATCTTTGTAAATTTTCTATAGGTTATGTCTTCTTGTGAATTGTTTTTTTTTTGTTGTTGGAGAATTGTTTTGTAACTGGTTTCTCTAAATTATTTCTATGAATTGATTCTATAACTAGTTGTAGTAAATTTTCTTTGTGGAAAAACCAAAGGCCTGGTTGAAAGAAGGAAACAAGGTGAACAATGATCTAAAGAGGCTTGTCATAATGGTCAGAGTGTAAACTAGAATAGCTGTAGGCCAAACAAAATAAATAAGGAAACTCACTTTTTGAGAAACTATTATTCTTGTGTCTTTCACTTGAATGATTGTATGATGGGTGACGTATTAGAAATAATGTTTACAAGCATTAAACACTAAGGAACTTGATATTCGCTTATGTTTGTATATAACAAAAGAACCTAGGTCTAAGGACTAGTTCCAAGTCGGCGTTGACTTGGATCAGCTAGCCTGGCACCATCCCTAAATTATTTATGAAAGCAGATAGATTTTGGGAATAGAATCCTTTCCAACCCCAACCAAATAAATGTTGTTATCTGTATGTAATTGAAGAATGTAAATACAAATAAAAGTATAAGTTTACTTTCCGATATTAAAAGAGCTATATGAGGGTTAGATCCTCGAGCAAGAAAATAAATGATACTATGAAAAACATAATCATTATAATGTGTATGAGTTAGGAAGAAATAAAAAAGAATTGAATATAGGTTGCACGCAAAAACTAGAGGAAAAATTCCATGGAAAATATGTTAATTTTTATTTAGCAACCTGCAAAATTTCAACAGAGATAATCAAGAAGATATAAAATCAAATTCCAACATTTATAGGATATTGGATAGCTAAAGTTTGACTTTCAACTCCATCAAAGACACACAATGTCAACTCTAGGCATCTAAGTATTTGCATAATAGTGTTGATGCTTTTTTTCTAAATATCAAAGGCTAAGGACCATGCTAAGTTGTTTGAAAGTTTTAATTCATGTATTAAAATAGGGTACCACCATAAGGAATGTCCATTCAAGGATAGGCCAAATTCGAGAGCTTAGTCTTACCAATTAAGATGGTATTTAATCACCTTCAATCCTTCCAAGTACTCTATAAGCAATAAAAGTTCCCTTCACCTTCACCTAGTCTAAAAATAAGAATAAGAGTTTCAAAAGTGATACTTGTCCAATAATTCTTTCTTAGGGGGTTGCTAACTACCTATAATTCCTTAAAAACACCTTCAAAGTTCCATTTCCTTCCATTTTGTTTAGAAAATTATTTTTGACAGAACACATTGGATTGGATATGTGTCTTTATTCTTCATGCCTCCCTGGTTTCTATGGTCTAAGTGTAACTTTCTCCCAATTATGTTATCCTAGAGAAAGGGAAACAAAGGTTTATTTATCCATTGGTAAGCACTAGTTGACAAGACATAATATAAATAATACTACATTTGGATGGATACTATGACTTTTATACATATCTAAAATTGTTGGAAAATATAACTAGGTTCAGTCTTCATTAATGTATTTGAGTCGTTATAAAATGTACTTGTCAAAAGAATAAAGATTTTTTTATTATTATTGTATCAATGACTTATTAAAGAATGGGTTTCATGCTTGGGTCATCATTATATTAGTCAAAGTCCCCATTGTGGACACCTTGGATTAATATTAAGTTTATATAGTCATTATACATTCAAAGAGACCATTCTTGGGATTTTGAATCATATTAGAAGGTTTATTATTGAGTCAAATATAATTTATGTAACCTCCACACCAAGTTGGTCTAGAAGAGATCAAGTTTGCCTAAGGACATCAGTTCGAACTCACTTGGCTCCTATAAATAGAAGGAAATCGAATTCATTTGGAGCATCTCATCTCAAGCTAGTTTGATATACCCAAGGGAGATGGAGAAGTACAAACTGGGTCTAAGGAAGAAAAAAGAAGTGAGAATTGGGTCAAGTCTAAGAGGAATATGAAAATTGAAATTTTGGAGCCTATCTCTCTCTGTTTCATGCCCTAGTTTGGGAGATTGAAGTCTTCCAAGTTTTGTTGTTGCCTGATGCTGGAAGCTGCTGCATAGTCGAAGTTGATGGGAATGAAGTGTTCATGGAAAGAGGTTGAAGATCTGGGAGGCTGACTTGGTGTGGAGGAAGGTTTGGTCTTTTTCTAGGGTGAAGAATCTCAAAGAATATTATTGAAAGGAAGAGAATTTTTTACTAGGTTTTTCCCTCGAGGGGGGTTTTTCCCTAGCATAGTGCCTACATATTATGTCTCTGATTTTGTGATCTTCATACATACATAATATGGTAATTTTTTGATGAAAGACAAGATAATAAATAAGTAAAAGAAGCCAACATAACTCACAAGTAATTATCAAGTAAGAGGAATCAAAGCCTAATATACTTGCCTTGATTTCCCAACATGGTATTAGAGCTAAGGTCAAGAAAAGTTTAAGATCACTTTGTTGGCATGGATTCTCCCTCTTTGATGAACTACATAAGAATCAGTATCAACATAACTGGAAAATGGATCGAATTTGCACCTCAAAAACATTATATATGTTCCATGTTTGAAAAAAAAATTCTTTATATTTACTGTTTAGAAGATAAAGGGGAAAGAGTTGCTTTTGTTGATGGAAAATTATTGGTTTAGGGAAAAGAATCTAGCATTGATAAAGCTATGGTTATTGGAGTTCATGAAGGAAGCCTTTCTAGAGTCATTACACCACCTCCTTAAGCTTTGGTTCATATGGAAATCAATCCCATTGAGCTATAGTATAGGAGGTATGGGCATCTACATTATAAGGTCATCCCTACTCTTAGTCAATTGGTTCATGGTATCCCCAATATGAAGTTATATCGTGAAGGTGTGTGCAAGGGATGCTCTTTGGAAAAACATACAAGAAAGCCATTTCTGAATATTGAAACGGTCTAAAGAGATATTAGACCTCATCCATTATGATGTGTGTGGACCCATGTCTGACAAATCACTTGGTGGTCATCTCTACTATGTAACATTCATTGATGGCAATTCTAGAAAGACATGGATCTACCTTATAAAAAAAATGGATGAAGTATTTGATAAGTTCAAGGAGTTTAGGTCCGAATTGGAAACCCTAACTGAGAAACTCTAAGGTCAGACAATGGTGGGGAATACACTTCTAATGAATTGATTTCATATTGTAAGGACGTAGGGATTAAGAGGGAGCTCATTATTCCCTATTATCCTGAACAAAATGAATTGGCCAAAAAGAAGAATAAGTCAATTGAAGAAGGCATTCGAATTATGCTACTTGATCAATACCTACCAAAATTCTTATGGGGAGAAGCAACAATGACAACTATGTTGTAAAAACCCTGGTTAAAAATCCATGTAAAAAAAAATACAAGACCACGGTTGATGGGACATGTATTCCAAGTTGAATGGTGGGAAAAACATCCTAGTCGGTGTTCATTTTAGTTATTATGGCTAAGGAAATTGGCAAAGGCAATGACAAAGGCTTTGGAAAGGCAAAATGGCATTTTGGCACATTTATTTATGAAAATAAAGGAAATTAGGAGAAAAGGAAGGTGAAAGGTCACAGGTTGCATGTGAGGAGGAAATTGAAGGAAAATAATGGAAAATGAAGAAAATAGAGGCCTCATTAATAAAAAGGATTATGAGGATCAATTGGTAAGCTTGGTAAATTTAGTTTTTGAGCTCTCTCTCTCTATCCTCTCTCTCATACTCTTGGACACTTTGAGTTTTCTTGGATCACTCTTGGAGGGTGTGGATACTTGGAGTTTTGGAGAAAGAAGGAAAAGGAAGAGCAGGAAAGCGCAATAAGACATCAAGATCAGTAGCTACAACAAATTTTGTTTGTAGGTACCGAGTTTCATGTATGTTTTCCTTACTAGTTTTGACATGCATGGCATATGCATATGGTTTATTGGTCATGATCTATCACTGGCATGGAGGATTTCCTAAATTGACTGTGGATTTTCTTAGCCTTTCCATTTCCTCGATATCCATGGTGTTGTGGGTTCATTTATTTGTTTTTCTAGTTGGTTCTCATGTTTCCTTAGCTTGGGTTGAGTTACTAGTTCCTAGAGCCTTGGTTGGACAAACGCTCTGGAGCCCTGTAATAGATTGGGTTGAGTTATTAGTCCTGGAGCCTTGGTTGGACAAACACTCTAGAGCCCGGTGACAATTTTGGGTTGAGTTACTAGTCCTAGAGCCTTGGTTGGAACAAATGCTTTGGAGCCCTGGAAGGTTGGGATAGAGACCAATCTGATGATGATTTTGTGATGTCTGACCATGAGGTGTAATCATTGTTTGATGGGTTGAGGTGTATGGCCTCTGGAAGCCCTAGATGGTTTTGGATTGATGTGTTCTATGAGATCCCACATTCATGCTTGGAATATGGCATAGGAGTGAATGGATGAAGAGAGATTTGGCTTAGCCATTCTATGGTCAGGTGGAACATGGAAGTCACATCCTGGGTTTGGATTTGCTTCATCAATATGAGGTTATTTCTCCTTGTAATCCTATGAGTATTATATTGGTTATATGTGGTTTATATGGTTGTGATTTCATTGGTATTTTTTTTGCTATTATGTTGGTTATATATATGTTTTATGACAGTAACTAGTATGGATCTCATCATGTTTTTAATGGTAAATGAAAGAACAATGTACCTATGACTTAATGGATGAAATGACAGTGGATGTTTTGAGGAATCAATGTTTCTTAACGATTCTCAGCTAAGTATGAGACCCCTATGCTTAGATATGTTATTTACACCTATAGATTACATATTCATGATATGTTTAACGAAATGCTTGTCATGGCTACTAGGGGTACATTCAAGGGCTTGTTCAAGTATTTTCATTTTCCTCATTGTTTCCTTGTTATATTTTTGTTTTGAAGGTGTCATTCAATTTTGGGCAGTGACCTGGGCTCTGGACCTAAAAAAGTGACTCAAATCCTGGGGATTCTAGCACAACACTAAGCAAGATATTCCTTGGACGCTGTCTTGCAGACCTGTGAGAGTGTCCAGAGGTCCCTGGATGCTGGCATGCCCATAGCATGAGAGCGTCTAGAGGTCAAGTGGTCCAAAAGCTCAGTGGGACCCAGGGGCTGGTTGGCAGAAAGGTTGGATTAGTTCCTGAGGGTCCTAATGCTGATGTTGAATGTCTGTATGGTGTGTTTCCATTGGTTCCACTTCCTTAACATGACTTAGGAGGTCAAATCATATCATAGTGGCCTCTCGTTGCATGTTTACCTTGGTTGGATGGTTGCTTCTGTAGATGTGAGAGGAGGGTGTTACAGAGTGGTATTAGAGCATGGTTCACCCCTCAGACTAAATGGGTGGTGTGTTGGTCATGCATTCATGTTGGTTTCATATGTGTTCGTTAGGCTTGTAGTCCATGTGCTTTTTGCATTGGCATGGTGTTGGCTTGAGGGGGCCTAACCTAGGTTCAACGTTAGTTTAGCCAAAAAAATCCATACATTACTGGCCCTTTCGACATCAACCCGTGGAGCGAGTGTAGAAAATTATCTACAAATCCAACTCTGATACCATGTAGAAATTTATCTACAAATCTCGCTCCTTTGAGACCATGTAGAAAATCTGACTATAAGTTAACCCGATAATGCAATATAAATAAAACCAGAATACTATAACCTACTTCTACTGTCAATTTGCAGAAGCTTAAAGATTGAGATGAACAATATAACCAGAAGAAGAAGAATCAATCACACAATACACATGAAAATACTTTGGGGAAAGCCTCAACTAAAAACCCCACTATCTGTATTATCATACAAGGTGGAAATACATAGAGATTATACAAAGCCTTAGTTCTCACAGCTAGACAGTTCTTAGTACAATCCTTACAGATGCTCACAGGCAATCCTAGCTTCTCACAAGCCTTCCTCTCTACCCTCCAAGCTCCTATTTCCTTGTGCTATTCCTCTGGGATGATCTCCTTCAACCATGTGGAAAAACTCGATTTACCAAGTGGATGATCTCTTGATCTCACACACTGTCATAATTGTGCAATCCTCAAGGAATGATTCCTTCTGCATGCATGCATTTTTTTTATAAGAAAGCACATGCAACTGATAGTACACTGTCCTTGACTTTAATCTCTACTGGGTCTTTCTCAGAATAGACATGCATGAGTTTCTGATGAGGGAATTTTCAGTTAACTGGAGTACACTAGTTGAGTGCATGCATGCATCAACTGACTGTTAACTCTCTATTAGTTCCTCAAACAGTTTGGAACTGATTTAACTGGACTTAACTCAGTAAACTGAGTTAACTAATTACAACTCAAATATAACTCAATCTTATCTCCTTAATTTAAGGGATAAATCTTGCATGACTTCAGAAAGACTTCCAATTTGAATTTCTCCAATTAATTAAGTCAAAATAACAATATTAAAATTATTTATTAGTGTAGATCCATCTTAACCATGGATTTAGCAAGTGCTGAAAGGGATCAAATTTCTTGATCTACAAACTTCTTTTAGAGTTTAAAATCCCTCATGATGATTAATATAACCATCCATGATTATGATGGATCTATGTTTTCTACTTCCAAATTGGATTGCAACATATATTAACATTTTAATGTGTAGAATGTGAATCATAAATTAACTATTTCAATATTATAATTATAATTATATATATATATATATATACATATACATATACATATACATATACATATACATATACATATAGTGTGTGTGTGTGTGTGTTTCTCAAAATCAACAGAGATCCATCTTAACTTAGAATGTACCAAGAATCATGAAGAATAAAATATTTTGACATGCAAAATGTATACATCTTAAAAGATTTGATCCCACTCAACTTAATAAATCTAGAGTTAAAATAGATCTATGCTAATAACAATTATAATCAAAACTTACACCCTTTACAATTTTCATACATTTATAATAATTACAATCAAATATCATACCACACAAAACTCCATAACTTAATATGTATTTCATATTTTTAAACCATACAAAATATTTACCCCTCCCAAAAATAAATTGATTACTTATTTGACAACTAAATTGATTTTTCTCCTTTCTTACTTAAAAAATGTTATCAAATAATTAACTTTATCTTCAAAAATTAATATTTTTTTAATAAATTTTAAAAATAAGTTTATATCTTATTTTTATAAATAAAAAAATACAACTATAAGTATAAATGATTGTTTATTTATATAAATCTCCAAAATATTATATCAATATGTACCATATTAAAGTCGTTTTTTTTTAAACGCATTTTCCCATATTAAAATATCCTTTCATCTTTTTAACTCGTATCCACCTTTGAATCTTCTACTATGATTTTTATCGTTTATTTTTAAACGTATTTTCCCATATTAAAATATCCATTTTTCCTTTTAACTCGTACCCACGTCTGAATCTTCTACTATGATTTTTATATATTAAATACCACCTCATACATACTTTTTCAAAGGAAAAAATCAAACGAAAAACAAAGGTTGTTACATCAGAGTAGAAGACTTTTCCGGACGTTGTTACATCATATTAGTTTATCAAATATTTACTAGCGATTGTTTTAAAAAGTGCAAAAAGAGGTCAATAGGTTTGTTAATTTGGAAAAGTTGTATGAGAAAGTCAATTGTAGACGTGTATGCCATATGTTTTGCATTTTCAAAAGTATCAAGGTCAACTTTTGAAGATGAAATGTCATGCATTAGATCCTAGGTTTGGAAAAGTTGTATGAGAAAGGCATTTGTAGACGTGTAGGCCATATGTTTTGCGTCGTCATTTATTCTTGAAAGCTAGAGAAGAAGGGTGCCCCTAAGAAAAAAGGCATACATTCTACACATTCCCAGGTGGTTGGCAGAGTTTACACAAAAAAGTCATATTTTCATAATGGAATAGCTTCGTAAAAGTTAATCCATTCCAGTGGAGATAAACTTTATCTAGGAACAACTTGGTAAGATCTACTTCAACACATATGCAAGTATTTATTCCCTTTTGTAGCCTTTTTATATATACTTTAATGAACCAACCAATGGATTTTCCCACTTCAGCTAACATATATCGATGAAGAATGTGAAGGGGCATGAGGAAAATCTCAAACCTCCCCAAAAACCAGGGCCTTTCATCGAAAACCCTCTTGTAATCCTAGATATTCTTAAATTTCACCAGAAAGAAACCTTTTGAGTAAAGCAACACCTCTGCATCCGATGTCTAGGTCTGATGTACCCAATTCTGAAGTACATTTGTCAAAGGCCAAAACCCATTGAACCTGAAAATCACTACATACCTCATAAAATCCTTCCTAGATTTATAGATGATATACTGCTCTAGAAAAAAATTTGGGGTTTCATCTTACTCATCCACAATGAAAGTAGGCCCTGAGATTTTTTTTGTGTTGGAAAGCCAGATCCTGGCTTGAGGGCATCCTTGAAAGACTTGGACTTAGAATTTGAAGGTGTACCCTTGCCAATGGTGCCACATTTCAAGCTTGCAACTACAAAGAGTGAGACATCCTTGGTAATGCCATAATGACTAAGTAAATATCCCTAGTGCGGATGCCATGCTTCCTAAATAATTCTTATCTTTTTTTTAATATCTAGCGTGGATACGAAATTTGTAAACCCAATATGAAAGAAATGTGTAATTCCTTTCATGCTTAACAAAGAGTTGACATATAATATTTCAAAGATATTAATAACTAAAAACATTTCAATATCTATTATAAATAAAATATTTCTAAATTCCATTAAGTATATTTTTAAATTCCATTTTATATTTATAATTTTTTTATTAATTTTATCTATAAAATATTTCATTATTAATATTAATAAAAAATTTCACTGTTTTATATAATAATAAATTTAAAAACAAATTATTATTATTATGATTATTATTATTAAAAAAAAAAATAAACAAAAAAAATTACACCATAAACATATCTGCAAATTAAGAATCATTATTAATATATCTTATTTCTGAATTATCAATTTTTGAGAAGGTCTAAATTCTTTAAAATAAAACATTGTCTTTATTTAAAATTAAAATTGATATTCATATAAATTTGGACAACAATTATTTTATACTTCTTAATACATGATAAATATAAAATTGAAATTTAGATTAATATGAGATTTGGAAGTGCAACTCCTAATTTCAAAGGCCTTGAGCAAAGGAATTTGGGAGTGAGCGCATGGACCGGTGAGCTAGGGTTGCGAGCTTCAGAGCTGGTTCTACATGGAGGGATGCAAGGGAGGGAGCTCCACTCCCTCCTTTAAGCAGATAGTGGCTGGCAGAGGCAAGAAACCAGTTGAGGAGGACAGAGATCCTTCTGAAGATGTAAGGCAGAGAGATAAAGAAGAAGGGCAGAATGGCGCTAAAACCAGGGAAAGCAACTACACTAAAGACAACGAGGAAGAAGACAAAGAACAGAATATAAAAGGCAAAGCACCAAAGGGACCATGCAAGCCCAAAACCTCAATCGCACCCAGAGTAGTGTTGAATGACCCTGCGCTGTGGGCGCATAGGGACCACATGCAGACGTATGCAATAATTTGTAAATTCATGGGCTTATGGCCCACTGAAAAAGCTTTACAAACATGGATTAAATACAACTGGAAACCAAAAGGTAGCATAGAACTTCACCTGGGATCAAAAGGATTCTTTACTGTAGTTTTTGCAAATATTGAAGACAAGGACAGAGTGTTTGAAGGAGGGCCCTACTTTTACGCAGCTGCAGGCCTATATATGCGACCATGGGTGATGAATTTTGTCCCAGAACGCGAAACTTTCACCTTGGTTCTGGTCTGGGTAAGACTCTACTCTTTACCTTTGGATTATTGGCAACTGGAATCCTTATCTGCCATAGGAAATAAGCTAGGGCGTTTTGTCAAAGCCTCTGAGGCCACTAGAAAAGGAAAATACACATCCTTTGCAAGGATATGTGTGGAGATGGACCTCTCTGGAGCTCTGCTGGATGAGATAATATTGGAAGTGTTGGATGAAGAATGGGTACAAACAGTGGATTATGAACACATCCCTTTCAGATGTCGTAAATGCCATGAGCATGGTCACCTATTCAGAGATTGCCCTCTCAGTAAAACAGGAAACATAAGTAAAACTAACACCATGAAAGATTCAGAAAGCTTTCACAAGGTGGTCCAGAAAGGAAAAGGGAGCAAACGGGGACCGAAACTACCTCAGACAGACAAGCATCAGGCCAGTCAAAATAGGTTTCAAGCCCTAGTAGAGGAAGAAGTGACGAGACAAGCAGATCAGGTCCAGGGAGGCAGTCCAGTGGAGGAAGAGAAAGAAGACAACGTGGAGCAAACACAAAACAGAAATAAACAGAAAGAAGACATGATGAGTGACGCAGAACTGGAAATGGACCAGGAAATGACCCAGAGCGATATGGAGATGGAGGATCACGAACTACAGGAAATTCTGGAGAAAGAAAATCTAGATCTAGAAGGCTTCTTGAAACAAGGAACCAAAGAGGGAGTGGATTCGTTACCTCAAGAGGAGTTCCACAGAGTACAACAGCTGTTCATCTGGAAAACTCAGAACAAAGGATCTGAAAAGCTAAGGAAAAATGAAAAACAGGGTAATGAAGGAGTGAAAGCTATGAAAGCCACACCAGGATTAGCACCAAGAATCCCAGGAAAGAAAAGAGGCCGGAAAAAACAGAACGAACTGTTGATGGAATGTGGGAAGCTAATGATAGATTCAGGTAAGATGAAAGACCTATCCAGCTACTCCTTTACAAATATTTGATAATGAAGTTCACTTCTTGGAATATAAGAGGTCTAGGTAGTAAAAGAAAACAAAGATTATTAAGTAACAGAATGAAACAAGCAGCCCCGGATGTGATCTTCATTCAGGAAACTAAATGTTCCATTCAAAAAGTAAAAGAGATTCACAGTAAATGGCTCAATAGATTTGAGTTTCTGGAAGTCAAAGCAGAGAATACAGCAGGAGGAATTCTCACGCTTTGGAACCCCCAAAAGATTGACATGATAGATGCCAAAGCATCTAGAGATTATCTTTCAGTGGTCATTCAGCCAGTGGGAGATAAGGAAATGTACCTGATCACGAATGTGTATGGCTTCCAAAGGATGGAGGGTAAACTCTTGTTTCTTGATTCATTGTAGAAGCTCAGGAAACGTCATGCAAAAATCCCCTGGATCCTACAGGGTGATTTCAATATGATAAAAACGCTATCAGAAAAAAGAGAGGAGGAACCAGAATTCTAACCAAAGATTCTTGTGCTTTTCAAACCTTCATAGATAGTATGAAGCTCGTGGATATCATTATGAATAATGGTACTTTTACTTGGAACAATAAAAGAGGAGGAGAGTCTCAAGTGGCCTCCAAATTGGATAGATTTATAATTTCAGAAGATCTTATGATCAAGGACAAGGACATAGTTGCGAGTGTTCTTCCCTTTGGAGGCTCGGATCACTGGCTAGTTCAACTGGACATTCAGGGCATTGGAAAACCTAACAATAGACCTTTCAGATTTGAGAATATCTGGCTCTCCCACCCAGACTTCCATAACAACATAGCTATCTGGTGGACAAAAGATTTGGAAATTCAAGGCACAAGAATGTTCCTTCTTCAAAAAAGACTCAAACACATCAAACTCCGGCTCAAGGAGTGGAATAAGAAGGAATATGGCAACATTTTTGAAGCAAAAAAAATTGTGGAAGGAAAAATGCAGAAACTCAACCAAACCCTGATTACAGAGGGTTTTGATAAGGAGCAAAATGAACTGGCAACTAAATATCATCAAGACTGGGAGAACTTATGTAAACAAGAGGAGATTTTTTGGAGGCAGAAATCCAGAGTGCAATGGCTAAAAGAAGGAGATCGCAACACCGGATTCTTCCATAGATCCACTATGGCGAACAGAGCTCACAACAGGATTTCTTCTATTAAGGACAAGAAAGGTAACATGCTCAGCACGCATGAAGAAATTGAAGCAGTACTGGTTCAGCACTTTCGGGGCATTGCTCAGGAAACCTGCTCTAACAGAGATCAATCTATCAGGGATATTTCTAGACATATACCTAAGCTGGTTTCCAAAGAAGACAATTTCAACCTCAACAGACCAGTGTCAGAAGAGGAGGTTAGTGAGGTCCTTAAAGAGATGCAAAATGGCAAGGCACCAGGTCCGGATGGGTTCAATGTAGACTTCTTCAAAGCCTACTGGAATATAGTAAAACAGGACATTCTGAACGTGGTGGAAGACTCTAGAAGGGATAAAACTATCCTGAAGGCGCTTAACACCACCTTTATCACCCTGATCCCTAAACAGGATGTGGCTCAAACTCCTGAAAGGTTCAGACCCATTGCCTTGTGCAATGTTGTCTACAAAATTATTTCCAAAGTGGTAGCCAATAGACTCAAACCCCTTCTTCCTACCCTGGTGTCAGCAGAACAATCAGGATATGTGGAAGGCAGACAAATCCTTGACAACATCATTCAAGCTCATGAGGTGGTTCACTCGTTGACAAGCAATAAGAAAGCTGGGATGATCATGTAACTGGACATAGCCAAAGCCTATGATAAGCTAAACTAGACATACATCAGAAAAGTTCTCACTGCTTTTGGGTTTGATCATAACTGGATCAGATGGGTTATGGCCCTAGTTACTTCACCCAGTTTTTCAATCCTGGTTAATGGATCACCCTCGGAGACTTTCACTCCTTCAAGAGGCTTAAGGCAGGGAGATCCACTCTCTCCCTTTCTTTTTATACTCATGATGGAAGGGCTGGGACGAAAGATCAGACATGCCAAGGTAGTGGGTTTGGTCAAAGGTCTCCAACTTTCTGAAGAGGGGCGCGCTTTAACACATCAACAATTTGTTGATGATACCATGCTGCAGGGAATCCCCACGGTCAAAGAAGCTCTTGCCTATAAGCAAATCCTGAGAGACATTGCCATGGCTTCAAGTTTGGAGGTAAATCTCTCTAAATCTAAGATTTTTTTCTTTAATACTCACATTGTTATTCAAAGAAATATAGCCAGAATTCTGGGCTTCCAAAGGGAGCTCCTCCCCTCGAAATATTTGGGAGTTCCTCTTACAGCCAAACCCTTACACAAGAGCACATGGGAACCTGTAATTAATAAATTACAAGACAAAGTCATGAAATGGACTTTTAGATCTCTAAATTTGGCTGGTAGGTTAGTGCTAACCAAAGTTGTCCTTCAATCCATCCCTGTCTTTATGCTATCTATTCTCCCAGCTCCTCAAAGTGTCCTACATCAGCTCAAACCCATTCAAAGAGACTTCCTTTGGGGTAAGGGGGATAAGAAATGGGCCTTGGTAGCTTGGGATAAAATCTCCAAACCTAAGAGCTTTGGTGGTCTAGGTTTGGATGACCCTGACATACTCGGCAAGGTTCTAGGAGCCAAATTATGGTGGCGATGGGTTAAAGAGCCAGAGGCGCAGTGGGAAATAATTTGGAAAGAGAAATATGCCAGCACCTGGCATAACCATGATCTAATAAGAATGTCAGGTCACAGAAAGGGCTCGCACATTTGGAACAAGGCCTGGGATAACCGGAGTTTGGTCCAAGGAAACAGCTTCTGGGAAATCAGAGAAGGAAATCTTAGCCTGTTCTGGGAGGATAGATGGCAACAAGAACCTATTTTAATAAACGAAGACCTAAGGGATCTCAAGGAAAACACAGATAGCAATAGACTTTCTAAGGTGAAAGACTTTTGGGAGCAAACCAATAACAATGGAAAATGGAGAATCTGGAGGAATTTCAATTTTAGGGATAACAACACCCTGAAGGCTAAAGCAAAAACTCTAAAGGAAATGTTAGATCAGAGGAAGATTCTGAAATCTGAGGGCCACGATCAGCTGAGATGGGAAACAATAATGAGGGGGTTTTTAACCTCAAGGAAGCAAAGCTCATTCTCCTTGACCTTAACTCTCAATTTCCGGATAAAACCTGGCTTAACCTTTGGAGACACCAGGGCTGGATGAAAATTAAACTATTCATGTGGCTAGTTCAGCATAGAAAAATTCTGACCTGGGACAATATTAGGAAGAGGGGTATTTTGGGACCTTCCAGATGTCAGCTCTGTGAAGCTCAAGAGGAAACTATGGAGCACCTTCTCAACAGTTGTATGTTCTCCTCTAGTCTATGGGATTCTTTTGCCTTTATTTTCCATCAGATGGATAGAGACAAAAATAATATCTGCAACACCCTGACCAACTGGAGGAGAGATTTTTCAGACAATGAAGTTCTTGCCACTGCTTGGACCCTCTTTCCGAGCTTCATTGTTTGGAATGTTTGGAAAGAGAGGAACAATCGAATCTTCAAAGATGAAAAGAGGACTTCCCATTGCATTTTTGAGCTGATCTTAAAACAGCTCAAGGAAACGGTTAGTACCATTGTGCGAAATCTCCCTAAGAACCCTCCTTCGGCTACTAACCTAGGAATTCTCTGTGAACTAGGCCTGCAAGGCATATCTCCTCAGGGTCTGGATAGAAATCTTATCTCCCTGAAGAATGCAAATGATTTCTGGCATCCTCCTCCAAAGGGTTATCTGAAATACAACATAGATGGAGCTTCAAAAGGCAACCCGGGCACCGTTGGTTATGGAGGGGTGTTAAGGGATGAGAATGGCAGTGTCCTCTTCATCTTCCACTGTCATCTGGGACAAGCTACTAATAACTTGGCGGAATTGATGGCTATGGAGCAATGTTTGGATTTCCTGAATCAGGAAAATAGGCAAAATGTGATAGTGGAGGCTGACTCTGAACTTATTATCAATTCAGTCAAGAAAATCAGCGGGGGAACTAAGCCAGAAAAAGTCTCAAAAAATTGGAGACTGATTTAGGGCTTTCAATGGATTCAACACCACCTATAGAGCCTTCGTACAGTTGGCTTTAAACATGTTTGAAGGTCGGCGAACAAATTGGCAGACTTGCTAGCCAACCAAGGTGTTATCAGTACAGAGAACAGAGTGGCATCAAAATGGCATGAGTTGCCTCAGAGCAGGTTAAAGACGATTTTACATGAACAGGCAGAAAATGATAGGTCAGAGTTTTGTGGTAGAGCCTCGGCCCAGGAATCAAGTTGACTCGACCTTCGCATTTGACTACCTGTCGATTGGCCTTGCTTCCTTTCCGACTAACTTTTTGGTGGATGGTTCCTCCTTCATTAGCTCGAGATGGACGGGAGTCTCGACTGGCACTCTCGGCGGCCGCTTTCCTGGGAGTTTTCTGAATAGTATCGGCAAAATCGGCTTAGGAGAGGTTTCCGGGAGATCACATACCCCGCAGGCGGAAAGTGGTTTTTTTAGTTTTGGCAGCGATTCCTTTCAGGAGGCGGCACGTGGCGGTGGGGCCGGTTTGAATACCGCCCCCATCGCACGCTATTGTCTGGCATTCTTGGTAGGTGCGATAAGATCCATGACCGTCAGATACATTTATGTAAATCAATGGCGGCGAAAGGTCGAGCAGGTTGGTGGCAATGCCAGTTAAGTGTCATGCTTCTTTCCTCTACGATATTGTCCAGTGCCGTTGGATTGGGCCCGACGGATCATCAATGAAGATTCAGGAGAAAGGTTTGTTTGTTGGTGGGTTATGCATGTGCCCTTCAATGTAGGCTAGTTTCTTTGGGGCACAGTACTCTCCATGTCTTGGAGGGCCGGTGGGGCCCTTTTTTCTTTTGCTCTGTTCCATCCACTGCTTAGGTTCAATTTTGGCTTATTCCTATTTAGATTTTATGTGTTGAAAGGCTAGTTTTCTGGGGCCGAGACTTTTGCCTTGGCCCGTTCTCGGCTCCTTTGGGGGGTCTCTCTCTTGCGCCACTTTTCTGTGTGGTTTTTTGTAAATTTTGTACATTATTAATGTTAAAGAAGGTCCTACTCTTGCTTCAGCAAAATGAAATATGAGGTTTGGAAGTGTACACTTTAAGATTTTTCCACACAGCTAATTCAAACCAAACCAAACCTGTAAACCATAATAGTACAACTATCGAAATCCACCCTAACCGGCTCCCCTGAAAATCTTAATACGCAGAGAGAATCGAACCTTCTTAGATGATGAAACACACCTCTATTAAATTGTAAATACGACTCTTTTTAATTAGTTATCTAAAAGGAGAGAGTGCAAAACTAACTCCCTGGGGCACCTTGGTAAAAAAATGATTTGTATATTTAAGCTAAGCATAATGTCCTTGTTGATTATCCCTTGCATCAATTTTGTGGTTGCTTCGGGGAAAAATAATCTCCTTCAGGTGTAATTGCCTCAGAGTATGTTTTTAATGCATTTGTCTCACACCTAGGAGACAGCTTAACGATTATATTGATCAATGACACCACTGTAAGGATTATATTGATCAATGACACCACGATTATATTATATTATATTATGTGACACATAATATAATATAATATAATAATAGCTATAAATTAAGATTCATTTAATCATAAAATTAAAATAATGATACACTTATATTTCAAACCTTTATATCTAAATGTAATTAATAAGTATATAAAAATTTAATATTTACAAAAAAATCTAAGTTATATGCTTATCTATCTATTTATATTTACACTAATTTTTTCCTAAACTATATATCTATGTATCTATATTATCAATGATATGCATGTCATATTAAAAAAATAAAATTACAAAACCTATTAAAGAAAAATACTTTAATTATTTCCCTCCAAGAAAATCACCTGTAATTTCGTTCATTTTGAAAGAAAGAACAAAATTACATTTTGTATATGTTGAAAGCACTCAAGTAGATACACTTCATGACATATGTGCTAAAGAGAAAAGAGCTGTAAAAAAAATACAAAAGTAAACATTCTAGGTTAAGTGTGATAATAATCACTTAACTTATTTGTTTTTCCTTTCTATTTTTGCACTTTATGTCACTTAACTTATCTGTTTTGCCTTTATTTTTTTGCACTTTCTGTCATCCCCATGACTTTGGTTCAACAAGAACCATTGCTAGTTCTCCTCCTATTTCCATTGGTGGCGATTCTTTTTCTCAGCCTGAACTCTCGAAAGAATGTACTCTTTTTGTGCCCCCTATCCCATTTTCCGTTTGTGCTTCATTTTTTTGTGGTCCTGATTCCTGGGTCTCTTGTGCTTCTATGTCATTATGCAAGAGAAATATTTTCATTCTGGCCCTATTCTTCTACACATGGGAAAAGATCCTATTCTAGGCATGTGCATCCACTTCCTTCTGGTTTGAAAGGTCCCCTATGGTTTCTTCTTCTTCTTCTTCTTCTTCTTCTATAAGGTGGGTATCAAAGGTCATTATACATATGGGCATGTGCTCGGTAAATGTCCTGATTTGAAACATGTTCAACATTTGAATGTTGTGTGTTGATAGTCTAATACTTGGGCCCACTAAACATTTTTATGTTTCAATTGAATGTGATCAGTTAGACCTTTACTGAGATCTATTTCTACATAGATTCTGGCAAAGGTAAATAGGCCTCTCTCTATTCTTTCGAGATCCATCTTTTTGATTTTTCCCAAGGTATTTTCGTTTTCCTCTAGAACTGTATGGTGCCAGAAAGTGAGGGGGAGATTTGGTAGCCACACCCAAACCACATTAATGATACTACCATTTATGTGGCATCAAATTATGGAAACCATGTGGTGATGAAAAGCCTAGCTCTTCCCCAAAACCAAAGTCCATCATTTAATACTTTCTCTAGGTCTTCTTGTATATCAAATTGGACTATAAAAAAACCTTTGGAAAAGAAATGTCATAGATGGGGGTCTAGGAAGAAAATGACCACTCATGTAAAGAATCAAATTTAGGACAAAAGCCATTGAACCTACAAATCATAGCCTTGGATTGGACAGTAGAAAAAATATAATTTACCTCTAGGATTGCAAACACTTGTTTCATTTGTTCTGTAATGTAGGGTCCTAAGATGTATTGGGGTTGATTTGCTGGACTGGAAGCCTTCCCTTGCACTGTGTCCTTGTAAGAGGCAGATCCATTGGATTTTTTTGGTCCCGGAGCTCCTCCTTACAGCCTTAAGTTGAAAATAATGGTAGAGCTCCTTGAAATGTGATATTCTTTCATATGGGAACAGTCCTGAAGAACATTCCCTTCAATGTGTAGGCACTATGTGTTTGCAGGTATGCCCAACCTGTTCTCAATTCATTGCTTTAGGTTTTTAACCATGTTAGAGGTCCCAATCCAAAATATGGAGGACACCCCATTATTGTTTTTAATGAAAACATAGAAATCTTTAATATTTGACTCTTCCTTTCTCCCAATCAGCTCAAAACTAAGAGAAAAGATGCAATCTCCTTGAGAAAAATAAACCCCCTTGCGCACACGCCTCTTTTATGCCATAATTCGTAATCCCCTCATGGCTATGCATGCCTTAGAGACTAGAACGAAACGAAAAAAGAGTATGGGCAACAATTCAGACAAGCTATCCCACCATGACCTCTCCATATTTTCCATGTTGTTGTCATCGAAGCATAATTTGAAGTCGTTGATGATTCTTTTATCATAGTCATAAGAGACATCCACATAGTGAATCCATCGATTTCCCTCTTGGAACATAGGCATCGAGCTACGAGATGGTGGCCATATCATTGTAGGAAATATTGAATATGACAAACGATCGTCGTCTGGAGAAAATTGTTCTCATCTGCCCCTTTCCTTGATGCCCCTTCGATGCTTGATACATGTTCATGTTTTGCAGTGATGCTCGAAAAAACTTTGTAGAGGACGAAAACCCTAGGACTCGGAGAAGACTCCATCGTGATTTCATTTTTTTTGTTTAAACAGTCAACAAGACTTAAATGAAAGTAAACTACTTCATATGTATATATGTATATATGTATATCTATACATATTTTCATGCGGAAAGAGTCAATTTTGCGGACAAAACCGACCTCCTTAGAAGCTAAGGCTTTCTAGTGACAAACAAAACAATCAAGCACTATCTTTCCCTAAATATGCATTTAAAATAAAAGAAACCAGGTGTTTAAGGCTTACCTTTAGTCCAACGCTTGTTTGTTGTAGTACAGCCTCTCCGATCTAGATCAGCTCCTTCTCCTTGAAGCCTGCATTCACTAACAAGCAAACGATTACATAGCACCTGAATAACTCATATAATAAAACTTATTCATCATAAAGACCAAGGAGTTTATGAAACAAATTATATATAACAACTTGTTGAGAAAGATGAACTTAATTGTATTAATTGGAAACAAAAGAAACCATTACAACCAGTGCCTTGGTGTTGTGCAGGTCCCTCCCAGGGTCCAGCAAGAGTTCTCCTTTACTTTGATTAGCTCACACACTTCCAAATGAAGCTAAGGAAGGATTGGAATCTCTCCTCTCAAGCTCTAAAAGGGAGTCCTAATTTCAGCAGCATCTACCCTTAGGAATGCTCAGCTTTCAACCGCTCCTCCCTCTGGCCCAATGCTTGTATTTATAATGCTTTGGAGGAAGTTAATCAGGTCCACCATCAATGGGATAAGCCCCTCTTTCAAAGGGGTAGCTCCCCTCTTCATGGGATAAGTTCCTCTTTCATTGGGATGCATGAACCATCTGGAGGCGCTCAATACACGTCAAACCATCTTCTAGAATGCTCTAGAATCGACCACAAGTAACTTTTTTGAAGTAAAAGTTGCGCCTTTTGACCTTTACAGGAGTACGCACCCACCCCTTTACAGACAGAGCGTACAAGTACGTAGGTGTTATGAACTTGAGGTGCGTACACGCAGGTAAGGCTAAGAGAAACTGCGTAACCAGAGTTATATAGATTTTTAAAGACTTTCTCTCTTTCTTGGAGTTTGATATGAGTAGCAGAGGTATAAGAATTGCTAAGGAGGACAGTATGACAATTGATGGAGCCATACTGACTGCAAATAGTCATGGTGACAAATTTTAGTGTAACAGATTGCCCCCTAAAGTGCGAAGCCTGTAGTAGATTAGGGTTTCATATCATCTAGGAAGGGTGAAGTGCTTTATCATTTCAAGGATTATCTTGTGGAGAGCCCAGTCGGAACCTACAAATATTCAACACAAAATACATATATGAGATCATATCATCACTGAGGTAGGCATTCCCATACTCAGATCAAAAACTTTAACTAACAAACTAACTACTGCTCTGATACAGGAATGATTTCGCAGTACATCATAATCATAGACACATGTAGACACAGTATGGATGCAATCATCTGTTTATAATTAGTCTACTATATAATGAATACAAAACTCCTCACAGCCTGGATGGCAGAAACTAGATCCAGGGTCTTCATTTCTACTTCCCGAAATAGTACGATTCTATCCATGCGAATAAATGAGTTGATGTCGAACATGGTAGAAACCACTTGATTACCAGTCAATGATGTAAACTGTTAACAAGCGTGAGAGAAACCACCAGTGATGTCAATGGCTCTCAAAATACCCAGTACAATCCATGAGATGTAAATGAATGTGTTGATGTTGAACATGTCACGGAATCCTTCGATCGAAAGTCAATGATGTAAACTGTCGTCAAAGGCGAGAAACCTGCCATTGAGGCATGCAGATTTCAAGGTACTGACGATTCCTAGATCATCTTTCTAGATAATGTGCTGATGTCGATAGAAAGAGATCCGTCGTAGGCAAGCCCACAACACGAAATCATAGATCAAGTTGAAGAAATGTAGCTATAAGGACTGACTCAGGGATGGTCAAGATGGATGACAAATATTTTGCAGATGAATGGTTTATTTGCAGTGACCTCTTGAACACATAACGACACAACAGATGGCTTGGTGACAATTGACCCAAAGTTAATACCCAGAAACCGGCTGAAGACTTTCAATGTGGTTTGATCAACTGTGAGGCAAAGGATTTCCCAACCCAGGTGAATGAAAAGTGTCGTGTTCAAGAGTGGTGATAAGGTTTCTCTGAGACAAAGGATAACAAATAGGCTCATTTTTCTCTCTTTTCCCCCACCATTTCTGGCAAGTACCTCTTTATTTTTTAACAAGCTTGAGGAGGATAACATTTGCTTGATTATAAGCTCATCCTTCGGATGAGTCCAACTTAGTTTAGATTCGAACCCTAAGAAGGAGTGGTCCGTTCCTGTTTGTAATCGAACAGGTCCTTTACTGTGAAATTTTAACGAGTCCAGTATAGGAGAAACTCGACGTTTTTCAATTTTAGAGAATCTGAAAAACTTAAGAAGACTCCAGGGTTGACCTTTTTCGTAAATTTGTGTCTCCCAAGCCCGAAAAGGTATAAAATAATACTTGAGAGAACCGCTTGATCTTTACGATCAAGGAGTACTTTCATGATTAGTGTCTCTGATCTGAAAAGTAAAAAGCGACCAAGGACACGTCGTTTTATTTCCAATATCGAATTTGAAACGACAAAAATCCGGCAATCTTTTCATGTTTTTACGGTCAGAAAAGGGCTGTAAGAGGACCGTCTTTTAATTCTGTTTTAACGAGTGTAAAAGAAACGCTTGGAAATCTTTTCATATTTTGAGAGTCTGAAAAGGGCTTAAAAGAGAACTCCAAGGATTCATTTTTTCGTAAGTTTTAACGAGTTCGAAAAAATGATAAAAATGTACTCATGGTTTTCATTTTTTCGTAAGTTTTAATGAGTTCGAAAAAATGATAAAAATGTACTCATATGACCGACTTTCAATTTAATTTACGAGCTAGAAAAGATGGAAAGAACTCGACATTTTCATTTGTTTTACGAGAATGAAAGATAGCAAAATATTCTCGATATTTTCATGAGTTTAACGAGTCTTGAAAGTAAATGAAATTGACTCGAGATAGGTTTCATTTTTACAAAAGCTTGAAATAGAGAAAAACTATGCTTCAGAGTAGTTTCATTTTTACACAAGCTTGAAACAGAGAGAAAACTGTGCTTGATGCCCCCTAAGCGTAACTGCTAGAGCGCATGCCCCCCAGCTTCATTTCATTCAACTAAATATACAACTTAACATTTATGAGATCTAGTCAAACTCTCGACTCAATTAGAGGAGGATTTGTTTCATTTTTTAACGAGCTTGACATAGGAAAATAACTATGCTCCGATTCGGTTTCATGTTTACGCAAGCTTGAAACGAAAAACTATGCTTGTTATAAGTTCGCATGCCCCCAGCATAATGATGCAAATCAAGGTACATGCCCCCCAAGCTTCATTGCATTCAACCAGGTGGATGAAATGAAGGTTTAATTTCGAAATCGGAAAGACTCGTGGGAGTTGTTTCATTTTTTAGTGAGGTTGACACA
Source organism: Pinus tabuliformis (assembly GCA_031772625.1). NCBI lineage: Eukaryota > Viridiplantae > Streptophyta > Pinopsida > Pinales > Pinaceae > Pinus > Pinus tabuliformis. Next base: position 460,295,690 of record CM062816.1, on the reverse strand, counting down.
GGAAAAGAACTATCCTCAAAACCCTTTTTTCATTTTTTAAACGAGCTTGACACAAGATGAGGAACTATGCTCATAACTACTCTCTACAATCTACCTATATAACCTACAATCTACCTGATTCATTTTTTAATGAGGTTGACTCAGTAACAGGAACTATCCTCTAAAACCCTGACTCATTTTTTAACGAGGTTGACACAGGAACAAAACTATCCTTGCTTCTACTCTCTACAATCTACCTATATAACCTACCCTTGTTTCATTTTTTAAAGAGCTTGACACAAGACAAGGAACTATGCTCAAGACTCCGTGTTTCATTTTTTAACGAGCTTGACACAAGACAAGGAACTATGCTCCAGAAGTTTGCATGCCCCCATCATAATGATGCAAAGCGAGGTACATGCCCCCCAAGCTTCATTGCATTCAACCAAGTGGATGGAATGAAGGTTTACTATCAAGACTCAACTCGAAAAGGGAGTTGTTTCATTTTTTAATGAGGTTGACACAAGAAAAGAACTATCCTCATAACAGCCTGTTTCATTTTTTAACGAGGTTGATACAGGAAAAAATTTTCCTCACAGCATCCAGTTTCATTTTTTAACGAGGTTGAGACGGGAACAAACTATCCTCACCGCATCCAGTTTCATTTTTTAACGAGGTTGAGACAGGAACAAACTATCCTCACCCCTGATTCATTTTTTAACGAGGTTGACTCAGTAAAAAGAACTATCCTCTGACCAACTGATTCATTTTTTAACGAGGTTGACACAGTAAAAGGAACTTTCCTCGAACAACTGATTCATTTTTTAATGAGGTTGACACAGGAAAAGAACTGTCCTCATACTCACTGATTCATTTTTTAACGAGGTCGACACAGTAAAAGGAACTTTCCTCGTAACATTGATCATGGCTTCCAACTGGAAGAAAGACATGTCAATGGACACACCTTGATCATGGCTTCCAAAAGATCTGCATCAGAAGGAAGAATAGTTCTCTGGAAGGAACACATGTCAAGGGACTCAAAAGGGATAAGAACATCGTGTTCAAGTAATCCCATAGAATTTTCCATGTCAATTACCGGATCTAAATCAAAGGAAGATGAGCAAACGGTGAGAGGCTCACTTACATCGGTAACTGAAAACATGGGACCAGTTGCCACATAATTAACCCGTGGCGAGGTAGATACCACTTTAGAATCAGGAACATTTAGGGGTGTCATATTATTGGTAGTTGAAACAAGACTAGGGAACGAAAGCTGGTCTACAGTCACAATATTTCCATTGTGAGGGAAAGACATCACGCGAAAGAGTGTCAATACGATAGCTTTCATTGCATAAACATAGTCTCGTCCAAGGAGTAAATTGAAATCCAAGGGACCTCGAACTACTATAAGATCAATACAGACAGTTTTACCTTCCAAGGTAATAGAAAACTTAGGAAGGATCCCTAAAGGTTCACTAATGGTTCTGTTAAAAGCTTTAAGATTCTGCGTAATAGGTGCAAGCTGAGGAGAACCCAAAGCTTTCCAAGCAGTTGAGGATAAAATACTAACAGAAGCACCTTCGTCTACCTGTGTGCGGCGTATGTCCCTACCACCAACCTTGACAATGATTTGGAAAGGGATGGAGGAAGGAAGACGAGGTTCTGTCAGTCTATTCCAATCAAAGGAAAAGACCTCAGTACTTGGAGGGGGTTCTGTAGAAATAGGTGAAATGCCCCCCGGCATAGAAGAATCTGATGTAACAAGAAGAACCTAAGCGGTATGAAGTTCACTCTTTGAAGGGAAAGTGGGATCGACCAAATGTGAAATTGAATCGACCACTTGATCAACTAATGGATCATCAACCTGAGTGACATGAGTTTCACTCTCCAATGGAAGAGTGTGATCGACTGTACTTGAAACTAGATCAATCACTCCATGAGTTGACGGTAGGTTGGGAGAAAGTTTACGGTAACCAGTTGGAAATTCTTGCTGTGGAACAGTAAGGTTTTCCAACAATTTCGAGGCTTCATCCATGTGAGGGCAAATGTGAGTTTGATGACTCCCTTTGCATAACTTACAAGGAAACCTAACTTTACCCTTTTTCCCAAGAACCTGACTATCACTGGTTGATGGATCAATGGAAAGTTGATGTGATTTTTCTGACCATACTTCCAAGACCTTTGGAATACCAGGACAATTGAAAAGGAAGTGGTCACCCTTACAAAGCCTGCAAGGGTATTTGGGTTTACGATGCATGTCGGAGTTTTTCTCAACACAACTAACACTTACAATTGTGGTTGGTTGGTTGACTTCTTTCTTATCTTGCTTCTTCTTCTTCTTTTTCTTCTTCCCTTTCTTCTTCTTCTTAGCCACCTAGTTACTAGCATCAAGGCTTTTACCAAGCGAAGAGGAAGAAATGGAGGAAGAAAAATTAGGCGAAGAAGGTAAAGGGTCAACAGAAGGTTGGTGATGTTGAGATGGTGAACTCTGTTGAGTTGAAACATTCGATTCAGGTGGAACAATTGGAGTATTTGGGGCCATTGAAGTTGAAAATAACCATATCGGTAAACCTATAGTAAATCCAGGTAATGACAAAGTAGCCATGTAAGGCGGACCAACATTTCCAAAGTAAGTAAAAGTATTAGGATTCTCGTCAAGTGGGATTCTGTGGTTGGTAAATTCTGGAACATTTTCCATTATATTCAACTTCAGTGAATTTTATTAACAATTTTAAAACTAAAATTAACAATTCACAATTCACATTTAACAATTAAAATTCACAATTCACACCTATGGTCCCTAAAAGTAAAAACAAACAAATTAACACGCGCTATCAAATCTAGGAGTCAAACCACACACAAACAGTAACTTTCCGTACCGAAAACACTAGTTGGTGATGAAATCCAACATCCCAGAAGTCAGTAGAGAAGTGGCGGGTGGAACAGTTACCCTGGAAACCTGCTTAATGAATAGACTGGACCAAGTTCCTCCACTTTAACCGTCTCGAGTGAAGTGAACCCCCTAGAAAATCCAAGTGAGTCTAGCCGACGTCTGCTCCAGGTACAGTGGGATCTTCCCTCCACCGTCACCTTAGGAAGAATCCTAAATATAATAGTCACTAAGGTCACCAACAACAACAAATATACCTGGGGGAACAGTCTACGATCCGATACACACGCAAGGGCAGAGTAGCAAGCTTAATCCCCTTGCCGGCTGCTTGACAATAATCCAAGGTTTACCGACAAGTGACCCCAGGCTCCTCGACAATGGTTAATCCGAGGTTTACCGTTTGTAGTACGTGCATATCTGGCGTCGTTCCCAATGAAGGAGGATTGATTCCCTCACTGGTTCGGACACGATCTCGTGCTTCTCCTTTAAGAGGAGCTTTCCCAGAGCATAAATGTAACTTTTGGATTTATCCTACCGCAAGATAAACTACTTGTTTGGTTTTGCTGTCTTGGAGAGTTAATTACTCTCCTACTCCAAGACACTAGCCTAAGCTAGATTGGTGGAAAGAGCCCTAAAAATGTAAAAATTACTAGATAAATTTTAATTAAGCGCTGTGTTATTAAGGTTGTTATTACTCAAATGGGTAAATGGATACGAAACCAATGGTGTTATGACCCAACTCAAAACTGAATGCAATCGAATATGATAATGTAATCTTTTCAATTCGATGAATCCTAACTAAAGTAAGGAGAGAGTTTCCATTCACTTCCAACAATGCAAAAAATTGATCATTAAGAGAAAATATAACAAATTCTCTAATGCACTAATTTCATCAAGAAAAACTAATGCAAATCAATTCCAAAATAGTTTTTATTTTTTTTTTTTTTATTTTTGTAAATTCAAATCAAAGAAAACTGATCTAAATCTATGATTGATTTTTCAGAATGTAAACTATGCAATTGTAATCTATGCACAATTCACTTGAAAAGTATGCAAATGTAATCTATGCACATTTTTCATTCATATTCTGAAAATGAGAATTCTAATTATGCAAATGTGATCTATGCAAGAGAATTCTCAAACACAAGACGATTCTAATGTAATCTAAGAACCAATCAAGTGCAAGTCGAGAAAATTGGGTGAGAGTTCCAAAGATCAAAAAATAAAAACACTCAAAGGCGATTAACACTCATACACAATTTAGCCCCCCCCCCCCCGAATGAGGGGGAATTTTTTTTGCAAAAACAAAAGCAAAAAGATGCAAAATTGTGAAAAGACTGAGACAAACCTCCAAGTAATGACCAAAGGAAATCAAATTAAGAATTTCTCAAAAAAGAGACTCAAAACACCCAATTGATAAAAGCTTAAAGCAGGAATGGCAATGAAATTAACCAAGGAAATTTTTTGACAGGGAACAAGTAGGTCTGGGCAATGGCTAAAACCTATAAACAAATTCTAAACTGATAAAAAAGAGAAAAATTTAAAATTTTTCAAATTTTTGATAGGGTACGCAGGCAACCTGTTTACACAAGTGCGTCCACGCTCTGTGCACAAAGCAAAAGTGCATACAAGTACGCACTGTGCTTAACTCAGAGGGTGCGTACCTCTCCCAAAACTATGAAAAATGAAAAATAACTCAAAATTAACTAAATTCACCCAATCCCACAATCATCAAGTCAAAAACAGAAACAAATCAACGTTTCTCAAATCAAAGTATCAATCAAAAGAGAAATATTTCCCAAATTCAACTCTGGGTATAGTTCGAGAAATATTTCCCAAATTCAACTCTGAATCAGGATGTTTCATGGGATTCTGAGCTTCCTTGACATATTCAGCTGTAAAAACTTATGAGAAATCATTTTCAAAACAATCAACCTCAGGTAAAAACGAAGATCTATGATGGAGATTGTCCCATGGTAAGTCATCTATACACAGGACTTCACGAAGTTGTTCGTCAGATGACACAACTTCGGGAAACGCTATTAACTCCGAGGTTGACGTGAAAAGTGATTCCTCACGGACCACATTCATTTGGTCGACTTTGGTTGAACACGGGTCAGAAAAGGACTGCACGACTTCATAGGCAATTTCATATGGACTCAATGGTATAGAATTACCAAATGAGTCTATTTCAGATTCAGAAGGAACGATCCAAGGATCGTCGTAATAAATAGTGTCTGATGTAATCATATGAATGGTTGCGAATGAAGACGACGTGCTGAGTGGAGGAAAAGGAAAAGTTCCGAGTAAACCGGCATCTTTAACTAATCCTACACCAACATCCTTATATGGGATAGTTGTTTTACCGACATGCTGGATACTCTCTGAAGAGGTTGGGTCGGATGAAAAGTAAGCCAGCTGGTCTATTGTTACGATCTTGCCATTATGTGGAAACTTTATTACTCAGAAGACCGATGAAACGACCGCTGTCATAGCGTAAGTCCAACTTTGACCCAAGAGAAGGTTGTAGTCTAGAGGGGCATCAACCACCTCCACATCCAGACTAACGGTTTTTCCTTCAACCCCTATAGGCAAATCCTGTAGAATGCCAAAAGGACGGAACCCACAGCCATTAAAGGCCTTAAGAATTGTCGGGGATTGATTTAGTGAAGGAGAACCAAGCGATCTCCAACACTGCATCGACATAATACACGTGGAAGCTCCCTCATCAATTACAGTCCGATGAATAGGCCTGTTTTTTACTATCACTGAGATCTGGAAAGCCATTTGATGAGGCAAACGCGGTGTACTATTTTCTAGATAAAAGATTATTAGGTTCGGGTCTGAACATCAACAGCTCCTATAGCCGACAAAAGTAATTTGTGTTGTGCTAGACATGATTACAGCACTTCCAAAGCCGACATTGCTGAGGGTGAAATAGCTAAGTCCTCAACAATGTTATAATTCTGGGCCGCTCTCGCATGTGGATTGAAAGCGGACCTTCGAAGTACACCCTTGGCGGGCGGCTTGATTACTAAGTCTGGGTTAGGCTTCTCGATCTGTAGTGGATCGGAACCGGGAGCTGAGGTTGATGGATTAGAATGAGAAGATTCTGCTTCTTTCGATCCATCAACAGGACTTTTACTACCATAATCTTGCGATCGAGTCGCAATCCTTACATGAGACATCATCAAAATGGGTTCTTCAGTGGCACTCGAGGAAGAACCTATCATTTTGCTATCTTTCGGAAATGGATCCTTCAAGACAGCAGGAATTTGGGAACCCTTGACGATCTTCGCAACCTCTGCTCGATGAGGGCAGTCTCTTGTAAAGTGTTCTTCTTCACAAATAAGACATGGATAACGAGGCTTGCGTTTTTCATCATTGGATTCCGCCTTTTCAGTTTTCTCCTTTGGAGTTTTGTCTGCTTTATTCTTCTTCTTACCTTTCTTCTTCCCACCAGATTTTGATTTAGCCGTAGATGACTCTACAGCGTGAATGTTGGTGGAGAGTTCAGTGGAAGAATCTCCCGTTGGGGAGTCTGGTAATGTTATAATAGGAGAAGAATTCTTTGAGGATTTCTTCTTGCTTTTAGTGTTCACCGTACCAATCATGCCATCTGCAGCATGAGATCCCGAAGGAGCAGCATCGATTTGATTTGACTTAGGAAGATCTGGGATCTTTTCGTGTAACGTACCTGACTGAGTATAAACTAAGTCAAGGTACTGCGCTTGAGCAATCACTTGCTCCTCAGTAACTACTCCGGCCTTAGCTACGTCTTCAGTAATCTTTGGTAACAATGATTTAACAAACCATTCAGCTAAGATCTGGTCCGGGATAAAAACTTTCACTAACCGCCTTCGACGTCTCCATTCATGAATGTGATCGGAAATATAAGTGGACGTCGATTGTTTTAATGAAGTTAGTAACTCCGTGCCATTATCATATCTGACCGGCAACTGAAAATGAGTTAAAAATTAAGTAGCTAACTGGCTAAAATTATAAAAAGAGACCCGTGGTAATTCAATGTACCACTTGGCCGCAAGACGAATGAGAGTGCGCTGGAAAAGACGTAAGCGGATTGAATCATCCGAGATGGAATTTGAGGCACACCAGAGGTGGTAAGTCATCACATGATTCGACGGGTCCTCTCCAGACTTACCATCGAACTTGGGAATGTCACTGGGCAACTTATTCGGCATTGGAGGCCAAAACGGAAGATAATTAATTGGATCGTTCGTTAGGCGCGACAAATCTGGTAAATCCAAAGTTGCGATAAACGGTAGCTGCCGATTAGGATCCCTAAAACTCTGGGTCACAACACCAGCCCCAGGAGGAGGATATCCAGGATAACTAGGAATAGGAATCGCATTCGGGATATTGTATCCTCCTGGAAAACCAGGATTAACCGGACCGTATTGGGGTTGTTGTGGTTGTTGATAAGTGTACCTAGGATACGGTTGATACTGGTAAACTAGTTGCTGGACAGCATGACCGAATTGGTATTGATCCTGGTACGGTTGATAAATGAACTGTGGTTGACTTGTGACAACCGTACTTAAACCAGGTTGTCCTACAAGCATTTGAACCGTAGTTTGAATCGTGGATCCAGACGATGGTAAAGATGTCTGAAGAGTAGTTATAGGGACAGTAGAAACCGGAGCTGTCGATACTCCAGAAGTAAGTGTGGTAGACAGAACAAATGTTGCGGTAGTTGCAACAGTCGTTTGAGATGGAGTACGAGGAGAAATAGGCCCGGACTGAGAAACTACCGAAGGTACAAAAGTTTGAATATTAGACTGGACTGGTTGCTGGGGTGGACCAGAAACTAAGGGTTGTCCAGTTTGAGATGACAACTGTACATTTGGCTACAACACCTATTGAACTTGTGATGGATCCCACACTATGTTTATTCCGGGGTATTGACCCATAACAGGTTGAGGATATTGAGATCCATAGCCAGGTTGAGGGTAGGATTGATAATTGAAAGGTACATTTCCCGTGCCTTGAACATAAGATTGACCTTGGGGTGGTTGGAAACCTTGACTCGAGTACTGACCTTGGGGTAGATACCCTTGAGGCATGTAGTGATACTGGGGTTGACCTTGAGGTATAAATTGATACTGGGGTTGACCTTGGGATACATATTGAGTCTGGGGTTGACCTTGAGGAATGTAATGTACCGTAGGCACGTACTGTCCTTGAGGTTGCCCCCCAGATGCAAATTGTGTACCTTGAGGTTGCCCCCCAGGCGTTAATTGAGGCTGCCCCCCAGGCGGTAACTGGCCACCTTGAGGTTGAGAAGCGGGAATAGAACCTGACATCATAAGAATGTCTTCTACGCTCAACGGCTTTGCAACATTGCTTCCAGTTAACATCCTTTGTTCAATGGGTTGAGGAGATGCTCCCGAAAAAGTACCAAACAAAGACTGATACCCAGCAGGAACAGAAGGACCGCCGTACAAAAAGGATTCAGGCGATTGAGTAAACATGGATGACTGACCTGACATATTTACGGGAGTATAAATACCCCTAGGTGGATAAGAAACTCGAGGTGGTGAAAAACTTGACTCTGAGTTGTCCAAATAATTAGTTAAAGAAAGATACCAAGTAGTACTTCTAGGTGGACTGTAAAAAATGGATTCACGCTCCCTTAGATCAATAGTAGGTTGATCTTCAGGGATAGGGATGCCTATTTCTTCTTTCGAAACAAGTTCTTCAATAGCTATCAAGCCAAAAGGAAGATTTTCGGTGATGACTCTTTCTACCATAGGTGAATTAGGAACCCTAGAAGCCGGAGAGACTAACCCCGATGTTGGAGTAACAGGTTCAGATATCTCAGGCTCTTCGCCTATATCACTAGTAGATGAAAAACTACCAGCAAGCTTGGAAACTGTTGAGGGCCCCGAAATCGGGTCAACAACAAGGGGGATACCCACCCGGTCGGGAACCTGGTTGGCGGCTCCTTGCCCGTTTGGTGTGGCGGGTCCGACTGGGGATGATGGGACCAGCTTCCAATCTAAAAGATGTGTGTGTGTGTGCAGATTTTGAAGACACTAATCTAAAGGTAATTTTAAACTAATTTAATTCTAGACTCTAAACTAACTCTATGCTACTGTAATCGAACAAAAACAGCACATCTAATCTATACTAACCCGGGGTAAAAATTCTTTCATTATGCGATCTAAAAAGATTTCATACAACAACTGGTAATAAAGATCATTCAGCTATCATAAGAATATAAATCAATTTAAGATGAACCGTTCTGCATAAGAAGTTAGGCAAAACAGTTGTGAACAACATATCGCATAATCAGTTATTCATATGTTAAGCACAAACAAATGATCCCACCGTACAAAAGTGCCAAATGGTAATCCAGACATTCATACATTAACATATAAACAAATCAGCTGTATATCACTCTAAGAATATGAGCAGAAATTAATCAAGAGATAAAAGTACCATTTATGACTGATTTCACTCACAAACTTCAAGCAATAACGATTTATCTCTACTTACTTCTAACATCTACTAAGAGTACAGAAGTGCAACATCAGTAGCAGACATTAAAATGCAAACATAAATAAATCTCGATCCATCCATTCATCAAAAACCCCCTCCGAGGGTGCAAAAGTGCATGTTCTGAGGACAAGTTTTTTGACAAATTTCCGGACCCTTCTCCAAATGCCATGAGAAGGGTTAAATACTACTAACTAACTAATCTTAATTACAAAAATTTAGGGAACGGCTTCAAATGACCGCCCTTTTACTAAAGAAAATTTATTTCTAAAAATTGAATCTAATTTCTAACCGTTTCTGTATCTGCTCCTTAGTGCTGTAAGCAATGTGAGGTTCACCTGGAAAGAGTCGGCTGGTTGTCTTTTCCTTTTGCTCGGGCGATGAAAGTAGAAATAACAAAAGCTGGCACCTCTTTCTGACAACTCAGAAGATATTTTTGAAAATTTCCCTCTGACTGGGTGTTTTTTGTTGTGTGTATACTTAGTATAACCCAGATTTCTTTCAAACTGATTGCGTTGTTGCTATTTCGGTTTTCGGCCGTGTGAATGACTCAATGAGTTAGGGATTTCATTGTCTGAACAATCTTACGTATTGAAAATTGCTTCCATTCTTTGTTCCAGGCTTTTCTGAAGCATCATCCCTTTTCAGCGTTTTTCTTTTTGCTTTACCCAATCTGAGCTTCAGGATCTTTCGCAAACATGCTGCTTTTGTGCGCCTTTGACTCTGAGTCTTGGATAGTCTATTTTCATCAGTGTCCGTGGAGTGATAATCTAGACTCCGCGGCTCTGCTGCATGCGACATTCATTTGCGAAGGCATCTCCTCTCTGCTCTTCAAGTATTGGCACTTTCCCCTTTTATTTGGATGTTTCCTGCATATAGATTTATATTAGTTGCTGCCTTACAGTTTACGCAAAGGAAAAGAGATATGAAAAGATTGACATGAAAGCTTTAAACTCTAATGAATGCATAATCATGACACTCATAAGGACTTGACTCTTCGAAAAACGCAACATGATCATCTTTGGATACTCAGGCGTGCCATCATTAATTTCGCTTAAGGTGAGTGCTCGATTTTGGGTTTACAGATCATGCCGAAGAAACTTTGCGATGAGTGGTTTCTGCGATTTGTATTGCAACAATTAATAGTTTCATTCGTCGCAGATCGCAAATCGCAAGATCGCAGTTTGTAGGATCGCAGATCGCAAATCGCAATATCGCAATTTTCATTTGCTCGTTGTGTGCTGCTTTTGCGACGTTTGCGATATGCGACGTCGCACATCGGCCGTCGGCGATTCCTTCCCATTTTTAAGGGCGCTTTCAAAATATGCGATGCGATGAATTTCGCATCGCTTCTTTGCAGCTTATTTATGCGCATAGGAAAACTCTTCACTCTCTCTCCGCGATGCGATATAGCTTTTAGGGAGTTAAAATACAAAAAATTTGGATAAAAATATTTTTGGGATTTTTGTTAAGGGTCCCCCTTTGCTTGATATTATTGCTAATACTAAACAAAGAGGGGGGTTGTTGTTGACCACAACAATGGCGATTCACTGTGAAGAACCAGTTATCTCTGCTTTTCTATTGACATTTCCACTTCCGAAACAGAAAAGTTTTCATATGTCTAAATTTTGTTATGGACAGATAGAGTAGATTACCCCTCATCCTGTCAACGATACTTTGTTTCAACCCTTGTTTTATTCCAATTGTCTGCTTCCCTAGGCTTAGTTCTTGCATTCATACCAGACATTACTCTGTCCCTTTTTTTTTAAAGATAAAATAAGGTCTTCTCTGCGTGATGGCTTTAAAATATGCTCATTTGTCGTAGGTAGAGCCTCTGCTGCCCGCAAGCGTCCATAGCCTCGACAAGGTTACCATGTTATCCAGCAATGATCCTTTTTCCTGCTTGAGGTTATTTACAACATTTCAGAGAAAAATCCTTTTTTGGCACTTTTTCCTTTTTTACTCTCTAAAGAACAATGTCTTGGTTTGGTGGCCAAATTATGACACAATCATTCACTTGATTTACACTTTTGTTGAACAAGCTGGCTCGTGATGAGACCCCTTGTCTTTTGATTGCAACAATCTTGAGTCGTTGCCCTGTTTTGATAGACAGTTTTGGCAAAGTCAGCAAGTTATAATATCTGTGATCATGATAAGCCGGCTCGTGATGAGACCTCTTATTCTTTGAGATATAGTGCTTTCTCAGATTGTTTCTCTGAATGCTGCGGTTTCCTTTGGCAGGGAGGAAGTCATTGTTTTTCCTTAAGAAAGCTCTGGTCGACAATAATAGAGCTTTGAAAATCACACCTTTGTAGAGAATATTTATTTTATTATTGATGATACCTTTCATTGTGCTGGGATAAAACAATTTTTAACCAAAGTTTGATTTCATCAAAGTCTTTCGAAAGGTTGAAACTAATATCATTATTCAGGCTAAAGTTAACTCTATTTGTCAATAATAAAAATCAGATTTTTCGAAAAGTTTTGCTATTTGTACAAGTGAAATCAAAATATGATAGAGAGTTAGTGTGCTCTTTCATGAATCTTATTCAATGATCATTTACAACCGGTTTTATTTATAAGAAAGAGAAAACAAAAATAAAAGAAACTAAAACTATCCTACAAAAATAGAAGAGTGATCTTCTATGGAAAATACATTTTAAGAATCTGTCCATTCACAGGCAAAGAATCTCTTCTACCTGCGAAATCCTGCAACACAAACGTCGATGGGCCTATGACTTCTACAATCTGAAAAGGACCAAGCCATAGCTTCTGAAATTTCGTATGTTTGCCCTTTTCTTCATGAGCCTTATCCCATTTCAAAACTAAATCTCCCATCTGAAAGTTTTTTCTGGTTATGATGGCTGAGTCAAAAGAGGATTTTATTAGCGCTTGGTGGTGAGCATGGGTTTTCTTAGCTTGTTCTCGGCGTTCTTCTAGTTTGATTATTTCCATTTGTCTTAATTGCAAAGAGGAAGTAGATACTTCATCGATGTGTTGTACTAGAGACAAAGAGGGAATGACTAAGTGAGTTGGAAGAACCACTTCTTTCCCATAAACTAAATTAAAGGGAGAAGTGCCGATTGAAGCTTTCTTCATGATTCTATCTGCCCATAAAGCATTTACCAGCGCTTTGTGCCAATTCTTTTGGTTTTGGTCGACTGTTCTTTTGATAATCCTGATTAGGTTTTTGTTTGTTGATTCAGCCAACCCATTACCTTGCAGATAGTAATTAGCAGAATATTTCAATTTGAACCCTCTTTTTAATGCAAACTCAGTCATTGCATTTCCAGAAAAGTATGATGCATTATCAAACATTAAGGCCATTGGCAATCCAAACCTAGTGATGATAAATTGATCTATGAATTCAATAATGTTTTCAAAATTAACTGTCTTGAGAGGAACTGCTTCTACCCATTTAGTAAAATAATCTGTTGCCGTGAGGATATACTTATGCTGCTTAGAAGAGTGAGGAACGATCTCACCTATTATGTCCAAGCCCCATTGGTTGAATGGTTGCTCGATGTTGACCGGCTGTAATGGCATGGACGATTTCCTTTGTTTCCCCGCAGCAGTCTGGCAGATTTGGCATTTCCTTACGTAATTGTATGAGTCTTTGAACAGCGTGGGCCAATAATATCCTGCACGTAAGATCTTATGCGTAGTAGTCTCTCCAGCATAGTGTCCACCTGCTGGTCCATCGTGGAGTTCCTGCAAAACCTTTTCGGCTTCAGTTTTCTCAAGACACCTAAGAAGTACAGAATCATAATTCCTTTTAAACAGAACATCATTTACGAGCTGGTATTGTTTAGCTTTCAACCTCAGAGCTCTTTTCTTGGTGTGATCCAAGTATGATGGAGCATACCCGTTCTTAAGATAATAAATGGTGTCCGCATATAATGATTCTGCGTCGTTTAGGCTTACCTCATACGTGTGTACCTCTTCAGATGAGTTCTCTGGAATTTGCGATGCTCCAGCTAACATCTTGCAGAAGCCTTGACCTCTTACGATGCTTGCTGGTTTGATCTCAAGATCATATTCTTGTAGCGCGGTAATCCAATTTTCTCTCTTTTCGCCCACATCCTTTTGTACCAAAAGGTTTCTTACCGCTGGAAACGGTACTACGACTTTGGTATGGGCTTTAAGTAAGAAAGGTCTGAAATGTTTGATCGCTTTGAAAACAACATAAGCCTGTTTCTCCACGTCTGAGTAATTGAGTTCAGCACCTTGTAAGTTCGAGCTAAAGAATGCGATTGGAGCTTCCGCCTTTTCTTGATTTACTTGAGTCAAAATCGCGGCATAAGATTTCTCTGAGGCAAAAGTGTATAAGATGAAGGATTCTGAAAAATTTGGGGTAGCTAAAGATGGAGCGTTGATGATAGCTTGTTTGATCAAGTTGAATGCTTCGTGCTCATCTTTGCCCCATTTAAAATTTGAATTCTTTTTTATCATATTTTGTAAAGGAGAAATAATACGTGAAAAATCGGGGACAAATATTTTTACAAAATTGATTTGTCCGAGGAAAGATTGCATGGCCTTTTTGTTATGGGGTATGGATATTTCGGAAATTTCTTTGATTCTGTCAAGTTCAATCTGAATACCAGATTTTGACACTATGAATCCGAGCAATTTCCCTTCACTTAATGCGAAAAAAGATTTCTTTGGGTTAAGTGAAATTCCATACTTTAAGCATCTTTGAAAGATCTGTTTCAAATCTTTGAGATGGTCGCTTCGCTTCTTGGAGTACACTGTTATATCATCCAGGTAAATCACTACCGATTTATTGACCAAACCTTTAAACGCGATGTCCATGGCTCTCTGAAAGGTAGCGCCGGCATTGATCAGACCAAATGGCATCTTCCGATATGCGTATGTGCCCCACTTGGTTTGGAATGTGGTTTTCCACTGATCATCGGGATGCACCAGCACTTGATTGTATCCTGAAAATCCATCCAGGAAAGACATTAATTCTGAGCCCGCTACTGCCTGTAGTATTTGCTCCATAGGTGGGAGGGGAAAATTATCTTTCTGACAGGCTTTGTTGAGATTCCAGAAATCAATACAGATTCTAATATCTTCGTTTTTCTTCCTAACAGGCACCATATTGAATACCCATTTGGAGTGTCTGATGGGGAAAATTATTCTGGCTCTCAACAATTTATTTAGCTCAGTCTTTATCTGATTTTCTAAGTTGGGGTGGATTTTTCTGAGCTTCTGCTGGACAGGTTTTTCATTGTCAATCATAGGGATAGTGTGTTGAATGATAGAAGTGTTGTATGTTTTCATCTCATCGTAATCCCACGCAAAAACGTTTTTGAATTGTCTCAGAAGACGGATATATGCTGATTTTTCTTCAGGAGCTAGGCCGTGGCCCAGATTAACGTTTTGCGGCTTCTGATCGGTTCCTAAGTTCACTAATTCATAGTTCAGAGTTGAACTGTAGAGTTTAGAATTGGCAGACCTTTTAAACCGGCTTTTCAAATCATATAAATCTTCTAACTTAACCACCGATTTAGGTATAGCGTTATCAGTGCTATTTTGCTGAATTTGGTGATCATGATGGTCTTCGTCAATTATTTGATTTGAGTAGGATCTTTCAGAAGTAAGGAAATTTACAATGTCTGGATCGTCATTGAATACTCTCCAGTTGGTGATGTTGTCAGGGATGGATGGTTTAAAGATTAATTCTATTGAAAACCTATCGGGACTAAAATCTTCGGAGGGAATCAATCTAGAGGCTACGTTAGCTAACAGGTCTGCGCTCGCATTTTGGAGTCTTGGGATTGACGAAATATTGAATGCTATGAAATGTGAAGTCAGATCTTGTACTAAAGATTGATAGTGCTTTAAATGACTTGACAGGCAATGTATGGTGTTACGTACCTGTTTGACGACAATTTCGGAATCTCCAAAGACTTGAAGATACTTAACATTCAAGCCGATTGCTTTGTATAGGCCTTGCACCAAGGCTTTGTATTCCGTTGTATTGTTTGTGCAGTCGAACTCAAGTCTGCATGTAAGCATGGTCTTGTTCCCATCTGGGTTAATCAGAATGCATCCTGCTCCTGCTCCCTCGTTAGATTTAGAGCCGTCAAAATATAATTTCCAAAATAAAGATGTATTTACAGAACTATCTAAAAAATTAAAACACTTTGAATCATCAGTTTGGGAAAAATTTTCAATTTGGGACACAACTGAATTTTCTAAGTAAGGTGAAGTGTGAGCATTGAAATTGCCGAGGAAAGAATCTACCGAGTAATTGCCTATGATACTGCTGTTGTATGCTATTGCTTCGTTTTCTCCTTCCAATTCTGTCACTATGTACTTTTGGTGCAATTCTCGTTCAACCTTTATTTGATTGGGTTTGCCGTTGTAGGGTAACCACATGTGTGACTAGTCGATTGAGAAATATCCGTGGAGTTTCTTGGACCAATCCTTGCTAAGAATTAAACCATAGAATTCAGGGATATCAGCTACTAGAATGTCGATAACCTGACATACTTTCGGGTTAGACGACAATCTTATGGTCACCTGGTTCAATTCACCAATCACTTCGACTTGAGATCGATCAAGTTGAACTATGCGCACTGCAGATTTCTGAGGTTGAACATTCAATTTGGGACATATTGATCTGGGTAGAATATTCGTTGAAGCACCAAAATCAATCAGGCAATTGTGCACGTTTTTATTGAAGATTTCATAAGTGAGGAGAAAAAGAGGAGTATGGGATCTTGACCTCCCTCCAATCAAGGCAATGTCATTCGGATCAATCTTATTGATCATGTTGGTTGGAGGTCTTCCCATGTTGTGGGAAGCTACAGCTGTAGGTAAAGATGTAGTAGGCACGGCATGTAGTTCTTTCATCATTATTTTCTGTTGATGTTTCAATTTTCTCAATTCGTAAAGAGTGATATTATCCCTAGTCTTTTTCATGTCATCGATAATGTTATACTCCATTTCATCCGACACTATCAGTGTTCTTGATGGAGGTGCTTGATCTGATTGGACTGGGCTAAGTTGGGCCGCTCTAGCGGTTGTTTTCTTTGTTGCGACCTTTGCAGGGCTTGCGCCCTTCTGTTTAGGGGTAATTTGGGGAGGATCAAGTTGATTTTTTCTTCGTGTGCTAACCGGAAATGCTTCTTGATCCTCTTCTTGTGGGAGGATGAAATCCCACATTCCTTGTAGTTCCACAACTTCTTCATCGTCGGTCTGCCCTTCAGTGGTATTCTCTTCTTCTTCTTCTTCTTCTTCAGATTCGACGTTTGAGACAGCATTGGGTGGTTTCACCTCCATGGGAAGGTTTCTTTTAAAATATCTGTAGGGATTCTTTGAAGAAGTTTCTGCTACTTGCTTTCTTATGTCAATCATCTCGTTGGACATGGCCTTTAACACCTTTTGTAATCCTTCCATATCGAAAGGATCTTTCGTCTACTTCTTCTTGGTGTCTTCTTTGAAAGAGATCTTCTTAGATTTGCGTTCTTCTATTGCATATCTCTTTTCTAGGGCAACTACGCGTTTTTCTACTGCTAGCGCCTCAGTTAAGTTTTCAACTAAGGTCGTCTTGCTTGCCCTATCTACGAAGATAGCCAAGTTAGATGGTAAGGCCGTGATGTACCATTCACATCTTACTTCCTCGCTGGGTTGAGAAGCAGCGGGAATCTTGTTGAGGATCTTATTGAACCGTAAGTTGAAATCTTTAATGGGTTCTCTAGCCTCAGCTTTAAGATTAGATAGGTCATTGATCAATGTCGATGTTGATCTGTCATCGCCGAACTTGGTGAGGAATTGACTTTGAAAAATGTCCCAACTTGTGATGGACCCGGATGGTAACAAAAAGTACCATGACCCGGCTGTTCCTTGCATTGTGTAAGGAAAACGTCGGATGACAGCATCTTCGTTGGTAACTCCGTTGAAATTAACAGAAAGCATGAAATTATTAATATGCTCTTCAGCTAGCATGCCTGTTTCTGGATTGAATTTAGGTAGCCACTTCCAAGGATGGGCCGGTATTGGGCTCAGGGGTGGAGGCATTAAAACCGCCCCAGGATTGTTCCATGGAGACTGGGCCATCGTTGAGCCGCTAGTTAATGAGAGTGCAGAAGACGGTCCCTGATGCTGAGAAGATGAAGGTATTATGATCGTTGATGATTGAAGAGGAAGTGTGGAAGATGGATGAATGATTTGGGATGAGGATGTGGGTGGTTGACTTCGCGGTGAGGGTGTTGAAATGGACGAAGTGGATGAAAGAGTCTCACGGTCAGACTCTGGTGGTGCTTTCCTTGCTCTTTTCCTAGTAGGGAGAGGGAGTTCACTTGGTTGAATACCAAATTTTTCACTCTTCAATCTGGTCAGAGGGTGAGCAGGATTGTACTGCGAAGTCACACTGCTGTTAGATTTATCAGACCTATGAGAAAAAATAGAGAATCCCTGGAGTTTACGAATCAAAGTTTGAATTTCAGGGGGTTCAATAATGAGTTGGTCTGATATATTGGAGTAGGTAGCAGCGGTGGATACTCGAGCGACTTGTAACTCCGGGTTTAACCGTAGTGGAGAAGTCGGGGGAGTTGATGAGGGTGATTTACTCTCAGAATGGCATTTAGATTTTGACTTAGTTGCCATTCATAGTTCGTGCCCTCCTTCTAGCGCCAAATATGTTGAGGGCCCCAAAATCGGGTCAACAACAAGGGGGATACCCACCCGGTCGGGAACCTGGTTGGCGGCTCCTTGCCCGTTTGGTGTGGCGGGTCCGACTGGGGATGATGGGACCAGCTTCCCAATCTAAAAGATGTGTGTGTGTGTGTGTAGATTTTGAAGACACTAATCTAAAGGTAATTTTAAACTAATTTAATTCTAGACTCTAAACTGACTCTATGCTACTGTAATCTAACAAAAACAACACATCTAATCTATACTAACCCGGGGTAAAAATTCTTTCATTATGCGATCTAAAAAGATTTCATACAACAACTGGTAATAAAGATCATTCAACTATCATAAGAATATAAATCAATTTAAGATGAACCATTCTGCATAAGAAGTTAGGCAAAACAGTTGTGAACAGCATATCGCATAATCAGTTATTCATATGTTAAGCACAAACAAATGATCCCACCGTACAAAAGTGCCAAATGGTAATCCAGACATTCATACATTAACATATAAACAAATCAGCTGTATATCACTCTAAGAATATGAGCAGAAATTAATCAAGAGATAAAAGTACCATTTATGACTGATTTCACTCACAAACTTCAAGCAATAACGATTTATCTCTACTTACTTCTAACATCTACTAAGAGTATAGAAGTGCAACATCAGTAGCAGACATTAAAATGCAAACATAAATAAATCTCGATCCATCCATTCATCAAAAACCCCCTCCGAGGGTGCAAAAGTGCATGTTCTGAGGACAAGTTTTTGGACAAATTTCCGGACCCTTCTCCAAATGCCATGAGAAGGGTTAAATACTACTAACTAACTAATCTTAATTACACAAATTTAGGGAACGGCTTCAAATGACCGCCCTTTTACTAAAGCAAATTTATTTCTAAAAATTGAATCTAATTTCTAACCGTTTCTGTATCTACTCCTTAGTGCTGTAAGCAATGTGAGGTTCGCCTGGAAAGAGTCGGCTGGTTGTCTTTTCCTTTTGCTCGGGCGATGAAAGTAGAAATAACAAAAGTTGGCACCTCTTTTTGACAACTTAGAAGATATTTTTGAAAATCTCCCTTTGACTGGGTGTTTTTTGCTGTGTGTATACTTAGTATAACCCAGATTTCTTTCAAACTGATTGTGCTGTTGCTATTTCGGTTTCCGGCCGTGTGAATGACTCCATGAGTTAGGGATTTCATTGCCTGAACAATCTTACGTATTGACAATTGCTTCCATTCTTTGTTCCAGGCTTTTCTGAAGCATCATCCCTTTTCAGCGTTTTTCTTTTTGCTTTACCCAATCTGAGCTTCAGGATCTTTTGCAAACATGCTGCTTTTGTGTGCCTTTGACTCTGAGTCTTGGATAGTCTATTTTCATCAGTGTCTGTGGAGTGATACTCTAGACTCCGCGGCTCTGCTGCATGCAGCATTCATTTGCGAAGGCATCTCCTCTCTGTTCTTCAAGTATTGGCACTTTCCCCTTTTCCTTGGATGTTTCCTGCATATAGATTTATATTAGTTGTTGCCTTACAGTTTACGCAAAGGAAAAGAGATATGAAAAGATTGACATGAAAGCTTTAAACTCTAATGAATGCATAATCATGACACTCATAAGGACTTAACTCTTCGAAAAACACAACATGATCATCTTTGGATACTCAGGCGTGCCATCATTAATTTCGCTTAAGGTGAGCGCTCGATTTTGGGTTTACAGATCATGCCGAAGAAACTTTGCGATGAGTGGTTTTTGCAATTTATATTGCAGCAATTAATAGTTTCATTCGTCGCAGATCGCAAATCGCAAGATCACAGTTTGTAGGATCGCAGATCGCAAATCGCAAGATCGCAATTTTCATTTGCTCGTTGTGTGCTGCTTTTGCGACGTTTGCGATATGCGACGTCGCACATTGGCCGTCGGCGATTCCTTCCCATTTTCTTTTAAGGGCGCTTTCAAAATATGCGATGCGATGAATTTCACATCGCTTCTTTGCAGCTTATTTATGCGCATAGGAAAAATCTTCACTCTCTCTCCGCGATGCGATATAGCTTTTAGGGAGTTAAAATACAAAAAATTTGGATAAAAATATTTTTGGGATTTTTGTTAAGGGTCCCCCTTTGCTTGATATTATTGCTAATACTAAACAAAGAGGGGGGTTGTTGTTGACCACAACAGAAACCGAAACAGCTTCAGGATTATAACCTGTTTCTAGACTTTGGTAATGAGGATGAACAACCAATGAAGACTCTCCTTCTTTAGGTGACCCTACTTTACTGCCACTAGGAGCTACAAGGACTTTCAAACCTTCGTAATGGCCTGGGACGTCTTCAGGAGGTTGGCCCCGAAGTCTACGGGACTTCCTCAACAAATCAGCCACGGTTACAACCTCAGGAGACTGGCCCCAAAGTCTACGGGACTGTCTTGGTAATTCAGCCACAGCTAAAAACTTTTAATTACTGCACACGCAAACAAAGTAAAATCTCAAAGAAAACCGCCTAAAGTCTCTAAAGAACCAAAAAAATTTGAATCACACGCCTAAAGAATCTAGGGCGTCAAAACAAACACAAATAGTAACCTTCCGGACCGAAAACACTAGTTGGTGATGAAATCCAACATCGCCGAATTCAGTACAGAAGTGGCGGGTGGAACAGTTACCCCGACAACCTGCTTAATGAATAGACTGGACCAAGTTCCTCCACTTAAACCGTCTCGAGTGAAGTGAACCCCCCAGAAAATCCAAGTGAGTCTAGCCGACGTCTGCTCCAGGTACAGTGGGATCTTCCCTCCACCGTCACCTTGGGTAGAATCCTAAAGATAATAGTCACTAAGGTTACCAACAACAACAAATATACCTGGGGGAACAGTCTACGACCCGATAGCACGCAAGGGCAGAGTAACAAGCTCAATCCCCTTGCCGGCTCCTTGAAAATAATCCAAGGTTTACCGATAAGTGACCCCAGGATCCTCGACAATGGTTAATTTGAGGTTTACTATTTGTAGTACGTGCGTATCTGGCGTCGTTCCCAATGAAGGAGGATTGATTCCCTCACTGGTTCGGACACGGTCTCGTGCTTCTCCTTTAAGAGGAGCTTTCCCAGAGTACAAATGAAACAGTTGGATTTATCCTACCACAAGATAAGCTACTTGTTTGGTTTTACTGTCTTGGAGAGTTAATTACTCTCCTACTCCAAGACACTAGCCTGATCTATATTGGTGTTTCAGAGCCCTAGTAAATAAAAAGTTACTAAGTTGATTTTACTTTAAGCGTTAATTTTTATGGCTTTTCTTTACGACAAAAGGTAGCGGAGATGAAACTAATGGTGTGTAGACTCGACTCAAATCCACTAAAAAGATGCACCTAGGATGAAACAAAACAATCTTTCCTTTTCAATGAATTCCCTAGCTAAGAGAGTTGGAGAATGCAAAACTTATAAAGACAACTTTCTTGGCAATGAAAATCAAAGAAACAATATCTTTTATCTTTTCCAAAGCACACAACACATGACCACTAATTTTTACACGAAAACTTCCTTTCTCTTTTCAAAGACTTCAAACGCTACTAAAACAAACTTTCCTCAAAAGAGATTTTGTATTTTTTTTCTATTTAACAAAGCATGTAAAACTACTTAACAAAAATCAATCTTAAGATCTATGACAATCAAATCAATCTAAGATCTATGAAAACGAAAACCAATTTTAAGATCTATGCAAATCTAAGAGAAATTCACCTAAAAGCAAATCTAATGAGGTAAAAGCCTACAAAATATAATTCCAAGATGTTTTACTCAGTTACAATCCAACCAAGGACTAATTCATGTAGAATCATAAACTAGTCAAAAACAAAATAAAAAGTTTTTGTTCTTTTCCTTAAGAATGAAATTCACAGCTTAACCAACAAGCCTTCTCGAAATTCTGCAAAGAGACAACACAAAGGTACGTTTCTCACAAAGGTGAATTTTACGAAAGGTCTGACTCCTAAGAAGACTGAAAAGACCAAGGAGATCCAAGGTTTTTACAACTTCTAAAGCCAAAGTCACTACAAGACCAATGCAAAAATCAAACCTAGGGCTAGAATCTCTATGAACTTCACTAAAACCCTTGACGCTAATGAAAAAAGCTTAGATGAAAACTTTTGACAGGTAAACAGTGGATCTGGGCAGAAAAAACAAGCTATAAACAAAATCTAAAAGATAAAAAAGAAAAAATTGAAATTTTCTAGACTTTTGACAGGGTACGCAGGCAGCCTGTTTGCACAGGTGCGGCCACACTCTGTGTACAAAGCAGCAGTGCGTACAGGTATGCACTGTGCTTAACACGGAGGGTGCGTACTGCTCTCAAAATCAAGAAAAATAAAAACTAACTTAACCCTAAGCTATTCAACCCAACTTCACAGTCAATCAGTCAAAAACTAGAAAGAAATCAAACTTTCTCAAATCAAAGTATCAATCAAAAGAGAAATCAATCAAATCCATGGATTCCCCAAAGGAGTCACCATTTTGTGATGCGGAAAGAGTCAATTTTGCGGACAAAACCGACCTCCCTAGAAGCTAAGGCTTTCTAGTGACAAACAAAACAATCAAGCACTATCTTTCCCTAAATATGCATTTAAAATAAAAGCAACCAGGTGTTTAAGGCTTACCTTTAGTCCAACGCTTGTTTGTTGTAGTCCAGCCTCTCCGATCCAGATGAGCTCCTTCTCCGTGAAGCCTGCATTCACTAACAAGCAAACGATTACATAGCACCTGAATAACTTATATAATAAAACATATTCATCATAAAGACCAAGGAGTTTATGAAACAAATTATATATAACAACTTGTTGAGAAAAATGAACTTAATTGTATTAATTGGAAACAAAAGAAACCATTACAACCAGTGCCTTGGTGTTGTGTAGTTCCCTCCCAGGGTCCAGCAAGAGTTCTCCTTTACTTTGATCAGCTCACCCACTTCCAAATGAAGCTAAGAAAGCATTGGAATCTCTCCTCTCAAGCTCTAAAAGGGAGTCCTAATTTCAACAGCATCTACCCTTAGGAATATTCAGCTTTCAACCTCCTCTCCCTCTGGCCCAATGCCTGTATTTATAGTGCTTTGGAGGAAGTTAATCAGGTCCACCATCAATGGGATAAGCCCCTCTTTCAATGGGATAGCTCCCCTCTTGATGGGATAAGTTCCTCTTTCATAGGAATGCATGAACCATCTGGAGGCGCTCAATCCACGTCAAACCATCTTCTAGAATGCTCTTGAATCGACCACAAGTAACTTTTTTGGAGTAAAACTTGCGCCTTTTGACCTTTACATGAGTACGCACCCACCCCTTTACAGACAGAGCGTACAAGTACACAGGTGTTATGAACTTGAGGTGCGTACACGCAGGTAAGGCTAAGAGAAACTGCGTAACCAGAGTTATATAGATTTTTAAAGACTTTCTCTCTTTCTTGGAGTTTGACATGAGTAGCAGAGGTATAAGACTTGCCAAGGAGGACAATATGACAATTGATGGAGCCATATTGACTACAAATAGTCATGGTGACAAATTTTAGTGTAACATATTGCCCCCTAAAGTGCGAAGCCTGTAGTAGATTAGGGTTTCATATCATCTAGGAAGGGTGAAGTACTTTATCATTTCAAGGATTATCTTGTGGAGAGCCCAGTCGGAACCTGCAAATATTCAACACAAAATACATATATGAGATCATATCATCGCTGAGGTAGGCATTCCCATACTTAGATCAAAAACTTTAACTAACAAACTAACTACTGCTCTGATACAGGAATGATTTCGCAGTACATCATAATCATAGACTCATGTAGACACAGTATGGATGCAGCCATCTGCTTATAATTAGTCTACTATACAATGAATACAAAACTCCTTGCAGCCTGGATGGCGGAAACTAGATCCAGGGTCTTCATTTCTACTTCCCGAAATAGTATGATTCTATCCATGTGAATAAATGAGTTGATGTCGAACATGGTAGAAACCACTTGATTACCAGTCAATGATGTAAACTGTTAACAAGTGTGAGAGAGACCACCAGTGATGTCAATGGTTCTCAAAGTACCCAGTACAATCCATGAGATGTGAATGAATGTGTTGATGTCAAACATGTCACGGAATCCTTCGATCGAAAGTCAATGATGTAAACTATCGTCAAAGGCGAGAAACCTGCCATTGATGCATGCAGACTTCAAGGTACTGACGAATTCTATCATCTTTCTAGATAATGTGCTAATGTCGATAGAAAGCGATCCATCGTAGGCAAGCCCACAACACGAAATCATAAATCAAGTTGAAGAGATGTAGCTGTAAGGACTAACTCAGGGATGGTCAAGATGGATGACAGGTATTTTGCAGATGAATGGTTTATTTTCAGTGACCTCTTGAACACATAACGACACGACAGATGGCTTGGTAACAATTGACCCAAAGTTAATACCCGGTTGAAGACTTTCAATGTGGTTTGATCAAATGTGAGGCAAAGGATTTCCCAACCCAGGTGAATGAAAAGTGTCGTGTTCAAGAGCGGTGATAAGGTTTCTCTGAGACAAAGGATAAAAAATAGGCTCACTTTTCTCTCTTTTCCCCCACCATTTCTGGCAAGTACCTCTTTATTTTTTACAAGCTTGAGGAGGATAACATTTGCTTGATTATAAGCTCATCCTTCGGATGAGTCCAACTTAGTTTAGATTCGAACCCTAAGAAGGAGTGGTCTGTTCCTGTTTGTAATCGAACAGGTCCTTTACTGTGAAATTTTAACGAGTCCAGTATAGGAGAAACTCGGCGTTTTTCAATTTTAAAGAGTCTGAAAAACTTAAGAAGACTCCAGGGTTGACCTTTTTCGTCAGTTTGTGTCTCCCAAGCCCGAAAAAGTATAAAATAATACTTGAGAGAACCGCTTGATCTTTACGACCAAGGAGTACTTTCATGATTAGTGTCTTTGACTTGAAAAGTAAAAAACGATCAAGAACACATCGTTTTATTTCCAATATCGAATTTGAAACGACAAAAATCCGGAAATCTTTTCATGTTTTTACGGTCAGAAAAGGGCTATAAGAGGACCGTCTTTTAATTCTGTTTTAACGAGTGTAAAAGAAACGCTCGGCAATCTTTTCATATTTTAGGAGTCAGAAAAGGGCTTAAAGATGACTCTGATGTTTTTGTTTGTAGAAAATGACAATTTTCCCTGAAAATCCTTTATCTTGCACAAAAACCAACACATTACTCATACCTGTTGACGATAGATAAAAATACTTTGAAAAAATACCTTTTCATGATGAAAAATAAACAAATTTACCATTTATTTACCCAAAAAACCTATAAAAAGGGCTTTTACCAATTCATTTTTACCATTTTACTGTTGAGGAGAGAAAAAGGGCTTTTGGCAAGAAACTTCCCGTGGACATTGTGGAGAATCCGACCGTTGAAACCGAACGTCGTCTCTTTCAGGTATTCTACAACATCCTCCTCTTCATTTTCATCCATTTGGAATTCGTTTTTAGGCCCTAGTTTCATTTTTTGGAGGCTTTGGGGTTTCAAGATCCGCCTTTCGGGGTACGCAGGTGTTCCACTGGTGACCCGCGTACCTCGAAATTTTCTCAGTTGGGAAAATGCCGGGCGTACGCACCTTGCCTTAAGGGAACCTGCGTACCCATGCTCTGTTCCTAAAGGCAGGGTGCGTACCCCGCAAAACGAATTTTCAAACCCCAATTTCTTCAAAATGGACCAATTTGTTTTTATTTTATGGAATCCAACATATGTTTTTTGGTGTGTAGATTTCCCACCATGCTTGATTGGCGTGAGAGAGAGCACGAAGATGTTGATTTGGCCGCCATTAATCATCAACCGTCAATTGATGCTTTGAAGGCATGCGGCCTTTATAAATACTGGGCCATACCTGGCATGAGGGCCCAGGTGAGATTTCTAGAGTGGCTGGTAGAAAGGTGGAATGTTCAGGATCAGTGTTTTTATATCGGAGGGCACCAGCTCGAGATAGAGCCCTCAGATATTTACTTTCTCACTGGTTTGCCCAAGAGAGGCGAACACTTGACTCTGTTCGGGACTAGGCCGGGTGGCCAGTCCATCGCTAGTCTCCGACTAAAGTGGTGTAACACTCAGAACCAGGATAAGGGGATAGAGATCAAAACTATATCCCGACCTGAACTTATGGTGATTGCCTTTATAGTTACCAGACTTTGCGGGGCTGCCGCTTTGCACATTGCCACTAGGTCCCAGATGCGGATGGAGATTGATTGCTATCGAGGTACCATTTTTAACTGGTGTGATGCTGTGTTGGCCAACGTGAAAGGCCAACTGACTCAAGCCAAAAATGGACAGCTGAAGACTTTTGGTTATGGGCCTTTAATTGTCAGTTTTGTCTTAGAGAGGGTTCCGATGCTGATCCCACAACAGCTCACTATTGGTGTTGGGCTTCCTCGAGAGCCCAAATTGATGCGATGGGTTGCGGTTATGGCCCGTCATCCTGATGAGGGAACGAAGGTTGTTCGATTTACTCCGGAGTACTTTCACTGGTTAGAGGACCAGGTCTTTTCGATACAGGATTTTCCTTATGCCGGAGTTGATTCTCGTGGAGATCCGGACATGATTCTTCCACCAGGAGAACAATGGGATGATACAGGTAACTTCATTTTCTACAAGTTTTTAAACTATCTATTTTTTTTTTTTTTTTTATATCGTCTCAAAACTGACAGGTAACAATTTTCAAAATGCATATGTAGGCCCACGTCGTCCAGCCAATCTCCGGCCTTTCGAGAGGAGACTACCAGTTGCAACGGCACTGGCCCCACAAGACGAGGCCATAGAGACTTTAGCTGAGTTGGAACATGACCTAGAGCGTCTTATAGCAGACATACCAGAGACCACCATAGATGATATTCCTATCAGGCTTTAGCGCTTTGTAGTCGGGGTCCCAGGACCTTTTAGGAGGTTCTTGTGTAGAGTAGCCCGTGCAGTGGTGTCATATAGAGATCATCACCAGTGATTGGATGGTCGTTTTTGTAGACACATGTGACATTTTGGTTTTTTGTACTTATCATTTTTGCTGATCATAAGGTGTTTTTCAACCTATGATCGAAGACGATGTATTTTTTGACACACTCCTATCTATATATATCATTATTACCGGCTTATTTTGTAAATCATGTTATGGAATGGTTTTAAATTTACATGTATGATTATTGCAAATGTCTATTTAACTTTCGAGAAGCAATTGCATCTGCTAATGTATTTAAAGACCCTGGAATATGTTGATATTCAATGTAATCAAACTCACGTTCCAAGAGACGCACTCTCAAAAATAACCTTAATAACACTGGATTTCTAATGGCATACACTCTATTAAGCTGTAATACAACGAGTTCAGAATCTAACCTCACTATCAAACTCCGAATCCCAAATGAAATAGATTCAGACAATAACTCAATCACTGGACTGTATTCTACAATGTTGTTTGTTGTTTGACCGAGGCTCACCCTATGCATAGAAACTAACTCGTCAGAGGGCGAATAGATGACCCAAGCTGCGGAAGAGATATTCTGTGTACTACGACAAGCACGATTAGCGAAACCAATGTATGTTTGGAGAGGCATCGACATCTGCATCATCAAGAGTAAAACCAAGATAAGCCAGAATAACGACGAAAACACACTTTCTAAGCTAAGCACACTGTATAAACTAACAAACACACCAGCTAGAAAGAAAAACCTAACCTAACTAAAATCTCCATACCCATCTTTGAAGCATAATACCTCTTTAGGTAAAGTCCATTTCTGGGTTTACCCAAAGAGTCCCCGTCAAAGTCTACCAGCTCATAGGCCCCTTTTGCTAGCTTTCGCTTGACAATATAGGGCCCATGCCACATAGAAACGAATTTTCCAGCACCTAATTTATCATTAGCTTGATCATATAACAACACTAGGTCTCCTTCCGAAAAATTTCGAGGGGTCACATTTCGATCATACTGAGCTTTCATCCGTTTTGTGTGAGTCTCGATTGCCAATGTGGCATCGCATTGATTCTCATCTAATTGAGCTAAGTATAATAAACGCTTCTCCTCTTCGGAAGTAGCTGGAAGTAACTCGATGGCCATTTGCAGTGATGGGATTTCGCATTCAATGGGTAGTACAACTTCCAAACCATAAACTAGTTGGAAAGGAGTGAACCCTGTTGATGTTTTCACTGAGGTTCGGTACGCCCAAAGTGTTGAAAATAACATGTTGTGCCAATTCGACCGATGAATACCAATGATTCGTCGGATCATGATAACTAAAACTTTGTTGATGGACTCCACCAGACCATTTGCTTGTGGATAATAAGGAGTCGAACTATCGTGACGCAAACCAAGCTGGCCTGTAAGTTCTATCATCATAACGTTTCGAAAATGGCGCCCATGGTCAGTGATTATCTCTTGGGGACACCAAACCTAGCAATTATGTGATTGAATACGAAAATTGCAGCTGTCTTGCCATCTGCCTCGAATGTAGGCATCGCCTCGGCCCACTTAGTAAAATAATCAACCGCAAGGATGATATACGCATGCCCCCCCGACCGAGTGAGGGTTACATGTAATAAAATTGATACCCCATTTGGAAAAAGGACCAACGGCAATTATAGGGTGGAGAGGAGTAGGTGGAGCGCGCATCTTTCGATCAAACACTTGACAGTTGTGGCATTTTCGGACCGCAGTAATACAATCTTTAAACAAGGACGACCAGAAGTAGCCAGCGCGCAACACCTTTTGGGTTGTGGCATACCCATACATATGACCGCCACACGCTCCAGAGTGACATTCATTTAGAACCCTTTCTACCTCTTCGTGAGTTAAGCAACGTCGAAAAATAGAGTCCGCCCCACGTCGATAAAGAGTATCTCCAATAATTTTGTATTGTTGGGACTGGAATCGAATTTTCCGACGTTCCGACTTTGAAGCTTCGGGACGAAAGGATTGGGTTTGGAGATAGATGATGATATCCCCATACCACGGATCTAAAGTGCTGATTAGAAACAGAGATTCGTCCGCAATGGGCTCCTCTGCCACAGTTTCCGTGTCAGCACGCGGGAAGTCACACATTAACTCTGCAAAAACTAAAGATTTCTTAGACTTAGATTTCTCAAACTCCAAGTCGAACTCTTGCAGGATAACAATCCATTTGGAGTACTTGCCCCCTAGCAATTTTTTAGTCAAAATGTAGATCATAGGGTTGCAATCCGAAATGACTATAGTTTTACGGAGTAAAATGTAGTGACAAAAACGTTGGACAGCTTGAACGGCTGCCAATGCCAATTTCTCCACATGTGAGTATTTTAGCTCAGTGGGATTTAACGTCCTGCTAAGGTAATATATCACATGTTCCGTTCCAAATTCATCTTCCTGAACCAAGACCATTCCAATGGTGGAATGGGAGGCGGCGAGGTACAAAAAGTAATCCTGGTTGTAGTTGGGAGGATGCAACAACGGTGCATGGGTCAACACGTGTTTGAGTGCATCAAAATATTTCTGAGCTATCTCATCCCAAATCCACTAAAAAGATGCACCTAGGATGAAACAAAACAATCTTGCCTTTTCAATGAATTCCCTAGCTAAGAGAGTTGGAGAATGAAAAACTTATAAAGACAACTTTCTTGGCAATGAAAATCAAAGAAACAATCTCTTTTATCTTTTCCAAAGCACACAACACATGACCACTAATTATTTCACGAAAACTTCCTTTCTCTTTTCAAAGACTTCAAACGCTACTAAAACAAACTTTCCTCAAAAGAGATTTTGTATTTTTTTCTATTTAACAAAGCATGTAAAACTACTTAACAAAAATCAATCTTAAGATCTATGACAATCAAATCAATCTAAGATCTATGAAAACGAAAACCAATTTTAAGATCTATGCAAATATAAGAGAAATTCACCTAAAAGCAAATCTAATGAGGCAAACACTTACAAAATATAATTCCAGGATGTTTTACTCAGTTATAATCTAACCAAGGGCTAATTCATGCAGAATCATAAACTAGTCAAAAACAAATAAAAAGTTTTTGTTCTTTTTCTTAAAAATGAAATTCACAGCTTAACCAACAAGCCTTCTCGAAATTCCGCAAAGAGACAACACAAAGGTAGGTTTCTCACAAAGGTGAATTTTACGAACGGTCCGACTCCTAAGAAGACTGAAAAGACCAAGGAGATCCAAGGTTTTTACAACTTCTAAAGCCAAAGTCACTACAAGACCAATGCAAAAATCAAACCTAGGGCTAGAATCTCTATGAACTTCACTAAAACCCTTGACGCTAATGAAACAAGCTTGGATGAAAACTTTTGACAGGTAAACAGTGGATCTGGGCAGCAAAAACAAGCTATAAACAAAATCTAAAAGATAAAAAAGAAAAAATTGAAATTTTCTAGGCTTTTGACAGGGTACGCAGGCAGCCTGTTTGCACAGGTGCGGCCACGCTCTGTGTACAAAGCAACAGTGCGTACAGGTACGCACTGTGCTTAACGCAGAGGGTGCGTACTGCTCTCAAAATCAAGAAAAATAAAAACTAACTTAACCCTAAGCTATTCCACCCAAATTCACAGTCAATCAGTCAAAAACTAGAAAGAAATCAAACTTTCTCAAATCAAAGTATCAATCAAAAGAGAAATCAATCAAATCCATGGACTCCCCAGTGGAGTCGCCATTTTGCCATGCGGAAAAAGTCAATTTTGCGGACAAAACCGACCTCCCTAGAAGCTAAGGCTTTCTAGTGACAAACAAAACAATCAAACACTATCTTTCCCTAAATATGCATTTAAAATAAAAGCAACCAGGTGTTTAAGGCTTACTTTTAGTCCAACGCTTGTTTGTTGTAGTCTAGCCTCTTCGATCCAAATGAGCTCCTTGTCCTTGAAGCCTGCATTCACTAACAAGCAAATGATTACATAGCACCTGAATAACTTATATAATAAAACATATTCATCATAAAGACCAAGGAGTTTATGAAACAAATTATATATAACAACTTGTTGAGAAAAATGAACTTAATTGTATTAATTGGAAACAAAAGAAACCATTACAACCAGTGCCTTGGTGTTGTGTAGGTCCCTCCCAGGGTCCAGCAAGAGTTCTCCTTTACTTTGATCAGCTCACCCACTTCCAAATGAAGCTAAGAAAGGATTGGAATCTCTCCTCTCAAGCTCTAAAAGGGAGTCCTAATTTCAACAGCATCTACCCTTAGGAATGTTCAACTTTCAACCTCCTCTCCCTCTGGCCCAATGCCTGTATTTATAGTGCTTTGGAGGAAGTTAATCAGGTCCACCATCAATGGGATAAGCCCCTCTTTCAATGCGATAGCTCCCCTCTTGATGGGATAAGTTCCTCTTTCATAGGGATGCATGAACCATCTGGAGGCGCTCAATCCACGTCAAACCATCTTCTAGAATGCTCTAGAATCCACCACAAGTAAATTTTTTGGAGTAAAACTTGCGCCTTTTGACCTTTACAGGAGTACGCACCCACCCCTTTATAAACAAAGCATACAAGTACGCAAGTGTCATGAACTTGAGGTGCGTACACGTAGGTAAGGCTAAGAGAAACTGCGTAACCAGAGTTATATAGATTTTTAAAGACTTTCTCTCTTTCTTGGAGTTTGACATGAGTAGCAGAGGCATATGACTTGCCAAGGAGGACAGTATGACAATTGATGGAGCCATACTGACTGCAAATAGTCATGGTGACAAATTTTAGTGTAACAGATTACCCCCTAAAGTGCGAAGCCTGTAGTAGATTAGGGTTTCATATCATCTAGGAAGGGTGAAGTACTTTATCATTTCAAGGATTATCTTGTGGAGAGCCCAGTCGGAACCTGCAAATATTCAACACAAAATACATATATGAGATCATATCATCGCTGAGGTAGGCATTCCCATACTTAGATCAAAAACTTTAACTAACAAACTAACTACTGCTCTGATACAGGAATGATTTCGCAGTACATCATAATCATAGACTCATGTAGACACAGTATGGACGCAGCCATCTGTTTATAATTAGTCTACTATACAATGAATACAAAACTTCTTGCAACCTGGATGGCGGAAACTAGATCCAGGGTCTTCATTTCTACTTCCCGAAATAGTACGATTCTATCCATGTGAATAAATGAGTTGATGTCGAACATGGTAGAAACCACTTGATTACCAGTCAATGACGTAAACTGTTAACAAGTGTGAGAGAGACCACCAGTGATGTCAATGGTTCTCAAAGTACCCAGTACAATCCATGAGATGTGAATGAATGTGTTGATGTCGAACATGTCACGGAATCCTTCGATCGAAAGTCAATGATGTAAATTGTCGTCAAAGGCGAGAAACCTGCCATTGATGCATGCAGACTTCAAGGTACTGACGATTTCTAGATCATCTTTCTAGATAATGTGCTGATGTCGATAGAAAGCGATCCATCGTAGGCAAGCCCACAACACGAAATCATAAATCAAGTTGAAGAGATGTAGCTGTAAGGACTGACTCAGGGATGGTCAAGATGGATGAAAGGTATTTTGCAGATGAATGGTTTATTTGCAGTGACCTCTTGAACACATAATGACATGACAGATGGCTTGGTAACAATTGACACAAAGTTAATACCCGGCTGAAGACTTTCAATGTGGTTTGATCAACTGTGAGGCAAAGGATTTCCCAACCCAGGTGAATGAAAAGTATTGTGTTCAAGAGCGGTGATAAGGTTTCTCTGAGACAAAGGATAACAAATAGGCTCACTTTTCACTCTTTTCCCCCACCATTTCTGGCAAGTACCTCTTTATTTTTTACAAGCTTGAGGAGGATAACATTTGCTTGATTATAAGCTCATCCTTCGGATGAGTCCAACTTAGTTTAGATTCGAACCCTAAGAAGGAGTGGTCCGTTCCTGTTTGTAATCGAACAGGTCCTTTACTGTGAAATTTTAACGAGTCCAGTATAGGAGAAACTCGTCGTTTTTCAATTTTAAAGAGTCTGAAAAACTTAAGAAGACTCCAGGGTTGACCTTTTTCGTAAGTTTGTCTCCCAAGCCCGAAAAAGTATAAAATAATACTTGAGAGAACCGCTTGATCTTTACGACCAAGGATTACTTTCATGATTAGTGTCTTTGACCTGAAAAGTAAAAAGCGATCAAGAACACATCGTTTTATTTCCAATATCGAATTTGAAACGACAAAAATCCGGCAATCTTTTCATGTTTTTATGGTCAGAAAAGGGCTATAAGAGGACCGTCTTTTAATTCCGTTTTAACGAGTGTAAAAGAAACGCTCGGCAATCTTTTCATATTTTAGGAGTCAGAAAAGGGCTTAAAGATGACTCTGATGTTTTTGTTTGTAGAAAATGACAATTTTCCCTGAAAATCCTTTATCCTGCACAAAAACCAACACATTACTCATACCTGTTGACGATAGATAAAAATACTTTGAAAAAATACCTTTTTCATGGTGAAAAATAAACAAATTTACCATTTATTTATCCAAAAAACCTATAAAAAGGGCTTTTACCAATTCATTTTTACCATTTTACTGTTGAGGAGAGAAAAAGGGCTTTTGACAAGAAACTTCCCATGGACATTGCGGAGAATCTGACCGTCGAAACCGAACGTCGTCTCTTTCAGGTATTCTACAACATCCTCCTCTTCATTTTCATCCGTTTGGAATTCGTTTTTAGGCCCTAGTTTCATTTTTTGGAGGCTTTGGGGTTTCAAGATCCACCTTTCGGGGTACGCAGGTGTTCCACTGGTGACCCGCGTACCCCGACATTTTCTCAGTTGGGAAAATGTCGGGCGTACGCACCTTGCCTTAAGGGAACCCGCGTACCCACGCTCTGTTCCTAAAGGCGGGGTGCGTACCCCGCAAAACAAGTTTTCAAACCCCAATTTCTTCAAAATGGACCAATTTTTTTTTATTTTATGGAATCTAACGGATGTTTTTTGGTGTGTAGATTTCCCACCATGCTTGATTGGCGTGAGAGAGAGCACGAAGATATTGATTTGGCCGTCATTAATCATCAACCGTCAATTGATGCTTTGAAGGCATGCGGCTTTTATAAATACTGGGCCATACCTAGCATGAGGGCCCAGGTGAGATTTCTAGAGTGGCTGGTAGAAAGGTGGAATGTTCAGGATCAGTGTTTTTATATCGGAGGGCACCAGCTCGAGATAGATCCCTCAGATATTTGCTTTCTCACTGGTTTGCCCAAGAGAGGCAAACACTTGACTCTGTTCGGGACTAGGCCGGGTGGCCAGTCCATCGTTAGTCTCCGACTAAAGTGGTGTAACACTCAGAACCAGGAGAAGGGGATAGAGATGAAAACTATATCCCGACCTGAACTTATGGTGATTGCCTTTACAGTTACCAGACTTTGCGGGGTTGCCGCTTTGCACATTGCCACTGGGTCCCAGATGCGGATGGCGATTGATTGCTATCGAGGTACCCTTTTTAACTGGTGTGATGCTGTGTTGGCCAATGTAAAAGGTCAACTGACTCGAGCCAAAAACGGACAGCTGAAGACTTTTGGTTATGGGCCTTTAGTTGTCAGTTTTGGCTTAGAGAGGGTTCTGATGCTGATCCCACAGCAGCTCACTGTTGGTGTTGGGCTTCCTCGAGAGCCCAAATTGATGCGATGGGTTGCGATTATGGCCCGTCATCCTCATGAGGGAATGAAGGTTGTTCGATTTGCTCCGGAGTACTTTCACTAGTTAGAGGACCAGGTCTTTTCGATACAGGATTTTCCTTATGCCGGAGTTGATTTTCGTGGAGATCCGGACATGATTCTTCCACCGGGAGAACAATGGGATGATACAGGTAACTTCATTTTCTAAAAGTTTTTAAACTATCTATTTTTTTGTTTGTTTTTATATCGTCTCAAAACTGACAGGTAACAATTTTCAAAATGCAGATGTAGGCCCACGTCGTCCAGCCAATCTCCGGCCTTTCGAGAGGAGACTACCAGTTGCAGCGGCACCGGCCCCGCAGGATGAGGCCACAGAGACTTTAGCTGAGTTTGAACATGACCTAGAGCGTCTTACAGCAGACATACCAGAGACTACCATAGATGATATTCCTATCAGGCTTCAGCGCTTTGTAGTCGGGGTCCCAGGACCTTTTAGGAGGTTCTTGTGTAGAGTAGCCCATGCAGTGGTGTCATATAGAGATCATCACCAATGATTGGATGGTCGTTTTGGTAGACACATGTGACATTTTGGTTTTTTGTACTTATCATTTTTGCCGATCATAAGGTGTTTTTCAACCTATGATCGAAGACGATGTATTTTTTGACACCCTCCTATCTATATATATCATTATTACCGGCTTATTTTGTAAATCATGTTATTGAATGGTTTTAAATTTACATGTATGATTATTGCAAATGTCTATTTAAAATTCGAGAAGCAATTGCATCTGCTAATATATTTAAAGACCTTGGAATATGTTGATATTCAATGTAATCAAACTCACGTTCCAAGAGACGCACTCTCAAAAATAACATTAATAACACTGGATTTCTAATGGCATACACTCTATTAAGCTGTAATACAACGAGTTCAGAATCTAACCTCACTATCAAACTCTGAATCCCAAATGAAATAGATTCAGACAATAACTCAATCACTACACTGTATTCTGCGATGTTGTTTGTTGTTTGACCGAGGCTCACCCCATGCATAGAAACTAACTCGTCAGAGGGTGAATAGATGACCCAAGCTGTGGAAGAGATATTCCATAGTACACAGAATATCTCTTCCGCAACTTGGGTCATCTATTCGCCCTCTGACGAGTTAGTTTCTATGCATGGGGTGAGCCTCGGTCAAACAACAAACAACATCACAGAATACAGTGTAGTGATTGAGTTATTGTCTGAATCTATTTCATTTGGGATTCAGAGTTTGATAGTGAGGTTAGATTCTGAACTCGTTGTATTACAACTTAATAGAGTGTATGCCATTAGAAATCCAGTGTTATTAAGGTTATTTTTTAGAGTGCGTCTCTTGGAACGTGAGTTTGATTACATTGAATATCAACATATTCCAGGGTCTTTAAATACATTAGCAGATGCAATTGCTTCTCGAATGTTAAATAGACATTTGCAATAATCATACATGTAAATTTAAAACCATTCCATAACATGATTTACAAAATAAGCCGGTAATAATGATATATATAGATATGAGTGTGTCAAAAAATACATCGCCTTCGATCATAAGTTGAAAAACACCTTATGATCGGCAAAAATGATAAGTACAAAAAACCAAAATGTCACATGTGTCTACAAAAACGACCATCCAATCACTGGTGATGATCTATATATGACACCACTGCACGGGCTACTCTACACAAGAACCTCCTAAAAGGTCCTGGGACCTCGACTACAAAGCGCTAAAGCCTGATAGGAATATCATCTATGGTGGTCTCTGGTATGTCTGCTGTAAGACGCTCTAGGTCATGTTCCAACTCAGCTAAAGTCTCTGTGGCCTCGTCCTGTGGGGCCGGTGCCGCTACAACTGGTAGTCTCCTCTCGAAAGGCCAGAGATTGGCTGGACGACGTGGGCCTACATCTGCATTTTGAAAATTGTTACCTGTCAGTTTTGAGACGATATAAAAACAAACAAAAAAAATAGATAGTTTAAAAACTTGTAGAAAATGAAGTTACCTGTATCATCCCATTGTTCTCCCGGTGGAAGAATCATGTCCGGATCTCCACGAAAATCAACTCTGGCATAAGGAAAATCCTGTATCGAAAAGACCTGGTCCTCTAACCAGTGAAAGTACTCCGAAGTAAATCGAACAACCTTCGTTCCCTCATCAGGATGACGGGCCATAACCGCAACCCATCGCATCAATTTGGGCTCTCGAGGAAGCCCAACACCAACAGTGAGCTGCTGTGGGATCAGCATCGGAACCCTCTCTAAGCCAAAACTGACAACTAAAGGCCCATAACCAAAAGTCTTCAGCTGTCCGTTTTTGGCTCGAGTCAGTTGGCCTTTTACATTGGCCAACACAGCATCACACCAGTTAAAAATGGTACCTCGATAGCAATCAATCGCCATCCGCATCTGGGACCCAGTGGCAATGTGCAAAGCGGCAGCCCCGCAAAGTCTGGTAACTGTAAAGGCAATCACCATAAGTTCAGGTCGGGATATAGTTTTGATCTCTATCCCCTTCTCCTGGTTCTGAGTGTTACACCACTCTAGTCGGAGACTAGCGATGGACTGGCCACCCAGCCTAGTCCCGAACAGAGTCAAGTGTTCGCCTCTCTTGGGCAAACCAGTGAGAAAGTAAATATCTGAGGGCTCTATCTCGAGCTGGTGCCCTCCGATATAAAAACACTGATCCTGAACATTCCACCTTTCTACCAGCCACTTTAGAAATCTCACCTGGGCCCTCATGCCAGGTATGGCCTAGTATTTATAAAGGCTGCATGCCTTCAAAGCATCAATTGACGGTTGATGATTAATGGCGGCCAAATCAACATCTTCGTGCTCTCTCTCACGCCAATCAAGCATGGTGGGAAATCTACACACCAAAAAACATATGTTGGATTCCATAAAATAAAAAAAAATTGGTCCATTTTGAAGAAATTGGGGTTTGAAAATTCGTTTTGTGGGGTACGCACCCTGCCTTTAGGAACAGAGCGTGGGTACGCGGGTTCCCTTAAGGCAAGGTGCGTACGCCCGGCATTTTCCCAACTGAGAAAATTTCGGGGTACGTGGGTCACCAGTGGAACACCTGCGTACCCCGAAAGGCGGATCTTGAAACCCCAAAGCCTCCAAAAAATGAAACTAGGGCCTAAAAACGAATTCCAAATGGATGAAAATGAAGAGGAGGATGTTGTAGAATACCTTAAAGAGACGACGTTCGGTTTCGACGGTCGGATTCTCCGCAATGTCCATGGGAAGTTTCTTGCCAAAAGCCCTTTTTCTCTCCTCAACAGTAAAATGGTAAAAATGAATTGGTAAAAGCCCTTTTTATAGGTTTTTTGGGTAAATAAATGGTAAATTTGTTTATTTTTCACCATGAAAAGGTATTTTTTCAAAGTATTTTTATCTATCGTCAACAGGTATGAGTAATGTGTTGGTTTTTGTGCAGGATAAAGGATTTTCAGGGAAAATTGTCATTTTCTACAAACAAAATCATCAGAGTCATCTTTAAGCCATTTTTTGACTCCTAAAATATGAAAAGATTGTCGAGCGTTTCTTTTACACTCGTTAAAATGGAACTAAAAGACGGTCCTCTTATAGCCATTTTCTGACCGTAAAAACATGAAAAGATTGCCGGATTTTTGTCGTTTCAAATTCGATATTGGAAATAAAACGACGTGTTCTTGATCGCTTTTTACTTTTCAGGTCAAAGACACTAATCATGAAAGTACTCCTTGGTCGTAAAGATCAAGCGGTTCTCTCAAGTATTATTTTATAATTTTTCGGGCTTGGGAGACACAAACTTACGAAAAAGGTCAACCCTGGAGTCTTCTTAAGTTTTTCAGACTCTTTAAAATTGAAAAACGTCGAGTTTCTCCTATACTGGACTCGTTAAAATTTCACAGTAAAGGACCTGTTCGATTACAAACAGGAACGGACCACTCCTTCTTAGGGTTCGAATCTAAACTAAGTTGGACTCATTCGAAGGATGAGCTTATAATCAAGCAAATGTTATCCTCCTCAAGCTTGTAAAAAATAAAGAGGTACTTGCCAGAAATGGTGGGGGAAAAGAGAGAAAAGTGAGCCTATTTGTTATCCTTTGTCTCAGAGAAACCTTATCACCGCTCTTGAACACGACACTTTTCATTCACCTGGGTTGGGAAATCCTTTGCCTCACAGTTGATCAAACCACATTGAAAGTCTTCAGCCGGGTATTAACTTTGGGTCAATTGTCACCAAGCCATCTGTCGTGTCGTTATGTGTTCAAGAGGTCACTGCAAATAAACCATTCATCTGCAAAATACCTGTCATCCATCTTGACCATCCCTGAGTCAGTCCTTACAGCTACATTTCTTCAACTTGATTTATGATTTCATGTTGTGGGCTTGCCTACGACGGATCGCTTTCTATCGACATCAGCACATTATCTAGAAAGATGATCTAGAAATCGTCAGTACCTTGAAGTCTGCATGCATCAATGGCAGGTTTCTCGCCTTTGACGACAGTTTACATCATTGACTTTCGATCGAAGGATTCCGTGACATGTTCGACATCAACACATTCATTCACATCTCATGGATTGTACTGGGTACTTTGAGAACCATTGACATCACTAGTGGTCTCTCTCACACTTGTTAATAGTTTACATCATTGACTGGTAATCAAGTGGTTTCTACCATGTTCAACATCAACTCATTTATTCACATGGATAGAATCGTACTATTTCGGGAAGTAGAAATGAAGACCCTGGATCTAGTTTCTGCCATCCAGGTTGCAAGGAGTTTTGTATTCATTGTATAGTAGACTAATTATAAACAGATGGCTGCGTCCATACTGTGTCTACATGAGTCTATGATTATGATGTACTGCGAAATCATTCCTGTATCAGAGCAGTAGTTAGTTTGTTAGTTAAAGTTTTTGATCTAAGTATGGGAATGCCTACCTCAGCGATGATATGATCTCATATATGTATTTTGTGTTGAATATTTGCAGGTTCCGACTGGGCTCTCCACAAGATAATCCTTGAAATGATAAAGTACTTCACCCTTCCTAGATGATATGAAGCCCTAATCTACTACAGGATTCGCACTTTAGGGGGCAATCTGTTACACTAAAATTTGTCACCATGACTATTTGCAGTCAGTATGGCTCCATCAATTGTCATACTGTCCTCCTTGGCAAGTCTTATACCTCTGCTACTCATGTCAAACTCCAAGAAAGAGAGAAAGTCTTTAAAAATCTATATAACTCTGGTTACGCAGTTTCTCTTAGCCTTACCTGCGTGTACGCACCTCAAGTTCATAACACTTGCGTACTTGTACACTATGTCTGTAAAGGGGTGGGTGCGTACTCCTGTAAAGGTCAAAAGGCGCAAGTTTTACTCCAAAAAAGTTACTTGTGGTCGATTCTAGAGCATTCTAGAAGATGGTTTGACGTGGATTGAGCGCCTCCAGATGGTTCATGCATCCCTATGAAAGAGGAACTTATCCCATCAAGAGGGGAGCTATCCCATTGAAAGAGGGGCTTATCCCATTGATGGTGGACCTGATTAACTTCCTACAAAGCACTATAAATACAGGCATTGGGCCAAAGGGAGAGGAGGTTGAAAGCTGAACATTCCTAAGGGTAGATGCTGTTGAAATTAGGACTCCCTTTTAGAGCTTGAGAGGAGAGATTCCAATCCTTTCTTAGCTTCATTTGGAAGTGGGTGAGCTGATCAAAGTAAAGGAGAACTCTTGCTGGACCCTGGGAGGGACCTACACAACACCAAGGCACTGGTTGTAATGGTTTCTTTTGTTTCCAATTAATACAATTAAGTTCATTTTTCTCAACAAGTTGTTATATATAATTTGTTTCATAAACTCCTTGGTCTTTATGATGAATATGTTTTATTATATAAGTTATTCAGGTGCTATGTAATCGTTTGCTTGTTAGTGAATGCAGGCTTCAAGGAGAAGGAGCTCATCTGGATCGAAGAGGCTGGACTACAACAAACAAGCGTTGGACTAAAGGTAAGCCTTAAACACCTGGTTGCTTTTATTTTAAATGCATATTTAGGGAAAGATAGTGCTTGATTGTTTTGTTTGTCACTAGAAAGCCTTAGCTTCTAGGGAGGTCGGTTTTGTCCGCAAAATTGACTCTTTCCGCATGACAAAATGACGACTCCACTGGGGAATCCATGGATTTGATTGATTTCTCTTTTGATTGATACTTTGATTTGAGAAAGTTTGATTTCTTTCTAGTTTTTGACTGATTGACTGTGAATTTGGGTGGAATAGCTTAGGGTTAAGTTAGTTTTTATTTTTCTTGATTGTGAGAGCAGTACGCATCCTCTGTGTTAAGCACAGTGCGTACCTGTACGCACTGCTACTTTGTACACAGAGCGTGGCCACACCCGTGAAAACAGGCTGCCTGCGTACCTTGTCAAAAGCCTAGAAAGTTTCATTTTTTTCTTTTTTATCTTTTAGATTTTGTTTATAGCTTGTTTTTGCTGCCCAGATCCACTGTTTACCTGTCAAAAGTTTTCATCTAAGCTTGTTTCATTAGCGTCAAGGGTTTTAGTGAAGTTCATAGAGATTCTAGCCCTAGGATTGATTTTTGCATTGGTCTTGTAGTGACTTTGGCTTTAGAAGTTATAAAAACCTTGGATCTCCCTGGTCTTTTCAGTCTTCTTAGGAGTCGGACCTTTCGTAAAATTCACCTTTGTGAGAAACCTACCTTTGTGTTGTCTCTTTGCGGAATTTCGAGAAGGCTTGTTGGTTAAGCTGTGAATTTCATTCTTAAGAAAAAGAACAAAAACTTTTTATTTTGTTTTTGACTAGTTTATGATTCTGCATGAATTAGTCCTTGGTTGTATTGTAACTGAGTAAAACGTCATGGAATTATATTTTGTAGGCTTTTACCTCATTAGATTTGCTTTTAGGTGAATTTCTCTTAGATTTGCATAGATCTTAAAATTGGTTTTCGTTTTCATAGATCTTAGATTGATTTGATTGTCATAGATCTTAAGATTGATTTTTGTTAAGTAGTTTTACATGCTTTGTTAAATAGAAAAAAAATACAAAATCTCTTTTGAGGAAAGTTTGTTTTAGTAGCGTTTGAAGTCTTTGAAAAGAGAAAGGAAGTTTTTTTGAAATAATTAGTGGTCATGTGTTGTGGTCTTTGGAAAAGATAAAAGAGATTGTTTCTTTGATTTTCATTGCCAAGAAAGTTTTCTTTATAAGTTTTGCATTCTCCAACTCTCTTAGCTAGGGAATTCATTAAAAAGGAAAGATTGTTTTGTTTCATCCTAGGTGCATATTTTTAGTGGATTTGAGTCGAGTCTACACACCATCAGTTTCATCTCCGCTACCTTTTGTCCTAAAGAAAAGCCATAAAAATTAACGCTTTAAGTAAAATCAACTTAGTAACTTTTTATTTACTAGGGCTCTGAAACACCAATATAGATCAGGCTAGTGTCTTGGAGTAGGAGTGTAATTAACTCTCCAAGACAGTAAAACCAAACAAGTAGCTTATCTTGTGGTAGGATAAATCCAACTGTTTCATTTGTACTCTGGGAAAGCTCCTCTTAAAGGAGAAGCACGAGACCGTGTCCGAAACAGTGAGGGAATCAATCCTCCTTCATTGGGAACGACGCCAGATACGCACGTACTACAAATGGTAAACCTCAGATTAACCATTGTCGAGGAGCCTGGGGTCACTTATCGGTAAACCTTGGATTATTGTCAAGGAGCCGGCAAGGGGATTGAGCTTGTTACTCTGCCCTTGTGTGCTATCGGGTCGTAGATTGTTTCCCCAGGTATATTTGTTGTTGTTGGTAACCTTAGTGACCATTATCTTTAGGATTCTACCCAAGGTGACGGTGGAGGGAAGATCCCACTGTACCTGGAGTAGATGTCAGCTAGACTCACTTGGATTTTCTGGGGGGTTCACTTCACTCGAGAAGGTTTAAGTGGAGGAAATTGGTCCAGTCTATTCATTAAGCAGGTTGCCGGGGTAACTGTTCCACCCGCCACTTCTGTACTGAATTCGGCGATGTTGGATTTCATCACCAAAACCGATTTGGATTTTGCGGACAAAACCGACCTCCCTAGAAGCTAAGGCTTTCTATTGACAAACAAAACAATCAAGCACTATCTTTCCCTAAATATGCATTTAAAATAAAAGCAACCAGGTGTTTAAGGCTAACCTTTAGTCCAACGCTTGTTTGTTGTAGTCCAGCCTCTCCGATCCAGATGAGCTCCTTCTCCTTGAAGCCTGGATTCACTAACAAGCAAACGATTACATAACACCTGAATAACTCATATAATAAAACATATTCATCATAAAGACCAAGGAGTTTATGAAACAAATTATATATAACAACTTGTTGAGAAAAATGAACTTAATTGTATTAATTGGGAACAAAAGAAACCATTACAACCAGTGCCTTGGTGTTGTGCAAGTTCCTCCCAGGGTCCAGCAAGAGTTCTCCTTTACTTTGATTAGCTCACCCACTTCCAAATGAAGCTAAGGAAGGATTGGAATCTCTCCTCTCAAGCTCTAAAAGGGAGTCCTAATTTCAGCAGCATCTACCCTTAGGAATGTTCAGCTTTCAACCTCTCCTCCCTCTGGCCCAATGCTTGTATTTATAATGCTTTGGAGGAAGTTAATCAGGTCCACCATCAATGGGATAAGCCCCTCTTTCAAAGGGGTAGCTCCCCTCTTCATGGGATAAGTTCCTCTTTCATTGGGATGCATGAACCATCTTGAGGCGCTCAATACACGTCAAACCATCTTCTAGAATGATCTAGAATCGACCACAAGCAACTTTTTTGAAGTAAAAATTGCGCCTTTTGACCTTTACAGGAGTACGCACCCACCCCTTTACAGACAGAGCGTACAAGTACGCAGGTGTTATGAACTTGAGGTGCGTACACGCAGGTGAGGCTAAGAGAAACTGTGTAACCAGAGTTATATAGATTTTTAAAGACTTTCTCTCTTTCTTGGAGTTTGACATGAGTAGCAGAGGTATAAGACTTGCCAAGGAGGACAGTATGACAATTGATGGAGCCATACTGACTGCAAATAGTCATGGTGACAAATTTTAGTGTAACAGATTGCCCCCTAAAGTGCGAAGCCTGTACTAGATTAGGGTTTCATATCATCTAGGAAGGGTGAAGTACTTTATCATTTCAAGGATTATCTTGTGGAGAGCCCAGTCGGAACCTGCAAATGTTCAACACAAAATACATATATGAGATCATATCATCGCTGAGGTAGGCATTCCCATACTTAGATCAAAAACTTTAACTAACAAACTAACTACTGCTCTGATACAGGAATGATTTTGCAGTACATCATAATCATAGACACATGTAGACACAGTATGGATGTAGCCATCTATTTATAATTAGTCTACTATATAATGAATACAAAACTCCTCGCAGCCTGGATGGCAGAAACTAGATCCAAGGTCTTCATTTCTACTTCCTGAAATAGTACAATTCTATCCATGCGAATAAATGAGTTGATGTCGAACATGGTAGAAACCACTTGATTACCAGTCAATGATGTAAACTGTTAACAAGCGTGAGAGAAACCACCAGTGATGTCAATGGCTCTCAAAGTACCCAATACAATCCATGAGATGTGAATGAATGTGTTGATGTCGAACATGTCACGGAATCCTTCGATCGAAAGTCAATGATGTAAACTGTCGTCAAAGGCGTGAAACCTGCCATTGAGGCATGCAGATTTCAAGGTACTGACAATTCTTAGATCATCTTTCTAGATAATGTGCTGATGTCGATAGAAAGCGATCCGTCGTAGGCAAGCCCACAACACGAAATCATAGATCAAGTTGAAGAAATGGAGCTGTAAGGACTGACTCAGGGATGGTCAAGATGGATGACAGATATTTTGCAGATGAATGGTTT
Source organism: Pinus tabuliformis (assembly GCA_031772625.1). Taxonomy (NCBI): domain Eukaryota; kingdom Viridiplantae; phylum Streptophyta; class Pinopsida; order Pinales; family Pinaceae; genus Pinus; species Pinus tabuliformis. The sequence goes on along the minus strand of CM062816.1, from coordinate 460,251,074 downwards.
ATTTGCAGTGACCTCTTGAACACATAAAGACACAACAGATGGCTTGGTGACAATTGACCCAAATTTAATACCCAGAAACCGGCTGAAGACTTTCAATGTGGTTTGATCAACTGTGAGGCAAAGGATTTCCCAACCCAGGTGAATGAAAAGTGTCGTGTTCAAGAGTAGTGATAAGGTTTCTCTGAGACAAAGGATAACAAATAGGCTCATTTTTCTCTCTTTTCCCCCACCATTTCTGGCAAGTACCTCTTTATTTTTTAACAAGCTTGAGGAGGATAACATTTGCTTGATTATAAGCTCATCCTTCGGATGAGTCCAACTTAGTTTAGATTCGAACCCTAAGAAGGAGTGGTCAGTTCCTGTTTATAATCGAACAGGTCCTTTACTGTGAAATTTTAACGAGTCCAGTATAGGAGAAGAGGAGGTGGGCCAGTGGTGATGGGAATTGGAGATGTTAGAGATCATCCACTCGAGCACAAGGACAAAGATTTATTCATGATGCAGAGGAAGAGGACAATAGGAAGGGCAGGTGGAGGGATAGGGCAGGGAGGGAGAAAGCCCCAAGAGAAGGTAGGTGGAGTCAAGAAGGGAAGGCGGAGAGGAAGGCATGGGAGCTAGTGGGAGAGCGAGCAGAGTGATGCCAGCGAGTGGTAGGAAAATAGAGAAGGACTCACGACAAGAGCACCTGGAGGCACGAGGTAATTAATGAGAGTCAAAGCGGGAAGGGACAAAGGACCATCATTCCAAGGTGAAGGAATGAGGAAAAGGGCGGCGAGTAAATTAGGAGGATAGGTGGTAGGTGCGATGAAAGGTAGTAGGGATAGGGAGGTGTCACATGGAATGAGTCGTTTTTGCAGACAAGATTAACCTCCCTAGTATCTAACGATATCTAGTGACAAGCAAGCCAATCAAAAAATATCTTTCTCTAAATATGCAATTTATAAACAAAGGCAAACAAGTGTTTTAGGCCTACCTTGGGTTCAATGCAAGTTTGTGGAAGCCTCGCTCCTTTGATCCAAATGAGCTCCCTTGTAGCGAATCTGCAAACATAAACAAGCACACAAATTAAATAGCACCTAAAAAGCCAATATCATAAAGCATACTTATCATGATGATCAAGGAATTCATGAAACAAATAACATAAGACAATTTGTTGAGAAAAATGAATCTGATTGTATTAATTCAAATCAAAGAAGAACTTTACAACCTGTGCCTTGATGTTGTACAAGCTCCTCCCAGGGTCCAACAAGAAGTCTCCTCTACTTTGACAAGTTTCACTCTCTTCCCAATGAAGCCAAAAGGTATGTGATCTCTCCTCTCAAGCTCAACTAGGAAGTCTCAATTCCACCAGCATTTACCCTAAAAAATGTTCAGCTTCTAACCTCCCTAGCAACTAGCCCAATGCCTTAATTTATAGTGCAATGGAGGGAAGTTACTAGGTCCTCCTTCAAAGGGATAAAGCCCTCCTTCAAAGGGATAGCTCCTCTCATCAAGGGATTAGCTCCTTCTCTTTTGGGATGCATGAACCACCTAAGAGTGAACTATCCACATCAAAATTCCTTCTAGAATCATCTAGAATTAACCCAAAGTGAGTTTTTAGAATAAACTTGCGCCTTTTTTACTTTCACAGGGGTCTGCACCCACTCCTTTAGAGACAGAGCGGGCAGGTCCGCAGGTAATGTGAACAGGGGGTGCGGGACCGCAGGCAACAGTGAGAGAAAGTGCGGAACCAGAGCTTTGTTGATTTTTAATGTCTTTCTTTCATTTTCAAAGCTTGACATGAAGAGTTGAGGTCTGAGACTTGCTTAGGAGGACAATACAAGTGATGATAGACCCATACTGACTACAAATAGTCATGGTGACAATATTTTTGTGTAACAGATTGCCCCCTAAAGTGTGAAGTCTATAGTAGATGAGGATTTCATTTATCATCTAGGAAGAGTGAAGTACTTTATCATTTCTAGGATCATCTTGTGGAGAGCCCGGTTGGAACTTGTAAAAACATTCAATGCAAAATATATGTATGAGATCATATCATCACTGAGGTAGGCATTCCCATACTCAAATCAAAACTGACTAGAAAACTAACTACTGCTTTGATATAGGAATGATCTTGTAATACATCATAAGTATAGACACATGTAGGCACAGTATGGACGTAGCCATCTGTTTATGAATAGTCCACAGTATAATGAATACAAAATTCCTTGCAACCTGGATGGCGGAAACTAGATACAGGGTCTTCATTTCTACTTCCTGAAACAGTACGATTCTATCCATGCGAATGAATGTGTTGAAGTCGAACATGGTAGAAACCACTTGATTACCAGTCAATGATATAAACTGTTAACAAGTGTGAGAGAAACCACCAATAATGTCAATGGCTCTCAAAGTACTCAGTACAATCCATGAGATGTGAATAGATGTGTTGATGTCGAACATGTCACGGAATCCTATGATCGAAGGTCAATGATGCAACCTATCGTCGAAGGCGAGAAACCTGCCATTGAGGCATGCAAATCCTAAGGTATTGATGATTTCTAGATCATCTTTCTAGATAATGAGCTGGAGTCGATAGAAAGCGATTTGTCGTAGGCAAGCCCACAACACGAAATCATAGATCAAGTTTGAAGAAATTTAGTTGCAAGGACTGACTCAGGGATGGTCAAGATGGATGACAGATATTTTGCAGATGAATGGCTTATTTTCACTGACCTCTTGAACACATAACGACACAGCAAATAGTTTGGTGACAATTGACCCGAAGTTAATGCCCAGAAACCAGCTGAGGACTTTCAATGTGGTTTGATCCACTGTTAGGCAAAGGATTTCCCAACCCAAGTGAATAAAAGTGTCGTGTTCAAGAGTGGTTACAAAGTATGACAAACAGGCTCATTTTTCTCTCTTTTCCCCCACCATTTCTGACAAGTACCTCTTTATTTTTGACAAGCTTGAGGAGGATAACATTTGCTTGATTATAAGTTCATTCTTCGGATGAGTCCAACTTAGTTTAAATTCGAACCCTAAGAAGGAGTGGTCTATTCCTGTTTATAATTGAACAGGTCATTTACTGTTAAATTTTAACGAGTCCAGTATAGGAGAAACTCGACGTTTTTCAATTTTAGAGAGTCTGAAAAAACTTAAGAAGACTCCATGGTTGACCTTTTTCGTAAATTTGTGTCTCCCAAGCCCGAAAAAGTATAAAATAATACTTAATAGAACCGCTTGATTATTACGACCAAGGAGTAATTTTCGTAATTAATGTCTCTGATCCGAAAAGGTAAAAAAACGATCAATGACACGTCGTTTTATAACCAATATCGAATTTGAAACGACAAAAATCCGACAATATTTTCATGTTTTTACGGTCAGAAAAAGAGCTGTAAGTGGACCATCTTTTTAGTTCCGTTTTAACGAGTTTAAAAAGAAAAACTCAGCGCTCTTTTCATGTTTTAGGAGTCAGAAAAGAGCTTAAAGGTGACTCTAATGTTTTTTCGTCGAAAATGACCGATTTCGCTTGAAAAAACCGTTATCCTGAACAAAAACTCAAACATTACTCATACCTGTTTAAAATGGATAAAAATGTTGCAAAAGTTACCTTTCTAAAGTGAAACATAAAAAAATTAACCACTCGTTTATTCAAAAAACTTATAAAAAGGGCTTTCGTCAATTCATTTTTACCGTTTGAGTTTTGGGTGAGAAAATAGAGCTTTTGGTCAGAAAATTCCCGTGAAGATTGCAGAAAATCTGTCTGTTGGAATCGAGCGCCGTCTCCTCTAGGTAATCCACATCATCCTACTCTTCAATTTCATCCATTTCAAATTTGTTTTTAGGTTTTAATTTCATTTTTTAAAGGATATTTAGGCTAGAAACCCACGCGCGGGGGCCCGCAGGAACAACACAGGGAGCCTGCAGACCCTGACTTTTTCGGAATGGGGAAAAAGTCAGGGGTCCACGCCTGCTGTGAAGGTAAGGTGCGGACCCATGCACTGTCTCTAACAGAGAGGGTGCGGTCCCTGCAGCAAGGGTTTTTAACCCTAAATTTCTCAAAATTCACCCAAAAACTTTGCTTTCAGACATTCTAATTCGCCTTTTTTTTGGATGTAGAGTATACATCATGCTTGATTGGCGAGAACGGGAGCATGAGGATGTAGATCTTGTCGCGATAAATCATCAACCTTCGATTGATGCATTGAAGGCATGCGACTTATACCAATTCTGGGCCATACCTGGCATGAGAGCCCAGGTGGACTTTCTGCAGTGGCTGGTAGACAGGTGGAGCATACAGGACCAGTGCTTCTTCATTGGTGGTCACCAGCTCGAAATAGAGCCGGCAGACATATACTTTTTGACTGGTTTGCCTAAGAGAGGTGAACACTTGACTCTATTCGGGACTAGGCCAGGTGGCCAGTCTATCGATAGCCTCTGGCTAGAGTTCTGCAACAACCAGACTAGAGACAAAGGGATAGACATCAAAACCATATCCCTTCCTGGACTCATGGTAATTGCATTTACTATTACCAGGCTTTGCGGGAGTGCAGCACTACATATAGCCACTGGATCCCAAATGCGAATGGCAATTGACTGCTTTTGAGGCACCATCTTCAACTGGTGCGATGTTGTGTTGGCTAATGTAAAAAGGCAACTGACTAGAGCCAAGAACGGACAACTGAAGACCTTTGGATATGGTGCTTTAGTCGTGAGATTTGGTCTGGAGAGGGTCCCAATGTTGGTCCCACAACACCTCACTGTTGGAGCTGGACTTCTTCGAGAACCCAAACTGATGCGATGGGTTGCAGTTATGGCCCGTCATCCTGAGGAGGGGACAGAGGTCGTTCGATTCACACCTGAGTATTTCCATTAGTTGGAAAACTAGGTTTTTGCTATTTAGGACTTTCCTTACGCTGGGGTAGATTTTGGTGGTGACCCAGACATGGCTCTTCCACCAGGAGAGCAATGGGATGACTCAGGTAAAATCATTTTCAACATTTTTCTAATTTTTTTTATTTTTATTTTTTATCTCGTCCCAAAATTGATAATAAAAGTTTCAAATGCAGATGTGGGTCCACAGCGACCAGCCGCTCTCCGGCCTTACGAGAGGAAACAACCAGCTGCAGCGGTACCAGCCCCACAGGACGAGTCAGTAGAGACCTTGGCCGAATTGGAGAGACATCTAGAGCATTTGACAGGAGACATTCCAGAGACTGGCATAGATGACATTCCTCTTCGACTACAGTGCTATGTGATTGGGGTCCCAGGACCTTTTAGGAGGTTCCTTTGTGAGGTGGCCCGTACAGTGGTTTCTTATCAAGATCATCACCATTGATAGGATGATCGCCTATTGTAGACACATATGACATTTTTGCTTTTTGTACTATCATTTTTGCCAATCATAAGGTGTTTTTCAACCTATGATTGAGGACGATGTATATTTTGACACACTCCTATATTATACTATATCACTATTACCGGCTTATCTTGTAAAACATGTTATGGAATGTTTTTAAATTTACTTGTATGATTATTGCAAATGTCTACTTAACATTCGAGAAGCAATTGCATCTGCTAATGTATTTAAATATCTTGGAATATGTTGATATTCAATATAATCAAATTCACGTTCCAAGAGACGCACTCTCAAAAATAATCTCAATAACACTGGATTTATAATGGCATATACTCTATTAAGTTGTAATACAACGAGTTCAGAATCTAACCTCACTATCAAACTCCGAATCCCAAATGAAATAGATTCAGATAATAACTCAATCACTACACTATACTCTGCAATGTTATTCGTTGTTTGACCGAGGCTTACCCCATCCATAGATACCAACTCGTCAGAGGGCGAATAGATAACCCAAGCTGCGGAAGAAATGTTCTGTGTATTACGACAAGCACCATCAGCAAAGCCAATGTACGTTTGGAGAGGCGTCGACATCTGCAATATCAAGATTAAAAACCAAGATAAGCAGGAATAATGACGAAAAACACTCTCTAAGCTAAGCACACTTTTTAAACTAAAACACACCAGCTAGAAAGAAAACTAAACTAACTAAAAAATCTCCACACCTAGATTTTAAGCATAATACCTCTTCAGGTAAAGACCATTTCTGTGTTTACCTAAAGAGACCCCGTCAAAGTCCACCAATTCATAGGCCCATTTTTCTAGCTTTCACTTAACAACATAAGGACCATGCCACATAGGTACGAATTTTCAGCGCCTAATTTATCATTTGCTTGATCATACAATAAGACTAGGTCTCCTTCTGAAAAATTTCGAGGGTTCACATTTCGATCATACTGAGCTTTAATACATTTGGCATGAGTTTTGATCGCCAATGCAGCATCACGTCGATTCTCATCTAGCTGAGCCAAGTATAACAAACGTTTTTCCTCTTCAGAAGTGGCTGGAAGTAACTCGATGGCCATTTGCAATGACGGGATTTCGCATTCAATGGGTAAGACAGCTTCTAGACCATAAACTAGTTGGAAAGGAGTGAACCCTGTTGAAGTTTTTACTGAGGTTCGATATGTCCAAAGCGCTGAAAATATCATGTTATGCCAATTCGACCAATGAATCCCAATGATTCATCGGATCATGATGACTAGAACTTTGTTGATGGCTTCAACCAGACCATTAGCTTGTGGATAATATGGAGTTGAACTATCGTGACGCAAGCCAAGATGGCCTGTAAGTTCAGTCATCATAACGTTTTGAAAATGACGCCAATGATCAATGATAATCACTTGTGGAACACCAAACCTGGCAATTATATGATTGAACACGAAAATCGCAGCTATTTTGTCATCTGCCTCAAATGTAGGCATCGCCTCATCCCACTTGGTAAAATAATCTACCGCAAGGATGATATACGCATGCCCCCTGGCCGAGTGAGAGTTACATGTAATAAAATCGATACCCCATTTTGCAAACGGACCGACGGAAATTATAGGGTGGAGAGGAGCAGGTGGAGTGCGCATCTTTAGATAAAAAATGTGGCAGTTGTGGCATTTTCGGACCGCGTTAATACAATCTTTAAACAAGGACGGCCAGAAATAGTCAACGCGCAATATCTTTTGGGTTGTGGCATACCCAGACATATGACCGCCACACGCTCTAGAGTGACAGTCATTCAAAACCCTTTCAGCTTCCTCATGAGTTAAACAACGTCGAAAAACAGAGTCCACCCCACGGCGATAAAGAGTATCTCCAATAATTCAAAATTGTTGGGATTGGAATCGTATTTTTCGACGTTATGACCTTGAAATTTCTGGCCGAAAGGATTGGGTGTGGAGATAGACGATGATATCCCCATACCATGGATCTAAAGTGCTGATTAGAAACAAGGATTCATCCGCAATGGGCTCCCTCGCCACAGTTTCTGTGTCAGCACGCGGGAAGTCACACATTAACTCCGCAAAAACTAAAGATTTCTTCAACTTAGACTTTTCAAATTCCAAGTCGAACTTCTGCAGGATCACAATCCATTTGGAGTAATTTCCCCCTAGCAATTGCTTGGTCAAAATATAGTTCATAGGGTTGCAATCAGAAATTACTGTAGTTTTACGTAGTAAAATGTAATGACGAAAATGTTGAACAACTTGAACAGCTGCCAATGCCAATTTCTCCATATGTGAGTATTTTAGCTCAGTTGGATTCAAAGTTTGACTAAGGCAATATATCACATGTTCAGTACCGAATTCATCTTCCTGAACTAACACCATTCCAATGGTGGAATGGGAGGCAGCGAGATACAAGAAGTAGTCTTGGTTGTAGTTGGGAGGATGCAATAACGGTGCATGGGTCAACGCGTGTTTTAGTGCATCAAAAGATTTATCAGCTATCTCATCCCAAAAGAATGGAGTATTCTGTTTCAACAACTGGGTAAAACCCTTTGTGACCTTAGCGTAGTTAGGAATGAATCGGCGTAAAAAGTTTGCTTTCCCATGCAAATTTTGGAGTTGGCGAAGACTCGAAGGAGGAGGCAATTTGACAATAGCTTCAACCTTCGATGGATCGACGCGAATGATGGCTTTCAAAACAATAAACCCCAGTAACCGACACGTTTCTATACAGAAAACACACTTGTGTGGATTCAACCTAATCCAATAATGCCTACACCTCATAAAGATTGCTCGTAAATGGATGAGATGATCAGCTCGATGTAATGAATGAGAAGGTAAATCATCGAGATAGGGTTGCACAATGTGCTTGATGTCATGAAACGCGTAAGACATGGACCTTTGAAAAGTTGCCCCAGCGTTCTTGAGCCCAAAAGGTAATTTGCAATAAGCAAATGTCCCCCATGGACAAATGAAAGCCGTTTTTGGTTGATTAGCAGGTAGAATATTGATTTGATTGTATCCGGAAAAACCATCCATGAAAGAAAATATTTCGCTGCCAGCACAATCATCAATGATTTGATCGATATAGGGAGTTGGGTAATTGTCTTTTGGACAGGCTCAATTAATGTCCCTATAATCGATACATATTCTTATTGTCCCTTGCTTTTTGTTAACCGGAACAATATTCGATACCCAATCCGTTAACGGGATCAGATAAATGAAACCTGCTTTGAGTAATTTTTCAACTTCTGCTTTAATAGCAGCAGCTTTTCTCGGGTGGATCTGACACAAACGTTGCCGGACGGGTTTAGCATCCGGGTAAGTTTTGATTTCATGAACAACAATTGCGGGGTCAATTCCTAGCATTTCCTCATATGACCAAGCAAACACATCGCGAAACTCTTGAAATAGGGCCTTATATGTTTTAATTTCATCTTCTGTACAAGAGGCACCTATATGAATGTTTTCAACAATTCCAGGCTTAACTGAAATATCAATAGGAATAGTTCGAGAAATGTTTCCCAAATTTAACTCTGAATCAGGATTTTTCATTGGATTCTGAGGTTCCTTGACATATTCAGTCATAAAAATTGATGAAAAATCATTTTCAAAACGATCACTCTCGGGCAAAAACGAAGATCTATGATGAAGATCTTCCCATGGTAAATCATCGACACATAGGATTTCACGAATTTGCTCATCAGTGTGAACAAGTTCGGAAAACGTTGTTGAATCTGAGTTTGATGTTGAAAATGATTCCTCATGGACCACATTCATTAAGTCAATTTTGGTTGAAGATGGGTCGGTAAACGACTGCACGACCTGATACGCAATTTCATATGGACTCAAAGGCATAACATCACCAAATGAGTCTATCTCAGATTCGGAAGGTACGATCCAAGGATCATCATAAACAATAGTGTCTGACGAAATCATATGAATGGTTGCAGTAGAAGACGATGCGTTGATAGGAGGAAAAGGAAAAGTTCCCAATAAACCAGAATCTTTAACTAGTCCTACTCCAACATCCTTATATGGGATAGTTGTTTTGCCGACATGCTGAATACTTTCAGAAGAGGTTGGGTCAGATGAAAAGTAAGTCAGCTGGTCTATAGTTACAATCTTTCTATTATGAGGGACCTTTATAAGCCGTAAGACCAATGAAACAACAGCTGTCATAGCCTAAGACCAACTATGACCCAAGAGAAGGTTGTAATCTAGAGGGGCATCAACCACCTCCACATCTAGATTAACAGTTTTTCCTTCAACCCCTTAGGTAGATCCTGTAGAATGCCAAAAGGATGAAACCCACGGCCATTAAAGGCCTTTAGAATCGTCGGGGATTGATTTAGCGAAGGAGAACCAAGCGATCTCCAACACTGTATCGACATAATACACGTTAAGTCTGCCTCATCAATCACAGTCCTATAACAAGGTCTGTTTTTTACTAACACTGGGATCTGGAAAGCCATTTGATGAGGTAAGCGCGGTGTACTATTTTCTAGATCTAAAATTATAAGGTTCGAGTCCTGAATGTCAAAAGCTCCTATAGCTGACAATAGTAATTTACGTTGTGCTGGACATGATTGCAGCACTTCCAAAGCCGACATTGCTGAAGGTGAAACAGCTAAATCTTCAACAATGTTATAGTTTTGAGCCGGTCTCGCATGTGGATTGAAAGCTAACTTTCGAAGTATACCCTTGGCGGGCGGTTTGATTACGGAGTCTGGGTTAGGTTTCTCGAACTATAGCGGATCAAACCAGGAGCTAAGGTTGATGGGTTAGAATGAGAAGATTCTGCTTCTTTACCATCAACAGGACTTTTACTTCCATAATCATGTGATCGAGTCGCAACCCTCACATGGGACATCATCATTATGGGTTCTTCGGAGGCATTTGAGGCAGAACCTATCATCTTACTGTCTTGACTTGGAAAAGGATCCTTCAAAACAGAAAGCGTTTGGGAACCTTTGACAATTTTCGCAACATCTGCACGATGAGGGCAGTCTCTTGTAAAATGCTCTTCATCACAAATGAGACAAGGATAACAAGGTTTGCATTTCTCATCATTTGATTTCGCTTTTTTTGGTTTCTCTTTTGAATTTTTATCTGTTTTATTTTTATTCTTCCCTTTCTTCTTATCGCCGGATTTTGATTTCACTGTAGATGACTCTACAACATGAATATCAGCGGAAATTTCCGCGGAAGAATCTCCTGTCGGGGAATCTGGCAAGGTTATGATAGGAGAAGAATTCTTGGAAGATTTCTTCTTACTTTTGGTATTAACCGTACCAATCATACCATCAGCGGCATGAGACCCTAAAGGAGCTGCAACGATTTGATTTTGCTTAGGAAGATCGGGGATTTTCTCATGAAACGTACCTGACTACATGTAAACTAAGTCAAGGTACTGAGCTTGAGCAATCACTTGCTCCTCAGTAACTACTTCGGCCTTAGCTACATCCTCAGTGATCTTTGGCAATAAAGGTTTTACAAACCATTCAGCTAAGATCTGATCCAGAATAAAAACCTTCACTAAACGCCGTCGATGTCTCCATTCATGAATGTGATCTGAAATGTAAGTGGACGTAGACTGCTCTAACGAAGTTAATAATTCCGTGCCATTGTCATATCTGACTGGCAACTGAAAATGAGTTAAAAATGAAGTAGCTAACTGACTAAAATTATAAAAAGTGGCTCGCGGTAACTCAATGTACCACTTGGCCGCAAGACTAATTAGAGTGCGCTCAAAAAGCCTTAAACAGATTGAATCATCTGAAATGGAATTAGATGCACACCAGGAGTGATAAGTCATCACATGGTTCAACGGGTCCTCTCCTGATTTGCCTTCAAACTTAGGAATATCACTAGGCAGCTTATTCGGCATTGGCGGCCAAAACGGAAGATAGTTAATTGGATAGTTCGTAAGGCACGACAAGTCAGGCAAGTCCAAAGTTGCAATAAACGGTAACTGATGATTAGGGTCCCTAAAACTCTAGGTCATGAGACCAGCCCCAAGAGGAGGATATCCAGGATAAATAGGAATTGGAATTGCATTTGGGATATTATATCCTCCCGGAAAACCAGGATTAACCGGACCGTACTAGGGTTGTTGATATGTATACCCAGGGTACGGTTGATACTGATAGACTGGCTGCTGCACAGCAGGACTGAATTGGTACTGTCCCTGGTACGGTTGATAAGTAAATTGAGGTTGAATTGTGACAATCATACTTGAACCAGGTTGTCCTACAGGCATTTGAACCGAAGTTTGAATTGTGGATCCAGACTGAGGTAAAGATGTCTAAGGAGTTGATACAGGAACAGTAGAAACTAGAGTTGTCGATACTCCAGAAGTAGGTGGGGTAGATTGAACAGATGTTGCAGTAGTTGTAGCAGCTGTTTGAGGCGGAGTACGAGGCGTACTAGGCCCAAGCTAAGAAACTACAGAAGGTGCAGAAGTTTGAATAATAGACTGGATCGGTTGCTGCGGTGAACCAAAAACCAAGGGTTGTCCAGTTTGAGATGACAACTGTACATTCGGTTGCAAGACTTGTTGAGTTTTGAGTTTGAGATGGATCACACACTAAGTTCATTCCAGGGTACGGACCCATAACAGGTTGAGAATATTGAGGACCATAACCGGGTTGAGGGTAGGGTTGATAATTCAACGGTACATTCCCAGTTCCTTGAACATATGATTGACCGGAAGGTGGTTGGAAACCTTGGTTTGGGTACTGACCTTGAGGTTGATAACCTTGAGGTAGTACTGATACTAGGGTTGACCTTGAGGTACATATTGATACTGGGGTTGACCTTGAGGTACATATTGAGTCTGGGGTTGACCTTGAGGAACGTACTGCCCCGTAGGTATGTATTTTCCTTGAGGTTGCCCCCTAGGCACAAATTGGGTACCTTGAGGTTACCCCCCAGGCGCAAATTGGGTACCTTGAGGTTGCCCCCCAGGCGATAATTGAGGACTTTGAAGCTGCCCCCAGGCGGTAACTGGCCACCTTGAGGTTGAGGATTAGGAATAGTACCTGACATCATGAGAATATCTTCTACACTCAATGGCTTAGTTCCATTATTTCCAGTTAATAACCCTTGTTCAGTAGGTTGAGGAGATGCTCCCGAAAAAGTACCAGTAAGTGACTGATACCCAGAGGGAACAGAAGGAACACCGTACAAAAAGGTTTCTGGAGATTGAGAAAACATGGACGACTGCCTTGACATATTTAATGGAGGATAGTAACCCCTAGGTGTTGGGTGAAAAGGAATGCGAGGTGGTGAAAAACTTAGTCCCGGGTTTTCCAAAAAATTGGTCAATGAAAGATACCAAGCACTGCTCCAAGGTGGACTATAAAATATCGATTCACGCTCCCTAAGTTCTATAACAGGTTGATTTTCAGGGATAGAGATACTTTCTTCTTCCGGAGTAGCAAGTTCTTCAATAGCTATAAGTCCAGAAGGAAGATTTTGGGTAATTATTCTTTCTACCCTGGGTGAACCAGGACCACTAGAAGTTGGAGAGGTAAACCCTGATGTTGGAGTAGCAGCAAATTTAGTTTCGGGTTCAGATATTTCAGGTTCCTCACCTAAATCACTAGTACATGAAAAACTACCAGTAACTTCGGAAACAGACACAGACTACGGATTATAATCTGCTACTAGAGCTTGAAAATCAGGATGTACCACCAAAGAAGATTCTCCTTCTTCAGGTGACCCAACTCTACTATCTCTAGGAGTTACAAGGGCTCGTAACCCTTCAGGCTGGCTTGGTGAAAACTCAGGAGGTTGGCTCCGAAGTCTACGGGACTTCCTTAGTAATTCAGCCACGATTAAATATTTTAACTACTTCACATGCAAACAAAGTAAAATCTCAATGAAAACCACCTAAAGCCTCTAAAGAACCAAACAAATTGAATCACACGCCTAAAGAATCTAGGAGATCAAACCACACACAAACAGTAACTTTCCGTACTGAAAACACTAGTTGGTGATGAAATCCAACGTCGCAGAGTTCAATACAGAAATGGTGGTTGGAACAGTTACCCCGACAACCTACTTAATGATAGACTGGCACAAGTTCCTCCACTAAACCGTCTCGAGTGAAGAGAACCCCCCAGAAAATCCAAGTGAGTCTAGCTGATGTCTGCTCCAGGTATAGTGGGATCTTCCCTCCACCGTCACCTTAAGAAGAATCATATAGAACTATGGTTACCAACGGAAACAAATATACTTGGGGGAACAATCTACGATCCGATACGCACGCAAGGGCAGAGTAACAAGCTCAATCCCCTTGAAGGCTCCTTGACATAATCCAAGGTTTACCAACAAGTGACCCTAGGCTCCTTGACAATGGTTAATCCAAGGTTTACCGTTCTTAATACGTGAATATTTGGCATCGTTCCCAATGAGGAAGGATTAATTCCCACACTAGTTCGGACACGATCTCGTGCTTCTCCTTTAAGAGGAGCTTTCCCAGAGCATAGATGTAACAATTGGATTTTTCTCCTACCGCAAGATACAACTACTTGTTTGTTTTACTGTCTTAGAGAGTTAATTACTCCCTACTCCAAGACACTAGCCTAAGCTATGTTGGTGTAATAGAGCCTTAGAAACAAAAAGATTACTAGATAGATTTTACTTTAAGCGTTATTTTTATTGGTTTTTGTTTAAGTCAAGAGGTGCGGAGATGAAACTTATGGTGTGAAGACTCGACTCGAAATCACTAAAAAATGCACTTAAGATGATAAGAAATCTTTTCCCTTCAATGAATTTCTAGCTAGGAAAGAGTTTGAGAATGCAAATGCTTGTAAACAAAGATCTTTTCCTTAACAAACAAATCAAAGAAGAGCTTTTTGTCTTTTCCAATGCACTCAAAACGAGACAACTAGTTATATTCACAAAAATTTCCCTTTTCTTTCAAACACTCAAATACTATAAAAACAAACTTTTTCCCAAAGAGATTTTTTTATTTTTATAAAACACTCAAAACTATGGAAATAACTAATCTTGAGATCTATAAACTATAAAAAACTATTTGAAGTAAAAGATTACAAGATGTCTTTTCAATGATGTTTTACTTAGCTATAAGCAAACTAAGGACTAATTTGTCCAGAATCACAAATCAATAAAAAAACAACCAATTTTTCTTTTCTTTTCTAAAAATGAAATCCAAACTTTTAACACAAGTCTTTTCGAAGTTTTGCAAAGAGAAAACACAAGATGGATTCCTCAACAAAGGTATATTTTGCAAATGGTCAGACTCATAAGAAGGCCAGTAAAAACCAAGGTGATCTGAGGCTTCTACAGCTTCTAAGCTCTGAGCTACTACAAGACCAAAATGAAAACCAAGCCCGACAACCAAAACTTCTAGGAATTTCACCTAAAACCTTAACACCAATGGAATTAACCTAAGAAAAGTTCCTGACAAGTCACATGCAGGTCTGGGCAGGGGATATAAACATCTAAACAAAAACTAAGCTGACTAAAAGAGAAAATCTTAAGTTTTTCAAAATTTTAGCAGGGTCCGCAGGCCCGCAGTTCACACAGGTGCGGTACCGCTCTGTGTGAAAAGAAAAAGTGCGGATAGGTCCGCACTGTGTTGCAAGCCGAGGGTGCGGTCCTCTCCCAAAGTTATGAAAAACAAAAAATAATCCAAGATCTACTAAATCTACCCAATTCCACACACAACAAGCCAAAAACAGAAACAAAAACACAGTTTCTCAAGTCAAAGTAAAGCAAATCAAGAAATCAAGTCCCCAGTGGAGTCGCCATTTTGTCACACGGAATGAGTCGTTCTTGCGGACAAGATCGACCTCCCTAGTATCTAACGATATCTAGTGACAAGCAAGCCAATCAAAAACTATCTTTCTCTAAATATGCAATTTATAAACAAAGGCAAACAAGTGTTTTAGGCCTACCTTGGGTCCAATGCAAGTTTGTGGAAGCCTCGCTCCTTTGATCCAAATGAGCTCCCTTGTAGCGAATCTGCAAACACAAATTAAATAGCACCTGAAAAGCCAATATCATAAAGCATACTTATCATGATGATAAAGGAATTCATGAAACAAATGACATAAGACAATTTGTTGAGAAAAATGAATCTGATTGTATTAATTCAAATCAAAGAAGAACTTTACAACCTGTGCCTTGATGCTGTACAAGCTCCTCCGAGGGTCCAACAAGAAGTCTCCTCTACTTTGACAAGTTTCACTCTCTTCCCAATGAAGCCAAAAGGTATGTGATCTCTCCTCTCAAACTCAACTAGGAAGTCTCAATTCCACCAGCATTTACCCTCAAAAGTGTTCAGCTTCTAACCTCCCTAGCAACTAGCCCAATGCCTTAATTTATAGTGCAATGGAGGGAAGTTACTAGGTCCTCCTTCAAAGGGATAAAGCCCTCCTTCAAAGGGATAGCTCCTCTCATCAAGGGATTAGCTCCTTCTCTTTTGGGATGCATGAACCACCTAAGAGCGAACAATCCACATCAAAATTCCTTCTAGAATCATCTAGAATTAACCCAAAGTGAGTTTTTTAGAATAAACTTGCGCCTTTTTGAATTTCACAGGGGTCTGCACCCACTCCTTTAGAGACAGAGCGGGCAGGTCCGCAGGTAATGTGAACAGGGGGTGCGGGACCGCAGGCAACAGTGAGAGAAAGTGTGGAACCAGAGCTTTGTTGATTTTTAATGTCTTTCTCTCATTTTCATAGCTTGACATGAAGAGCTGAGGTCTGAGACTTTGCTTAGGAGGACAGTACAAGTGATGATAGACCCATACTGGCTGCAAATAGTCATGGTGATAATATTTTTGTGTAACAGGAGGTAAAACAAAATGGAATAGAGATAGAAGATAGTTGCATGCAGAATATGAGAGCAAGAGTAGGCACAGAGAAAGGAAGCAGTTGCGTCAACTCAGGTCGATGGTATGTTTTCTTCCATTTCCTTAACAACATAATTATAGTTATGTCAAATTCAATGGTATTAGGGAAAGAGACCTGGGAAAGTCTAGACTCCGAAAGAGTCAGAACCAAGGTCTCCTGGAACACCACCTGGGTCAAGAATGAGGAGGAAAGGGTGAGAGAAGCAATAGTTAAAATTTCTCCCTTGAAGAAAGCACACAGAGGGAAGGAGGGAGGTTGGGGAGAGAAGAGAGAACCTGGCAAGGGAGAAGGTCTGAGGAATTCCACTCTGGCCAGGTGGCTCCTGAGGCACAGAGGAGATTTCGTAGGTAGCTGGAATAGGGAGGAATCTACCCTGGAGACCTCAGTAGCTAAGACAAGGGATAGTTGGGCCTCTAAGAAACCTACTTGGAATTTCCTAAGTAAAACCGAGAGGATAACCAGGGGCTCAATTAGAGTGAAGACTATAGAGAGGTGCACGAATGGAATGAAATTACCTTGTGCAGTCCAGAACAGGGACATGGTCCCCCCTTATAGTTTCCCCGGTAGGTTTTCTATGGTAATAATACCTTGCACAGTCCAGAACAAGGACATGGTTCCCCCTTGTAGTCTCCTCGATAGGTTTTCTATGGTAACCCTTTCGTGTGAGGGCCAACAGGGAGGGATGAATTTGAGAAAAGAAGAATCGAGGGGTAGCAAAAAGCTAACCCAAGAGATGGCAAGGGGAAAGATGAGGGAAATGAAAAGCAAACTCAAGCGTCAGGACTTGAGCGAGAGACCAAGCACGACACAATTAAATATAAGACAGATTGGGTGGTATACCAATAGACTACTGATACTTCTTATGGTATTGTTCTAGGTTTAATCATAATCTGCGTCTAGTACAGTGTGAAGGCAAGCAAGAACACAGAGGAAAGTGAACTAGGAGAAGACAACGGCAACCGAGACAACGCAAGAATGGGAAGAGATGGAAAAGAAGTGGCTAAGAAGAGCAACAGAGGTACAAGAAAAGTAGGGAAAAAGACCACTGGGGGGTGGGAACCTCCAGCAGAGAACAACACAAGAGAGGGAGAAAGATGGGACAGGAGCATATGAAGACCCTCATTGATGCGTACATGGCAGGGAATCCACCCGAGGTCAGAGCGCAAATAATAGGTTGGGAGCAAGAATTAAATGACAGTAATACCAACCAAGATATTCCCATGGAAGAATGGGAAGACATGGTTCAAGACCCGGGCAACACCTACGGCCGGCACACTTTCTTTAGACAAACAATCCAGCAACACTGGGTCATGAAGAATGTAGTGGCCCGGGCCATGACTCTCAACAAAGAACAGGCAGTAAACAAAGGACAAGAGGCACAGGAGGATACCAAAGTGAAGGAACCCAGTAGAGCAGATCTCCTTAGGGAGATAGCAACAATTCAGATACAAACATATCGAAACAACTTGGCACTGGGTAGGATTGAACAAAGTCTGCAGGATATGAGGAGAAGTGAGATGCCAGGATCTAGTGCTAAAGCCCCAGCCCTTGTGGAGTCCTCGGACAAGGAGTAAAATAGAGATCCAGATAAATTTTGTTTTTGTTTTTATGTTGATTAGCTTTTATTTTCCAAAGTTGATATTCAGTATAGACAAAATAGACAATGTTGTAAGGTTGATAGAGAAAGCCTTATATAAATTTTGGACAACATTTAAAGCTGACAGGTGGCCAACCTGGTTTCCGACGGGCAGGTTGAGGCCACCTGACATTATTGGAAAAACTTGATTATGGTTAGTTAATATAAATAGAGAAAGTACTACCAAGTTTACAAAAAAAAAAACAATCTGCATGTTATGGCTTATACTTCAATGTGAAGATTTCTATGCAACGTTCATGGGGCTTCACTACGGGGCCAATACCATACCACGTGCATTCATATTGGGGTATATATATTGAGGAAAAAATGACATAATATATTGAGCATATAATAAGGGGTAAAGGTTTTTATATTGTCCGATATAAAAAATGGAGCTCAAATTTAATGAAAAAATATAGAGGTATAAAACATGTTAATGAAAAAATGGATACCTACAATATCTAGTAAAATTAGGGTTTTTTTAAATTGGGATGGTGTATTGCCGTATTGGTAGGGGTTAAATAATGTGATTTTTAGAGGTCTTTTCCAATACGTAGTCAAATTAGGGGTATTGTTTAGTATGCCATAAACACATGTGATATGTTAAAAGTTCATTGAGTGAAGCCCCGTAGTAAAGTTACATGAACTTTCCATATTTAGCACAAATCCATGTGAAATGTCATATTAGTGTTCACAATGCTTACTATGGTTCTAATCCATATCAATATATGTGTTGCTTCAACCTACAATACAATATAATAACGCTCTACATTTCAAACACACAAAATATGAACAATTTATTTATACATTGATGATGACTTCATTCAGTGAAACAATCATGGCAGTGACACCCATGTAATCACCTTCACCATCTCTACAAGAAAAGAGGTAAATATGCAATATGCTTTAGAAACGTTTAGCTTATGAATGCATTTCCAACTCAAAAATTTCTCATAATTAGGGCTTTTCCTCATGATTTAAAATTCCTTTAAGATCTCAAAGCGAGGAAAACCCTCTTTCCTCCTCATTTGTGAAACCCTGAACCCAGAACAAAACCTAAATTTACATATATACATATGGATCCAGATTTCGGTGTTATGTACAACAATATTTGTTTTCTTCATTTTCCATTCTTTTGCACGAAACATATATTTATGAGAACTCCTGAACCTAAAACCTAGTGGATCAATTGAAATTTTCAACCTGAATAATCAATTTGAAATCTAGTTAATAATTATGTTTTACATTGAGGATTGTAATTAAAGATGTGTTTACAATCAGTAGGAATGTCGATCATACTTTTTCTTTGGTAATAATATTGGAAGACTTGGCCTCCAAGAGCACCTAGACAAGTTTTCTAATGGATAGCCTTTGACAATTTATTGATACTGTTTTCAATGTAGTAAACAGAAACGTGTTTTATATATATATATATATATATATATAAGAAAAATATCTTGGTTTTTTAATTTAAGGGTTAGAGTGAGATAGTTACAAGGAAGTCAGTCCAAAAATACATTTATTTAAAAATTCACAATATTAAAAACTAGTATAATAATATTCATAGACGCTAAACTATTACAACAATATTTATTAAATTATTATACCTCATTATATTATTAATAAAGATTTGAATCTAAGTAAGAAAGATAACAACTATTCAACCAAATACCAAAAATAACCCCATTAATTACAATATAATTTATATATTAAATTGTAAACACTTTCAACAACAAAAATAAATAAATTAAAAATTAAATACCTAAATTTAAATTTGAATATATATATATATATATATATATTCCATTTAAACGAGAAAATTCAACAAATAGCCAAAAAGTCATCAACTTAAAAGTTAGAACGGTTAGGGATGGGGCTCCACCTAGAGCTGTCGCGATGAAGAATTTCGGAACCACCGAGATCCCATAGCCACATTTCCTAAATGTGTGTATCTCCCGTAAAACGAAGTC
Source organism: Pinus tabuliformis (assembly GCA_031772625.1). NCBI lineage: Eukaryota > Viridiplantae > Streptophyta > Pinopsida > Pinales > Pinaceae > Pinus > Pinus tabuliformis. The sequence continues at coordinate 460,231,233 of CM062816.1, read as the reverse complement.
AAAGCTATTTATTGTTTATTGTCATTTTACCCTTGTAGATTGTTCCATGCACCAACCCACTTAGATGCTTCCATTGCATATTGTCAAGATTTCCTAATTTTGAATTCGATATTTTCAAGTCTGACTGCAATTATAATTTCATTATGGATTTTATAAAGTTCCAATAGAGACGTGGAAATGCACGTGCGGCTTTATATTTCATTGCGAAAATGTTAGGGAATTTCTTTTTAATTAATAAAGCAAAATATGATTCCTAACTTTATAAACTGATCCAGAATACATTATACACTATTTTACACTTTTAAATAAGTTACGATATCCTTAAAAAGTGTGTTACCTGGTGTAATAAATGATGTTGAACACTATTTCTCCCATATTTGCTTCATCCTCATCCTCAAGTATGTTGGGTTACAATTTAGTAAATTTGGGATATATATATTATATATATTTCAAATTCCAGGTTGGTATTTCAATGGGGAGTTTAAACCATAGTTAAAATTAGATTATTTTTAGGAGAGAGTGTCAACTAAAACTTGATAGATGTAAAAAATATTAAACTATATTGAATATGCAAGTATGACTGGCGTTGTACAAAAGAAGCTACAACAATGCAATAACACATCAAAAACATAATGCAATTAGGTTACGGGTCTGAATATGATCCTATAACCAAGATGGTCATTATCGAGTCTGCTAAAGTTTATCCTACTACCAAAGGGATGATAAGATGACGCTTAATCCTCTCCATCCTCTTGTTGAGATTCCTTATGTGCTTGTGCATGTGTTCAAGGGATTGGAGGATGTCTAATCGAGATTCATGACAACTTAGGATAATTCATCCCATTAGAAATTTCATCTACTAATAAAGATCAATTGTCTAAATATATTGGTTGTACCTCCCTCTCGTATGACTAATATCCAGGATCCAATCCACCCATGCAGTTAATACTTCTATATCTGAGAGGGACGTTCTTTGAGAGGAAGCTTCTCCTTCCATACTGTGGATTTCATCCTAAATAGAAGAAGGGGTAAGTTCCTGAAAGCGACAAGTGAAGCCTTCAATCCAATGATGCATGCAAGTTCACCCCCAGTAGATCCGTTCTTGATAAGAAGCGACCCCTCTTTGGACTTGAGCTTGGTAACGTGGCATGGGGATCTAGGCATTCGACAATCGAAAGACGATGCTTTGTTTCCATTGACTAGGGATAGACTTGAGAGCACAAGATATATAAGGCCCATAAATGATAACGCTCGAGACTTCAGAATGGATAGTAAAAGAGCCAGCAGAGGAAGCAACCAATATAACAAAACACATATGAGGGGAGCACAACCACTCCTCTAACCACCAATGTACCTTATACTACCATTCGACCTACAGACGAGGGTGCACCCATATATATATATATAGTGATTCTAAATAGTCGAACAATGGAGCCAAACCCATAGACTGAGAGAGAAAGAAGAATGCAAAATCAAACTCAATGTCCTTCATGCACAAAATATTCTTCCACCATCGAGGGTCCAACTAACTTCCTTACACACGGAATAGTGTTATTTTTTATAGGGCTACATTGTTCTTTGCTTTGATAATTGCATGTCGTCATTAATACATTAAGTTCACCCCATATCATCATTACATTATTCAAATCTACACCGTTATTCATCAATATATGCAATTATATGGAATGAACAATGTCATCACCATCAATGCAGTGGAACATAAAAGGAACATTAGAAGAAAATCATGTACACATGTAGAGACACCAGGATTGGTCCAAGACCAAGGAAAAATCCACTATGGGGAAAACCCTTGAAAATATTCTTCTTCGTAGATTGTCATCAAATGATGCAACAAAAGAGAGTACAATGATCCATAACTTTATCTATGCAGCAAAATAGTAATGATATCCATGAAACATATCTAATCATGCTAGAAATCAAAACCCTCATACTAAGGGTTGTAATGTGCTGTCACAAATTGATCTCAACTACTATATACTATTGTCACTATGCCGAACATTGTTGATCTCTATTTTAATTAAGTGGAGACTTCGGAATATTGAAATCTCATCTTTGAATCTTGGACACAAAGAGGAAGAGTTCTATGCATTTATAGAAGCCCTGGACACTCTTTGAGAACTGTGTGCTAATGGTTGCGGCATCCTAGACGCTCCCATACCATTCTATGCATGCGTTCGAGGATCAACTCATCTACTCAAAAACCCTTGGTCTCTCCCTTGAAGTCATTGTGCATGCGTTTGGGACAGCTTGGACACTCTCAGGACCACTCTGTGCGAACATCCACATAGTGATTCCTCCAGATCTACCTTTGAAGCCTTGGACACTCCCATAAGCCTCTGTGCCAACGTCCAAGGCTCTCTGGACACTCTCAAGACCACTTTGTGCCAACGTCCAAGGACTAATATGCAATGTTTTGTGCCAGCGTCCAAGGTCTAAGATGCCATGTTCTGTGCCGACGTCGAGAAACCAGAAAACCCTAACTTAGAGTAAACGTCTCGTCTTGTGATTTTGGATCCTTGCATGAACTCCTTCCATTGAACTTGTGCGAACCAAGACAAAAGAGAAGAGAAGATAGATTGACCGAATATTTCCAAATGAGCTTGAGGTCTCTTCTATTAATAGGCTCTCCTAAGGGTTCACTTGGGATTAAGGCTAACTCAAGCAGTTACTCATGTGGTTAGGGTTGACCCATTCCATAATACATGTATGAATAAAATAATTAAAAATGAAACTTTGGCTTGTCCAAATTGGGTGATCTTTAGGTTGATTTTGGTCCTCTCGAAAAGAGGAACCTAATGAAATCATAATCTTGGTCATTTAAGCTATCCAAGGTGTAATTTGACAACATTTGCAAAAATTAACACTCCCTCTCAACTAGGGAGAATTCCACCTGCCAATATCTGTCCATCAAACAATATGCCATTCTGAAATATTTAAGTGTTAGCACGGATCATCTATTTCATTTAGTCATCATGCCATGTCCATCTCAAGGGTCTCATCATCATAAATCATAATTTTACATATCGATCTCTCCTTTTCTTATTCCTACTTATCTCTTGATTTTTCCTACTCGAACGTTGAACATTCTTGAATCTAAAAGAAGAAGAATTTAGTACTAGAGGGGAGATTAAGCTACGACCCTTTATCTATTAGGTTGTGACTTGGAATTTCTGCTAGTGAGCTACTACTCGGAATATCATCATCAAGCGTCATCAGAGAGCATATTATCAAGGAGCACATCTCAACCTGGAACCACATCCGGGAACACATCTCGACCCAGAATCTCATGAGGGAGCTATACATCTACAACCCCATATCGAGAAATAGGATATCCAAACACACAAGGGAGTGAATCTTGACCCTAGGATCTCATTAGGGAGCTCAATCTTAACCTGGAATCACATAGGGTTATTTAAAACCATCCTATTGCCTACTGATCTTCTCATCAATGACCCCGAATAGTCATGTGGTAGAACACTTGTATCATAGTCGACTTGGGTTGTACACCCCAAGTACAGTCTCAAGTCGTTGGCCAAATGAGGAGTGGTATTCCTGACAAGTTGGCCTGCTTGTGGGTATGATGCCAGCTAGGGTATACTCTACAAAGACCAAAGAGGGGAGCAGCATTCTTCAACCCTAAGAAGATAGGGGAGCAACATTCTCGAACCCTATGGGTAATAGATAGGGGTTATACCCATTTTTACAAAGTTCCCTCAACCCCAAGATCCCTTCTCCCTAAATTCCTCACCTTGGGAGCTCAAATTGGGGGGAAGAGTTGGCTCAGTGTCCTCGATCAACGTTGCTCTCATTATACCCATATTTGGTATCAAATTGTCTCAATAGCAGTTGTTTCATGTTCATACATAACATAAAATCAAATATCATGTCACATCATAAATAAACATATAAATCACAAAATGCTACCATAATCATCCTCCCTCTCAAGGAGGTACCAACCACAAGCTTGCGCTTGTTTCGAACAGCTGCACTATCTCAATAGATGAGATTATCTCGTTCCCAACTATATATATATACCCATTCTCAGTCATCATAATGTAACCATGTCATATCCAGATTATGCACAAACAACTCGCTAAGGAGCTTTTGTATCTCACCTCATAGCTAACCATGCTTGCATCATCATGATTAACCTTGGTCGTACTATGGACCTCTCATCCAAGATATCATGGGAGATCTCATACTAAAGAAACATCCAAATGTGCTTATCAACAATAATATCAAATATCAACAATATATCTATGTAGACACATATCATAGGAGAAACATCTCATTCTCAAAATACAACACCTCATGCAGATATTTCAAAGCATGCTTGGTGGAAACTCTATGTGAGTGAAGCAGCTCAATCATGAATTTATTCAGGTTCTATGTTCTATGCACATCATACATATACAAATGGATGTTCAAAAATGGAACAACAATACTTCAATCAACTGTCGGTTGCCATTTCAACAACATCTTGAGTGTCAAATTAGGGTATCCAAGGATTTTCATTTTCATTATTCAAAAGCATTTTCCAATGGATTTTCAAAATGGAATTTCTTTCCTAAATTCAAAAAATCAATTCATCATGCCATGATACATCATTCCAATCTTTATAATCTATCTCCCTCTAATTTAGGTCATTAGAGGCTCGTCCCCTGTCAAGAGTAGACTATCAAGTTATAAAACCAAAACTATAATTAATATCAGGAAATCATCATCCTGACTTCATCATATAACTGTCAAATATAGACATATTTGGATTGCAATGATCTAAGTATAATGTCTTGCTAAGCCATCATAATTAGCCTTACATAAATCAATGTTGTATCATAATATTAATAAAATCATCTCATAAGAGTTTAGAAGTTAGATCACAACCATGATCAAAGTCATCAATATCATAGTATCAATTATTTCAACCATGAGACAGTTAGAGATAATTTCAAGTCATGAGCTCATCATGCTAACAAGTTGTCATTAACCATGCGTTATCAATCCAAACTTGATTAAGTCATTCTCATAATCATAATACAAGTCATTTCTGTTACTAGGTGAAAATGAATACACCAAGGATGAGTCATGCAAGTTCCATTTACATGCTGAGTCACAACTATCATTACTTCAACCATTGTGCTAGAAACAAGGAGGCTAATACGAAATCATTTTTTCTGAATATTCACATAAGTCATTATGCCCACATAACATCATATCATTGGACATTAGTTCAAGTCCAAATTTTCTATCGTAGAGAGATCTATAGTCAAATCATATCTCAATCATCAATTCAAAGTTATCGTCAAGCATCATGACAAAACATTAATGTTCATCTATATCAATCAATTAAATCATGCCAACCTCTTGTAGAAAAAACATAGTGCCATATCTATGTGTGTGTCCCAGTACCTGTAAGTACAAATTCAATCTGCATGTTCATGTTATGGCACGCATTCAAGTTTTTCCTACTTGTAGATCTAGCCATCTGCAACACATATGTGGAGCTAACATCTTCAAGGTGACCATTTGGTTTCATGCACAATACGTCATTATGTGATCAACAATTTAACCCAACAACTTTAAAAATCAGATTACAGAGGAAAAATATATCATATACACCTTGATTCAGAGTTCAGTCAGCTTCAGAATTCTTCAAATGATGGTCAATTATAGTCAAACCTCTAGATGCTCCCTTCAGGTTAGCATGGGAGTGTCTTTAGCTGCCTAGATGTTGTCTCAACCTTAGCATGCATGCATCCAGGGATGGGATCTCCTAGATCTATGACTGCGTCAAGAGAAGAAACCTCAATTTATGTATGGGCTTCAGATCTGAGACTTTGTTGTAGATTAATATTGTTATATGCACATAAATCATACTTCAACAACATAGAATGAAAATAGTAGTAAGAGTAAGAATCTTGAGAAGAGATTCTCCCTCTGACTAGGAATCTACTTCGTTCATCTTCATTCATGCCATCAACCCATCTCTACTAGAGTCAAGCAACACCATATATGTTAGATCATAAATATATATCTATCATGGCTATCAACATCATGACATCAATCTTTCATCAAAGGTTAGACTCAAGGTAGCAGATAGGACATTCAGCTTTACAATATGTTATCAAGTCATGACCACTCGTAGTAATAGATCTAGAATATCAATCTCATAGTTATACCTTTAACATCAAGACTACCATGCTTATCATGAGAAATGAGAACAAATTAGGTCATTCAATAAAGCTTTATCAAAACAACAAGAGTGTCAATCACCCTTTCCCTATGTTTTCATCATGCTTATCGCAAGCATTACTAGTAGACTCATGTATAGGAGTTAATGAGCTATCCTTCTATATGAAATCCATCATGACAAGCATCAAGAGTATCATTTACTAGAGTCAAGGTGCTAGTCTTCTTTCTAGTATCAAGATATCTAATAGATAGATCATAGATGTTAGCCAAACATCAAGTGTATCAATGTAGGTCAACATTAGATAACCTCATAGAATTCAAGAAGATCAAATTGTTCAAAACCAAGTGCATCATTTCATCATAGAAAACATATATCCAAGTCACTTTCATATGCATGCATGAGCGATTAAAGAAAGAGATATTCTCATCATACCTTAGGGCTTATTGATCCAATAGTTCAAACACAACATACCATGCATACCTTATGGTATTAAAATAACTATGAACCTTCTCATAGACATAGGCCACTTGAAACACTTTGTCATATTTTCATCAAGTACTTCTTTACCTCTTTCCAGATCTGCGTCTCAAAATGATCCTCAAGAAGGATCTACTCATCACATCTCATCAAGGAGGTTAGACACATCCATATACTCAAATACATATGCAGGAAGTACAAGAAATAAACATAATAATCATATCTATAAGTCTAACAAGTAAGAAGCATCATAAGTCAAGAAATACTTATCTTCAATGAGAGGCGATCCTCTCCCTCTTGAACCAATCTTCAAGAGCCATCAATTCCCATGGTCCATATACTAATGTTGCCTTCAAGTATCCAACCAGGTCTGCTAGAGATTATCCCATGTAGGGCTTCATCAAATCTCCCACAAGTGCTTGAGAATATTCTCATTGACCATACTAGGTTCCATATCTCACGTAGTTTCCATAAAATGAGGTTTTCTCTCCAACCCCAGCCTCATAGAATCCATCAAACCCCGATAATCAAGTTCCCAAGGGTTTTATTCAAACCATAGAATTGTTTTAGGTCTCCACCATCCACTTCTTACTTCCTTCAAAGGTTTCATCATCAAGGTGATCTCCATGATGTTTCTTCAACATGGCTTTGATACCATGTTAATTTATATAGGGATACTTTGTTCTTTGATTTGATAATTTCATTTCATCATTATTACATTAAGTTCACTCCATATCATCATTACATTATTCAGATCTACACCATTATTCATCAACATATGCAATTATATAGAAAGAACAATGTCATCACCATCAATGTAGAGGAACATAAAAGGAACAATAGAAGAAAATCATGTACACATATAGAGACATCGGGATTGGCCCAAGACCAGGGAAAAATCCACTATGGGGAAAACCCTTGCAAACTCCAGGTTGAGCTTATATAAAGTAATGGAGACAAGTTATGCTTAGAGATGATGATGAATCAGACTTATCCATAAGGGAGATATAAGTAATGCAACTATGAATCTCATGGAGAGTTTGATCCTGGCTCAGAATGAATGCTGGCGGCATGCTTAACACATGCAAGTTGGAAAGGAAGTGGTGTTTCCAGTTGCAGAAAAGTGATTAACGTGTAAGAACCTACCCTTGGGAGGGGATCAACAACTGGAAACGACTGCTAACACCCCATAGGATGAGGAGCAACAGGAGGAATCCGCTCAAGGAGGGGGTCACGTCTAATTAGTTAGTTGGTGAGGCAATGGCTTACCAAGGCGACAATCTGTAGCTGGTCTGAGAGGATGATTAGCCACACTGGGACTGAGACACAACCCAGACTCCTATGGGAGGCAACAGTGGGGAATTTTCTGCAATGGGTGAAAGCCTAATGGAGAAATGCTACATGAAGGCAGAAGGCCCACGAGTCATGAACTTATTTTCTCAGAGAAGAAAAAATGACGGTATTTGAGGAATAAGCATCAGCTAAGTCTGTGCCAGCAACCGTGGTAAGATAGAGGATGCAAGCGTTATCTGGAATGATTGGGCATAAATTTTCTGTAGCTTGATTTTAAAGTCCTTCGTCAAATCCCAGGGCTCAACCCTGGACAGGCGGTGGAAACTACCAAGCTGGAGTACGGTAGGGACAATGGTAATTTCTGGTGGAGCGGTGAAATGCGTTGAGATTGGAAATAATACCAACGGTGAAAGCACTCTGTTGGGCCAACACTGACACTGAGAGATGAAAGCTAGGGGAGAAAATGGGATTAGATACCTGAGTAGTCCTAGTTGTAAACGATGGATACTAAGTGTTGTGCGTATCGACCCGCACAATGTTGTAGCTAATGTGTTAAGTATCCCACTTGGGGAGTATATTTGCAAGAATGAAACTCAAAGGAATTGGTGGGGGCCTGCACAAGTAGTGGAGCATGTGGTTCAATTCGATGCAAAGTGAACAACCTTACCAGGGCTTGACATGCCATGAATCCTCCCGAAAGAGAGAAGTGCCTTCGGGAACGCGGACACAGGTGGTGCATGGCTGTTGTTAGCTCATGGCGTAAGGTGTTGGGTTAAGTCCTGCAATAAGCACAACCCTTGTGTTTAGTTGCCATCATTGAGTTTGGAACCCTTAACAGACTGCCGGTGATAAGTCGGAGGAAGGTGAGGATGACGTCAAGTCATCATGCCTCTTACGCTCTGGGTGACACATGTGCTGCAATGATCGAGACAAAGGGCTACGACCCCACAAGGGCAAGCTAACCTCAAACACTTGGCCTTAGTTCAGATTGGAGGCTGCAACTCGCTTGCATGAAGCCAAAATCACTAGTAATCGTCGGTCAGCCATACGGTGGTGAACCCGTTCCCAGGCCTTGTACACACCGCTTGTCACACTATGGAGCTGGCCATGCCCCAAGTCGTTACCTTAATCACAAGGAGGAGGATGTTGAAGGCTAGGCTAGTGACTGGAGTGAAGTTGTAAGAAGGTAGTCGTACTAGAAGGTGCGGTTGGGTCACGTTCTTTTTAGGGAGAGCTAATGCTTTTTGGGCTTCTTCGTTTGACACTACTTCCGGAAGGAAGCACATCTGAGACAAGCTCGTAGATGGAAGTATTCTTTCAGGTATCGACAGTGAAGTGAAACCATGAGCTTATCATCCCAGGTAGGAACAAGTTGATAGAATCGCATATCCCATTTTCCTCCCCATGTTGCCACCCAAGCAGGGACATGGGGTGGAAAAAAAAAAGGGTTAGGGTTTCTCTTCTACTATTTTGGATATATTGATGCCTCCATCCCCGAAGGCCTACACAATGGGCTATTAGCTTATTTTTTATATTTGTTCTTGCAATATATTGGTGTTGGTGTAGGGGCAGGTCTCCATACTGAGGAGCCCTGCACGATGGGATATTAGCTCTGTGGTAGAACGCACCCCTGATAATTGTGTCGTTGTGCCTGGGCTGTGAAGGCTCTCAGTCACATGGATAGTTCAATGTGATCATCAGCGCCTGACCCAGATATGTGGATCATCCAAGGCACATTAGCATGGCGTACTCCTCTTGTTTGTTCAAATACGGGGTTTGGAACTGAACTTGTCCTCAGGAGGATAGATGGGGTGATTCAGGTGAGATCGAATACAGATCCAACTTTCTATTCATTTTTGGATCTGGGCGGTCTGGGAGGGCTGGTGGTTATCCACCTCAGATCCTTTCTTCTCAAGAATCCATATATCCCTTATCAGTGTATGGATGGCTATCTCTCGGGCACAGGTTGATGTTTGGCCTAGATGTGAAAAATAGATCACCTAACAACACATCTTCACAGACCAAGAACTATGAGACCACCCTTTAAATTCTAGGTAGGGTGACAAAGGGATCATACCATTCGATCCTTTTCATTCTTTTGCTAGAGATCCGTAGGAAACAACAATCGATAGGATCTCTTCATTATTCCCTAAAGGAATAACGTGAAATCAAATTCTATCAATTCATTTTCTGCAGGGCCTAGTAGATTGGATCTAGCCATAAGAATAGAAGAATGTTTGGTGTAAATAAAAATAACTCCTTGGTCTTCAACCCCCCACTACGAACGGCCCTTGGATCAGTGCAACGAATGAGATGTCTTTATCCATCTCGTCACATGGGAGCAGAGTAGGTTCGAAAAAGGATCTTGGAGTGTCCCAAGGTTGGGCCAGGAGGGTCTTTCAATGCCTCCTTTTCTCATCAAAAGTGATTTCCATTTGCTTGCCATTGGCTCGGTGAGGAAATAAAAGGAAAAGGAAGGGGAACAAGCACACTTGGAGAGCACAGTACAATGGAGAGGAAGTTGTATGCTACGTTCGGGAAGGATGAACTACTCCTAAAAAAGAATCTATTGATTCTCTTCAAATTAGTTGATTGGATAGTATAGCAGGTGCGAGGATTTACTTCACGGGCGAGGTATCTGGTTCAAGTCTAGCATAGCCTAGCTGTGCTAGGGAAAATCATAGGAAGAAAAAGCAGAAGCATCTTATTATTTTTTTTTCATGTATGCTCCACTTTGCCCGAGTACGGGGGATATAGCTAAGTTGGTAAAGCTCCACTCTTGAAATTGGGTTGTTGCGATTACGGGTTGGATGTCTAATAGTATAGGTGGTAATGATAGTATATTTTACTCGAACCGGTGGCTTACTTTTTCTCAGTATTGGGGAATAGGACCAAAACATGCCACTGAAAAACTCTATAGAGACAAAGAAAGATGGGTTTTCAAGAACGTAGAGAAGGTAGAATGTGTAGTTCGTTAGATCTAATATAGATCGTACATGGGTGATAGTTGGAGTTGGCGACTCTCCTAGGGTTACTTCATCTGGGATCCCTGGGGAAGAGGATCAAGTTGGCCCTTGCGAACAACTCATGTACTATCACCCTTCAACCCTTTGATAAAAATGTTGTAAAAGGAAAAACCATGCCATGGACCGACCTCATCGTCTCCACCCCATAGGAACTATGAGATCACCCCAAGGGTGCCAAAGACATCTAGGGGTCATAGACCAACCATATACCCATAGTGGAACGCATTAGCTGTTTGCTCTAGTTGGACAGGAAGGGTCGGAGAAGGGAAATCATTCTTAGGACCAAAGAGTCGGGTGAAAAAAGGGGAGAGCTCTCTATTCCTGGTTCTCTTGTAGCTGGATAGCCTAGAACTACAAATATCCATAAAATGGGATTTCAACTCAGCACCTGTTTGGAAGAGTTTCTCTTTGGAGAGCATAGTACGATGAAAGTTGTGAGTTGTGTTCAGGGGGGAGTTATTGTCTATCATTGGCCTCTATAGTAGAATCTAGTCGGGAAGGCCTGAGAGACGGTTGTTTACCCTGTAGCGGATGTCAGTGGTTCAAGTCTACTTATCTCTAGCCCGTGATCCTAAATAGTAAATGATATATGATACCATGATATTATTCAAATCCAGTAGTTTGATTTATGATTTCTTGTTCATGGAAATTGATAATATTTTTCCATTTAGTATCACCTTAGGATGGCATATACTTGAATGACGAGGTTCAAATGAGGAAGTGCTTACAGTGGATACCTAGGCACCCATAGACGAGGAAGGGTGTGTTAAGCGACGAAATGCTTCGGGGAGTTGAAAATTAGCATAGATCTAGAGATTCCTGAATAGGTTAACCTTTTTCACTGCTTCTAAATCCATGGGTAGTAAAGAGACAACCTAGTGAACTGAAACATCTTAGTAGCCAAAGGAATAGAAAGAAAAAGAAATTCCCGTAGTAGCGGCGAGTGAAATGGGAGTAGCCTAAACCATGAAAATGGGGTTGTGGGAGAGCACAATATAAGCTTTGTGATGCTAGGCGAAGTGGTTGAGTCCTCACCCTAGATGGTGAGAGTCCAGTAGCTAAAAGCATAATTGGCTTATGCTCTAAATCGAGTAGCATGGGGCAAGTGGAATCCCATGTGAATCAGCAAGGACCACCTTGCAAGGCTAAATACTCTTGGGTGACTGATAGCAAAGTATTATAGTGAGGGAAAGGTGAAAAGAACCCCTATTAAGGAGTGAAATAGAACATGAAACTGCAAGCTCCCAACCAGTGGGAGGAAAATGAGATCTATGACCACGTGCCTATTGAAGAATGAGCTGATGACTTATAGGCAGTGGCTTGGTTAAGGGAACCCACCAGAGCCGTAGTGAGAGCGAGTCTTCATGGGGCAATTGTCACTGCTTATGGACCCAAACCTGGGTGATCTATCCATGACCAGGATGAAGCTTGGGTGAAACTAAGTGGAGGTCTAAACTGACTGATGTTGAAAATTTCTGTATTCAAGCTTTTGTGATCCATAATGAATTAAAGAAAGTCTTTCGGTAGAAATCACATGAGAGAATTTTTTTGGCTGACGCATTTCGAACCAACAAGTGTGGTTCATCATCAGGACCAGATGAAGATGCAGACCAAGGCAAAGGCTTAAATAGAGAGCAATGTAGAGACATAATTTCAAGTAACGACTATATTTGAACAATAATGTTTAGATTATAATATTAATTTATTAATATATTAAAAACAAATATTATTAAGTAACGGCTATATTAAATGGCTAGTTTTTGAAAAATAATATTTAAATTAATTTATTGAAACCAATTATTACTAGTTCTTGAAAAATAATATTTAAATAATGATATTAGTTTATTAATTTATTAAAATATTAATATGTACTATTAATATTAATATGTAACGGCTATATTAATATTTTAATAAATTAATAAACTAATATCATTATTTAAATATTATTTTTCAAGAACTAGTAATAATTGGTTTCAATAAATTAATTTAAATATTATTTTTCAAAAACTAGCTGTTTAATATAGCCGTCACTTATTAATATTTTTAATAAATTAATGAAATAATATCATTATTTAAATATTTTTTCAAAAACTAGCCATTTAATATAGCCGTTACTTAATAATATTTGTTTTTAATATATTAATAAATTAATATTATAATTTAAACATTATTGTTCAAATATAGGCGTTACTTGAAATTATGTCTCTACATTGCTCTCCATTTAAGCCTTTGCCATGGTCTGCATCTTCATTTGGTCCCGATGATGAACCACACTTGTTGGTTCGAAATGCGTTGGCCAAAAAAATTCTCTGATGTTGAAAAATCAGTGGGAGATTATGGGAAAGAAATGACTATTCCTTCGAGCCTGATTATCCCTAAACCTAATGTAAGCCCTTCCATCAAACAAATTTTTGTTTTATAGAGACCAATCCATTCTTATTTCGAGTTCTCCATAACTTCAGAAACGAATGAAAAGAGATCACCAATCCACATAAGAACAAACATTAGCTCATTTTTTCTTCTTGAAAGAAATGGCTGTAGATAGAGAAATTGGTTTTTTTGGGGAGATCGAGTCAGTCCATGGCATGGATTTTCCTTTTACCACATTTTGCTCAAAGGGTTGAAGGGAGATAGTACATCAAGCTGTTTAGATCGCCATCAAATGATGTATCAAAGAGAGTGCAATGATACATAACTTTATCTATGCAACAAAACAATAATGATATCCATGAAACATATCTAATCATGCTAGAAATCAAAACCCTCATACTGATGGTTGTAATGTGTTGTCACAAACTGATGTCAACTATTGTATACTATTGTCACTATGTTGAACACTGTTGATCACCGTTGTCATTGAGTGGAGACTTCAGAATACTGAAATCTCATCTTTGAGTCTCAGATGTAGGGAGGAGGAGTTGTGTGAGCATCTATAGCAGCCCTAGACTCTCTCTGAGAAATGTGTGCCAGTGACAGTGGTAGCTCAGAGGCTCCCATACCATTCCATGCATGCGTCTAGGGACCAACTCATCATATATACTCAAAAACCCTTGGTCACTCCCTTGAAGTCAATGTGCACGTGTCTGGGACAGCATGGATGCTCTCAAGAGCACTCCGTGCGAGCATCTGAGGACCGACACCTCCAAATATACCTCTTAAGCCTTAGATGCTTCCATAAGAATCTGTGCCAGCATCCAAGGCTCTTTGGACACTCTCATGACCACTGTGTTCCAACATCTAGGAACTAAAATGCCTCCTTTTGTGTCAGCATCTAGAAAATAGAAACTCCTAACTCAAAGCGAACATCACACCTTGTGATTTTAGGCTCTTCCACGAACTCCTTCCATCGAACCTGTGTGAACCAAGAAAAAAGAGAAGAGAAGATATCTTGATCGAATGTGTCCAAATGAGCTTGATGTATCTTCTATTTATAGGCTTTCTTGAGGGTTCACTTGGGGTTAAGGCTAACTCAATTAATTACTCATGTGGTTAGGGCCGATCCATTCCATAATACATGTATGAATAAAATAATTCAAAACTCAACTTTGGCTTTTCCAAATTGGGTGATATTTAAGTCGATTTTTGTCCTCTAAGAAAGAGAAATCTAATGCAATCATCATCTCTGTCATTTGAGCTATCCAAGGTGGAATTTAACTGTAGTTTAAAAATTAACAATAGTCATCTAGGTGCTAGGAGACATCCACCAAATAAAGGAGCTAATATAGTGTAGGGAAACCCAAAAAATATAATGATCATAACTCCAAAATAAATAACACAGTAGCCAACAAAAATATGATCCAAAACAACAATACCCACATGCAAAGACAACAAGCACTCGTCCTGTCACCGATTAGCCTCAATTGTTGGTGTCCCAAATTGCCCTATTTTTACCCCATTTCTATAAACATTAACCTTTGTTTTATCTCAACTTAAACCTCTCTTTCCTACACTAGTCCAAGATAACTACCTATTCCAACATATGCTTCGTATTTTACATTAAGATTTATTAAAGTGCTTTATTAATCATTTTTACATATATTTCATGCCTATTAATTACCTCTTGTAACTTATGATAATTTCCTAGAAGTAGTTGAGAAACTTAGTGTTAATTATGAGTTAGTATGATTAGTGCAGGCAGATTCTTGCATCACCATGATGATTGGTCAGAGATTTCTGTGAGTTGAATCTTTCCATGTGGACGTTTTGATCCATGACTCCAAGTTCGGTTGCTGATTAACTGAGGATGGATATCGGTGGCATACAATTAGGGATGTTTGCGAAGGATGGTCTACAGCCAGCGAAGTACATGTTCCATTATAACTGTTAGCTGATTTTGTAATGTTCGGTTGTTAGTTTGTTCGTCCGAAAGGCCTGAATAAGAAAATGATTGTAATTATTGGAATACAGCTAAGGTCGAAAGGATGTATAAAATATAGATTGTATGTAGAACTAGCTAGCGATCCTTAGACTGTAATTTCGTTTTCTATGTAATCTGGTATCGCCCTCAACTCTAGACTGGACTCGCACTACTATGTACATTTGCTAATCAAGTAATACAAGGAATCTGCCATGTTATTCATGCACTGTGTTTAATTTATCTTTAATGTGTACTTGAGTGTTGAATATTTTCGTTTCTTAAAAGGGAAATGAGTTGGTTGCCTAGGGCCCAGCCAACCCAGCTCGTTTACCCTTGTGATTTCCTTATTTAGAAAGACTGTGTGGATATTTCCCTTTGCAATTGCGTGGTGTGGACATTTTTATATTTATTTCTGAAGTTCTGATTTAAATCTATTTTGGAGTTAAGTGTGAAACAGATCCATGGCTTGGTTGTTAATTGAGCTATTTCTTTTCTGTAATTCCTTTCTCGCATTTCTTTACTCACAATTCTTGTCTCGATTTGCTTCTGCTTGGATCGTGTAGGAAGCCTTTTTCCTGTAGTAGTGCATGTGGTTTCCTGCACTCCGGTTCAGTCATTTATTTATATTGAACATTGCATTTCTTTCCTTGATTATCATTTTAGTTATTCTTGCAAGCAAATGGACTGCTAATTTCAGTAATTGTCTTCAGCATTAAAAGTATATTTTTGAAGGATCTGAGAACAATTGCATGAATTTATCATAGACACGTTATACTTGCATTTTATGCTTTACGACCAAGGAATAGAAACACTTTAAGTGGATTGCTGAATTTAGATGATACATGTAGATCACTTAGACTACTGCTTTGATTACTTCGAGTTGCTTTCATTTCATGAAGTTTACTTTGCAAGATTTAATTAATTAAAACATTTCTTTTCCATAGATAATTTATCTCAGAATTTCGTTTGCAATTGTAATTCTTTTTCAGCATGTCTTTCAATATTTTCGAAAGTAAATTAGAAACTTGGTGAAGGAAACTCTACCTTAGTGCAAGAGCTGGTCTCTTGTCATAGAAATAGAGTGCTCTAAGCCTTAAGGCTTAGAGCACCTCCACAAAGAAAGAAATCTTCAGTAAGGGAGGTAAAATATACTTTTACACAGAAGCACTATACTTGCACTAGTACAAGCACATTGCAATAGTACAAGAACATGTTGTTTGTGTAGAAGGAAGATCAAGAAGAAAACAAATCTCTGCAAGGGCCCACTTGTCAGACTATTAGCCATCTATCTGAAGATAAACATATAATTTCCTTCCAGCATTTAAGATTACTTTAGTTGTGTGAAAGCCCCTTTACTTGATTTACTTGCAAATTGTTCTTTTATATTCCAGCACTAGAGTTTCTTTGGTGTCAATTGCCTTTAAGATTGTTTTCTGTCAGATTCTGCAAAAATTTCCTTTAATAAGCAGGATTAAGAATAGGAAAAGTTCATACCACTTCCGACATTACCTGTGCTTCACCTCTAAGTTTATAAAACCCCCGGGTTGACAATTAAGTGTTGAGGAGTTTTCTTAAGTGCAATTCCTACACCCAACACCAACCTCCTTCTAGCCACCCAAAACTTAGACATGGAGTGACACAAAAATAACCTGAGAGACCTTTCAATAATAATACTCCAAACAAGGAGAAAAAGCATGGCTAGATCCATTAGCATAAAGGAAACAACGTAACAACTGAAATAATTCAAAGCCAAAAATCAACTAATGGGAGCATCTAACAAACACGAGGAGAGGAGCCACTTCGAATACTGGGAGAAAATTAGAAATCATCATTGAAACCACCCTAGCACAAGTTCCTAGCTGAAATCACTACAATGCAACCAATTTAGACTGAAAATACTAAAATGAGATTCCAAACATTATTACCTCTATATTCTAGACTCCATCTAGCTTGGAGACTTGCTATTATATAGTATCATATTTTCTGAGCTGCAAAAAATTAACCAGAATTCCCATGCATGCCACACATTTGAATTTATCGAGCAGACCACTTGGTCTCTTCTTGCGTCTTTTCATCTAACCTTAGTGGATTTTATTAATGGTTGCATAGATCATCATTAATACTGGATGGGGGTGTGTTGCCACAACACTTGGTGCATTCGCCAGGTTGGGCAGTGGAATCCTACCCCCCTTCCCTCTATTCACGCACATCGCCCCATCCAGGGGGGACATTTTGTTGTATTACAAAAAGGTTTAATTATCATTCATGTATGTTAAAATGTTAATTATATCTTCAATTTATGTTAAGTTTTTTTAATTGTTATTTTATTTTTATCTTTACAAGTGTATAGAGTTTTGAAAGAGGAGGGACGACTTTGTGGTTTTCATCCAACTTGTAGCTAGGGTTGAAGGTTAAGGTATGAGGTTTCATATGTGTGAAATAATTTTAAGGGCTCGTCTTGTCACATCACCCAACTCTCATGATGTAATTATCCCTTTGTTGGATTTTCTCCATCATTAGTTGCTTTCCCATTTTCCCTCATTCTGGAATACCTATACACGTGTCTTATGTGGAGAATGGAAACGAACATGGAGGAGAAGGCTCTCAATTTTTCTAACAGCTCAACACACTCCTTGATCATCTGATCACAAAAAAATTATAAGGTGAATCTCCCCCCCATAATTTTTTCTCTGCAAGGTATAGATCATATAGGTTGTTGTGTTTCTAGCTGGAGTTCCAAAAGTTTATGGTGGTTTGGTTAAAAAAAATAGAGAATTAACGAAACTTATACACTGACTAAAGTTTATAGTGGAAGGACATTGGAATTCGCCCAATACTTTTTTGTTATATGTATACGATGCCAAGAGACCTGTAAGCCATGTATTTTAAGAATTAAGTTAAATCACAAATGGTGCATTGAATTAGAAAATGACAACAATCATATGAAAAGAGCACCAACCATTGAAATATATTTGTGTGAAAATTATTAATAAGGAAATATGGGTAAATTGTATATCTCTAAAGGACTAAATAATTTCCCAACACATTTATGTATCAATGTTACCTTATTTTATGGTGGTCAAGAAACTACTACTTGAAGAGGATTATGAGAAACAAAATTCTTACTATTTTCGGAGTAGCAATAACTAATGTTTGATTCAAATGGCCTCCAAAGGAGGAGGGAGTAGCAATGCTCCCTCCTATAGAAATGTTTTCATGGATAAAGGGAAGAGAATCCATATGGGTTTTGGAGCACATGGCCCTATAAAAGGTATGCCAGAGAAAGTCCAGGGCTCAGTAGAGGTAGGTTGGAAAGGAAAGAGAACAAATGAAGACGGGGGCCCAAAAAGAAAGCCAATGGACTAACAAAAACAACAAACTTCAAAGGGATCTACAGGGTTGTGTAAGCCAAAAATGACAGTAATCCCAACGACATTGATCATCGATATGGAGATGCAAGCCTTTAGAGAATGAATGAGATCATATGTTTTCATATCCAAATTCATGGGGCTCTGGTCCATAGAAAAAACATTGTGCGACTGGATCAAACACCATTGGAAACTTGAGGGGAGAAATAGAACTACACCTAGGATCAAAAGGTCTTTTCACAATGGTATTTGCTAATATGGAAGACAAAAACATAATTTTTTATGGTAGTCCATATTTTTTTGCTTCAACGGGTTTATACATGTAGCCATGGATGGAGAACTTCACCCTGGAGAAGGAAACCTTCACACATGTCCCGGTTTGGGGCAGGTTGTATTCTCTTCTCATGGACTATTGGCTACCTATGAATTTAAAGCTGATAGGTGATTCTTTGCGAAAATTCTTTAAAATTTTAGAAATGACGTTACAAGGCAGGTATATAGCGTATGAAAAGATCTTTGTAGAAATGGATGTCTCTTGAGCCTTGCCTAAAGCAATCAAGCTAGAGTTCTGAGACGAATTTTGGTTACAACCAATGGACTATGAATAAATCCCTTTCAATTGTTAGAGGTGCCATGAGCATGGCCACCTGATAAGGGAGTGCCCTCTAAGAAATGTGGAAGAACAAAGCAAAGAGATAGATCGAAAGGATGCAAAGGGCTTTGTAAGACCCAATCTGAGGGGAAAACCTAATAGAAGATAACAATTACGAAATCAGGGGAAAAAAGCTCAAAGAAATAACTTTGAAATTTTAGCCGAGGAAAAACCTAAAGAACAAGGTGAGAAGAAGAGGAAAGTGGTGATAAAGAATAAAATAAAGAGGAAGAAATGGGACAGTGGATTGAGGACCATAGGAAGCAAGGATATATCCCATATTTATCAAAATATTTTGAGGGAGACGTGGAAATGAACCCAAGTGAAGTAGGAACAAAATATCGAGAATTTCATGAGCTAATCGAAAGGGAAGGAATTGATCTCCAAGATTTGATTGAACAGGTGGAGAAACAAGGAATAATATAAATCAATGTGGATCAAATGAACATGATCCAATACTTATATTTAATGAGAGAAGAGTCGAAATTACAAGGGCAGAAAAGACCTCATCCAGAAAAAGTGGGTGGATCTCTGAAGGGGTCTCAGCTAGGTGTGAAAGCAACAAAATCTCATACAATGTTAGCACCAAGGAAGAGCCAACAAAAAACATGGAGAAAGTCAAATAGTGTTTCCCTTAAGGATTTGGGAGGTATGTGAATAAATTCAGGTAAGATGAGAGCCCTAGGCTCACCCTCCTCAAACCTTATCTAAATCATGAAAGTTTTATCTTGCAATATTATAGGTATTATTAACCTAAGGAAACAAAGATTTAAAAAAAAAGATTCAAAGCGAACAACCTGATATCTTTTTCCTTCAAGAATCGCTCAGTAGGGAAAATAAATGAGTCAAGTAGGAAACTAGGAAGAAAGTATGAATCAGTGGAGGTGGAAGTGTAAGGCTCGGCGGGGGGTCTAACAATATGTTAGAACCCATAACCCTTGATCCAACTAGACTCTAAAGCCAATATATCATACCTATCTATAGAAATGAAAGTTATAGGCACCCATGGCACAATGGTTTTCACTAATTTGTATGGGCCTCAAAGGCTTGAGGAGAAAATCAAGATGTTTCAAGATCTAAGAGGAATAAAAAGAAGGAAAGGACACTTCCCCTGGGTGGTGGGGGGAGACTTTAACATGATAACTTCTCTTTAAGAAAAAAGTGGGGGCCAACGAAGGATAGACAAAGAATTAGAAGAATTTAAGAAATTTATTGACGAGACCAAACTTATTGATATGGAAACTGAAAATGGATGCTTCAATTGGAGTAATAAGTGCAAAGGGAAGCATCGAGTGGCATCCAGGCTTGACAAGTTTTTAATATCGGAAGATTTAGTAATGAGAGGGGTGGATGTGGCAAAAAATATCCTTCCTTGTGGGGGATTTGACAATTGGCCAGTGTTTTTAATGATGCAATTAGCAGGAACTCCAAAAAATAAGCCCTTTCAATTTGAGGAATTCTGGTTGGAGCACCCTAACTTCATAGAGAATATTGAATCATGGTGGAAGGAAAATATCCCAGACAAAGGCTTGAATATGTACACTCTACAAGCTAGGTTAAAACACATAAAAATGAAACTAAAGCAGTGGAACAAGATGGAATTTGGAAACATCTTTTAGGAGAAAAAGGAATTGGAACATAAAATAGAAGCATTAAAACAACAATTGATCTTTGATGGGTACTCAGGGGGAAGCAAAGAAGAGGAAATGATATTACTAAAGAAGTGGGAGGAGAGATGAAAACAAGAGGAAAGCCTCTAGAGGCAGAAATATCATGTGGCGTGGCTCGGGGAGGGGGGGGGGAATAAAAAATTCTTTCACCGATCAACAATTGAGCACAAAAAATCCAACAAAATCCTCATAATAAAGGATGAAAGAGGACAAAACTTTGAGGCTCACCAAGACATTGAGAAGGTCCTGGTCCAACACTTTCAAAAAATAGTTAAAGAGCCCCAAGTGGAGAGAGGGGAAGACATTCAAAGGATTGTGAGGCATATCCCGAAGGTGCTCACTGAGGAACACAACAAAAACCTAAACAAGCTAGTCTCTATGGAGGAAGTGGCTTTGGCAGTGAATGAAATGGCGAATGGGAAAGCCCCTGGGCCAGACGAGTTCACAATAGACTTCTTCAAATCTTGTTGGGAAACTATCAAAATGGATATATATGAGGTGGTGGCAGACTCAAGAATTAGCAACAGTTCTTAAAGCTCTCAATTCAACGTTTATAGCCCTTATTCCTAAGGAAGATTTGGCAAGTACCCTTGAAAAATTTAGGCCTATATCTCTGTGCAACGTTGTCTATAAAATCATATCCAAGGTAGCTTCTAATAAGTTAAAAATAATTCTTCCATATCTAATCTCAGAGGAACAATCGAGTAATGTGGAAGGAATGCAAATCTTGGACAATATAATCCTTGTTCATGAAGTGGCTCACTCTTTGAAGACCCAGAAAAAAGAGGGTATGATAATGCAGTTAGACCTATTGAAGGCTTATGATAAAATCAACTAGGAATACACGGAAGTTGTATTATAGGAATTTGGCTTCGATGAGCACTAGATTAACTAGATCATGGCAATGGTATCATCACCTAGTTTTTCGTTTCTTCTTAATGGAGCCCCATCAAAACCATTCTACCCATCCAAGGGAATTCAAAAAGGGGACTCTTTATCTCCATTCCTGTATATCTTAATGATGGAAGGCCTTGGAAGAGAAATAGGAGTGGCCAATAGAGAAGGGCATATAATAGGGCTAAAGGTGCATGACAATGCTCAAATTACCACTCACCAAGAATATGTGGATGACACTATGTTGCATGGTGCACCCACGGTTAAGAAGGATCACAATTTTGAAACCATTCTAGATAGCTTCATGAAAGCATCAGGTATGGAGCTAAACCTATCAAAGTCTGCGATTTTCTTTTTCAACACTCACATTATTATCTAGAGAAATCTTTCAGTTATCCTGGGTTTTTAGAGGAAGTCCATCCCGTCCCGATATCTAGGTGTACCCTTAAGGGCACAAGCTTGGAAAAAGTCTAACTGGGAAAAAGTTGTCTCCAGCCTAGAAGACAAATTCAAAAGATGGATGATGAGAATGCTAAATTTATCAGGAAGGTTGGTGCTTGTAAAGGCAGTGCTCTACGTTATCCTAGGATACATGTTATCTATTCTTCCTGCGCCTAAAGGGGTGCTCCAAAAGATAAAGGATATACAAAGAAACTTCTTGTGGCGAGGGGAAGAGGAAAAAAGGAAATCAACATTGGTGGAGTGGAACAAAATTTGTAAATCTAAGTAGGTTGGAGACCTTGGGTTGCAAGAGAGATAATTGTAAGAGAAAATAGAGCAAAATTGTGGTGGAAATGATTAACAAGAGGGGAAACACCAGGGAGAAATTATGGAAGGTGAAATACACCCCTGATTGTCAATTAAAAAACCTGGTAAGGCTCACGAGCTCAATCCAAGGGTTATCTATATGGAACGGTCTGGTATGGAATAACATGGAACTAATCCAAAAGCAAAACTTTTGGGAAGTAAGAAACAGAAAGAATGCCCTATTCTAGGAGGATGCATAGCAACCACAACTAAAATTAAACAAACCAGAATGGATAAGTCTTCATGAATCCATGTAGCGATAGGGATATAGAGAAGTACACCATTTTAGGGTTCCAGAACTAGAAAACAACAAGTGGAGAACATATAACCTTAACATCCTCTTCCATAGAAAATTTAAGACATTACAGAGGAATTGAAAAAAAGTTGTTTTTTTGCAAATGATGATTGTGATAAACTCCAATGGGAGCATAAAGAAGGAGGTGATTTCAACCTCAGAGAAGCCAATATTTACCTCATAACAAAAAATATCGAAATCCATGACCCGACCTGGAACAAAATTTGGGCAACTTCTCACTAGATGAAAATCAAAACATTTATGTGGTTAATTCTACATAGAAAGGTTTCAACTTGGGAGAATATTATGAAAAGAGGAATGATAGGTCCATCATGGTGCTACTTGTGTGAGAAGGAAGAAGAAAATCTCAATCATTTACTAAATATTGTAGCTTTGAGGCTTGTGCGATCTTCATTTTGTGTAGTGTTATTTTCTGGAGTCATCACATTCATGATTTTATTGTATCGACGTTTTGAACCAACTTCTGTGGTTCATCATCAGGATCAAATGTGTGAAAAAGTTAGTGAATAATGGACCAATAAATAGAGGATAGGGTTGGGAAGATAATGAATGGAGCCGACAGGTTTGCTAATGCTCAGAAATAAATTTATTTTACTTAATTAATTATTAATATTTTTTATATTTGTATGTTTATATTATCATGATATTTATTATTTTTATTAATTACTTGATAGGGAAACTAAAGCTTATATAAAATTAAAATTATTTGAATGTAATTTAATAAAATCTTCATAAATTCAATCTAATTAATATCTATATGTGTATATATATATATATATATATATATATATATATATATATATATATATATATATAGATATATATATATATATATATATATATATTTATTTATTTATTTATTTATTTATATTAAGGGTTCTTGATTGATGTTAAGGGTTCTTGATTAATGTTATTAATTCAACTATTATGATGTTATTTATTCAAATATTGTGATGTTATTAACCCAAAAGCTTTTGTATTAATTATTTTAGTTGACATTAATTAATACTTAATGTTATTTATTCAAACATTATATGATGTGATAATTATGATGTTATAATAATTCAAATATTATAATGTTTAACTAAAAGTTTCAATATTAATTAATTTGTTGAATTATTGATGTTAAATTTATTTAGTTTTAACATTAAACATCTAAATTTTATTGCTGAGGAA
Source organism: Pinus tabuliformis (assembly GCA_031772625.1). Taxonomy (NCBI): domain Eukaryota; kingdom Viridiplantae; phylum Streptophyta; class Pinopsida; order Pinales; family Pinaceae; genus Pinus; species Pinus tabuliformis. Next base: position 460,206,983 of record CM062816.1, on the reverse strand, counting down.
GTTCCTAGGTTTTGATGATTTATTGAATACTTGTAGATACAAGAAATCTCTATGGGACTGGTTGACTATCATTTACAGACAAAATGATAGAAACAAAGAAAACATACAAGACACAATTAAAAAATAGTGGGTGCGATATACCAAACATGAAGTGGTAAATATGACCTGGAACTTGATTCTGGGATTCATCCCATGGGAAATATGGAAGGAATGCAACCATAGAATTTTGAAGGAAACCGTAAGTAGCAAAAGATTTCAACGTAAGAGGAACATCCATACCCTCAGGAAGCCAACATTTTGAAGTTTTTTACCTTAATTACCTGAGTGATGAGAACCTCATACCAAGAGAAGGTCATATAAGGACGGGTGCTTCAGTGTGGTAGGCACCTCTCGAGGGTTTATGGAAATTGAATTTTGACAGAGTGTCCAAAGGAAACCCAAGAAAGGTCAGTGTTGGAGGAATCATAAGGGATTGGACTAGTAAAATCTAGAGGTTATACTTCATCAACATGGGACAAGCTTCAAATAATGTTGTGGAGTTCCAGGCCTTAGAGGAGGGATTGGAAACATTGTGGCAAGAAAGAAAGGTGAATGTAATAATGGAGGGAGATTCAACATTATCCATCCAAGTGGCACGTAGGCTGTGATGTGGCACTCTAATAAATAAAATCACGAGGAATTGGTGTCTCGACCAAATCATTCAAAGGATTAAGGACCACCTAGAGGAGCTAAAAATGGTATAGATTACCTTAGTCAGGTGCTCACCCAATGCATTGGTAAACATAGTGGAAAACGAAGGGGCCAAGAGCACCAAGGTTCTAACTGAAATGACCTGGGAGGAAATGGTGGATGGACAACTAAAGAAGGATTTCCAATCTTTGGCGGTAAGAGATATATCCACGTCAGAGGTGCAACATGATGGACACAGGGGGGTGAAGATAGGCAGTAACCCACCTGGCAAAAGGAATGTTCAATCATTAATATGAGAAAACAAGTAAAGGGCATTAGGGAAGATCGAGGAGGTACATTTCAACAAGGTATGTGTTAGGGTATTAAAATTTTTATAGGATTGATTGACTATAGTTGATGATTATTATATTGTGGATATTGTAAATAATATTCCATATTGTAAATTATTTCTAGAAAAGGTCAAAACCTTAAGAAAAATAAAAAAATATGCTTACAAGACAAAATGCTGCATTAGAGGGTAATTAAGTATGTTTAGATTAAATTAATCAAATCATTTAAATGTGATTAAATAAAATTGTAATAAAGGCCTTGGTACTATAGTTTTATTTTATTGTAAGGTTTAAAATGACAAAAGGGGATTTTTTCACATAGGGTTAAACAGTTGTAGCTTTCCTACTCCTTGATCCTCTCACTCCATAGATCAATGTTTCACAATCCTTTTTAGCCCCCCTTCTGCATCCTAGATTTACTGCTAGGGGGGCTCTAAAAAGGCGGTTTTACCCTGCTAGTCCCACACTACATGTCTTCCCCTCTGCATTTCGCACCCCCCCACATTACCACCTACCACTGCGATCGCCCTTGGAAAAATGCTTACCACCTTCCTGCTTTGTAGGTTTGAAGCCCATACAGAAATTACCTACATACGAATTCTAAAACATAGAAAATAAACAATGCGAGAGCATAACACATAAAACACATATACACAGATTTTCCCCTGGATCCCAAAACTGGGACTACCAACATGATTTTTCATTATATTCCTTTCAATGTGACAATACATATTTATACACGCCGAAGCATCCAATACCATGGACTGAAAACCATAGATAGGTCTGCCCAACCTAATATAGGGTCCAATTTTTTTTTTCCCAGGGCGCTGCCCTGGACCCCGTAGAGGGGGGCTACCCACCCCCCTCAAACCCCCCGGATAGGGGGGGCTGCCACCCCCCTTGTGACCCCCCCCGCTACGCAATCGACACAACGAAGGGGGGCTCCACTTCCCCTCTAACCCCCGGGTTCACTACGTAGGTTAGTCGTGGAAAGAATATAACACAACTTAACATTCTACCACTTGTTGTTTTCTTTCCATAATAGGCGATAGGAGAGCTTAGTCATTTTTCTAGCCCTGAAATGCCCATTGTTTCTCTACACCAAGAGAACTTCTCAGAGCTCACAGCTTTTGTCAATGCATCTGCAGTATTATTTAAAGTGTCCACCTTTACCATCAACACCTTTTTGTCTTCTATCATATCCCTCACAAAGTGATACTAAACATCTATGTGCTTTGCCTTTGAATGATAAGCAGGGTTCTTTGCCAAGAAAATTGCACTTTGGATGTCACAGTTTATCTTTATAGCTCCCTATACTAACCCCATACATGAGCACAGTCTCTACAACCAAAATGCTTCCTTTCTTGCATAAGTGGCTACCATTTTTTCTACCTCTGTAGTTGATAGTGCCACTACAAATTGTTTCTTACTCATCCAATTGACTGCACCTCCAAATAGGTTAAACACATACCCACTTGTAGATATTCTCTTATCCAAATCTCCAGCCCTGTCTACATCAACAAAGCCACGAATATCCAAAACTCTGTTCAATCCTAGTCTTCCTTTGTAGCAAAACCATAATCACTAGTGCCACGCAAATACCTGAAAACATACTTCACTACTGTCCAATGGTCTTTCCCTAGTTTTGACATAAACCTACTCAATACTCTGACTGCATGTGCAATGTCTCGTCTAGTACAGACCATTGCATACATCAAGCTACCAACTGCACATGCATATGGAACATGGGACATATCCTCTTTCTCTTCTTGTGTCTTGGGACACTGTTTAGCAGATAACTTGACACCTACAAGAATAGGAACCTTCACTGTTTTACTATCTTGCATATTAAACCTCTGCAGTATTGTATCGACATACTTCCTCTGGTTTAACCAGAGCTTCCTCTTTGCCCGATCTCTTTTAATTTCCATGCCCAAAATATAGTTTGCAGCACCAATATCTTTCATGTCGAATTTGGAGGACAATTGAGTTTCAAATATTGGATAATTTCTTTTTCATTTCCAACCAGCAACATATCATCCACATACAAGACCAGATAAATAACATGGTCACCAATTAATTTAAAATACACACAATGATCTGCTTTGCTTCTGGTGAATCCAATGCTCGCATAAATGTATCAAATTTCTAATACCACATCATTAGTGATTGTTTTAACCCACACAGAGACTTCTTTAACTTGCATACCAATTCTTTCTTACCATTCACCACAAAGCCTTCAAGTTGCTTCATGTAGATCTCCTCTTCTAGATCCCCGTGAAGAAATGTTGTCTTCACATCCATTTGTTCTACCTCGAAATCAAAAGTAGCAGCAACAGATAAAAGTAATCTAATAGAAGTTGCCTTGGCAATAGGAGAAAAAATATCACCAAAATCAATTCCCAGCACCTAGAAATAACCTTTGCTACCAACCAAGCTTTGTATTTCTCCACCTTTCCTTCTGCATTTGTCTTCTCCAATGGGTTTCCTTCGAGCCGGCAAATCCACCAGATCCCAAGCCTCATTTTTGTCCAAAGATTCCATTTCATCAACCATGGCCTCTTTCTAGAGTTTTCCATCCTCTGAATCTACTGCTTCCTTCACAGTTTTGGGATCATCATCAGTAATAGATAAAGAAAAATTTGAACAGAAAGTAGATGGAATATACCTTTATGGCTGCCTTCTTTCTCGAACTGATCTTCTTACACCCAGAGTTTGTGGCTCTTAATCTTCTGATTCCTCCTTTGCTGTAGAGTCTGATTCTTCCTCCTTTAGCTCAAACTCTATCTTCTCAGGGATGGATCATAAGTAAGAGAGAAAATAAGAGAAGTGGGGGTCGGTCTGCTTTTCATTTCATGATTCTCCCCCTGGGTGAGGTGGAATACGTCTCCATAGTGATTGATTGGGAACGGAGATAGATAAGGTCCTGAAATGAAAGGTAAACCCTCACCCATCGGAATGGATGAGCGACCCCTATGAAGAAGTAAGGGCCCTCTCCTCTCCTCTCTCTTATGGTCGAGCACCTAAAGGTCCTCTCCTTAACAGTCGAGCCTGCTTACGCATCCTTATCAGCCGAGCCCCCTAAAGGGTGCGTTAGCACACTCGACTGTCAAGGACCCTTTAGGGGGCTCGACTGATAAGGAGAGGAGAGGGACGGAGTCACTCACTATTCATATGGTGAGGGTCCTCTCCTCTCCCTCTCCCTCTCCTCTCCTCTCCCTAATGGTCGAGCCCCCTAAAGGGTCCTTGACAGTCGAGTACCTAAAGGTCCTATGGTGCTTTGGTTGGAATTCATGTTTAATAAAATCTCTCACCTCTCTGAACACCACATCTCGGTTGTACACAACCTTCCTTGTTGCTAGGTTCCAAAGCTTATAACCCTTTAAGCCATCCTTATACCTAATAAAGATGCACTTTGGAACATGTACATATGCATCACATCCAAATACTCTCAGAGGTGAAAGAGAGGGTTTCTTACCAGTCCATACCTCTTGTGGAGTCTTATCCTCCAATGCTGATGAAGGTGATTTGTTGACCAGGTAACATGCTTTCTCCAAAGCCTTTGCCTATAATTCTTGTCGTAACCCAGCACCACTGATCATACTTCTTTCCCTTTCCATCAACGTCTTGTTCTTTCTTTATGCAACTCCATTTTTCTGAGGTGTATAAGGAGTAGTCTTCTACCGTGCTATACCACACTTCTTAGAAAATTCTTCAAATTCCTTACTGAAAAACTCTCCACCATTATCTGTCCTCAACACCTTTATCTTCTTCTCTATCTGGTTTTCCACCAGAGCCTTAAATTCTTTAAACCTGTCAAAGAATTCAAATTTCTTCTTAAGGAAATATATCCATGTATTCCTTGAGAAGTCATCTATAAATGATACATAGTTGTTGGGTCCCTATAATACTAGTGATTACCCCATTACTATTGTAGTTATACCCCTTATTAATATTTTTGTGCCCCTATTGCCCCCATATTGTTATTACTGTGCCCCATAGAATCCCTCTATTGTTATTTTTGTGGCTTTATATTATTATTGTTAGGTCGGTTGGATTATATTGTGACTCCTTAGACTCCTATATATAGAAAGGAGGTTTTGTCATTTGAATCATCCAAGAATTGTTCATTTATGTAATGTAAAGGAGGTTGTCCCCTCGAAGAGGCTGAATTCTAAGGCGTTGATCTATCTTTTCTATCTTTTCTTGAGCTGGTTTCATAACATTTGGTATCAGAGCTTTGGATTCTAGGGTTTCGCTGCTCCAAACAGGTCATCGTGGCATTTTCGCTATAACTTTTTTCTGGGATGTTTCAGAAGTTGCAAAAAACCCATTTGAGAAGAAATCGTGCTGAACCTCGGGTCCGAATTTCAGAGCTTTTCGCGCTATATTTGCGGAGATATGATCTAAGGAAGTTGGTCTTTTTGCAGACTCCTGAATTACATTCCAAACAGGTGACCTGGGAAAAATCGTCATAACTTTCTCTCTAGGGATCGGATTGAAATTTCGTAAGAAGGTACAGAAAGAGGACGAAATTTAGTTTCTTGTATGTTTTTTAGATCCAAAGGTTGAAACAGTGACTCGTGGCACGTCATACAAGTTCGCTCTACTGAACTAGTCTATAATCAAGTCACTGTGGGAGATTTCGCATAACTCTTCCTTGGAGAATCCAATTTGGGTCAGACTTGTGGCATTGGAAAGAGGACACAAAGGGCTACTGCAAGTCACAAATTTAGAACTAGATGATCGGAAGGTACAGAGATACATCAGAGGCAATATCAAGCTCCTACAAAGTGAAAAAAGGTGTGTAGATTTTCTTAAATTTTTGCTTAAGCTCGGTTTGAAAATTTATTTTGAAGGAATTCAAAGGGCATAGTAGAGCATTATTATCGGTAACTGATGCCCCGAGGAAAGAAAATGCAAACACCTAGTAAGGAACCTGAAAGCTCTAGCATGACTCATGAAGAAGAAGAAGAAATGCTATATGATATATCAAAATTACAAGAACAAGTGCAACAAGTGTCACTTGCACAAAAAGCAACAGAATCTAAGATGGATGGTTTAAGGAAAGATGTAGAAGCTAAGATGGATGGTTTAAAGAAAGGCGTAGAAGCTAAAATTGATGGCATGGATGATAAGATGGAAGAATTGAAGATAAATATGAATAAGTTGCTACAAGAAATGGTCACTAAGGGTGAAAGGGTACTAAAGGAAACTCATGATGAGAACAAAAGAAATGTTAATCATGATTCCATAGACTCTAATGTTGGATCAAAGACTCACCATATTCCAAAAATCGATATGAGGAAGTTTGATGGCAAGGATCCCGCCACATGGATATTACAGATGGAGCAATTCTTCGATCTCAATAATGTGCAAAACACACAAAAGGTACGTATGGCAACTTTATATTTGGAACCAAATCAGTTTGTATGGTATCAATGGCTTTGCTCTCGTAAACAATTTATCACTTGGGCAATTTTTACGGAAGAATTGATAGCACATTATGAGGATACAAAAAGCAACACTTTTTTTAGCCAATTGATAAGTCTCAAACAAAAGGGTTCAATAATGGAGCACATTGAGGAGTTCCAAAAATTGAACATAAGGGTAAAAGATATTCCAGAGGAGCATAGGATTGATGTGTTCATAGGGTCTTTAAAGGATAATATCCAACATGATGTTCGCCTTTGGGAACCTGATTCATTAGAGAAGGCATTCAGGTTAGCAAGAAAAATGGAAAGCAAAATTATGGCAACCAGGAAGCATACCACTCACAACTATAAAGACGGAAGTGTTGTTTCCCCTAGTCTTCCACAACCTATAAGGTTGACACCACAACAATTGGAAGAAAAAAGAGCAAAAGGGCTTTGTTACAGTTGTGATAGCAAATACACTAAAGGTCATAAGTGTGCTGAGAAGAAATTATTCTACATAGATTGTGAAGAGGAAGAAGAAAAGGAGCAAGAAAGGTCAAAAGAAGAGGATATACTCCAGGAACAAAGCCTAGATGAAGAACAAATAAATCCGACCATATCTTGTAATGCATTGGCGGGAATTACCACTCCTCAAACCATCAAGATAGAAGGACAAATCAAGAAGAAAAAGGTAATAGTGTTGATTGATTCAGGAAGCACCCACAATTTTATTCATTGTAAGGTAGCAAAAGAATTGAATTGCTTCCTATATCCAGCACCAGAGTGTCAAGTGATGATTGCAAATGGAGGAACAATAAATTGCTCTGGAAAGTGCCATAATATCAAGCTATCCATGGGAGAATATGTATTGACTAGCCCAATGCTTTCCATTCCAATGGGAGGTGTTGATGTTGTACTAGGAGTCCAATGGCTACAATCCTTGGGTACAATAGCTTTTAATTTTCAAGAACTTTTCATCAAATTTTCTACGGAAGGAAAGGAAGTTGAATTAAGGGGTATTGCAGGGAAACCAGGAAAGATAATCAGCTCTAATGGTATGACAAAGCTTCTAAAAAAGGAGCAAAGAGGTGTAATTGCACAATTATGTTCGCTAGATGTTTCCACATCGGAATCATCTATTTCTCCAGATCTCCAAAAAGTCCTGGACAATCATTCCAAGGTATTTGAGACTCCCAAAGGTCTCCCACCTATGCGTGATCATGATCATGCTATTCATCTGATTCCAGGAAGTGTTCCTCCAAACATCAGGCCGTACAGATATCCCTATGTCCAAAAGAGTGAAATTGAACGTATGGTTGCAGAAATGCTAGAGGCTGGTATAATTCAACCGAGTCAAAGTTCTTTCTTTGCTCCAGTAGTATTGGTGCACAAGAAGGATGGATCATGGCGCATGTGTCCGGATTATAGGGAGCTCAACAAGCTCACTATTAAAGATAAGTTCCCCATTCCTGTCATTGATGAATTACTGGATGAATTGCATGGATCAATTTACTTCACCAAGTTGGATCTTCGTTCAGGATATCATCAAATCAGAATGAAGACTGAAGACATTCCGAAAACAACATTTAGAACTCATGAGGGTCATTATGAATTTTTGGTCATGCCTTTTGGCCTTACCAATGCACCTTCAACATTTCAAGGTTTGATGAATTCAATTTTCAAACCATTCCTTAGAAAATTTGTGTTAGTATTTTTTGATGATATACTAATCTACAGCAAGTCTTGGAAGGATCATGTTGAACATGTTGACAGGGTGCTACAACTATTGGAGGAGAAACAATTATATGCAAAAAGATCCAAATGTTTCTTTGGAGTCCAGGAGGTGGAATATTTGGGTCATATTGTATCTCATGAAGGAGTTAAGGTAGACCCTAGCAAAATTAAAGCCATTAAGGAATGGAAAATCCCCACATCCATAAAGCATCTGCGAGGATTTCTCGGGTTGACAGGGTATTATCGCAAGTTTGTTAAGAATTATGGGAGAATAGCAGCACCTCTAACAACATTATTGAAGAAAGATGCATTTTCATGGACTCCGGAAGCAACAAAGGCCTTTGAACATCTTAAAGAGGCAATGTGCCAAGCACCGGTCTTAGCTACACCGGACTTCACAAAAACCTTTATTGTGGAATGTGATGCTTCAGGAAATGGAATTGGTGCTGTTCTAATGCAAGATGAAAGACCCATTGCTTTTGAAAGTCGTCCAATCAAGGGAAAGTTTTTAAGCAAAGCTATTTATGAGAAGGAAATGTTGGCAATACTCCATGCACTTAAGAAATGGCGACCCTACCTAATGGGAAGACACTTCAAGGTAAAAACGGATCATGATAGCCTTAAATACTTTTTAGAACAAAGATTATCCTCTGAAGAGCAACAAAAGTGGGTCACAAAGATGTTGGGTTATGACTTTGAAATCATCTACAAAAAAGGGAAGCAAAATGTGGTGGCAGATGCACTCTCAAGAAAGGATGAGGATGTGGAAGCATTGTTGTGTGCCATTTCTATTATCCAACCAGATTGGATAAACGAAGCAAGGGAGGAATGGAAGAATGACGAAGAAGTGTGGGCACTTATTCGAAAGTTACAACAAGATTCCAGTACGTTTGATACATTTAGCTGGAAAAATGATTCGTTATGGTACAAAGATCGCTTATACCTCTGTAAGAATTCCCAGCTAAAACAAAAGATTCTTATGGAATTGCACACTTCTCCCTTAGGAGGGCACTCAGGATTTTTAAAAACTTACCACAGGGTTAAGAAGGAATTTTTTTGGGATGGCCTTAAATCAGATATTCAAAAGTTTGTGGCAGAATGTTTGGTTTGCCAACAAAATAAAGTTGAAACAATTAAGACACCGGGTCTATTACAACCTTTATCCATTCCAAGCCAACGTTGGGAGGAGGTTTCAATGGATTTTATCACAGGTTTACCCAAGTCTGAGGGAAAGAGTGTCATCATGGTGGTAGTTGAAAGACTTACCAAGTATGCACACTTTTGTGCATTATCACATCCATTTAAAGCCAGTACAGTTTCTACTGCATTTATGGAAACAATTCAAAAGCTACATGGAAACCCAAAGATTATTGTAAGTGACAGAGATCCCATTTTCACTGGAAATTTTTGGACAAAATTATTTTCTTGTCTTGGTACTCAGTTAGCTCATAGCTCATCTTATCATCCTCAATCTGATGGGCAAACTGAGATAGTAAACAAATGTTTGGAAGGATATCTTCGTTGCTTTGTATCTGATAAACAGACACAATGGGTCAAATGGTTGCCTCTGGCTGAATGGTGGTATAACACTTCCTTCCATACAGCAACAAAAATGACCCCATTTATGGCACTTTATGGGTATCAACCACCATCCATCACATCATATTTAAGAGAAAATTCTAAGGTTCAGGCAGTGGAACATCACATCGAACATCAACAACAAGTCCTCCAACTCTTAAAGGATAACCTCGTGTTGGCACAGAATAGAATGAAACAACAGGCAGATCAACATCGCAGTGAAAGAAGTTTTGATGTAGGTGATTGGGTATTCCTACGGCTACAACCATATAAGCAAATGTCCCTTAAGCAAGCTAAGAAGGATAATAAATTATCACCAAAGTATTATGGTCCGTACAAGGTGTTGCAAAAGATTGGTACTATGGCATACAAATTGGAGCTTCCTGCAGCTTCTCGATTGCACCCAGTTTTCCATGTTTCATGTTTAAAGAAGGTTATAGGCGACAAGCTCCCAGTTCAAACAATATTGCCAGAACTTGACGAGGAAGGAAAAATTATATTGGAACCGGAAGCAGTCATAGAAACAAGAACTCGACAGCTACGAAATCGATCAATTTCAGAGTATCTTATCAAGTGGAAGAACTTATCCGCTGAAGATTCCACATGGGAGGATGAGAATTTTATGCAGAAGTATCCAGAACTACTCAAGCGTTGAGGACAACACTTTTTTGAAGGAGAGGGGCATGTTGGGTCCCTATAATACTAGTGATTACCCCATTACTATTGTAGTTATACCCCTTATTAATATTGTTGTGCCCCTATTGCCCCCATATTGTTATCACTGTGCCCCATAGAATCCCTCTATTGTTATTTTTGTGGCTTTATATTATTATTGTTAGGTTAGCTGGATTATATTGTGACATCTTAGACTCCTATATCTAGAAAGGAGGTTTTGTCATTTGAATCATCCAGGAATTTTTCATATATGTAATGTAAAGGAGGTTGTCCCCTCGAAGAGGCTGAATTCTAAGGCATTGATCTATCTTTTCTATCTTTTCTTGAGCTGGTTTCATAACAATAGTACACAGACTTACCCAGTGATGGAACCTTCACAGGTCCAAACACATCACCGTGCACAAGCTCTAATATATGTTTCACCCTCTTACCACCAAAGGGGAAACTCACCCAAATCTGCTTCCCATATACACAATTTTCATAGAAATCAAAATCCAGAGAGCTATTACTCATACCTTCTACCATACCTTTACCATGAAGTATTCAAAGGCCCTATTCTCCAATATGTCCAAGCCTTTGATGCCACATCATGGTCTTCTCTCCAGAGACCACTAGATTTTCTGCTCCACTTTCAGGAACCACAGAACTGTTGCACCCATCAACAACAGTGCTACCTTGCTGCTTGTATAGAGTTCCAGTCTGAACTCCCTACATCAATACCAGTGCTCCTCGAACCATCTTGCAAGTATCTGTCTCGAGCACTGTTTTTACACCTGCATCATCCAACTTGCTTACAGAAACCAGATTTTTGGCTAATGCACGAATATGCAGAACACCTAGAAGTGTTCTAACCCTTCCACCTTGCAACTTCAACTTTAATTTTCCACGACCAATGATTCTAGCCTTCCTATCATCCCTTAAGAAGACATCACCACCATCACATTTATCATACTCACAGAACCACTCTCTAAGGCTAGTGAAGTGAAAGGATGCACCTGAGTCAATAAACCATGCCTCATGATCTACATGTGTACTTGAAGAAGCCAAGTACACATTTCCACCTTCATCTGAGGTGGTTTTCACATCTGCAGAAGAAGCATCATCAAATCCCTTTCCTTTGTCAGGAGCTTTAGATTGACAGTCCTTTTTGTAGTGCTCTTTCTTTCTGCATTTCCAGCACACTACCTTTATAGGTTTTCTTGGGGATTTAGATCTCCCACTCAATGAATTATTTTTGTTTTTGTTTTGGGACCGTCCTCGTATAGACAAGGCATCACCATTCTGGATCTCCATATTTTTCCCTCTCATCTCCTCCGTCAGTAAGGATGAGACTATTTCATCAAACTGCAAGGCAGTTGCATTGCTACCTATTGCAATAACCAGACTATCCCACGAATCTGGTAGAGAACACAACAAACTGATGCACTTATCTTCATCTGAAATTTTAATATCAACAGATAATAACTAACTTACCACAGTATTAAATGGGTTCAGATGCTCTGTCACCGAGTCTCCATCTTTCATCCTCAGGCTATACAGTTTTTTCTGTAGGAAGAGTTTATTCACCAGAGACTTAGATTGGTACAAAGTCCCTAACTTGTCCCACAAAGCCTTCACTGTAGCTTCCCCTGATACATTCAACAATATTGAATTTGAGACACACAATCGTATTGTGCTCTTTGCCTTCCGATCCAACTTCTTCAATTCTTCATTGGACACTCCCATTGGTTTAGCACCTAGATCTACCACGATCCATTGATATTTATCCACCAACAAATCCTCCATCTTGAGTTTCCATAACTCAAAACTCTGACCATTAAATTTATCGATCTCTTTCTTTCCACTACTTGCCATCTTATTTCACCACTATTATCGATCTCGTAGATCTCCCACTGAACAAGGTCTACCACAGGCCCAAGCGAGACCCCTCAGCAATGAAGGCATCCCCTTGAAGCCAACCTGGCTCTGCCACCAAATGTAGGTTTGAACCTCGTACAGAAATTACCTGCATACGAATTCTAAAACACAAAAAACAAACAATGCGAGAGCATAACACATATACACACAAATTTTCCCTTGGATCCCAAAACCAGGACTACCAGCTTTTTTTTTCATTATATTCCTTTCAATGCCACAATACATATTTATACATGCCGAAGCATCCAATACCATGGACCGAAAACCATCGTGTCCAAAACCATGGACTGAAAACCATAGGTAGGTCCACCCAACCTAATATAGCGTCCAATTTTTTTTCTCGGATGCTTCCCTGGACATCATAGAGGGGGACTACCCGCCCCCCTTAAACCCCCCGAACAGGGGGGGTTGCCGCCCCCCTGTGACTGCCCCACTGCGCAATCGACACAACCAAGGGGGGGATCCACCACCCCCTCTAACCCCCCACTTCACTACGTAGGTTAGTCGTGGAAAGAATATAACACAACCCAACATGATTACCACTCTCCTTTCCCGCGCACTCCTAGTTATGTTACTCTCCATTCCCTGACTGCAATGTCACCTCCCACATCCACGTCATTCATCTGTCTCATGATCAATTGAAACTATGCTTTTGAATGTCCTACATTTCATTTCTATTTGTGTAAAATAGTTTAGGATATTTGTAAAAAGATCTTGATATTTTTCTTAAGATATTTTAGTTTAGAATTTGTATAAATACTTCATCTTGAAGTAACAAATGTCTGGGACTTGTATAGAGAAAGGCTACCATTATTGTAAAGTTGTTCACTGATTTCAAGTGACCTTTTTTATTAATACAAGCAAGTTGTTTTAGGATTCTTGTGTCATATCTATGTGGTGAAGTGTATCTACTGTTCTTTTTTTATTTTCTCTATTTATCATGCTTATGTATTCTCTATTATGAATTAATCAACAAAAACTTAATAAATAGGATTCGTTATCTAGCGCACCATATTTTGGTTGTTGTTAATTCTAAATGATTTCCTTTGATATCAATTTAAAGAATTCTTAACTGACCTTTAGCTTCAATTGAATCTATTTCTCTTCTTCCACTTCATTTCATTTAAATCTAAGAGATCCAATAGTATGCCTACCTTTCCCTGTTTCACTTAAGCTTGATACTTCTGCAAATTGATCACCCCAAGCTCTTCTAACTCCATTTCCCAATGGCATTTTCTTGTTGTTCCAACCAAACCAATTCAAAAACCAAACTCTGAGCCCAATAACTAGCCTAAAATTCTAATCAAAACAAAGTTAAATTTGATAGAGAGAGCCCTCTCTGAAGTTGGTAGGGCTAGATCGCAACTTCCAAAGTAGGTTTGTGGTTACCTCTGCAATTATTTCTCAACCTTATTAAGTTGTAGAGTGCTAAAATAGTGGTGACAATACTGGTAAATCTGAACATTTCAGGCTCCTAAGAAAAGCATATCAAGTTCTAGATTTGATTACTGATGGTGGACAGTGATCAGACATAAGAAGGTTGTATCATTCACCTAGCGACTCCATGTTTCAAGAATATGGAGCTCAAAGTTTGCATGGAGACTCCCTTATCTGAGAATCCAGAATTTTAAAGTACTTATGGGGACTCCATTCCATTGTTGATTGTTTTCAAAATGAGTTCAAGAAAACAACGCAGGTATGCTCCTATGGACAAATCAAGAATTCCAGGTTTTCCAAATCCCATGCTTAGCAGTGATTAGCTAATTTATTTTCCATTGTTTAAAGATCAAAAAGGAGATGATGCTGATGTACCTTTATTGAGGTTTCATATGCACATCCATAAGATTAAAGTCAAATTTCATGAAGATTGCCTTATGAAAATTTGTATGGCAACTTTGGAGGAAAAGGCTATATTTTGGTATGAAAATTTGCCTGCTGCTAGTATATGTTCGTTAAAGCATTTTCATACTATTTTTTGTGATAAATATAGAGAGGATTATCCATAGTTGTTGCTCATTAAAAACTATTGTGATCTTTTTGAAAGTTTTATTCAATATCTGGAAGATTACTATTACGATGATCAGTTCACAAACGATGAAATACTAGAGGCTTTAGATGGAAATCCTTTTCAAGATTATGAATAAAAAGTAGAAGTTTTTCTTGAATTTTCTTCCCCTCAGAAAGAAACAGAGGATGTATCTTGTCTATATGTTCATGAAGATTCCCCATAGGAAATAATTCTTGTAGCACCACAACAAACTGATCAGCCAGAGGTAAAGGAAGAAATTCAATAGCCTAAACCCGATCAAGAAGAGGACACCGGTGAAAATCAACAAGTAAAGTATATTGCTGTCATATTTGAGGAGATTCAATAGCATTCAGAACACTTGACCACATTGGATAATAACACGAAAAAACAATTCTCTCCCATTCTCTTTGAAGAGAATTAGTTTCAAGACATAGGAAAAAAAATAGTTTGGAATGAGGTTTGTTTTCCTATTTTAAATCATCCTGAAGATCTTATGTTGCATGTTTTCCATGATCCTTTTGTCAGTTTATTGCAGTCATTGGTGAAGGGAAAATTTTCTAGATTCATCAATGCAGTTATTCGATCCAATGGAAAAGTTGAGTTGCTATTTTATGAATTTATTTTTTCCCCTAAAGAATTGGAATGCAAACTTCAATTAAGTATCCATTTGCTTGAATGGTTGCACTGGATGTTGTTATCACTTGATATGGCAGTCATTTTATCAAATTAAAGTAGGTAGCAGAGTGCAAATAAGCTCGATACCTTGAGCATTTTTGTTTTTCAAAGCATTCTTTCCAGTTTCAGTTTCAGATTGAAGTACGACTTTTAGTTCAATATATATTTTAGATTTCAGTGTGCATAATGATTTTGATTTTAGTTTAATAGTTTTAGTAGCAGATATTTTATGGAAGAACATGTTGTAAGTTTTGGGATCATCCCAATGGATTAGACTACTAGTTTATGGTGTTTTTGACACTTCACCAGGAAGTGCCATCCCTATCTGGAGCTACTATTAGGGTCCTATATTTTTATTAGGATTGCTTGATTATAGCTGATGATTATTATATTACGTATATTGTAAATAATATTCCATAAAAAACGTCAAAACCTTAAGAAAAATAAAATAAATATGCTTGCAAGACAAAATGCAGCATTAAAGGATTATTAAGTATGTTTAGATTAAATTAATCACGTCATTTAAATATGATTAAATAAAACTGTAATAAAGGCCTTGATATTATAGTTTTATTTTATTGTAAGGTTGAAAACAACAAAAAGGGATTTTGTCACATAGGGTTAAATAGTTGCAGCTTTCCTGCTCCTCAATCCTCTCGCTCCATAGATCGATGGATCACAATCCTTTTCGCCCTCCCTTCTCCATCCTAGATTTACTACCAGTAGGGGGGTTCAAAAAGGCGATTTTACCCCGCCGGTCCCACACTACGTGTCTTCCCCTCTACATTTCACACCCCCCCTCCTCATGATATCGCCTACCACTCTGACCCCCTCCGAAAATTGCTTACCACCTTCCTACTTACCACTCTCCTTTCCCACCATATTTACAGCACACTCCTGGTTATGTTATCCTCCATTCCCCGACTGCCATGTCATCTCCCGTATCCACGTCATTCATCTGTCTCATGATCAGTTGTAACTATGCTTTCTCATGTATGCCACATTGATTTCAAACATGCTTTCCAAACCAATGAGGATGAATTTTCAGAAATCGAAAGATTTTTTTTCTATCAACATCCTCATGTACAAAAACCTCTTTCATCTTTCTAACGACTATTATGGTTTGCGATATACATATGAAGCTTTGCATACATATTTTCCCAAATTTCCCTGTTTAGTCATACTTTTGTAGAACATATTGTGGCCAATCAGAGATGACTCTTGAGAAACTGGAAGAGGTTTGTGTTCCTAAGATGCCAAAGTACAATAAACTACTTCATATTTTACATAGCTATTATAGAATGAGAGATACATTTACATCTTTACAACCTATTTTTCGGACTATGCAAAGTCCTGTTTCAATCACCTTTTTGCAGAGAATATTGGGAGCAAATGGAGCTGAACTGTGGAAACCAGATAGAGGTTTATCTCAATAACATATTTATATACAATAACCTCTCTCACTTTTTACATAGCTATCTCAGATTGAGATATACAAAGGGATGACAGGACCCTATTTTGTAGAATTTCGGGAGGAAATTCTCAAAGACAGTTAGCCACCTCATCAACTAAGAGTTGCAATCAAATTTGAATTTCTCTTACTTGTCAACAAAAATCCATGAAGATAGTGCCAAGTAGATACATTAGTTTTGAATGTCCTACAATTCGTTTCTATTTGTGTAAAACAGTTTAGGATATTTGTAAAAAGATCTTGATATTTTTATCAAGATATTTTAGTTTAAAATTTGTATAATTACTTCATCATTTGAAGTAAGAAAGGGTTGGGACTTGTACAGAGAAAGACTACCATTATTGTAAAGTTTTTAACTGAGTTCAAGTGACCTGTTGCATTAATACAAGCAAGTTGTTTCGAGATTCTTGTGTCATATCTATGTGGTGAAGTGCATCTATTGTTCTTTGTTTATTTTCTCTGCCTATCATGCTTATGTATTCTTTATTGTGAATTAATAATAAAAAAATTGTGATAAATAGGATTTGTTACCTAGAGCGCCTATTTTGGCTATTGTTACTTTTAAATGTTTTCCTCTGATATTAAGTTAAATAATTTTAAAATACTCTTTAGCTTCAATTGAATCTATTTCTATTCTTCCACTTCATTTCATTTAAATCTAAGAGATCCAATGATATGCCTACCTTGCCCTGTTTCACTTAAGCTTGATACTTCTACAAATTAATCACCCCAAGCTCTCCTAACTTAATTTCCCAAAGGCCTTCCCTTGCTGTTCGAACCAAACCAATTCAAAAACCAACTTTGAGCTTAATAACTAGCCTAAAATTATAATCAAAACAAAGTTAAATTTGATAGAGAGAGCCCTCTCTGAAGCTGGTAGGGCTAGATCCCAGCTTCCAAAGTAGTTTTGTGGTTACCTCTACAATTATTTCTTAGCCTTATTAAATTACAGAGTGCTAACATAGTAGCGACCATACTGGGGAATCTGAACATTTCAGGTTCCTAAGAAAATCATATCAAGTTCCATATCTGATTACTGATGGTGGATAGTGATAAGACACAAGAAGGTTGTATCATTCACCTGGCGACTCCATGTTTCAAGAATTTGAAGCTCAAAGTTTGCATGGAAACTCCCTTATCAGAATATCTAGAATTTTAAATCACTTATGGTGATTCCATTCCATTGTTGATTGTTTTCAAAATAAGTTCAATAATACAACACAAGTATGCTCCTATGGACAGATCAAGAATTCCAGGTTTTCCAAATCCCATGCCCAACAGTGATTGGTTAACTTATCTTCCATTGTTTAAATATAAAAAATGAGATGATGCTGTTGTACATTTATTGAGGTTTCATATGCACATCCGTAAGATTAAAGTCAAATTTCATGAAGATTGTCTTATGAAATTTTTTATGGCAACTTTGGAGGAAAAGGTTAGATCTTGGTATGAAAATCTGCCTGCTTCTAGTATATGTTCGTTAAAGCATTTTCATACGGTTTTTTGTGAGAAATACAGATAGGATTATCCATCTTTGTGGCTTATAAAAACTACTATGATCATTTTTAAAGATTTATTCAATGTCTGGAAGATTACTATGATGATGATCAGTTCAAAGACGATGAAATACTAGAGGCTTTAGATGGAAATCCTTTTCAACATTATGAACAAAAAGTAGAAGTCTTGCTTGAATTGTCTTCCCCTCAGAAAGAAATAGAGGATGTATGTTGTCTATATGTTCATGAAGATTCCCCATAGGAAATAATTCTTGTAGCACCACAACAAATTGATCAGCTAGAGGTAAAGGAAGAAATTCAACAACCTGAATCTGATTAAGAAGAGGACAACAGTGAAAATCAACAAGTAAAGGATATTGCTGTCATATTTGAGGAGATTCAAGAGAATTCAAAACACTTGACTATAGTGGATAATAACAAGGAAAAACAATTTTCTCCCATTCTCTTTGAAGAGAATCAATTTCAAGACATAAGCAAAACAACAATTTGGAATGAGGTTTGTTTTCCTGGTTTAAATCATCCTGAAGATCTTATGTTGTATGTTTTCCATGATCCTTTGGTTAGTTTATTGAAGTTGTTGGTGAAGAGAAAATTTTATAGATTCATCAATGTAGCTATTGGATCCAGTGGAAAAGTTAAGTTTCCATTTTCTGAATTTATTTTTCCACCAAAAGAAGTGGAATGCAAACTTCAGTTAAGTACCCATTTTCTTGAATGGTTGCACTGGATGTTTGTTATTACTTGATATGATAGTCATTTTATCATATTGAAGTAGGTAGCAGAGTGAAAATAAGCTTAGTACCTTGAGAATTTTTGTTTTTCAAAGAATTCTTTCCAATTTTAGTTTCAGATTGCAGTATGACTTTTAGTTCAGTGTATATTTTAGATTCTACTGTGCAGCATGATTTTGATTTCAGTTTGAGAGTCTTTCAGTAGCAGAGATTTTATGGCAGAACATGTTGCAGGTTATGGGATAAGCCCAATTATTGGGCCTTGAAATTGTCATTCACTTCCATTACATTTTCACTTATATTTCCATATTATCACCTTCACTACACCTCTATTTCATTACATTTACCTTACCATTATCATTATTGGGTCACATTTACGTTTTTCCAAACTTTATTAATTATTAGAATTTTTAAATGAATTTATGGTTAAAAATTAGAAAATAATGTGCATATGCTTATACCTAACAAGTGGGATGAGATTGTTGACATGTGTAGGTTAAGAGGAAGCTTCTAAAAGACCTTTATATGGTCTCCCAAAACCAAATTCGAATTTGAGTGGAGAAGATCATGGGATCATAAAGATATGTGTCTCATTTCCTATTTGTATTGAAACTCTAAGAAGACATGTGTCTTATCATTTCCTATTTTCATTGTAACTCTAGAGATATAGGGAGATATTCATGGACTCTCATTAATGAGATAACTTCTCATCTTTTTGTATAAATAGGGGAAGTTTTCTCCTATCAAGGGGGGTTAAAAAAAAAGGGAGGAAAAGAAGAGAAAGAATTATAGAATGTTTTGTAATAAGGCTTGAGATGGAATGGGATGTAAAATGAATATCTATTGATGTAATGATATTAGGAGTGTAGATTTCCATTGTGTAAAGTTGTGAGTTTATCAATAAAGAAGGTTCTTTTCTATTATTGAATTTTACAATGTGAGTTTTACGAGTTGAAATGATATTAGAAAATGGAAGGGTCCCCATAAACCATGTGCATCCCTTTGTAAATTTGTAAGATTAATTAGTTTGTTTTAATTTGATTCATGCAAATAGTTTAGCTTTCCATTGCAAATGTTATTTTATTTTTCAAATGTAGATTTACCTCATTGCGTAATTTTATGTTTCCTAAGAGCATCTCAAGAACGTAGTGTTTTATCTACTTTCTATAATTGGATTGCTTGAAGCATTAGAGCATACAGTGAATAGGTTTTCTTTCACATGTCTTTACAATGCTTTCTTAGATTCAGCTTTACATTCACTGTTTAACCCTATGTTTTCCAAAGAGCTTCTCAAGAAGGTAGCATTCAACTATTTTTCCAATATTGGTGGTTGCTTGAGGCATTAAGAATAAACAATGATTTAGTTTCTTTTGTTATCCTTTTGTCATGATTTTTAGATTAAGATTTCATCTATTGTGTAATATCATGATCAACAAGTCCAAGAAGGTAGTTCTTCCAATTTGGGTTGCCTAAGAGGCATTAGATCACATAGTAGTTGCAATTTTTCCTTTCCATGCTTTTATGATGCTTTCTTATATCACATCTAATGTATACTGAATTTCTTAAGTCATTTCAAGAAGATGATTTCGACATCTTCCTATATTGAATGTTCACAATAGTATTTGAGCATGCAGTAGATCATAGTTGTTTTTATATTGCTTGCTTTCATTTCATAGAATATGAATAGTTTTATTTTTGATCAAGAGTTTTCAAGGATAGGATAGGAAGTGATTTCATTTTCATTTTATCAATGAATATAATTGTATCTAGAATAATTCTCTAATTTTCATAGACACAATGTCGACCTAGATTAGACTAACCATTCAAGTTTTCGATTTAATTTTATGAAATTAAGTTAGTTGAAGTACATTTCCTTTTATTCCTTCTTAGAAATTAGTTTTTATATTAAAAATACATTAGACTTAGTTGATCACTGACACTTAACATCCATTAAAATCATTAGGGATAAAAGACAAAACCCTCAAAACAATACAAAAACATACTCAATGAAGTAAGAAACAAGGTTAACTAAGCACATGTTGTGCACCACACTTCATCAGTTTACTAACCTTGGTCGATAATTTATGTTAGCAATTTAAGACATTAAATTGACTCAACATTTTGGCACCGTTTCCAAGGAAGTGTAATTAGGAGACCTTATTTCTTACATCTAAAAAAAAATGATTAATAATTTCTCAAGTATGCTTTCCTCCTGTGCTTTGTGTGATCTGGAGGATCAGAAATAGAATTTTTATTTCAATAAAAAAAAAGGAACAACAACAATAGCAGCAGCAACAAAAATTAAACATAATAAAACAAAAGAACAAAAACCTTCAAACATACAAACCTTCAAGCACCATGCAGCTACGGAAAATTGCTGAGACTGCCCACTCGCGGCAAAGACAAAGCCAATTGGAGTTCAATGAGCAAGGTTGAGTTTTAATTCGATTTAAAAAGCAGTTCACTCTCCAATATATAGTTTAATCATGACTATTAATCATTAAAAACCAAATTCCACTGAATGAATCCTATCCTTACATTGCCCACCATTGAATCATGTAGGTGTGATGTGGATAGTTGATCCTTGAAGCACACATACAGTCATTCTCCCAAACCTTGAAGTTTCCCATTCCGGTTTTTGAGGAAGAGGCATCAATAGATCTTTCTTTCTTGAAAGGTTCGACGAGGTGGTGTTGGTGAGAAATGAAACAATATAGGAGAAGAATCAATGTTTGAATTTCGAGCAATCCAGAGGCAATTAGCTTTGAGTTGATGCATCAAAGGGACTTCCATGGATGGATTATTACGTGAGAATTGATAGTTGAGGCAAAAGCAGTGGTTTCAAAAGTAGCCGTTCAAGATGGAGATGAAGATCCACCAGTTTATGATCCAGTTCCATATCTAGAGTGAGCTAGCCCAGCCACTCAGCCATGGCACCTCCACGCTAAATTGAAGTAGCCTTCCAAAACATACAAATCAAACCACACCAATTGAATTCATAGCGATTCCCAGAAAACACAGCAGCATAAACACATGATTTTAAAATGCAAATTCTAAGCAAACCTATGCGAATTAGAAAAATCCAAGACATGGGATTTTTTGGGAACAAGGTGAATTAGGTAACCATTAAATAGTTTTCCAAATTTCACAACTGTTTGAGCAAATTTTATGGTTATTTGGAGCCTTAGTATCCAAACTGCATGAGGAAAACATATTCTTTTTATGCACGAGGTTTTTTTGGCAATAACACGTTTAATTCACTAAGACTTCTAGTCAAACAATCACTCTTGCTCCTCCACAAAATTTTAATAGATTTACCCTCCCAATATGGCAAACCTTAGCACGTATTCATGTAAGTGTGATTCACACGGGAGTACCAGCTACGATTACTCAAAATGATTTCTTCAAATCGAAACAGGAAGATCCTGCAGCAATCAATTCTGAAGGATGAGCAAATCTCCAGGATTGATCCGCCAATGGCAAATAAGAAGACGAGAGAAACACTAGATGAATTCTAAAATTGTTATTTCAAGATATTGATCTACACCAATTCCAGTGACAAATCTGTAGGGATTTTTTTATTATCAGCTAATGAAGGCATTCCAATTTTAAAGAGGTATTGCTAGATGGAATCACGAAACTTGGCAAAAGTTGGTATAACAGAATGAAACGTGCAATAATTTTTTTGAAGAAATTTATAAAAAATAAAATACTTGAAAATTTTGATTGAAATAATTTTTTGTACAAGTACTTTTTCATATTTTTGCCTCTTCAAATATTTTTGACAACATGTTATTTTTGCAGCACAGATGACGATTCAATAATGACTTGCAGAACAATTGGAAAATTATTTAGATGATTTCTGAACATTTGGCATTAATATTATCGCTGTGTGACTTGCAGAACAATTGGAAAATTATTTAGATGATTTTTGAACATTTGGCATTAATATTATCGTTGTGTATTTTTCTATGAAGTTTTAACTTGCAGGACACAACAAATCTTTGTGATGCCAATCATTTTACCGAGCACAGTGCATGAAGTCATCTGACAACAGGGAGTTGATTTATTTTTCATGGTTATTTCTTAAAAATGGATTGTTATCGATATCATGAATTGGACCAAATATAACACTTTTGATTTTCCTTAATCTGTTTCATTTGACATTCAATTTTTGCGTAAGAATAAAAAAGAAATTAGCTATTTCTTTTTTAACACACTTATGTTCTTTGTGTCAAGTTTTTTTTTACAAGTTTAGAATGATTGAATGATCAACAAGGAGATTAAATTGTGAGGAAAAATGGTATTCAAAAGACCAATGTCATGAGAAACATAAGAACAAGTCCATGTCCATATTCATCAAAACCATTATTCTTCCTCCCTTTTGAATTATAAATTCAACCAAGAACTTCGAATCAAGCCACAGTTATTTTCCTAGCAAGAGTTAGTTGTTCATTTTCCTTTATTCACATACACTTACCATTACTTTTTGTCTACTGCTGACCCACAAAAAAATAAAGAAGCTCACTGACATGCGTATTGCCCATTTTCATTAATATTTTCCATTGTTATCTTCCATTTTCATTTTTCCTTTCCTATCCTTTTCATTTCGCAAATAAACCCTGCTTCAATGAAAATTATTGAGTCCATAGTCCTTTGAGTTTAAAATCCTTGCAAAAACACCTTGAGGCTTGCATGCCTTAATGGAAAATCCTCATGCCGACGAACAATGCGAATACATTAATGTCCCTTGTTCATCAGATCTTCTAGGTACTTGACAACAACAAAATTATTCGTACCTAGAAAGACGTGTTTGGGCATCTTGACTCTCATTGTCATCAATGGTGAGAGTTCTCATGTTGACTAGTCAAATCCATTAATGGCCACTAAGTCAACAATTTCCTGCTATGTTCGACATTAAAACATCTATTCACATAGCAGGAATTGTGCCAATGAGTTTTGAAGACATGAAGACTATCATTTTCAGCATTTTGGAGCAAATGTAGAAGACATGCAGCTGCAGAATCAGATGACAGCTGCAGAATCAAATAAAAACCATGGAATCAGATGGCAGCAGTAGAATTAGCACTATTCTGCAGCAGATTCAACAAGTTTTAATAAAAGAAATAAAAAGTCATCTTGACTCTTTTCTCCATGACTTGTCCAGCCACTTGAAGAAGATTATGATCAGAATTTTGCAGCCACCACACATGCAGCTCATCCATTTCCAAAGGGTAAGTTAAGGTATGTCATTTTCTAACTTTTTACCATAAAATTCCTTGAAAAGCTAGAATGATAATTTTTGGAAAAAAACATTTCTCTTCCTCATCTCATAAAATTGCCAATATCATTAGTTGGGGGGCGATACATTCATATTCATATTTTTTCATATTCATATCACATTGAAAAGCCCACATACTTTTGAAACATATTAACTATTACATTATTTTTATGAGCATACAAAGGCTTTTCAAAAGTACTGAAAAGATAATTGGATACAAACACAATCATGGTTGTCACACAAGAACCAACTATGATGCAATCCAATAAAGATATACTTTGCAACAATAATAAAATTATCATTATGAAAAGTTCAAAGATAAAAAATGAATGCAACAACAAAATATGGTTGTAACACAAGAACCAACAATGTTGCAATTCAACTAAAAGACTTTGCAGAAGTAAGAAATTATCAAATGATACCATGCAAAGTTAAGCCAAAGCTCAAGGATAAAAAATAATTAATGTAATAGATTGCATGAGGACATGCAATAGCTTTAGTTGGGGGGTATGTTAGGCCTTGAAATTTTCATTAACTTCCATTATATTTTCACTTATATTTCCATATTGTCACCTTCACTCCACTTCTATTTCATTACATTTACCTCAGTTTCATTAAATTTACCTTACCATTATCACTATTGGGTAACATTTATGTTTTTCCAAACTTTATTAATTCTTAGCATTTTTAAATGAATTTATGGTTAAAAATTAGAAAATAATGTGCATATGTTTATACCTAACAAGTGGGATTAGATTGTTGATATGTGTAGGTCAAAAGGAAGCATCTCAAAGACCTTTATGTGGCCTCCCAAAACCAAATTCGAATTTGAGTGGAGAAGATCATGGGATCATAAGGATATGTGTCTCATTTCCTATTTGTATTAAAACTCTAAGAAGACATGTGTCTTATTATTTCCTATTTTGATTGTAACTCTAGAAATATAGGGAGAAATTCATGGACTCTCATTAATGAGATAGCTTCTCATCTTTTTGTATAAGTAGGGGAAGTTTTCTCTTATCAAGGGGGGTAAAGAAAAATGAGGAAAAGAAGAGAAATAATTATAAAATGTTTTGTAACAAGGCTTGAGATGGAATGGGATGTAAAGTAAAGAGCTATTGATGTAATGAGATTAGGAGTGTAGATTTCCATTGTGTAAAGTTGTGAGTTTATTAATAAAGAAGGTTATTTTCTATTATTGAATTTTATAATGTGAGTTTTGTGAGTTGGAATGCTATTGGACAATGGAAGGCCCCCATCAACCATGTGCATCCCTTTGTAAATTTGTAAGATTAATTAGTTTGTTTTACTTTGATTCATGCAAATAGTTTAGCTTTCCATTGCAAATGTTATTTTATTTTTCAAATGTAGATTTACCTCACTGTGTAATTTTATGTTTCCTAAGAGCATCTCAAGAAAGTAGTGTTTTATCTATTTTCTAAAATTGGATTGCTTGAAGCATTAGAGCATACAATGACTTAGTTTTCTTTCACATGTCTTTACAATGCTTTCCTAGATTCAACTTTCACATGTCTTTACAATGCTTTCTTAGATTCAACTTTACATTCACTGTTTAACCCTATGTTTTCCAAAGAGATTCTCAAGAAGGTAGCATTAAACTATTTTCCAATATTGGTTGCTTGAGGCATTAAGAATAAACAATGATTTAGTTTCTTTCCTTATGCTTTTGTCATGATTTTTAGATTAACCTTTCATCTATTGTGTAATCTCATGATCAGCAAGTCCAAGAAGATAGTTCTTCCAATTTGGGTTGCCTAAGAGGCATTAGATCACATAGTCGCTGCAAGTTTTCCTTTCCATGCTTTTATGATGTTTTCTTATATCACATCTAATGTATACTGAATTGCTTAAGTCATTTCAAGAAGGTGATTTTGACATCTTCCTATATTGAATGTTTACAATAGTATTTGAGCATGCAGTAGATCATAGTTGTTTTTATATTGCATGCTTTCATTTCATAGAATAGGATTAGTTTTATTTTTGATCGAGAGTTTTCAAGGATAAGATAGGAACTGATTTCATTTTCCATCTTATCAATGAATACAATTGTATCTAGAATAATGCCCTGCTTTTCATAGACACAGTGCTAGCCTAGATTAGACTAACCATTCAAGTTTTTGATTCGATTTTATGCAAATTAAGTTAGTTGAAGTACATGTCATTTTCTTCCTTCTTAGAAATTAGTTTTTATATTAAACATCCATTAGACTTAGTTGATCATTGACACTTAACATCCATTAAAATCATTAGGCATAAAAAACAAGACCCTCAAAACAATACAAAAACATACTCAACAAAGTAAGAAACAAGGTTAACTAAGCACATATTGTGCACCATACTTCATCAATTTACTAACCCTAGCTGGAGCCATTGCTAGGGTCCTATAATTTTTATAAGATTGCTTGATTATAGCTGATGATCATTTTATTGCGGATATTGTAAATAATATTCCATATTGTAAATTATTTCCAAAAAGGGTCAAAACCTTTATATATATATATATATATATATATATATATATATATATATATATATATATATATATATATGCTTGTAAGACGAAATGTAGCATTAGAGGATTATTAAGTATGTTTAGATTAAATTAATCACATCATTTAAATGTGATTAAATAAAACTATAATAAAGGCCTTTGTACTATAGCTTGATTTTATTGTAAGGTTGAAATCGACAAAAATGGATTTTGTCACATAGGGTTAAACAATTGCATCTTTTCCGCTCCTCGATCCTCTTTCTCCATAGATTGACAACTCACAATCTTTTTTGACCCCCCTTATCCATCCTAGCTTTACCATGGAGGGGGGGGGGGGGGGCAGGTGGTTTTACCCCACCAGTCCCATGCTACGTGTCTTCCCCTTTGCATTTTGCCCCCCCCCCCCCCCCACTGCATTTTGCACCCCCCCCCAAACAATACCGTTTACCACTCTGATCCCCTTCCGAAAAATTCTTACCACCTTCCTATTGACCAATCTCCTTTACCACCATATTTCTTATGCACTCCTAGTTATGTTACCCTCCATTCCCTGACTGCCATGTCACCTCCCGCATCCACGTCATTCATTTGTCTCATGATCAGTTGAAACTATGCTTCTTCCTATGTGCAAACATGGTTTCCAAGCCAATGAGGATGCATTTTCAGAAACTGAAAGAGGTTGTTTCTTCAAACATCCTCATGTACAAAAGCCTCTCCCCATTTTCTAACATATATTATGTTTAGGGAGATACAGATGAAGATTTGCAAACATATTTTCCCAAATTTTCCTATTTAGTCATACTTTTGCAGAACATATTGTGGCCAATCAGAGATGACTATTGAGAAACTGGATGAGGTTTGTGTTCCTAAGATGCCAAAGTACAATAAAACACTTCATATTTTACAAAACTATTACAGAAGGAGAGATACATTTATATCTTTACAACCCATTTTTCGGACTGTGCAAAGTCCTGTTTCAGCCACCGTTTTGCAGAGAATATTGGGAACAGGTGGAGCTTAATTTTGGGAAACTGATGGAGGTTTATCTCAAGAACATATTTAGCTACAATAAACTCTCTCATATTTTACAAAACTATCTCGGAATGAGATATAAAATGTGATTACTGGACCCTATTTTGCAGAATTTCGAGACGAAAATGCTCAAAGACAGCGACCTCATCAACTAAGAGTTGCAATCAAATTTAGATTTCTCTTATTTGTAAACAAAAATCCATAATGATAGTGCCAAGTAGACACATTAGTTTTGAATGTCCTACATTTCATTTCTATTTGTGTAAAACAGTTTAGGATATTTGTAAAAAGATCTTGAGATTTTTTATCAAGATATTTTAGTTTAGAATTTGTATAAAAACTTCATCATTTGAAGTAAGAAAGGGTTAGGACTTGTACATAGAAATACTACCATTATTGTAAAGCTGTTCACTGAGTTCAACTGACCTTTTGCATTAATACAAGCAAGTTGTTTCATGATTATTGTGTCATATCTATGTGGTGAAGTGCATCTATCATTCTTTGTTTATTTTCTTTCTCTATCATGCCTATGTATTCTCTATTCTGAATTAATCAATAGAAACCATGATAAATAGGATTTGTTACCAAGAGATCCAATAGTATGCCTACCTTGCCATGTTTCACTTAAGCTTGATACTTCTACAAATTGATCACCCCAAGATATTTTGACTCCATTGCCCAATGGCCTTCCCTTGCTGTTCCAACCAAACCAATTCAAAACCCAAACTTTGAGCCCAATAACGAGCCTAAAATTATAATGAAAACAAAGTTAAATTTGATAGAGAGAGCCCTCTTTGAAGCTGGTATGGCTAGATCCGAGCTTGCAAAGTAGCTTTGTGGTTATCTCTGCAATTATTTGTCAATCTTATTAAGTTACATAGTATTAACAGTATGAAATACATGACGTGTACTGAAGGGAAAGAGTGTAACCCAGTATCGCATAATCTTGAGACAAGAGATGCCATTTAGGAGTAAGGACGGTTGAAGAAGTGGGGAAGGACAAGATACAGAGTGAAGTAGAACTGGAATAGAACCGAGGCCTTAATGGGAATTCTCAGGTTGTATGCAGAGGCGAATGAGTAGGAAGATAATTCCTTTCTCACATGAATGTACTGAAACAACATTAGTAAACGGAAGTTGCCAGGAATGAACAAGGACAGAAACCAAAGGACAGGGTGGAGGAGGTTGCTCAGGGATTTTCCTTTATATTTCAGGGATGAGCGATCCATGTGAGGCATTGTGATAAGTTGGAACTAAAACGAAAGGAAAAAATAACTATGAGTGCATTGCTGCAACCAAAGCGTCTATGGGGAGAAATGGGAGTGGTAGACAAAGGGGAATGTCGAGAGGACAAGCTCAAAGCTCCACGGTGGGAAAAATAACCATAACAGAGGAGATGGTGAAGGAAGTAACCCACAATTACCATGCATCCATCCCAGAACGTGGAAAATAGGTCATTGCAGTCTGGGAAAATTAAGTGCAACGTCTCAAAATGAATACCCTAGATGACAAAATTGAAGAGAAGTTTGACTGGATAATAGATATTGGGAAAACTAGAATGAGATTAACGGTTTATCAGTTGACTTTGGAAACAACTTGGCATGTTAAAACTTTAGTGGGAAAGCTGCAGGCGGAAGCATCGGAAGAAAGGATCAAGCACTAGATGGAATACCATCCACGGCTAAATGCAATTGAGAAACGATTGAAGGGAGTTGAGGGGGCACTCCAATGGGTGGTCAACATAGAATGCTTGCAGGATGATCAAATGGGTGACATGAACAAAATGTTTTCAATTTAATTGAATTGTGGCGATAACCTGGATATTACTCTAGGGAATGGGTACGATGATCCGGAAAAATTAATGAAATAACAAGTCAAAGAGGTAGCTAGAGCCAGCGACAAGCAGTTGATAATGCCAGGAGAGGGAACGATAACTGCAACAACTCGAGGAGCAAAAACTACACCTGCGCCTGGATCAGGTGTGATGGAGGCCCCATCAATGTCCTGTGGAAAATGATCATGTTTCTGGGTTTAATTTTGGCTTTTCTTATTGATAGGCTAGGTAGGCCGAAGCATAGTAATATAATAACAGGTAGGTTTGTAGATCTAGATCAGAAAGTTAGATTTTCTTTCAGACCTTTAGCAACTTGCAAATGGCTAAGTAGTAGTAGAAATGTTAATTTTGTTGATATGCCTAGGAATTACTACAGACAAGAAAACCTTTTGGCAAGTTTGGTCAAGTTTTGGAACAAAGATATATTATACTACAATTGGTTTGGTTTCCAGTTTGGCATACCAACAGAATTTTATGTAAATTTTTGTGCTATCATAATATAAGATTTCTACTCTGACTTACAAAAAAAAGCTAGCTTGTTTTATCACTTTGGCACATATGTTTACCATGTAATTTTTTTTTTTCTCTTTGGGTAAGTTGAAGCTTTGAGGGATGTTACAAATAATAATTATAATAAACACTTACGCCCTTTGTAAATAGTCAACTTTGGCAATAAATAAAATATTTCAATTTCCACCTTAATTTTACTCCAGTTTATACTGAGATAAAGTAATTGAAAGAAAGTTTTTTTGTTTTTTTTGTTATATATATATATATAGAGAGAGAGAGAGAGAGAGAGAGAGAGAGAGAGAGAGAGAGAGAGATATATATATATATATATATATATATATATATATATATATATCTATCTCTCTCTCTCTCTCTCTCTCTCTCTCTCTCTCTCTCTCTCTCTATATATATATATATATATATATATATATATATAATAGATGTGTAGTTCCTTCTCTACTTATTATGGAGTTGACATATTCCATGTAAAAATAATATAATTGATATTACATGATATACAGTTCATTCTATATTTAATTTGCATGTAATAGTTAAAATAAAAATATACTGATAACAAAAAAATATTTCAATCTCCATATTAAATAACATAGTTTTATTTTAAGGAAGGTAGTTGGTCCATGTGCGAAAACACACGAGGGGAAGAGATGGATTCGCTTTGTTTTCCCTGTGTGTGGTAAAATTTTGGTGGATGCTTAAACTCGAAGTTTTTTTCTGTGCGGCTTTCAATGGGTTTCGTTGCATCGTCTAGAGTGGGGATTTCTTATTATTTGCTGAAGTTGGGGCTTCTAAGAAGATCGGAGTTGGAAACCTGATCGGCTTTGTTGCATGCCATGGTTCCTTAGTCGAAGTTTTTAGCTGGAAAATCACCGATCGAATTAAATGGGATGATATTGCCATTGAGGGGTCGACGGATCGATCCCTTGACCATTTTCTCTGCGAAAGCAGCAGATGGAGATGAAAACGTTGTCCCTTCGGGGGGGACAAAAGTCCAAAGGCAATGACAGACGGTAAGACCCAGATCTGGAGGATTTGCACTAGATTTTTATGAAAACTATCTCTAGGAAATCGATAATGTTATGGGTTTGGAGTACGGATCAAATGACAGATCTGAAGTAAAATGCCCAAAATGTTATAGGTATTTCTACTTCATTACAAAGTTTGATATCTTTAGGGAAATGGTTACAGGAAGAGATCCCTTTAAAAGACTATGATATTCAAAGGAACTCTATCATTTTCTAGAATCTACAGTTAAAAGGAGGAGCCCGAGGAGCAAGCACATCTTCTAGATCAACGTCGATAGACAAGGACATCTTTTAAAGATGTATTAAGAGGGAAATCTAGTACTCAGGACAAACAAACCCCAAATCTGACAATTCCAGGTCCATACATAGTAGAAAAGATGGATCAAGCTCCATATATATCCATAGAATTATTAAAAGTAAGTGGTCTCTTCAATACTTTACAAGAAAAAGCTATCATTTGTCAATTTAATGGTTTTTGGTCCAAATCTGAAGATCTAAGTGAGTGGATCTATCTCAACTAGACCAAAGACTGTGATATTTATATGTGTGCAAAAGTTTTTTTTGTGGTTCAGTTTGATAGTAAAAAAGATTACAATCATGTCATAAATGACGGACCATGGTTTTGGGGAAGGGCGGGGCTCTTTGTAACCCCATGATTCCCTGGTTTTGATGCAAACTCAATGGTAGTCTCAAAAATGTTGGTTTGGGTAAGGCTTCAAAATATCCCACTACCATTTTGGCACCATCTAGTCCTAGAAGGCATCGGAAACTCTTTGGGAAAATTTCTAAAGCTGGATCGAGAGGGAATGGATAAAGGGATCTTCACTTTTCCCCGTATTTGTGTGGAGATGGAATTAAGAAAAGGCCTTACGAAATGTATTCATTTAATACACAATGATTTCAAGTGGATACAATGTTGGATTTTGAAAACACTACATTTAGATGCAGGGTTTTCCACCAAATAAGGCACTCGCAAAACACATGAAAACAAGCAAAGAAAAAAACAAAAAAGAGATCGCAAAAACCAAAAGGATGGCAATTCCCAGAACCCCCATCGTCAGATGAGGAGGATGAAGAAATGGATGAAACTCAGCAACAATCGGAGACAGAAAAACAACAAGGCTCTAAAGAGGAGGGAGAATAAAAAGAAGAATAACAAAAAATCAAGTAGAGAATACAAATAGATCTACAGATGATCCGACCCTTGAAAGCCCATTAGAGGAAAAAGAAATAATCAAGGCACATGTGGGGTTAATAGATCTCATGTATCTCAAAGTTCCGATTCACATAAAGAAGTTCCAAACATATCCAAAAATAATGAATTATCAATTATCTCTACTACTCCATCACCTGGGTCTGGCAAAAAGTTCAAAAGAAAAAGGAGAAAAAAGAAAAGTCCAGTTCATCTGGAAATCTGTAACTTTATTTTTATTTTTATTTTTTGGTAGTTCTACTACTAAGTGTGTGTCTTGTACACACATGGGTCCCTCGGGACAAATTCTGAATGAATTATGCATATACTTAATGTAACTTTTGATTTTTATTAGTATAAAGTTACTGCTTTTTTCTTTGGAAAAAACATAGTTTTATTTCAAATTTATATAGAGAAAAAAATAAATTAAAAAAATTCATATATTTTCACTTTTCATCATGAAGAATATGTTTATTTATTGCATTCTTAATACAAAGTTAATATATTTCATGTAAAAATATTAATAACTATATATATATATATATATATATATATATATATATATATATATATATATATATTCTCTTATTTCATTAATAAGTTTTTTAGAGAAATTTGTAATTCATTCATTTTTCAGTACGGAGGTGACATGTAACATTTTAAATATTAATAACAAAAATTATCAATATATATATATATATATATATATATATATATATATATATATATATATATATATATATATATATAAGTTGAGAGAAGAGTTTATCAACCAAAAGTGAGATATTATATATTAATTATTTTATTATTTCTTTTTTATGGTCCTATAATCATTTGATTAATGTAATTTTATTTAGGTTTAGTTTTAATATATTTATTTTTAAGAATTAAGAATTAGTCGGATTTTTATTATATTATGTTCATTCATTAGGTATTTATTTATTTGGTTTTTGGTTGATAAACTCTTTTCTCAATTTGTCACTCATTTTCTGTCTTGAAGATGGATCCCCTTTGGGATTTGAAATGTTGACAAGATGTACATAATATTGTGGATGATCTGAGTCATAATTTTCCAAAAGAAGGCCAAAGTCTAACATTTTAAAAAATATTATCCATAATACACAGTCTTTATATATATATATATATATATCTATATCTATATATATATATATATATATATATATATATATATATATATAATATGTCTTATGGATATATGTTCTGTATTTCCAGATATGATTGCGGCATGTATTAATATTTTAATGAGCATAAAGTGAATCACAGAAAAAAGGAATATCTATAGGGAACACTTTATTAATTAATAAAATTATATATATATAGAAAGTCCTATGAAAATATGACTATGAGTGGGGCATGTATTAACATTTTTATGTGTATAATGTAAATCATATATATATAACATTTTATTAGTTGAAAAAGTTGAATATGGATTTTATATATAGAAAGAGAATTCTATTAGGTTTCTTTAAGGATATTTGTAATTAATTAATTTTTTAATATGGATTTGATATGTAACATTTTAAATATATTTTTTAATATTAAAGATATGTAATTCCTTAACTACTTAATATGGGTGGACATATGCCATGTAAAATTAATATAATTGATAGTGCATGTGCTGGGATTGATGTCAACCATAGGGAGTCAATGAGTTGAGTTGGGAATTGATGTCAATAGTTAGATGGCCTATGCATGATCTTGATGTTTGTGTTGATGATCAAAGGTTTGTTGATGTGTACAGGTACTATAGAGGTGATTGAAGGTGGCTTGATGCATTGCTTGAAGATTTAGATGAAAGATGTTTGATTTTTCCATGTTTCATAGTAGTGTCATAGTCTCCCTATTGTCATATAGCAACATTGATCTATTTCTGCAGTCATGCAATTTTGTTCCCGCAACAATTGTTGCAATGTAATAGGCTTGTGCTCGCAGCACTACCTGTAAGTGCATAAAGGGAAAAACCACAGTCATAGAACACATAATTTCCCAAGGTAAAGTTGGAATTCTAGATTTTTGATTGAGTCTTTAATATTCACCTTGATTTGGTCTTTACATGTATGAATACATGATGAGATGAGTTTTGGATCTAGTGTTGTGATTTGGTCCTTCATAAGAATGTTGGGCATCTTTATTTAATTGTCATATCATGGATTGTTTGAAGGTTGGATATAGTGTGCATTCTTAGAGTGATAATGAGACTGTGTGCATGAAATGGAGTGGATTGATCCAAAGGTTACAAAGAATGCGAATGATGTAGAGTAATTACATGGTGCACACTAACATAGGCATATCAGATAACTTACATACATATGTGTATGACAAAAATGCTAGTGCGTTGAGATCAAAGACAATTTTGCGATCTAAACTACATAAAATAAGTACAATGATAGTGGAAAAAATAGTGATAGAGAGACAAGGAGTTTGGTGTCAAAAGTATATACAGGTGCACATAGATTAGAATTTGAGCACCTATAGAAGAGAAATTTGGTGAATGTCAGAGGCAAAGTGTAATGGTTGTTGTTGTGCTAGTGGGTTAGTTGTGACAGAGTATGTTTTTATGGTGTGATTGAATTGAGTAGAGCATGTGTCAAAGGATGATAGATAAGTATTAGTTATGTGCTAAAAATGCTTATGCAGGAGTATATTGTTAGGCAAGATTAATATTTCCACTGCTATGCATTAAGCTGAATAATGCCAAATGCTATGTAATGTATGAGGTATTGCTACTCTGAGTGAGTGTTTGAGTCAGATCCATGCTACTAAGGATTGTCATTGGGTTTATGTTATGTTTATGAGAGATATTATGACTGAGTGAGTTTTTCAATGGAGTTTAGTTGTATGCTACTGAGTTGATGTGAGGGTAGGTTGATTGTTGAGTTGCAAAGAGTTTGAACATGTTGATGTATTCAGTTTTGAGTGAAAGAGTCATAGTGGGTCCTATATGAAAATGGGATGAAACGTGGTCTACAAAGTATTTGTGATGATGCAAGTGGAACCTAGTTTCAAAATAAATGAAAAGTGGTTCATGAGAGCTTGAAGGTTGGGGCCTTTAGTGGGCGAGTTGTGGCTTGCCAGTAAGTAGTGTCTTGTTGATTCAAGATGTAGTGGAATCCTTCGGTTTGTGACATAGGAGCTTGCGCGTGGTGTATTTCATCCAGTGATGGTTAGAAAAAATATTGTGTGTCAGGGAATCTAGTAGACCTACATGCCCCGTAGTGGGTAGTGGCCTGCATAATTAAGGGAGTGGTGACTTGCAACAGGTGGTGGTCTGCAAAGTTCAAGATGTGGGGGCTTCTGTCAAGTAGTGGTCTGGAGCAATTGGTTGCTCAAATGATCTCAAGTTGTGTTTTGCACACTGGTGGTGGCCGGTGATATGATTTATTGAATATTTTGATAGTAAAGAAGAAACATGCAAAGACAAGAAGATGGTGGTTTTTCTCCTGGAAGGGTTTCCACTTTATATCATGTGTTCATTTGTTGATGGTTGCTTTCATGTTCTATGTGTCATGATGTTTTATATGTTGCTTATATGATTGTGGTTATGCATGTGTTGCATGTTGCTTATACATTGTGATGTGTTGCTAATCATTGAAAGTTAAATCAATGTAAAAGAAGGAAAAAAGTTCATAAAAGTTGATTAAAATAAAAATAAATTATACTAATAACAAAAAATATTTTATTGTTAGCCATAAATAAAATATTTGAATGTCTCTATTAAATAACATGGTTTTATATC
This sequence comes from Pinus tabuliformis, assembly GCA_031772625.1. Lineage (NCBI taxonomy): Eukaryota > Viridiplantae > Streptophyta > Pinopsida > Pinales > Pinaceae > Pinus > Pinus tabuliformis. Next base: position 460,171,059 of record CM062816.1, on the reverse strand, counting down.
ACCCTAATGGGTGTGGATAAAGGGCATCATGAGGGGCATGAAGGCACACCCCGTTGCCTCCTTGAGAATTGAATATAGTACAGATGACATGTGGTACACACGCAACCACACAATAAAGGTTTCGAGATCATGAGCATTGTAATTATATGTATAATGAAAGGAAAAGAGAAAATATTAGCACATTTGGGCATGGACAGATCTAAAGGTGGTAGAGGGAATGAAGCATTTGAATAGGCCACCAACCTATGCAAACCTATTTGATTGCATCTTTTAGGGAATATCTGAGTAGATGTATGTAAGTGATATTGTTCTTGGTACTCTGTTGGAGGTTATCAACACCTTATTTGGGACCCTAGAGAGGTCTGTAGTTGTAAACTTTGTTGCGGTGGGGTTAGTGAGGAGAGTTAGGGAAGCTCGCATAATTGGTTTCTTAGAGCAGAGGTATTTCTCTGGAGCTTGGCTCTAATCACACAAGTAAGTCCCCAAAATAGTTTCCATAGTCTTTATAGTGTGATTGCTCATTGTGTTTGGAAGAAGGAAATTCACAGCTAGCTTGGCCTCTGGACCTTACATATTCTGGCTAAACAAAGCATGGGATTTCGAGCATACCAGACACATAGTCGTGAAGTTTGTGAGTTTTTTATATTCATTTGGATTTCGAATTTATTGAATTTTGTGTGGAAGGTTACTTTAGGTCTCCAATCTAACTTAGTATAGTCAAGTGATAGTGAGGGTTGTGAGAACCAGTATCATGGTCTAAATTTTTTCCTGGTCTAGAGCATCTGTAGAGTCCCTACTTTACACCTTATCATCCATCATTACCTACTGTTTTCATCACTTTCCTCTCTCTTTTGCCTCATTTTCCACCCAGATCATTACATTAGTTGTCATTAAACATGATCAAGTGAGCTTTGCTAATGGGTAATTGTTTTGTTTAGTTTTTGATATACTTGCAGGTATTCCGCAGCTTTCTGCTGATTCCGCAGCCATCTGCTGATTCCGCAGCCATCTGATGATCCCGCAGCCATTTTGTTGATTTCAAGGTTCCACGTGCTATTTTGCAGAACGAGCCACGTGGGCATGTTGGAATATACATGCTCGAGGTTCCTGTGCCATCTGTTCAGCCGGCCACGTCATTTGTACCTCCGGTCAAAGGGGGTCAAGTTTCGGTCAAATAAAGGCAGCTTAACGTGGATACGTAAGCTGTTTGATCACGTCGGTGGAAAAGGTGACTTGTCCGTGTTTTAGAAGCCGTGGGGGACATGATCTAATGTTAGATTCATTGCCCATATCGACCAGGACCTCCAGCTCGACCATAAAGCTTATGACGTGTTAGCTGCACCTTTAATACGCATGACAGTGAGTTCATTTTCTGTTTTATGTTTACGTATTAGGCCATCTTGCAGATGCCTATATATATACTTGCGTCTGCGTACGCTTATGTTAACTTTTTCAGATGCTGTAGTGTATGTATTTGTGAGAATTTTGGCACGTTTTCAAACTCTGTTTTTATAAGAGCTGTTCCAGCACTTTCAGATTATGTATCTCTGCATATAAAGTAATGGAAACGCTATTTTGAAGTCTTAAGAGCATCTGAGTTTTCTGTGGATAATATGAATGGAGGGCCCCTGTTCGTATTAGCCTTGTAAAGTATTTTCATGTTTATATTTCTGCAATTTCTTTATTTTACAAACAGAATTTCCTTTCTTGAGTTATGTACAGCTTGATTTCTCTTTATTGCTGCAGCCTTTATTTTCACTGATCAGATTTACTTCTTTGCAGGTTTTCACCCGGGATTAAGTGTGTTGTGTTTGCTTTAATATCTAATGGTAGTTGCAGTTGTCTTGTTCATAATGCTGCCCTTTTTACTCTGTTTTCTAGACTAGTTTTAGCTTAGTTTTACAAGTTGGATGCTAACTAATTTATGCTCTCTTTATCATGAATGGCTTATATTTCAAGAGAACAGAACACTAATTAATTGCAGCTTGTATTTGAGTAGTCTTGGCTTGTGATACTAATACTTTTTCCACTTGTTACACATAATCACATATGTAGGAAGCAGTATGTTGGAAAAGGCTTAGTAGTGTTACAATTTGTCAATTAGAGTAGATTAGAGTTTTTATCAATTCTTGGATTTGTCTTCAGCTACCTCCTAATCGTGTTTTACGCAGTACTATGTGGTAGAAGTAGGGAGTTAGGAGGAGATAATCATTAACATCAATCCTTGAAGTGATTTTCTTGTTTCTTTTATTTGTAGCAATATGGATAGAGACTAATGCCATTAGAACGTGGTCATTTACTTTCAAGTCATTTTAATTTATTCATTTCTTTCAAGTTCTTTTCCTTTACAAATTCAGCAAGTAATTAGAAATCACCTTCACACACACTTTCACTCATCTAGAACTCACTTTTCACACACTTGCACTCATCTGTCTATAATCATCACTCCATCTTAGGAAGATAAGTTAACCATAAACAACACCCCCAAATGACAAAAACTCTAAGAAAGTTGCTTAAGTACATATAGTACACCCTCACTTCATCAGCTTACGAGCCCCGGGTTGACAATTAATGACATCAATTTAGGAACACTAAATTGACTAAACATTTTGGCGCCGTTGCCGGGGAAGTGAAATTAAGTAGCCATACTTAGAAAAAAAAAACATAAAAAAAAATTTCAAGGAAAGAAGTTAATAACCTATCCAAGTATGCTCTCCTCTTGCACTTTAAAGTGATCTGGAGGATCAGAAAGGAGAAAGTTATTGATTTAGTAGTCTCTTGAGTATGCTCTCTTCTTGCACCTAGAGTGAACTGGAAGATCAGAAAAAGAACTATTAACTTGACTTGAAGAAAAAATAAAAAATGACATGCATAGAGCTAGAGATTCTAGAGGACGGTTTTTAGCTAGAGCTCGAAGTTCAATTTTTACAAGTCCATCTGCTTCAAGGGATAGACAAGAGACACCCCCCTTATCTCCAACCGAAACTCCTAGTCCTAGAATTCCTGGAATTCAAGAGCCAAGAGTTGACTCTCCTACACCTTCTATTGAGTTTGAACCAGGAAGAGACTCCTCTCTTTCTCCTACAGGAAGACCAATTGTAATTGAGGAATTGGAATCATCTGAAGAAGAAGGAGAAATCTCTTCTCATTCACCTTTTGTAGAGGAACCAGAAGATTTTGAAATCCCTAGGAGAATCATCATGGCAGAGGAAGAAGGAGGAGGTAGAGGTAGAGGTAGAGGTAGAGGAGGAGGAAATAACAATAACAATAATGGAGGTAGAGGTCCCATTGGAGGAGGAAATAGAAATGGTGATAATTCATTTGGGTTTCCCATTCTTAATGAGGATTCCCGAGCCACCATGAAAAACATATCACCATCTGTCCTCCCTAACTTCCATGGGTTAAGGTCTGAGGACCCTGAAACATTCTTATTTGAGTTTGAAGTGGTGTGTCGAACTTATGACTACCTGGATGACTCTCAGAAACTCAAGTTGTTCCCTTCAACACTGAAGGATCAAGCCTTGAAATGGTTCATGGGGTTACTCACTCAATCCATTAGGACTTGGGATGAGATGAAACAGACATTTTTGGATAGGTATTTAGACTATTGCATGCCTACTAATCACAAGGACGAGGTTTTTAAAATGGTACAAAAAGAAGATGAGAGTCTATAAGATTTACTTGAAAGGTTTCAATATAACTTGAAAAGAGCAAAAATGAATACCTTGGATGAAGAGACCTTAAAAGCCCTCTTATTAAAAGCCATCAGGGATGAATGGATAGACATCTTAAACATGATGGGGAAAGGGGATATTTCTCAACTTTCTCTCAATGACATAGCAGAACTTTGTATCCATCTCTCAAGGGGCAAATCAAAAACTCAAAAAGGGCCTAGAGATCCTTCTCTCCTTAGGGCGAATAAATCTGCAACAGGATCAGTGAGTAGGGCTGAAATCGGTAGTATGCTTGATGAATTTAAAACTGACATCTTAGGGAGTCTTAGTGAACAACTTGATACCCTTAAGATTCACAATAAACAAAAAGCAGAAGCTGAAGCTTTGGCTATCTTTTGCCCGAAATGTAGAAAGAAACATGCTTTAAGGGAATGTCCCTTAGATGCACACGTTGTAGAAACATGTGTAATTTGCTCAGAAACTCATGAGACCAAGGATTGTCCTTCAATCCCTGGCCTCAAAGCAGTCTTTCAAGAGGATCCAGATACACTCGAATCTCTCTGTTTTATTGCAAGGAGACCTTGGCAACAACCTTGGCCTCAACCTCAAAATGCTTTCCAAGCGTGGATGCAAAGCATGCAAAATCCTTATGGGAGATTTGCACAATTCTATCAATATCCTCCATCATTTCAGAATCAGCAAGCTCCACAACTTCCAAATCAAGGTCAACAACTGTCATTGCCATACCCTCAACAACAACAACCTCCTCCACAAAATCAAAATTCTCAATTAGCACTTCAATCCCAGCAGAAATCTAATCAACTTCCCTCTCAGCCATTACCGAATCCAAATAATAGGAACTCTCAAAATGCTTACATGATGGAAGGTCAACCATTCCCTACCTATATGGTTGTGCCTCTGAATGAAGTACAACTTAGATCAGGTAGAATCCTAGATCAACATTCCACAAGTGTTCAACAACCAAGCATTTCTGAGGAGGAATCTCTCAAAGTCAATAAAGGTTCTGAAGTATCACTTAAACCCAAAATATCCAAAAAGAAAAAGAAAAAGAATCAATCTCTACAACTCCCCTAGTTGAGCAACCTACACCTACAGCTACACCTCCCTTTCCTGAAAGATTGCAAATTGATAAAGGGGTGGAAAAGCAGATATGGGTGCCTGACTATAACTTCCTAGATGAATTGAAAAATGTATGTATCAAGATCCCCTTGTTACAGGCCATTAAGGAAATTCCCATTCTAGCGAAGACAATAAAGGAGTTGAGTTTGAAGAAAACAGTAAAAAGAACCAGAGATACTAAAAGGATACATCTAGTTGGAAAAATTGCAGACATAATGATGGGTAAGATTACCATGCAAAAGTATGTAGATCCCGGTAGCCCTATTGTCAAAACTCATATTAATGGGGTTGAAATCCCAAATACTTTAATTGACTTAGGGGCCGCAATCAACATCATGAGTAGACAGACCATGGATCAGTTAAAGCTTCCTAACCTTCTCTTTACACCCACTCTACTGCAGCTTGCAGATAGATCAATCATTAAACCTGATGGTGTATTGGAAGACACTCCAGTCTCTCTAGATTCTTGGGAATATCCTGTTGATTTTATGATTCAAACTCCCAAGAACAATCTAGGAGGACATCCTCTTATTTTAGGAAGAACTTGGCTGGCCACAGCTGATGCTTTCATAAGCTGTAGGTCTGGAGACATGTATATATCAGATGGTAATTCCACCAAGAAATTCAACTTGTATCCCCCAGCAAAAGCTATAACAGAAATAGGAGAAGATGAATGGGTAGAGGATGAAGATACTATACAACCAGTTTTAACCATCTCTGAGATCAGTGAGGATAGTCAAATTCTAAATACATTAGAAAATTTTGAAGTATCTTTAGAATATGACTCTGAACATTTTCAGATAGATGCAGACATTGAATATCTCTCCTCTAGACAAATGTCTCTCTTCTCAATGGAAGAGTTTGGTAGTTCTACAGTTGAAGTCCTCCCAGGAAAAACATTGAACATTAACAAAAACTTGGGAAGACCACAACAAGAAGAATTAACTAAACTGTTGCAAAAACATTCCACTGCCTTTGCATGGGAATACACTGACATGAAAGGAATCGATCCTAAGACTTGTATTCATCACATTTACATTGAAGAGAATAGCAGACCTATTAGGCAACCACAAAGAAGGATGAATCCAAACCTTAGGGAAATCGTGAAAGAAGAACTGCAGAAATTGCTCAAGGTAAACTTCATTTACCCCATTTCAGATAGCCAATGGGTTTCTCCCTTGGTTATAGTGCCCAAAAAGAATGGTAAATGGAGAGTTTGCATTGATTATCGAGAATTGAACAAGGCAACCTTAAAGGATCATTTTCCTTTACCTTTTATTGATCAGGTACTAGACACTTTAGCAGGTAAAAAATATTTCTCATTCTTGGATGGTTTTAGTGGGTACAATCAAATTCAGGTAGCACTTGAAGATCAAGACAAAACCACATTTACTTGTCCTTGGGGAACTTTTGCCTACCGAGTACTCCCTTTTGGATTGTGCAATGCACCTGCTACATTTCAAAGGGCTGTATTAGGAATCTTTTCAGATCTGATTCATGATTGTGTAGAGGTATACATGGACGATTTCACAGTTTATGGTAATACATTTGAAGAAGCTTTGGAAAATTTGGAAAAAGTACTGGTAAGAAGTAAGGAAACAAATCTTTCTTTAAGTCATGAAAAGTTTTTTATGATGTTTACTGAAGGGATTGTTTTAGGACATCATATTTCAGGAGATGGGATCAAGGTTGATAAATCCAAAGTTGAAGTCATCTCTAAGTTACCTGTTCCAAATTGCCAAAAGGATGTTAGAAGTTTTCTTGGGTTTACTGGGTATTACAGAAGATTTATTGAAAACTTCACTAGGATAGCATCTCCTCTTTTCAAATTGCTTACCAAGGACTGTGAGTTTAAATGGGATCCTGAGTGTCAATCTACCTTTGAAGCTTTAAAGTCTAGAATATCTGAAGCACCCATCTTAAGGGTGCCAAATTGGAAACTCCCTTTCCACATCTCTACTGATGCTTCAGATACAGCTCTAGGAGCTGTTTTGGGACAAAAGGATTTGATCCCTTATGCCATTTATTACACAAGTAAGAATTTGACTCCTACTGAGTTAAATTATATTGTTACAGAAAAAGAGTTCTTAGCTGTGGTACATGCAATCAACAAGTTTAGACACTACATAACCGGCTATGAAACCTTTGTCCACACTGATCACTCTGCCATAAGATACTTAATGAACAAACCTGTCACTAATGGTAGAGTTACAAGATGGCTTTTACTTTTGCAGGAATTCAACATTACTGTGTTAGATAGACCTGGAAAGCAAAACACAGTAGTTGATTTCTTGTCTAGAATCCAAAACACTAATGAGGATTCTCCAGTAGAAGATAAGTTTCCAGATGAATACTTGTTTGTAGTGACTACCAAGACACCTTGGTATGCAGATATGGCTAATTATCTTGTTACAGGGAAACTTCCTCTACACTTATTTCCTAATGAGAAAAAGAAAATCATTCGGGAGAGTTCACATTATTCTTGGATTTCTAATGAATTGTTCAAAACAGGGCCAGATTGTATAATCAGAAGGTGTGTTCGGGAAGATGAAATGCCTGACATCCTTAAGGCATGTCATGATGAACCATGCGACGGGCACTTTGCGGACAAGAGCACAGCCTATAAAATCCTTTCTCTAGGATATTATTGGCCTTCTCTCTTTAAAGATGCAAAGCAGTATGTTAAAAGGTGTGACAGCTGCCAAAGAGTTGGGAAACCAACTCCTTCAAATGAAATGCCTCTAAAACCTCAGGTATGCATCGAACCCTTTGAGAAATGGGCTCTAGATTTTGTTGGACCAATTAATCCACCATCAAAGCAAAAGAAATATATACTGGTTTGTACTGATTATGTTACTAAGTGGGTAGAAGCAAAAGCATTGCCTTCTGCCACTGAAAATTCAGTTGTTCAATTTCTTTTTGAGGATATCTTCACTTGTTTTGGTGTCCCAAGGGAAATTGTGACAGATCAAGGCAGCCAGTTTACATCTAATTTTATGGAGAAGCTGATGGAGGAATATAAGATCAAGCACAGAACATCTACTCCCTACCATCCGCAATCCAATGGTCAAGTGGAATCTACCAATAAAGTTCTTGAAGGCATTATCACCAAGACTGTTCATCTTCATAGAAGAGATTGGGCGGAAAGGCTCCCTGAAGCCTTATGGGCCTATAGGACCACATGGAAGAACACAACAGGACATTCTCCCTATGAACTTGTTTATGGGAAGGAAGTCCTGCTTCCTATTGAGTTCCAAATCAAGACCTTCAAGATGGCAGTCCAATTGGGAATGAGCCTCTCAGAAGCTCAAAGACACAGAATGGACCAGCTAAATGAGCTAGATGAAATGAGACAAGATGCAATTCTAAGGACCGATCTAGTTCAGCACCAAAGATCTAAATGGCATGATCGTCATATCAAAGAAAGAAAGTTTCAGAAAGGAGATTGGGCTCTATTGTTTGATTCAAAATTCAAAGACTTCAAAGGAAAGTTTCAAACTCATTGGTTGGGGCCATATGAGATTGATGAAGTCTTTAACAATGGAGCAGTTCGAGTAAAAACTATCGATGAATTTCATACTCCTCTTATTGTGAATGGCCACCGCTTGAAAATCTACCAGAAGTCATTCTCAAAAGAAGAGTTTGTCAAATTGTTCAAGGGAGATTCTGCAATCAGGCTGGTGGAGAAGGATTCTTCTCCTCCATCAGCCTAAAGCTTTGGTTTTTGAAAAAAAAAAAAAAAGAATAAATGTATGAACCTGAAAACCAATCTCTGATTGGCAGTCTCATACAGAAAACCTGAGGTGAAAATCAGGGTCACCTGACACCTCATGTTTTCTAAAAAAAAAAAAAAAAAAAAAAAAATTTCTCTTTCTTCCCTTATTTCATTTCATTTCATCAATCACCACCATTTCACCCACCATTTCATTCATTTTCCACTCCACCTCATTTTTTTTTCCATTCATTCATCCATCCACCCACTACACTCCATTCCATTAATAAAGTCATTTTTTTTACAACTAAAGTTGCTTTTGTGCAGTTGGAGGCTACTACTGCAGATTCCGCAGCCATCTGAGGATTCTGCAGCCATCTAATGATTCTGCAGCTCTCTGTACCTGCACAAATAAAAAACACAGTCTGTTTGAAATTTCTTTACAGCACAGTAGTCATCAATAATAAAATGGAAAATAGTCATGCAAAAATCAGTGAAGGGTTAAGTGGCAAGTCATCAAAGACAAATCTAAACGGGAATCTGAGGTATGTTTCAAATCCTAAGCTTACATTTATTCCATTACGCAAAGTTTTCTAAGTTATGTTTCTTGCCACTAAGTGTAATGATTACTAGCCATGAGACCATATATCCACGTATCATCCACGACTATCAGTCCTTGATTACCATGATTTTAAATCTCACTTCCGGCTGCTTCTTCCATTAAGATCTCGTACTTAGGTGACGTAACCTAATGTACTACGTCTCTACGACATTAACTCATGCAGCCAAGTGTAATTCTGAAGCCGAGATCTAAGGACATAGCCGTTGTTCATTCATTAACCCTTCTACCCGCTTACGCTCATATCATTTCACTCCCATTTCCACTTACACCATTTCATTCCATCTACGCTGCTACTATTCACCACACTCTGTTATGTTGTGCTCACTACGCTGCCATTCACCATACTCTGTTTTTTTCCTCTCCGCTAATTCTAATCACCAGTGGGGTCTATTACGGCCGTATTCAAAGTTGAACCCATAATCCCCTATGTTGAGGCCGTAAATTCACTGTGTAAGGCCATTTTAAAGCCGAGCTCCAAAACAGAGCCGTGAATTCACTGTGCAATACCCTTGTTGAAGCCGTGTTCCAGAACAGAGTCGTGAATTTACTGTGTAAAACCCTTGTTGAAGCCGTGTTCTGAAACCAAAGCCGTGAATTGACTGTGTGAAGCCGTTTTGAAGCCGTGTTTCAACTAGAACAGAGCCGTAAAAGCCAATGGGAAAGCTCTTGAGGGCAGAACCGGAAGGTTCAAAGTTTTTGGAGGGTTATCCTCAGGTCAAGGAGGCATTACAAAAGGAAAATTGGTTACAATGCGTACAAAAGTTCAAAGGCTACCATAAGGAGGTGACAAAGGCCTTTGCAAGGTCCTTCAGAGAAAAAGATGGTCACATGGAGATAGGAGACTTACAATTCACAGTCAATGAAAGCAGCATAGCTCAAGCTACCTCACTTCCACAGACCGGAGAAAGGTGGTTTAAGAACCGGGCAGTTCAAGATCAACAGTGGAAACGAATTTTGAAAAACCTAGGTATGGACACAAGTATCTTTACCAAAGGGATTCCGGTTTCTTATGTTAAAGAAGAGTGGACCACTTTACTCTTGTTAGTGCAGAAATTTTTCACTTGTGAAGGAAGATTTGGGGTCTTATATGTTTATCATGCAAAGGTGATGATGCATTTTCTAGGAGATGACATTAATCTCCCTTACTTTCTATTTTCAAGTCTTAAGAAAATGTGTGCAATGGTCCAAAAGAACCCTAGAAATGCTGAAGCACATTTATGTCATCACGGTCTTGCGAAATTGCTAGTAGAGGAACAATTAAAATCAAAAAGAGACTCATGGGAGAGGTTTCTCATAAGAAACCATTTTCAAGAATTAGGAGAAACTTCTGGAGGGTCCCCTCAAGTGCCAAAAGAAGTAGAAGAAAAAGAGGAGAGGGGGTTAACCAAGAAACCACTACCCAAACAGAAACCATTGTTCCTGACACTACTATGCATGAAACAACTGCCCAAGAAGAAACAGTTCAAGACCAGTTTGATGAGGAAACTGATATACAACATTCTGAACAAGATATTGATCCTGGATTTACTGAAGATGATAACCAAGCAGCCCAAGGAATTATCTCTGAAACCCTTTCAGAACTTGCTCAAGAAATTGCTCAGAAAAGGAAAGAAGGGAAGAAGAAACGTAAGCAAGATAAAGGTAAATCTGTAGTCCAAGAAACTCCCCTCACTCCTGAGGATACTAGTGAGGAAGACACTCAACCCTTAGCTCAGAGAATGGCCAAACTTCACAAAACTGCTCTTTCCAAAAAGGAGGAAAAACAGAAGCAAAAAGTACCAAAAGAAAAACAGCAGAAAGTACCAAAAGGAGAACAGAGTACCACCTCTGTAAGAAGGAGCAGCAGATTGCAAAATAGAAAAGTAGGGGCCACAAAGGGTAAACAGTCATTCTTCATTGACTTAAGCTCACCTCAAAAAGGTGCTACAAGTCCTCCACACGCTGAGCACATTGAGACTACTCCTCCACATGAGGAAAGCCTGTTTGAACATGAACTTGAGCATGAACCTGGATCTGAATTTGATTATGAACCAAGTCCGAAAAAGTCACCTGAAGTGGACCCGGAGCAGCAAAAAAGTGTATAATTATATGGAAACATTGGAGCAAGTAGCCGCTGGCCCTAGTAATGTTCAGCCTTTAGAACAACAAGTCCACTCCTTGAAACAGGAACTTTTTGAGATTGAGGTTCTAAATCGACATATCATGCAAGAAAATGAGAAGTTGAAAGAGCATGCCAAATTGGATAAGATGATTCATGATAACACCATGTTACATTTGGGCCTGTGGCAAAGAAATAACAAAAAGTTAAGAAAGAGATGCAAAAAGCTAAACAGAGCCTTGATCAACCTAAAGTTCAGATGCTTAGTAAAGAAGACAAGGGTGAATGTGTCTACACAGAGAAAGAAGAGGAGATTGGATGTCTTGGCAGAGGCATCACAGCAGGTTGATTGATCAGTGTTTTTGCATGAGGACATGCAATGCCCTCGTAGTGGGGGTATGTAGAGTCCCTACTTTACACCTTATCATCCATCATTACCTACTGTTTTCATCACTTTCCTCTCTCTTTTGCCTCATTTTCCACCCAGATCATTACATTAGTTGTCATTAAACATGATCAAGTGAGCTTTGCTAATGGGTAATTGTTTTGTTTAGTTTTTGATATACTTGCAGGTATTCTGCAGCTTTCTGCTGATTCCGCAGCCATCTGCTGATTCCGCAGCCATCTGATGATCCCGCAGCCATTTTGTTGATTTCAAGGTTCCACGTGCTATTTTGCAGAACGAGCCACGTGGGCATGTTGGAATATACATGCTTGAGGTTCCTGTGCCATCTATTCAGCCGGCCACGTCATTTGTACCTCCGGTCAAAGGGGGTCAAGTTTCGGTCAAATAAAGGCAGCTTAACGTGGATACGTAAGCTGTTTGATCACGTCGGTGGAAAAGGTGACTTGTCCGTGTTTTAGAAGCCGTGGGGGACATGATCTAATGTTAGATTCATTGCCCATATCGACCAGGACCTCCAGCTCGACCATAAAGCTTATGACGTGTTAGCTGCACCCTTAATACGCATGACAGTTAGTTCATTTTCTGTTTTATGTTTACGTATTAGGCCATCTTGCAGATGCCTATATATATACTTGCGTCTGCGTACGCTTATGTTAACTTTTTCAGATGCTGTAGTGTATGTATTTGTGAGAATTTTGGCACGTTTTCAAACTCTGTTTTTATAAGAGTTGTTCCAGCACTTTCGGATTATGTATCTCTGCATATAAAGTAATGGAAACGTTGTTTTGAAGTCTTAAGAGCATCTAAGTTTTCTGTGGATAATATGAATGGAGGGCCCCTGTTCGTATTAGCCTTGTAAAGTATTTCATGTTTATATTTCTGCAATTTCTTTATTTTACAAACAGAATTTCCTTTCTTGAGTTATGTACAGCTTGATTTCTCTTTATTGCTGCAGCCTTTATTTTCACTGATCAGATTTACTTATTTGCAGGTTTTCACCCGGGATTAAGTGTGTTGTGTTTGCTTTAATATCTAATGGTAGTTGCAGTTGTCTTGTTCATAATGCTGCCCTTTTTACTCTGTTTTCTAGACTAGTTTTAGCTTAGTTTTACATGTTGGATGCTAACTGATTTATGCTCTCTTTATCATGAATGGCTTATATTTCAAGAGAACAGAACACTAATTAATTGCAGCTTGTATTTGAGTAGTCTTGGCTTGTGATACTAATACTTTTTCCACTTGTTACACATAATCACATATGTAGGAAGCAGTATGTTGGAAAAGGCTTAGTAGTGTTACAATTTGTCAATTAGAGTAGATTAGAGTTTTTATCAATTCTTGGATTTGTCTTCAGCTACCTCCTAATCGTGTTTTACGCAGTACTATGTGGTAGAAGCAGGGAGTTAGGAGGAGATAATCATTAACATCAATCCTTGAAGTGATTTTCTTGTTTCTTTTATTTGTAGCAATATGGATAGAGACTAATGCCATTAGAACGTGGTCATTTACTTTCAAGTCATTTTAATTTATTCATTTCTTTCAAGTTCTTTTCCTTTACAAATTCAGCAAGTAATTAGAAATCACCTTCACACACACTTTCACTCATCTAGAACTCACTTTTCACACACTTGCACTCATCTGTCTATAATCATCACTCCATCTTAGGAAGATAAGTTAACCATAAACAACACCCCCAAACGACAAAAACTCTAAGAAAGTTGCTTAAGTACATATAGTACACCCTCACTTCATTAGCTTACGAGCCCCGGGTTGACAATTAATGACATCAATTTAGGAACACTAAATTGACTAAACAGCATCTTTTCTCAAGGGTTTCATGGGGAAGAATATTTATAGTGAATTGGGATGGAAAACAGGGCATCTTACTTTGGTCACGACAAATTAAGGCTCGAGAGGTGTATCTCGGGTTTTGCATTCTTAGACCCTTACATAGGAGACAAATCATTGGAAATAGTGGAGATAGGATTTGTTGGAATTGGCCATCCATTAAAGTAGAGCGACCCTCGAATTCTAGGCTCACTGTAGTTGGTCGTTGGGTGTTAGTGGACTCTGGGGCTTGTGGTAAAACAATGGAGGTTGGGTGTTAGGAACACCATATTGGAGCTATGGTGAAAATGATTAGGTAGAGGAGTAGAGCGTGGAGAGGGATAGGTTCGCGAAGCCAAGGGGTAGATCATAGAAGAGAAGATGAATCAGGAGAGGGAGGAGAAGTACAAGAGACAAAGTTGGATGAGGTGGCGGTCAATAATCTAATTAGTCACTCGGTCACATTCTCCTTCTTGCCTCCCTTGACATAATAGACACACAATTGAGACAAGTCATTGTGCTCTTAGAGTAATTGAGTCAAGATAGACACGAGGATCATAATGAAATAATTACTTTCATGAATTATCTTCAACGAAATAAATGCAGTATGCTAGATCAACAAGCACCACTTCGAAGATGCCAATGAAGGCTCATTGAGCACATGGAGCAACTTGAAGGATGCTTGACACATGTAGAGTTTCACGTTCATGGAGATCATGGGTGTCCAAGTTCTCCATAATGACTCAGGCCTTCTTCTTGTTCACTAAGATTTGTGGGGTATGTATATACATTAGGGGTATTTTGGTGGTACTAGTCTTTCCAATTCTTAATTCTAATAAAGTTTTGACATTTTGCATACAATTTTTGTGTTGTTCCTACCTTCGAATACAAGAAGGCTAAGCATCTTGCATCTCTATATATATTTGACAAATAAGACCAATCTTGCAATTAATTCTTTCACATCTTGGAGATGAACCACCATTGCTAGTTCGAAATGTCAATCTAAAAAGAAATTGAATGCGATGGATTTGGAAGAAAATCTACACAAACATGAGACTCGCAGAAACCTCAAAGACAAAATACTTACCTTGTACGGAAGGGATATTTTGAAAGAAGTTCGCAGATTTGAACGACACAAATTACTCTTAACGAAAAAGAAGACTGACCTTACATTCTTGAAGAGATGCAAATATTCTTCAATTGTTCCTACCTTCGGATACAAGAAGGCTAAGCATCTTGCATCTCTATATATAGTTGACAAATAATACCAATCTTGCAATTAATTCTTTCACATCCTGAAGATGAACCACCATTGCCAGTTCAAAATGTCGATCTAAAAAGAAATTGAATGCGATGGATCCGGAAGAAAATCTACACAAACATGAGACTCGCAGAAACCTCAAAGACAAAATACTTACCCAGTACAGAAGGGAGATTTTGAAAGAAGTTCGCAGATTTGAATGACACATATTGCTCTTAACGAAAAAGAATACTGACCTTACATTCTTGAAGAGATGCAAAGATTCATCAATTTTTCCTACATTTAGATACAAGAAGGCTAAGCATCTTGCATCTCTATATATATTTGACAAATAGGACCAGTCTTGCAATTAATTCTTTCACATCCTGAAGATGAACCACCGTTGCTGGTTCGAAACATCAATCTAAAAAGAAATTGAATGCGATGGATCCGAAAGAAAATCTACACAAACATGAGACTCGCAGAAACCTCAAAGACAAAATACTTACCCAGTACGGAAGGGAGATTTTGAAAGAAGTTCGCAGATTTGAACGACACAGATTGCTCTTAATGAAAAAGAAGACTGACCTTACATTCTTGAAGAGATGCAAAGATTCGTCAATTGTTCCTACCTTCGGATACAAGAAGGCTAAGCATCTTTCATCTCTATATATATTTGACAAATAAGACCAGTCTTGCAATTAATTCTTTCACATCCTATAGATGAACCACCGTTGCTGGTTCAAAACGTTGATCTAAAAAGAAATTGAATGCGATGGATTCAGAAGAAAATCTACACAAACATGAGACTTGCAGAAACCTGAAAGACAAAATACTTACCCAGTACAGAAGGGAGATTTTGAAAGAAGTTCGTAGATTTGAACGACACAGATTGCTCTTAACGAAAAAGAAGACTAACCTTACATTCTTCAAGAGATGCAAAGATTCGTCAATTGTTCCTACCTTCGGATATGAGAAGGCTAAGCATCTTGCATCTCTATATATATTTGACAAATAATACCAGTCTTGAAATTAATTCTTTCACATCTTGAAGATGAACCATCGTTGCTGGTTCGAAACGTCGATCTAAAAAGAAATTGAATGCGATGGATTCGGAAGAAAATCTACACAAACATGAGACTTGCAGAAACGTCAAAGAAAAAATACTTACCCAGTACGGAAGGGAGATTTTGAAAGAAGTTCACAGGTTTGAACGACATAGATTGCTTTTAAAGAAAAGGAAGATTGACCTTACATTCTTGAAGAGATGCAAAGATTCGTTAATTGTTCCTACCTTCGGATACAAGAAGGCTAAGCATCTTGCATCTCTATATATATTTGACAAATAAGACCAGTCTTGCAATTAATTCTTTCACATCTTGAAGATGAACCACCATTGCTAGTTCAAAATATCGATCTAAAAAGAAATTGAATGCGATGGATCCGGAAGAAAATCTACACAAAGAATAAAATTATGGGTCAATTTTCTACGAGAAAAAAATAAACATATAACATTTACAAAAATAATTGTAACAAAATGAGAGAGAGAGAGAGACCTATGAAATATGTTTTCTACTTCTAAAGAATATGTGTATTATAAAAAAATATTAATAACAAAAGAAAAAGAAGAATAAAAACACACAACACACACACAGAGATATATATACTTCAAATCATGATTGGTGCATGTATCAAATCATGATTGGTGCATGTATTAACCTGCAAAACGTATGCACCAATCATGATTTGAATATATACATACAAGTTGAATATGGATTTTGTATATATTTAATTAATAGGTTTTGTTAGGGAGATTTGTAGTTTTTTTTTTAATACAGAGTAATATTTAAAAAAATACTTATATTATATATAGAGAGATCTATAGATATATGTTTTCTATTTCTAAATATTATTGAGACACGTATTAACATAATATTTCAATGTCAACTGTATATATAAAAGAATATAAATAAATAAAATGATTTAATATGGATTATATATATATATATATATATATATATATATATATATATATTCTCATGTATTACCATTTTAATGCATAGAATGTAAATCATAAATTATGTGTGTGGGGGTGGTTGAATATAGATTTTATATATATAAAAAGAGACAAATCTCATGGTTTTTTTAAAGGAGATTTGTAATATATATATATATATATATATATATATATAAGTGTAGATTCATCTTAACTATGGATTTAGCAAGTGCTGAAAGGGATCAAATTTCCTGATCTACAAACTTTTTTTAGAGTTTAAAACTTGAGAGGTTTACATCTCAAGAAATTTGATCCCTCTTGATGATTAATATATCCATGATTATGATGGATCTATGTTTTCTAGTTCCAAATTGGATTGCAACATATATTAACATTTTAATGTGTAGAATGTGAATCATAAATTAAATATTTCAATGTTATATATATATACACACACACACACACACACATAGAGTAGTGTGTTTCTCAAAATCAACATAAATCTATCTTAACTTAGAATAGCAAGAACCAAGAAAAATAAAATATTCCGACATAAAAAATATATACATTTTGAAAGATTTGATCCCTCTCGACTTATAAATCTAAAATTAAAATAAATCTATACTAATAATAATTATAATCAAAACTTACCCCTTACAATTTTCATACATTTATAATAATTACAATCAAATATCATACCACACAAAACTCCATAACTTAATATGTCTTTCATATTTTTAAACAATACAAAATATTTACCCCTCCAAAAAAATTAATTACTTGTTTGACAACTAAATTGAGTTTTCTCATTTCCTACTTAAAAAAATTATTAAATAATTAACTTTACATCCGAGAAAAAATATTTTTTGCAATAAATTTTAAATATATTGATATTAATATATCCCATCTCCTTAATTTTATAAATAAAAAATACAACTCTTAATTTTATAAATAAAAAATACAACTTTTAATATAAATTATTGTTTATTTATATAAAAATCTCCAAAATCTTATATCAATATGTACCCTAACAAAAAAAATTTAAACGTATTTTCCCATATTAAATTATACTTTTATCCTTTTAACTCGTATTCTGAATCTTCTACTATGATTTTTATATATTAAATACCACCTCATGGATACTTACCTATTCTCAGTGGAATTTAGAAATAATCTTAAATACTACCTCATAGATATTTACCTTTATGAATTTACAAATTGAATGAAGCGATAAAATTCTTTTAAATATTCGACATCCACGTCTCTTGAGGCTTTCCAACACCAGCGTTCTTTTAATTGCACCCAACGTGGATTGATTAGTTTATCACATATTTAATATTTTTAAAACTTTATCACACGTTTTTCAATTATTTAATACATATTTTTAAACTATTATATGTTTATCAATTGTTGAATTTTTGAATTTTTATATGAGATATCTGGAATTCATAATTAATGATTTGGATGTTAAATCTTATTTTACATATTTTTGAGAATGTTGGATAATATCTTGTTTTTATGGTCAATTATAATTGTTTCTTGGTTAATTATAGCTGTTTTTTTTCACCGTTTGAATTATTTCTCTATTTAAACTATGTCTGGATCTGGTTCTTCATCTTGTACTAACGATGAACCACACTTGTTGATTCGAAACGCTCATCAACAAATGAATTTTAATATAATTATCACTAAAAATCTATCTCAAATTTGATATAGATTACAGAAACTTCAATTCAATAATATAAAGATAAGTTAGAAAATTTGAAATAATCAAAAGTTTTGAAATTTATAATATAATAATATTACATATTAAAAAATATAAAAATATTTTAAATTATAATATATTCAGTTATATATATATATATGTTAAATAATATATTTTAATATATTACGTTTTGATTTATAATTTACTTTTATTTTTATTAAATTGTTTTTTTTAACTGTTAAGTGGATAAGTGATTTGTTGGTTAGTGAAGGGTTTAAAATCAAGTGGGTTTACGTAGTTTTAAGGTTGATCTGAGTTTTTGGGGTCTGTTCCTTCTTCTTCTATGATATTTTTATTATTATTATGTTAATTTATATTATTAAAAAAAATATTTAAATATATAAAATAAAAATGGTTAATATATTTGAATGAATATATTAGTTTATTAGTAATTATTTATAATTAAAAAATGAAATATATATTTTTAATTAAATGTATATTAAATATGTATTGCAAAACATATATTATATAAATTTATATTAAATAATGATATAACTAACTTTTTAAAGATATTAAATATGTATTACAAAATATAATAATATTTTGATCTTAAATTATATAGTGTATTTAACATTTTCTTAGTAATAAAATAAGCCTAGATATTTCATTATATTTAATTAGTGATTAAGGCACTTTAAATATTGTGATGTCTTTTTGCATTTCATATTTTTGGCATCAAGTTGAATCTACTCAATTTATTGTTTAGAATATCACAATTTCATTTATCTCTATTAGGGATTTTTAGTAGCTATCTTGGTTATTATAGTAAATATTTTCAAAATAAAAATATGTATATATGTTGTAATTAAAATAAGTGTAAATACTTCATTATATTTAATTAATGATTTGCATTTTAAATATTGTGATGCCTCTTTTCATTTCATAATATTGTGATGCTTTTTGTATTTTATAGTTTGGGCATTATTACAATTTCATTGATATAGTATATATTTTCAAAATAGAAATATGTATATGCGTTATAAATAATCATTATTTAGTACATTATTATTTAGCTTTATTTACAAGAATTTCTGATGGGACCAGCCCAACACTTTACAGTCTGTCGTAATTAAAATGATTAATGTGGTGATTATATGTTTGGTTGAATCATTCGGTTGTGATTACGCGTGGAAGGAATGCGCCATCGGATATTTTGGGTTTGTATTATGTGGCATTCAATTACACAATAATGAATGGGTACTTGCCTCGGATTTTGTATTCCCGCTCATTCCTATGCCTGAACCCTTTGTTCGTCATTCATTTTGGTCATTTGCTATTGGCTTGTCAAGGGTTTGCTCCGGTGTGCTCTGCAAGTTTTGGTGGGCAGCTTTGCTGCGAGTCTTGCGCATGCCTCTGGTTGTTTCTGTAATAGCTCTTTGCTATGAATGTGGTTGTTCATAAATCTTGGTTCGTTGGCAGTTGTGGTTTGCCCTGTAGCCGCCTGGGTAAGTGATATTTCTGTTGTGGTTTGTTTCCTTCTACTGTTGGTTCAACAGGCCGTCGTATTTCAAGTTTCGTGCTAATATTTCTCGTTCTGGTTGGAAACTTAGAGATTGGCTTGTCTCCAGGCTCAATTCGATGGCATTCTTTCATCCTCGGCTTAAAACGCAGGTAGTCTTCCTTCTCTGTTTCAATTTGTGATTCTCTTTCCATAACTTCTGACCTGGTTTGCTCCTTCGTCGCCGTAGTTAGTCGGAACTTTGGGTGGAATGTCTGTCTTTGGCTCTCATTGCAAATTCTCAGGTAAAGTGGATGTAATTTCCATTGGTTGTTCTCTCCAGGGTTTGCACTTTCACTTTGGCAACAACATATTTTCTAACACCTGTGTGTCGCTGTGCAGGTATTGAGGGTTTGCGGTTGGAGGTATCGGCGTTGTGTGCCTCGGTCTTGTCCGGTAGGCTCTCCTTCTTTGTAGTTCATTCAGTCCTCGGTCTGGTTTCAGTTTAGGCTGTCTAGTCGTATGGCTCAATGCTTGTCGTTTGACTCACACTATGAGTGATGCTCTATTGTTTTGAGGTCTCGACTTCCACTGTTTCGTTGACTGCCATCTTTTGTATGTGGATGCAATTTTCTCTCAAAACCCTCACCTAGGGTTTGTCATTCAAGGGTCTGCATGTTTATAGTTGTGTATGAGTAGGTGTTTGAAATCCTCACCTAGGGTTTGTCGGTCACGGTTTGAACGTTTACGGCTTTTTTTTTACAGTACTGCTATGTAACTGTTATACACTGGACTTTGCAATTTTGAAAGAAAAATCCTTCAGGACAATATAATGGGATTTGGTTTTGATTTACCTGAATGACATTTGCTTTTGGTTTACTCCGAATGCCTGGCTTGAACTACAGTTATGATTCTTCAGTTTTGCTTGTGATTATATGAATGTGCATGAACGTTGTAGATACGCTGGTAATTTTGTATGACTGTCAATTTATATGTATGGTGGAAGTTTTCATCCAGCCGTGTGTTCTTGGCCTGTTCCGAAATTGTTTGTATCACTCTTGGTCTATCTTCATTGTTTACTACAAATGAATTATAAACCCTCGTATTGTATCTATTCTTCTGTCTCGTTATGAGAACTGGTTCTTTTTCTTAGGAAAACAAAAAGAATTAATTTCAAGAATCTGTGTACAGTTAGTTTTCTGCTCAGATAGTCATCAATTGGAAAACACAATAGAGTACAGTAGAACATACAGATGGACAAAACTTAGTTTCTCTGTTATTGTTAATATTCGAGTGTAAGAGGTACTCAACCCCTTACATGATTTGTCCTGTTACATTTATATGTTTCTTGTTCCAGTTAATAAAACTGTACAGTTGCTTTACAATTATAGACTTTACAGTTACATGATTATTAGTCATTCGGTTCTATCCTTATGACAAGATTTTCCTTTTAGACACATTTGTATTTTTCTTTTTAAAATAATAGGATAATTATTAATCCATGAATTATTAGCAACAGACAAACACATAACCCTAACTGATCAAACTACCCTTGACTACTTTAGAAATTAAGATAAAAATAAAAATCCTGCCTCATATTCTGTCAACTAACATAAAGACAAATAAAAAGTTAACTCAAATCTTCGACCTGGTAGAGACCGACTCTCGGTCATGGTGCCTGAGCTGGATGCTCATGCATCAGGCTCCCGTGCAAAAGAAAATCATGACTCCGGTCCATGAGCTCCTCAACTGAAGAACCTGTCTGCTCAATCTGCCTGGCATCAAGCCACAAACTGTCCTCAATAGGACGGTTCTTCCACTTGACCAGGTATTGCAGATGCTCCTTCTGCTAAGTTCGTTTGGCCACCTGAGTGTCGAGAATGTGCTCGATATCAGGAGGCTGAACGTAAGGCATCTTTCTCATCCAAGCTTCTCCTCCATCCTGGGTATTCCATGTAGGCCTTGTGGTTCCGTCTTCTTCCTTCTCTTCTGGGTCAGCCATGTAGGGGAATAGATCTGCTACATCAAAGATAGGTGAAATGCCTATTCCGGGTGGAAAATGTATCTCATAGGCATTTTCCAAAAATTTCCGAAGGACTTTGCAGGGTCCTATATTTTTATACTTTAACTTATTGTATGTATCCCTAGGGAAGCATTCCTTGCGCAAATGCGCAAGGACTTCATCCCCCACAATAAACCGTACTTCCCTTCTCTTCAAATCTGCTTGCTATTTATACTTTAGGCTACTGTCCTATAATTTGATTTTTACCTACTCATGCAAATCTCTCATCGTGTTAGCGAAATCTTCCCCATCTGCGCTTCGCCTTTCTTGCAGTCCAAGATCCCGCAACTCATGCACTCCACGAGGATGCATGTCGTACAGGATTTGAAATGGACTGAAGCCTGTGCTGCGGTTAGGCGAGTCGTTATAAGAGAACTCTGCCTGTGCCAGCACTCAATCCAAAATCTGCGAATTCTCTCCAACCAGGCTTCATAGCAGGTTCCCTAGACTCCCGTTTACAACTTCTGTTTGTCCGTCGGTTTGCCGATGATAAGCAAAACTGTAACTCAGTTGTGTGTCCATTTTCTTCCACATGGTATGCCAAAAGTGTCTTGTAAACTTCACATCCCTATCTGACAAAATAGACTTAGGCAACCCATGTAACCTGACAATCTCTGTGAAAAACAAGTGGGACACACATCACTGGTATTTCTACAAGGGATGAAATGCGCCATTTTCGAGAATCTGTCCACTACTACCATCACCGAGTCATAACCTCACTGTGTCTTAGGTAGACCTAAGACAAAGTCCAAGCTGACTGAGTCCCATGGTCTGCCTGGAACAGGTAATGGTGTGTACAGTCCCGTGTTTTGATTGTGACCCTTCGCCAACTGGCACACTTTACATCTGGCCACAAATCGTTGCACATCCCTCCGCATCTTTGGCCAAAAGTAGAAATGACTGAGCTGCTCGAGTGTCTTGTCCATGTCGAAATGTCTGGCCAGACCTCCACTATGCTTCTCCCGAATAATATTCTCTCTCATCAAGCAGTCAGGTATGCATAACTGTCCTCCCTTAAACAATAGTTTCTCCTATAGGTTGTAGTCCAACCATGGACTGTTATCTCTCACCAAGGGATTTTGACATGTCTCATAGGCCTCCTTAAAATCTGTATCAGTCTAGTATAAGTCATTTTAGTGTTCAAAACCCAGCACTTGTATAGTGCTTTCCTACAGAAGTAGAGCTCTCCTACTTAGTGCATTCGCCACCTTGTTGGCCTGCCCGCTAATATGCTTCAATACGAAGTTGAAACTCTGCAAATACTCCACCCATTTGGCGTGTTTGTGGTTCAACTTGTGCTGTTGCATTACATACTGTAGTGCAGAATTATCTGAAAACAGCACAAATTCATTTCCCAACAGATAATGCCTCCAGTGTTTTAATGCCTGTATAATAGCATAAAACTCCTTATCATACGATGAATATTTCTGTCGACTTTCATTTAACTTCTCGCTGAAGAATGCTACAGGCTTATCCTCCTAGCTGAGTATAGCTCCAATAGTCGTACCGCTAGCATCACAGTGAACCTAAAAAAGCTTCTTGAAATCTGGCAATCTCAGGATCGACCTCTCAGTGATCTTTCTCTTTAATAACTGGAAACTTCTCTCCGCTGCATCTATCCATCGAAAAGGCTGACTAGCCTTTTTAATGGTGTCCAACATAGGTGCACAAATTTTGCTAAAATTCCCCATGAATTTCCAGTAAAAACTCACTAGTCCATGAAAGCTATGTACCTCGAATAAATTTTTCGGAGATGGCCAATTAACTAACGCCGCAACCTTCTCTGAATCCATCTTCAGTTCATTTTCTGCTATTACAAATCCCAAATAAATCAATTCCTTCTGCAGAAAGGTACATTTCTTCAAGTTTATTAGCAGTTTATTCTGCTGTAATTTTTCCAGCACCTTCCGTACATGTTGAATGTGTTCTTCCCTTGTCCTGATGAAAATTAGTATGTTGTCCACGTACACTATCACAGATTTCCCAATGTACTCCTTCAGCATCTCATTCATCAACCTCATAAATGTACTGGGCGCATTGCTCAGTCCAAATGGCATGACCAGCCATTCGTACAGTCCCTCATTCATCTTAAAGGTTGTCTTCCATTCGTCCCCCTCTCGTATCCAAATCTGATGGTACCCGCTCTTCAAGTCTATCTTAGAGAAATATGCTGCCCCGCTTAAACAATCCATCATGTCATCCATCCGTGGCAATGGGAACCTGTACCGGATGGTGATTTTGTTGATGGCCCTTGAGTCTGTGCACATCTGCCACTCTCCTCCCTTCTTGGGAGCGAGAACCATTGGGACTGCGCAAGGGCTCAAACTTTCCCTTATCAATCCCTTGTCTAGCAATTCTTGCACCTGCTTCCTAATCTCTTCATTGTCCTTGGGGCTCATTTGGTATGCCACTTTGTTCGACAAACTGGCTCTGGGTATGAAGTCAATATGATGACTTATGCTTCTTTTGGGGGGTAATTTGTCTAGCAAGTCATCCACCACTATATCCGTAAATTCCTGCAACATCTGTTGGATTTCTGTAGGTAAATCTGATACCTCTGTATGCAACAACATTGTCCTTGCTTTCTTTACAACTGCATAACCCATCTCATTGTCCTCAACTTGTTTCAGAAATTGTTTTCCAGTAACCAACAATGCTCTTGGTTTAGTTGTCCCTGTTGTCCCTTCTTCTTTGATGGGCACAAGCGTATGCTTGATTCCATCCTTGACAAACTTATAACAATTCGTCAATCCATCGTGTACCACTTTCCTGTCGTACTGCCAGGTCTGCCTAACAGTATGTGACATACATCCATCGGCATGATGTCACAAACGACTTTATCCTTATATCTGCCTATTTGAAACTCCACCTTGCATTGTTCATCAACCAGCAACTGATGGCTTTTTTACAGCCATGAGACTCTGTAAGGGTTGGGATGTTTCAAGCTCTCAACTCCAACTTTTCTACCATCTCTGTGGACACTAAGTTATCAGTACTACCACTGCCAATAATTAACTTACAACACTTACCTCGTGACTTACAAACTGTTCTAAACAAAGCCTTCCACTGTGTCTATTCGATGACCTCCTTGACTAGTTTTAACAACACCTTGTGCAGCACCAGGGCTCCCCTTGTCTCTAGAAAATTTTCTGCTTCTTAGGGAGGTGATGCTACTTCTTCTAGTTGTGCAATATATGCACCCCACTGTCCATCTTGATCTGCCTCTAGACATTCAAACGATCTGTGTCCCCATTTATGACACCTGTAACATTGATAACTAGCCCCTCTTCCTTGACCATTTCCCCTGCCTCGCTGGGATGACCTACCGCCTCTCACATTATCACCTCTGTTTGCTGATCCGGAAGTTCTGGAACTATTATCTTCCTCATTACTACTAGCAGTCCGCCCTCTGCCTTATGACTGGCCTTTTCCCCTGCCGTTCACACTCGGATACGCTTCTTCAGTGTTCTTTGGAGATAAAATATTGATTTCATATAAAATTTCTAATCTTAACCCATTTACATACCTGGTTGTTCTTTCCACAGTATCCTCTGTATATCCGGCTCATAAGTTCACTTGATAGAACTCCTCCGTGTACTCCCTTACCATCATTCCATTCTGTCTTAGATTCTGCACTTGCATGTGTAGTGCAATCTAATAATCTTTTGGCAGAAATCTGCCCTTCAACTTGGCCATCATCCTTGACCAGGTTTTAATCAGCATCTTGTTCAATCTCTTTCTCTCTGTTTGGACACTATCCCACCACAGGGCTGCGTGTCCCTTCAATTTTGTCGCAGCGAACCTAATTTTTCGGTCTTCGCTGACTTCCTCACACTCGAAATACTTATCCATCTCGCTGATCCAATCCAATAAAACCTATATGGATAGGCTACCATGATAGTTTGGGAGTTCTGGTTTGGGTTCACTGCTTGCCACTAAAACAGACCTCAACAATCTCACTTATGGGGTCTCACCTTCCGGTCCATCTGTTGCTACTTCAATTTCCTCTTCACTGTCATTGCCTACCTCCGGGTCTCTTTTTCTCCCTGCCTCCACTACCTCCAAACGGGCAGAAAGAATTCTGATCTCCTCTCTCAGCCCTTCCTTCGCTATCCTTTGAGCACCTCTGCCATGACCTCGCCTGCCTCTTTCCATGTCTTCAATCAATTTCACCTACTCTGATACCACTTTGATGGGACTAGCCCAACACTTTATAGTCTGTCGTAATTAAAATGATTAATGTGGTGATTATATGTTTGGTTGAACCATTCGGTTGTGATTATGTGTGGAAGGAATGCGCCATCGGATATTTTGGGTTTGTATTATGTGGAATTCAATTACACAATAATGAATGGGTACTTGCCTCAGATTTTGTATTCTCACTCATTCCTATGCCTGAATCCTTTGTTCGTCGTTCATTTTGGTCATTTGATGTTGGCTTGTCGAGGGTTTGTTTTGCTTTGCTCTGCAAGTTTTGGTGGGCAGCTTTGCTGCGAGTCTTGGGCATGCCTTTGGTTGTTTCTATAATGGCTCTTTGCTGTGAATGTGGTTATTCTTAAACCTTGGTTTGTTGGCAGTTGTGGTTTGCCCTGTAGCCGCCTGGGTAAGTGATATTTCTGTTGTGGTTTGTTTTCCTTCTGTTGTTGGTTCAACAGGCCGTCGTATTCCAAGTTTTGTGTTTCTCGTTCTGGTTGGAAACTTAGTGATTGGTTTGTCTCCAGGCTCAATTCGATGGCATTCTTTCATCCTCGGCTTAAAACGCAGGTAGTCTTCCTTCTCTGTTTCAATTTGTGATTCTCTTTCCACAGATTCTGACCTAGTTTGCTCCTTCATCACCGCAGTTAGTCGGAACTTTGGGTGGAATGTCTATCTTCGGCTCTCACTGCAAATTCTCAGGTAAAGTGGATGCAATTTCCATTGTTTGTTCTCTCCAAGATCTGTACTTTCACTTCGGCAACAATATATTTTCTAACACTTGTGTGTCATTTGTTGTACAGGTATTGAGGGTTTGCAGTTGGAGGTCTTGGCGCTATATGCCTTGGTCTTGTCTGGTAGGCTCTGCTTCTTTGTATTTTCTTTAGTCCTTGGTCTGGTTTCAGTTTAGGTTGTTTGGTCATATGGCTCAATGCTTGTCATTTTACTCATGTTGTAAGTGATGCTCTATCGTTTTGAGGTCTGGACCTCCACTGTTTCGTTGACTACCATCTTCTATATGCGGATGCAATTTTATCTCGAAAATCTCACCTAAGTTTTGTTATTCAAGGGTTTGCATGTCTATAGCTATGTATGAGTAGGTGTTTGAAACCCTCACCTAGGGTTTGTCATTCACGGTTTGAACGTTTACGGCTTTGTTTTTACAGCACTGCTATGTAACTGTTATACACTAGACTTTGCAACTTTGAAAGAAAAATACTTCAGGAAAATATAATGAGATTTAGTTTTGATTTACCTGAATGAAATTTTCTTTTGGTTTACTCCGAATGCCTGGCCTGAACTACAGTTATGATTCTTCATTTTTGCTTGTGATTATATGAACGTGCACAAACGCTGTAGATATGCTGGTAAGTTTGTATGACTGTCAATTTACATGTATGGTGGAAGTTTTCATCCGGCCGTGTGTTCTTGGCCTGTACCAAAACTGTTTGTATCACTTTTGGTCTATCTTCACTGTTTGCTACAAATGAATTATAAACCCTCGTATTGTATCTATTCTTCTGTCTCGTTATGAGAACTAGTTCTTTTTCTCAGGAAAACAAAAAGAATTAATTTCAAGAATCTGTGTACAGTTAGTTTTCTGCTCAGATAGTCATCAATTGGAAAACACAATAGAGTACAATAGAACATATAGATGGACAAAACTTAGTTTCTCTGTTATTGTTAATATTCGAGAGCGCGAGGTACTGAACCTCTTACATGATTTTTCCTGTTACATTTATATGTTTCTTATTCCAGTTAATGAAACTGTATAGTTGCTTTACAATTATAGACTTTACGGTTACATGGTTATTAGTCATTTGGTTCTATCCTTATGACAATATTTTCCTTTTAGACACATTTGTCCTTTTCTTTTTAAAATAATAGGACAATTATTAATCCATGACTTATTAGAAATAGAAAAATAAATAACCCTAATTGATCAAACTACCCTTTACATATTAAGATAAAAATAAAACTCCTACCTCCTATTCTATCAACTAACATAAAGACAAATAAAAAGTTAACTCAACTCTTAGACCTGGCAGAGACTAACACCCAATCATGGTGCCTGAGTTGGATGCTCTGCATCAATTTCATAGTTTTGGTATAAAATATATATCATAAATTTATTGATCACATTTTTATTCATTCTATGGTAAAGTTTAATAATTATCTTGGTTCATTTCGTAAATATGTTGGTTTACAAGACAAATTGATGTTAAATGATAAACAATGTATTCTTCATATCATGGTAGCTATTTTATTGATATAAATTAGGGTTTTCAAAATTGTTTTATTTTTTTTCCAGTAGTTGAGTAGGGGGAGATTGGGGGCAAGCATGAGATTGACACCAAAAAGGTGAGAAAATATGCCATGTGTGCTAAAATTTGGGGTCCATAAGCTTGTGATCTTCTATGAGACAAGGAGCTTATTGAGGCCTTCCCATTATGGAAACTCATTCCCAAGCTCCCACTTCCTTGGCATTGAAGCCCCCTAAAAGCTCCCAAGTTCCTAGAATTATTTTTAATTAATTGGTGACATTTTGTACCTATACCCAAACTCTAAAAAATATTGAAATGTTGGGAATGAGTTTTGGAAATGCCAAGAGTAGTTCTCATGCAACTACTATTAAAACCAACTTCAATCACATACGCTTTTTCGTACAAAATTAGCATAGATTTATGATTAGCATAACTTGTAACTTTATATATTAACATAATTGACACCTGATTTGATCTGGACTTATGTAGGAACACAACAAAATACATATATAAATATAAGCACAGAGATGATGCAGAAATAAATCTCCATTTCATTAATATCAAAGAACTAATTAATTCCTTATATTATCAAAATTTCATTAATATAGTACACCTTTTCAAAATAGAAATATGTATGTGTGTTATAAAAATATTATTATTATTTAGTACATTAATATTTAGCTTCATTTATAGGAATTTCATAGTTTTGGTATAAAATATATATCATAAATTTATTGATCACATTTTTATTGATTCTATGGTAAAGTTTAATAATTATCTTGGTTCATTTCATAAATATGTTGCTTTACAAGACAAAGTGATGTTAAATGCCAAACAATGTAGATTCTTCATAGTAAGGTAGTTATTTGATTGATAGAAATTAGGGTTTTTAAAACCAACTTCAATCACATATGCCTTTTCGTACAAAATTATCATAGCTTTATGATTAGCATAGCTCTTAACTTTATAGATTAACATAGCTGACACCTGATTTGATCTAGACTTATGCAGGAACGCAACAAGATATATATATAAACATAAACACATAGATGATGCAGAAAAAAATCTTCTTTTCATTTAAGATCAAAGAACTAAAATATCCTTACAAGCAGAATGGAAATAAACTAGCTCAGGCGATGGTAGTTGATCTCTGAGAAGAAATGTGGCGGCTACATACCTCTAAAATGTATTACAATGAGGCCTAAGGGCATTTTTATTATTGAACAATGAGGGGAAACCCTAAAAAACCAAAATCCTAACCCTAGGAGATAGAATGACAAG
Source organism: Pinus tabuliformis (assembly GCA_031772625.1). Lineage (NCBI taxonomy): Eukaryota > Viridiplantae > Streptophyta > Pinopsida > Pinales > Pinaceae > Pinus > Pinus tabuliformis. The sequence goes on along the minus strand of CM062816.1, from coordinate 460,141,340 downwards.
AGTTTATGGACCACGTTGGGGTTAGTTGGGCAGCCAACTTCCTCGGGTCGTAACTTGGTCATATGATCTTTGTTTGGCGCGTACAATACCTCGTTAGAAATATCTATCCGAGTACTATAGGATTCGAGGTAGGTTTGTACCTATGATAGACCCATAGTCATAGCCTACATGTTTGCTTTGGACCTCAAGAAAACATCATTTAACGGGTCAAAACAGCTCTAGAAGTTCAGGACCTGAAAAACTGCTAGAAGTAGAAAATTGTTCTATAATCAAGAAAAATGATGAAACCGACTAGAGGTATAAGGGGAATAGGTAGTGGCCACCAGTATCCACCTGGATCATGATTAGTAAATGATCCCCATTCAAAAAGTATGGAGGGTCATTTTTTATGGTCAATTTCAATAAACTTATATTAATGTTTACTCATACTTTTGCATCAGTATACTCCCTTAAGTGGTCAAATTTGTTTGGGTTGTGGATCATTTCCCTCTTTAAATATTTTAACCATGTAATACACTAGAGTGTAATGATCTTTGATCCATTTGTGTGAGTAGTTGCTTAAGATGTTCACTTGTATGGAAATACAAGTAAATCAAACAATAATATTCAATCCTTTAATTTTGAATGACTAGTTCCTTGTTGAACATTCTCTTCACATGTGATAGCAATTTCAACAAAAGAAAAATACCATAAAATGATAATATGGAGAGATTTTAATCAAAGAGAAATAGTAGTACAAATAGTCACTTTAATCATGAAAAAAATTTAGCAACATAAGTTTGTAAACTTAAACTTATGTCCAACCTAGACCCATCTTAACCCCATATCTATCAAATGTTGAGAGTGATCAAATCCTTCGAGGTGTAAACTTGTTTTACAGATTTGATCTCTCTTAATGCTTCATAGATCGAGGGTTAAGATAGAACTAGGCTAGTTGCAATCATGGGTAGTCACATAATATTTGTAAATGATTAACATTATGCATATGTATATGTGTAAGATTAATTTAATCAATTGAAATTTACTCACTTTCACAGTTTGTTGAAATGATAGAGAATATTGTTGAGAATGATCGAAGTCAATATATCTTCTTCAATTTTTAGTTTAATCACATGATTTGTAAATGATTAAAATTATGTAAATGATGAATTTGATCATTGTAAACTTACATGATGAACATCCTCAATTTGAAAACATAGAGTATTATTCACAAGTATACTTCAAGAATTACATTGAATAAAATAAAGTAATAATGTTGAATGAGAAAAACTTACACTAAAAACAAGATTTATACTATAAAAATAATACATTGATTTTAGTATACATATCAATTTTTAAATGAATTGATATTAATATAATAAAAAATATAGACTCGAATTAATAAATATACAGTGAAATGAACACATACACATCAAATTTGAATATCAAATTTTATTTTTGAAAACATTTCTTATTTTTATTTATATATTAATGTATATTATTATTTCTTAATTTTTTATAAAAAAATATTTTATAATATTATATTTATTTAAATTTACTATTATATATATTCTTATAAAAAAGTCTTTATATATTCCCTTTTAAATATAAGGGAATTAATTTATCATACTATATTAAATTATAATTATTATTATCATAACTTTTACGTATTTATTTTCCCAACAAACATATTTGTTTTGCTCTATAATATGTATTCTCCATACAGCCTGCTTCTTTCTCACATGTAAATATACATGTGAAATTTAATATTAATATCATTAAAAAAAAAAATAATATATTTATTAAAATTAAGTTTATTATTTCATCAAAACGTACAATCTAAAATGGAAAGATGTTATAGTGTTATTAGATAAATGTAAAGCATTCGATCAAAACGTAAAAATAATAAAAAAACATAATTTTAACTTAATTAAAAGATGTATAAAGAAAAAGAATAAATAGATTTATTATATTATAATTTTGTTTTTATTAATATAATTACAAACCATTAAAAAAAATATAATATAAATATCACATTAAAATAAATTTAAATAATAATGATTTATATTTATAACTATGAAATTTGACAAAATATAATTAATAACCTTATAAAAATTTAATAAATTTAATTAATAAACATATAATTAAAAATAAAAATATGTGAAATATAATATAATATAATAGTAGCTATAAAGTAGCAGTTGTACTATATGTTGCAAAAGAAACGTCGTAAGGTAGTAGTGTAGAAAAAAATAGCATCAATTCCTTACTCTTCTATGATGACAGTGAAAGTGTCACCTACAACATCTTGATCAAAAATCATGGATGCGGTTAATAATAAAAATCAATTCAACAATTTGAAGCATTGTGAAAGCATATAAGAGATTAAGAACTATGTTTCTCTATTGTATAAGTAAAATATAAAACAAAAATACAAAAAAATAGTAAATTGAAACTAGAATGCATATGGGCCAACATTATTTCAATCTACACCATGTCATCCTATAGTTGGAATCTGAGTGTTTTGCAAGATTTTGTTCTCCGTTGTGAATTGAGGGTTTACCCTCTAGGGATTCCTACTTATTCTTGTCCACAGTGTGCTCAGATTGAATATTGTGTAGGAGTGCCTAGACTTCATAACCCTCCGAGAAAAAAAGGTTCCTTCACTTTTGAGTGGCCTAATTATGGATCATAACTAGAGGACTGTCTAGACTTCATGACACTACAAGAAAGAAAGGTTCCCTTACTTTTCACTAGCCTAATTGTGTATCACTGTTTAATAGTTTGGCTATGTTGTTCTCATTGGAATGCAAAAAAATATGATATTGGTACTTCCCTATTTTTTGGGAAGTAAACATGTTTAGTGTAGCCTTTGGTTAAGGAAATAGGTCCATAAATTTAAAAACTTGTTATATGTTGATATGAAACAAATTGGTAATTTTATCATCTTTGAGGAATTCTCAATTTTGTTAATGAAATATATTGAATATTTATTTAATGTTCATAATATTCAAAGAAATTGACAAAACTTCTGATCACAAGCTAAAACTTTAACTAAAGTATACATGCCATGGCCTTTTTTACTATCAACCTTTCTTCTAAAAAAGCATAAAATGGAAATGCGCCAACTTCTTCATCTCTTACTTCAGGATTGGAGACAACGAAAGTTTAGAAGAGTTTAACAAAACTCATCTACCTCCACAAAATTTTTGTTATCACATAGACAAATTAGGAGCATGCTTGAAGTAGCTAGGTTGTTGTTTCAAGTAGTGAAGCCATTAGATGAAATGGAAAAATTGAACCCCAACCATGCCATGGAAGCCACTCTTCCATCCTAGGAAATTCAATAGGCCTATAAAAATATGGCATACAAAATAAAGACCATGCCACATCATTTGTCATCAGACTTATATAATCTAATGTTGGACAAGGCTCTACCATTATGCTTGATTATGGAAGTCCAACTCACAATCAAATTCCTCCCAGTGATCAATCAACCTTGACATCTCTTGTCAGAACAAGAGTGGTTTCATATGAGAAATTAGAGATTGATAAACCCTATTGAATGTGAGCTATAAAATCATTTTTTTTGTAGTTCAATTAGGTTATTTCCCTCCATGGGGAAGAAATATTTTGAGAGAAAAATTCTTTTTTAAAGGGAATAATATTTGGATAACATTATGATTGTAACAATGTTTCCAATCTTTAAAATAAGCGAGTTGTGTTTCTCAAAGAATAGAGTGGGACTTTCCTTTAGTGTTTGTAACTCCATTTGTAACTCAAGGGATGGTTTGATTTTGGTTCAAATGCATCCCAATCATAACAAAAGTATTTAGCATTATATCATAATTATATAAAGTGTTGCTCAATCAACAATTGACCTCTGACATTTATAATTTTTTTATATCATTGGGTACTAACTGAAAAAGAATGAGAAGGTTGCCTGCTAAGAATTTTGACCTGTGTATAGATTGGTGGAAACCTACTCCATAGAAGAACACATGATTAAGTTTTTCATCTGTATATGCATCAAAGACTTGCATCCTAGATCTCTGGAAACCAATAGTCCATACCAATAGATCAAAGTAATTCAAAAGAGATGTGGGTTCACTTCAAAGTGCATCACTTCTGATGGTTTTCCTCTAATGTTTCTACGTAGGGATGGTTGGTTAGTTAGGCCCAAATATTTACATGGTAAACATGACAAACTTTCATATGTTTGAAGCCATAATGCTTATTTGAGGGCACGATTACCCCCTTCCAATTCGTCTTTCTCAGAGAAAAGATCTCTTATTGTTATAGTTGGTGAATGGTACTGCCCCTTTATCTTCATCAAGGAGTGGGGAAAAAACAATGAGGATCCCAAAATTCAACTAATGGAGACACCCTTCTACAAGATGGAGCTAGAGAAATTTTGGGAGGAGAAGTCATACATTGGTATTAATGCAAGATAGAGAACCACCTCCTCCTTGAAGTTAAAATCATACTTCTGATCCTTCTCAGTGTAAAAATCAGAAGCAACTACATCCATGCCAATGAAAACCTGATGATTGAAACAACATGAGTCTTGACCATTTATAACTAATCAACATTGCACCCAATAAAAAGTCAACAATATAAAAGAATGTGAAAGGCAGTGGCATAGGAAAGGGTATCATAGAAGAAAGAAGATGTGATATGTTATGTGATTTAATAGAACATTTAAATTATAAATAAGAATTACTTTATTTAAAAATAAATTTTAGGCTTGGAGAATTGTTTAGATAAAGAAATTGGTTTTTTATATCCTAGGGTTAGTATAGATAGTATATAGAGTATATTCACTTAAGGACACAATTCCTTCAAACTTTGTAAATGATCCATGGTTGCATTATCTTTCAGCCATTGATACTTTGTTTCATTGTCTCCGACCACCCAATGAGTTGTAATGTGAGTTGTAATGTGTTCCAATCTTACGACATATTAATTTCCCTCCTCTCCTTCAAAGTTTTTTTCAAATACTACAATAATGTTATTCTTGTCCTTTTGTTGACTTGCAAATACAATAGGGTTTCTTATTTTTCAATTATTTTTTCCAATAAGAAAACTCCCCAATGAAAGAGGCAGTTCAAATCTAGATTTAATGATGTGGGAATGTTTCCTCTTCCCCTACAACTACATGCAGAATGCATGGCACATGTGAAGAGGAAAATTATGAATGTTAGTCCACCGACATGTAGTATTTGGCTAAAGAACTTCAATGCCTCATTGGAAAGCCCATTATGGGAGCATCCCCAATTGTTGTGTTCCATGAGGGTTCATCCCTTTTAGGGATGATGTCAAATAGTTGTAGAGCATTATTTATCATTCCACAGTTTGCATACGAAGGGTTACCTTTGTGAAAACTAGGGTTGATCATATGGGGTATGAAGTGGCAATATGAGTACCATGTACAAGTAAAGCCAATATGCCATTTGTATAACATGCTGACATGGAAAAAGATAAAAAATTACCTTGAGTAAACTTTGAAAGGCTATAACATTGTGATAAAAGTTCAAAATTTAGCAAGAATATTGTTGCTGGAAAGCTTTCAGTGAAAAAAAAATTATATATGAGCTCAAAAGTAACCCTAGAATAGTATTCATAGAAGAAAAAGAAAAATTTGAATATTCCACCTCCTTGATAGCACTTAGGGGGTTAGGTATGTTAACCCTATTTGTTTCCTTTTTTTTGTATCTAGAAGAATTACCAATTGGTTCAGGATCATGTTCACATGGCATGGGGTCAATTCCAACCATTACCACTAAACCTCTGGGTGAACCCATGCATGCCCCAACATGCAACACATAAGGTTAGTGAGGAGGAATTTTGAACCACATACTTCACAAAGACTTCATATTATGACAATCACCAATCAAATTGCCTAGCGTCATAATTAACTATTTTGATACTGTCATTTTAATGCATTAGTTTTATGTATAATTTATAACATTAATTACAGTCATGCAGATATGGATAAGCCTTGTTTCTAATAAAATATATAGTCTATTTGATACAGTAATAGTAAATATGTAATATTGATATATGATTTCTATTATGTTTTATGGGTAAACTTATTTCTAAGAAAAAATATGCTCTACTTATATGTAATATTGATATATAACTTTGTGTTATGTTGTATGAATGTGTTTTCCATGAAAATTTGAAATTTTATTTTATAATTCATTCAAATTCTAAATTTCTTTAAAATGTCTAGTTAAAACTAAATGAACTCTCTTTATATATTAAAAAACAATATAAAAAATAGTATTAAATTATATTTTAAATTTTCTTTTTAATCACTAAACACACACATACACATAATTCATGAGGTGTAAACTGATTTGTTTATGTGGGGTTTAGTCTTCACCAAGTCATTAGTTCAAATCTCATAGAGATGGTTTGAGGATGGGAGCCACCTTTATGGGAATTAAACTATCCCAAGGGGCATCCAAGCTCAACCAAACAAATATTATAAGATTAAAATTTAAAAGTTCTATTTTAATCATTAAAAAAACATACATGTATATTATAAAATATATATATTAAAAATTCTATTTTAATTAATTAAAAAAAATTAATGTAAATATACTTGATTATACCAAAAAGAAATATTATAAGATTAAAATTTGAAAATTATATTTTAATCATTAACACACACATAAATTCCATTTTAATTATTAAAAAAAATTAATATAGATATACTTGATTATACCAAAAAAAAAATTATAAGATTAAAATTTAAAAGTTTTATTTTAATCATTAAAAAGACAACGATGTATATTATAAAATATATATTAAAATTTCATTTTAATTATTTAAAAAAAAATAATATAGATATATTTGATTATACGATAAATCATTGATTTATAAATATTATTATTTTCTATGTTTTTATTGTTAAAAATAATAAACCATTTTCGATTTTGAAATTCACGTGACTTTCTAAATTTCAATATAATAAGATCAAATGCTCTTCATCTGAAACATACAGAGGAAGGTTCGACTTCTATAGAATGTTTTTTCGAGAGAGGGGAATTTGTGAAAGTTTGGCTTCATGGAACTCCATTTTGACGGATAATCTATAGTGCAACAACACTCCACAGTCCATGATTCTTGATGGATTTGCAGAACATGATCGTCTGAGACAAAATATTTCTTGTCTAGAGTCCCACAAAATAGAGTCTCTTCCAGGACGCAAATGTCAAAGCAAACTTAAAGAAAACTTATAAGTTTCCACCATACAGTGATATGGGATTTAGCAGTGAGTTTCGTTGGGTGAAACTTACGAGATGAGGGTTCAAATTTCATTGAGTATATATATGACCTGTTGTGTCTTGGCTAGAAGAGTAGGCGACCCCATAGTGGACGTTTCGGCTCCTGTTGAGGCATAAGTTTCCTGCTATTGTGTGGCTTGCAGGTTGTTGCACGTAGCCTAGGTTTATAGTGGCAGCCAGTTAAATTTGACCCTGGGTCTGTTCAGGGTAACTTGTTGAGGCATAAGTTTCCTACTATTGTGCGGCTTGCAGGTTGTTGCACGTAGCCTAGATTTATAGTGGCAGCCAGTTAGATTTGACCCTGAGTCTGTTGAGGGTAACTCTCACTAGTTACCGATTATCCTAGATTAAAAAAAACACATAAATTTCGAGCAATGTATTTTATTCATTTCTATCACATTTGAACGTGAGAAAAGGGTTATTTCTATCACATTTGAACGTGAGAAAAGGGTTTACTGACAGATGGATCCATTTTCTGTTAATTTCTAGATCCGTTGAGTTGCTGCGAGGTGAATGGTGAGCCGTCAAAGATCAAGGCACAAGATCAAACCCACATGCATCAATTTTGATGTATAACACCTTAATGTTGAACCATGTAATATCTGGTTGTTGCTGCAACTGCATCTTCATCCAACTTGCAGATTTAGAATAAATTTCTTTGAACATTTTTGGACATTTTTGGTGTCATGACGGACACATGATAACTTTAAAGTAAATATCAGTTCAATAACGTGGATAAATCAACCGTTTTTGTTTTCCCATGAATGACTCTGAGAACCGAGATCATACATCTGTTTCCATTTCAAGATCTCTACATAAAGAGGAAAAAGAAAATTTGAAGTTGAATAAAAATATAGGAATTATGACAGATTTTCTTGACATCACGCTTCATCATCTGTGGTTCAGAAGAAAGCACGGTTAGTGTTCTTAATGGAAGATAAAAGTTGTTAAAGAAAGTTTTTAAACGACCCCATGGTAGTGACTATTATTAGTCCTTGCCATCTGGCAATGGGCAGGGACTATAGTAATCGAATAGCCTTGCTTTAGCATTAGTTTCCAGTTTTAGTCCGCTGTTATTCGGTGATTATTACAAAGTTCTCAAACGTGTTGTGCCGGGATGTGCCGAGATAACCAAAGTCTTATTTGGAGCTGAAGCTTTGCCATCTTATTTGGCCTCTTCCCGAGGCGGAAGAGGCTGGAGCATAGCCTAAATTGCTTTTTAGGTCCTGTTCATTATCACTGACCGTCAACGGTCTCATGTTAATGTTAACATTAATTTGTATTATCGGCACAATTGTTTGCAGGGTAGGCTAAGGTTTGCAGGTTAGGCTATTTGAGCATGTTAACGGGTGTTGTGCAGCAGGTGCTGCAGGTGTCCATGCATGGCGGGAGGTGTCATGAACCACCGCCTATGTTCTTGCCTACTCTGCCTCTGTACCCACCTTTGTCTCTGTGGGATCAACGGGCTATGGTTTTCTCATCTTTGGTGGAGCTTACCTCATCTTACCTTTCTGAGGATAGCTTAGTCGAGGCCGGGTATCAGAGCGCAAAAGGGAGTGAGCGGTCCTGGCCTGAGCAGAGCCTGTGGGTTATCGGAATAGTGAGAAGCGCTCAGTGACTAGAGAACAGTTTGACCGAAAATATTGGCCAGAATTCTGTCCTTTATGCCCAGCAGAACAAGTCACTGATGTAGACCGGTCAATTGCAGCAATTCTGGTTCGGATCGAGCGCTTATTAGCAGCCATCCCTCAAATTGGTCTAGGCGGAAGTAGCTGGGGCACACCCGCCTTATTCTGCTTCATCTATAAGGACCAGTCTCTTGATGAGGCCACGAACTTGGACAGCCACATTTGGACTCCTCGTATCCTCAGTTGCTGTCTGACTAATGATTCCTCTGCGGCAACATCTTCATCATCAGGACTACTTTCAGGTGACGGTGGAACAGATCCTGTACATGTACAACAACCACCGCCTGCAGAAATGAAATCTTCTTAGTGAAGCACATTGATGGGTGTTATTTTTTTCAGAAACTACAATCACATCACGGCTGCATAGCCCTCATCGATTCTGCCATAGGAGAAACCATCACCTTCCCTCCATGGCCGAGAGACTCGCATCCTAATTTCTTCTTCTTCTTCTAACTTAGGGTCGCAAAATAGCCAAAATTGCATCTCCACTCTGCACAACCTCATCATGGTATCGCATCCCGCCGACGCCCCTTCTGTGAAAATCGAACTAGTGCTGCTTGTGGGTCTCTGTATTATTTCAGCAGTATTGGCAGCGGCATTTCACAAGAGCTTTGTGGTAGATTTATTAGGTGGCATTACATTACATTGCAGGGTCTTCCTGCTCGGGTTTCAGGTTTCAATATGCCTGATCACAGATGTTAGCCTGATTACAGATGTTACACTAGTTTCAATCTTCTCGCTCGGGTTTCAGGTTTCAATCTGCCTGATCACAGCTGTTAACCTGATGCAACCTTAGGTGGCCTGCTGTAGAGCTTGCATGTGTTATGCTATGGAGAGAGGTGTTAGGCACATGGCCGTCATGTAGGGCCCACAAGGTGGATAAAAGTTTCGACTTTCATTTTTATTTTTATTGAAATCGATTGATTTTCTTATTTTTATTTAAATTTGAAATTTCATGTTGCATTGTCGTTTCTCAGTTGAGAGCTTACCAGGGTTCTGCCCCATTGATTCACTCTTCGCCTCTGTCAACGGATACGACTTAACGACCCTCTTCCGTCGCCCTTACTTGGGAAGTGAAGGAATCTGTGGATTGTTCTTTGCAGGTTCATTCATTGGAAATCCAAACTGGTTGAAAAATTCAACTGTTCTCACAATGGTATGCAATGTGCATTTTATTTCCACTCATATACTTTTCCAAATATGGATTTTTTATCGGAATTTAGTTGGCTTATTTCAGCCTAATAGAATATTGTCTTTCAGGTATGTTGGGAGGCTTTTAAGAATAAAATTTGCTGATTTGCAAATACAATTGTGAAGAATTTCATTCAAACAGGGCTATTGTGGTTAAACCCATAAAATTTTGAGTGAAGGCAAGTGTTCTTTGGTTGGTGAGTTGAGCTCTGTTAGATTCACAATAGAGATTGTAGAGTAAGTAAATGGTTAAAATATAGTTGATATTAAAAGTCTCGCCTAGACATGAGTCATGTTGCTTTGATTGATCACGTGAATTTTGACGGATTTACAGGACAGTTTAAAATAAACCAATGTTCCTACAATACTAATGATATTGGTGCGATTCAATCTTTTTTCTGTTGTGTTCATCTGTCATATCTGTGCTAGTATATGAACAAAATCAAGTTTTAAATTTTACAAGTTTAAATCAAAATAATGTAGATATGCTGTTTGATTTGAGTAAAGCTTATACAGATGTAATGAAGTACTGGTTTTCTTTGTTTAGAATAGCTTGGCACAAGGAAACATTTGGTGTAAAATTATGGGTGCACAGCTGTGCATGCGGTCATGTTTCCCTTATTATGTTCCAGGCCCCTGTTATGCATGGTTTGATTTTGTGAGGGCGTTGGGCCGTGAATGACACACTTGGTTAGAAATTGCTGATTTACGCGTCTGAATTTGTTTGGTTCTAAAAATGTTTTTAATGTTATAATTTAAGTTTTGTATTGCCAAGCAGTTGTGTCTTAGGATACACTTGGCTATTACTGATTTGGTTTGGTTTGAAAATGTAATTTAAGGTTTGCTTTTATAGGCATTTGTGTTTAATAAGTTGCAGTTGGGATTTTTGTGATATAGGTTTTGAGAAAGCTCGTTGATGATGCCACCAAGTTTTTAAATGATAAGGTCAACAAGGTTGTGATAACTGTTCCTGCATATTTCAACGATTCTCAGAGAACAGCCACAAAGGATGCAGGCCGGATTGCTGGGTTGGAAGTCCTGAGAATTATCAATGAACCCATTGCTGCTTCATTGGCCTATGGGTTCGAGAAGAAGAATAATGAAACAATACTTGTGTTTGATCTTGGTGGTGGGACATTTGATGTCTCAGGTAGGAACAGGTTTACTCAAAGCGTGTTAGCTTTCTATAGTTCTGTCTAAGTTTTATTGTTCAAATTGGGGTGTAGAAATTATGAACTTCTCATTATTGTTTGGGCATGTTGCGAGTATTTCTCCATTGTATTTGGTATAGCAATTTTGCAATCTGTATCTCTGTCCTGGAAATGTTAGTTGTTTTGTTGTCTTGATACCTTGTTTGCTGTTGTTGTCCAATCATAAAAGAAAATCCTTCAATTGTGTTTTGTTTGTAGGATCTTGTTTTGCAAGTTTTAGTGCCCTTTGCATCATTTGTTATGTGTCATTTGTTTCCTGCAAATTTCATGAGTTTCCTTGTTATGTTTTTCTGTAATTTTATTTGCACACACTGTCAAGACTCTTTAAGTGTCTTGACTTTAGGGCAATTCTGAGAACCTTTTTGGGCATATAAGTATCATGCTTTCAGGGCAAACAACAAATCTTTTCCATTTTTTTCTCACAATTTTATATGCATCCAACTTTGTAGTCTCTTTAAGAATCTGGACTCTTTGGCACTTCTGAGAATCATTATTTTGGCAGTATCAATTTTTCAGGGCAAACTGCAAGTCTTTTCCATTTTTACTCTTCAATTTTATTTGCCTCTGTCAACGGATACGACTTAACGACCCTCTTCCGTCGCCCTTACTTGGGAAGTGAAGGAATCTGTGGATTGTTCTTTGCAGGTTCATTCATTGGAAATCCAAACTGGTTGAAAAATTCAACTATTCTCACAATGGTGTGCAATGTGCATTTTATTTCCACTCATATACTTTTCCAAATATGGATTTTTTATTGGAATTTAGTTGGCTTATTTCAGCCTAATAGAATATTGTCTTTCAGGTATGTTGGGAGGCTTTTTGTCAAGGCTCTGGGCAAGCCAATAGAAATTATTACAAAGCTGAATGCGATGGCTGGTTTTCCACCAGATGAGGAAATTGATCTTTACGAGGTTAGTTGAATAAAAGCTTTTGGATACTGTGACACTAATTAGTGACGATGTCATGTGGTGCTGGCAAATTAATTATAAGCATTCTTATTCCAAGGTATCTGTGGATCCTTGTTGCACCTAGTTTGTTGGTTGTCTATGATCCATTGGTTAATTTTTTATGCATTGGGTGTTGTAATATGTAGGAAATCAAATTTGAACCAAATGTCATGTGTGAACCCATTGAAAAGAGAAGTACTTTTCTATCTAGCCAGGTTAGTTTAGTTTTATACCATTGTTGTCAACACTTGTTTTATCATTATTGTATCTCTATTTATTTTAGAAAGGGTCAGTGAGGGGATTTATTATTCGAAATTCATGCAATGCAGTTTGTTACTAAGTATGGTTCCCTCACTATATTATTTCCTATATTTGTGGTGATGTCAATCATGCAGCTTGAAGATGGGGACATCATTTGTTTTCAGAGATCTCATTTGTTTCCTGCAAATTTCATGAGTTTCCTTGTTATGTTTTTCTGTAATTTTATTTTCACACACTGTCAAGACTCTTTAAGTGTCTTGACTTTAGGGCAATTCTGAGAACCTTTTTTTGGGCATATAAGTATCATGCTTTCAGGGCAAACAGCAAATCTTTTCCATTTTTTTCTCCCAATTTTATATGCATCCAACTTTGTACCTGAACAATAACATACACAAAACACTCACAATTACACTTGCTTGAAAAGAATGAATCAATAGTATTTGATAGTCTTTCATCGTCTAAAACAAGCTACACCTGAAAGCTAATTTTCCCATCTTCCTTTTAGTAAGCCAAACTGAAGAAGGAAAGCTCGGTTTTGGAAGTATTTGAAAATTTTACATGGAGTCTATATCAGTTATTAAGGTTGATTCCACTGCTTCGATATGTATTTAATAACTTGCCATGGAATTTAAACTAATCTACTGCGAAGTAGTAGATCATTTGCCCCCATATTTTGGCGTGTTGCTTTGGTTTCTTTCATACTTTTTTGATAGAAATGTCATTACTTAAGGCTATGTCCTTACATACAAACATTTGTTCACAAAAGTGCCTTCTTATTTCTCATAGAAATTCCTCACCATGTTGCCAGTATTGAAAAACCACTTTCAACTCTTCGGTTTTTTGTTACAAATGTAGTTAGCAACCAATAATTACCAACCTTCTTGCTAATCAACATAGGCTTTTCAAGTTTCAATTACTGCCATGCATACCAGATCTTAATGGGAATGACCTTGTAAGAAGCAAATACTAGTCAAATCCATACAAAAATGGGCATTAACAAAATTTATCCACAGTACAATCAGACTAAAACAATGATGTCTGCTATCACAACACTCTTAGTTTATATACCGACGAATTAGAGGATAAGTGGTTACATTCTTTCTGGAATCTACTTTTCTATCTTACTATTTGCAGACATTGTTTTACTATCTCACTCAATTGCAGGTCTTCAGAAAAACCTGATGTTATCAATTCATTTTGTGATGAGCATGGCCTACAGGGTAATCTTGGAAAGACAAATATTATGGCTTTCAACATGTCCAAGAAAGAAGCATCCATTATAAATCTGACATATAGAGGATAGCTGATGAAGGTGGTATCATCTTATACTTGCTTGGATTGGGTATCTTCTGGACCATCTTCAGCTTGATTCTTGCAGTAGAAGTAATATTTAACAAAGGTTATGCAACAATGACACCCGTTAAGAAACAATATTTCCAGCTTCAGTAGAAAAAATTTCACCATCTTTGCACCACCGTTTGGCTTAAATGGGCAGTATCAATGTTTCTTCTAATATTCTGTTTAACACTCTTGGTTTATATACCAACGAATTAGAGGATAAGTGGCTACATTCTTTCTGGAATCTACTTTTCTATCTTACTATTTGTAGACATTGTTTTACTATCTCACTCAATTGCAGGTCTTCAGAAAAACTTGATGTTATCAATTCATTTTGTGATGGGCATGGCCTACAGGGTAATCTTGGAAAGACAAAGATTATGGCATTCAACATGTCCAAGAAAGAAGCATCCACTATAAATCTGACATATAGAGGACAACTCTTTGCACCATCGTTTGGCTTAAATGGGCAGTATCAATGTTTCTTCTAATCTTTTGTTTAACAAGCCAATGTGGTAGCACATGTTAGTGCTCTTACTGAAGCTTATGTGAAGCACATATCAATCTGTCTCTTCAGTGCTAAGTTGTAACATTAAAAGCATTTCTTCACCTTCCCCTTCATTCAGCTCGAGAGAATTATCATTTTTCCATCATCTTTAGTTGTTGTTATCAGGTAATGTGTCTAGTTACTTTTGCCTAATAACCATTTCAAGTGAGATGCTTTAATGATCTAATATTTTTCCCAAATAACTATTTGACCAGCTGTCGGGCCAGGACGGTGCAAAATCAATAATGGGGGTTGCTGGCATAGTACCCAGGATGGACAGATGTTCTCTGCTTGTCTGGTAGAGCTCTTATCCTACTCAACTGGAAGTTAACCATATAGACTTCAATGGAAAATAATATTTACTCTTTTCACTACTACAGGACACACAGACAAGTGGATCCAAGTGTCCTCCTGGATTTAGGGGAGATGGTGTTGATAAGTGTGAAGGTATGTTGAGGCAGATACCTACTAATTCTCTTTCTGTTTTAATAACTTGCTGCTCAGATATAAATGAATGCAAAGAAAAGGTAGCTTGCCAGTGCTCAGAGTGCAGTTGCAAAAATACATGGGGCAGCTATGATTGTAGCTGCAAAGGTGACCTTCTGTATATTAGAGACCATGATACCTGCATAAGTAAGTAGTTCAGTCATCTGAGAAATAAAGTATAGCTTTCCAGTTAACCAGGGCAAGCAAATGACCCAATCATTGTTACCATATTACTCCTTGAACCAATTAATGCATTAGCCTGTATGTCATCACGTGTTGTAAGCTTATTTCACCAGCTTAGCTTGGACTATTATGGTACTAAGGGCATAATTAGAGTCTAATACATGGAGGCACAATAAGATAAAATATAGCTAGTATTACGTAGTGTGCTATATAAGAAAGGGCTTTAATTACACCATTACAGACTCAGAGATGGCTTTCATTTCACGCATTAAACATCCTTACATTGTAGGATATAAGGAGGCATGGTGTCTTTTAAATTGGTTCATTTTGAAACATTGAGGCAGTTTCTTATGCTTTTGCTCTACCATGGTCTGTGCTTGTGTTTTTCCCAGTTGGGTTGTGCATTATTGTAATTTATTATATGCTTCCCCCAATTATTCCTATGTTCTATCTAAATCAATATTTAAAGGAATGAAATGAACAAACGTTGTAAATTGCCCCATAAGGCATGATAACCTGTTGTCTGAACATGTCTTATATACACTGATTACTTGTCCTGTCTAGGCAATTGTTTATTAGAATGGCTTGGACCCGCCAGAAAGTGAGTGTAATATAATCTATTGCCCACAGCCCTTTCAGTTGTTTAATCAAGGGAGTCTGTTGATTAAGTTGTACCCACCCGAGCCATTGATTATTCAGTCGACTCTGTTGATTCGGTTGATGCAGATAAGTAGCAAACACAGCATTTGGTTCAAACTTATGGTGGTGAGACAACCGGGTCTACGACGGATGCTTCAAATATGCATTTGGATCTGCCATGGTGGTGAAACTCTCATTTTTTATGCTTTTATCGTCTCTGCTAAGATGCCAATGATTACAAAACTAGAATATCAAGCTGACAAAGGAGAGGCATTGCAGACTGCCCTAATTGGAAATAACAGCGCTCCAGTTTTGTTTGGCCATGTAAACTCTTCTTTTAGTTCACTAATGTGTTTCATTACTCTGAGCACTAGATTTTCAAGCTTTAAACTTGCATCTCAGTATATCCACTGTCCACTAGAAGCTGACTTAATGCATATGCTGGGATGTTAATCTGACCAAGAATATTCACTGCACAGGGTTCTATCCTTGATAGCTACAGGTCTTCATACTTTCAGGAAGACAATTCCTTTAGACTGCTCTGCTACTGAAGTTTCCTATGACTGTATTAAATCTTAGATGCTTTTGCTTATTGAATCTCCATGTAATTCATATTTTTCTAATGTCTCACAGAAACGAAATGAACGACCGTACTGACTTCTACGATCTTCTGGCAGGTTGTTGTTCTTGCACTTTGTGGGTATCTTATGCCAGATTGTTATTCTTGCACTTTGTGGGTAGGTGGGGAGTGAAGGCCTCTACAACTGCTGTTTAAATTTTTGCACACGGTTCAGGTTGTTGTTCTTGCACTTTGTGGGTATCGTATGCCAGATTGTTGTTCTTGCACTTTGTGGGTAAGTGGGGAGTGAAGGCCTCTACAACTGATGTTTAAATTTTTGCACACGGTTCTCAATTTGTAATGGCCACAACATTCAGGTACTCATGCTTTTATATATAGATATACCATCTTTTGGCATATTTTTCGCTTGCACTTCGTTCTCTAACCTTTCCACTTTGTGTCAGCAATTATACAAGAAAATCATGACCCAACATTGCGTTTAGGCTTATGTTTCTGAGTCTAAAAGATACCCATGAGCAGCCCATAGCTTCTTCGGTAAAAGCAGGTTGTTATGGGAACAGGTTTAATATCTACCCGTGGGCAGTAGGTAAAATAGCAGATGGTGAAACTTTGGTAACTCGTGAACAGGTTTATTCGATAACTGAGTCCATTTGGGAAGTAAATAGGCTTGACCTTCTGTATACAAGCCAATGTGATAGCACATGTTAGTGCTCTTACTGACGCTTATGTGAAGCACATATCAATCTGTCTCTTAGCTTGCCACTGCTCAGAGAGCAGTTGCAAAAATACATGGGGCTGCTATGATTGTAGCTGCAAAGGTGACCTTCTGTATATTAGAAACCATGCTACCTGCATAAGTAAGTAGTCCAGTCATCTGCATTAGAGTCTTATACATGGAGGCACAATAAAATAGAATATATCTAGTATTACGTAGTGTGCTTTATAAGAAAGGGCTTTAGTTACACCTGTTGGCTTAACATGTCTTTCATACACTCATTACTTGTCCTCTTTAGCCAATTGTTTATTAGAATAGCTTGGACCCAATCTACCACCAAGATTTCATTTGAGATCTGCCCCTGATGTCAGATACATCACCTAATTTCGCATTTACTTCTGCCGTCACATACATCATTTCATATGCCATTTGCCCCCATGTCAGATCGATCACTTAATTGCACCGATTGCTCACTTAACGTAAGCTTTTTGTTTTATGCCGATCATTAAATACTGGCCTGCTCCAATAAATGCTCCTCATATTGGATTATATCCCCTCCAATATGATCTTCAAGTATTCCAGCTCCATTCCAAATCAATCTGTATATGTACTTACTTCTGCACATGTCAGGAATCTACCCCGCATTCAACTCTCGCGATCTAGCACGCCTTTCCTTATTTGGTTGTACAGTAAAATATTATCAAAAACCCAGTTCCATTCACACTTAAAACCAGCTTGCAAACACGTTGAACTCTTTTATAAATTGGCAAAAGCAATGCCTAATTTCTCGCTTACAAAACAAAACCACCTTCTGCACCTAGATATTGACATACATCTCCCCGCTTCACATAACATGGAATCCATTAGCATAAGCCAACTTACTCAACTCGTGGCATTGTTTCTCTTAGCACTTGTTCTCATGGCTCTTCTGATTATTGACATCGTAAAAGTCGAAACACAAAGAAAAAAGAAACCAAGAAAACAATAACATCTCGAACGAAGAGCATATGAATCTACAACAAGTACTTGGCATGATTATAGAGTATATTTGAGTTACAGCTCACATATTTGTGGAGAGATAGTCAAAATTCTGAATCTCAAACCTATTTTTGCATTATTTTACGCGTTATCTTAATTCCCCGCTTCCTTCTCTGTTACAGGCCTACGACAGATGCTTCAAATATGCATTTGGATCTACCATGGTGGTGAAACTCGCATTTTTTATGCTTCTATCGTCTCTGCTGGGATGCCGGTCTAATGTCCTAATTGTTAGCATTCGTGCTTGTCTTGTATTCTTCACATGTTACACTCTGTCATAAGAAATGCTTATTTTCAAGGTTAAATGTAAGCTTCAAGGCAGTTTTCATGTTACTGGTGTCTTGAATTGATAATATGCTAGCATTAAGCATCGATTACGCTTTATGTAAACACAAATTCTTTGCCCCAATATAGTCATCAGTTCTCTGGTGTACCATTTATGCCTACCTACCTGAAGCATGGACTACAGGGGTACTTCTTAAACTTTCCATGGTCTCATGCATTCCTTTCATCAGTGTGATCATGCAATAATGGGCATTTGGAGAAGTTGCAAGGTAGCTATTACTCCATTTTGGCTTTCATGCAATATTAAACAAATGTCCACTTTCTGTGAAATACTCATTTGGCCGGGGGCTCCCGAACACATCATAAGCCAAACCCGTGCTTATCTAGAGGGGCCGAAGGCGGGAATACAGAAACAATTGAGCTTGAGGAGACAGAAGCCTTGGAAGTATGCCAACACACCTTGGCTTAGTTAGTCTCATCAAATCATCAAACCATAGAACCATCTTAGGATTAGTCCCTGCTTACCAGACTTCATGAGAACCTGAACCTTGAGCTTGAAGATTACATTAGCTTTGGAAGTATGCCCACACAACCATCTTAGGATTAGTCCCTGCTTACCAGACTTCATGGGAACCTGAACCTTGAGCTTGAAGATTACATTAGCACATTAATAGTCACAGCGCCAAATTCATACTTGTGCAGTCTATCCTTTTAGTCTATGGTTTATACTTTACTGTATATATGTATGGCAACCCAGAAACATCATGCATCCGAGAATCTGAACAGAGTACATTGTTCAGTCTGCCCATCAAACAAACAAACTCACGAAGAGCTTGAGCTTGAGGAGACATAAGCCTTGGAAGTATGCCAACACACCTTGGCTTAGTTAGTCTCATCAAATTATCAAACCATAGAACCATCTTAGGATTAGTCCCTGCTTACTAGACTTCATGAGAAACTGAACCTTGAGCTTGAAGATTACATTAGTTTTGGAAGTATGCCCACACAACCATCTTAGGATTAGTCCCTGCTTACTAGACTTCATGGGAACCTGAACCTTGAGCTTGAAGATTACATTAGCACATTAATAGTCACAGCGCCAACAGCACCAGACGTTTAAGGCATGTGATGCAACTTCTCTTCGTTGTGCTGCATTTGGAAAAGACCTAAAGTTCAACTTGATGCAGGGACTTGCTTCCTCGCAGCTTCCCTTGTTTCTATTTTAATCTGACTAGTAGTTGGAAATCTCATTTATGTGGTTTAAAGGAATGAAACAGTCTAGTTCTTGTGACAATGGAAGTTAAAGTTGCTTCAGAAAAAAAAAATGAATATGATTAAATACCAAAGAAAATTTTAAATTCGTGAGTTTTTCAAGAGAAGTATTTATGTACCTTGATGTTTCGATTTCGAAAACAAAATTGTACTGTTAATGGAGTTCATGAATACTTATAGGCAAACCCAGTGAACTTCATAATTTGTTGAAAATATGAATCGCAAATTTGAAAGAGTAAATTTATCAAAGATAAATGTGAAGCTTAAATAAATTATAAATATCACTAAATTATGCTCTCAGGTTACCCGAAACGCGGAAAACACGTTGCAAGTGCATTATTTTTGGAAATACGTTGAGTAAATCCTAAGCACAAATAAATTTGAACCTTTGTTTAGTATTCTACCCATCATTTGCTTGTCCCCATAGAAGCCAATTGTGAGCAAGGATTGATGATTCAAGGAGTTAAAATTGATTATGATATAAGGGCATCGGTTTTCTATAGAATTAGGTACAATTCGATCACAGAGACAAAGAATCTGCTCTTCTGGAAGATGAACCTTCTTTACAAAACTCAAATCATTCTTGTCAGATATGATTTTCATAACTTGAAAGAGACATTCCTTTGAATCCTTGCTTGAGGCTTGATCAATAGAAGTTTGGTACAATAACTCAGGTTGAAGGCCTTTAGATTTCATAAATGGGCTTGGGGATTGGTTATATTGGTAATTGTTTGTGCTAGTGAACACAACGTCTCATGTGGAACCAATTCTGCAGGACTTTCAAATACCGAACTCATCAATGTGCTTGGGTTTTTGTTATTGATCATAACTGTATGAAGATGGTTCATTCGTAAAGAGACATGTGGGTGGTCAGTCCCAAATTATTGTGAGAGGTTGAACTCAAGATTCTCCATCGCATATGATGATCAACGATACAAAATCTTCTAATCGTCTAACACATAGGATCGATAGCCCACAATAACACATGGTGAAAAATAAGAGAGTTCTTCTAAGAGGGAATGCCTTACGATGTAATTAAGATTCATTTAATCATAAAATTAAAATAATGATACACTTATATTTCAAAACTTTATATCTAAATGTAATTAATAAGTATATAAAATTTTAATATTTACAAAAAAATAATCTAACTTATATGCCTATCTATATATTTATATTTAAACTATTTCTTTTTTTAAATTATATATCTATGTTTCTATATTATCAATGCTATGCATGTCACATTAAAAAATAAAATTATAAAAAATTATAAAACTTATTATAGAAAAATACTTTAATTTATTTTCCCCAAGAAAATCACCTGTAATTTCATTCATTTTGAAAGAAAGGAAAAAATTACATTTTGCATATGTTGAAAGCATTAAAGTAGATACACTTCACGACATGTGTGCTAAAGAGAAAAACACTGTAAAAAAATTACAAAAGTAAACAGTCTAGGTTAAGTGTGATAATAATCATTTAACTTATATGTTTTGCCTTTCTTTTTTTGTGCTTTTTTTCATCCCTTTGACTTTGATTCAACAAGAACCATTGCTAGTTCTTCTCTTGTTTCCATTGGTGGGGATTCTTTTTCTAAGTCTGAACTGTCATAAGCATGTGCTCTTTTTGTTCCCCCTATTCCATTTTCTGTGTGTGCCTCATTTTTTTGTGGTTTTGATGCCTGGGTCTCTTATGCTTCTATGCCATTCTGCAAGAGAAATATTTTCATTATGGCCCTATTGATTCTACTCATGGGAAAATATCATATTCTAGGCATGTGCATCCACTTCTTTCTGGTTTGGAAGGTCCCTTATGGTTTCCTCTTCGTCTTCTTCTTATCTAAGGTGGGTATCAGAGGTCAACCATCCTTTTGATTTGTGTGCCTGCCCCTTTTCTTTTTTTGATCTTTTTTGTCTATGGGCATGTGCTCGTTTGGAAACATGTTCAACATCTCAATGTTGTATTATGATAGTCTAATACTTGGGTCCACTGGACATTTTTATGTTTCAAATGAATGTGATCAGGTAGACCTTTACGGAGATATATTTCTACATAGATTCTAGCAAAGGAAAATAGGCCTTTATATGTTCTTTTGAGATCCATATTTTTGAGTTTTCCCAAGGTATTTTGATTTCCTCTAGAACCTTATGGTGCAAGAAAGTGAGGGGGAGATTTAGTAGCCACGCCCAAACCGACATTAACGATACTACCATTTGTGTGGCATCAAATCCCAGAAACCATGTGGTGATGAAAAGACTAGCTCTTCCCCAAAACCAAGGCCTATCATTTAATACTTTCTCTAGGGCTTCTTGTGTATCGAATTGGACTGTAAAAATACCTTTGGAATATAAATAAATGTCACAGTTGGGGCTCTAGGAAGAAAAGACCCATTGGTGTAAAGCATTAGATTTAGGCCAGAAGCCATTGAACATACAAATCATAGCCTTTGATTGGAGAGTAGAAAAAGGATAGTTTACTTATAGGAGAGTAACCTCCATTGCAGACACTTGTTTCATTTATTTTACAGTGTAGGGTCCTGGGATGTATTGGGGTTGATTTTCTAGATTGGAAGCCTTCCCTTGCACTGTGTACTTGTAAGAGGAAAATCCATTGGATTTTTTTCGGTCTGAGAGCTCCTACTTACAACCTCAAGTTCAAAATAATGGTAGAGTTCCTTGAAATGTGATATTCTTTCATCTGGGAACAGTCCTGAAGAATATTCCTTTCAAAATGTAGGCATTATGTGTTTCTAGGTATGCCCAACCTGTTCTCAATTCATTGCTTTAGGATTTTTACCATGTTTGAGGTCCCAATCCAAAATATGGAGGACACCCCATTGATGTTTTTGATGAAAACCTAGAAATTTTTTAGCTCTGACTCTTCCTTTCTCCCTGTTAAAGTTGGTATTTTCAGCCCTCCGTCAAACATCAAAATATCTTTTGTTGCATTTCATTTTAGGGGTCCCATTCATGTTCACTCATTTGCATCCCATTAGGAGCATCGATATTTTGACGGAAGGGTCTTTTCACTCATACCCCTCATGTCATGTACCTACTGGTCCATGTCTACTCATCAAAGTCAATTTTAAAGTCATGTACAGTCTTGTTTGGTCTCGTGGTAAGCAAAGAGTTGTTTTAGTCATTAGGTCTAGAGCTTCATCTTCAAAGTGTTTAATAATGTCCACAGGTACATGAGGGAGGCTCAAAATAAGTGTTCATCGCAAATTTCATCATCGCAATCTTGGATCATGACTTTTCTTCAAAACTCTGTTTTGAAGAAAAATTGTCAAATTTCGTCTTTTGTAATAAATACCATGTGATTTTCAAAGTTGTTTCAGTTGTAAAGTTCTTCAGGCGCAACCCTGGTCGCCTTTTCCAAACACCATGCCATCCATCCCTGCAGAACAGATAAAGAGATTCATCATCAGCTCAAAAATCAAAAGGAAACAAGCAAAACAAAGTTCTCTTGTAAAAGTGTTAAAGTCTTCAAATAGTGGGTTTTTTAAATAAAAAATCGAAGTCCATGCCATGAAAGATATTTTCATTTATTTCACGATTCATTGGCATAGCAAAGGTCAGCTAGGAGCCAAGAGAAATCATGGAGAAATCAGTTGGAGGGCGAAACTGTGTTTTGAAGGTTGAACTGTTGACGAAATTACAGTCGCAGCGCATTGGGAGGTTGTTGCGGCGCATATCAAGTGCGCGACGCATAGAGCCGTTCTACACAGTGTAAATTTTCAACGTGCACAGTGCATATAATGTGAGCGGCACACTGGGTTGTGTGTACGGCGCACAGGGCCGACACATAAAAAACTTTGCCACTGTTCCATAAATTCAAAATAACTCAATCTCTTTTGCTCTGTGTAAGTCAAATCATCTTGCAAATGCCATTGAATAGTGTTTGGTGTGGTTTCGAAGGTTGGTTTGGAGAATTTGAATGTCAAACCTTAAATTCTAATCTCTTATTAAAGATTTCTCCTTAAAGGTTTTGTGTTGAATTTTTTAAACATTTTTGTGCCACATATCCCATCCTCTATTATCTCATTATCTCATTATATCCTCAATACATCATTCTCTTACATACCAAGGTCATTCACTCCTAAGTCCTATTTTCCCTATCCCTAAACCCTATCATTCCCTATTACTCTTCCTCTCTCATATCACTTATAAAATCCCAAATTCCCAAACACAGTCAAGGGATTGTCCTCACACTTTAAATTCACTTGAAAAACCCACATTATTCTCACTGCCTTTTTTCCCATAATCCCTTATTGACTTTGACACCTTTGGCAAAAGCACCAAACTCTTCATATTCACCTCAGGCAACATAAATGAAGAAGGCATCGAGGAGGTGTGAAAAGGCATGATTTTGGTCTAATATTCTTTGGCTAAGCATAGTACTTGATGAGACACCTTCAGTCCAAATTTCAGCAATTTTGGAGAAAATTTTGTCATTTTGAAAATTTTCGTCACAAAACAGATTTTCCTGCTGTCGACGTAGCGCCACTTGGCGCGCGCTTATAATTGGTAGCTCTGCAGGAGGAAAACTTTACATTTTTGGATTTTTCATCAAAATTTGTGCATGCTCATGGATTACCTAAGGATTTTATCAAGTTCTGGGTTGCCTAAAAGGTCAAAAACACCTTAAAAATGACCTATTTGCCACCTTTTGCACCCACAGGAAGCAGTCTTGGGAGATTGAAGTTTTGGATGGAAAAATGACATCCAAATCCAGAAATTCCACTTGGGTTGGAAAGTAGATGGGTAGGGATTTCCAATGATCTATCATGAGCTCAATTTGGACTTCGGGAAGTGCCTCAAAATTAGCTCCAAATTTGTGCTACGCATACAGGTTTTGGGCGCGGCGCATAGAGAATTTTGGCCTATTTTTCACTCTTCAGCTCAGAATTTCAGCCAGTTTTGACTAGTTTCATTTTTTGATGTTACTCTTGATCTAACTTGATGTAATTTCATGACCATGATGTAATTTTGGCACATTTTTACTTGTCTTAGTAGATTCATTCACCAAAAGGTGAAATGTGAGTGAATGAATCAGTTTCCTAGCATATAGAGGCAAGTTGCTTCATTGCCTATTTTTCAGTTCCTTGTTTAGATATGGTTGAAATAGCTTCTAGAATGATGAGCTTGACCCCTAGAGGCATGGGAAGGAGTTAGGCTTGACTATATCTTGTGATCTTTCAGTTATTAGCATGGTTGGACACTTGGGATTGCTTGGCACTTCATTGTACATTTGATTTCTGCATTTTTGGCAAAGGAAAGACCAGGGTTTTGCAGCACTTGTTGGGATCCTTGTGGCTCTATGTTTTGATGGTGTTTTTCTTCATGTAATTGTAAGTTCATTGATGTTTTATGTATGCCATTTCCCTTCTCTTTGCTTCTAAAATTAAACAAATTGAGTGACAAAGGTAGAATTCATGAGTTTGTTGTGCTCTGCCTTAAACTTTGTTTAGTTTTACATGTTTTCATCTGTTTGGAGAGGATTCTTGCAGCCTCTTGCCCTCTTCAGCTCCTCAACGGTATTTTCTATCCATTCATTTAATCTAAAGAATCAAAATTGTTGCCTACTTTGCCCCAACTGGAACTTTGAAAAAATTTGGCCTCATCCCCGGACCCAAATTTGCCTTTCCCTTTTTCCAACAAAACCCCCAAAAAATCAAATCAAATCCTTGCACTTCATACCTAGCCTAAAATTAGCTTTTATTTCAGTCATCTCAAGCCCCATTGATTATCTTTTGCTGAGATTGACTTGGAGAGAGCCCTCTCCTGTCCTCGTAGGACTAGGCTGAGCGTGGTTTGATGTTGGTCTTGGATCCTGCCTTTTCAGCCTGAGGTAAATCTAGGCACTAACATAGTGGCGACCATACTGGGGAAGAAAGTTTATTCTCATTGTTTGGCATTGTAGACTACAGACGAAGCCTGAAGTTAGCTAGGTAGCCTTCGAAAAGCTTTTGCTTTGCATTAGTGCAAGTAGATAAAAACTACTTCAGTCAATCTCCGGTCTAGTTTATAAACTGAACATATGATCTAAATGATCACCCCAGTACATGTATCAAGTTAGATCTGATGGTTGATGGTGGACAACTATCAGACATAAGAAGGCTGAAATCATTCACCTGGTGACTCCAACTCAGTGTAGAGATTCCACTGGAGGACTAACTATTTCTCTGAGAAAATGGAAGGATCTTACACAAAGTTCGGGTATCCAAAGTGGAATGGTATTCAGGATCTAGTCTGCTTTCTTGTAAATTATTTCTTTGCTGTTCTTGAAGCTGTCTTGAAAGTTTTTCAGAATTTGTTGTATGATGAAGGTGATCAAAATCTTCAATCGACCTATTCAAAAAGTGTAAATATTGAGTTTCCCTTTGATCCTGGTCTCCTTACCTTTCCCACATCTCATGATGACTCTCTTCAGCGTGATGAGCCTAAAGAAAACAAACCTGATCCCGTAGCTCTTGTATATAATCCTACACCTTTTATAGTCCCAGATAGGTATAAACCTCTTGTTTTACCTTCTGTTCTCCATGCTTTCCCTGCAAATTATTACCTATACTTGCTGAAATTTGATGGTGGATGTAAGAATGTCAACGCTAAGCAACATGTGCAGAATGTTGAGACTTTTCTAGACCTTTTTGAAGTTGATGAAGAAGATGTCAGTATAAGGCTTTTTGCTCTTTCATTGCAAGACAAAGTCAAGAGTTGGTTCAAAACCCTTCCTAATGTGAGCATCTCAGATTTCCAGCAATTCGTCAAAGTTTTCGTCGACAGGTGGGTGGTCAGACAGAACCCTTTCGTGCTTATAGAAGAGTATAACCAGCTGAAAAGATTGCCAGGGGAGACAGTACAACAATTTTCTGCCAGATTTAACCAAGTTTATTTTTCGATGCCGGTTAATATAAGACCTCCTCCTGGATCTGCTCTCTTGCACTACCAGAGTGCCTTTGATCCAGAAATGGAGTTTTAGCTGAGAGAAAGGAACCTTGCAACACTTGAAGAGATACAAAACAGTGTAGTAGATGTAGAGGCTCATTTGCTGATCCGAAGGGAAAAGTTGAAGGAAGAAGAGATAAAAAACACAGATCCGGAGGAATCAACATCTCTAGAGGTAAAGCTTGACATTTTGGTAAGTGCAATGGAAGATATGATGCAAAAGATCACCGCAAGGAATGATTATGATGTTCAATTCTATGGCTCGCTGATTGAAGAAGAACAAGTTGTTGATCCAAAACATCTTCCTTTTTATCCCAGTTGTTATAGATCTGATAATGATTGTTTTGTAGATCATCTTGGAGAAGAGAGATCTGTTGATATGACATGTATGCTTGATGATGTGTTTTATACTGATGATTTTCCTCAGTTTGATCAGCATGATGATGATTATGTTCTCCAAATAGAAGCTAATCTTGCAGACAAATCAGCGACTAGTTTGTGGGAGGAAGAAGTTCACTTTCAGCAGCTCGAATACAGTGATCAGCGGATGCATATCAGCTATGATAGTGATGAGGAAAGTACAACAAATTTTGAAGTAAGTGAAGGATATTTGCCTTTTTGTTTTGATTCATTTCAGTTCATCAAAGACAACTTCCATGCAATCAGAAATTAGTTGTCAACAAGTCTTGATCTGGACCATCTTGAGGGCAACAAAAACCTTGTTCAAGACCTCTCATATTCAGATTTCCAGCCCCCAAATGCCATTGATTGTCAAGTTGCACATGAAGACATGGAAGCTGGCATATGTGATCAAATGATACAAGATGATTCCATACCATTTTGTTTTGAATCATTTCAGTTTTTGAAGGGTAAATTGTATAGTAAATATTCAAATGAACAGCTCATAGGAAATCAACAATTTCTCAGTTTTTATGTTGAGGATGAGACAGATGGCGAAATTCTTGAGCAAGTTTTTAATGAGAAATCTTCCCCTGAAATGACTGATGTAATCATTTTGAATACCAAACCTTCCCTAGCACCAGATTTGTAGCCACCAAACGCAATTGAAGGTCAGATTATAGATGAAGGCGTGGAATCTGAAATACATGATCTAATGATGCAAGAGGATTCTGTACCCTTTTGTTTCGAAGCATTTCAGTTTATAAGGCAGAATCTTTGTAATATCTCTAAAGAAAAAGATGAACAACCAGTAGGATGTCATACAGTTTTAATGGATACATCGCAGCAGTCTTCTCAAATTTTTTATGATCCTATTGCTTGTGTGTTGGATGATGTTTGTTGTAAAAGTTCTTCCCCATTGGCTAACCATGTGCCAGATAAGAATGTTGATAATAATCTTATTCAAAAGTCACCTTCATTGTCTTGTTTAACAGATTGTTCATTGCATACCCCATACCAAGGTTTGCAGTCATATGAGGAGATTGATAAAGGAGACTTTTGTTCTGTTTGGAATTAGCAACAGAGTTTGGTTATTCATGAAATTCACGATTTTGACAGCCTGCTGCTATCACAAAAGAAAGACAACACAGATGTGAGGAAAATCTTAATACCCAGCTATGAAGACTACTTGGACCAGAGCAGTAATGTGTTAATGGAAATCAATAGCGATGTTTATGAAGATCCTTTCGTAGTATTCTTGTAGTTATCTAGTCAATTCATGCTTTGCAAGCTTATTAGCAGTCAACTTGATTCCAAGTTTCCATTGGAGTTGCCTTTCTATTCTTCCCTTTTCCTGCGCATCAGAAAGCATCTGGGAAGAAATCAAATACCAGCCAGGATGCTTACGTGGTTGCCTTGGCTATTCCGTTTCACTTGATCGGGTGGTGAAAAGAACAATTAGAGTAGGTTTGATGAATAAGCTCAAATATGATCATCTTTCCAGTTTGTTAGTTATGATTTAGTCATGTTTGGTTTTATTATGGTTTTAGTCTTAAGTCAGAGTCATTCTGCATAATGTCAGTTTTAGAGTTTTGACTCCATTTCTCAATGGTTGAAGGCACTGTCTGCCCTCCCAAAGTTCTACGGTCCTTGGCACCTCCAAGGAGCTACCATCCCCATTGGAGCCAATGTTAGAGTCGGTCTTTTCAACCCTCCATTAGAGATTAAAATCTCTTTTGTTGCATTTAATTTTAGGAGTCTCATTCATGTTCAGTCATTTTCATTCCATTAGGAGCATCGCTCTTTTGACGAAAGGGCCTTTTCTCTCATACCCCTCATGTCATGTACCTGTTGGTCCATGTCTACTCATCAAAGTCAATTTTAAAGTCATGTACAGTCTTGTTTGGTCTCGTGGTCAGCAAAGAGTCATTTTAGTCATTAGGTCTAGGGTTTCGTCTTCAAAGTGTTTAATAATGTCCACAGGCACATGAGGGAGGCTCACAATAAGTTTTCATTGCAAATTTCATCATCGCAATCTTTGATCATGACTTTTCTTCAAAACTCTGTTTTGAAGAAAAATCGTCAAATTTCGTCTTTTGTAATAAATACCATGTGATTTTCAAAGTTGTTTCAGTTGTAAAGTCCTTCAGGCACAGCCCTGGTTGCCTTTGCCAAACACCATGCCATCCATCCCTGCAGAACAGATAAAGAGATTCATCATCAGCTCAAAAATCAAAAGGAAACAAGCAAAACAGAGTTCTCTTGTAAAAGTGTTAAAGTCTTCAAACAGTGGGTTTTTTAAATCAAAAATCGAAGTCCATGCCATGAAAGATATTTTCATTTATTTCATGATTCATTGGCATAGAAAAGGTCAGCTAGGAGCCAAGAGAAATCATGGAGAAATCAGTTGGAGGGCGAAACTGTGTTTTGAAGGCTGAACTGTTGACGAAATTATAGTCGCAACGCGTTGGGAGGTTTTCCTGGTGCATATAAAGTGCGCGGAACATAGAGCCATTCTACGCAGTGTAAATTTTCAATGTGCGCGGTGCATACAGTGTGCGTGGCGCACTGGGTTGTGTGCGTGGCGCACAGGGCCGACACATAAAAAACTTTGCCACTGTTCCATAAATTCAAAATAACTCAATCTCTTTTGCTCCGTGTAAGTCAAATCATCTTGCAAATGCCATTGAATAGTGTTTGGTGTGGTTTCGAAGGTTGGTTTGGAGAATTTGAATGTCAAACCTTAAATTCTAATCTCTTATTAAAGATTGCTCCTTAAAGGTTTTGTGTTGAAGTTTTTAAACATTTTTGTGCCACATATCCCATCCTCTGTTATCTCATTATCCCATTATATCCTCAATACACCATTCTCTTACATACCAAGGTCATTCACTCCTAAGTCCTATTTTCCCTATCCCTAAACCCTATCATTCCCTATCACTCTTCCTCTCTCATATCACTTATAAAATCCCAAATTCCCAAACACAGTCAAGTGACTGTCCTCACACTTTAAATTCACTTGAAAAAACCACATTATTCTCACTACCTTATTTCCCATAATCCCTTATTGACTTTGACACCTTTGGCAAAAGCACCAAACTCTTCATATTCACCTCAGGAAACATAAATGAAGAAGGCATCGAGGACGCGTGAAAAGGCATGATTTTGGCTGAAGCTTCTT
The DNA here is from genome assembly GCA_031772625.1 of Pinus tabuliformis. Classification (NCBI taxonomy): domain Eukaryota; kingdom Viridiplantae; phylum Streptophyta; class Pinopsida; order Pinales; family Pinaceae; genus Pinus; species Pinus tabuliformis. The sequence goes on along the minus strand of CM062816.1, from coordinate 460,111,158 downwards.
TGGCTGAGCATAGTACTTGATGAGACACCTTCAGTCCAAATTTCAGAAATTTTGGAGAAAATTTTGTCATTTTGAAAATTTTGGTCACAAAACAGATTTTCCTGCCCGACACATAGCGCCACTTGGCGCGCGCTTATAGTTGGTAGCTCTGCAGGAGGAAAACTTTACATTTTTGGATTTTTCATCAAAAGTTATGCATGCTCATGGATCACCTAAGGATTCCATCAAGTTGTGGGTTGCCTAAAGGGTCAAAAACACCTTAAAAATGACATCTCTGCCACCTTTTGTACCCACAGGAAGCAGTTTTGGGAGATTGATGTTTTGGAGGGGAAAATGACATCCAAATCCAGAAATTCCACTTGGGTTGGAAAGTAGACAGGAGGGATTTCCAATGAGCTATCATGAGCTCAATTTGGACTTCGGGAAGTGCCTCAAAATTAGCTCCAAAGTTGTGCTACACATACAGGTTTTGGGCGCGGCGCATAGAGAATTTTGGCCTATTTTTCACTCTTCAGCTCAGAATTTCGGCCAGTTTTGACTAGTTTCACTTTTTGATGTTACTCTTGATCTAACTTGATTTAATTTCATGACCATGATGTAATTTTGGCACATTTTTACTTGTCTTAGTAGATTCATTCACCAAAAGGTGAAATGTGAGTGAATGAATCAGTTTCCTAGCATATAGAGGCAAGTTGTTTCATTGCCTATTTTTCAGTTCCTTGTTTAGATATGGTTGAAATAGCTCCTAGAATGGTAAGCTCGACCCCTAGAGGCATGGGAAGGAGTTAGGCTTGCCTATATCTTGTGATCTTTCAGTTATTAGCATGGTTGGACACTTGGGATTGCTTCGCACTTCATTGTACATTTGATTTCTGCATTTTTGGCAAAGGGAAGAGCAAGGTTTTGCAACACTTGTTGGGATCCTTGTGGCTCTATGTTTTGATGGTGTTTTTCTTCATGTAATTGTAAGTTCATTGATGTTTTATGTATGCCATTTCCCTTCTCTTTGCTTCTGAAATTAAACAAATTGAGTGACAAAGGTAGAATTCATGAGTTTGTTGTGCTCTGCCTTAAACTTTGTTTAGTTTTACATGTTTTCATCTATTTGGAGAGGATTCTTGCAGCCTCTTGCCCTTTTCAGCTCCTTAGCGGTCTTTTCTATCCATTCATTTAATCTAAAGCATCAAAACTACTGCCTACCTTGCCCCAAATGGAACTCTGTAAAAATTTGGCCTCATCCCCGGACCCAAATTTGCCTTTCCCTTTTTCCAAAAAAACCCCCAAAAAATCAAATCAAATCCTTGCACTTCATACCTAGCCTAAAATTAGCTTTTATTTCAGCCATCTCAAGCCCCATTGATTATCTTTTGCTGAGATTGACCCGGAGAGAGCCCTCTCCTGTCCTCGTAGGGCTACCTACGAGGTTGAGCATGGTTTGATGTTGGTCCTGGAACCTGCCTTTTCAGCCTGAGGTAAATCTAGGCACTAACACTCCCAATCAGCTCAAAACTAAGAGAACTAATGAACTCTCCTCGAGAAAAAGAAACCCCCTTGTGCACACACCTCTTTTCTTCTATAATTCATAATCTTGTCATGGCTATGCACACCTTAGAGACTAGAACGAAAGGAGAAATGAGTTTGGGCAATAATTTAGGCAAGTTATCCCACCATGACCTCTCCATAGTTTCCATGTCACTATCATCAAAGCATTCTTTAAAACCATTGATTATTCTTTGATCCTAGTCATAGAGACATCCACATAGCGAATCCATTGCTTTCCCTCTTGGACCATAGGCATCGAGCTATGAGAGGGTGGCCATATCATTATAGGAAGGATTGAATATAACACACGATTGTCACCCCGGAGAGAATTGTTCTCATCTGCGCTTTTCCTTGATGCCCCTTTGATGCTCGATACATGCTCGTGTTCTGCAGCAATGCTCAAAAAAACATTGCAGAGGACGAAAACCCTAACACTCAATGAAGACTCCATCCTGATTCCATTTTTTGTTTAAAAAATCAACAAGACTTAAATGAAAGTAAAATACTTCATAACTATATATATAGTTAGAGTTTTTGTAAAATTAAAAATAAAAACATTTCTATATATAGAGATGTGAAATTTATATAAATATTATTAAGAATCAACATAAATTTATCTTAAATCTAAATTTGCTAAACTAATAGAGAATCAAATCTCTCAAAGTAAAAATCTTTCCTTAAATTTTTCACTCAAAAGAAATTTCTCGAAAAATTTAATCTTCTTAATCCATAAATCTATACTAATATTTATATATAAATTTATCATTCACTACATATTATTCAATAAAAATCCTTACGGAACGAATTTATTAAATTACATTAGATTACACCTATTACTAAATGTCAATAAACATAATCTATTTTCCAATGCTATTTACTTTTCACACCCTTACAAATTCCGAAACTAAACTAAACTTATACTTACATCTATTTTACTACCACTATAACATAAAAAAATACAAACCCCTCTTACTGTACACAAAGCTTATCACAGTTTGAACCGACCAAAGTCCTAAGGAATTTCTAAAGACTCCCTCCCTTATATATTAAATTACAATCATTTTATTTAAATATTATATATAATTATTTCAATAATACACCTTATGGCTTATACTTCAATGTTTATTTTCGTTTTATCCTTCTAGATGTTACACGCACCAACCCACTTACAGAACGCGATCCTTCTCTTTGATACTTCATTGCATATGGTCAAGATTCCCTAATTTTGACTTCGATATTTTCGAGTTTGACTGCAATTATAAATTTATTATTGATTTTATAAAGTTCCAATAGAGACGTGGAAATGCACGTGCGGCTTTATATTTCATTTCGAAAATGTTAGGTTTTTTTATAATAAGAATCATTTTTTAATTAATAAAGAAAAATATAATTCCTAACTTTATACACTTTTACATACGTTACGATATCCTTAAAAAGTGTGTTACCTAATGAGGTTTTTAACTAAAGGTGCATAAATGATGTTGAACATTATTTCTTCCATATTTGCTTCATCCTCAAGTATGTTATATATATATATATATTGAAAAATAAAAAATTATATTGTAGATTTGAAATTTTAGGTTGCTCTTTTATTGAGAAGTTTACACCAGAGTTAAAAGTAGACTATTTTTAAGAAGCAGTTAACTAAAATTTGATAGATATAAAAAAGATTAAACTATATTTCATATGCAGATTTGACTCGTCTTGTACAAAAGAAGCTACAACTATGTAATAACACATAAAAACATAATGCAATTAGGTTGAAGGGTCTAAATCTGATCCTATAATCAAGATGGGTGTTATCGAGTCTACTAAAGTTTGTCCTCCTACCAAGGGGATGCTAAGATGACGCTCAATCCTCTCCATCCTCCTATTGAGATTCCTTATGTGCTTGTGCAAGTGTTCAAGGGATTGGAGGATGTCCAATCGAGATTCATGACAATAAAGGATAATTCGTCCCATTAGAAATTTCATTTGCTAATAAATATCAATTGTTTGAATATATTGGTTGTACCTCCCTTTCGTATGACTAGTATCCAGGATCCAATCCACCCATGTAGTTAATACTTCTATGCCTGATAGGGAGGTTTTTGAGAGGAAGCTTCTCCTTCCATATTGGGGATTTCATCCTAAATAGAAGAAGGAGTAAGTTCCTGAAAGCAACAAGTGAAGCCTTCAATCCAATGATGCATGCAAGTTCACCCCTAGTAGATTCTCTCTTGATAAGAAGTGGCCCCTCTTTGGACTTGAGCTTGCGAATGTGGCATGAGGATCTAGACAGTCAACAGTCGAAAGAAAATCCTTTGTTTCTACTGACTAGGGATGGACTTGAGAGAACAAGATATATAAGGCTCATAAATTATAACATTTGGAACTTTAGAATGGATAATAAAAGAGCCAATACAACAAAACACAGATGAGGCGAGCTCAACCACTCCTCCAACCACCAATGTATCTTATACTGTAATTCGACCTATAGACGAGGGTGCACCCATATATACAATGATTCTAAATAGTCAAATGATGGAACCAGTCCCACGGATTGAGAGGGAAAGAAGAATGCAAAATCAAAGTTGATGTCCTTCACGCACAAAAAATTATTCCACCATCGAGGGTCCAACTAACTTCCTTCCACACATAATAGTTGTTAATTTTTATAGGCCTACATTGGTTTTTTCTTTGATAATTGCATTTCATCATTAATACATTAAGTTCACCCCATACCATCATTACATTATTTAGATCTACAACATTATTCATCAATGTATGTAATTATATAGAAAGAACAATGTCATCACCATCAATGCAGTGTTAATTTGTGCAACTAGGGTCAAATTCCACATTGGGCAACTCATATGATCAAGAAAATATGTGCATTAAATTCCTCTTTTTGAGAGGACCAAAAACGACCTAACGATCACATGATTCGATCAAGCGAATGTTAAGTTTTAAATTATTTTATTAATCCATTCATGATGGAATGGGTCGGCTCTAACCACATGAGTAATTGCTTCGGTCAATCTTAACCCCAAGTAAACCCTCAAGAAAAGTTATAAAAGGAAGGGGACTCAAGCTCATTTGGACACACACTCAAGTTATGTTTTTATTTCTTCTACTTTGTCTTGGCTCTCACAGCTTCATTGGCGGAAGTCCTCATTGGGTTTGAGATCACAAGCGAAAGGTTCGCTCTGGGTTAGGGTATTTTGGATCTCGTTCACAAGCTCATATCTGATGTTTTTCGTCCACGGTCACAGGAACAGAGTTGTCAAGAGAGTGAATTTGGCTCTCTAGTCACTCAGACATAGTTAAGAGGGAGCGACTCTAAGTTTTGAAGGGTTCAGTCATTGGTCTCCCTCACCAGGAAGCCCTGGGAGTGACTTTGACAATTTGGTCACTGGCACAGCTCATCCAGAGAGAGACTTTGGTCCTTCTGGTCACTCACAAAACTTCTTAAGGGTGTAACTGTGGGATTTTACGATCCGAGGTTGAGTTCGCACACACAATGGCCTTCTGAGAGCGACTGTGCAGTTATAGTCACACGCATGTAGTATTCATGAGAGCGACCCTGAAGTTTAAATCGCCCGCAGATAGTGTTGTTGAGAGCGACTCAATCCAGATCTAAGTTTTTGAGATCTCGGCTTTAGTTATCTTTAGTGATCTGTTAGATCTAAGTTTCTCTATTGTTATTACAGATCTGTAGATCTGTAGATTTGATCTATTGTTTTCCATTGCAAATTATATCTATTGGGCTCATTGTACTCTATGCTGTAAAATTTTCATGACAATTTGCTAAATAAGAAGATTTGAAAAGGTTCCCCCCTCGTGGGGTTTTCCCCTTGTCTTGGACCAATATGCTACCTCTTATGGTTGTGTTGTTGTCTTCTCAATCACTGCATATGTTGTTCTTTCTTTAGTTATGTTTATGATTGATTATACTGCTAACAAATTGGATGCATTGTTAATAAAAAGATAAATTGGGCTAAAGTAATTGATACAACATTGAACAATCTAAAAAGTTAACATGGTATCAGAGCTAAGGTGAAAGCCAAGCCCAAGAGAAGACAAACTTTGAAGCCCTCTTCTTCAGAAAGAAGAGAGGCTGACTCAAAGTTAAGATGTCGTCCTCTACCTTGAAGGAGCATGAAAATTTGGGTGATGCATCAAACTTTGCTGCATGGAAAGTCAGATTGGAGATCATAGATAATAACAATGATGTGATGGAATATATTCAAGGAAGTATACTTGAGCCTTCAGAAGATGCTTTCTCTACATTCAAGAACAAGCACAAGAAAGGCGAGTCTAAAGCAAAGCAAATTATAGTTGATGGTTTACAAGATTATTTACTTACTTATGCTGGGAATTTAGGAAAGTCTAAAGATATGTATGACAAGATAGCTAACATGTATGAACTGAGCAACTTAAATGAAATCATCACTTTGAAATATCAACTCAAGGAATTCAAGATGAACAAAGGAGAAATTGTTCAATCTTACATTATGAGGATCTCTCGTCTTAAAGATCAATTGCAGAGAGTTGGAGAAAATATACTTGATAGGGAACTGGTAATAGCAACCTTTAGACGTCTCCTCTCTATTTGGAAAACCTTCATTACTACCATCAACAACAACATTGTCCGTCTAAAATTTGATGAAATTGTTGGAAAGCTCACTTAAGAAGAGTCAAGAATAATTGTAAGAGGAAGAGGGAGAGCCTGCTGCATATATCTCTCATGATAAATGGAAGAAGGAAAAAGGGGGTCCATCAAGGAAGCATCCTCAGAAGTCAAAAGGAAGGTATGAAAAATCATTATCTCATATTGAATGCTTCAATTCTCACAAGATAGGTCATTATGCTTGTGATTGTCCCAAAAGGAGCAAGAGACATCACTACAACACTAGAGGCAACTTCAATAACAAAAGAAGAAAGGACTATCAAAATAAGAACCATGACAGAAGATATGAAAGAAGAAGAAGAGACTCCTCAAGTGATCATGAAGAAAATCATCCTCCTCAAAAGAAATTGAAGGCTCCCAGGTATGAAAGTAATGCAATAAATAAATATGAATACATTCTCATTTCTACTCTTACTAGTTCTTCTCCACCACATTCATGGGATAGTTGGTTAGTTGATAGTGGGGACACTCACCATTTCTCTGGTTATAAAGAAGTCCTTTATGATCTAGTAGAGAGGGAGACTAAGTTAAGGATAATTCTTGGAAACAATTCTACTCATCCCGTGAAAGGTTTTGGGTCCGTCAAGTTTCAGCTAAATTTTAGGGAATTTTGGGGAATCTGTTCTACTGCATGATGTCATGTATGTACCAGGATTAATGAAGAATCTGGTATTTGTATCTTCATTGGAAGACAAAGGGATGCGGGTTGCCTACATCATAGGTAAAGTTATAACTTGACCTGCTGATTCATTTATGAGGGATGCCTTCACACTGGGATCGAGATTTGAAGGACACTACAAGGTCTCTAGAAGACCTCTCTTTGCATTGGTTCATAATACCAATCATTTAAGAAAATTATGGCACCACATATTGGTTCATATTCACTATTATTCATTTCCGAAATTGAAGAAATTGGTCTTTGGTATTTCTAATGTTCAAGCTCAACATGATGGAGTTTTCCCAGGTTGTGCAAGTGGAAGAAAACAAGGGGACCATTTCCCTCCAGTCAGAACAAAACTTATGACATTCTTCATCTCATTCATTTTGATATATGTGGTATGATGCCTGTGCATTTTGTTGGTGGTCATCTTTACTACATTACCTTCATTGACGACTTCTCAAGAAAGACATGGATATATTATCTTAAGTACAAGGATGAAGCCTTTGAAACTTTCAAGGAATTCAAATAATTGATCAAAAATCAATCAGGTAAGAGAATCAAAGTCTTCAGGTCTAACAATGGAGGAGAATATGTGTCAAAAGAATTCATAGCACTCTACAAGAAAGACAAAATAAAAAAGGAAACGATTGTTCCATATATTCCTGAATAGAACGATCTCGCCGAAAGAAAGAATAGATCTATATTAGAAGTTTCCCGTGCTATGCTCCATGGTCAAAAGATGCCAAAATTCCTTTGGGAAAAGCTACATCTACTACAATATATGTTCAGAATCGGGTGCCTCATCAAGCGTTAGAAAACAAAACCCCTGAAGAAATATTCACAGGGATCAAACCTGGTATCAACGATTTTCGAGTATTTGGATGCCTAGTATATTTTCACGTACCGAAAGACAAAAGAAACAAACTAGAGGCTACTGGCAAAAAATGTATTTTTGTGGGTTATAGTGATAGTTATAAAGCTTATAGAATTTATGTTCCTGGTTAGATAAAGGTCAAAATCAGCAGGGATGTAACATTTGATGAAGATCCGGCTCTTGGAAAAGCAAGAGATCTTCCTCCACTTCTTCCTCCCAAGGAAGAGAATGATGACTGGGATATTTTGGATGGTCTGGCTGCACTTGAACTTGATATGGTTGGCGATCCCATAGAGCCTATGGATATGTTAAATCCTCCTTCAAGTGATCCTACCTCTAAGAAGAGATCACCATGGCTTTGTGACACTTACAATATATTGAAAGGAATGTCCCCATCCACAAATCATTAAGAGAAAAGAAACAACCTTGTAGGTATCAAGGATATGTTGTTGCGATGAGTACTATGATTCATGTTGAATCTTCCTCATTCGAAGAAGAAACAAAAGAACAAATTTGGAATGATGCTATGGATGAAGAATATGAATCAATTATGAAAAATGATGTCTGGGATATTGTACCTAGACCGAAAGGGAAGTTTGTTGTGACTTCAAAATGGTTGTTTAAAATCAAGCATGGAAGTGATGGCAACAATGAGAAATATAAAGGAAGGATCATGGCTCATGGCTTCTCTCAGAAAGAGGGAGAAGATTATGATGACATATTTTCTCATGTAGCTCGATATACAACCATCCGCTCTATAGTTTCCCTTGCTGCAAGTCAGGGATGGACTCTTCATCAGATGGATGTAAAGACCACCTTCCTCCATGACATGTTACAGGAAGAGGTATATGTTGAAAAACCACAAGGATTTGAAGTGGAAGACTAGAAAACACACGTGCAGGTTAAAGAATGCATTGTACGGTTTGAAGCAAGCTCCCCAAGATTGGTATTCGTGTATTGGCAGCTACTTAGTAAACTTGGGATTCACAAGAAGCAATGTTGAGCCCAACCTCTACTTCAAGGTAATCCATGGTATGCCATTGATTTTGGTTTTGTATGTTGACGATTTATTCTTGACAGGTAGTGAGCCTATGATGATCAAATGTAAGAGGAAGCTAGCCTCTTATTTTGAAATGAAAGACCTTGGTCTTATGCACTACTTTTTGGGCTTTGAAGTGTGGCAAAAGTCTGGTGAAAATTTTCTCTTGCAAGGGAAATAAATTTTAAAGTTACTGGAAAGATTTGGAATGACTGATTGTAAATATATGGTCACTCCAATGGAAATATATTGAGTGTGATTAGCGAGAAAAAGGTTAGCAACAAACAGTTGTTCGTTGAGAAAACAATAGCGATAGAAACATGGAAGAAGGTCCACGAGAAGAATGAGCCCACAACAACGGTAGTAGCAGAGGCGTGCAGAACCGTTTCGGAACTGCACATCCCCAAAGAGGTGCCTATGGAGGCTAAGATTCAAAAGTCGGTTGCAAGTGTGCGATGCTCGGCCCGAGATGGCCAAGGTTCAGTTTGAGCTGAACCTCAAAATTACAGAGCTCAATTTGAGGGCACAACCTTCAACTCCACGAGAGGTTAGAGAACAACACAAGGCAACTGTCAAGAATGAAATTGCTGCAGTAGATACCGCGGTGGCAGATTGCACTGCACTCTTCGAGCAATCGCTGGAGGTACTTACCAGTTTGTAGGAAGATCCTAACCTGCAGAGGTTAGCAACCGAGGTGAGGGAATTACAACAACGGTATGATGAGGCAAGAGCAGCGGTGCGTATCATCGCTATCACATAGAAATCGACAAAGCTGCAAGAGGCGAAGGAATTGAAAGAACAGACAGATGCAGTGCAACGAAGAGAGGTAGTACTCAAGGCCAGACTGGGGCCTTGGCTAGATGAGGCTTATGTGTTCACCGCCACCATTGAGGAAAAATTGACTATCCTGTAGACAACACAACAGAAGATCCAGGTAGATAACGCAGGACCAACAACAGAGCAATTGGTAGAGCAGGTTAAGCAAGCAGCGATGTAGTGTACCGTTGAAGTTGCAGTGGTGCAAGTGGAGTTGGGAGGTCTTCGCAGCAAGATCTCCATGCCAACAGAGTGACTTGGGGGTGAGTCACCATATTTGTGTTGGGGGCTTGTTGGGATAGGGTCCCCTAGGGTCAATTTTGGGGTTAAAAGCCCAAGTTTTGGGGTAGAAAGCCCAAGTTTTTGTATGTAAAGTGTAAAGTCTCTGCAATTTGTGGTCGCAGAGCGCGTAGATGTAAAGTGTCATAAAGGGTTTCTACCCTTCTTTTATGTAAGTTGTGTCGGCTTTAGAAGATCCACCCATGGTCCGTGGACCATGGGATTGTATAAAAAGGAGAGTCTTAGAAGAGTCTAAGGTAGTTAAGTCATTGAGGGGTCAGTAAGAGCTAAGAGCAAAGAGTCTTAGAATAGAAGGAAGGCTCTGCAGCTGTGTGCGCAGAGGCCTAGGGTAGAAGTCTGCAACTGAGTGCGTAGGGTAGTTAGCGTCTGTAAGAAGATCTGAAGTACTAATAAAAGAAGATTACTCTGGAATTATCTATGTTTTTGATCTATTTACTTCTGTTATGAATAAATGCGGTTATGTTATGCTGAATAATGGTTTCATGATTTAATGTTGTATTGATGTGTGAATCTATATGTTTTACATTGTTATCTGTACACAAGTGATAATATCTGTTTATGCAAAGGACACATTAACGCATATTGAATTTATCAGATACTTAAGCTAATATGGGTAAATACAGAAGTAAGAATAATTACAGAAGCGCGTAAGTGGTTGATTCACCTGGTTAGGATCTGCGAATGATAGTCGTAGACCTTCACGAAGGTCTAGAGGCCGATTAATAAAAGTATACCGATAAGTCCTAAAAGGCTTATTGATCTGCACAAACACAGAGTTAGGGCACAAAACAACATCACTACCATCTCTAGGTGCGGAAACTTTGTTATAGCATCCCCCCCATACTGCTTCGAGTGAGATTTCAGTCTGCACTCCGCGGATTGATGCCGAAACAGTTAGTAGTGTAGGGATTTGTTTGGCTAAATTAATGTTGAACCTGGGTCAGGGCCCACTAAGCCAACAACTAACAACAACCTTGAAGTCTTATGTTCCCCAAAAGTTCATAGGGAATCTCCTAACACATACATGTGTGTGTGAAGAGGAGCTTGAGAGAGTGCCCCATCCTTCTTCTTGACATCTTGCATTGTTCTTGTGTATCATTGTGGCTGATAGGGGCTATTTTCTTTCTTTTTCTTCTAGCGGGGAAATTCCTTTTTCCGATGCTCTTCTCCATAGAACCAACAAGATGTTATCCCCTTCTCGTTTTTAGCCTCACAAGGTCTCTTCTTGCTCTTGACCTTCTTCCTTTTTGAGGACTTAGCTTGACATTTCATTTCCCACAACCTCTTTTACAACTCATCATTCCACTCATCTAGTTCTTGTTGTTTCCTAGTGAGTTTTTTGAGTTTTGCACTGCATATTTTTAGCCCATATTCTATGTCTTTGAGCTTGACCTCTAGTTTTTGAATGTTATTTTCCTTTGGATGGGTGTCCCTCTTCCTCATTCTTGATGGACTTGGTCTATAACCTATTTCATAGTGCCATGATACATGTTTCATTTCATTGCCACTGATTCCTTCTATGTTTTACAACATACACTCAATTATTGGTTCATAAAATAAATTAACACATATGCCAGTGGTAATCTTTACCATGTTAGGCCAGTTATGTAATCTTGCAGTTGTCACCCATCCTTAAGATCATCATAAACTGTGTATCATAACCCAGGGCACCAATTATAACATAAATAAGCTTGTTTTCAAAATTTAGCATTGCGTATGTATTAATATTGCTCATAATCATCATCATGTCAAAGAAAAAAATTAAAGTTCAATATTTGACCCATACTACCATACTAACAACACTATTTAATAACATCCTCTCTTTTGAGGCCACACTACTGTTTTAATCAACTTTTTGAACAAAAGAAGAATTCCACCCTCATAACAAGGTCAACAACAACCATGGCATCTGCAACTTCAAGGGGTTAGTTAGACAAATATCATGTTATATTAACGTTTATCATACTTATAATTGTCATCTTCACAAAAATTCATTATAGGGCCTACATACAACTCAAGGTAACACATTTTGTAACACCATCCCATTCAGCATGCACTCTGCTTATGCAATTAGTTAATAACTAACCATGGTCTTTTTTGTTATAACAAATACCTATAGCCAAGTATTTATCAATCTCTTGACTCCCTAAAAATTGCACAAGATCATACCTCTAATCTATTGAGGCACTATATCATATATGAACCATTGGATGTTCCCATCCAATTAGCATATCTATACATATATATGTATATAAGGTCAGTAGTAGCAACCATGATAAGCAACATAAGGAATCACAAGATCATGCAAGAATTCGCATGCACACATATTTCAATTTAAACATTAGTCACATGTCTCAAAATCAAGGACCCAAATGTGTACATTTTACATCCCAACATAATGTTAAAAAATCATAAGTTATATGGACATGTATGTGTGTGTGTGTGTGTGCGTGTGTGTGTGTACACACACACACACACATATATACCAACTTGTTTACAATAATGTATTTACAGGTACAAAGGAATCAATCTTTTACCCACTTATCAACATTAATTTACATTATTCATCATTATCCAACCATATTTTGCATGAACGCATGCCATATTATAATAAAATTTATCATATTTACGAATGCATCTTGGGTATCGTTCAATCTTAAATCATCAAATAATCCATCCATCATAATGCTACACCTAGCATACACTTGCACAAGTAAGCAACCAACATAAGAAACCAATCATCAAGCACATCACCCTCTAGCAAGCTACAAATCATGCATCTACAAGGTCCATGCAAGACCTCTACCTTTGAGTTCATCCAGTTCTAGTATGACAAGAAAGAATTAACCATTAATGAAAAAATGTTTATTTTTGGTAGCTTGGGAGGTACTCCAAGCCCTAGGGTTCAAGGTTTGGAGGTTGGAGCACCACAAGAGTCATTGCGGGCTTGGAACCCAAGGTTAGGGTTTTGCACCCATCGATGTTTGGGCCAAAACCATGGAGCATTTTGGACATGTGATAGATGGATATGATAGAGGATGGTGAGGAGAACCCAATGCTTTGAGAATCGTCAAAATATGAGTTGTCCTTAATGATTTGTGAATTTTTTAAGTGAAGGAGTGGGCATGGAAAACAAGTGTTAAGGTCGGCCTAGTGTTATAATGGCCTAATGACAGGTTTTCAAGATAATGTGGACGTCTTAAAGGAGCCTTCCTTTAGTGTATAAAAAGGAGGTGAGATGAATTCAGTTGAATAAATTCAAGTGAGCAACACAAGGACAATGAAGAAGTGTAGAATGAAGCTTGTAGAAGGGAATAATGATACCGTTGTTTGGCCACAGGAAAGAAGGCTTTTTAGTGAGGGAGGAAAAGGCTATTTGGTAGCCTTTTCATGATTGTTTAAAGGGTTGTTTCATCCTACAGTAGGGTTGAAGATAAGGAGGTAAGTGTAGTTCTGTTATGGCATCAATTAAGTGTGGGATCCTTTGTTTTGTGCAGGTCGTAAGCATAGGACACTGGTGTGGGTAGGTCGCAGGCCTTAAAACCTAAGAACAGGGTTACGTGGGGTTGTTTAAGGGTTAATAAGTGCCCAGATCACCAACTTGTAGATAGAGGAGTCCAATACAGTGATCCAAATGGATCTTAGAAAACCCTCTAAGTCTTCTAAAGATCAAAACCATCGCATGAGGAAGAACCCTTAGAAAAGGTGGAAAACACTATCGGCAGTGAAAACCAATAAGAAACAGTGGAAAAACAAGTTATCAGGAGTGATGCACAGGAGCCGTCGGGTTTGGCTGATCAACGGTCCAGATCTGATCATCACATTGCAATCGGCGATGACAGGCAGAGGCTATCGGGGACAACCATATAACAGTTGCGATCGCGATTAGCGTGGGTCAACGAGGAACGTCGATCAAGCATGCAGATCGACAGCCCAGGTTAACGCGAGATATCACAATCGACAGAGGAGCACTTACCAGACGGCCTGGGGCTTATGCGATATGCGATTGTGACAAGTCGCATCGCAATATCGCGTCGGAGCAGTACAACAGAGTGGGGCTACATATATATGAGCGATGCGATGAAACTTAACCCGAAAGGTTTTGTAAGTGCCAATATATAATATTTCAAATCCATCTAAAGCCATTTTACGTGATTTTTCAATGTTTTTAATGTATTTTTTTAATATAAATGGAAACCATGGAATGGTCACTTGCGACATGCGATTACGAGTGGACCCAATAGAAGTATAAAGTGGACTTATGAATATTTGAAGTTCGATGAACTATGTTTTGGTGGATTTTTCTTGTGTTTGAATGTATTTCTCTATGTAAATAGGGAATGGCTATTTCGGGGATTTCAAAGGCCCGATGGACTCTTCCGTTGCGGCACAGGTGGCCACCTCCCCTGAAGGTATTTAGCAATGATTGCTAATTCTCAGAGGGGGATTCGAGCAGACAGAGGTTGGGAAGCTAGAGAGCTCGAGAAGGAGAAACGAATAGACATCACTGATTGGCTTTAAAGCCATAGAATGGCAGAAACAGAGATAAGCAGTGCTGAGAGAGAGAGCGAATAGAGACAGAGAGTCAGTGAGGAGAGTCCATCTACTTAGAAAGACTTGGGGGATCCAAGTAAAGCCTTGTTGTTTTGTATTTGTTGTGTGAGACTCAAATTGAGCTCACTTTTGTAAAAACTCTACTTTTGCAGACATAATAGAGAGGTCACCACTGAAGACTGAACCAGGAGACGTAGCCCAGGAGTGTTGGGTGAACTCCTTTAAAACTTGTTGTGTTTATGTGTGTTTGTCTATTATGTTCTTTAACTGCTTCATTGTCTATGTATTTCTCAATCTTATCGATCCATTGCACAAAGTAACATAGGCAAATCCATGCACGTGAGTCTATAATACCTTAATAATTGTCTAAGATCTCATTATCAGATCAAGTGGTATCAGATCTTTAGGTTTGCTAAGGTTAGACAAGCTTGTGTTGGATTGTTGAGTGCTAACTAGGTCAAATATCAAATTAGGAGAAGGAGAACTGGTTGAGGCTAACCCAGAAATTGGAAGAGTCTATCCCAGGAGGAAAATGGCAAAAGAAATTCCCTTGGAATCAGAATCTTAGTTCATGGACAGTTTCATGACCATGAGAGCCATGGTAGAAGAGATGTATCAAGAATTTAAGAAAGGCTGGGGTGAAGACCCTTCAGCATCTCAAATAGGCAAAGGAGTAGAGGAACCTCTTCTAGTTTCCCATTCAGGAGGCAAGGGAAAGGGGAAGAGCCTCCTCCATCAACACCTCCTTCTAGCACTGAAAATAAAAAGAAGAAAACATCTTTGATTAAATTAGATGTAAAATTTGATTTGCCAATATATGATGGAGAATTAAATGCAGAAAATCTAGATAACTAGATTAGAAATATTGATGTATATTGTAGGGTGCAGAACATCGATTCAAAAAGGATAAAGATCCAGCTGGCCAGCCTTCACCTTGGAGGAACTACCTTGGTGTGGTGGGAAAGCAATACCCAAGATGATTTGAAGAAGCATGGTAATATTCTTTCTACCTGGAGTGAATTTGTTTCTGCCATTAAAACAATTCTATCCATTAGCTTATATGCAGCAAGCAATGATGAGTTGGAAAACTCTTCACCAATTAAAGGGGAAAAGTGTACAAAGCTATACCCAGGAATTTAAAAAAAGAGCTTTAATTCTAGCATTTCTTTAGACTCACCTGAAACTTTGCTGAAGTATATAGGTGGTCTACATAGTTATTTGAGGCACACCATTCTCATGTTTAACCCTACTAGCATAGATGAGGTATCAGTTCAGGCTACACATCTGGAGGCTAGAGGCAAGAATGTGAATCCAAAGAATGGGGGATCATCAAAACCCACTGCAAGCAAGAACAAGGAAAAGAAGAAGCAGAAATGGAAAGAGAGGAAGGCAAACACTGTACAGAAAGACAAACCTTCATGCACTCACTACAAGAATGATGGACATGATGATGAACATTGCTGGTCTTTGCATCCGGAGCTGAAACCCAAGAAGTTTGGTGGTAAGAATAAGAAGACTGTCGTTGCTATTCAGAAAGACTGGGGGTCAGACTCAGGTTATGAAACAACAGTCACAGCTACAGGTATAAAAGGTAAAAATTATGAAGCATATACTAGTAATTCTGCACAATTTGTTGATAATGAAGAAAATGAGAGGAAAAGACATGAGCTTTTTCATATTAGAGTTATTTCCAAGCACCAAA
Source organism: Pinus tabuliformis (assembly GCA_031772625.1). Lineage (NCBI taxonomy): Eukaryota > Viridiplantae > Streptophyta > Pinopsida > Pinales > Pinaceae > Pinus > Pinus tabuliformis. The sequence goes on along the minus strand of CM062816.1, from coordinate 460,094,998 downwards.
ATATTGATACTTTATTTGACAGTGGTTCACAAGTAAACTTGATTTCTGAAGCAATTTTAAAGAAGTTGGGATTACTAACAACACCTCACAAGAGGCCATATCCATTAGGTTGGGTATGTGATAAAGAAAAGCTACAAGTGACTAGACAATGTAAACTTAGGTTTGCATTTGGGTCAACATTTGTAGATGAGGTTGAGTTAGATATAGTTCCCTTGGACATATGTGGTATTGTTTTAGGAAGTCCTTTTTTTTGCTAAAGCAAGAGACGTGCCTTCTTATCATTATATCAAATAAAATTTACAATATGAACAAAATTCTTCACTCTAATGGTCACAGAACAAAGATAAGTGTAAATCTAAAGTCTAACCCTCCATTTTACAAAATTACCCTCCCAACCCTTTTTGCATCCAATCCATGAAAAAACATCGGGAAACTCAGGTGCTAAGATCCCTCCCCTTGTGAAACCACATATACAAAACCCTTCCCAACTTTCAAACGTTGCCGTTCAATCTTATCTTTGATCTAACGACCTAGTTATCTCTCGCACCAAGGATAGGTAAGCAGATTAACCCACGGGCCCCACACAACTATTCGTTCGATCTTGAGCATTGATTTACCTTGTTCCATCGGACGGCTAAGCTGAAAATCACATGCCCAAAGTCGTCGACCTTTACGGAGCAGGGAGAGTGGTTTTTGGACCGGGCCCTCCACCACGTGTCAAGCTTTCTATGGCATTGCTGCCAAAAAATGGAAACCACTTTAATCATGAAAGCGGTGCGATCGCTTTGAAACCACTCCAGTGGTGGTTTTGACTTCCACCACTAAAAAAATTGAGTGATGTGGAAGTTTTAGTTGCTGCTTTCTTCGGTCAGGGAAACTATGTCACCCATCACTGAGCATATTCATAATTTTGGTCAACTGAACCACTAACCTTGGCTTACCTTCCATCGTGTACCTTTTTGTCCACCCTTGCGAAGCCCTCTGACCATTGTCCAATGCTAGTTGGAATCTATAATTTTGGTTCTATACTCTTCTTTATCCTCCTCCGCCTGGTTATGAAAGAGTTTTTCAGGTTGCTCTGCGCCATTGTGTTCCACCTCCTTAAAATTGCACTGTCCTTGCAGCTGACACCTTGGTTGGCTAGAATGTCTGCCAATTTGTTGGCCTTTCTCCTCACATGAATAAATCTGAGAGTATGAAGTTCCTGTAGATGTACTTGAATTCTCTGTAGAACCCGAGTTAACCTCCAGTGCTTTGTGACCTTTTCCGGCCCTGTTCCATTACTGATTCTCTTGGATGCATTTATGACTAACTCTGAATCTGCTTCTATTATAACATTTTGCAATCGTTCTGTATCAAAAATTCTAAACATTGTTCCAAAGCCATTAGTTATGCCATGTTGTTAGTGGCTTTTCCTAAGTGTCCATGGAAGAGGGAGATTATGCTACCTGTATCATCCCTTAGAACTCCCCCGAAGCCTGCTTCCCCCGGGTTGCCTTTGGAAGCTCCATCAATGTTGTACTTTAAAAAACCTTCAGGGGGAGGATGCCAAAATTCCTCCACGCTGTCTCTCATGCTTGCTTTCCTATCTAGACCTTGAGGAATAAACCCCTACATGTCCAACAGTTGGAGGATTCTTAACTCTTCTACTGAGGGAGGATTTTTGGGGAGATTCCTAACCATGGTGCCAATTGTCTCCTTAAGTTGTTTTACGATCAGCTCCACCAAGCTAAGTGAGTCAGTCTTTACCTCTTTGAATATTCTTTTGTTCCTTTCTTTCCACACATTCCATATAATGAAACTCGGCAAGAGATCCCAAGCCAAATTAAAAACTTCATTATCCGAAAAATTATTCCTCCAATTGTTTAGAGTGTTAGCAATACTTTCTTTGTCTCTATCACACTATTTGAAGATGTTGGTGAAAAAATTCCATATCCTGTTGGTGAAAATACAGCTGTTGAGAAGATGCTCGATAGTCTCCTCTTGGGTCCCACAGAGATGACATCTGGAGGGTCCCAGCATGCCCCTTTTTTTAAGGTTGTCCCAGGTTAAAAATTTTCTATGGTGAACTAATCACATGAAGAGTTTGATTTTCATCCAGCCTTTGTGTCTCCAAAGCTTCTGCTAAGTATTATTTGGAGCTTGGGGTTCCAGATCAAGGAGAAAACCTTTAGCTTCCTTGATATTAAAGTTTCCCTCTTTGTTGTTACCCCATCTCAGTTGGTCCTGCCCTTCCGTTACTAAAATTATTCTCTGATCCAGCAATCTCTTAAGGGACTCTGCTTTACTGTTGAGGGTCCTATCCTCTCTGCCCTCTATTTTTTTTCCAAATTCTCCACTTTCTTGCATTATGTGGATTCTCCCAAAAGTCTTTCACCTTTACTAATCCTTGATTTTCAATCTCTTGTTTGAGGCCTAAAAATTCTTCCTTCAGTAGAACAGGTTCTTGTTGCCATTTATCCTCCCTGTAAAGTGCTAGATCTCCCTCTCTAATTTCCTAGAAACTATTTTTTTGAACCACTTCTCTGTTCTCCCAGGCCTTGTTCCATATGGGGGAGCCTTTCACTGTACCTTTCATACGTATGATATCAGAAGCCGGCCAGGCATTGGCATATTTTTCCTTCCAAATGCTTGCCCATTGAGCTTTAGGATCCTTAACCCACCTCCACCAAAGTTTGGCTCCTAGAGCCTTGTTGAGAATCTCTGGATTGTCCAAACCCAGGCCTCCTTGGTTCTTGGGTTTACAGATCTTTTCCCATGAGACTAAAGCCCATTTTTTCCTTGTTTCCTCTTTTCCCCAAAGAAAATCTCGTTGAATATTCTGAAATTGCTGTAAGACTCCTATTGGAGCTGGGAGGGCTGATAGCATAAAGATTGGGATAGCTTGGAGAACTGCTTTAGTAAGAACCAGTCTACCAGCTAAATTTAAAGATCTGTTTGTCCATTTCCTGACCTTGTCTTGCATTTTAGTTGCTACTGTATCCCAGATACTCTTGTGTCGGGGTTTAGCTGTAAGAGGAACTCCCAAATACTTAGAGGGAAGGGATTCTCTTTGAAAGCCTAAAATTCTGGAGACATTTCTCTGGATGGCAATATGAGTGTTAAAGAAAAAGACTTTTGATTTGGAAAGGTTTACTTCCATACCTGTAGCCTTCGCGAAGTCATTCAAAATTTGTTTGTAAGCAAGTGCTTCTTTAACTGTGGGGATTCCCTGTAACATGGTATCATCAACAAACTGTTGATGAGTCAGAACTTGCCCATTCTCCGAAAGTTGGAGTCCTTGAATTCTTCCCATTACTCTTGCATGCTTGATGGATCGCCCCAACCCTTCCATCATGAGGAGAAAAGGAGAGAGCCTATCACCCTGTCTGAGACCCCTGGAAGGGAGAAAAAGTTCAGAAGGAGAGCCATTCACTAAAATTGAAAAGCTGGATGACGTTACAAGTGCCATGACCCATCTAACCCAATTATGATCAAAACCAAACGCTGTGAGCACTTTTTTTATTTATATCCAATTCACTTTGTCATATGCTTTGGCTATGTCCAGTTGCATGATCATGCCCGCTTTCTTGTTGCATGTTAATGAGTGAACCACCTCTTGAGCTTGAATTATGTTGTCTAGAAGTTGTCTTCCTTCTACGTACCCTGTTTGTTCCCCGAAGATAAGCGTGGGCAGCAGGGGTTTGAGTCTGTTAGCCACAACCTTGGAAATTATCTTGTAGACAACATTGCATAAAGCGATGGGCCTATATTTCTCTGGTGTTTGAGCATTATCCTATTTTGGAATAAGGGCAATAAAGGAGGTATTGAGAGCTTTCAAAATGGTCTTGTTCCACCTGGAGTCTTCTACTATCTCTACAATATCCCTTTTAACAATATTCTAACAGGCTTTGAAGAAATCCACATTAAATCCATCTAGACCTGGTGCCTTGCCATTTTGCATTTCCTTGAGGACCTCACTGATCTCCTTTTCAGTTACAGGTCTGTTGAGATTACAATTATCCTCTCTGGATACCAGTTTAGGTATGTGTTTAATTAAGTTCTTAATGAAAGGTTCTCTTCCTGAAAAGTTTTCCTTGGCCATGTCCCGAAAATGCTTTACTAACACTGCATCTATCTCCTCATGGGATTGATGAATTTCACCATTCTCATCCTTGATCGAAGAGATTCTATTGTGAGTTCTATTGGCGATGGTAGGTCTGTGGAAAAATTTAGTATTTCGTTCTCCTTCTTTTAACCATAGAACCATAGATTTTTGTTTCCAAAAAATTTCTTCTTGTTTACACAACATTTCCCATTCTTGGTGATATTTCTCTGCTTGATCATTTTTGTCTTTATCAAAGCCATTCTTGATCAAAGCTTGATTGAGCTCTAGGATTTTGTTTTCCACAATTTTTTACTTGTGAAAATATTTTCAAATTTCTTCTGGTTCCATTCCTTTAGCTTATGCTTGATGTATTTTAATCTTTTATGTAGCGGGAACATAGATGATCCCTAAATCTGCAGGTCTTCAGCCCACCATTTACCAATGTTGCTGATGAAATCCGGGTGTGAAAGCCATATGTTTTCAAACCTGAATGGTTTGTTTCTTGGGGTGCCAATGCCCTTGATCTCCATTTGAATCAGCCAGTGATCTGAGCCTCCAAAAGGAAGAATATCTGCTATTATTTCCTTGTCTAGAAGCATGAGCTCTTCAGAGATCATGAATCTGTCTAGCTTGGAAGCTACCTAGGAATCCCCTCCTCTTTTGTTATTCCATGTGCAAAGACCATTGTTAGTCTCAATGTCCACCAGCTTCATGTTTTCAGAAAAACATTGGAAAGCTGAGGAATCTTTGTTTAGTGCTCTTGTACCCCCTTTTTTCTCTGAGAGAGATCTAATCATGTTGAAATCTCCTCCTATAACCCACGGTAGCCCTGCAAATCTATTTCGAAGGTCCACTAAGGAATCGATAAACTTGATTTTTTCATCTAACCTTTGAGGGCCATAAACATTTGTTACAAGATAAGTGTCCCTGTTTCCTATAGGTTGTATAACAACTGATAAATAATTTCTTGATGCCTCCACATCAATAATACCTATTTTTTGGGGATTCCAGAGGATGAGGATACCCCCTACTGTATTTTCTGCTTTGACTTCTATAAACTCATATCTGCTGAGCCACTTACTGTGGATTTGTCTTATCTTTTTAACAGAGCATTTCGTTTCTTCGACAAAAATTATATCCGGAGCTACCTGTTTTATTCTATTATTCAACATTCTCTGTTTTCTTTTGCTTCCCAGACCTCTGATCTTCCAAGTTGTAAACTTTATAGTTACAGATTGGTAAAGGATTAATTGGTTAGATCTTTCATCTTACTTGAGTCTATCATGAGCTTTCCACATTCCATTAATAGCTCGTTCTACTTTTTTCTACCCCCTTTTTCCCTGGGTTCTTGGAGCTAATCCTCGAGTTGATTTTACTGCTTTCATTCCATGGTTGCCCTATCTTTCAATGCTGTTATCTTCTACCAAGCCCTTTGCCTGAGTTTTCCATAAGAATAACTACTTTATTCAATTGCATTCTTCTTGTGGTAGAGATTCTACCCCACCCGTTGCTCCCTTACTCAAGAACCCTTCCAGATCTAGGTTTTCCCTGTCAAGAATCTCTTGTAACTCATTGTCTTCCATTTCCATCTCGCTCTGGGTCATTTCCTGATCCATATCCATCTCTGCTTCACTCATCATGATCCCTTTCTGTTTTTCCTTTACCTGTTCCTGAACCTGTTCTTCTTCCTTCTCCTGCTTATCATATCCATCCTTCATTACTTGATTTTCAACTGTTGTATCTTCCTCTTCTTCGAGAACATGGAACTGATTCAGCCTCACTTTTTGGTCTCCACTTTGGTGTTGTTTTGGCCCTTTTTTTCCGTTTTTACCTTTGTGAGCTACTTTGTGAAAACCATCTGTTTCTTTCATTGTGTTAGGTTTTCTTTTGTTCTCTGCCTTACTGAGAGGGCAGTCTCGAAGAAGGTGCCCGTGTTCATGACATTTTCGACATCTAAATGGAATATGCTCGTAGTCAACCATCTGCACCCATTCCTCATCATAAACCTCCAATATGACCTCGTCTGGAAGTGCTCTAGATAGGTCCATCTCTACACAAATCCTAGCGAAGGAGGTATATTTTCCCCTTCTTGTGGCTTCAGAAGTTTTGACATACCTCCCTAATTTATTGCCTATGGTTGTTAGTGATTCTATTTGCCAATAATCCAGAGGTAGTGAATAGAGTCTTACCCAAACCGGGACTGAGGTAAAGGTTTCCCGCTCCGGCACGAAGTTCATCATCCACGACCGCATATAGAGCCCTGCTGCTGCATAGAAGTAGGGCCCACCTTCAAACACTCTGTCTTTGTCCTCAATGCTTGCGAACACCACAGTGAAAAAACCCTTGGATCCTAGATGAAGATCAATGCTTCCTTTAGGCTTCTAGTGGTATCTGATCCATGTTTGTAAAGCCTTTTCGGTGGGCCATAGTCCCATGAATTTGCATATGATCGCATAAGTCTGCATGTGCTCCCTGTGGGCCTACAGCTCTGGGTTATTTAAGATTACTCTGGGAGTGATTTCAGCTTTGGGCTTGCACGGTCCCTTTTGTTCCCTGTATTTTGTCATTTTCCTCCTTGTCTTTTGTGCCATCATTCTCCTTCTCCTTGTTGCTTTCTGTTTCCTCTTCCCTATTTTTTCCTCCTACCATCGTGTTGCCTCTGCCTGATTCTAGAGGTATCTTGCCCTTGTTAACCACTACCTCTCTGTAGGAGGGAGTGGAGCTCCCTCCTCTGCCTCCGTCCATGGAAAAAATCCCGCGTAGAGACCGCTCAACCCTGGTCTTCCGCTCTTCCGCTCCTCTTCGAGCTTACTCCGTTTTAGTAAGTCCTTACTTGTATGATAGAATACCCATTTTCTATAGAACTGAAAATAAGTATCAACTCATAAAAAATGGAATAGAATATATTGTAAGAGCTCATCAACTCAAAAATAATTATATTCTCATAAACTCAGGGCAGATGAAAAGAATTGTAAATTCATGCAAGCAATTTTTACTAATGGTTGTAAAGGAAAAGAACCCTGATAAAACCAATGCATTTGAAGGCTGTGATGCTAAACAGAAAGCTGATTTAGAAAAAGTTGTTTTAGAATATGATATCCTATTTCAAGAACCTAAAGGTCTGCCACCCAAAAGGGAAATTATACATGATATTCATTTGCAGCAAGATGCTCCATTTCCTAACATCGGAATGTACAGGTTATCCGCTTTAGAGAATGCAAATATCAAGAAGTAGGTACATGAGCTACTCAATAAAGGGTTCATAAGGCCAAGCACATCACCATGCGGATCTCCAATTGCATTGGTGAGAAAGAAAGATGGTTCGTGGAGGATGTGGATTGATTATAGAGCACTAAATAAAATAACGATCAAGAATCATTATCCTCTTCCTCGCATAGATGATATATTAGATCAGTTGAAAGAATCTGTTTACTTTTCCAAGTTGGACTTGCGTAGTGGCTACCATCAGGTCAGAGTTGTAGAACAAAATGCATCGAAGACTGCTTTCAAAACAAAGCAAGGGCTGTATGAATGGCTAGTTATGACTTTTGGCTTATCTAATGCTCCTACCACTTTCATGAGAGCTAATTCTCCTGCCACTTTCATGCGAGTTATGAATGATGTACTCTGACCTTTTATTGATGATTTTGTAATTGTATATTTAGATGGAATTCTTATTTTCAGTAAAACATGGGAAGAACATTTGAAGCATGTAAAGCAGACTCTAGATGTTTTGAAAAGAGAAAATCTCTATGTTAAATTATCAAAATGTGAATTTGGAAAAACATCTTTGAATTATTTGGGTCATATTGTAGGGGGTGGTGAATTGAAGATAGATCCCTCTAAGGTTGAAGTCATTGTGAACTAGCCTAAACCCAAATCTGCTACAAAAGTTAGGAGCTTCCTAGGAGAAACACAATATTGGAGAAAGTTTATTGCTAACTTTTCCTTGATTGCAGCTCCCTTACATGCTTTAACAGGATTGAATAAGGTGTTTTAGTGGGGAGGCAAACATCAGAAAGCCTTTGACACCTTGAAAGAAAAAATTGGTACAACACCAATACTAGCATTGCCAGATATTCAAAGACCATTTGAGATTGAAATAGATGGCAGTGACTATGGCATGGGAGCAGTGTTGATGCAACACAATAAACCCATATGTTATCATTATGAGACATTTAATTCTGCAGTAGTTAATTATCCCACATATGATAAAGAATTGTATGCATTAGTGCAGAGTGTGAAAAAGTGGAAACATTACCTATTGGGCAAAGAAACAATTATACATACAAATCATCAACCACTTCAATATTTGCACTCACAAACTAAATTACAGCAATCAAGACACTATAAGTGGATGGGTTTTCTACAACAGTTTCATCCTGTCATCAGATATAAGAAAGGCATACACAATAAAGTTGCAGATATGTTGTCCAGACCAATCATAAATGCATCTACTATACTTGAGCATAACTCGGTAATGCATGAAAGCTACATTGAACAATATGCTCAAGATATAGATTTTAAAGATGTATATGCAACTTTAAGTCATGGAAAACAAGTAGAAGAATTGGATTATTATGTTAAGGACCAACTCTTGTATCATTTGGGAAAGTTATGCATTCCACAAATTGAAATAGTTAACATAATCCGAGAAGCACATGCTTCTCTTATATCCGGTCATTTTGGTGTAAGTAAAACAATTGCACAACTGCAAAGGTACTGTTATTGGCCAAGAATCCATGAAATAGTTTCTAGATATATTAAAGGGTGTACCATGTGTGCTAAAAGCAAGCCTAGCAATAGAAAATTAGGCTTGTACACTCCACTTCCAGTTCCTTCTCGTCCTTGGGAAAGTGCTTCCATGGACTTTGTTGGGGGATTGCCAAAATCTAGAAAAGGTCATGATTATTTATATGTTATTGTGGACAGGTTCAGCAAAATGTGTATTTTAATACCTTGTAATAAGCAGATTACAACTGAACAAACAACAAATTTGTTCTTTTAGCATGTATGGGTTCATTTTGGGTTACCCACTTCCATTGTATCTGATCGAGATTCCCAATTTGTTGGGAAGTTTTGGTCAAGTCTATGGGAGTTAATGGACACCAGATTGAAGAAGAGCACAAAATTTCATCCACAAACAGATGGTCAAATAGAGGTGGTCAATAGGACAATGATCGAGTTGCTTAGAGGCTATTGCAGCAAGCATCCCAAGCTTTGGGATGAACATTTGTGTTATGTGCAACATGCTGACAATCGTGCCAAGCATTCTTCTACACAGAGATCTTCTTTTGAGACTTGTTTTGGTTTACACCAAGGTCTCCCTTGGATTTTGTCTTTAGTAAAGACATAGTAGTTGATGGACACAGTGATGTGGACAAAGCAACCAAGTTCATTGAACAGATCCAAGAAATTCACCAGGTAGTGCAGGAATAGCTGGAGACAAGCCAGACCAAGTACAAGGCAAGGCATGATAAGCATCGAATTGGACATAGCTTCCAAGTTGGTGATCAAGTATGGTTGTACATCAGCAAAGATAGAATGCAAGGTGAAGGTAAGAAGTTGAAGCCAATAAGGTATGGGCCTTTCAAGATACTTGAGAAAATTGGTGAGAACGCTTTTCGCCTTGATTTGCCAGCTTACATGCACATCTATTCAATATTTAATGCAGAGTACTTGAGACTTTTTGAACCTTCATTAGTTGAAGATCCCGAAGAGAAAAGTCAGTTGCCTTCTGTTGATGATCTGTTTCCTGAATATCTCAATGAATTGCAGGAAGATATAGTTCTGGATAGGAAGGTGAGAACTTACGCGCAGAGGGGATGTTGAGTACCTCAGAATCAGACTCAAGGGTTCAAAACCAAGTAGTGCAACATGGATAGATATTGGACAAGTGAGGAAGCTGTATCCTCACTTGATTGATGCTTAAAAACCAACTTTTGGTGGTCCAAAAGCTTTTTCAGTGGGAAGGCATGATCCAAATGGATCCTAGAAAACCCTCTAAGTCTTCTAGAGATCAAAACTATCGCATGAGGAAGAACCCTCAGAAAAGGTGGAAAACACTATTGGCAGCGAAAAACAGTAAGAAACAGTGGAAAAACAAGTTATCAGCAGTGATGCACAGGAGCCGTTAGATTTGGCCGATCAACGATCTAGATCCGATCAACACATCGCAATCGACGGTGACAGGCAGAGGCTATTGGGGACAACCATATAACAGTTGCGATCATGATTAGCACAGGTCAATGAGGATTGTCGATTAATCACATAGACCGACAACCCAATTTAACGCACGATATCGCAATCGGCAAATACAGAGGAGCACTTACCAGATGGCCTGGGGCTTATGCGATATGCGATTGTGACAAGTCACATCGCAATATCATGTCGGAGCAGTACAACAGAGCGGGGCTACATATATATGAGTGATGCGATGAAACCATACCCGAAAGGGTTTGTAAATGCTAATATATAATATTTCAAATCCGTCTAAAGCCATTTTACGTGATTTTTCAATGTTTTTAATGTATTTTTTTAGTACAAAGGGAAACCATGGAACGAGCACTTGCGACATGCGATAAGCGATTACAGGCGGACCCGATAGAAGTATAAAGTAGATTTATGAATATTTGAACTCCGACGAACTATGTTTTAGCGGATTTTTCCAGTTTTTTAATGTATTTCTTTGTGTAAATAGGGAATGTCTATTTCGGGGATTTTCAAAGGCCCAATGGACTCTTCCATTGTGGAACAGGTGGCCACCTCCCCTAAAGGCGTTTAGCAATGATTGCTAACACTCAGAGGGGGATTCAAGTGGACAAAGGTCGGGTGTTATAGACATTTTTGGGCCCTACAACCCCAAGCATGAAATGTCCATAAATCAAGGGCTCCTAAGTCCCTAAAAGTGTTGTTCTAACCCCTAAAAGAACAAGGTCAACAGATTACAGCTTCTCCTAGAAGTTCTCCATGAAAAACAGCTCAGAATTGGTCAAAACAGGATCATTTCAGCTTCTCCACTGGCCAAGTGCGTTGCATCTCACCTAACTACACTGTGTGGGTGCGTTGCATTTCAAAAATCCCTTCTATGGGGTGTGATGGGCGAGAAATGACAAATGGCAGTGTCATTCCGCGAGGTGGAGAGGCAATGGAAGCTTCTAGAATCTTCTCCTGTGACACTTGCCTCACTGAATTCGACCAAGGATGAGTAAGAGATCATCAATCTCCAAGTGGAAGCAAGAACTATCAAAGGGAAGACACTAATCAAATCATGAGCTAACTCATCTCCATTATAGATATCTATATATGGATCCCTCATCCCAGAGATCCAGAGGCTGGAATTTTGCATATTGTAAGGAATTGTTGTTGGTTTCTTGAGACAAACATCAGATTGTTGGGTGATCTAAGCTTTGTTTGAGGTGAAGAGGGGCTTCTTTGCTGGGAGGTTGATGCTGGGTCAGAACAACTGGTTGTAACTCCTCTTGACTCTTTCTTTTTTATCAATAAAAGCTATTCAAGTTTTCCTCCATGCTCTTGTGTCATTGATGCTTGCTACATTTGTATGGTCAATTTACATCTGATCCTAGATTGTTTATGATTATAGATCCATGTCTTTGTATAGTGCTATGCTTCTGTGATCTTACAGGTACTTTGTGAAGCTGGGCGTGCAAGGGAGCAGGTAGCTAAAGACTATCAAAGAAGAGGGGAATCGAATCAAGAGATTAGTGCAAGACAGAGGATGGTCTTTTTGTTCCTCTCTATCTATAATTCATAAAGGAAAAACGAAAGTATCTTTTCTCTGTTTGTTTCTAAGGCAGTTGTCACACCTTAGTGGGATAGAGCAGTTCTATATAGACACTTTTCCCTGTAACAAAATGGCGACTCCGCTGGGGAGATAATTAGTTTGTTTGTTTATCATTCTTTGTTGTCTGTTTCATAAACTTACAGGTAGCATTCGAACTGCATTTGCCATAACAAATGCAAAGTAGATAACTGCTACTTCAATCCATCTACTGGATCTGTTTATGATTTAAAAAACTGATTCACAAACTATCTGATTGCCCTTGTGATAGCTCTTAGATCCTCCTTAGATCTACCCCTAATTGTTGCATTATTGATTGCTTTTTGCTCGGCCAAAACCCAAGAACTGAACTGCAAACTGTGACCCGGAACCCAAATAGAGTCTCGTTTCTGGCCCAACGCAGGTACTGTTTAGAGAATCTGAACTTCAACGCACTTCCCGAGTGGACAAGGTGCGCTGCATTTCAAATTCTCTGTGTTACAAGTGCGCTGATCAGACTAGGCCCTATGCAGTTTTGGTTTCTGTGATTCATTCTTTCCAGTTCTATTCCTGAATTTTGTTGCCTGTGATCAGTATATGTCTGTTTGAAACCCCTTTTCCTTTCTGTTATTCCGCCTCCTTTGTACAAAAGAATTGTAGATGTTTTTGTGTGTTTGTTGAGTCATTTACAGTTCTCCTTTGCAAAAGTAGCATAATCGTATTGTCGTCCTTTGATTTGAAACTGTTGCAAGTGTCGATTTCAATCGTAGGAAAGAGTTTGATTGCTGTTGATGGTTGATTATCCTGTTACTATTGCTTTTGGTCTGAATTTGTAATTTTCTAGTGTCAAGGACAAGTATTCATTTCAAAATCGTAAGGTGTTGTGATCGTCTCCATTTTTTATTTCGAAAAGAAACTTGTTGATATTTGTCGCTTGAAAAGAAATTCAGATTTGTGCATCAACTTTCTTTTTAGCATTCATATACTAAGAAAGTCGAAAACAAATACATGCATGTGCATTTGCATATAGACATTCTGATTGTCTTGATTTAGGAAAGTGAATTTAGAGTGTGCTCTTTTCTCTTTGTGAAAAGATTCTGTCTTTCTTTTCCTTAGTAGCTAGGATTTTCATTGCACAAAGAAGATAAAAAGTTTGTTTATCATCTTAGATTGCATTTTAGGAATTACATCTACATCTCGCGATGAACCTGAAAGGCAAACTTCATAAACAAGATCAACTTAAAATAAATTCAATGAATCTAACAACGCTTTGGAACTTAACGCACAACATTTAGAAGTCTAGGCTAGAGACGTATTCCGGCATCGTAAAGCCTGGTAACTGTTGTTCTCACTGATGGTTGGGTGATTCCTCCACTTTGAGACGATAAGTGCCAGTACGAACTTTTGCTCCCACGTACCATCGAGCATATTTTGGGAGACCCCAATAGGCTTAATCCTTTATCCATAGGAAGCTGTGTCTACCGCCCTATCGATTGCAATGCACTGAACACAACATTCGGGATTATTGACTTCCGTACCGTAAAAAGTATTCTGCAGTTTTGCGATTGGTTTGGTAATCCCTCTACCTAGATTTCCAGAGCAGTCCCTTTCGTTCCTTTTCAGACTCCTTAACAGAAAAGGTCCATCTGAGCACTTGTCACTTCAGGCTCATTAAAAATCGAAGGAGACTAGAGTCATCTTTTGTTTTTTCTCGACTCTTAAAAACTGAAAAAACAAGTTGTGTCAAAGCGTCTAAAATTTATTTTAAACGGAATATTCATTCCCCTTTCCTACGTTGATCTTGGGTTGAGAAAATGGAATCCACCAACCAAGGAATTCCCCCTGGAGGAAATCCTAGTCCCTTATCCTCATGGGGAGATGTTGGTGCACCCCATATGGCCACATTGTCGCTTCCAGGACTGACAATCGGCTTGCTTGTTTGGCTCTTCTCTACCTCTGTCGTTCAGAACATCACAATTCCTGAACAATCAAATCAGCAACTAGACGAGTCCAGAGTTACCCACCAACCTTCTACTTCCTCTAATTCTTCCTCTCCTCCTTCCTCTTCACTTGATGGGGCTGGTAAAGCCAAAAGTCAAGTACCCGAGAAGAAGAAGGAAAAGAAGAAGAAAGAGAAGAAGAAGAAGGAGCCAAAAGCGAACGGGGGCAAACAAGCGTTGTCTAGCGAAAATCCACACACTGCACCAACTAGGCCTAAATCGCCATGTGTCATTTGCAAAGGAGACCACTTTCACAGAGATTGTCCTTGCATCCCTCGGATCTTAAGGGACTGGTCTCCTCGTTTGCACAACCCGGTGTCGTCAACCTCTGATGATCATGTTGAAAACACACCGTCAACTAGTGAAAGTGAAGCCCCAGGATAAAAAGGAAAATATAGATTTCCTTGTAAATTGTGCAAAGGCGATCATGCCATCCACCGTTGTCCCTTATTAGACGAGGCTAAAAGAGTTTTGGACGATCGTCCGGTTTCACCGTTACGACTTCCTCCTGGATATAAAAAACTCTTGCCGAGTCCGTCACTAGTTGAAAATCCGGCTGGCCCACTCAGGTGGTCGGCTGAAGAATCTATCGTTGAAGACAAACCATCTAAACCCATACCAGACGAAAGTCAAAAGGTCGAGGCGGCAGTTGACCCGGTCTTGCCTTCAGAGGTTCCATCTTCAGATGATACAGTCACTGAAGAGAACAAGGATGACACCGTCCAAATTCTTTTCATAAGCACAGACTCCAACGAACATGGGGGCAATTTACCCATTCCTTTACCGCAGGAAGGAAGTTCGTCAGAGTCGTACCCGGCCGTCTATTCGGTCCCACCTCCAAGCAACCTAGTCGTCTCCTTCGACTGGAATCAACTAGGCAAACCCCGTTTACCAGCTAGTGTACCATTACGAATCATTGTTCAAATATATAGAATGGTTATGGTTGGTACTATCATAGATGAGGGGGCTTCTGTGAGTATCCTTTCCTCAACTGCTTGGAAAGAACTTGGTTCACCATCGCTTTTGCCTGAGATGAGAAATCTAATAGGCTTTGATAAAGGAACCAGTCGACCGTTAGGGATCCTTCCCAATGTTCCCATAACATTGAGAAGGAAAACCGTTCACATGAACGTAATGGTAGTTCAAGGACCCCTAGATTACAATATACTCCTTGGACGAGAATATATTTATTGCATGGGAGCAATTGTCTCCTCACTCTTTAGAGTAATGTGTTTTCCGCACGAAGGAAGAGTGGTCAAGCTCGTAGACCAGCTTTCATTTCCCGGATCATACAAAGCAAATAGTCATATACCACCCCTGAAAGGTCTTTTCACGCAAGAAATGTCTCAATCCCCAGTCCGTCCACCTGATGAGCGCGAGTAATTCGGGGGACATGACTGAAACCCAGGGGGCATGCACCCTGGTCTACTTCGGCAGGAAAACTTTGGGTATAAGGTAGGTTTCCGCGAGAGAATATGACTAGTCTGTACTCCCATCCGTGATTGGAAGAGGGGGTTATTCTAGAACAAGATTCTCTTGTCAAAGTTACGTGAGTGGAGTAGCCTCCTTCACTCACCTTTGTCTATTTCGGTAAACATCGCCGAAGAAGTGTTCTGTTTGCGCTGTGAATAAAACAATATTTGGGTAACCTGTAAGAGGTAGGCCTCTCACGTTTTAACGGAATAAAGAAGGGGTAACCTTGAAACTCTGTTTTATACCTGGGGGCATGCAAGCCTTTTGGCGTGCAAGCGAAGAGCGACTATTTATTTTTTAAATTTGTAGGTCCTCTAACCCTTTAAACTCATAGGATTGGTCATTTCCTAACTTGCATAAAGAAAGGATGTGGGGAAAAACTCTAAAAATTGCCATTTTATATGAGACATTCTTATCACACGACTGGATTAATCGAGCAGTTTTAGCACATAGTTCAAGCTCGTTAAAAAATAAACATAAGCCATGAGCAAATGTTTCCCCCCGCGTTTAAGCTCGTTAAAAAATGAACTATTCCACGGTAAATAACCATCGTGAATGTAGTACTTCAACTATTAAAGCCTTGGTCGTGTTTGCACCGTCACCTCCACTTTTGCATTGGCAGATCATTCACCTCCATTTGATTGTTTACCCATTTTGAGGAACAACTGCGAAGAGTGATCTCACTAGCCATCCTTGTAACATTGTCGTGATTGGAAAATTCCAAACCTTACCTAGAATCAGTTGCTACCCATTTTATCACTCGTTCCTCAAAAGACGAGCCTCCTTTAAGCTCTTTTCAAATGACTCGTAAAATATGAAAAGATTGCCGAGCCATTGGCCTCTTCAGCTCGTTAAAGGGATAGGAAGTGTTATCCCTCTTCTAAATTTTAATCTTTTTGGACCTGAGGGATTATTACACAAAAATATCGAGCGCTTGTTTTGTTCGGCTCGTTAAAAGTATCGAAATTTCATCCCTTCTGTATTGTTTTATACTTTTTCGGACTTAAGGGATTAGATGACGAAAAAGAAATTTTGGAGTTACCTTTACGTCCCTTTTCAGAATCTCTAAAATTGAAAAGGACCGATTTATCTTTGTCGTTAAACTCGTTAAAAGTTTAAATAGCGACAAACTTGTCTATAGACGAGAACGAGTTTCATTATCTCTAGGCTCATTAAAACATAGCGATGGGTTTGCCCGAAGGGAAAATTATAGAACAAGCATATGTTATCCTCCTCAAGCTTGACAAAAATAAAGAGGTACTGGTTAGCAATGACTGGGGAAAATTGGGAAGAAAACTTGAAGAAACTTTGTTGGTAGCAAGTCGCTCTTGACCATGACACTTCCACTCCGTGTCCGAGTCGGGTTGGGTTGTTTCATTCACCGGTCACATCACCATGGTCCCATCATACCATCCACATTTGGGGTTAATGCTACCAATCCATCACATCAGTGTCACCGATATGTTCAAGAGAAGTCATTTAGAGAATTCACCTGTGTCTCACCCACTACCATACATTATACTCCATTCTTTCATGACCGCCACCCTGAACCTTATATCACCAGATCGTTTTCACCTCCATTAAAATCATTTGCTCCGTTCCATGTCATTGATGTGGGATTCATTAAGGCCCTCGTGTGACGGATCACTTCTTGTCGACATCAGCTCATTATCCAAGAAGTTGATCTAGGAACACCCCATTCAGTACTTTGAAGCTTGCATGCCTCAATGGCAAGTTTCTCACTTCCGGCGACAGGTTTACATCAATGGCCTTCGACCGAAAGATTTTGTGTGGTGTTTAACACCAAGTCCTTTATTCACACCACGTGAATTGTACTGCAGTACCTTGAGGGTCATTATCATTATCGATGATTCCTCTCACGCTTGATAACAGTTTACATCATTGGCTGGTAATCAAGCGATGTCTTTCCATGTTCGACTTCAGAACATTTCTCACATGGATCGACTTGTACTTCGAGTGAAGGTCGAACGAGACTGAAGACCCCGGATCTAGTTTCATCCATCCGGGCTGCGATATATATTCAGGGAAATAAAGACATCAAATGTACATCATTGCCGCACAGATAATCATCCAATCAAAAGGATGATGGCTCTATCAAAATCATCAGTCTACACTCAGATGATTGTTTGTCCTATGTACATGAAAATGAATTTATAAAGCTGAGCATGGGAATGCCCGCCTCAGCTATATCATGAAAATATTATGAAGATAATGCATTGTATTGTATCTTATTACAGGTCTCCTCCCAGCTTGAAAGAACTTCGGATCCTCATAATAAAGCATTTCACCAGACATCAAAAGATTAACGACCTCATGCTTTAGGGGGGCAACTGTTATAGACATTTTTGGGCCCTACAACCCCAAGCATGAAATGTCCATAAATCAAGGGCTCCTAAGTCCCTAAAATTGTTGTTCTATCCCCTAAAAGAACAAGGTCAACAGATTACAGCTTCTCCCAGAAGTTCTCCATGAAAAACTGCTCAGAATTGGTCAAAACAGGATCATTTCAGCTGCTCCACTAGCCAAGTGCGTTGCATCTCACCTAACTACACTGTGTGGGTGCGTTGCATTTCAAAAATCCCTTCTATGGGGTGCGATGGGTGAGAAATGACAAATGGCAGTGTCATTCCGCGAGGTGGAGAGGCAATGGAAGCTTCTAGAATCTTCTCCTGTGACACTTGCCTCACTGAATTCGACCAAGGATGAGTAAGAGATCATCAATCTCCAAGTGGAAGCAAGAACTATCAGAGGGAAGACACTAATCAAATCATGAGCTGACTCATCTCCATTACATATATCTATATATGGATCCCTCATCCCAGAGATCCAGAGGCTGGAATTTTGCATATTGTAAGGAATTGCTGTTGGTTTCTTGAGACCAACATCAGATTGTTGGGTGATCTAAGCTTTGTTTGAGGTGAAGAGTGGCTTCTTTGCTGGGAGGTTGATGCTGGGTCAGAACAACTAGTTGTAACTCCTCTTGGTTCTTTCTTTTTTATCAATAAAAGCTATTCAAGTTTTCCTCCATGCTCTTGTGTCATTGATGCTTGCTACATTTGTATGGTCAATTTACATATGATCCTAGATTGTTTATGATTATAGATCCATGTCTTTGTATAGTGCTATGCTTCTGTGATCTTACAGGTACTTTGTGAAGCTGGGCGTGCAAGGGAGCAGGTAGCTAAAGACTATCAAAGAAGAGGGGAATCGAATAAGGAGATTAGCGCAAGACAGAGGTTGGTCTTTCTGTTCCTCTCTATCTATAATTCATAAAGGAAAAACGAAAGTAGCTTTTCTCTGTTTGTTTCTAAGGTAGTTGTCACACCTTAGTGGGATAGAGAAGTTCTATATAGACACTTTTCCCTGTAACACCGGGAAGCCAGAGAGCCCAAGAAGGAGAAACGAACAGACAGTGTTGATTGGCTTCAAAGCCACAAACTGACAGAAACAGAGACAATCAGTGCTGAGACAGAGAGTGAATAGAGACAGAGAGTTAGTGAGGAGAGTCTGTGTACTCAGAAAGACTTGGGGGATCCAAGTAAAGCCTTGTTGTTTTGTATTTGTTGTGTGAGACTCAAATTGAGCTCACTTTTGTAAAAATTGTGCTTCTGAAGACATAATAGAGAGGTCACCACTAAAGGCTGGACCAGGAGATGTAGATCAGGAGTGTTGGGTGAATTCTTTATTAAACTTGTTGTGTTTATTTGTGTTTGTCTATTATGTTCTTTAACTGCTTCATTGTCTATGTATTTTGCAATCTTATCGATCCATTGCACAAACTAACATAGGAAAATCCATGCACATGAGTCTTTAATACCTTAATAATTGTCTAAGACCTCATTATTAGATCATATAGGGAAGCCACAACTAGTAAAGATATTGTGAGGGTGTGTTGTAGGGCTGAAGTGGGTCATTGTCATGCCCTAACTAGGTCATAGTCATACAAAAATTTGGACATCAGACGTGGATATGTTTTTCCTTATGTTGGGTCTAGTGTTAACCAGTTTGGATCAGATTTTATTCCAACCTGTGGGAGCCATGTGTTATGGTTGTCTTGGGTGTTAATAAACCTTAACTAGGAGTAGATATTACAGTGGAAGGATTGGGTGCCATTGGACTGGTGGAGGGCAACGTGTTGGCAACCCAAAGTATCCCTTGACAAGAAGTCATAAAGAGAGCTTGACATTTGAAGGTTGGGTGAAGTTGATAAGCCTAATGTGCAGTACATTGATGGGATTGTAAATTGTTAGATTGGAATATTGGAGCTCGGGTATTGGCCAACCTAGAAGAGAATATTGGATTAGCCCGTGTTCATTGTTGTAGAAGCGACTTGCGGCAGTGATAGGTGGCAACCCTCCTGGAGACTCTATGTGTTGTCTCTTGATGGACTAAGGGGCAGTTAAAGAGGAGAATGAAAGCAAAGGACTGAAAAGACGCGATACGACATAGAAATTGCAATGAGATTCTCATTGTATCTTGTATTCTTGTACTTATGGACAATTGAGGGCCATTATCCCTTGTATGGGAGCCCTAAAAAATTGTATTATATGTTGATTAATATAACAAAGTTGGTTTTTTTTTTTAAGTTGTCTATACTTGTGCATGTGTGATTTACTGTTATTTCTATTCCACTATACAAAGTAATTTTGTTGAGATTCTTGGTTTGGTAGCATCAAATATTCTAATATTCTATCCTAGACCTAAGATCGTGGAAATTCAACATGGTATCAAAGGATGCCTGAGCTACTTTAGAAGACAATGAATCAGAGTGTGCACATTGAAGTATAACTTAAGAGGGATTTAGTCACATTGTAGGTGAAGGACTCACTACAATGTCAAACTTGCACGCTGGTCTCTGGTATGATGACAGGTTGGAGGGGTTTTCTAACTATAGTCCATGGAAGGGAATGATCAACTTGGTCTTGCAAGTCAATAGGATCTAGAAGTTCACCGAGAAATCTATCGAGAAGCCAACTGACACAAAGGAGTTGGAAGTTTACGAGGATTTGGATACGAGGGTTAGATTGATCTCCTAGGTAGTGTGAAGGATCCCCTAATACCTCATTTGTCTGGGAAGAATACTGCACATGAGATGTGGATGGCTCTTCATAATCTGTTCTAGAATAAGAACGAGAACCAGGTACTAGTATTGGAGGATAAGTTGAATTCCACCAAGATGATATAGGGTGAAGGAGTGACTTCATATCTAATGAGATTGCCTCAGGTCAAAGACGATCTTGCTTTCGTCAATGTGACTATTTCAGATTCTGATATGGTGAGGATTTCTTTGAAAGGTTTCACCAAGGAATAGAAGCCCTTCCTCAAGGGGATCGTTACCAGAGAGAAGTTTCCATACTGGAATAGGTTGTGGGATGATCTAATTTAGGAAGAGTTACGAGACGAGGACTTTCATCTGAAGAAGAGGGATTCAGATGATGACATGGCACTTGTAGCACGAATGAAGGGTAAGCAGAAGAAGGACTTGAGTAAAGTCAAGTGTTTCAAATATGGAAACATGGGTCATTTTTTGTCAAGATGTACAATGAGGAAGAAGAGAGATGATGAGAAGAAGAAAGGGAAGTAGGTCGTCGGTGTTTCCAATTCTGTTGAGATAGATTTTCTCACCAAGAGGTTGGAGGAGGACTTGCTATGACCTCTCATTTCTCGTAGGGTGCTATCGATGACGATGGATGGTACATGGACAATGGTGCATCGAAAAATATGACAGGGTCATAGGAGGTTTTTGAGACTCAAGCTAAATGGGACTCAAAGTTGCACATGGTGTTGGGCGATAAGAGTTAGAAGGATATCCAAGGATTGAGAGTTGTGCCATTCAGGATGGAGATAAGACAGTTGATGCGGGTCTAGGATGTACTGTTTTGTACCAAGAATAAGATATAACGTGATATTTGTCTCAATGATATAGAAGAAGGGGTTTGAGGTCTTATTCAAATATGGAAAGGCAAGACTCGGGCCCAGAGGCTCTAGCTCTGCAAGTATTGTGCTTGGAGTTAGAGAGCATGTTCTATATAGGCTGATGGGAAAGCCTATGGATCATGGAAAGAAGAAGTAGGTGGACTAGCTGCAGGTTTTAGAGAAGCAGTTGCAGGTGTAGGCCTCAACGGTACAAGTACAAGTTCTAGAGAAGAAGGTCCAGGTTCCAGAGGCTCAGAGGAAGTCGAGTTCGAGTGGGAGCTTGCAAATTCAGAGGTAGACATTTCAACCCAAGGAGAGCGAGTGGTCAGTGAGGAGAAAGTGTGCTCGTATAGCTGCCAAGAAGGAATCATGGAGAGAGTGGAAGACATTTCAAGAGAAGAAGAAGAAGCAAGATGCTTCTAGTGACAACAACAATTTTGAGAGAGGCGTAGTTCACGCTACAAGGATTGTTGTAGTCGTGAGCGCCAAGAGTTGGGCAAGTGTTGCAAGTAGTGATGATGATGATGAGTTACTTCCCAGTCTTGGAAGTACCTCCCTTGCTAAGAGGGAGTGTTATTTTTGGTAGCTTGGGAGGTACTCCAAGCCCTAGTGTTCATGGTTTGGAGGTTGGAGCACCACAAGAGTCATTGTGGGCTTGGAACCCAAGGTTGTGGTTTTGGACCCATCGATGTTTGGGCCAAAATCATGCAATATTTTGGACATGTGATGGATGGAGATGATATAGGATGGTAAGGAGAATCCAACGCTTCGTGAATTGTCAAAATCTGAGTTGTCTTTAGTGAGTTATGAATTTTTTAAGTTAAGGAGTGGGCATGGAAAAAAAGTGTTAAGGTCAGCCTAGTCTTATAATGGCCTAATGACATGTTTTCAATCTAATGTGGATGTCTTAAAGGAACCCTTCTTTAGTGTATAAAAAGGAGGTGAGGTGAATTCTTTTGAACAAATCCAAATGAGCAACACAAGGACAAAAAAAAAGTGTAGAAGGCAACTTGTAGAAGCGAATAAGGATACCTCTATTTGGCCGCAAGAAAGAATGCATTTCAGCGATGGAGGAAAGGGTTATTTGGTAGCCTCTCCATGATTATTTGAAGGGTTGTTTCATCCTACAGTAGGACTGAAGATAAGGAGTTAAGTGCAGGTTTGTTGTGGCATCAATTAAGTGTGGGATCCTCTATTTCGTGTAGGTCATAAGCAGAGGAGGCTTGTGAGGGTAGGCCACAGGCCTTAACACCTAAGAACAAGGTTACGCGGGGATTTTTGAGGGTTAATAAGTGCCCAGATCAGCAACGTGTAGGAAGAGGAGTCTCATAAAGGGAAGAAAAAACTAGTAAAGGGACTATGAGGGTGTGTTGTGGGGCTGAAGTGGGTCACAACCATGCCCTAAATAAGTCACAGTCATACAACAATTTTTACATCAGACTTGGATATGATTTTCCTTGTGTTGGGTCAAGTGTTGACCAATTTGGATCAAATATTGTTGTAGCTTGTGGGATCCATGTGTTAGGGTTTTCTTGGGTGTTAAGAAACCTTAACTAGGTGCAGATCTTACAGTGGAAGGATTGGGTTCTGTTGGACTGGTGGAGGGAAGCGTGTTGGAAACCCAAAGTAGCCCTTGACAGGTAGTCATAAAGAGAGCTTGATAGTTGAATATTGGGTGAGGCTGATGAGCCTAATGTGCAGTACATTGATGGACTAGTGGAATGCTAGATTGGCAGATTGGAGATTAGGTATTGTCCAACCTAGAAGAGTAGATTGTATTAACCCGTGTTCATTGTAGTAGAAGCGACTTGCACCAATGATAGGTGGAAACCCTCTTGGAGACTCTATGTCTTGTCTCTTGATGGAATAAGGGGCAACTAGAGAGAAGAACATAATCGAAGGACCAACAGGATGAGATACAACATAAATACTGCAACGAGATTGTCATTGTACCTTATATTCTTGTACTTGTGTATAATTGAGGGCCATTATGCCTTTTATGGAAGCCCTAGAAAATTGTATTATATGTTTATTAATATAACGAAGTTGGGTTGAATTTTTTTGTAAAAAGTTGTCTATACTTGTACATGTGTGATTTACTGTTGTTTATATTTCGTTGTGCAAAGTATCTTTGTTGAGATTCTTGGGTTGGTAGCGGCAAAGATTCTAAGATTATATCATTGGGGTCCTTTCCATATGCCAACCATGCCATGGAACTCCACATCCCAATTGGCTAGCATACACATAAATAGAGCACCATGTAAATGCATCAATCACGCATGTCATAATCATTTACAACCGACTTTTAACACCTAAACATTTGTTTTATTAATTTTCTAAAAATTGTTATGAAATCCCCCTTACTGAGGAACTTGGTGCTACTTTCCCATGATAAATCTCGTCTAGTCCAAGTGTTGAACCTAGATTCTTTGATATGACTCTATAACACCCCGCTCCTAACCCACAACCCAACCAAAGTTAGAAGGAGGTAATTATGCAAATCCAACTCCCAAGGTACAGCTATGGGAATGGGACCTAAAATTTTTGACCTTTCAACAAGAGTTATTATAGGGAATCCAACTTCCCCTTCTGCAATCAGGAAACCACATTCCTTTACAAAAACATATAAATATAACCCATAGAATGAACAAGTGCACAACATTAGCATGACCAGTCAATAAAGATACCCATGCTAACATTGTTGTAACATTCAATACTCTTTTCATGCCATATGAGCAATACTTTAGACTTATAGTGCAATGTATTCCAAACCCACTATCTAACACATGCAATCTATCAAGGTTCTCCACCTAGACTTTATTACATTTTCAACTACAAGAAAACACATGGACTAGAGCATTTATCTATGAGGAAGAAGAGCTCTTCATGCACACAACATAGATTCAATGTTAGGTTAAGTCCAAGAACATAAACCAATTCATTCCGACCCATGAAACAATCCATTTGCACAACGTTATTGGTTATAAGATTCTACAGTAACAAGAAGTATGCCACTGTAACATAAATGGATCTCCATGTTTCTTACTGCCAAAAAGGTGATCAACACACACATATTATTTGCAAGAAACTTTGGCTAAGCATCATAAATAGTGTCAACTCACAAATCATAATCTTCATTGTTGGAATACAACAACTCTTCAGTAGTGCCAAGCAATATACCAATTAGCTTATACAAGCAATGAAACTCAAACCCAAATTTCAAACAAGAATAACATCAATTCACATCAAAAATATAAATACTTATCAATGGAAATTAAGAACATGAAACACTCATATTAATCCACAAATCCTTACATGGGTAAAAACCAACCATTCGAAAAATAAACACAAGTAAGCATATTTGTCATGCAAACCATTAGTATATCAATTATTCACATTTCAACATGAAAAACATACAAGGTTACACACAAGAGAACTTATCTTGGATTTATAATGAAGATGGGAAACTGAGTTCGAGACTTCAACTCTCTACCCAACCATAAACAAGTTGCAACCAAGCTACATGCAGTTGTAACCTTTGATCCAAATTCCAAGGGTTTGAGGTGGTCTTGCTCAAGGAAATAAACACCATTCTACTAGATGAAAAGGGGACTCTAGAGGTTCTTCTTCCTCCACCCATTAACTACTCAACAGTCCACGAATGCATAGAAAATCTTGAGGCCAAATTCCTCCGCCCTCCAATTATCCAATAATAGCCAAATAATACACACGAAAAAATGGAGGCTTGTTGACTCATGTTATTCCTCTTAGCTGCAGAATTATTCTGTCATGAGTAGTGAAGGAGATCGAACTCTTTTTCCCCAATCAGAAAATGATCCTTCTCCTTGCTATGCACATATCTCCTTTGCACGCTGCCTCTCCTTTTCTTTATGTCTACCATTTTGTGAATTCCCACTTTTTCTATTTACAGTAAATCAAAAATCAAGCTCTTTGTGTCTGCTCTTTTATTGTGGCTCCTCCCTCCTATATTTCATTACTCAACCTAACTTCCTCCCTGCCTACTATCCACATAATCGATCTCTCTGCTCTTTTCTATGGCTACCTCCCTTAATGAAGTTGAGCTTCCCATCAAAAGAAAAATGAGTTTCCTCCTCCTCAGATCGAATTCCCCTCATCTTATTCTCTGTTGAACCATGAAGAAAAATGAGATCGTGCCCACTTCCCCTTTCACAGTGACTCTCTTCCTGTATTTTTCTATTGTGTCGTTCCCAAACTAGAAAATTTGTTGCATGTTAATTTCAGTCCCTTTGTTGTCTACGAAGTTCCCAAGTCAACATGGGATTTTGTCCCTTGTTTTGTAGTTAATAAATTTCCAACATCATTCCCCTTTAAACACACCATTCCTGTGCATTTAAAACTCAACAACCCACCTTCAATGGTTGTCCTAGGCTATCCAGCTTCTCCCTTCAGTAAGTAAGCTGAATTTCCCAACAATTGACCTCCCTAGACCTCTTGGAATCTGTGTCCCTCACTCAACCCATTTAATTTTTGAAATTCAATTACATGTTATAATTACATGGAAAAATCAAGCCATTCATGATTGGGCTATTACAAGGAAACTCCCAGGATTGTCATAATCACTACATGCACATAATAGATCTCTAGTAGCATGTAAAACTGTTGTTGGGTCAAATGTTGGTTGATAAGAACACAACCCTACCCTTGGTGTTTGTTTTCTCAACATCACCCTTTGTCCTTGGTTAAGCATAGCCTCTCATTTTGATAGCCCTCATGCCGAGGTAGCATGCCTGAGTGCGTCGTGGTGCATCTTACTATCATGAGCATAGAGGCTTTCGTGCCTAGCACTAGGTAGAGATCCTCACTACTTATTTCAGGGAATTCACTCCATCATGGATCTAGGAGAAAATTTCTCAGGCAAAGTGGGACATTGTGGATTATTGACATTGCATGAAAGACTTTGAGGTTCTTGCTAATGTAGCGGATTGGGTGATATGCACATGATACTCTTGAGGTCGTCATAATCGCTACATGCATGCAATAGATCTCTATTGGCATTGAAAACTATTATTGTGTTAAGTGTTGGTTGATAAGAACACAACCAGAGAGATATTATCCTTCACTTGGATGAATTGTAGTTACTTGTACACTCAATGGATAAGAGACATGGGAAATTGAAGCCCACCCTGACTTTTCCCTTGATCCAAGTTTCTTTCTAGGAGGTAATGGGGAGCACATCCCTATTGAAGCCTCCAAATATGATAAACCATGAATGGTCTATATGTTATTTGTTTTTTCACTAACTAGCCTTAGATTTTTTGTTTTTTAGTTGATGAATAACTCTAGAGGCCATGTATTTCAAACATACTTGCTAGAGTTTTGGATTATACTCAGTAACCTTTTTATCTAGTTCCTAGTGGAATGAAATTCTATGCCTACTCTGGTTTCCCATTAGCAAACCAAGACACATTTCAATCCATTTTGATGTACAATTGTGATTTGAAGGAATATAATTTTTGTTTCAGATAAAATAAAATAAACCTAAAATTCCCTTGTAATATTTATGGGTGATTTAATATCATAGTAAGTGAGTTTATGTTGGGAATCTAAAAATCCATAGTCTAAATCTTCTATGTTTTAGTCATTTTTAGCCATATTTCCTAATCATTTTTTCCCAAAATTTAACATGAATTTGTTGGGATCACAAATTTATGCTATATACTCTATATTATCCTAGTGTTAGGGGGGTTTTCATGGTGTTGAATTTGTTTATGCATTTGAAAATGCATTTTCAAACGATGAAAAATCATAGTGTTTATAAATAATTGTATCACCTAATTTGGATGAAAAAGGCCAAAACATAGAGTAATTAGATTGCACCATTTAAAAATAGCTAAAATATATTTCTAAATATCATATGGTATTAAGGCATTGAAAGATTTTTAAAAACTAAGATAGAGGTAACATAAAGGGGTTTAATTAATCATATATTTTTTTTAGTATAGGGTGTAAAGAAATTTAACTTTATATAAAAGTGTAAAATCTCATTTTAAAAAATGATATATTTTAATTTAATATTTGATTAAAAAAATTGAATAATTCATGAAATTTTCATAAAATAATAATAATTATTAAAAAAATAAATTAAAACAATTACATAAGAAATGTGTAGTCTATCTAACTTAGACAAAATGAATTTCTTCACGACATTTTTTCCATTTAATTTTAACCAAAATTCAGAAGAGATTCTTTAAAACTAGAGTTTAAGTTTATTTGAAAACATTTTCGGAGTAAGTCACATTGGAACCTATGTGGTTCATCATCAGGACAAGATAAAAAATCAGATCATAGCGGCAAGCTAAATAGGGAGATAAGACCTTCTAACAACTATAAAAATGACTATATTTGACTGATTAGGAAAAAAGAGATAAAATAAATAATCAAATTTTTTTATTATTAGTTAATTTTAAAATAATTAAATTAAATTAAATTAAATATTAACTCCAATATTCAATTATATATATAACTATATAAAACTAACATAACCCAAAATAAATAAATTTTATAACCCAAAATAAATAAAAATAAATAAACAAAGAGTTATAACAAACTCCTAAATATAATAAACAATATAGAAAGAAAAATCATTACATTAGTCAAACATGACCCAAAATAAAAATAAATAAATAAAGAGTTATAACAAACTCCTAAATATAATAAACAATATACAAAGAAAAATCATTACATTAGTCAAAGGGTGAAAACTATTATAGATTAATAGGATGATATCTTATAAATAAATTTTATTAACTAAACTAAACTAATTAGAGAAAAAATATAATCTTTGGTTATAAAATAAATATATATGTAATTTGTTTAATTTTATTTTATAATAGTTTTTAAAAATTTAAATTAAGGCACAATACGCGCAAAGAAAAAAATAAATAAATTATATATATATATATATATATATGGGGAAACAATATTATATAAGAAAAATAACTAAAAACTACTTAAAAAAGAAAAATAAAACCAAGGGGGAATAAGGGTAAAGGAGGATTAATAAATCTTGGGAAAAAACAAATGAAAGAAAAACAAAAAAGATGAAAATAGTAAACGAAAGGAAAGGAAACTAAGAGAAAAGGGCTCGAATCCAACAACTACTAATTTCCCAACCGTCATCCCTATTAAGATTACTAGGCCTTCTCTCAATTTCTATGGTTTCCCTAAATTTACGGTGATGAAAATGAGAAATCTTCGCAATGACCTTAACCTCCTCAATGAATATATGATATTTGGTCTTCTCTGCATTCTCTTCTAACGCTGAAGAGCGAGCCCTCCCGTGCTTGATATCGACAACGTGTTCCTTAATCCTTTGATTAATAGATTTTCCTGTTTCACTAATGTATGATGTTCCACAAGTGCATGGGATGACATAAACACCTTTCATGTCCTTAGGGTCCACCATGTCTTTCATCGATTTTAAGGAACCTCTGATGGTGTTAAGGGGTCGAAAGGTTGAGGGAAATTTATGCTTCTCAAGGATTCTCGCAATATTATTAGTCGTCCCTTGGTTGAAGGGGAGGTGAACTCCATAATTACAATCCTTAGGGTCTTTCTTAACCTTAGGACTCTTACTAGATTTGAGGAAAGCTTTAAGACCTTGTTGCTTAATGTAACCATTATTAACAAAAAGCTTCAGGAGATGGGATTTCTCTCTAGAAAATTGGTTGACATCAGAAACCCTCATAGCACGAGTAGCTAGAGTGCAGAGAACACCCAACTTCTGAGCAGGGAAATGATGGGATTTGGCATGAAGATGCTGCTCAGTATGAGTTTTCTTCCGAAACACCTGATGAGAAAATGAGCCATCTTCTTTCTTTGGAATGAGGACATCTAGGAAAGGAAGGCAACCGTTAACTTCTTTCTCCATGGTAAAATTTATGGAGTTAGATTGATTATTAAGATGCTGAAAGAAGAGATCTAACTTACCTGGACCATGCTACCAAATAGTGCAGGCATCGTCTACAAGCCTTTTCCAAAGCTTAGGTTTAAAAATAGCTGAGGCCAAAGCTTTGGATTCAAAGTATTCCATAAACAGGTTAGCAATAATAGGGGACAGGGGTGAGCCCATGGCCACACCACAGGTTTGTTCATAGAACTCCCCTTCAAAAGAAAAAAGTAGAAGTGAGGCAGATCTCGACTAATCTAGTAGTGTCGGGATCAGTGAGGCGAAAGATGACATCCATGGCTTCTTTGATGGGGATATTAGTATACAAGGAGACTACATCAAAGCTTACCAGAATGTCTCCGGGATCAAATTTCACATCCCTCAACTCATTGACAAATGACGAGGAGTCTTTGACAAACGACTCTGTGAGGCCAACAAGGGGCTTAAGCTTTGAGGCTAGATATTTAGCTAGAAGGTAGGTTGACCCACCTATGGTGTTGACAATGGGTCTAAGGGGGACTCCCTCCTTATGCATTTTCAGAAGTCCATAGATCCTAGGAATGATGGGGTTACTCTTGATAAGCTTATGGCTAAAAGAGCCAATCGAGCTACTGGATTTTATAGCAAGAGCAACCATTCTAGAGATCCTTTTCAAGGGATTGCTACCTCTTGCTCACGAAACGAATTGCTACTAATCCAGGAGCTGAGTGCAGAGACTTGGATATTAGAGACTCTGTTATTTGATGAGAATCCAGTTGGGCTTGAAAAAACTCTATGGGAAGAAAGTTTGTTGAATTTAGCTCACTATTTTTCAGTCCAAATTCCTTCCATGCGTAGAGATTTCAAAGCAGAACCTGCATCAATTTTGTTCCAAAGCTTTGCAGACAATAAAGTTAGACAACTCCAAACGCCAAGAAAATAGTTTTCTAGAAAGAAAATCAAGTTTTTTTCTAACTTTTGAAATTTCAGAACGAATAAGGGCAAGACTAGCATTCAAGAAAATACACTGATTCTCGAACTTGTTAAGGCAATGCTTAATCTGAGTGAATAGGGGAATGACCGATGAATCTCTGCCTCTTTTAAAGAAAGCTAGATCTGATTTTATCTTAGATACCCACAGGTGTGCCCGTTCAAAATGATGAATTTTTAAAGTAATGGCCCTCTAGTGCAGGTAGTGATATTCAAATTCAAGTTTCTGTGATCCATATTCTGATTATTTGGTCTATATAATTGAGTTGTTTAATCTGTATAATTAAGTGCCTTAAAGCGTTTTTCTGGGTACTGAACCCATTTATGCATTCAAAAATTCATTTTAAATAATAAAAAATCACATTATTTCTTAAAATTATTTTGTCGAATTCAAATAAAAAAATCTATTTCATTTATAAATTAAACTACAATTATGAAAAATATAATATTTAATAATTAATTATAATTTTATTTTATAATGCTTCATCAATTTCACAAAATTGACATATATAACTACTAAAAGATTCTCCCAACAAACACGAAAATATAGTAATTATAAAGTTAATTTAATATTTGATTTCAACGAATTTCTAGTCTAGAAATTGGTGAGATAAGATACCGAAAACTAAAAGATTCTCCCAACAAACTCGAAAATCGAGTAATTATAAAGTCAATTTAATATTTGATTTTAACGAATTTCTAGTCTAGAAATTCGTGAGATGAAGATACAACTAGCCATGGCTTTTGACTGAAAACTGAGAAGATTGGTCACGTTTTCCTAAATTGAAGTGTGATAAAAGAAATCATATTTTTATAAAATATTAATTTTTATGTACTAATACCACGTGGAAACTGAATTGACAGCTTAGGTGGACCCTACCTTAAAAGAGAAGTGGAAACGAATTTACAAATTGATTGAAGAGATAAAACTCTTTTAAATATCCCACGTCCACATCACATGGCGCTTTTAATACGTGTTTATTTACTGAATAGGTTTAACTTTGCCACGCGTTTATCAATTATTTAATATTTTGTTTATATTGTTATCACTGGTTTATCAATTATTTAATATTTCTTTTAATTTTATTTTATGGTAAGTTTATCAATGGTTTATCCCATTATTATTTTTATACATGCTGAAAAGCAGCTTATATTGTTTTTGGTTTTGGTTTTTAGTAAATTTTTATTTATTTATATTAAAATTAATGTTTTTCATAAATTTATTTATATTTTGTATTTTTTTAAAGGTTGAAATTCAGAGAAGTGAAAAAAATACGATGTTCTATATTGCAAAGTAATATTGGTGGTTTGTTTTGGTTTTTTTGTCAAAAGCTATGGTTTAATTTCTTGATTAAAAAGAAATAATTTTTAATGCAAATCCTTGCTAAACTTAACAATGTGGTTGTAACAACTATGAGTAGATGGTGCGAGAGATGTTATATTTTTTTGCATTCCTGCTATGCCTATCAAAATGGTATGTCAATGGAGACCTTCCCTAGAATCTTCTCAAATTTAATGCATAGTCTCCTATCTATTTCCATTCTTAACTTTGTCTTCAGCGTCTTCTCTAGCAACATTTTGCATTTGCATTTTTTATTGTTTTGATATCATTGATTCTTCAACACGGTTTCAATATCTACGGAGGAAGCTCTAGCAAGATTAAACCTCTCAATAGTAGCATCCAGGTGCTCATCCCATGTACCAAAATTTCCACCTCCTGGAACTTGCATGATGTCATCTCAAAGAGGTATTGGGCTTCTTCAGTGGTCACCGTTTCCTCCAATGCATCAAAGCATAACTCCATTTCTAACTCATGCATATCTATGTGAGCATCTGGATCCATGCATATCCATATTGATATGTTCTTGAAGCCATTTTGTCCATGTGCCTACTATTTCTAGTAGCCGACCCTAACTTTTACCATGTCTATGTCAAGTTTTGTATTTTCAATCAACATATTGGGCTCATGGTATGTAGTCATTCCCATCTTCTTGAACCAATCTTCTGAAAGATGTTGAAATCATATCTTCCTCTCAATTTACTATTTGAATGAACCTAGCCTTAAGTTTAAATTGACTATAGAAACAAGCCATAGCTTGCCACTTTTACTGCCTCCTTAATTTATTGCAATGTGGCATTGGGCATTCACAATGACAAACACAGAAGCAAACATTTGGAGGCATTATTTTTTCGTTTTATTACACATTAAGTTTTATGAGTTTTGTAATTACTCAAACCAAACACATTATGAGAAAGTGAAGGAAATTATCCAACCAATATCGTCATGCATGTTTAGCTAAGTTGTTTTTCCTCCAAATTGCCACATTTTGTTTAAGGAACTTTCTCAATGACATGCCAAGTTCATAACAAGCATAAATCAGTTGAAAATTGGGCCAAATATGGCTTATTGTGGCTGAAAGCTTTGCACATTTTGAAATGGGAAGGTCACACAATCATCCTTCAGACATCCTCACACCACAAAAGACAATATTCCTGAACAATCTTCAATTTGGAAGCATTAGAACTATGGAACTGATTGGAAATAGCATATTTTAATATTTTTATACGGATATTTTGTGAAACACTGGTTTACCCAAACCAATTTTCTTAAGAGTGTTGACATATTTGTTATCTACAAAAGTCACATTTAGCTAGCAACATAAATCTTATCAAATGCCCATAAGTAGCATAGATCTACACTTAGGAAGTTTTAAATACCCTATCAAAAAATATATGTACTCTAAAGAAGGAACTTTGCATTCATTGTTCACCCATATTTCTAGATGATTATCTAGGGGGGTGTCAAATATGTACAGATCCATCAAGTGAGTGTTCTCTCGAAAATCTATTTTCACTGTTTAGGATATTTTCAATTTTGTCTCCTGAGAAGAAGGCCCTTCAGTGCAAGTCCTTCCATGTCAGTTTTGTGATTGACCATGTTTTTAATTCGAGTCCAAGGATGAAAGTTATTTAGGCTTCAACAAACCCCTCCACTTTGTTGGTGTTATAAACACCTAGATTTTTTTTGTGGAAGACAACACTAGTGCAAACATCCACCAACACTTAGAAAAGCTACAATTCAACTAAAAGGAGACTGGTGAAGACTACAAGTACTCTATTTACTGAGTTGAACAATGTTGTCCTTTCTTGTCATATTTGTTACTAATCACACTTTGATTCTATGGCGTCCCTCAAGGATGATTTTTTTTTAGGTTTCAACAAACTCCTCAAAAGAAGACACTTTAGTGCAAGCCATTCACTGTTATATTTGTAACTTTTCAGTTGAGTCATTGTCGAAAGTTGTTGAGGTATCAACACTCTTCTACTTTGGTGACATTATAAACACCTACAAAATTTTGTGGTAGACAACACAGGTGCAAGTGTCCACCAGCACAATGTCAAAGACATATTCATTAAGATGATAAAAATATAAATCAATCCACACTGCAAATCTATTTATGTTTCAACAATCTCCTCAAAAGAAGACCCTTCAGTGCAAGTCATTCACCATTATATTTGTAACTATTTAGTTGAGTCATTGATGAAAGTTGTTTAGGTATCAACAAACTCCTCCACTTTGGTGACATTATAAACACCTATGAAAAATTTATGGTAGACAAGATAGGTGCAAATGTCCACAAACACATTGAATCAAATACCATTTTTTTAAGTTGATAAAAGTGTAAACCAGTCCACACTACAAACACTTTATTCACTGAGTTTGACATTGTCGTCTTTTCCTACTAGGTTTGTCACTGACCACACTTTTGGTCATTTAGGATGACGTCCCTCAAGGATGAAAGTTCTTTAGGTTTGAACAAGCTCTGCAACTTTGGTGGCATTTCAAATAACCTAGAAAATTTCTGCAATAGACATCCATAATTGCAAACATCCAATAACACTTGGCAAAGCTACAAATTCAAGAAACAAAATTACGTGAAATTTCAAATACATAATTTTAATATAAATGTAATGGATTTGTGTACTCTAGATGAATCACATTCTCTATTCTTACCTTTGAAGTAGTCCTTTACTTAACTCAGAAGAAAAATTGGTCAATTTCTTCAATGCAATCATTCATGAAAAGGCTTTTGGTTGTTTAATATGCCCCTCCGTTGACAAAAAAATTATATATATAATATCTGCACAAACCTATAAATACACTAAAAATGAATTCATGAATGTTCATAGAACTGGTGTAAAAAGGAAAAACGTATATGCTAAACAAGATGGACTTACAATATATTCAATACAATACAACATAAGTCCATGCTTTTTTGAATTGCAAGGAATATAACTATTCATTCTTACAACACAATCAATATCGTACAAATTATATTCTCTATTCTTACCCGAGAAGATTACCCTTTCCTCTCAATAAGTAAAGAATAATATCATTTTTTCCTCAATGTAGGCCCATCCATGTCATAATTGTACATATATAGAATGGCATGTCCATGTACAAATCACCAAGTTTGGCATTGACGGTGATGCCATCTTGGTCATCAAAAAATTATATATGTCATATATGCATAGACCTCATACACTGAAAACGAATTCATGAGTGGTTAGAGAACTGGTATAAAGAAGGAAAAACAATTATGTTAAACAAGATATACTTACAATATCTTCAATACAACATAAGTCCATGCCTATTTGAATTCCAAGGAATATAACTATTTATTCCTACATGTCCATAATGGAAACTCCATGTACAAATCACTGAGTCTGACGTTGATGACGATGCCATCCTAGTCATGAAAAAGGATGGAGTTATTGGAAAACTTGATGCAAAATCCCCATTGAGTTATGGGCTATCTCTATGCACCATGCACCAATCGTTGAGTTTTTCATAGACAAAATTGCATGTCTAATAATAAGAAAAGTAATAGGACATCCTAAGATTATAATTGCCACTGATCTACATGAATTAAGAGAGTAAGATATATTTTTAATTTATACTATTTTGAATGCAAGAGAAGCACATAAAAAATGAAAGATATTATTATTGTTGAAAATGGCAACAAGAAAATTCCCTTGAATTAAATTAGGAGAAAATTGTAATTCCACATCACAAGACAACAATAATGATTTAACTCAGCTAATTTCACTTAGTTGGATCATTTAATTCAAGTTGAGGGCCTAACTTGAATCATCTAGAGTGGTTCCTAGATTTTAGGAGCCTAGGTTGAGTTTAATTTGAGTTGTAACAATTTAATTTAGTTAAATTGAGTTAATGTCAATTAAACTAGTTCTGAATGTTGGAGGAACTAGTAGGAGTTCTAGCAATGGGGTGCAACTTAAATGTTCAACAAGTTAACTGATAAATCAACCATAATTAACTCATGCATGCATGCAATTTGAGTTACATAGTTGAGATTCGAGTTCAAGGGAAATGTAATATCAGTTGTATAATTTTCCAGGTTGTACAAGTGATGCATGCAGTCAAAGAAGGGCCTAAAGGGATTGCACAATTGTAATTAGGAATTTTCCTAATTAATAGGGGCTAATTATGATCTGTATTTGTGTGATTAGTTTTGTTGTGCTAATAACAATTACAGATTTATAAACATGTGCTTGCTTCTTGCTTTTTGTGTTGAGGTTTCCTTAGTTGTTGGTGCTTACAAACATGTAAATTTCCTTATGTTAAACAAGAAATTCATGAGGAAAGTAGCTTAAAAAATGAATAATGAACAAAAAACATGTACAGTGTAGCAAACCATCAAAGGGACACATTAACATAGTGTTTTGATGAAGGAGTTCACCCCTCCTGGGCTACATCTCCTTGGTCCAGCTTCCATAGCTTGGGCCTCTGTATTCACTCAATGTGGGGAAATGTTGTTTACAAAGATCTATGGCTCTTGATACTTTCACCAATGTGTTTAGAAGGTCCAAATTATCTACGAACATTTATTTCTGATCTTAATTTGGTCGAACATTGAGCAAGTTATGCCTTATTTAATTTTTCCTAGGAAACCCTGCTAAATCTAGAGAAACTCCAGTTAATTCCGCTAAGTTTGGGGCGGTTCCGCATTTGGTGGCTTTGCCATAAATTATGCCAACTTAATCAACAGATTAATTAAATTTAATTGTGATTAGTGACGCACTAATCGCGCTTAGCTCGCCCATAACTCTTGGCTCGGGCGCATGGTCACATGGGGTGGGGGCTAGCCCGCAGGGTTGGCTCCCACCACCCAGCCATCAGAAAATCCGTGTTGCATTAAATATAAAATTGTCGCATCACATTTCAAGTTCCATGGTAGTGGCCCAATGGTGGGTGGTGGTAATGGTGCGGGGGAGGTCATGGGTTCAATTACCCTTTACAATTTGAATTTTTACTGCCCGTCCCACATTTAAATGGTTTTTCCGCCCTTTACAATTTGAATTTTTACCACCAGATTTTGATTATACAAATGACATTGAAATGCGCTATTGGATTTATAGTTCGGAACTATGGTTTGATATAATGTGGATTTGGATTTGAATTATTATTAATTAAATATACTTAATATATATATATATATATATATATATATATATATATATATTTGTGTAATCTTGGTAGTACTTTCTTTACTAATATTTTTAGAAAATAAGTATGTCTCTAGCAAAATTTGTAGGTGGACTCAACCTGCCTGCAGGAAACTAGGTCTGTTGGCCACCTATCTGCATTAAACGTTGTCCAAAATTTAAATAAAGTTTTCAAGACCATCCGTGCTACATTTGTAGTTTTATCTACTATAAAATTCAACTTAAAAACGTAAAGGATAACCGACATATTAGCAAAATTCTATTTTAAGACCTGTTTCAATCGTCAGATGAGTCCACCAGGGCTATGGCTTTCCCACTGGACCCTCGGATTTCGCTCCTCTTCATGTCCTGTATGCTTTGCTCGATCTTGTTCAGTGTGAGATTGTTTTTGTACACTTGTATTTGGACTGCAACAATTTCTCTGTGTAGATCCTTCATGCTAGGCTCAGTTGTTTGGGCCTCCTCCTGTTCCTCTCATTCCTTATATAGTGTCATTGCTCGGGCCACTATGTTCTTCATAACCCAATATTGCTAGATTGTTTGTCAAAACAATGTGTGGCAACCTCTAGTGTTCCCTATATCTTTCACCGGAGTTTCCCATTCTTATGTCTCTATTTCCTGATTGGTTATACTATCATGGAGCTCCCTCTCCCACTCTACTATTTGAGCTTTTACTTCTGGTGGGGTGCCAACCATATACGTGTTTATGAGGGTCTGCGTGTTTTCTTTCCCAATATTCCTGCCTCTTTTGTTTGGACCTCTTCTGGAAGTTTCCTCCACCTCCTTGGTCCTTTTCCCTGCCTTACCTATTACTCTGGTTCCTCTCTTGCTTGCCTCTATTCCCTCTTTTTCCATCCTATCCTATTTCCTGCTTTGTATTTCTTTTCCCGAGCGGCTCACTAGTTCCGGCATTTTTGCCTGTTCCTGGGATGGAACACTATAAGGGTTCTGGAACTCTAAGCATCGATGCACATTGGTATCTTTCATACCAATCTTTCCAACGAAACCCATTTTCTTCTCGACGTCCTCCATCTCGCTTCCACCAACTTTTGTTGCATGTTCTTTCTTCTTCTCCCTTTGCATGTGAATACCTTCTCTCCTAGTTGCCTTAGCCTCTTGTTTCTTTGTCCAGTTGTGTTACACAACATTTTGTCACTGCCCCTGTACTCCATGTTCCTTGATCCTGGAAGACCTCTATAGTGAACCCCACATGCTTCTCCATCATGAAGAAACTCCCATTGTGTCCCTCTTTATGAGCATATAAATTCCCTTTTGCACCATTTCCCATGGAACTTCTATTTTTCCTAGTTTACAAGATTGGCGCTAATGGCCTTTGTCTCCCCTGCGACGATGTGCAAAGATTAACACTACTCCTTACGCCAATTGGAGTGACTGAGTGTTGAGGGACAAAGTCCCCTAGGGTCTTGGGTCAATACCCTAATAGAGCAGGGGTTATCTACAATGAAAAATAAGCATTCCACATAGTCATGATGCTAATATAAGCAAACTATGCGAAGAGAGGTGTACCTAGGGGTCCTTCGTTCGAGTAGATCCAGCCAGGGTCCAAACCCTCTTGGAGTTCCTTTCGATCTTTAACATGCAAAAAAACCAATTCAAAGAAGCATAACAGTATATGGACCAAACATCATAAAGAAATCAACTTCATAGCATATTGAAAGGTAGTTAGTTATACAATTTAAACAACTATTCATATGCAAATCATAACATTAACATCATAAGCATGAAGAAGATTTATTTCAGGAATGGTACAAGTGTTTCTTTATTGCAGATAACTAAAATACAGTAAGGAATGATTTCACCTGAGTCTTCCTTTCGCTGGCTCCAAGCGGAACCATCCTCTGGGTCCGTCCAATCTCAAGCCTTCAAAAAACTCCTTCCATGACTCATACCAAAGTATCTCAACTAGTGAAATAACATCAAAGCTCAAGGAAACAAGAGTTTCCTATAATAGGGGGAAGTGCTGGAAGCACAAGGATTTTTAGACCTGATCAGGGATAATCTCAGCAGAGTGATTTTTCTCTCTATTCTCTCCTCCTTAGGCCTTCCCATTGAAGCCTTTTTATACTTCTCCCAAAGTGTTTTTTTTAGTTGGGAATTCATTGGAAATAGTTGGGCCACAGGCACTAATAGGTAATCAACAGGTAAAACCCGTGATCTCCACCCGAAATTAAGGATATATATATATTTAAGTGTTTTAAGACATATACGAGGGTTGGGTATACACATACCCGTGTACACACGTGTTTAGCTCAGGGCAATGTCGCGCATAGGGAGTAAGACACTGTTTTTTAAGTATTGGGACCAGGTCTGGAAGGAGGGGTTGCCCTAGGCCATGAGTGCAGCATCACAAACATCAAGAGTGAGATTTTGAGCTATAACATATGCCCCCTAATATATGAGGTCAGAAGGGGTACATGATGGCCAAAATGTATTAAGTAAGTGCATGGAAAGGAAACCTGTCAAAAACTGAGAAGGACTTCACCAGAGTTCAGCCTGCCAAGCCACAAAAGGAGATCAAAAAGAAACATTGTCTAAGGCGGGCATACCCATGCTCAGAGAAAGTAAAGCATGTCCGCATATCAAGTACAAGCAGATCCACTAAGTATACAAGTATAGAAGACTGGAAAATACATAATGGATCATCTGATCACGATTGAACAAGTACATGTCTGAATATCACATATAAGAATGTCAATGATGTTGAAGGATGAAGCTGATCACTGATATCAAAGACTGATCCCAAAAGTACCAAATGAACATGATGGAGTAAGGTGGTACTACACTGCAAACTCAGGTGCCAGCATATAAAATGTCGCCATGAATGACTGTAACATATGAGGTGGAGTGGTATCAACTAGTAGCAATAGGAGCAACTGTCATGTGAACCAATGAAATGTTGATGCAACCCGAGGTCTTCACCGACTGCCGTGGTACATTTCTACACCATGGGAATAAATGATTTGAAGTCGACCATGTGAGAAATCATTTTATTACCAGTCATTGATGTATGCCGTTAAAAAACGCGAGACTACTCACTGATAATGATAATGAGCATCAAGGTACCCAGTACAATCTAACAAGTGTGACTAGATGAGCTGGAGTCGAACACCTGTAAGAATCTATCAATCAGGAGACAATGATGGTTTCCCACTGTCGATAGCAAAGGATCTGCCACTAATGACTGCAAACCGCAAGGTACTGCTAAATGGACTCTAAACCTTTGCCCCAGAGCAATGAGTCATATTTGATAGGGAAAGATCTGCTAGAAGGAATGCATTAAGACATCCTTCATCAATCTAGCGCGAGTGTAACTTGTAGGCCAATAATGTGGAAGGAATCCGACGAAAAAGATGTAGTAACCCAACCGAACCACGTTTCTGGTATGCACAAGATGTGGCTAGCGCACGACAGAAACCCTCTGAACCAACCAATAATGAGAGCTGACATAGAGGTGAGGTATCCACCAATAGGGTCAAATGGAAACCAAGGTACTACAGGAATCCCAATGTGTAATAGTGTAAGCTGATGTCGAACACAAGGGAAACCACTCAATCAAAGACCCATGATACTGATCAATGTTGAGCACAAGGTGACCTATCAATAATGAAAATAGGTCCAGGGTGCGGCTCTAGGCCTGTCAGAGCAATATGTCGTCGTCGATAAGGGCAAGACCTGCCAGCAAGAAGTCAATGGGGACCTTCTCAAACTAGCACGAGTAAAGGACCAATATAGCTGATGTGATGATAGATAAGACACTGACAACCAGGGATGGCCATCTGAAAAATGAATCAAGAGACACTGTAGAGAGGCCGACTCAAGCTAACTTCCCTTGAACAAAAGCACAACTCAATGATGACTATGTGGCAACATATGATGACTTTGTATAAGCTCGTTGTGCAGGAGGCATGAACGAACCCTCCATATGATTGGAAGAGATAACTAATCGGGGGAGAACTGACTCAATAACAAGGTTAAGGCGTACCTAAGTAAAACTAAATCCCGCCCAAATGGAGGATACTTTGTTTTGAGTGCTTTGTTCGAGAGCGACATGACTGACTCTAGCTGCCAACAATAAGTGGAAATATTGTCCTGTTCCCGCTCTTTTTGGAATATATAATTTTTATTTTTATTTTTCTTTAGGCTAGAAAAATACTAAAAGAATGCTATAGTACAGTGGAAAGAACGAGTGTCAGTGGAATAGATGATCTAGTTCCTGGGATGGGAACAATCCTATGCTCAATGTAGGGAGGCGAAAACTAGTCAAAGACACTCAAAGGTGTGTTCCTTCCATGGGTCAGGGTGTGTCAAGTTGCAGAAGTCAAGGGGATGCAAGTTTGATTTTGCAGACGTCATGGTCAAAATTTGGCTTAAACATGAGTCCAAGTGAAGCTGGCTCAAGGCAAAAAGGTGCAAATGGTCAAAATGCAATGCAGTAGTACAACTCAACACAAAGGAGCCTCTAGGGTATATGGCCAGAACGAAGCGCAGAAGAAAAGAGGAAAGAGTCTTCATCGCATAAGTCATGGTGGGACTACAAAGGACTCCTAAGCCTACTCAAATCGAAGTAGCATGGGCAACAAATGTCAGTGAGGTGCTAACTACGATTCCCATGAAAAGGATGGCTCTACCATCGTGTCATGATTAAAAACCGGCAAGTAAAGATGGTTTACGAACCATAACACGATGGGATCGACCCTATGGCAAATGTATCGACAAATGCATAATGTAATGGAAAAATGGCTTCCCTAACCTATATGCCAGTGAGAAAACGATTCCTGCCATGACGGGCCAACAGTCATGGAACCGTCTCGAAACTGTCAAAAAAGTGTCAAAAATGTCCTGAAAACCAAACAACTCTCGACATTCCAAGCTCTCAAGTTAAAAGTTACATGAGACAAAACAAAATCAAGTTTTGAAAAAATTTGACATTTTCAAGGCTTATAAAATAGTTTTTTGACTCACCATTATCATGTTTGAGTTGAGAGCACAAGGAGTGAAGAAAAAGGAGCAAGCTTTGCCATTCGCCAAATTCGACCGTTCAAATCTTCCCAAAATCACCAAGTAACCCTTAAACTCATCTTGCATTCATTTGTGATTGGTTTTAAAATTTTTAACTCAAGTTTCACCGTTGAGTTTATATCAAAAAAAAATTCGCGGCATATACGCTGGTTGGCTATGTGCAATTTGCATATACGCAGGCCCTAGACGCGACTGTGTATGAAACAGACCCGCATATATGCCGCAAAAACTTCAAAACAAAAATCTAACGGTCCAAACTTGTTTTTTTCTTCAGGATGCTAGTCACTTGGAGGGAAATAGAGCATGCCTTAGTGGATGATGAAGTTATGAATGATCCTAATGCCTTGGAATCCTTAAGAGGATGTGGTTTGCTAAAGTTCTTCAAAATGCCAAACATGAAAGTAAACACACGCTTGCTTGAAATGCTTATTCACTACTGGAGAATCAAGGATGACTCATTCATGATCGATCAAATGCCACTCAAAATAGAGATTGAGGATGTTTATTTCATCACTGGCCCTTCCTAGAGGGGAGAGGTAGTACATTCCACTAGCAAATCACAAGGTAGCCTCTCTATTGAGGACTATGTGCATATCTATTGCCTGGGTCATCCAAAAAAGATTGGAAGTCAAATTCCAAAAAAGCACATGGAGAGTTTATCATTGAGGATCATCCTGTTCACTATAGCCAGAGTGAACAATCAACTTCCTTACACTAGGCTTCATGGGTTGCCATGAGCTTGGCGGTAGACTATCTCACCATAATATTTGATTGCTGTACTCCTCTTGTCGCCAACTTCAAGAGTCAGCTTACTTCTATCAAGAAGGGCCAGACCAAAAACTTCGGATATGGAACTATTTTGTGCTCTTTCTTCTTTGAGAGGGTCCCAGCACTCCATCCTAGAGTATCAGTTTCGATCAGCACCCCATGAGATCCACAGATGGGCAGGTGGGCTGACTTGATGAAACGACTAGGAGGTGGGGACGTTCCATGGACTGCTTTCGACAATGACTTATTCTCCTGGTGGGAGCAACAGATCATCGTAGTGGATGATTACCCTTATGTGGGTTTGGACTTCTGAGGAGATCCTGATCTAGCTTTACCACCAGACGCGGCATGG
This sequence comes from Pinus tabuliformis, assembly GCA_031772625.1. Classification (NCBI taxonomy): domain Eukaryota; kingdom Viridiplantae; phylum Streptophyta; class Pinopsida; order Pinales; family Pinaceae; genus Pinus; species Pinus tabuliformis. Next base: position 460,052,131 of record CM062816.1, on the reverse strand, counting down.
GGAAATATAGGTAACAAATTTTTTTGATTTTATGATTTTTCAAATATAAAAATGAACTTTGAAAAATATTTTTGATAGGATCAAATGACTAATATGATGATCATGTTCTATATATTGAGCCAGTATGACCAGATGGGTTCCCACGGCATGGACGTCGTGGCTGAGGTGCCAAAGAGGCGGCTGCCGACACAGAGCAACTCCTACACACCGTTCAACGACACTTGGTGATACTATCTCACCGAGTACCAATGGAGGCTATATAGGATCTCCCTATAGACATGCAGTGTCATGTGGTTAGCATGCCAGGAGACTGGGTTCACATTCTTAGGCGTGTGGCCAAAGAAGTAGTCACATACTTAGCTGCTCATCCTGAGCGGGGGCATTAGATGTACTACACATGATTATGGGAATTTGAGTCCCAATTTTTGTATATTATTTTGGACACACTTATGTACACTCGAGATATATTATTTTGATGCTTGATTTTATTGTGATGAATGAATGATGTGCCAGTCTAATGCTTGATTAGCGATAAAATCAGCCAACCAATTATGAGATCTTGGAATGTGCAAATAATTAATGTAAGTAAATGATCTTTGCAACAACCTCACCCTTAAATACTGATGATATAAACGTGGATCCCTTACCCGATAAATGCTATTCAATTGTGACACTATCAATTATGAATTAAGATAGACTACCAACGAATTGTTTCCATAAGAAATTGATTCGGATAGTAAATTAATGACGACGGTATACTCAGCCATATTATTTGAAGCGGGACCAATGCATACTCCCCTTGACACCATCAATTGACTAGTTGGATAGTAGATTACCCAAGCTGCGGAAGCAAGGTTCCTAGTGTGTCGACTAGCACCATCGGTGAATCCAAAATAAACCAAGTCATCCATCAACACTTGCCACTGCAGACCAAAAAGTGTCGATATCAAAAACTCTCGATGAGATCTGTACAAAAATGAAAAATGTACAAAGAAGCCATTTTCTAACTGCTAAGCAAAGTACTTCTTGAGGTAGAGCCCATTAGGGGGCTCCACCAACTTTCTCTTAGAGATGTTTATAGGTACAATCATCGAACCAATCAATATATTACCTTCGGCAAAAAATTGTGTTGGAGCCAAAGGAACCATACAAACATCACTAGTAGGTAGATTTTCATGCAAAGGATGACAGAAAAATAAATGATGATGTAAATCTTCTGATGGTCGATCTACAGCCATCATTTCTTCGAATATCGCTTCGTCAGACGAAAAAACAATATCCAAGCAATCCAAAGCAGAAGTGGAATCATGGGTCTAAGAATAAGCCACATCACCATCCAACTCCTCCTCAGAGAAAGAGGTAGAATGGTTGTCTGCAAAGTTATCAGTAGACTCATATCTAAGCTCTGCTATAGACATAGAAGATTCTATTTCACCCACCTTGTCGTCATCTGATGTGGTCACAGATGAAGATAAGGCTCCAGGATCCGAAAAATAGTGAGTTCGAACAAACTCTTTCTGTAAAGGGTCCTTGGAGGATGAAATTATATCTATTCTAGCTATAGGAGGGGGAAGATCAAAAGTACCCATCAATGAAGAGTACATCCCGACTCCTAGATTCTTAATAGGCAGATGGGGGTTATCCACTAAGGGAACAGTAGAGTCTAAAGTTGCTCGAGGATTGACTGGAGAATAATCCAATTGATCAACCTTAACAATTGTCCCTTCATGAGGAAAGCAAATGACATGAAACAAAGTCAAAACAACGACATCCATTTCGTATATCCAGTTCCTTCCTAAGAGGAGATTGTAATCTAGGTTAGCATCGATGACTTCTACTTTGATATTAACAACATTTCCTCCAACACTTATAGGAAAGACTGGGATAATCCCGTATGGCCTATGAGAATGACCATCAAATGCTGTTAAGAGGGTAGGTGAAGGAACAACTAAAGGCGATCCAATGGCCTTCCAACATGACATAGACATGATGCACATGGAAGCTCCCTCATCTATAACCGTCCGAAAAATATTAGTTTTCTAGTAAGTAGACTTTATCTGGATAGCCATATGATGAGGAAGTCTCTTTTTGACATTATGCTTATCAAATGTGAGAGCTAAAGAATTATTTGGATCCACTTCCCCCATTGCCGAAAGAAAGGCACTTCTTTGAGCAAGGCATGACTGGAGCACCTCTAAAGTGGACATAGCACATGGAATCTGAGCGAGATCCTTAACAATGGAGTAATTCTGGGCTACCCTAACATTAAGGTTGATAGTCGCGCGTTTAGTGGAACCTTTTGGTATCCAGGTATAGTCTCGACAGAGGGTTGCTCAATATGAAGTGGGTTGGTAGTTTTGGGAACTGATTTATCCTTGGATGTTTCACCTTCACCATAATCAAGTGACCATGTGGCCAAATTAGCGTGGGAACCCATCATGAAAACATTTGATGATTTATCCCCTTCCTAGTTGCTCCCGGCAGAGGTATCAGGACTTGAATTCGCGCCAACAAGCATTTTCTGCCCTTGGGGAAAAGGGTTAGTTAACAAATCTTGAGAACTAGAAGTCCCTTGCTGCCCTAACAAGGACCGAATGTCTTGAATTTTTGGGCAGAGATGAGTTAAATGGTCTCTACTGCATAGCTTGCATGGAAACTTGACTTTCTTTCTAGACTCATTTCCACCACCACCAGCATTATTGCGAGGTTTATTTGCGTCAGTCTTCCCATCTTAACTCTTTTTCATACCTCATCCTTTCTTTTTCCCATTGGAATTTTAATTTCCTTTGTGGTTGTAAAATTGGACAACATTAATAGAAGAGGGTTAAGAAGATGAAGGGTTAGACGATGTGACCTAGTTGGTAGGAGCAGTTTATAAAGATAGCTGCTGCAAATGGCTCAACACGTTTACTGTATTTGTGTCTATGGATCCAATGATACCATCTGCATGGGGACCTAGCTTCGACTTGGCTATATCAACCTTAGTCCCTGGAGCATAAGGCAAGATTTTTTGTAGAATCCTACACTAAGAGTAAATCAATTCTAACTACTGGGCTCTAAAAATAGCTTGCTCTTCAGAATAGACTCCGGAAAGAGAGACATCCTTAGAGATCCCTAGTTCTAAAGATTTCAAAAACCATTTGAGACGGTATTCAAGAGGAATTTCAGCTTTAATGAGCCTCTTTCTCCGTCTCCATTCCTGAATATGATTAGAAATGTGAGTTGCCGTATCCTAACGAAAATTGGCCAGAAGTTCAGTTCCGGCATCATAACGGACAGGCAATTGGAAATGATTTAGGAAAATGTTAGCCAAATCGGCGAAGGATGTAAATCTTCCCCTGGCAACTCTATATACCACTTGGCCGCATTGCCAGTTAAGGTGCGTTGAAAAAGTCTCAACCTAACCGAGTCATCGATGAGGGAGTTTGATGAGCACCACAAATGGAATGTGGTTACATGGTCGCCTGGGTCTTCACCACCCTTCCCCTCGAACTTTGGAATGTTAGAAGGGAGTTGGTTGGGACCGGAGGACAGGCCGGATTGTATTTGATCAGATCATTTGTTACTTTTGTGAGATCTAGCAAATTCAACCTTGCTAGAAAAGGAAGCCTAGGAGGACCTTGGGGATTCCACCCAAACTGGGCAAGGTTTCCAAAGTTCTAAAAAGATTGGCTTGGATTTTGAAAGGCATCAGGCTACCCGAAGTAACCAGCAGAACCAATTGAACCAAAAGGTGAACCTTGTGATCTAGCAAAACTCAGAGTTTGACCAACTCCAGCTAAAAAACTTCCATAACCAACGAAGCTCCCTCCCAAAGGATTATAAGGAGTTGATAACCCCTTATAGGGATTCCAAGTAGAAGCTAAGGGAGGAATACTTCTAAACGAACTAACTGTGGAGTACAACCTGTTCCCTTATTGGCTGAAAAATGGATTCCCAGTTCCTATGCCACTAACCACAGGGTTAGTCCAACCTTGAAAGGGATTGCTGCCTTGTCCTGTAGAAGAAAAAGGCATATATCCTATCATCGGGTTGGAATGTGGTATATGGCCACTTCCAAAAGGAAAACCTTGAAATGAAGCTGACCCACCCATCATGGATGTGGAGGCACTAAATGGAACTGACGGAATACCCTGTGAACGAGTTCCAAATGGGAAAAATCTAGAACCAAATGCATTGGCTTGGGAATTTATACTCGTAGAAGGAATGGAGGTAGACCCAACGAAGGATGTGGTAGCAAAAGACCCAAATAAAGATGCAAAGGGGATGGAAATAGTTCCTCCCCCTTGTACTGATGTTGGAGTCTGCGTGGTTGTAGCACTTGTGGTAGAAGCCATGCTTCTAGTGGTGGTCATCAAAGGTAAGTGTGTAATATGACCTGGACTTCACAGTCTATGCATTGGAGTCCCAACATATTGTAACACGTCTGGATGACTAGAAGGTAGAGGAGAATTCAGAGCCGCTAATGACTCTGGGAGTTCTTCTACCTCAATGTTATCTTCCGATTAAAAGAGAACTCGAGAAAGAATTGGGGTGTTCATTTCTAGTTCTACTAAAGTACTAGGCCTATCTTGAACACTAATGCCTCTGCGGGGAGGATCAATCCCCGATGCGTCAGCTTCCACGGGATGAAACCCACTCGCAGTATTACCTTTGTGCCTTCTAGGAGAAGGCTCTAAACTTGGCGGTGAAAGACCATGAAGTCTTCGAGACCGTCTAGGCGATCGGTCAACCACTTTGAATTTTTTATTAAGATCTAATTAAAGACTCAAGAAAAAATGAAAGCTAGGCCAACTAAGAGCACATAGCACACACTAAAAAGTCCCTAAAAGATGTCAGCTAGTCAAACAAATTTCAAGTATTTCCGCTCTGGGTGATGAGGACCGGACACCAAAATACAAGAAAGTGAAGTAAGGGGCCTTCCGAAGATATTCTGGGATAATGACGGCCCAGTCCTACCAGCGAAGGTAACAGAGGAAGTTACACTGACCTCCTAACAACAGCCTGTGCCGGTGCAAGCCCCTAAGCTTCGCAAGGGTGCCCTCCAGAAGTACCGTTGAGAGTGATACAACGTCGACCTCAGGTGCCATGGGATTCCCCTCCGCAGCCACTTGTGTAGATCCCTAGGAGAAGCAACTAAGGTTACCAATTCGTGTCAGAAGCTAGGTAGAACAGTCTTGAGGTAAGATTTGACAAGTAGGACAGGGGGTATCTCTCTTCCTTATCTTCAAAAACCCTTATGCTTAACTCCCAGATCCGAAGCTTTCCTGGTCTCCCTAATGCTATTGGATTTGCACTCGCTATTCAGACTTCTATGTTTGATAGTTTAAAATGGACTTGGAGAGTTTTGTCTCCACACACCTAATCCAAGGCCCTAAAATATCCTAAAACTTGTTGGTGTGTCTAAATTGACAATATATAAAAAAGTTCTAGTATATTTTAATTAGCACTTGTTTTTAAATGGGCTGTTCTTAAGTCAAGGGATAAGCAGAAATGAAACTTGTGGTGTTTTTCGACACAAAAGAAATTAATAAAAACAAAACTATATGCAAATGCACTCGTTTTGTTCTTCGATGAAAGAAATTTCTACTAGGTTCTAAGGAACTTCTAAGAAGACAATAATTTTTTTTTTTCTTTTCTTTTACTCAAGCTTCACACTCATAAAAATTAACAAAACTATGGATTCCCTAAAAGATGCACAAGTTTATCCTAATGCAATGAGTATATGCTGATGCAAAACTTAAGACTACTCTAAATCAAAGAATGAAAGTAACTTGCTTATCAATTCTAATTAGCCACTTAAGATGTTTAGATAGAATATAAGTTGCTAATGCTCATTTTCGTCCAAACACTAAAAGAAAATCACAAGACAAACAAAAATGCACTTTCACTCGCAAAAAAGAAACTAAATCAAAACAAGGCCAAAGAAAGCAAAAACCAAGTTTTCAAGAAGTTTTCTTCAAAAGAAAAAACAAAAATGACTTTTCAAAAGTGCTCCAAATACTATTGAAAACTTTGAGACCGAAGAATAAGCAACCAAAACACTTTGCAAGTTATCAACTCAAAATGGGTGAAAACTCAACAAAATAGGTGTTTCAAGATGCTCTCAACAACCAAAAAGCAGCAAAAAGAGCTTGGTGACAATGATCAAAAGATCAAGAAAGACAACTCTCAAAATCGTCACTCAACAACTTTCAAAAAGCAAGAAAAGCAAATGGTCACAAGATGCAGTTTTGACACAAAGCAGGAAGGTCACAAAGATAAAGTTCACCACAAAGATTGAAACCAATCTTTCTGCTCTGGAAGACCAGAACAACCAAGATTCTCAGAGAGAAATCTCGTGTGCTTGAACACAAATGATGACACTTGCAACAAAACAAAACAAGACCAAAACTTTCCACAAACGGAGAGAATTCGAAACCAGAAACTTGTTGTAAAAACAGAGACTGACAACCAAACTTGACTACTCAGGAAGTACTCAGACCAACAAACAAATTTACTAAACAAGAAATATTTGGAAAAATCTTGGAAAATTAGGGTATACATGACTGTGTGTATATGCGATTCAACCCAAAGAAACCTTTGTATACACGGGTTCATATGGGGAAACTTGCGTACATACACTTCTGTAACCTGGCAAAACTGCGTATATAACATTTCACAAGAAAAAGCAAAAAAGGGGTCTGAAGAAACTATTCAGACTTAAAGTCTGAGTTCCTATAGGAACAGACAACTCAATTATAACAAGAAAATCAAAGGCTGAGCCCTGATTGGCTTAAATTAACCCAAACTAGGAACAACAATACTGTTGTCCCCAGTGGAGTCGCCAATTCTATTGAGGGACAAAGTCCCCTAGGGTCTTGGGTCAATACCCTAGCAGAGCAGGGGTTATCTACAATGAAAAACAAGCATTCCACACAGCCATGATGCTAATATAAGCAAACTACGCAAAGAGAGGTGTACCTGGGGGTCCTTCATTCGGGTAGATCCAGCCAGGGTCCAAACCCTCTTGGAGTTCCTTTCGATCCTTTAACCTGCAAAACAACCAATTCAAAGAAGCATAGCAGTATATGGACCAAACATCATAAAGAAATCAACTTCATAGCATATTGAAAGGTAGTTAGTTATACAATTGAAACAACTATTCATATGCAAATCATAACATTAACATCATAAGCATGAAGAAGATTTATTTCAGGAACGGGACAAGTGTTTCTTTATTGCAGATAACTAAAATACAGTAAGGAATGATTTCACCTGAGTCTTCCTTTCACTGGCTCCAAGCAGAACCGTCCTTCGGGTCCGTCCAATCTCAAGCCTTCAACAAACTCCTTCCATGACTCATACCAAAGTATCTCAACTAGTGAAATAACATCAAAGCTCAAGGAAACAAGAGTTTCCTATAATGGAGGGAAGCGCTGGAAGCACAAGGATCTTTAGACCTGATCAGGGATAATCTCAGCAGAGTGATTCTTCTCTCTATTCTCTCCTCCTTAAGCCTTCCCATTGAAGCCTTTTTATACTTCTCCCAAAGTAGTTTTTTAGTTGGGAATTCATTGGGAACAGTTGGGCCATGGGCACTAATAGGTAATCAACAGGTAAAACCCATGATCTCTGCCCGAAATTAAGGAGATTTTATTTTTTAAGTGTTTTAAGACATATATGCGGGTTGGGTATACATAGACCCGCGTACACATGCGTTTAGCTCAGGACATTGTTGCGTATAGGGAGTAAAACACTATTTTTTAAGTATTGAGACCAGGTCTAGAAGGAGGGGTTGCCCTAGGCCATGAGTGCAGCATCACAAACATCAACAGTGAGATTTGGATCTATAACACTGAGTTGTGTTCTAGTCGCATCGGTATTGTTATGGAAAGTTTTTTAAATTAGAGCCGAAGCTTCCAACTCTAGAAGCTCCATAACATAAGTCTGGTAAATGGTTTGGCCAGATGGGGTTGAGGATGACAGTTTGGGCTCCTTTCCCCTATAATGATGGAACTACCTCAAGGGATAAGTCCTTCTCCCATGAGAAGAGGATCCATCTCCCATCCATATTTCCTATATAAACCTCCCTTCTTCCCAAGCACAAACTAGTGTGAATGTTATAGTCACAGTTGATTGTTTTGGCTGAGTGTGAGTGTTATAGTTGCAAAGTGTTGATACTATTTTGGAGCAGAAAAGCAAGCTATTACTAGTTGTAGCTATCTAGTTGTGTTGAGGGAGAAGTGTGTTTTGGTTTGGAGTGAAGCCTAAAGGGAAGAGCTTTAAAACTATTGTTGTTTGAAGCCATCGTGGAATGCTAGCAGAAGTGTGTGGGAACCTGGTCTTGTTAGAGGAAGACTACAACGTCAAGACGAATGGTTGTAATCTCTCTTTGATATTAATATATGCAACTATCAATTGATTTCCTACATGTTTTGTAATATTACATATTCATGTATTAATGTTTCTTGACGTGTTAAGTAGGTTGAATTGCAATTTTTCTATTATTATGTTTGTGTGTTGTTGTTGTTTACTTGTTTCAGGAACTTGAAGAAGGAAGCGAGAGATTGTTGGAGCAAGAAAATGAGGAAATCATCAAGCAAGATAAGCAACCAAGAAGTAGGCTCTCTTGATTGATTATAACCTAAGGAAATCTGCCATAGAATGTATCTGTTGTGGCTAGACCCATTATCAGGCTAGAGGAATTCGTTCATGCCCGCACTTATAATTTTACTTCACAACAAATTGGTGACTCCACTGGGGATCCCAATCCTTGTTCTTGTTTTGGATTTCATGATTTCATGAGAACTTTTCTAGTTTCACGTTTTCCCTTTGGTTCTGTTTCTTTTCTCCTACTTACTGGCCTAAGTCTAAAATTCATAGTAGCAGATTTGGTCCCTGTGTTGATTTTTATTTTTAATTTTTCCTTAGCTCCCTTGATCAACGTGCTTAGTTCACTGACAGTCATGCCGATCAATGTGAGTTACTGAGAAATAGTCATTTCAACCAGCCTCTGGCGCTTGTAGTCAGTTAGGTAGTTGTGCCAATGCATGTAAGTGAAGATTAGGGCTTGACCCCAATCTTGGCAAGTGTGTTCTGTTCTTGTGGTTTTGACCCTGTAAGCCTTTTGGCCCATCTTCTCCTTGACTAGAAAGATTCATTTAGCTTTCTTTGTGTGCTTGCTTGTTTTAGCCCACCCTCTCATGTGTTAATTCTGGTCCTGTGTGAAGTTCTTTTTTATTTTCTCTTTGAATCCCTTGATCGGTGCTATTTTTGGCCAAAAAGTCACGCTGATCAGCCATCAGTGCTAGTTGTAGTACTGGTTGTCATGTCGATCGACACTACTTTTGGCCCAAAATTCACTCTGGTCTCAGGGGTAAGAAAAATTAGAATTTCTCCCATTCTAGTGCCAGTGTGTCTTGACCCTTAGAGTCTCTTCTTCCTCTGAGAAGTGATTAGGATGCTTTGCTTTCAATTGAATTAATGAAAGAGTCTTGTTTGTTCTCTTATTTTGAGTGTCTCTTTTCTCTTTCCAAGCATAGATTACATTGCTTGGTTTCTTGATTGAATCATTTATGTGTTTGGTTTGTTCGATTAAGGGAATAAGTTCCTTTTAGTTTCACTTATCATGCTTTGGATTTGATAGATGCTTTTTTGTTCGAAATTGTGAAAATCTTCATTGGATTGCTTTATGTGAAAGATTCATTTTGCATTTTATGAAAAGAAGAACATCATTCTAGTTTACTTAAGCGAAAATATTGCATGAGTAGCGTTATTGAGAAGCTAGAATTGCATCATCATAAGCATGGAAATGAAATGAAACTTCTTATGTTGTTATAGGAAGATTAAGTGCATTTAGGATATTTATTAGTGAAATATTTCATTCTTTGATTGTTGCATTAATTTTGTGTTCTCTATCTCTCAATTAGTGATAACTTTCATCGAAGACCAAGATCCCTTTTCTCATATAGTTCCATGTAGGAGCTTTTGTCAGATGACAGTGGTAGGGCCTTGTAATTGAAACCTAATTCAAGATCAACCATTAAAATTTATTGAATTAACCTAAGGAAGCATTGAAAATTAACGCTCATATTTAGTGGTTTAGGCTAGAGATGTGTTCCGACGTCTTTAAACCTAGCAGTTGTCATTCACTTCAGCACTAGACAAAGCTAGTATGGATTTGTGCTCCCCGTACCATTGAGTATATAATGGGAGACCCCACTAGGCTACAATCCTTTATCCATAGGAAGCCTAGTCTACCGCCTTGTAAACATGACACATTGAACACAACATTCGGGGAGATTGTCTGCTTGTACTTCTTTGTTCACCGGGAGGTATTCTGCTATTCACGGTTCCCTGGTAATCCTCTTTACCTAGATCATCCAGAGCAATCATTTGATCTTTTTGACCCATTAAATTTAAAATATTATTTAAGCACTTGTCCTTTAGAGCTCATTAACTCCGAAAATGACTAGAGTCATATTTCATCCTTTTCTCGACTCTTAAAACATGAAAATTTAAAGTTTTGTTTCAGTGTTCTAAAATTAACTTCCCACGAAATATTCCTGGTTAAAGTTATATTTCTTAGTAATTATTTAGGGTCGATTCCAATGGCAACATTTCTAGAGTCCACTAGTCAAGGGTTCCCCTCAGATGGGAATCCTGGTCCTTTTCCTTCTTTTGGAAATGTTGGTGCTCCTTGTATGGAAACGTTGTCCATCCCTGTGTTAACCATTGGTTTACTTGTCTGGTTTTTTCCGACCTCGGTGGTGTCGAGCGTCTTGACTCCTGTCCAAACATATCCTTCATTCGAACCATGCCACGATGATTTTGAGGTTGAGCCCTTGCCTTCTTCCCCAATTTCTTCACCTTCCTCTTCTACTTCTCTTGGTGAAAGTTTGAAATCGAGTAACCAGGAGACTAAGAAGAAGAAGAAGATGAAGAAGAAGAAGTCAAATAAGTGAGAGGCCAACCATGCAACTATTACTCCAAATGCATCCCCCGTTGAAAAACCTTGTTATAGACATTTTTGGGCACTGCAACCCCAATCAAACATGTCCATAAACAAAGGGCTCCTAAGTCCCTAAAAGTGTTGTTCCATGCCCTAAAAGAACAAGGTCAGCTGATTACATCATCTCCTAGAAGTTCTCCACAGGAATTTGCTCAGAATTGGTCAAAACTGGATCATACAGACTGCCCAGTGCAGAGGGTGTGATGCATCTCACCTGCCCAGTGAAAAAGGTGTCATGCATACTGAAAATCCCTTCTATAGGGTGCGATGGGCGAGAGTGGACAAATGGCAGAGACAGTTTGCGAGGTGGATGATCATAGAATCTTCTAGAAACTTCTCCTATGACACTTGCCTCTTTGAATTCACCCAGGGATGAGTAGGAGATCATCAACCTCCAAGTGGAATCAAGAACTATCAGAGAGAGGACACTAATCAAAATACCAAAAGGTTACTCACCCCCCTGCAATCATCTATATATGGATCCCTCATCCCAGAGATCCAGAGTCTGGAATTTTGTATCCTGTAAGGAAGTGCTGTTGATTTCTTGGTGAAACGTCATAGTGTTGGGTGATATAAGCTTTTCATGATGTGAAGAAGGGCTTTCATGCTAGGAGGATGACCCTGGGTCAAAACAATTGGTTGTAATCCTCTTTGCTATTCTTGATATTAATAAAGCTATTCAAGTTTTTCCTCCACATTCCTGTATGTTTGATGATATATGCATTTGTGTGGTCAATATATATCTGGTCCTATATGGTTTATGATTGTAGATCTCTGTTCTTCGATAGTATTATACTGCTTTGATTCCACAGGTGCTCTTTGAAGCTGGGTAGATGAAGGCAAAGCAGCAAGGATCCGTCAGAAGGGAGAGGAACTAAGCAAGGAACTTAGCGCAAGACTAAGGTTGGTGTCCTTTTTCCCCTCTTATCTACTTCTCATAAAAGAAAGCAAAAGTAGCTTTAGTTTGTTTGTTTCTAAGATATCTGCCAGTCTTAGTGGGACTAGTAGCTCCGAGGGGACACTAGATTTCTTGATAAAAAAATGGCGACTCCACTGGGGATCGAATAGATTGTTTGTTTGTTTTATAAACTTACAGACCTAGCCTAAAGTCAAGCCAGCTAGCCTTCGAAATGCATTTTCTATGCAAGTGCAAAGTAGATCAATGTTGCTTCAGTCTATCTCCGGGTTTTGTTTATAAACTAAACAATCGATTTGAAAACCTTCTAATTGCCCTAGTGGTGGCTCTAGTAACCTCATTAGATCAGCCCCTGTAATTTCTATTTACTGTACATCACTTGCTTGGCCTAAATACCTGAACTGAGCTGCAAACTGTGACCTGGAACCCAGTTGAAGTCTCATCCTTGGACCATCGCACCTTCTCCTCTTGGGAATCTAGATGCATCGCAGCTCCCGTGTGCAGTAGGTGCGTTGCATCGCAGTTTCCCTGTGTTGCAAGTGCACTAATCAGACAAGACCTCTTCTGCTCTCAGATTTTGGTTTCTGTGTTCACTCTCTTCAGCTTTATTCAGGAGTTTTGCTGTTTGTGATCAGTATACCACTGTGGAAACTCCCTTCCTTTCCATCATTACGCCTCCATTCTGCAAAGAACTGTGAATTTTTTTATGTATTGTGTGCCATTTTCAGTTCTCTTTTACAAAGAAGTAGCATAATCAAACTGTCATCTTTTGATTTGAAAGTGTCGCAAGTGTCGTTTTCAGTCAAAGAAAAGAATTATATTGTTCTTGATGGTCGATTATATAGTTACTCTTGTATTTGATTTGAATTAGTAGTTTTTCAAGTGTCGAAAACAATTTTCAATTCAAAATAGCAAAGGGTTGTCATTATCTTCCTTTCATTTTTTAAAAGAAATTTGTTAGTACTGTCGCTTTGAAAAGATAATTCAGATTTTTACTTAGCATTCTTCTTGTCATTCACACATTAAGAAAGCTGAAAACAAATACATGCATGTGCATTTTCATTTAGACTGCTTGTTGGTTTGATTTAGGACAGTGCATATAGTGTGTGCTCTCTGCTCTATGTTGAAAGAATATCGTCTCTCTTTCTTTAGTAGCTAGGATTTTCATTGCAAAAGGAAGATTAAACGATTGTTTATTATCTTAGATTGCATTTTAGGAATTATATATCTACATCACACGGTGAACCTGAAATGAAAGTTTCTTAAGAAATATCAACTGTAAAATAAATTTATTGAACTTAAAAACGCTTTGGAACCTAACACACAACATCTAGAAGTCTAGGCTAGAGACGAATTCCGGCGTTGTAAAGCCTAGTAACTATCGCTTTCATTGTTGGTTGGGTGATTCCTCCTCTTTGAGATGACAAGTGCCAGTATGGACTTGTGCTCCTACGTACCATCGAGTATATATTGGGAGACCACAATAGGCTATATCCTTTATCCATAGGAAGCCGTGTCTGCCGCCCTATCGATTGCAATGCACTAAACATAGCATTCGGAAGATTGACTGCCGTACCGTAAAAAATATTCTGCAGTTTTGCGATTGGTTTGGTAATCCCTCTATCTAGATTTCCAGAGTAGTCTCTTTCGTTCCTTTTTAGACTCCTTAAAGGAAAAGGTCCATCTGAACAATTGTCACTTCAGGCTCATTAAAAATCGAAGGCAACTAGAGTCATCTTTTGTTTTTTCTTGACTCTTAAAAATTGAAAAAACAAGTTGTGTCAAAGCGTCTAAAATTTATTTTAATCGGAATAATATCACCATTCCCACATTAGTCTTAGGTTGAGAAAAATGGAGTCCACCAACCAAGGATTTCCCCTCGGAGGAAATCCTAGTCCTTTCTCCTCTTGGAGAGATGTTGGTGCACCTCATATGGCCGCATTGTCACTTCCAGGATTGACGATTGGCTTGCCAATATGGCACTTCTCGACAACCATCGTTCAGAACACCATGATTCATAAACAATTGAGTCAACAACTGGATGATACTAAAGTTACGCCCCAACCTTCTACTTCATCTGATTCTCCCTCTCCTCCTTCCTCTTCACTTGATAAAGCTGGTAAGGCTAAAAATCAAGTAACTAAGAAGGAGAAGAAGGGGAAGGAGAAGAAAGAGAAGAAGAAGAAGGAGCTGAAGGCAAAAATGGGTAACCGGGCATCGTCTAGTGAAAATCCACACACTGCACCATCCAAGCCTAAATCTCCATGTGTCATTTGCAAAGGAGACCACTATCATCGAGATTTTCCTTGCATCCCTCGGATCTTAAGGGACTGGTCTTCTCATTTGCACAATCCGGTGTCATCATCCTCTAAAGATCATGTTGAAAGTACACCATCAACTAGTGAAAGCGAAGCATTTGGACAAAAAAGGAAATGTAAATTTCCTTGTAAACTGTGTGAAGGCAATCATGTCATCCACCGTTGTCCCTTCCTAGACGAAGCTAAAAGAGTCTTGGATGACCGTCCTGCTTCATGCTACAGCTTCCTCCTGGATACAAGAAACTCTTGCCGAGTCCATCACTAGTTGAAAATCCGACCGACACGCCATTGTGGTTGGTCGAAGCATCTATCATTGAAGATAAACCCGCTAAATCCATACCAGACGAAAGTCAAAAGGTTGAGATGGCAATCGACCCGATCTTGTCTTCGGAAGGTCCATCTTCAGATAACACAATCACCGAAGAGAATGAGAACGACACCGTTCAAATTCTTTTCGTAAACACAAACTCCGATGAACATGGGGGTAGTCTACCCATTCCTTTACCACAGGAAGGAAGTTCGTCAGTCATATCCATCCATCTATTCGGTCCCACCTCCAAGAAACCTAGTTGTTTCCTTCGATTGGAATCTACTAGGCAGACCCCGTGTACCGGCTAATGTACCATTTCGAATCGTTGTACAAGCTTACAAAATGATCATGGTCGGTACCATTATAGATGAAGGGGCTTCTGTGAGTATCCTTTCCTCAACTACTTGGGAAGCGCTTGGTTCGCCATCGCTTCTGCCTGAAATGAGAAATCTAACAGGCTTCGACAAAGGAACCAGTTGACCATTAGGGATCCTTCTCGATGTGCCCATATCGTTGAGAATGAAAACCATTTACATGAACATAATGGTAGTACAAGGACCTATAGATTATAATCTACTCCTTGGGCACAACTATATTTATAGCATGGGAGCCATTGTCTCCTCACTCTTTAGAGTAATGTGTTTTCTGCATGAAGGCAGAGTAGTCAAGCTCGTAGACCAACTTTCGTTCCCTAGCTTACACATAGCTAATATTCAAATGCCATCCCTAAATGGTCTTTTCATGCAAGGAATGTCTCATCAATCTCTAGTCTGTCCACCTGAAGAGCGCGAGTGATTCGGGAGGACATGACTGAAACCCAGGGGGCATGCACCCTGGTTTGTTTCGGCAGGAAAACCTTTGGTATAGGGTAGGTTTCTGCAGAGGCTATATGACTAGTCTGACACACCCGTCTGGTTAGGAAAATGGGATTAGACTGGAATAAGATTCCCTCGTCAAAGTTATGTGAGTGGAGGCGACTGCGCCACTCACCTTTGTCTATTTCAGTAGATATCGCCAAGGAAGCATTTTGTCTGCAACGCGGATGGAGAGCTTTCATATGGTAACCTGGAAACTCTATTTCGCTATACATAGGGGCATGCAAACGTTTTTGCATGCATGCAAAGAGAGACCATTTATTTTCTTAGTTTGTAGCTTCTCAACCCTTTAAACTTGTAGGATTGGTCGTTCCTAGCTTTCATAATGAAAGGATCCGGAGCAAAGTTTCGAATGGTGCAAGCTCCCTAAAAATTGAACCTATCGATGAGACATCCTTATTATACGACTAAAACGATCAATTTTTATGCGAAGTTCAAGCTTGTTAAAAATTAAACCTTTGCAATGAGCAAATGTTCCCCCAGAGTTTAAGCTCATTAAAAAATGAACCAATTTCTGGTAAATAACCATTGTGAATGCATTATCATCAGCTTTTTGAGCCCTGGTCGTGTTCTTACAATCACCTCCACCCTGTTTTAGCCGATAATTCACCTCCATTTGATTGTTTACCCCTTTTGAGGAAAAACTATGAAGAGTGATCCTATTAGCCATCCTTGTGACACTGTCGTGATTGGAAAATTCCAAACCTTACCTGGAATCAGCTACTACTTGAAATTATCACTCGTTCCTCAAAAAACGAGTCTCCTTTAAGCTCTTTTCATCTGACTCATAAAATATGAAAATATTGCTGAGCAATTGGCCTCTCCAGCTCGTTAAAGCTATCAGAAGTGCTATCCCTCCTCTAGATTTTAA
This sequence comes from Pinus tabuliformis, assembly GCA_031772625.1. NCBI lineage: Eukaryota > Viridiplantae > Streptophyta > Pinopsida > Pinales > Pinaceae > Pinus > Pinus tabuliformis. Next base: position 460,035,848 of record CM062816.1, on the reverse strand, counting down.
TCTTTTTGGACCTGAGGGATTATTACACAAAAAGATCGAGCACTTGTTTTGTTCGACTCGTTAAAATTACCGAAAATTCGTCCCTTTCGTATTATTTTATACTTTTTCAGACTTAAGGGATTATATGACGAAAAAGGATTATTGGAGTTTCCTTTACGTCCCTTTCAGACTCTTTAAAATTGAAAAGGACCGAGTTATCTTTGTCATTAAACTCGTTAAAACCGAATAGCGACAAACTTGTCCATACAGACAAGAACGAGTTTCACCGTCGCTAGGCTCGTTAAAACATAGCGACAGGTTTGCCCAAAAGGAAAATTACAGAACAAGCATATGTTATCCTCCTCAAGCTTGACAAAAATAAAGAGGTACTGGTCAGCAATGACTGGGGAAAAATTGGGAAGAAAAAACTTGAAGCAACTTTATTGGTAGCAAGTCACTCTTGAACATGACACTTTCACTCCGCATCCGAGTCGAGTTGGGTTGTTCTGTTCACTGGTCATATCACCATTGGTCCATCACACCATCCATATTTGGGGTTAATGCTACCAATCCATGTCAGTGTCGCCAGTATGTTCAAGAGAAGTTGCTCAGAAAATTCACCTGTGTCCCATCCGCTGCAATACATTCACGCTCCATTCTTTCATGACCGCCACCCTAAACCCTGTATCATGAGATCGTTTTCACCTACAAAATCATTTACTCCTTTCTGTGTCATAGATGTGGGATTCATTAAGGCCTTCCTACGATGGGTCGCTTCTTGTCGACATCAGCTCATTATCCAAGAAGTCGACTTAGGAACAACCCTTTCAGTACTTTGAAGCTTGCATGCCTCAATGGCAAGTTTCTCACTTCCGGTGATAGGTTTACATTAATGGCCTTCGACCGAAAGATTTTGCATGGTGTTCGATGCCAAGTCCCTTTTCACACCACGCGAATTGTACTATAGTACCTTGAGGGTCATCATCATTATCGGTGATTCCTCTCGCGCTTGTTAACAACTTACATCATTGGCTGGTAATCAGGCGATGTATTTCCATGTTCGACTCCAGAACATCTTTCACATGGATCGACTTGTACTCCGAGTGAAGATTGAACGAGTTTGAAGACCCCGGATCTAGTTTCATCCATCCAGGCTGCGATGTATTCAGGAAAATAAAAACATCAAATGTACATTGTTGTTGCACAGATGATCATCTGAACCAAAGGATGATGACTCAATCAGAATCATCAGTCTAACTCACAGACGGTTGTCTGTCTTATGTACATGAAAATTAATTTATAAAGCTGAGCATGGGAATGCCCGCCTTAGCTAGATCATGAAAAATATTATGAAGATAATGTATTGTATTGTATCTTATTACAGGTCGCCTTCCAGCTCGAAAAAACTTCGGATCCTAATGATAAAGCATTTCACCCGACATCAAAAGATTAATGACCTCATGCTTTAGGGGGCAACTGTTATAGACATTTTTGGGCACTGCAACCCCAATCAAACATGTCCATAAACCAATGGCTCCTAAGTCTCTAAAAGTAATGCTCCATACCCTAAAAGAACAAGGTCAGCTGATTACATCATCTCCCAGAGGTTCTCCACAGGAATCTGCTCAGAACTGGTCAAAACTGGACCATACAGAGTACCCAGTGCAGAGGGTGCAATGCATCTCACCTGCCCAGTGAAAAAGGTGTGATGCATACTGAAAATCCCTTCTGTAGGGTGTGATGGGTGAGAGTGGATAAATGGCAGAGACAGTTTGCGAGGTGGATGATCATAGAATCTTCCAGAAACTTCTCCTATGACACTTGCCTCTCTGAATTCGCCCAGGGATGAGTAGGAGATCATCAACCTCCAATTGGAATCAAGAACTACCAGAGAGAGGACACTAATCAAAATCCCAGAAGTTGACTCACCCCCTGCAATCATCTATATATGGATCCCTCATCCCAAAGATCTAGAGGCTGGAATTTTGTATCTTGTAAGGAAGTGCTGTTGGTTTCTTGGTGGAGCATCATAGTGTTGGGTGATCTAAGCTTTTAATGAGGTGAAGAAGGGTTTTCATGCTAGGAGAATGAAGTTGGGTCAAAAAAATTGGTTGTAATCCTCTTTGCTATTCTTGATATTAATAAAGATATTCAAGTTTTTCCTCCACATTCCTGTATGTTTGATGATATATACATTTGTGTGGTCAATATATATCTGGTCCTATATTGTTTATGATTGTAGATCTCTATTCTTCGATAGTATTATGCTGCTTTGATTCCACATGTTCTCTTTGAAGCTGCGTAGACGAAGGCAAAGTGGCAAGGATCCGTTAGAAGGGAGAGGAAATAAGCAAGGAACTAAGCGCAAGACTGAGGTTGGTGTCCTTTGTTCCCCTCTTATCTACTTCTCATAAAGGAAAGCAAAAGTAGCTTTAGTTTGTTTGTTTCTAAAATAGCTACCAGTCTTAGTGGGACTAGCAACTCCGAGTAGACACTAGATTTCCCGATAACAAACCTTATGATCCTTCGCAGAAGGTAAAATTACCTTGCAGGCTCTGTAAGGGTGACCATCTCCTTCGAGACTGTACTGGCATTCCCAGAGTCTTAGAGGTATGGTCTCAAAACCTGAACCAACCATCCTCGTCGACCTATGGTGATCACGTCGATGTTACGCCTTCATCTAATGATGGTAAGAAGAAGGGAAATATTAGATTCCCCTGTAGGTTATGTGAAGGAAAGCACCTTCTTCACCTTTGTCCTCTTATGGATAAAGCTTCCAAAGTTTTGGAAAACCTTGCAGCTCCTCAACCCCAACTTCCTGTTGGTTATCATAGGCTTCCTTCTGACCCTATCCCAGTCAGTAAAGAGATTGAATTGGATTCATCTCTTGCCCATCCTGCTCTTCCTGAGCGAAACTCTCTTGTGTCCATTTCTGACCAACCATTGGTCGAAAAGAGTGTCAACTTGGTTCCGCCACTAGTTGTTCACTCTGTCTCGGAAGAGAGTGGTGATCATATTGCTCAAGCTCTTCTCGTCTCCTTAGATTCTCATTAATAGAAGAGTGACCCTCCCATCCCAGTTGTTCAGGAGAGTCCTTCTCCTATTCCTGTACAACAAGGAGGAAATCATATGATGCCCCCACCAAGTAGTTATGTCATTTCTTTCGATTGGAGTCACTTGACTGCTTTCCGCTTCCCATCTTATGTGCCTTTCTAGATCACAGTACAAGCCTATAATATGGTAGTACCTGGCACTATATTAGATGAAGGTGCATCTGTTAGCATCATGTCTTCTACTACTTGGAAAACTTTGGGCTCCCCACAGCTTGTGCCTGTCACCCAGAATCTATTGGCTTTCAACGGAGGAATCAACAAACCCTTGGGGATCCTTCCAAAGTTCCCTATTACTTTGGGAGGAAATACTGTCTATATAGACATGATGGTAGTCCAAGGACCCTTAGATTTCAATCTTCTCCTTGGACGCAACTATGTTTATGTCATGGGAGCTCTTGTTTCTTTGCTTTTCTATGTGGTTTGTTTACCGCACGAAGGGAGAATTGTGTCTATTGATCAACTGTCGTTCATTGGTGACCAGGCTCCTCCTTTGCAACCATCATCCCCTATCGACTCTTGTTTGTAAGCAGTACCTTCCCAACCATAGATCAATTATGTGGCTACCCGTTCTATCTCCACATCTGTTGATGATCACACAGATGGTATAGTATAGTATGTACTCGGGGCATTGGAACTTGATCTATCCTTGGTACCAAATGACAATTATTCCTCCTAGAGCGTGGTTCTTCCATCTAGTGAAGACCTCTTGGGATCTGTAGAAAATTTTTCTACAATTATCTAGCTCACTTCGATACCATGTAGAAAATTTTGAATAATATGACACATATTCATAGAGATCATCCTGATCATACAATTATAAGCGGAACATGCATAATACATAACCTCCTCTACGTTGATCATCAATTTACAGAAGCAGAAACATTCACAGGCATACATAGAAGCATCAATTAAACTCATTAACACAGTATGTATCCCGGGGAAAGCATCTCGCTAAAAACCCCACACAATTTGTATATTAATTATTGAGACCATGTAACATTAAAAAGTACAATGCTTATCACAAGCAATCCAGTACCAGCTCCACCTATTACACACAATACAACTCAGATCTGATCTCCAAATCTATTCCACTGCTTGCCTGCCTCTCCAGCTCAATACCTGCTAAAGAACTGATGAGAATGGTTTACCAAACTCGTATTTCACCTGCAAATAATCACTCACACTGTGTTGGACGTGAGCACAGGCTACAAATCTTGGTATTGGCCAATTCATTGGCATACTCAATCCCTCTGATTGTGCAAATCATCATGCACAGCTATAGTCACAACTGATAGCAATCTGATCCTCTAACACCTGTCCCTGGTAAACTGAACATGCACTGACATGCAACTGAGTTAACGAATGTATTCTATAGTTGCATTATGAGTTAATAACTTGTGAATTAATTAATAACTAATTCACCCAACTCATCTCTAGTCTATTTATCAGTTAGACTAAATACAACTAGTTTAACAAAGCTGAACTGAACACAACTCCATCAACTGCACCTCCAGTCCACTAAACTCAAATCACTTGAGTTCTAACTGAAGTCCTGCATGAAAATGTTAGTCATCCCATAGGTAACCACGTATTTCCCTCTGGGATCTGCATGTACCACATCCGTAGCTCATCCTGAAGTGCTCCAAGAGAATAAGATCAAGTTTATAGTCCAAATATTATTATGAGACAATAATATTTGACTTTTCTATTTTTGACAGCCAGTTTAAAAATAGACTTTGATCACTCACACTGTGATCACTCACACTGTGGTCACCCATACTGTGATCACCTACACTGTGATCATCCACACTGTGATCATCCACACTGTGATAAAAAATAGAACTTGTGCCATAATTTGCCTGCGGGTCCACTTAGTGAAGGCGATTCTTTTCACTAAGCTCCATCATCTTGTTGCATTCTCAACAAGCATTTCTTGTTGCACACTTTTCAACAGGATCCATGTTCTCTTATGGGTCATGAACAGACATCATGAGCATAGTTCCTAGTCTTGTGTCAACCTTGTTAAAAAATGAAACAAAGGGTATGACCATAATTCCTTGTCTTGTGTCAAGCTCATTAAAAAATGAAACAAGGAATATGAGCATAATTCCTTGTCTTGTGTCAAGCTCGTTAAAATATGAAACAAGTAATGTGAGCATAATATTTTGTCTTGGGTCAAGCTTGTTAAAAAATGAAACAAGGGTCTTGAGGATATTTTTTTTATTGTGTCAACCTCATTAAAAAATGAAGCAACTATCTTTTCCAAATCAAGTATTTGATTAAGATCTCGTAAAATCCCAGTCGAGTCTTTCCAGGATCTCGAAAGTGAACCTTCATTCCATCCACCTAATTGACTAAAATGAAGCTTGGGGGGCATGTACCTCAATTGAGTCATTATGTTGGGGGCAAGCAAACTTATAACAAGCATAATTTTTCATTTCAAGCTTGTGTAAACATGAAACCGAATCCAAGAAGAGTTCTTTGTGGTTCAAGCTTGTGTAAAAATGAACCCATGCCCAATTTACATCTTGTGATTTCCATTTTTATTAGCTAATTTCTACTAGATGAGCCTTGGTTGTTTCATTCCATCACCACCATCTCTTTGGTCGATCACGTGCTTTCACTTGGTTGTTTTTCCTTTCCTGAGGGACTGCATCGATGAGTAGTTTTATTAGCTATACTCTTGACCATTACATGTTTTGAGGAGTTCCTCCATTGTCGGAACCGGTTGCTACCCTTTATACCACTCGTTCCTCCAGGACGAGTCACCTTCAAGCTCTTTTCTGACTCGTAAAAGATGAAAATATTGCGAGTATTTTTCCCTTTTTGACTCGTTAAAGAGAATAAAAATGGGGGGTCCACTTTCAGCTCTTTTTCAACCCTTTAAAAGTGAAAATATGGCCAAGCCCTTGTCGTTTCAAACTCGTTAGTGGATGCGAAACACTGTGCACCCAGTATAAGTTTATCCCTTTTTCGGGCTGGGATGTACTATTTACGAAAAAGGTACTCCTTGACTAAAATGGTCAAGCTGTTCTCTCAAGTATTGTTTTCTACCTTTTTGGGCTTGAGAGACACAAATGCACGAAAAGGGACTATGTGGAGTTTTCTTTTATGTTTCTTTTTCAAACTCCCTAAACATGAAAAATATACTCAGTTACACCTTTGTCGGACTCGTTAAATTATTAAGCGACATCGGATTCATCATCATGATGAACATGAGCTTCTCCTTCCTAGGGATCATTAAACTTAATAGGTCAGATTCATCCGAAGGATGAACTTACAGTGCAAGAATATGCTATCCCCTTCAAGAATATGATTAAAAAATAATTGGGGTACTTGCCAGAAATGGTGGGGGAAAATTTGGAAATCTATCAGTCATGTTGGCAGCTCGCTCTTGAACATGACACTCTTTGCTTCGTGTCGGATTGGGACATCCTCCTTTGTATCGTTGACCTTCCTGGGCTTGGGCCATTCATTTTTCCTTCCATTTGATCTCTGCCACGTCATCATGACCACTGATCTGATGGATCCAAAATATGCCAAACTTCCAGTTGTGTCACTAATATGTTCAAGAGTTTTCCTTTTGCAGTTACACTTACTTCAGATTCTCTGTACAATCCAAAATCATTTTTCATCCTGTCATCTTGCATTGATGATGTGGGATTCATTATGGCCCTCCTTCGACACGGTCGCTTTCTGTCAACTTCAACTCATTATCCGAGAAGTTGACTGAGAGAATCCCTTCTAGTACCTTAGAGCTTGCATGCCCTAATGGCAAGTTCTTCACACTCGATGACAAGTTCACATCATTGGCTTTCGATCGAGTGATTTCATGGGTGTTCGACTTCAGTTCCTCTATTCACATTCTGTGGATTGTGCTAATAGTACCTTGAGGACCATTGTCATTATTGGTGGTTTCTCTTACGCTTGTTAACAGTTTACATCATTGAGTGGTAATCAAGTGACTTTCTAACATGTTCAACATCAACACATCTATTCACATGTTAGAATCTATACTTTGGTCGGATTGTGTTGGAGCGCAAGACCCTAGACTCAGATCACAAAAGTCTATGTTGCGAAGTGATGTGACATGGTTATGTTGATATGCATGTCTGTTTCACATGGATGGCTGTGACCAGACAATGAGTCATCATATGTGATCCTTTTCATTATTAGATGGCTATGACCATACCTTGGTTTCGTTATGATCCTCCTTGACAGATGGCTACGCCCATACCTGGATCTATTTACATGATCATTATCTAGATGGTTGTGCACATGCCATGATTCATGTATCATTTGAAAAAGATCTCAATTTATGTATATGTATCTGTATTTTCTTGCAGGTTTTCCAACGACGAAAAGTTTCCCCGCACTGACTTATAAAGCATTTCATCCCTCACTCTCACTCGACCTTCACGCTTTAGGGTGCATCTGTTACACAACATTTTGTCATTGTCCCTATAATCCCCATTCCTTGATCTCGAGAGACCTCTACAATGAACTCTGCATGCTTTTCCCTCATGAAGAAACTCCCATTGTGTCCCTCTTCATGAGCAGATAAATTCCCTTTTGCACCATTTCCCCTGAAACTTCTGTTTTGCCCAGTTTACAAGACCGACGCTAATGGCCTTTGTCTCCCCCACACTGATGTGCAGAGATTAGCACTACTCCTCACGCTGACTAGAGTGACTGAGCTATGTTCTAGTCGCATCGGTCCTATTATGGAAATTTTTTTAAATTAGAGCCGAAGCTTCCAGCTCTAGAAGCTCCATAACGGAAGTCTAGTAAATGGTTTGGCCGGATGGGGTCAAGGATGACAGTTTGGGCTCCTTTCCCCTATAATGATGGAACTAACTCAAGGGATAAGTCCTTCTCCCATGAGAAGAGGATCCATCTCCCATCCATATTTCCTATACAAACCTCCCTTCTTCCCAAGCACAAACTAGTGTGAATATTATAGTCATAGTTGATAGTTTTGGCTAAGTGTGAGTGTTATAGTTGCAAAGTGTTGATACTATTTTGGAGTAGACAAGCAAGCTATTACTAGTTGTAGTTATCTACTTGTGTTGAGGGAGAAGTGTGTTTTTGTTTGGAGTGAAGCCTATAGGGAAGAGCTTTAAAACTGTTGTTTTTTGAAGCCATCATGGAATGCTAGCAGAAGTGTGTGGGAACCTAGTCTTGTTAGAGGAAGACTGTGATGTCAAGACGAATGGTTGTAATCTCTCTTTGATATTAATATATGAAAGTATCGATTAATTTCCTACACGTTTTGTAATATTACATATTCATGTCTTAATGTTTCTTGATTTGTTAAGTAGGTTGAATTGAAATTTGTCAATTATTATGTTTGTGTGTTGTTGTTGTTTACTTGTTTCAGGAACTTGAAGAAGGAAGTGAGAGATTGTTGGAACGAGCAAGCGAGGATATCATCAAGTAGGATAAGCAACCAAGAGGTAGGCCTTCTTGATTGATTCTGACCTAAGGAAATCTTCCATAGAATGTATCTGTTGTGGCCAGACCCATTATCGAGCTAGAGGAATTTGTTCATGTCTGCACTTATAATTTTACTTCACCACAAGCTGCCTCGGCTAGTATCCATAAGGTCCCCCACATGCCCTCTTCCTCTTTCCACCAGCCATTCCTTCATTCTATTTCCTCAGGACGAGGTTTCCCTAACCCTTCCATTATTACCCTCCATCACTCCACTCATGTTGTCGACTTTTCCTGTCGCGGGTTTCCTTCTGTCATCGTGCCACTTTCCATCGTTGGTCTGCCCATCGTCATGCCTAACCCTGAGACTCTGTCTCTCTCCTCCATCCTTGACCACAACTACATTAAATCTGTGTTGTCTGCTGCCCTATCCTGTCCTGCATGCTGCGCCACCTGCCTTTGTGTCCTCCCACTTTCCAATACCCCCTCTGTCCTTTGGCCCAGCTGGATGGCTTCTAGCGCCTCTACCCCCCATACCCTCTGGTCCACCTCGTCTGTCGTCTCCACTTCTCTCCTACTGCACCCTGATCGGGGGTTTTCTCCCTTCTCCTTGTCATTTTCTAGAATCTCCTCTAGTCTTCTCATCCCTTCTATTTGACTTAACTTCTCTTCCCTTATATCCAAGTTTCTACTTGCCTGTCCGCAGCCCCAGTTGGCAAGATTATCTGTTGCCATGTTACCTGATATGCAGACATGACAATGTAGTAAATTTATCGAATTATATTTCCAACCTCTTGGACAAGCTATGCTGTCCTCCAACTTTGGCTGATATTCTCCCATGAGGTTCCTTGTTGAAGTTTTTTCACCATGTCTATTGCCAGTTTCGAATCTCCTTCCACCTCCAGTCTATGGAACCTTTCCCTTGCTGCAATTTCCAACCCCTGCTTTAGTGGCTGGAGCTCTACTTTGTTTTTGCTCGCAGTGCCACAATCCATGGCAAACAGGAAGATAGTATTGCCTTTGCCATCTATAAACACCCCTGCAATCCTCGCTGCCCCTGGATTTCCCTTCGCAGCTCCATCGAAGTTGAGTTTAATGAAATCTTTCTGAGGTCACGTGAAAATGATCATAGGCTCACAGTGAGGGGGATGTTTTTTGCACGATTTAGGGCTTAGAATACTTGGATTTAAGCTTAGTCCTGTCATTATTCATTCTCCCAAGGGATTTGTTTCCCAGTCCTCTGCATACTAGTTCTCGGCAAGGATCATTTCTCTTATATTCTGGACTATCATTTTCCATCGTTCTACTTCTGTTCTATTTTCCCCTTTGAGTATTCTTTTATTTCTTTCCTTCCAGACTGCCCATAGTAGGAATCCTAATTATAATCTCCATGCACGATTCAAAATGGTTGTTATACAACAAATTGACCTCCTCATAAACTCGGAGGGGAAAGACATGATGTCTGAAGAAAAGACCATAATTACAAGCCTTGATTCCACACTAATGCTGGTTGCACACTGAATACCTACTTTATAAAGCTTATTACCAAGCCTAAGGGTGCGTTAGTGACCCTGCTAACTCAAGTTGTTAGGTAGGGGACAACGTTAGTGAAACTAGATGTAGTTCCAAGGGTCAAAGGAACGATTTGACTCATAAATATCTAGATATTTGTTCCTAAAATTACTTAAGAAAAGCAAGGAAACATCCAAAATCGATCTAATAGGAGAAATTCTAATCTGAACGAAGGAGGCAAATGGGAAAGAGCTGAAAAGCAGGGCAAGTTCATTGCTTTTGCCCTAGTGAACTCTATGAGGAACTTGGCAACCCTAACTTGATTGCTACATAAGCAAAGTGAGGGTCATTATGAAAGAGGTCAGAGAATTTGAAAGGATAGCCTACTTAGCTGTTGAGAACTGTCTCATATCTGAAGAAGTTGTCGAGGAGGGAGAGAGATAGAGAAGCGGAAGGGGAAAAGGAAGATTGATGCAACAGATGGTTGTAATCACTCTTCCATTATTAATACAGAGCTGCAGTTGTGCTGCCTACTCTATGGTGTCGCTACTATCGTTCATTAAGTTGTTTATTCGATACCTGTTTACATGAGTAACTTAGTTGTATACAATTATATGTTCTTTATGTATTCATATATTAGTTTTCAAGGTTGTATGCGGTGATTGCGCTTGCCTCTTCTTTGTGCAGGAATTGATTTGGAGCCAGCTTTGAGGGAGTTCTGCTTGGCTACATTGTGATCTCCAAATAAATCCATACGGAGGCTCGAGGTAATCCCCTTTCCATACTTTGTTAGTTGATAATTATCTATGAACATGTGTATAACTTCGTAACATCTACAGATAATCTTATAGTCTATCGAAGGTCCCAGGAAGACCTTTGAGGGTATTTTCATTCTCCATACACCGTGCATTTTACCCCATAGCAGAATTGGCAACTCCGCTGGGGACTCACATATCCTGCCCACACAGCGTGCTGTCTACGACTATATTCCCCCGGTGGTGTCTGTGATCTGAGGTATCTTTAGGGGCCAAACTTATAGGGACTTACAAAAGGTGACTGGGATGGGCTATCTTGGTACCTAACATGGACAGATCTACTCTGTCTTTAGTTTTTGGGAGGGTGCTCCTCTTCACGAGAGTACTTGACCCCTCAATCTGAGGTACGGGCGAAGCTCTAGAGTAATCGTAACCATACATCTAGCCATCCTTCTCTGTTATTCATTGAGATATTAGGTTTCATCTTCGGTGATCAGTGCTTATCAAACATGGGAATTTCCCTCTGTTGGCTAATTGATCCATTTAGTCTATTTTTTATATTTTTTAGGTGCATGAGTGCTATCATTTGAGACTTTAACGAATATCACGATAAAATTTATTGATAAAAATTAACGGTCACCATGGCTACATCCAGCCCTCGTCGTCACTCCAGACGATTGTTATGTCTTCCTCCACTCATTGTGGAAGATCCGCCAAGGTCTAGTGAACCAGATTCCCCATCTTTAGGGAATCAGTCACCCAGATCTCACTCAGGATCTGTTTGGACAACCGATGATTCAAGTTTGCTAGAGAATTTCTTTATCAAATGATTCCTTCCTCCCTTAAACCCTCCGCTTACGAATCTGTTAGACCCAATATTAGATCCCGCGGTACCTGTACTTCCTACTTCTATAGTCAAAACATTTCCATCTATTCCATTGACGACTCATGGGTTGTGGGACTTTAGGGACACTATTGGTCCTCCGCCACTTCCCTAGTCAACAGTCACCACAACATCGGTAATGGCCAATCCCGTTATCTCATTTGTCCCAGGTACAACCACTCACATGACACCCTCTACGAGTGGAACCTAGTCAATGCCGGGTTCAACCCCTATGATGTCAAACTGCATACCTTCGATAAGTGCCACATACAACGCTCCCTATAACACTCAATGTGGCACTGTGGGTGTGGTTCCTGTCTACCAACAATATGGTCGGTCGCCACTGTACAGTTCAAACCCCCAGATTCATATACCTGGGGGGATTCCCACTATGCACATGCTGGTAGGGAACGTAACAATTCCCCCTCCATTCTCAAGCATGCATGGTCAGTCGCTAATTGACATGAGCATTCCCTCTGTCAATCAAGGACAAATGGTTAGTTCTGTGTTGGGCAAGAATCCTCAAGGGGTTCCCAACCAATCCATGGGGGCACCCTACTCACATATTCAAATGAGTCAAGGGGGCACTGCTTATCTTGGGGGAAATTCTATACCCCAGTATCAAAATCCTCATGAAATTCCACTCTACAACACCATACCTCAAAGCAACTGGTACACCACGCAACCCATTTATAATATTAGCAACCAAACGATGGGAGGAGCGCAAAGATCCTCAAGTCATCCGTCATCACCATGGTCCGAGTTAGGGGAACCAAACTCTTTGCCTTTCTTGGCAATGTTGGATATACCCGACTTATACAAGCTGACGAATGACCCCATCTATCACAACTTACAATGACCGCTGATCGTGCATAAGATACCAAAGGACATCCCAAAGTTTGATGGAAAGCAACGGGAGGATCTAGGCACCCATATCACCACATACCATCTTTGGTGTGTTTCAAACTCTATGGTGGATGATAGTGTCTGGTTACATATTTTTCCCCACACCCTCACTAGCAACGCAGTGAAATGGTATATTGAGTTACCATGCACTTCAGTAAAAACCTTCGACGCTTTAGTGATGGAATTCCTAAAGAACTTCCAACTACCCATTCACTATGAGACTGGGATAGAGCTCCTCACTTCATTTCATCAAGATACAGCCACCCACATCTCCGGTCATATACATGAATGGAGACATAGGCAGAGGTTAGTCAAAGCTCCCCTCCCAGACTTTCTCTTAACGGATTGGTTCTGCAAGTCCTTACTCCTGCAAATTGCTAGAGATGTCACTCTAGGTGGTGCGGTCACAGAAGACCAATCCATACGTCGTGCCCAACACTTAGATCTAATATATTCACAGTATGGCACTCTTTACGACATAATCCCCAATGCCCCTGGCAACCCCAATGTTTCCACTACTCAGCACCCTGGAGTGCACGCCGATGGGATTGTCGATGCAACCTCTACGGATACTATAAAACAACTCAACGGTCACATCGCTGAGATGTTAGTGGACCCCTCTACCAAATCAACTACTCTTCCTGTCATAGCGATAAAATTTGTGCAGTCTACGCAAAAATCTGGTGGCAAGAATAAGAAGAATAAGAAAAAGACCGCTCCTTCTGAAGAGAAGTAAAAAAAGTAGCCAAACCTAAAATAGGAGGCCGCTGCACCCACTAACAATGAAACAGATAAACCTACTAGATTTCCTTGCAAACTCTGTGCTAAAGACCACATGACCTGGCATTGTTTGCATCTTCAGGAATGCACAGAATACCTTGCCAAAAGGGATACTGGTAAGACCCTTGCTGTCCTTAGGAATCCTTTTCCCACTCAGCAGTAGCAAAATCTTATTGCAAACCAACCACAACCCCCGCAAGGGGGCAACGATGGTTCGCAACATCCTTCAGCTGGTGAAGGATCTTCTACCATTTACACATTTGAAACGGTAGAGCTCGCCACAAGAGCCAAATCTTATGGAGCTCCTGTCACTCCTGCAGCAAAACCTTCCTCAAGTCAAAACCCACCACTGCCCAATGATTTTCATATCGAAAGGTCAATTGCGGACCTTGTAATTCGACCCCCAAAAGGGGCACTTAAACGCATAACACAAATTACATTTGCATGTGCCGCCCAAAACTACAACATTGTAGAATATTTGGCACAAGCGCTGTCAGTTATGTCGACATTCAAAGTATTACAAACATGCCCAACACAATAGAAAGCTTTGCTTTCGGCTATTGGTGGTATTGACCCAGAGGATTCCATGCTTGCTATTTTCGACATGGAAAAGTGTAAACCTCCCCTTTCTCACCAACTTGCATTCCAGGTGCATATAATTTCGAAAGGTAAAGGTATACATAGAACTATCATTGACGAAGGTGCCTCTACCTGCGTCATTTCGGCTTTATGTTGGCTTTCCCTGGGTTCTCCAACCTTATCCCCACCTTTGAACTCCCTTAAAGCTTTCGATGACCACACCTTTATCCCAAAAGGATACCTAGCCAATTTCCCCATCACTTTGTATGGGAAAATCGTAACGGTGGACATAGAAGTTGTAGACAAAATCCTCGACTATAATCTCTTGCTCGGTTGCAGTTGGACATATGCCATGACGACGATCGTATATATTGTCTTTCGCATCATCCTATTTCCATTAGATGGAAAGGTAGTTACAGTAGATCAATTGTCTTTCTCCACCCCTGATTATTCACCATTACCAAGTGGCTCCGTACCCCTAGTAGGAGGTGGAACTGACTGTTATGTTAGTTTAGGTACTGGTCTACTGAAGGCTTCTTCCCTCATGGGTTGTTTTCCTCTTCAGCCACCCAAGGTTTCACAGATGTTCAACATGATTTCATATATTCCTCATGAACTGACCGATCCATGGATCCTACTGGCTCCTTTAGACCTTGACACATTCGGAGAATAGATGCCGCTGTCACTAGCTGAATTGGAATACCAAGCCATTCAATCCACATCCACATCTCCGGTCACATTGGTTATTGCCAACGATACCACTGCCCTTCCCATAAATGCTCCTCATTTCGATCTACTCGATCAAGTCCTACCTACCGATGAAGCTATTCGAGAAATCATAAGTTTAGGAAAGAAACCTTGGGAGGATTGGTAACATCGTGTTTCGATATTTGATTTGGACATGATGCCTCTTCAAATCCTGTCCCCTGACATACCAGAAATTGTTTCCTCACCCTATACGACCATCAAGACTTTGGAGGCGGAAGGAAAAATGGGCAATATTTCAAAGACATTGCTCATCGATATTTTTGTCAAGAAAGGCATCGTGGAAAACATCCAGATTGGAGCGAATGTCAATCCTGAGGAAATTTCAAGCTTCACCTGCTTATTTAAGGAATTCAGCGATGTATTTGTCCGGTCTTATGAGGAAATGCCTGGCATAGATCCTTCTATCATCGAGCATGAGATCAAGCTTTACGACAATGAAAAACCTATCTGTCAAAGACTTTGACTGGTCCATCCCCGCAAAACGACAGCCATAAAAACTAAAGTGGAAAAATTGTTACATGCTGGTTTCGTTTATCCTGTTCCTTTAATGGAATGGGTTTCCAATCTGGTTCCTGTCGATAAAAAACAAGGGACCATCTGTGTATGTGTCAATTATAGAGACTTGAATGCCGTGTGTCCTAAGGATAATTATCCGACACCGTTCATCGACCAAATTATCGACCACTGCACTGGTTGTGAATCATTTTCATTCATGGATGGAATCTTAGGTTACAACCAGATTGCTATAAAACCCAAAGACCACCATAAAACCTCCTTCATCTGCCCATGGGGTGTATTTACCTATAGAAAACTCCCATTCGGTTTAAAGAATGCTAGAGCGACTTTTCAAAGAGCCACGGACTACGCATTTCACGATATCAGGCATATCGTTCAAGCTTACTTGGATGATCTTCCAACCCATTCCAAGCAACGAATGCAGCACCTAAACCATTTAAGAGCGATCTTTCTAAGGTGCCAATTTTACAACATCCGCCTGAATCTGCATAAATGTGTTTTCTTTGTCAAGTCTGGATGCTTACTTGGATTCATTGTCTCCAAGTATGGGATTAGGGTTGATCTCGATAAGGTAAAGGCAATTATTCAATTGCCGGAACCACAATCTGTTCTACAGCTCCAACGTTTGCAAGGGAAAGTAAAATTTTTACACCGATTCATCGTAAATTACGCCAAATTGACGAAATGCTTCATGCACTTACTTAAGAAAGGGGTGTCGTATCTATGGGATGATCAAGATCAACGATCATTTGATGCCTTGAAAAAGGCACTTATATCAGCCCCACTCCTCAGCGCTCCCGACTATAAATGCAACTTTCTTCTCTACCTAGAAGCCTCGCCATCCTCTCTTGGAATGATCTTGGTTCAAACACATGATGACCAAAGTGAACATGTGATCTATTATCTATCCAAAGGCCTGGCTAGGCCCGAACTCAGATATTCACATGTGGAAAAGCTGTCATTGGCAGTCGTCTTTGCTGTCAACCGATTTTGACACTAAATACAGCTGCAACAAACTACTGTCTTCACCTTGGAGATTCCCATGAGACATATTTTGTCTCATCAGGTAATTGGATGAAAATATTCAAAATGGATCATGATCCTCCAACAATTTGATCTGGTTTTCATAGTTGCCAAGGTGAAGAACTCTTTAGTCTTCGCCGAACTATTGTCGGACCTTCCCGTCATTGTTCCAACCAAGATAGCCCATGATCCTCTCCCGGATGAGGCTATCTATCTTATCAACACTACTGACCCTTGGTATGGAGACATTCTTGTCTACCTCCAAGCCCAACGGTTTCACCTCGAACTCATGACAGGCGACTGTCATCGCATCCGTCACCAAGCACGACACTATCTAGTGATTAATGATATATTATATCGTCGCAGTGCTGATACAGTTCTTTGGCATTGCCTCACTCATGAAGAGGTGGATCACGTTTTAAATGACTGCCATGCTAGGGCATGTGGGGGTCATCTTTCTGGCATATCTACTGCACAGAAAATATTGCGTGCAAGCTATTATTGGCCGACCTTGTTCAAATATTGTGTAAAGGCTGTCCAGCAATGCCATCCTTGTCAAGTATTCACAAAGAAAATGCATGCCCCTCTGGCCCTACTGCACCCAATGATCTCCGTTAGCCCATTTTCCAAATGGTGGATAGACTTCATCACTTGTAATCCCGTTTCCTCTGCTGGACACAACTATATCATAGTAGATGTGGACTATTTTATGAAATGGGCCGAAGCCCTTCCTACCTACATCGCCGATGGAGAAACTGCAGTGCTATTCCTGTTCAATCTGATTATCTGTCATTTTGGTGTACCCCGCACAATCGTTACAGACCATGGATCTCACTTACACATCCATATGATGTCTGATTTAATGTCGCTGCTTGGTTTTTGTCAGGATCAATCATCCTCCTACTACCCTCAAGCTAATGGTCAAGTGGAGGCCGTAAATGGCGTCTTAAAAACCATGATCCGTAGGTTGGTAGGAAACCATAAAACCAATTGGTACCGAATGTTATATTCGGCGCTATGCGCATACCGAACATCAGTAAAGACTACCACGGGCTTTACACCTTTTCAACTGGTATTAGAAGCAGTTCTACTGATTGAGTCTCAGACCCCTTCCCTAAAAATAGCCAATGATCTCCTGCCTGGCACTACTGCCGAAGAAGAACGCTTACTATACCTTAATCAAATGGATGAAACCCATCGATATGCCGAATTGGCACTCGAGGCTCACAAGCGCTGGGTGAAATCCCAATACGACGAAAAGGTTAAGCTTCATTCTTACCAAGAGGGCGACCTTGTTTTGTTCTATGACCAGAAACATGATCTCTTGGGGGCAGGAATGCTCCAACCATTATGGCTACGTCCTTATATCATCAAGAAAGTCCTCTCAAAAGGGGAATATGAACTGCAAGACTGGGAAGGAGTCCCACTCAAGGAGCCCAGAAATGGGCTCTATCTAAAAAAGTGTTATGCCTAGTATTGCACTAGGCATGTGTTGTGTAATTTTATGCAATTCTCAATAGAGCACTTTTAGAGAGACTTTATTGCTCTTTAAAAAATAGAAACATCTCTGAGTTTTCATCATTGAGCTCGTTAAATCTATACAATGATGGTCTGAGAAACTCTTTTTTGATCTTTTTCTAGCTCATTAAACTAAAAAAGACCAATTGAGCATTCTTTTTAGGGACTTTTTCTCGCTCTTTAAACTGAAAAAATTGCGAGTTTTGTCTTTAGGCTTGTTAAAAATTTATAAAGATGACCCGAGCATTCTCTTAGGTACTTTTCTCGCTCGTTAAACTGAAAAACCCTGAGTTTCTGTCACCGAGCTCATTAAAAATATACAACAGCAACAAGAGCACCTTCTTTTTGGGACCATTTCTCACTCTTAAATCAAAATATCCCCAAGCTTTTCCCCTCCTTCGGGCTCATTAAAATTACAAAGAAGGAATGAACAGTTCTTTTACCTCTTTTTCTCGCTCACTAAATTGAAAAAGATACCTTGACTTTTCTTCATTTTGACTCACTAAAAATTTGATGAAGCTATTGAGTTTTTCATCGCGTGACTCCTTAAAAATTCACGATGAAAAACAAGTTTAGTCCATTGCCTCATACTCATAACAAAATGAGGTCAACATCTATTGAAAATAGGTTTCTCTTTATCTGGATTCAATAGATTAACTAATGGAAAATTAACTAATCCAGGTATACTATTAACCTTTTCTCGCACCCGATTACCAACTATGACAAAGGGACCACCATGGAGTTGCTCTTTATGATATTTTAAAACTCTATAAATATGAAAATACCACTGAGTTGTCTAGTCTGGACTCTTTAAATTACACAGACAAGATATAGAGTCACTCTTTTTACGATACTTTTCAGACTCTTAAAACATGAAAAAATAGACAAGTTTGTTTATCTGGACTTGTTAGCTCTGCTACACTTTGCAACATTTGATGGATTAAATCAGGTCACACAGTGCTGGTTTGGGTTGCAGAGGGTTTGTGGCTATTTACTTTATCATTCCCCTTCATTCGACTTATTCCTTCTACTCCGTTACCTCCATTTCCACATTCCTCATAAATTCCCCTTTTTTCCCTTTAAACCCCTTTATCCTTGTTTTTTGTCTCAAAACCCCTCATAAACCCATTTTCGGGCTCCCGCGCTTCTATTTGTTTAAAACCCATTAAACCCCGTTACCCTTTATTAAAAGCCCGAAAACCTTTTAAACCGCGCATAAACCTTTATTTATTTATTTCCTGGCATTTACGACTTAATACATTATAGCACGCATATACTAAAAATTTTATAACCCGGTGGTCCCGTTCCTATCCTATCCACCTTGAGCACGTGCTATAATTCATGGCCATCCATTCTCCCACCTTATCATCTGACAATTGACGCTTCCCACACTCCGCCTACCTGCTCGACCGATAACCTACGGGGAAGTGGTTTCCCACCAGCCACGTGTCTCACTTTCATTGGATTGCTCCTCCATGTACCAATACCGCCATTCCTGAAGAGTGGTGCGGGGAAACCTCTTACCTCCCTTCCGGTATGGTTCCCCACCCGCTATCCTGTGAGTGTCTTCCTTGTGCAATAGCCATCCAATCGTCCATCATATGATCTAACGGTCCGCTTTCGCCTGTCCGCGCTATCTCCCGATAGCTCTTCCCGCTCGATCTCCTCCATTGTTTTTATTCATCCGAAGGCCCATGTTCATTCACCTATCTGTGTTATTTCCCGATAGCTTCCTAGATCCAATCTACACCGTTCATTTTCACGATTCGACGACTGATATTGCCTCTGTGTCTTCCATCGCATCCCGACAGTTTTCAATGCAATTTTTGTGTTTTGAGCAGTCCTGCGCACCCGAAGGAGAATGGAACCCATGTTCAATACACTGCACAGTTAATATTTCAGCTACCACATTCAAAGACAACACGGTCAAGGACAAGAAGGATGGCTTTGAGCAGATCAAGATATAAATCAGTCATGGAGCCTTGTACACATTACATTCCATATACTCAGAAAGGACATCAGAGTACCAGTAAATGTCACTCTGTCCATTAAAACATTCAGATTGTAGCAGATAACCCATATCTAATTGTAAATACGGTTGGTGTCCAGTTAAGACACCTCCACGCATAGGCTAGCAAAGATTTTTTGTAAACAAACTCTACATATACTCAAAAAAAAAGATGTAATAGGTTGATAAGTGTTATTCTGTTGTAAGCTTTAACTTCTAGAGACTGTAACTACTATGAGACCTACAGCTTCTGGTCTTCATTTCCAGCTAATACAAGATTCTTTTGTTGTTGATTTCTCACTTTCTACTTTTCTTCTTGTTCCAAGTTGTGTCTGTCATGTACTTATTCATGTGCTGTTGATGTTTAGCATTAGAGGGGCTGTCATCCCACCTCTGTGTTAGGATTTAGCATGTATCATTGAATTTGTATGCAGGTTTCTGTTGTTTTAATGCTAGAGAGCTGTCATCTTGTCTGTGTATTAGGAAACAGATTTACAGACCTTTTAACTGGTTGCAGCTGACCATCACAGGGTCCTGTGCATCTGCTAGTGTGGTCAGTCTTCTCCATCATCGCATTTTCCTTCAAAATGTGAGTAATTGGTGGTCTAAAGCCTTGTAGTCTAGGGGTGTTCACCCATGTCTGGGGTTAAGCATAGTAGAAGTGGTTATTTGGCTTGAATATGCAGCATTTGTTTCATTCATCCACCATTTATCTAACATTTTTGTTTAGTTTGTAATGTTCCTGAGCATCTCTGATATACAACATAGGAGAGTTTCTTGGGGTGATAATAGGACTCATTAAACTAATCAGATAGGGCAGAGAGTCGTTCTTTTTGCGGTCCTTTTCAGACTCTTTAAATATGAAAAGATCAATGAGTTTACCCATCTGGACTCATAAAATTAATTAGACAGGGAAAGTGGACAATACAACTGTATTCTATATTAGAAAGCGTGGTTTGGCAGCAGTCGTTCCCTTGAACATGGCACTCCCTCAGATAAACCTTCCTTTTGATGGCCTCTCAATATGAACCCTACCATCCTATGAGTTTAGCCTATATACCCTGATGATTGCATCTCTGTATCCTAACACTCTTTGGTGTTCATGAGTCTAGTGATATCTGGTTAAAACTATTGTCATGCCTTCTATCGTTCAAGGGTTAACCATTTGTTTCCTCCATCAACCCATCAAACATATCCTTTCATCATGCCCTCTGCTTTTTAGATCCAAATGCTCAAAATATTCCTCAAAAAACAAAATCATTCTTGTCCCATTTCGTTTCGATTGATGTAGGACACATTATTGCCTACCCTTCGATAGGTTTCTTCCTATCAACTTTAACACTCTATCTTGGAAGATAACCCAGACACACATTCAGTGCCTTGGCACTTGCAGACATTAGTGGCAATTTTCCTTGTGTTTGATCAGGGGTTCTCATTATTGGCTCCCGGTTAAGTGATTCTACAAGTGTTCGACGACAAAGACATCTTTCACTCTCATTAGATTGCACTGTGCATCTTGGAGACCATCACCATTATCGGTGGCCTTCCTCGCATCTGTTAATGGTCTCCATTATTGACTGGTAATCAGATGATTTTGTGCATGTTCAACATCAACGTATATTTTCACATGTATCGATCTATGTTGTTTAGTGAAGCAGAAATCAAGACCTTGGGTAGAGGCTTGCATCATTCAGCCTTGTTTCCTCTCCCAAGCTACGGATATTGTTTTCTGGAGACAACTTATTAGGATGATGCTATTATGACACTGGACCCGCATTGTGCTTATCAGCGGCCAGTATCATCATATCTCTTTGGAGAAAATCACTCTGAGATAGCTACTGAGCATGGGAATACCCGACTCAGTACATGATTTTAGCAGTTTTATATATATGTGTTGTATCAAGTTTCCATTATCGCCCGAAGCTTTGATCCTCTCTCTCTTTTTGAAAGGAAAAATTAAAGTTAAAGTAAAGTATTTTGGCCATCGTCACAGCCTCTGATCTCATACTTTAGGGGGCATCTGTTATACAACAAATTGAACTCCTCATCAACTTAGAGGGGAAAGACATGATGTCTGAAGCAAAGACCAAAATTACAGGCCTTTACTCCACACTAACGTTGGTTGCACACTAAAAAATTTCTTTATAAAGCTTGTTACCAAGCCTAAGGGTGCGTTAGTGACCCTGCTAACTCAAGTTGTTAAGTAGGGGACAACCTTAGTGAAACTAGATGCAGTTCCAAGGGTCAAGGAATGAATTGACTCACAAATATCTAGATATTTGTTCCTAAAATTACTCAAGAAAAGTAAGGAAACATCCAAAACCGACCTATTTGGAGAAATTCTAATTTGAACGAAGGAGGCAAATGGGAAATAGCTGAAAAGTAGGGCAAGTTCACTGCTTTTTCCCTAGTGAACTCTATGAGGAACTTGGCAATGCTAATTCGATTGCTACATAAGCAAAGTGAGGGTCATTGTGAAAGAGGTTAGAGCATTTGAAAGGATAACCTACTTAGTTGTTGAGAACTATGTCATATCTGAAGAAGTTGGCAAGGAGGGAGAGAGAGAGAGAGAAGTGGAAGGGGCAAAGGAAGATTGATGCAAAAGATGGTTGTAATCACTCTTCCATTATTAAGTTGTTTATTCGATACCTATTTGCATGATTAACTTAGTTGTATGCAATTATATGTTCTTTATGTATTCATATATTAGTTTTCAATGTTGTATGTGGTGATTGCACTTGCCTCTTCTTTGTGCAGGAATTGATTTGGAGCTGGCCTTGAGGGAGTTCCGCTTGGCAGCATTGTGATCTATAAACAAATCCATACAGAGGCTCAAGGTACTCCCTTTCCATACTTTGTTGGTTGATAATTGTCTATGAACATGTGTATAACTTCGTAACATCTGCAGATAATCTTACAGTCTGTCGAAGGTCGCAGGAAGACCTTTGAGGATATTTTCATTCTCCATACACCATGCCTTTTACCCCATAGCAATGGTGTTTTGGTAAGGCTTTATTTTCCAATTGTCCATTATTGCTTTCATGCTTATTTGATTCCTGTCATTGACTCCAAAGAGTTGTTCATGGTTTCTCCATAGGTTTTCGTTGTACCTATAGGCATTGGTTAGGTGTTCCATTATTTTTATTTGTTATTCACAGATATTGCAAATCGAAGGTCCCTGTAGACCTTTCATTTGAAGTTGGTCCCAAGTAAGTGCTCTCCCATTTCGGATTATCTACATGAAGAAAGTGATTTTCAGCCATGATTTTTCTTGCCAGATTCTATCCCATATCTATGGCCCCTATTTGAGGCGGTGCTCTACTTGCAGATGATATCCCTCTTTAATCATAAACATCCCTTTGATTTTATACCCCCACCTTATTATATCTGACCCTTTCACTACTGCAATTTTCTAGGTTTCCATATCTTTCTCATAAACCTCCCATTGGGTGGATTCAGGAGCACTGTTATAGACATTTTTGTGCCTTACAGCATTGAGCATTAAATGTCCATAATCTAAGGGATCCAAAGTCCCTAAACATGTTGTTCCTACCCCTAGAGGAACAAGGCTAACAAACCACAACAACTCACACAAGTTCTCCACCAGAAACTGCTCAAAAACAAGTCAATTCAGGATCATTTTAGTGGCTACACTAGCTGTTTGCACTGAATGTCAAAGCCAACACTGGCTACCTGCGTTGAATGTCAAAGGGAACACTGGCTACCTGTGCTGAACGAGAGTGGACATGTGGCAAGTTCATTTCTCAAGGTGTCAAAACCCAGGAAGCTTCCAAAATGACACTTGCCTCAGGGAATTCGACTGGTGATGAGTAAGAGGTTCCAAATCTCCAAGTGGAAGCAAGAACCTCCAAGTGGAATCAAGAACTGACAGAGGGAGAGGACGCTAGTCAAATCTCAAGCTGACTCATCCTCTCTCCAAACATCTATATATGGATCTCTCCTCCATGAGGTTGGAGGCTGGAATTTTGTTATTGCAAAGAATTGCTGTTGGTTTGAGATTGGAATCATTGGGTGCCTAATGCTTTGAAGGGGGTGAAGATAGGAATTCCATTTGCTGGGAAGGAGATGCTGGATTGGAGCCCTCTGTGTTGTATCTCTTCCTGAACCTTGTTATTCATCAATACAGCTATCTTGGTTTCTCCTATATGCTGATGTATTCTTGATGCATGATTGCATTAGTATGTTTAGTTTATTTCTAATCCTGAACTAGTTATGAATATGAATCCATGTCTTGTGTAGTGTTCTCTTCTTGTGATCTTGCATAAACCTCTTGAAGTTGGGCGAGCGAGAAGGCAAGTAGCTGGGAACTCTCCAAGAGAAGAGAAGCCAGATCGAGGGACAAACGGAAGACACCGGTTAGTCCATCCATCTCTCTCTTCATTCTTAATTCATAAAGGAAGAATACTAGAATAGCTGCCTCTATTTGTTGCTAAGGCACTGTCACACCTTAGGTGGATAGGATCGTCCTGCATAGGCATTTTTCCCCACAACAAATTGGTGATTCCGCCGGGGAGATCTGTTTAGTCATTTTATTTGTGTTTCTATCATTGTTTGTTTCATAGACTCGACAGCAACAATCGAACTGCATCTGCTATTCCCAGATGCAAAGTAGACAGTTGCTGCTTTGATCCAACAACTGGACTTGTCTATGATCTGAACAATGGACTCACAAATGATTTGATGATCCTTTGTGATAGATCTTAGTACTCCCTCAACGCATCCCTTTGATTGTACCTTGCTTGTTGCTTTTATTTGGCCTGAAACTGTAGATTAATCAGCAATCTGTGACCCAGAATCGAGTGAGAAAATCTCGTTTCTCCTTCAGCGCAGACCCTGTGAAGAGGTTCTGCATTTCAACGCAGGTCCCGTGAAGGCTACCTGCGCTGAATGTCAAAACCTCTGTGTTGAGGTTGCGCTGATCCAGTTAGGCCTTATGCAGCTGGGGTTCTCTGCCCTGTTTTGCCTTGTTTTGATCTCTGATTTTTGCAGCCTGTAACCAGCATAGGTACCAGTCTGATAACTCCTTTTCTCTGCTTAAATTCCGCCTCCTTTTGTACAAAAATACTGTGAGTGTTTTTATGTGTTTGTGGCGTCATTTATAGTTTTCCTTCGCAAGAGTGAAATAGTCATCCTGTAGCCCTTGATTCAGATCTGTTGATTGTGATCTTAGGAGAGAGTTCATTGGCTGTTTGCAGTTGATTATACATTTACTTTTGCTTTTGGTTTGAGTTTGTCTCTTTTAAGTGTCAAAACAAGTATTCATTTCGAAAATCGTTAAGTGTTGTAATCTCTTCTACCCTCTCTGATTTCGAAAAAGTGAACTTGTTTGTATTTGTCATTTAAAAGTGAATTCAAAGTTGTACAAAAAGCTTTCTTTGTAGGCATCAATACTAAGAAAGCGTAAAACAAACACCTGCATTGTGCATTTGCATCTTGATAGTTTGCATGTCTGATTTAGGAAAAGTGCATTAGAGTGTGCTGATTGCTCTTTGAGAAAAGATGGTGTCTTTCTTTTCCCTTAGTAGCTAGGATTTTCAAAGTTGAAAAGATATATAAAGCTTGCTTATCATCTTTAGACTGCATTTAGGAATTGTATCATACATCTCGTGGTGAACCTAAAAAGGCAAACTTCTAAAAAGATCAACCTAAAATAAATTGAATGAACTTAACAACGCTTTGCAACATAACGCACAACATAGAGGTCTAGGCTAGAGACGTGTTCCGGCGTCGTAAAGCCTGGTGACTGTCGATCTCGTTGATGGTGGGTGATTCCTCCCGAGGGACGATAGCGCCAGTATGGATTGTGCTCCCATGTACCGTCGAGTATATATTGGGAGACCCATATAGGCATAAAACCTTTATCCTTAGGAAGCCATGTCGGCCGCCCTACTGATCGCAATGCACTGAACACAGCATTCAGGAAGATCGACCGCCCGTACCCTAAAAAGTATTCTGCGGTTTTGCGAAAAGTTTGGCACACCCTCTACCTAGAACTCCAGAGCAGTTCCTTTTGGCCTTTTTCAGACTCTATAACGGAAAAAGTCCATCCGAGCATTTGTCACTTCGGGCTCGTTAAAACATCGAAGGAGACTAGAGTCATCTTTTTCTTTTTCTCGACTCTTTAAAATTGAAAAAGCAGGTTGTGTCTAAGCGTCGTTAAAATTTATTTTAAACGGAATAATCATCACCATTCCCTCGTTGATCTTCGAAGTTAGTCTCTTTTCATCGTAAGTTCTTGTAGAATCGCTAGAAAATCTTTTGGATAGACTAGATATGTCTGAACAACCGTCGACATCCAGGACTGTGTCATCTAACACAGCAGCGGCAGAGCCTCCTGCTGCTACCCCAACGATGTTCGATGGTATACCATCTGTCCCGGCAAGTTATCAACAACAAGTCGGAGTCCCATCAGGGACTGCTTCGACGACATGGTTAGTTCCTATTTCTTCATCCAGATTATCATCTGGTATTACTTATGTTGAAACTCAACAAATTGATCCAATGTGTCTTCAAAGGCCAATCTACCCTTTAAGTACTGGATTGCCACCATATGGAGGGCAGTATGCCTTTTCATTGTTCCCTCCCGGAGAACAACCATATGGGAGTTTACAACAAAGTTCAGGTCAAACTGGAATTACATCCAGCGGTTGGGTACCAATACTACCTCAGCAACCAAGGGTTGTATATTCAATGCAACCAGTCCACCAAGTGTCGAATATTCCCACTATACCTGCTATGGTGACTGCGTCGCAAGTACAAGTGATACCTGTTGTATGTCAACCCCAACAGCCTCAGGTTGCAATACAACAGCCTCTTGTCTCAACGACTCAATCACAACCTCAGGTTAGTGCCTCCTTATCTGGAGCGACTCAGGATCAAACAAGTATTGTGACTCCTCATCTTGGTCAATCATCCAGTATTGGTCAACAGCAAATGGTTCAACAACCAGAGCTGGTTCAAACTCAACAACCCCCATTCCAACAATCATATCAAGGACCTGAGCAACAAGTCTTTATAAGTAATGGGCAATCGCTTTTCCAAAGCGGTAATCAACAACCATATTATAATGGTTATGCCCATCAACCTTGTCAAAGTTGCCAGCATCAAATACATTATGCTGGTATGTAAAGACCCACTGCTCAGGCGATTCCATCTTATCCTGGGTATGCTTCGCCTAACCTGAATCAACAGTTGCCCTTTGTAGCAACTCTAGAATTACCAGATCTAAACCAGCTGACGAATGATCCAATTGCTTATGCCCCTTGGTGGCCAGCGATTCCGCATAAACTTCCGTCAAATATTCCTAAATTTAATGGAAATCCGGGTGAAGATCCGTCGAATCATGTGATGACATTTCATCTGTGGTGTTCATCAAACACCCTAAACGATGATTTGATTAGGCTTCGCCTTTTTCAGAGGACGTTAACTGGTCCAGCGGCAAAATGGTATATTGAATTGCCTAGAGCTTCGTTCAACAACTTCAGTACCTTAGCCACGACTTTCTTAACCCATTTTCAATTACCGATAAGGTATGAAACGGGAACGAAACTCCTAACCAACTTCAAACAGACAACAGCCACTCACATATCTGATCATATACATGAGTGGCGACGTCGTCGTAGGATGGTAAAAACGTACGTTCCCGACCAGCTATTAGCTGAATGGTTTATCAAATCCTTACTTCCTACAATCACGGAAGATGTGGCAAAGGGGGGAGTCGTAACGGAAGAGCAAGTCATCGCTCGTGCGCAATATCTGGACTTGGTCTATACTCAGTCTGGCACGCTCTACGACAAAATACCTGACGCCCCTAGACCGGAATTCTCAATTCCTCCTCCTAAATCAAACAATGACTCTCATGCCATCGATGGTGTGATTGGCACGACAGACAAGAAATCGACAAAGGCTACATCTAAAAGGGCCCGTAATATTTCCAGTCAAAATGCAAATGAGGAACTTCTTGCCTCGGAAGTAAATGCCGCGTCGACCGACAAGGGCAAACAACTGAAGCAACCAGGGGGCAAGAAGAAAAAGAAAGGGAGAAAAAGGAAACCCCCTGCGGGGTGTCATATATGCGATGAGGATCATTGGATGAGAGATTGTCCACATATAGCTGAAGTTAAGAAACTCTTTAAGAGTTCAAAAACCCCAGCGGTATTGACTGATCCATTTCCAAGCCCGGGAACCAAACTGGTTGCTAATCAAAATGCTTCCCGATCCCAAGTGCTTATGTTGTCTGTCTCAAGTCAGCAAAATGATGCTTTGACAAGGAATAAAGATTACGGGAATCCATGGCTGTCGAATAACAAGGCTAACGAACAACCTAGTAGTTCGACGACAACTTTAACCAAAGTTGTGCCACCCATCATTCCTGAACCAATGATAAAGTCGCCAAAGGGAGGAGTACACAAATCGACATTTAATCCTCGTGCCAAAGTAGCACAAAATTATAATATAGTAGAGGACCTAGCCCAATCGCCGTCCGCTATGTCGACACTTGAGGTACCGCAAAATTGCCTCTCCCAAGAGCAAGCTTTATTATCATCAATAGGTGGGATTGGCGCAAGGGATTACAATCTTGTGGCCTTTGATCATAAAGGATATGACCCTCAGTTACCAGCTCAACTAGCTTTCCTTATTCAAGTGAAAGCCCTCAACAAAACTGTTCATCGAACAATTATTGATGAGGGGGCATCTATGTGTATTATGTCGATGAGTTGCTGGAAGAATTTAGGCTCACCACCCTTGTCGAGATCATCAACGACGTTAAAAGCATTTGATGGATGATCATACACTCCATACGGGATTTTAAGTAACTTGCAAGTTGAACTAGGGGGAAAAACAGTAGGAATTAATGTTGAAGTAATTGATGGAAACCTCAATTACAACATCCTACTGGGAAGGCCCTGGATATATGCCATGGCTGCAGTTGTGTCGACCTACTTTAGGAAGATTGCATTTCCCTTTCAAGGAGGAATTACAGTCATCGACCAACAAACTTTCCTCCCCGACAGTTCACAAGTTACGGGAAGCATTCCAATGATCCATGGAAGCAATCATTCGCTTCAAAATATTGGAGTAGGTCTCCTAAAAGACCCTGCCTTAGTGGGTACTTTTGCCCTACCGCCTGCAAGTAATCTGGCAGAAGTGGCCACAGTGGAAACCTACAATATGAAATCTTCTATATCTAATAGATTCAGAAGATTCCTAAACATTTTGTCAGCGTGGATCATCACCCTAATAGAAATACTGTAAATACAGTGGGCTCCGAGGACGGTTCTAATATCGTGTCAACCTCGTTAAAAAATGAAACAAGGAGTCATGAGGATAGTTCTTTTACTGTGTCAACCTCATTAAAAAATGAAACAACCCCCTTTCCAAATCTCAAAGGTAAACCTTCATTCCAACTGTTATCACTTAGAACTATAAACATTTGTATATAATCCTTTGTCCAAGTTCAATGTCAAAAGTTGGTGTCAAATTGTTTTTGTTCTATGTTTCTTACTTAGGGTTGGAGCTTTAAAGGTGTTTGATGTAAATTGTACTCTAATCCTATTGGTCATCCTCCACCATCATGGTTTCATAAGCCATGTCTTGTCTTATCCATGTCACCGATCATTTCCGTAATTTCGCAGCGCAGTCTCTTATTGGTCAGTTTCGCAGCGTAATCATTGTTTAGCCATTCCACAGCGCGTCACCATCAAGCCGTTTCACAGCGCATTATGACAATTCAAAACTAACCGCGCTGCGAAATCGCAGATTCGTGCGTTTTGCAGCGAATATTTCTCAAAGGGTCGAGTCTGTTGACGAGTCACCACTTCTGTCCTCTCATGTCAGTTTGCGTACCTCCCAAACGCTCATTAACCATCACTCCACCAATAGATTTGTAGACATGCACATAAATACTATTCAAATGGGTTTTACCGTGCATGGATCTTTATGATGATCGTAAATGATGCATAAGTGACCAGCCTGTGTGATGATATATTTGAGTTTCCAAGTGAGGCTGTTTTCAAGTGAGCCTGATTACAAGCGAGGCCGAGTTAAAAAGAATTGAATCACCATTTTAGTTGAAGCAATTGGTCATTGTCTGTGCGAAAATTTCAAAAGCAAAATGGAGAGGAAAGAACATAGGTCTGGAAAATGTCAGAGAATAGAGCCTGAAGGTTTAGACCTAGCATTAAGAGATGAAGGCGTGAAGAAAGCCTTCAAGGATGCCGGCCGTTGGAATTTCTGTAAGAAGCTGCAAGGTGGCCATGCTCAGGTAACAAAGGATTTTGCTTTAAACTTCACCGGCTTGAATTCTAAAATAGCTATGTTAGAAGTTCAAGTGTCTCCGGAGGCAATAGCTGCTGTAACTGAGATCCCAAGAGGGGGGCAAGAATGGTTTAAGAATTTTAAGTTTGATATGAACCCCTGCAAAGAGTTTTTAAAAGAGGCATATGTGAATGAAGACCTAACAAAAGCAGTGCCTAGAAACTATGTTAAGGAGCACTATGCCCTTCTTCTCACCTGTATTCAGAAGTACTTGACCTGTGAGGGAAGATACAATAAGGTCTACTCTTATCACTTCAAGTTGCTGTTACATTTCACTGGTAAAGCATCCATAGACATTCCCTTCTATTTGTTTCGTAGTCTGAGCAAAATGTGTGAGAAAGAGCAATTAAGGAAGGATGACTGTGAAACATCTTTATTTCACCATGGTTTGGTTAAATTGTTAGTTTTGGATGGTCTTCAAAAAATAGGTAGAGATTGGAACTCGTTCATTTTCATGGCTGGTTTCCAAAGTAAAACAGGTCTTACTCCACAGCTAGTTAGAGAAAAAAAACAATCAGTCAAAGAACTCACGCTAGCTGAGCTTCAAAAGGAGGCAAAAGATAAAAAGAAAGCCAAGTCACAGTTGAGAAAGTCAGTGAAGCCACTGATCATTAAAGAACAACCTCAGTCATCAGCAAAAGAAGAAGCTCAGCATAAGAAAATTGTACCTAGACCAAGTGGATCTGAAACAGTGTCAAGAGTTAGGACAAGGAGCCAAATAAGCAAAGAAAAAGGCAAAGCATTAGTTGTTGAAGAAAGCTCGGTATCTAAGGCAAGCCTGAGTGATTTGTTGGAGGCCACTGAGTTTGAGCAAATTGAACCGGTACACATTGAACCAGTGCACGTTGATTTGACACAGTCATCACCAGAAAGCACCAAGAAGTCTAGAGCTTCAAAAAGACTGAGGTTCGATGAACCAGGTGATGAATTTATATTCAAGCCCAGAAGACCTGTTACGAGAAAGCAAGTAAGGGAAGCTGAGAAACTGCCTAGAACAGAGGTAGCTGAGAAATTGCCCAGAACAGAGGAGGCAGAGAAAGTCAAGCAAAAAGACACAAATAGAACAGTCATCATTTCCCAAGGAGGTAATATTATAGCCATAAGGAACCAGTTGGAGGTAGCTAAAAATGAAATTGATAAGGTGAAGAATGCCACTAGGGAGTCTGCAGTCAGGTATGCAAATTATCGAAAAGCTGTATTGAAAGGAAGTAAAAACCTAGTAAGCCAGGTGGATTCAGTAGCTGATGTTTACACATGGATAGTTCCAGCTCTCAAACAGGCCAAATTCATCAGAAAGATAAACATGTGTTTAAGAGCCGAAAACAAAGCTATGAAGAAGAGGATTGAAGACTTGGAATCACAGCTAGGTTAGTGGAAGAAGGTTGAAGACTTAAAGGCCCAGCTAGACCAATTAGCTGATAAATGAAGTTGTTGTTCAAAGAAAGGTGTTGTTCTAAGTTTTGTCAAATTTTGCTTAGTTTCATTATTTTGAGGACATCTAGATCCCTGCCATATGTAAAGGAGTTTTAGCAATTAAAGGTATAAGCAGTAAATACCTCAGGGCAAATACAAGCTGTTTTAACAAATTCAGCAGTTTCGTAGCACGCTACGAAACTGCTGTAGGTGGCGTTTTCAAAGCAAATAAACAGTTTGGTAATATGTGCGGGAATTTTCAAAAGGGAACACCTAAAGGTTATGTGAAAGATCAAATGAAGACATCCCAGCCATTCTGATCAAGACAGGTGTGCCTTCAAAAAGGTGAAATGTTTTAACCTAAGTGTAAATTTTTCGGTTATAAAGCCACTTTATTGCCGGTCATAGGGTGTTGAATGAATTGCATACATGGAATTTTGGCTTGCACACTTGGCCATCGATGGAGCATCCAACTCATCAGGAAACATGGTGGTGTTCTATTGTTTTTGGGTTATTAAAGAGACTTAAAGTACATGCTGCTGCATATTCGAAGTGATGGGGGACCAGAACCGAAAAGTAAGGGATATTCTCAGCCAACACGGAGCAGATTAAAGCCTTCAGTATCCAAAGCCAACATGGGGCATTAACTGCTAATCTCATGCCATCTCAGCCAAACGAAAGGGAAACCAGGTGTCAAAGCTGCAAGGAGGAATCATTCTACGAAGGAGATAGAGTTAGAATTATAATTAAATTAGAACTCTTTAGAACTTCAGTTAGTGGTTATTGTATTAAATAGTTTGTTGCAAAGCAGATAGGTGTCGTTAGTGGCAGTCATCGAGCTCCCCTCATGCTGGAGGAGGAAGCTCCAAGTAGTTATAATTATGTTTCTATATATAGCTGAATGATGAATGTAAGTGGGGTTGGATATTTGGAGAAAACAAAGTATTATTTTGGCTTGTGTAAAAACTCAGTTTCAGTAATACAATTGGCTGCTTGTCTTCTCAGGATTCATACAGTGTTTCAATGCTCAAGATATGTGGTTTTGCTTTATCTTTAATGTTTTTACAGTTGTATAAATACACAATCACTCAGAATTCACTTTGCTGCTCTGATTTCCTGTGTGTATTTGTAAGCTGAGGTTTTCTATGAGATGTGTTTTGAGTATTTAAACATCACATGCCCTGACTTCTATGTATGAGTAGTGTTATAGTTTACTGAAGTATGATTAACTCCATAAGCCCAATGGAAGTCTTTGTAATGTCTGTCCAGCCAGCATGTTTATTAAATTCACCTTACAAGAGTTGGCCATCTTATCAATAGTCAAAATCAATAGCCTTTTGAGAGAGCCCTCTCAGGCTAGGGAGGCTAATCCTTAGTCAAAAGATTGGTCTGAAACAGTTACACAGAATTTACCTGATCAGCAGCCCTTCAGTGCTTGATTTTGTGATAACATTTTGGTGCGTCTGCCGGGAGCCTGAAGATTACTCATTCCCGAAATTATAAGACTGAACTTCTGAAGGTAGCAGGAGCTCAAAAAGGTTTTCGAGGCTGCATTCTACCTTGGTGACTCCATTAATTCTTAAAGTTTAAAAGGTGGCTTCGAGAGGAAGATATACAAGGAGTAATCCTGACCCAAACCCACCTAGTCCTGTGGATAATCCTAATATCATCTCAAGGAGAAGACAAAGATTTTCTGATATACCAGGTACTTCAAACATCTCAAAGTCTTTGTTTCCTGAGTTTTCTAGAAGCCCTGAAGATAAAGTTGTTGATGATAAAATTCAAGAAGTAATGTTGAGGTCTGAAAACGAAGAAGAACTTATTGGTATCATTTTAGATTTACAAAAAAGGGGCATTGATACTTCATCTTTAGTGTCACAAAAAGATAAAGAAGAGTTTTGGGAAATTGTTACTTTTGAATTGTTATTAGAGGAGGAGGACTTGAAACAGCTCAAGGAGCTTGATCCTTTTGAAGTTTTGCTTAAATCTAAAACTGGTCTACCTCTCCCAAATTGGAGTTCTTTTGTCAGTGGTTTACAAAGTCCAAATAGCCCTTTTCGTACTCATACTTTATCTTCTGCCTCTGCTAGTCCAAATAGTCCTCAGACAACATCTCATACTAGTTCTGGTCCCTCTAGTCATACCATACCTGTTGTCACTGCTCCTCCATTCATTATGGCTGTACCTACTAGGTATGCTCCTCTAGCTCTCCCTGCTGTTTTGCATGATCTCCCTAGTAAATATGCTGCTAGAATTTCAACATGGGGAGGAGATGAAGACATTACAGCTGAGGAACATGTGGATAGGTTCAATGATTTTGTTGATAGGGAAGAAGTGGATGATGAAGATGTAAAATTAAGACTGTTTGCTCAAACTTTCATTGGGGAAGTCCAAAAATGGTTTAAAGCCCTTGGAGCTGGTAGCATTCATAGTTGGGCTGAGTTTGAAGATAGCTTTCTGAGGAAATGGGGAAATAGAACCAATCCTGTTCAAGCCCTCACTGAATATAATAGTCTAAGAAGAGCTCCAGATGAAACTGTCCAAAATTTTTCTAAGATATTTAATAAAGTATATAATTCTATTCCAGCACATTTGAAACCTCCTGGAGCTTTGGCACAGTTAAGATATGCTGAGTCATTTGATTCAGATTTCTCTCTTTTACTCAGAGAAAGAGAGTCTGCTACTCTTGCTGACATGCAAAATGATGCAGTTAAGGTAGATGTGAATATGCTTGCTGCTAAGAAATCAAAGATGGCAAAGACTAAGATAAAGGAAGAGGAGAAGCCTTCTGCTTCTGCTCAAGAAGACAAGTTTGAAACCATGATGAAAACCATGGAGAAATTGATGGACCAATTAGCACTTGGGAATACTGCTGCTCCCCAAGCACAGCAAGAGCCTCGATTTAGGAACCCTCAATTTAGAAGGCCTCAGAATCAGCAAAGGCCGAGAGATAATAGAAATCAGCAGGCAGATCCTCCAGTGAGACCTCCTTTCCAACAAAACTTGGTGGATGAAGAAGAAGAACCTGAAGTACCTGAGGAATCTATTCATTGCTTTGGTGAGGAAGACTCAGAAATTTTCTTAACAAAGGAGGAACATGATGAGTCCAACATGGTAAAAGCAGAAGAGGAGCCTTCAGATTTCTTAAAAGGCTATCAGCATGCCATATTTGAAATTCAGAAGCAGTACAATCTTAGAAACCGAGATGTCCCTATTACAGCAAATAAAACACAGCCCAAGAAGAATATCTCAAAGGAAATTGAAGATAAAAAGGAAAAGTCAAAGCCGGTTGATGGTAAAGGTGATTCCACTCTTGATAGAAAGGATATTCAAAACCCTGCTCCTCCTAAAGAAGTTGAAAAGTCTACCTCTGTTTTTAACATTGAAAATGAGATTGCAAAAATTAAAATATCAGTCCCTTTCAATGAAATTCTCAAGGTAGACAAATATAGAAGCAAGATTGTTGAAATGCTTAATTCTCCACCAGGAGGGGCTGATATTCTAAATGTGCAAGAGGATAATCCTATTATCTGTTTAGGTCCAAGACTTGAGGATGAACAAAATGATGAGTTTCCCCCTTTTTACATAAGCATTAATATTCATGATATGACTCTACATAATGCTATGCTGGATTCAGGGGCATCACATAATCTCATGCCTAAGGTAATCATGGAAAGACTGGGATTAGAAGTAACTAGACCATACAAGGACTTATTTTCATTTGATTCAAAGAGAGTTCATTGCATTGGTTTAATAAAAGATGTTGTTGTGGCACTCACACAAATCCCAGCAAAAACAACTGTCATGGACATTGTTGTTGCAGACATTCCACCTAAGTTTGGGATGCTTCTTTCAAGGTCATGGGCAGGAAAAATCAAGGGTACCATGCAAATGGATCTGACATATGCTACCATCCCAGTGTTTGGTGAGCAAAGGAGGCTGTATCGTGAAACAAGGATGGCATATATGGTAATCAGCAAAGACAAGCCTCAGAATTTTCCTATTTACTCATGTGATACAGGTCTTGGATCAGCTATCCTTTTCAATGAATCAGTTGGTAAAGAGTCACAAGATGAACATGCAGAAAATCAGTGTCAAGAGGTACAACAAAGAGATGAAAGAGACATCACTGGTTGCTGGTCCCTATACTTTGATGGAGCAGCAGGAAAAGAAGGGGCGAGAGCTGGAATTTGGATCACTAGTCCAACTGAAGAAAGTAAGTTTCTGTCATACAAACTAAACTTTGATTGTACCAATAACATGGCTGAGTACGAATCTCTGGTGTTAGGCTTGGAAACCTTGATAGAATTGAAGGCAAAGAATATTGCTATTTGTGGAGATTCCGAATTGATTATTAAGCAGGTATGTTATAGAAATTTTTGTGCCTTACAGCATAGGGCATGAAATGTCAATAATCTAAGGGATCCAAAGTCCCTAAACAAGTTGTTCTTACCCTTAGAGGAACAAGGTCAGAAAACCATAGCACTGCAAAACAGTTCTCCACTGAAAAACACTCAAAAACAGGTCAATTTTGGATCAAAGCAGCTGCTCCACTAGGCATCTGTGCTGCATAGCAAGTGCAACAAGGGCTACCTACGTTGCATAGCAGGTGCAACAAAGGCTACCTGCGCTGGGCGTACTTTGACATGTGGAGGAATCTTTTTCTCAATGTGCCAGTGCCCAGGAAGCTTCCAGAAAGACACTTGATCATAAGATTCGCCTAATGATGAGTTAAGAGCTTCTAAAACTCCAAGTGGAAGGCAGAAACTCCAAGTGAAGAACTGAAGAACAATTGGAGTTGAAGAGGACAACAAGTCACACATCAAGCTGACTTATCTTCGCTCCAAAACTCTATATAAGGATCTCATCCCATGGGATCTGGAGGGGGGAATTTAGCGCAAAGGATTGTTGTTGGTTTACAGTTGTGAGCATTGGGTGATTGCTTGAGGGAGGTGAAGAAGAGATTTCTCTCCGTCGGGAAGGTGATGCTGGATTAGACCTCTCATGGTTGTATCACTGCCTGAACCTTACTTCCATATATTAATAAAGCATTTGAGGTTCTTCTATTCACATGTGTTTCAATGATGTGTTGTTTTACTTGCGTCTTTGATTTATGCTAATCCTTAAATCGATTATGAATGCATGCTTCTTGTAGTTTCCTTTTCTTGTCTTATTTGCAGGATCTCGTGTAGCTGGGCTCGTGAAAAGACTTGGAGCTGGGAGCAAGCGGCAAAAAAAGGAGATTGGATCGACCATTTGCGCAAGACATCGGTAAGTGGATCTCTCCCTTTTATCTCTTGCATGTCATAAAGAAGAAACTTTAGATAGCTTTGCTTTCAGCTGTTGCTAAGGAACTGTCACCCTTAGAGTGGGTTAGGGTCATTCCGAGTTGGATACTTTCCCCCACAACAGACTGGCGACTCCGCTGGGGATCGTGTCTTGTTGGTAGCTTGTGTTTCTTGCTATTCATTTCTTAAACAAAGGAGTACCGAATCAAACTGCATTCGAGTCCTTCGAATGCAAAGTAGAGGGCAGCTACTCTAGCCCAGTGCTGGGCATGTTTATGATTTGAAGAGCTGATCCACAAGGACTCTTTTTAGCTCTTTTTGATAGTGTTCATCTTCCTTTAATCATCCTCTAGAGTATACTTGACTGATAGCAACTGATTTGGCCAAAAACCAGTGATTTTTGAGCAAACCGGGACCCGGAATCTGAGAGAGACGAGAGTTGTCTCATCAGTGCAGCTGCAACAAAGGCTACCTACACTGCAATGCAGGTCCTGAAGGGACTACCTGCGCTGCATCTCAGATTGACAGTGCAGCACCTGCGCTGATCCAGTTTTTCCTTGTGCAGCTGGGATTCCCCACTGTCTGTTGCCCAGTTTTCAGTATTTTTTTTTGCAGCCTGTTGTCAACCTGTATACCCAGCTGAAACCACTTCTCTTTGCCTTCATTCCGCCTCAGTTGTATGAAGAAACCGTGATTGTTCTTATTGTATTTCTTGCTGTCATTCACAGTTTCCCATAGCGAAAGTGAACTAGTCTTGCTATGACCTCTTAGATCTAGACCTGTGAGAAAGTGTCGTTGTGATTCTAGGAGCTAGTTTATTGCTGTTCATAGCTGCTTGAGCATTTTCTTTCGTTATAATGGTTCGAATTTCAGTATTTCTTGTGTTGAAACGAGTGAATCTTAAGGTGTTCTTTTGATTATTGGACAAACACTTGTTGCTTTCGCTTGAAATTGAATTCGAAATTATACAACAGCTTTCTTTTTGTAATACATCAACATTAAGGAAGAAGAAAAGAAATACTTGCATTGTGCATGTGCATTTTGACAGCTTGCATGTCGATTTAGGAAAAGTGCATTAGTGTGTGCTCTATGATCTGTTTGAAAAGATGATGTCTTTCTTTTCCTTCAGTAGTTAAGGTTTTCATAAGTTGAAAGAATTGAAAAAGCTTGCTTATCATTCTTAGACTGCATTTAGGAGTTGTATCATACATCACGTGGTGATCCATAAAGGCAAACTGCTAAGCAAGATCAACCTAAAAAGAACTGAATTTATCTAACAACGCTTTGAAACATAACGAAACACAATAGAGGTCTAGGTAGAGACGTGAACCGGCGTCGTTAAACATAGTGACTGTCGATCTCTACGAAGGTGGGTGATTCCTCCTGAGGGATGATAGCACTAATACGGACTTGTGCCCCCGCGTACTGTCGCGTATATTGGGGGACCCCTATAGGAACAAAGCCTTTATCCATAGGAAGCCGTGTCGGCCGCCCTACTGATCGCGATGCAGTGAACACAGCATTCACGAAGATCGACCACTCGTACCGTAAAACGTATTCTGTGGTTTCGCGAAAGGTTTGGCACACCCTTGCCTAGAACTCCAGAGTAGTTTCTTTTGGCCTTTTTCAAACTCTATAGCTGAAAAAGTCCATCCGAGCATTTGTCACTTTGGGCTCGTTAATACATCGAAGGAGACTAGAGTCATCTTTAGCTTTTTCTCGACTCTTAAAAAGTGAAAAAGCAAGTTGTGTCTAAAGCGTCGTCATATAAAATTCATCTTAAACGGAACATAATTACCCCTGATTCCTACATTGATCTTAAAGTTGAGAACATGGAACACACCAACAAAGGGATTCCACATGATGGGACCCCTAGCCCTTTCTCCTCTTGGGGAGATGTTGGTGCGCCCCACATGGCCACATTGTCACTTCCAGGGCTGACAATTGGCCTGCCAGTTTGGCTCTTCTCAACCGCTGTAGTTCAGACCACCACGGTTCCTGAACAGTCGAGTCAATGGTTAGACCAGTCTAGAGCTACCCTCCAGCCTTCCACTTCTTATACGCCTTCCTCCGATCCTTCTTCTTCAAAAGGTCAAGCCGCCAAAAGCGCGGCTCCCATAGAAAAGAAGAAGGAAAAGAAGAAGAAAGAAAAGAAGCAGAAGGAGCCAAAGGCGCCTGGGGGCAAGAAAAAGGTATCTAACGAAAACCCACACACAGCACGGACCGGGCCCAAATCGCCATGTGTCATATGTAGAGGAGACCACTTCCACAGTGATTGTCCCAGTATTCCTCGGATACTAAGGGACTGGTCCCCTCGTTTGCACAGTTCGGAAGCGTCAACCTCTGACAACCAGGTTGAATGCTTACCATCGACCAACGAAAGTGAAGGTTCTAGACGACGAAGGGGAATGAGATTCCCCTGCGAACTGTGTGAAGGCAATCACACCCTTCGCCGTTGTCCCTTTTTAGACGAAGCAAAGAGAGTTTTGGAAGATCAACCGGTTGCACCGTTGCTACTTCCTCCTGGATACCAAAAACTCACGCCAAGTCCTTCGTTGGTCGAAAATACAGCTGCCCCGCTCATAGGGCCAGCTGAAGTGTCAGTCACTGAAAGTGAACCTACTGAATCCGGACCGGACGAAAGTCCAAAGGTCGAAACGGCAGTTGACCCGGTTCTCCCTTCAGAAGTTTCATCTTCAAATACCACAGTCACTGAGGATTCATCTTCAGCTGACACCCCTACCGAAGAGAGTAAGGATGACACCGTCCAGGTTCTCTTCATCAACACCGATTCTGATGAACATCAGGGCAATGTGCCCACTCCTTTATCGCAGGAAGGAGCGTCGTCAGGATCATATCCGGCCGTATATTCGGTCCCACCACCAAGCAACCTGGTTGTGTCCTTTGATTGGAACCAACTAGGCAGACCCCGGTTACCAGCTAGTATACCATTTAGAGTTATAGTCCAAATATACAAAATGGTGATGGTTGGAACTATCATTGATGAAGGGGCGTCTATGAGTATCCTGTCCTCTATTGCTTGGAAAGCACTGGGTTTCCCGGTGCTTTTGCCTGAGACAAGAAAGCTCTCGGGTTTTGACAGAGGAACCAGTCGACCATTAGGGATTCTACCTAATGTGCCTATTACACTGAAAGGGAAGGCTTTCAAGATGAATTTGATGGTCATCCAAGGACCCTTGGATTATAACCTACTCCTTGGACGAGACTACATATATTGCATGGAAGCAATAGTCTCGTCACTTTTTCGAATAATGTGTTTTCCATACGAAGGAAGAATGGTCAAGCTCGTAGACCAACTTTCATTTCCGGGATCACGCATCGCAAATAGTCACATACCTATCCTGAATGGTCTATTTGATCAAGAAAGGTCTCTACCTCCGGTTCTTCTTCCTGATGAATGTGAGTAATTCGGGAAAGGAAGGCCGGAACCCAAGGGGCATGCATCCTGGTCTGCTCTGGAGGCAGAAAAAACCTTGGGTGTAGAGTAGAATTTCCGCGGGAGAATATGACTAGTCCGTACCCCATCCCCTCCTTCATCTTTGTGAATCTTCCTCTGAGCCATCTTCATGGAGAAGAAGGACAAGAAGACAAAGAGAGAGATGGGCTCTCAGAAGGGGTAATTGGGAGTGGGGTTGTTCTAGAATAAGATTCTTTTGTTAAAGTTAAGTGTGTGGCGGAGCGTCGTCATTCACCTTTGTCTAAATAAGTGGGCTCTACCAAAGAAGGGGATCCGTTTGCGGCAGCAAGTAGTAACCATCTTTGGATAAAAGGCAAGCCTCACCCATTAAAACAAATGTTTTAGAGGATAAGTAGGGGCAGCCTCCAAAGAAAGAGATTCTATTGCTGCAACAAATTGTAACCATCTTTGGATAACCTAATAATAGACATCGCCGAAGAAATGTTTTGTTTGAAATATTAACGAAACAATCTTTGGGTAACCTGAAAGAGGTAGGCCCCCCTCAAACCCACCAATGTTTTGTCTATTGAGAAGTGTTCTTCTCTTGTCGCAAGTAGCTGTTCTCTTGTCGCAAGTAGCTGTTCTCTTGCGATCTCGAAAAGGTCAGTTAAAATTGGGCTGACGAGAAGACAAGTATCGCGTAAGACCCGTTAAAAAAATAACGAGAAGACAAGTATCGTTAACATTAGGACTGACAAGACGACAAGTAGCTGTGAACACCCAAAGAAAACCAAAAGTGGGGGAAAGGAGGGGCAACCTTGAAATTATACTTTATACCTGGGGGCATGCAAACCTCTTGGAAGGCAAGCATAGGCGACTTTTTAGTTTTAGGTAGGACTAACCCCGCTAACCCGTAGATAAGTCGATACCCAGCTTGCACAAAGAGAGGATATGGAGCAAAGCGTAGGGAGATGAAGCTCCTTAAAAAATAGGGATATTCCATGAGACCTTCCTACTTTATGACTGGTAAAAACGAGCAGTTTTGGCAAAGTTCATGCTCGTTAAAAAATAAACGCAAGATCCGAGCAGTTTTAATGCGGAAATTCATGCTCGTTAAAAAATAAACATAAGCTTGTGAGCAGGCTTTCCCCCAGAGTTCAAGCTCATTCAGAAAAAATGAACCGGTAAATAACCATTTGAGACCGTAGATTCATCAGCCATAAAAGCCTTGGTCGTGTTTGTGCACCGTCACCTCCACTTTTCATTGGGCCGATCATTCACATCCACTTGATTGTTTACCTATTTTGAGGAACAGCTGCGAAGAGTGATCCCACCTAGCCATCCTTGTAATACTGCCGTGATTGGAAAATTCCAACCTGTACCTGGAATCTGCTGCTATCCCTGTTTATCACTCGTTCCTCAAAATACGAGTCTTCTTTGAGCTCTTTTCACTGACTCGTAAAAAATGAAAAGTTTGCCGAGTTTTGGCCTTCCAGCTCGTTAAAAAGGACTGGAAGAGCTATCCCTCCTCTAGATTTTAATCTTTTTGGACCTGAGGGATTATTGCACAAAAAGATCGAGCGCTTGTCTAGTTCGGCTCGATAAAGATATCGAACATTCATCCCTTCTGTATTGTTTTATACTTTTTCGGACTTAAGGGATTAGATGACGAAAAAGGACCCCTGGAGTCTACTTTATGTACATTTTTCAGACTCTCTAAAAATGAAAAGGACCGAGTTGTTTTTGTCGCTGGGCTCGTTAAAAATATTAGATAGCGACAAACTTGTCTTTAGACAAGAACGAGTTTCCCTATCGTTAGGCTCGTTAAAACATAGTGATGGGCTTGCCCGAAGGGCAGGTTATAGAACAAGCATATGTTATCCTCCTCAAGCTTGACAAAAATAAAGAGGTACTGGTCAGAAATGACTGGGGAAAAATTGGGAAGAACCTCAAAGCTTAATGGTAGCAAGTCGCTCTTGAACATGACACTTTTGCCTCCGTAAATATCGGGTTGGGTTATTATCATTCACCGGTCCCTTCACCATGGTCTCGCCATACCATCCATACATGGGGTAATGCTACCGATCCATCACATCAGTGTCGTTATATGTTCAAGAGATGTCATTCATAAAGTGTCAACCGGGTCCCATCCACTACCGTACATCAACTTTCATCCTTCCATGACTGCCACCCTGAATCATATTTCACAGATCGTTTTCACCATCATCACGAGCTCCGTTTCGTGTCACTGATGTGGGATTCATTAAAGCCCTCCTTTGACGGATCACTTCTTGTCGACATCAGCTCATTATCCAAGAAGTTGATCTAGGAACACCCCCTCAGTACTTTGAAGCTTGCATGCCTCAATGGCAAGTTTCTCACTCCCGGCGATAGGTATACATTAATGACCTTCGACCAGGAGACTTTGCGTGGTGTTCGACGTCAGATCCTATATTCACACCACGTGAATTGTGCTGCAGTACCTTGAGGGTCATCATCATTATCGGTGATTCCTCTCGCGCTTGTTAACGGTTTACATTATTGACTGGTAATCAAGTGATGTCTTTCCATGTTCGACTTCAAGAAATTCTCACATGGATCGACTTGTACTAGAGTGAAGATCGGACAAGTTTGAAGACCCCGGATCTAGTTTCATCCATCTGGGCTGCGATATATATTCAGGAGATAAAAACATAGACATGTGCAGCAGATGATCATCCTACTAAAAGGATGATAATTAAAAGCAGAGAATTATCAGTCTATTATCAGACGATCGTTTGTTTATGTACAACAAATGTATTTATAAAGCTGAGCATGGGAAATGCCCGCATCAGCTAGATCATGAAAAGAAAGTATGAAAAGATAATGTATTGTATTGTATTTTGTCACAGGTCACCTCCCGACGATTGAATGAACTTTGGATCCTCCTAATAAAGCATCTCACCCGATAAACGACCTCATACTTTAGGGGGCAACTGTTATAGACATTTTTGTGCCTTACAGCATAGGGCATGAAATGTCAATAATCTAAGGGATCCAAAGTCCCTAAACAAGTTGTTCTTACCCTTAGAGGAACAAGGTCAGCAAACCACAGCACTGCAAAACAGTTCTCCACTGAAAAACACTCAAAAACAGGTCAATTTTGGATCAAAGCAGCTGCTCCACTAGGCATCTGCGCTACATAGCAAGTGCAACAAGGGCTACCTGCGTTGCATAGTAGGTGCAACAAAGGCTACCTGCGTTGGGCGTACTTTGACATGTGGAGGAATCTTTTTCTCAATGTGCCAGTGCCCAGGAAGCTTCCAGAAAGACACTTGATCATAAGATTCGCCTAATGATGAGTTAAGAGCTTCTAAAACTCCAAGTGGAAGGCAAAAACTCCAAGTGAAGAACTGAAGAACAATTGGAGTTGAAGAGGACAACAAGTCACACATCAAGCTGACTTATCTTCACTCCAAAACTCTATATAAGGATCTCATCCCATGGGATCTGGAGGGGGGAATTTAGCGCAAAGGATTGTTGTTGGTTTACAGTTGTGAGCATTGGGTGATTGCTTGAGGGAGGTGAAGAAGAGATTTCTCTCCGTCGGGAAGGTGATGCTGGATTAGACCTCTCATGGTTGTATCACCGCCTGAACCTTACTTCCATATATTAATAAAGCATTTGAGGTTCTTCTATTCGCATGTGTTTCAATGATGTGTTGTTTTACTTGCGTCTTTGAT
This sequence comes from Pinus tabuliformis, assembly GCA_031772625.1. NCBI lineage: Eukaryota > Viridiplantae > Streptophyta > Pinopsida > Pinales > Pinaceae > Pinus > Pinus tabuliformis. The sequence goes on along the minus strand of CM062816.1, from coordinate 459,991,896 downwards.
TTATGCTAATCCTTAAATCGATTATGAATGCATGCTTCTTGTAGTTTCCTTTTCTTGTCTTATTTGCAGGATCTCGTGTAGCTGGGCCCGTGAAAAGACTTGGAGCTGGGAGCAAGCGGCAAACAAAGGAGATTGGATCGACCATTTGCGCAAGACATCGGTAAGTGGATCTCTCCCTTTTATCTCTTGCATGTCATAAAGAAGAAACTTTAGATAGCTTTTCTTTCAGCTGTTGCTAAGGAACTGTCACCCTTAGAGTGGGTTAGGGTCATTCCGAGTTGGATACTTTCCCCCATGACAAGGTACAAGGTGCATATCAAACAAAGGATGCAAGGATGAGAGCCTACAGAAATTTAGTGTTGGAATTGTTGGAAAAATTTCAATCCTATACCTTCAGTATAAAAACCAGAGATCAAAATTCTATTGCAGATTCTCTTGCTGTTTCTGCAAGTCTTTTTATTATTCCCAAACATTCTTCTGATAGCTGTGAAGTGAAGGTTCGCCATAGACCAGTCATCCCAGATAATATCCTAAACTGGCAAGTCTTTGAAGATGATCAGCAGGTAAGAAATTTCCTTGAGTTGAAAGAAGAGTTTGAGCATAATCAAATAGATCAGCAGAATATGTTAACAGAGACAAGGGAAAATTCTGAAGTATTGCAGCTACAAAACAACCTAATTCCTAAAGGCCTTATTCCACTTGAAAAGTTATTTGATCAAAATGATGTGTTTAAAGCACCAAGATTGCAAGCCAATGAAGAGGAAATAGAAAGCTGTAACTTAGGTGAATCAGTTGTGCCCAAATTAGTCAAGATTTCAAAGTTCCTATCAGCTGATATGAAGGTCAAATATGTTGAAATGATGAAGAAATTTATTGATGTTTTTGCATGGAGCTATGCTGATTTGAAAAAGTATGATTCTTCAATCATACAACATACCATCCCAATTAAGAAAAATGAGAAGCCTTTTAAGCAGAAATTAAGGAGGATTAATCCCCTTTTGATGCCACTAATTGAAAAAGAAGTGAAAAAGCTTTTTGATGCAAAAATTATTGTTCCAATCAGATTCTCAAATTGGCTTGCTAACTCGGTACCAGTCAGAAAAAAGAATGGAGAGATTAGAATTTGTATAGACTTCAGGAACTTAAACAAGGCTTCACTGAAAGATAATTACCCTCTTCCCAAAATGGATTTCATTTTGCAAAATATTGTTGGTTCACAAAGAATGTCTATGCTTGATGGCTTCTCAGGGTATAATCAGATCCTTGTTCATCCAGATGATTAGGAGAAGACAACTTTCACTACACCATGGGGCACATTTATGTATGCAAAGATGCCCTTTGGCCTCATGAATGCAGGAGCAACTTTCCAGAGGGCTATGGACATTGCTTTCGCTGAAGAAAAAGATAAATCAGTGGTGGTATATCTTGATGATATCACAGTCTTTTCAAAGAACGAAGAAGACCACTTAAAGCACCTTGAAAGGATCTTACTAAAGTGTAGGAGGTTTGGTATTTCTTCAAACCCCACCAAAAGTATCTTTGCTTTAACTTCTGGCAAATTGCTTGGGCATATTATCTCTGAAGAGGGAATTAGGATTGATCCTAATAGAGTTAGTGCAATTCAAAGGTTAGACTTACCAAGGAGTAAGAAAGAGATTCAATCCTTTCTTGGAAAGGTTAATTTTGTTAGAAGATTTATTCCTAACTTTGCTGAAGTGGTAAAAAATATAACAAAAATGTTAAGGAAAGGAGCAGATTTTAAATGGACAGCTGAAGCAAAGAAATCATTTGAAGAGATCAAAAAGGCACTCTCTCAAGCACCAGTCCTTATCAGCCCGGATTTTACCAAGGAGTTTCTGATCTTCACATTTGCTTCTGAAGATACAATTGCTGGAGTTTTATTGCAAAAAGGAAGTCAAGGTATTGAACAGCCCATTTCTTTCTTTAGCAAGACATTGGCTAATGCTGAATTGAAATATAATATCTTAGAAAAGCAAGCATATGCATTGGTGAAAGCAATTAAGGATTTCAGAATTTATGTGTTGCACTCTCATATTGTTGCATATGTGCCAAGCGCTGTTATAAAAGATATTCTTACACAAGCTGACCCAGATGGAAAAAGAGGGAAATGGATAGCAAAGCTGTTGGAGTATGACATTGAGATCAAGCCCACCAAGTTGGTAAAGGGTCAAGGCTTAGCAAAATTGTTGACTCAGTCAAATCTGGACTGCATTGGTATCAATTTAAGCACAGAAATATCAGAAATTTCTGAGAATGAAGAAGAATTGGTCCAAATCAATGAAAAATTTTTGATCTCAGAGTGGTATAAGGATGTAGCATTTGTCTTGCAGCACAATAGAGCCCCTGATAACCTTTCAAAATCTAAAGCTCGGTTCACCAAGTTGAAATCTCTCAGATATTTTGTATATGATCAAAATTTATTTTGGAAGGATGCAGGAGGAATTTTATTAAATTGTCTCATTGAAGAAGAAGCTGATAAAGTAATTGATGAATTTCATAAAGGGGATTGTGGAGGCCATCACTATTGGAAAGCCACTGCAAACAAAGTTTTAAGAGCTGGATATTTTTGGCCAACTATGTTTAGAGATATTTATAAAAAAATAGCAACATGCCATGAATGTCAAATATTTGAAGGAAAGAGAAAGCTCATGCCAATGCCATTGGTTCCTATTTATGTTGAAGCACCTTTCCAGCAGTGGGGATTAGATTTTATAGGGGAAATCCATCCTCCTTCATCAGGGCAGCATCGTTGGATTCTCACCGCCACCGATTATTTTACAAAGTGGATAGAGGCAATACCCACCAGGCAAGCAAATGTTTCAGTAATAATTTCCTTTTTAGAAAATAACATCTTATCAAGGTTTGGTTGCCCAATCAAGATTATCACAGACAATGCCCAAGCTTTTAAGTCCAAAAGAATGATAAATTTTTGTCATCAATACCACATTTCCCTTGGTCATTCCACTGCTTATTATCCACAGGGAAATGGTTTAGCTGAAATTTCAAACAAGAGTCTTGTGAGGATCATACAGAAGTTGCTGCAAGAAAATAAAAAGGCTTGGCATCTGAAACTGAAATATGCCTTGTGGGCTGACCGGATTTGCACAAAAAGGTCCATTGGAACATCACCATATGAACTTGTGTATGGAGCAGAGGCCATATTTCCAACATCTCTTGGGGTACCAGTAATGAAGCTGATTCAAGGATTAGAAGAGGAACCAAATGCTATACAGCGAAGGATCAATCAGCTAATAGCTTTGCAGGAGAAAAGAAGTGAGGTGTTTGAAAGTCATCAACAAAACCAGAATAGGGTCAAGAGAGCATTTGACAAGAAGATCAAAGAGGTCACTTTTCAGATTCATGATAAAGTCCTGAAATGGGAAGCCAGAATTGAAGAGAAAGGTAAACATGGTAAATTTGAAAATCTGTGGAAATGGCCATATCAAATTTCTGCTTTTCATGGAAATAATACCTACATTCTGCAGGAGATTGATGGAACACCATATGCTGGAGGACCTGTTAATGGCAGGTTCCTAAAGCATTACAATTAATGAGTCTCTGCCAAGTGTCTCACAAACATTGTATATAACCGTTTTATGAGTTTTTCTTGTTGAAAATAAATGACAAGCTGAACAGGAAAGCTTAAGCCCGAGGAGAAGGCCCACAAAGCTAGAAAGGAATGCTTGTCAACTCTGTGTGTGTTTTTAAGAAATGGATAAAGCACTGGATCTACGAGTTCTTAGTGTACTACAGGAGCACACTATCCCAAGTGGAGCCACTGTTATCACTTAGAACTATAAACATTTGTATATAATCCTTTGTCCAAGTTCAATGTCAAAAGTTGGTGTCAAATTGTTTTTGTTCTATGTTTCTTACTTAGGGTTGGAGCTTTAAAGGTGTTTGATGTAAATTGTACTCTAATCCTATTGGTCATCCTCCACCATCATGGTTTCATAAGCCATGTCTTGTCTTATCCATGTCACCGATCCTTTCCGTAATTTCGCAGCGCAGTCTCTTATTGGTCAGTTTCGCAGCGTAATCATTGTTTAGCCATTCCGCAACGCGTCACCATCAAGCCGTTTCGCAGCGCATTATGACAATTCAAAACTAACTGCACTGCGAAATTGCAGATTCGTGCGTTTTGCAGCGAATATTTCTCAAAGGGTCAAGTCTGTTGATGAGTCACCACTTCCGTCCTCTCATGTCAGTTTGCGTACCTCCCAAACGCTCATTAACCATCACTCCACCAATAGATTTGTAGACATGCACATAAATACTATTCAAATGGGTTTTACCGTGCATGGATCTTTATGATGATCGTAAATGATGCATAAGTGACCAGCCTGTGTGATGATATATTTGAGTTTGCAAGTGAGGCTGTTTTCAAGTGAGCTTGATTACAAGCGAGGCCAAGTTAAAAAGAATTGAATCACCATTTTAGTTGAAGCTGTTGGTCATTGTCTGTGCGAAAATTTCAAAAGCAAAATGGAGAGGAAAGAACATAGGTCTGGAAAATGTCAGAGAACAGAGCCTGAAGGTTTAGACCTAGCATTAAGAGATGAAGGCGTGAAGAAAGCCTTCAAGGATGCCGGCTGTTGGAATTTCTGTAAGAAGCTGCAAGGTGGCCATGCTCAGGTAACAAAGGATTTTGCTTTAAACTTCACCGGCTTGAATTCTAAAATAGATATGTTAGAAGTTCAAGTGTCTCCGGAGGCAATAGCAGCTGTAACTGAGATCCCAAGAGGGGGGCAAGAATGGTTTAAGAATTTTAAGTTTGATATGAACCCCTGCAAAGAGTTTTTAAAAGAGGCATATGTGAATGAAGACCTAACAAAAGCAGTGCCTAGAAACTATGTTAAGGAGCACTATGCCCTTCTTCTCACCTGTATTCAGAAGTACTTGACCTGTGAGGGAAGATACAATAAGGTCTACTCTTATCACTTCAAGTTGTTGCTACATTTCACTGGTAAAGAATCCATAGGCATTCCCTTCTATTTGTTTCGTAGTCTGAGCAAAATGTGTGACAAAGTGCAATTAAGGAACGACAACTGTGAAACATCTTTATTTCACCATGGTTTGGTTAAATTGTTAGTTTTGGATGGTCTTCAGAAAATAGGTAGAGATTGGAACTCGTTCATTTTCATGGCTGGTTTCCAAAGTAAAACAGGTCTTACTCCACAGCCAGTTAGAGAAAAAGAACAATCAGTCAAAGAACTCACGCTAGCTGAGCTTCAAAAGGAGGCAAAAGATAAAAAGAAAGCCAAGTAACAGTTGAGAAAGTCATTGAAGCCACTGATCATTAAAGAACAACCTCAGTCATCAGCAAAAGAAGAAGCTCAGCATAAGAAAACTGTACCTGGACCAAGTGGATCTGAAACAGTGTCAAGAGTTAGGACAAGGAGCCAAATAAGCAAAGAAAAAGGCAAAGCATTAGCTGTTGAAGAAAGCCCGGTATCTAAGGCAAGCCTGAGTGATTTGTTGGAGGCCATTGAGTTTGAGCAAATTGAACCGGTACACATTGAACCAGTGCACGTTGATTTGACACAGTCATCACCAGAAAGCACCAAGAAGTCTAGAGCTTCAAAAAGACTGAGGTTTGATGAACCAGGTGATGAATTTATATTCAAGCCCAGAAGACCTGTTACGAGAAAGCAAGTAAGGGAAGCTGAGAAACTGCCTAGAACAGAGGTAGCTGAGAAATTGCCCAAAACAGAGGAGGCAGAGAATGTCAAGCAAAAAGACACAAATAGAACAATCATCATTTCCCAAGGAGGTAATATTATAGCCATAAGGAACCAGTTGGAGGCAGCTAAAAATGAAATTGATGAGGTGAAGAATGCCACTAGGGAGTCTGCAGTCAGGTATGCAAATTATCGAAAAGCTGTATTGGAAGGAAGTAAAAACCTAGTAAGCCAGGTGGATTCAGTAGTTGATGTTTACACATGGACAGTTCCAGCTCTCAAACAGGCCAAATTCATCAGAAAGATAAACATGTGTCTAAGAGCCGAAAACAAAGCTATGAAGAAGAGGATTGAAGACTTGGAATCACAGCTAGGTCAGTGGAAGAAGGTTGAAGACTTAAAGGCCCAGCTAGACCAATTAGCTGATAAATGAAGTTGCTGTTCAAAGAAAGGTGTTGTTCTAAGTTTTGTCAAATTTTGCTTAGTTTCATTATTTTGAGGACATCTAGATCCCTGCCATATGTAAAGGAGTTTTAGCAATTAAAGGTATAAGCAGTAAATACCTCAGGGCAAATACAAGCTGTTTTAACAAATTCAGCAGTTTCGTAGCGCGCTACGAAATTGCTGTAGGTGGCGTTTTCAAAGCAAATAAACAGTTTGGTAATATGTGCCGGAATTTTCAAAAGGGAACACCTAAAGGTTATGTGAAAGATCAAATGAAGACATCCCAGCCATTCTGATCAAGACAGGTGTGCCTTCAAAAAGGTGAAATGTTTTAACCTAAGTGTAAATTTTTCGGTTATAAAGCCACTTTATTGCCGGTCATAGGGTGTTGAATGAATTGCATACATGGAATTTTGGCTTGCACACTTGGCCATCGATGGAGCATCCAACTCATAAGGAAACATGGTGGTGTTCTATTGTTTTTGGGTTATTAAAGAGACTTAAAGTACATGCTGCTACATATTCGAAGTGATGGGGGACCAGAACCGAAAAGTAAGGGATATTCTCAGCCAACACGGAGCAGATTAAAGCCTTCAGTATCCAAAGCCAACATGGGGCATTAACTGCTAATCTCATGCCATCTCAGCCAAATGAAAAGGAAACCAGGTGTCAAAGCTGCAAGGAGGAATCATTCTACGAAGGAGATAGAGTTAGAATTATAATTAAATTAGAACTCTTTAGAACTTCAGTTAGTGGTTATTGTATTAAATAGTTTGTTGCAAAGCAGATAGGTGTCATTAGTGGCAGTCATCGAGCTCCCCTCATGCTGGAGGAGGAAGCTCCAAGTAGTTATAATTATGTTTCTATATATAGCTGAATGATGAATGTAAGTGGGGTTGGATATTTGGAGAAAACAGAGTATTATTTTGGCTTGTGTAAAAACTCAGTTTCAGTAATACAATTGGCTGCTTGTCTTCTCAGGATTCATACAGTGTTTCAATGCTCAAGATATGTGGTTTTGCTTTATCTTTAATGTTTTTACAGTTGTATAAATACACAATCACTCAGAATTCACTTTGCTGCTCTGATTTCCTGTGTGTATTTGTAAGCTGAGGTTTTCTATGAGATGTGTTTTGAGTATTTAAACATCACATGACCTGACTTCTATGTATGAGTAGTGTTATAGTTTACTGAAGTATGATTAACTCCATAAGCCCAATGGAAGTCTTTGTAATGTCTGTCCAGCCAGCATGTTTATTAAATTCACCTTACAAGAGTTAGCCATCTTATCAATAGTCAAAATCAATAACCTTTTGAAAGAGCCCTCTCAGGCTATGGAGGCTAATCCTTAGTCAAAAGATTGGTCTGAAACAGTTACACAGAATTTACCTGATCAACAGCCCTTCAGTGCTTGATTTTGTGATAACACCAACCACCAAGTTGAATGCAATGTAGCTTGGGGGGCATGCACCTCGATTTGCGTTGTTATGCTGGGGGCATGCAAACTTATCATCGAGCAGTTTTAGCACACAGTTCATGCTCGTTAAAAAATAAATGCAAGATCCGAGCAGTTTTACCGCATAGTTCATGCTCGTTAAAAAATAAACATAAGATCGAGCAGTGTTTTTCCGCGTTTAAGCTCGTTAAAAAATGAACTATTCCGGTAAATAACCACTGTGAATGTAACATTATCAGCCATTAAAGTCTTGGTCATGTTTGCACCGTCACCTCCACTTTTCCATTGGCCGATTGTTCACCTCCATATGATTGTTTACCCATTTTGAGGAACAACTACGAAGAGTGATTTCACCTAGCCATCCTTGTGACACTGCCGTGATTGGAAAATTCCAACCTGTACCTGGAATCAGCTGCTAACCCTGTTTATCACTCGTTCCTCAAAAGACGAGTCTGCTTTAAGCTCTTTTCAACTGACTCGTAAAATATGAAATGATTGCCGAGTCCTTGGCCTTCCAGCTCGTTAAAGGGAAAGGAAGAGCTATCCCTCCTCTAGAGTTTAATCTTTTTGGACCTGAGGGATTATTGCACAAAAAGATCGAGCGCTTGTTTTATTCGGCTCGGTAAAACTATAGAAAACTCATCCCTTCTGTATTGTTTTATACTTTTTCGGACTTAAGGGATTAGATGACGAAAAAGGACTTTTGGAGTTAACTTTATGTACCTTTTCAGACTCTCTAAAAATGAAAAGGACCGAGTTATCCTTGTCGTTAGACTTGTTAAAATCACTAAATAGCGACAAACCTGTCTTTAGACGAGAACGAGTTTCAGTATCGCTAGGCTCGTTAAAATATAGCGATGGGCTTGCCCAAAGGGCAGGTTATAGAACAAGCATATGTTATCCTCCTCAAGCTTGACAAAAATAAAGAGGTACTGGTCAGCAATGACTGGGGAAAAATTGGGAGAAACTTAAGAAAACTTTGATGGTAGCAAGTCGCTCTTGAACATGACACTTTTCCTCCGTACCACAATCGGGTTGGGTTGTTTCATTCACCGGTCACATCCATGGTCTCGCCATACCATCCATATTTGGGGTAATGCTACCGATCCATCGCATCAGTGTCGCCATATGTTCAAGAGAAGTCGTTCAGAAAAGTCAACCGTGTCCCATCCACTGCCATACATTATCCTTCATCCTTTCATGACCGCCACCCTGAATCATATGTCACAGATCGTTTTCACCTCCATGAAAATCATTAGCTCCGTTCCATGTCACTGATGTGGGATTCATTAAGGCCCTCCTTTGACGGATCGCTTCTTGTCGACATCAGCTCATTATCCAAGAAGTTTATCTAGGAACAACCCCTTCAGTACTTTGAAGATTGCATACCTCAATGGCAAGTTTCTCACTTCTGGCGACAGGTATACGTCAATGACCTTCGACCGAAAGATTTTGCGTGGTGTTCGACGCCAAGTCCTTTATTCACACCACGTGAATTGTACTGCAGTACCTTGAGGGTCATTATCATTATCGGTGATTCCTCTCGCGCTTGTTAACGGTTTACATCATTGACCGGTAATCAAGCGATGTCTTTCCATGTTCGACTTCAGAACATTTCTCACATGGATCGACTTGTACTTAGAGTGAAGATCGAACGAGTTTGAAGACCCCAGATCTAGTTTCATCCATCCGGGCTGCGATATATTTTCAGGAAAGATAAAGACATTGACATGTACATCATTGCAGCAGATAATCATCCTACTCAAAGGATGATAATTTCATCAAAATTATTAGTCTACCATCAAACGATTTTTTGTTCTATGTACAGAAAAATGAATTTATAAAGCTGAGCATGGGAATGCCCGCCTCAGCTAGATCATGAAAGCAGAATGAAAAATAATGTATTGTATTGTATCTTATTATAGGTCTCCTCCCAACATTGGATGAACTTCAGATCCCCCTGATAAAGTATTTCACCCGATAAACAGCCTCATACTTTATGGGGCAACTGTTATAAACATTTTTGTGCCTTACAGCATTGAGCATGAAATGTACATAATCTAAGGGATCCAAAGTCCCTAAACATGTTGTTCCTACCCCTAGAGGAACAAGGCTAACAAACCACAACAATTCACAGAAGTTCTCCACCAGAAACTGCTCAAAAACAAGTCAATTCAGGATCATTTCAGTGGCTACACTAGCTGTTTGCGCTGAATGTCAAAGCCAACACTGGCTACCTACGTTGAATGTCAAAGGGAACACTGGCTACCTGCGCTGAACAAGAGTGGACATGTGGCAAGTTCATTTCTCAAGGTGTCAAAACCTAGGAAGCTTCCAAAATGACAATTGCCTCAGGGAATTCGACTGGTGATGAGTAAGAGGTTCCAAATCTCCATGTGGAAGCAAGAACCTCCAAGTGGAATCAAGAACTGACAGAGGGAGAGGACACTAGTCAGATCTCAAGCTGACTCATCCTCTCTCCAAACATCTATATATGGATCTCTCCTCCATGAGGTTGGAGGCTGGAATTTTGTTATTGCAAAGAATTGTTGTTGGTTTGAGATTGGAATCATTGGGTGCCTAATGCTTTGAAGGGGGTGAAGATAGGAATTCCATTTGCTGGGAAGGAGATGCTGGAGTGGAGCCCTCTGGGTTGTATCTCTTCCTGAACCTTGTTATTCATCAATAAAGCTATCTTGGTTTCTCCTATATGCTGATGTATTCTTGATGTATGATTGCATTAGTATGTTTAGTTTATTTCTAATCCTGAACTAGTTATGAATATGAATCCATGCCTTGTGTAGTGTTCTCTTCTTGTGATCTTGCAGAAACCTCTTGAAGCTGGGCGAACGAGAAGGCAAGTAGCTGGGAACTCTCCAAGAGAAGAGAAGCCAGATTGAGGGACAAACAGAAGACACCGGTTAGTCCATCAATCTCTCTCTTCATTCTTAATTCATAAAGGAAGAATACTAGAATATTTGTCTCTGTTTGTTGCTAAGGCACTGTCACACCTTAGGTGGATAGGATCGTCCTGCATAGGCATTTTTCCCCACAACAAGCACCTGGCCCATCTTGTTTCTATTTCCATTTTCTCCAGTATTCTCCTAGGGCCGAGCTCCAAAAGTTTTTCACTATCTGATCTGTAGGGTTATTGGTGAACTAACATACTACTCTTAAATCAGGTCTGTTGTGGAGTTTTTCTCTCTGCTGCCACGCCTCATCCCAGAATTTTTCTTTATCTCCTCCCCTTATTTCCTAGAAGCTATGAGTTCTTATCAGTTCTCTATTTTCTGATGCTAAGTTCCATATGGATGATCCATTAATGTTTTCTCGGACTCTTAGCCTTCCTTCAATTGAACTTGGCATTCCATATTTCCTCCCCCATATTTCCTTCCATAAATATGCTCCTCCCTGAATCCATCTCCTCCAGATATTTGCCCCCATGACCTGATTGAGAATATATGGGTCTCTGAGACCTAACCCACCTTATTTTAGAGGTTTGCTGAGCCATTTCCATGATAGCAGGGCCCATTTTTTTTGTTTTTTTCTGGGCCTTTGCCTCAAAAACGTTTTGAAAATGTCAATCATCCTTTGGCATACTATTTTGGGCATCACTTGGCTAGATAATTGGTAAATCAGAATTGACTGGAGCACTGCTCTCAGCAGTATAACCTGACTTGAAATATTCAGTGATCTGAATGTCCAATTCTGTATTCTCCCTTACATTTTTTCCAGCAAAGTCTTCCAATTTGGCACTCTAGTTTGTTGGTCACTTAGTTGTATTCCTAAGTATTTCGAGGAGATATTACCAATGAAAAATCCCATTATTCTTGCTAGGAAGGCTTGCGATGGGGCTGCCATATTAAAGAAAATGATATATGACTTTTCCTTATTTATCTGTGTCCCAGAAGTGCTCGTAAAGTCATTCAAGATCTCCATCAGACCTTTGGATTCCTTGAGGGTTGCTTGCCCAAACATCGTTATGTCATCGAAGAACTGTTCATGAGTTAACGATAAATAATTACCCCACATTCTAAGACCTATATACTGATCCCTTTGTACTTTCTCTTTTACATACCTTCCTAGTCCTTCCGCAGCCAGTATAAACAGAAACGGGGACATCGGGTCACCTTGCTTGAGCCCTCGGGTTGCATTGAACGCCTCTGTGGGAATCCCATTGAGGAGGATTGAAAATACCGAGGTCGATATCATTGACATTATCTAGTTTATCCATCTTGAGTCAAAGCCAAACGCCTTCAATATGCCCTGTAGGTACTTCCAGCTCAGGCGGTCATAAGATTTCGATAAGTCTAATTTTACCAACATCCCTTTGTTTTTTTGGTCTTTAGTGAGTGTATTGCCTCTTGAGTTGTCACAATATCATCTAATATTTGTCCCCATTTAACAAAGCCTGTCTGTTCTTGAGAGATTAATCCAGGTAGGATAGGTTTGAGGTGATTCACCATGATTGTAGCCATGATTTTGTAAATTACGTTGTAGAGTGCTATTGGTCTGAAACCTTGCAGTTCTTCCGAGTGGTCCATTTTTGGAATGAGGGCAAGAAAGGTGGAATTCAAGTGCATTCTCTTATTGTGTCGAGACTCCTCCACTAGTTTCACAATATCATCCCCCATGAATGACCACGTTTCCTGAAAGAATTCGGTTGTAAACCCGTCTAGGCCTGGTTCTTTGTTTTTTACCAGGCCTTTGATGACCTCTTCTACCTCTGACTTAGAGATTTCCCTTAGGAGGGCCATGTTCTGGTCCCTGCTCACTAGTTGGGGAATATGCCGAGTTATTCTGTTTATATTCTCCACCCTGTCTAGATTGGGTTCCATCAGTAGGCTTTGAAAATGTTGAACTATCAAGTTCTCCATATCTTCCTTTTGAGTAAGGTGGTTTCCTTGCTGATCGACTAAGGAGAAGATCCTATTTTGTTGCCTGTGTTGAATCATGGCTTTGTGAAAAAACCTAGAATTCCTTTCCCCTTCCTTTAACCATTGGATTCTTGATTTCTGCTTCCACAATATTTCTTCTTGTTGCCTCCTTTCCTCTAATTTATTTATCAACTTCCCTTCTTCCTCCACTAGAGAATCAATTCTACCTTCATTTATTATCTGTTGTTGCACTTTCCTCATCTTAGCCTAGATCAATTCCTGCTCCTATTGAATGTTGTCAAACTCTTCCTTGTTCCATTTTTTATTTTACCTTTAAGATGTTTGAGTCGAAGTTGGAAAGTATGCATTAGATTTCTGCCTTCTTTCTTGCTCTCATTCCACCATTCCTTCATTTTCTCAGTGAAGGTCGGTTCTCTTAACCAAAAGGCTTCAAACCTGAAGGGTCTATTTGATTGCCCTTGTTTCATGTCCACTTCTAGTCTAATTGGCCAATGATTCGAACCCAGGCAAGGTAGGATAGATGCCTCATAGTAAACATCTTTGCTTATTAGATTTTTTGTTGCCAAGAATATGTCGAGATGAGACGCTATTTTCCTATTTTCTCCCTATTTGTTGTTCCACATATATTTACCATTAATTGTAGGGATATCCACCAGGTAAAGCTCTTCTTGGATATCCCTGAATTTCTCCATTTCTGGCTCCTCCCTTCTCATTCCTCCTTTTTTCTCCTCTAACGTTTTTATCAGGTTGAAGTCACCTGCTAACAACCATAGCTTTTCCTCATGCATTTGGTTTAGAGTCTTTATCCTCTGGATGAATTTTTCCTTTTCTATTGGGATGTGCGGGCCATAAACTGCAGATAGCAAGAACTAGTCTTTATTATCTATGAGGCGGAATCACCCTGTGATAGTCTACAGTTACCTCTATTAGATTCCACAAAATTGTTATCCATCCTACACTTCCTCTTGCATCTTTTTCCATACCCTCATACCTCAATTTCATATTACTTAGGATTTCTTCTAGTTTCCCTCCCGTGATCTTAGTTTCTTGAAGAAGCATGAACTGAGGTTTCTCTTTTCTCAGTCTCTCTGTTTTCCTCGACTGTTTAGGCCTCTTATGTTCCAAGATGTTACTATCATTGGGAGACTTTATTTAATTGTTGGTATACTGCTGATAGTGGTACCACCCTACCTGTGTTCACCAACATTTCTCCCATTATTTGTATAGATTCCTGTAGGTTTCTCTAACCCCTTTTCTTCCCCCCTTTTTCCTTTTTTTGATACTCATGGGGGTTTTCCTGGTGCATCCCCAATTTTTCTACAATCTTGACCTGTCCCTATCCTTGCTTGGCTTGATATTGTTGGAAAGTCTCTTTTGGTCTTCCAGAATGAATCTTTCATCTAAGTGTTTCCATTCATTCAACAGTTTCTTTAGGATTTCTTCTTCCATACTAATCTCCTCCCCCTTTGCTTGGGTCGATTTCCATTGTGGTGATTTCCATCCCTACCTATTCTTCTTTGTCTTCTTTGTCTACAAGTTCTCTTTATGATTTTCGCTTGGGTTTTGGTTTGGCTTGACTAGAGCTGCTCTCTTTTCCTCTTTCCTGGTAATCCATAGGTTGGGTCTCGCTTTCTTCCTCTTCTTCCACCTGTAGTACTTCAAATCTATTTTTACTACTTGACTAGGCTTGGTGTTCTTTTCCTGGGTTATGGGGTTCCTTTGGTTGCCTCCTCTTGGTTTTAACTTCTTGGAACCCTTCCTTGCTGTCCTGTGGGTTTTTCTGTTACTTGTCCTTATTCTCCATCTCCTCCATGTTCAGTGGGCATTCCTTGAATAAATGGCCATATTCATGGAACCTTCGACATATGAACGGGATATGTTCATATTCTAAGGTTTGCTGCCAAACCTGCTCATGGTATTCTAGCTCCACAGATTCGGGTATGGGTTTTGTTGTGTTCATATATACACAGATTCTCGCATATGATGTATATCTGCCTCTTTTTGTCGTTTATGTTATTTTGACAAATTTTCCTATCGTATTCCCAATGCCCTCTAATATTTTTGGGTCCCAAAAGTCCATTGGGAGGCCAAACAATCTTACCCATACTGGGGCTTCCAGGAATTTCTCCTTGTCGAGGTCATAACATTCCTCCCAATATCTCATGAATAGACCAGCATTATAATGGAAATAGGGGCCATTTTCAAATACCCTTTCTTTATCTTGTGGGTTTGAGAAGATTACTATAAAGAAGCCTCTAGCTCCTAGCTTAAGTTCGATATGGACCTTGGGTTTCCATTTATGTTGTATCCACTTGATAAGGTCTTTCTCTGTCGACCACACTCCTATGAATTTATAGATCAACACATGGTCCTTCATGAAGCTTCTGTATCTCTCCAATTTGTTCATTGGGATGATGAATCTCGGTTTCTTTGCTGCACATGGCAGACATTTTCCCCTACTATGAGCTTTTCATTGTTCCTCAAGGATAGGTCCATTCATCTGGTTCATTTCCTGCGCTTGCGACTGGTTGTTTGGATTCTGGCGGGAATCCCCTGCCACGACATCCCGGTAGGAGGGGATCTATCCCCCCCCCGACTTCCTCTGTCATTTTGACCTGGCGGGCACCCCCTGGTTTTCAGCATTGTTGGTGCCATCAGAGGATCAGGTTCATGGCTGAGATTAGTTCATGGTAGAGTCACGAGTCTGCGAGGGTTGTAGAGCAGTTTTTTCGGGTGATAATAACATACTATTGTTAGTTAAACTTCAACTTCACATATAATATATATATTAATTATATTATAATATATAATTTTTAAAATTATATAATATAACATAATAATTATATACAAAATATATATAATAATATTTAAATAAATAAATAAAAAACCAAATTCCACCTTAAAGGCCAATTAGGCAATTTCCATTTCACACAACCACACTAGCGAATCCGGAGGTGACACTTGTCACAGACCCATTGGGTGAAAAATGAAGAAGATTCCCCTTGCTGAATGGACTGCCATGTCATCATTCTGCAATTTTTTTAGCTATTTAGGAAAATGAATAGCAAGTCTTTTCCCTTTCATCTGGACTCCATTTTTGATGAAAAAAATGTGTTGTGATTGTCTTGATGAGATGGACACAACCATTTAGTTTTCGAGCCAATCTGAGAAATTTGTTTTTTGAGCTAAATACTAAGCACCACTTGATCATTCCTCCCCACTACAAGCCTTTTGGACCCAAAAATATACTATTATTTGACAAGTAGACGAGGGTACAACCCCCTCACTTTTCCAGGCTTATTACAATTGACTTTTGACGAATTTGTTTCATTGAGCTCCTCTCTAAGGAAATCAACATTTACTTTCCTTGAGGACCCCATTCTATACTTTTATTTTTCTTTGCCCCTTTCAAGCTGATCTTGCATTTTTTTTTGCACCATTTTCAATCATTCATAGAAACTCATGGTTTTTTTCCATGTCGCCATCAAAAGCAACAGACTCCTTACCAAGATGACATAATAAAATGTAATACAAATGGATGACAAATTTCACTACTTGGTTTTCTTGACTCAAGCCTGATTATACATCTTGAAAGTATGAAATTTTTTGAACATAACTTTCATGTAAAGCATAATGACGCTTGAATACAACAGTTACATAACCAATAGGCCTAAAAAGCATAATAGTGAACTTGCTGCTTGTTGGGTGAAACTATGTTCGTTTAATTCTGTTGTAGTACTTACCCAACTATTTAATTTATCAATCCGAGGTCCGTAGACTTACGAGACACATGCACCATATATGCAGGACTGAAGTGGAACTAATCTAATCTACTCTAAATTACTGAAATCAAAGTAAAGCATTGAAACACTAACTAGGAAAGCATGAAATTGCATAAAGGAAAATAAATACAACATGTGAAGAAGTGAATGGCAAACAACAGATATGAGCTCATGACAATAAAACTATGTCAAACTATATTACAATAACTAAATTACAAATCAAGAAAGAATCAAAGTTAATCTCCATTCTCTATTATTCATTATTCATTCCAATGAAGAGAGAGCACTCTCTTATATACATGAGGAAGATAACCTTTCCATAATTACATTCAAATATTCTCTCAAGCACTCTCAACTAGTTTCCCATTATTACAAGATATCATCGCACAAATCTCTCAACCATGATCCCACAAATCTCTCATATCTTGGATAAGATATGTCTTCATGATTTTCTCCTTAGGATAAGATATGCTTCCATGATTTTCTCGATATGCCTCCATGATCTTCTCCTTAGGATAAGATATGCCTCCATGATTTTCTCTGTAGAAAAAGGCTTGCATAATTATCTTCTCGTGGAGGAGACATGTTTCCTACACATAACAAAACTCACATATTCTTGAGATATATAAAAATATGTACATTTTCTAATAATTAATCATAAATTCACTTATAATACAAAAATGAATAAAATGGAAAATAGGAAGGTGAAACCCAAATGTATGTATGAAAGTGATATGATAACAGGTTAATGGGATGATGAAATGTAAGGAATAGTGAAGAGAAAGGTGGATGAAAATATGATATTTCTGAGTCCCAACATCCTCCCCAACTGAACTTGTTGCATGTCCTCATGCAACCATGCATGGGTATCTTTTAAGAACATTTGGCATATTGAACTTTGGCTTTACATGATGATGTCTTAAATGTTTCCAGGATATGTGAGAGACATTTAGTAACAATTTACATTTTCTTATGGTTGGTTCTTGTGTGACAACCATGAATATGGTTGGTTCTTGTGTGACAACCATGAATACAAATAATGTTGGTTCTTGTGTTAACAACATTCATTTCATTTTCTGTTCTCTTTTCTTTAATAATGTAAACACTCACTAGAAATCATAATGTGCATAAGCAAGCCCTTTTTGTAACATTAATGAAGCATGCCAATATTGCGTATGAAACAAAGTGCAACAAAGTATCATTGGAAAATAAATGTTGGTGAATGGTAAATGGAGTGATAGTGGTGAAGAAATGGAATCATGGAAGTGAATATGTAGTGAATGTAGTTCTCCCCCCCTCAACTGAATTGGTTGCATGTCTGCATGCAACTTAACATGGCGTATGAAAGGAAATGTAGCATGGTGAGGGAATTTTCCAAAATATTCAAGTTAGCATATAAGGAATTGCATGATTAAAGATTAGAAAACAACATACCTCTACTTACCCAAGAATGATGAAGTATGCAATAGGAATGTAGCTGCTGCTGCTGCTGGATCAGGAAAATGTGACTGATGTAACTGGATCCTGGAGAATGAAGGAATCTGAACTGCTGATGCTGAATCATGGAAAAGATAAATGCTGAGAGTGGTACTGTGGTACTCTCATAGATCAGAATGCATGCTACTGTGACTGCTGAGGGAGTCATGAAAAAGTGTATAGTCTTCACCCGCTACAAACCCGATGGTACAATTCTAAACATGCGAATGAATGTGTCGATGTCGAGCATGGATAGAAATCATTGGATTACCGGCCATTGATGTATGCCGTTAACCAATGCGAGGAAACTCACCATTGATGTCAATGAGTGCCAAGGTACCGGAGTACATCTTGCGAAGTACAAATGGATGTGTCGAGGTCGAGCCACTTGCAAGATCTGATGATCAAGGGACATTGATGTATTCCCATGATCGCCAACGAGAGAACTTGCCATTAAGGCATGCAAGCCTCTAGGTACTCAAAATGAACTCTAGTCTATTTCCCAGATAAGGTGCTGGTGTTGATGGGGCAAGACTTGTTGAAAGGTGGGCCTTAAGGAATCCCACATCAGTCAACGCGAGTTTGTACAAAAAGATTTGGTAGGACTATAAATAGAAAGAACTCACGGACAAGCAGTGTGGATCAGCATGGCTAGGAAATCAAGGTAATGTGATCATGGAAAGGGAATGAGTTTTATTCAAAAGGCAAACTGAAAAGGATAAATGGATGTATGCGATTCGGAAAAATAGGCGTGCATGAAGTCGTGAAAGATAAGGAGATGGAAGATGGGCTGCAACACAAGGATGGTCTAGGTATGTGGAAGGAAAAAGGGAAGTAATCATGACGCAAAAGGTGTGTAGTGGAAAATGTCATGATATGTTCAGTGAAGAATTTGTTCCTTCAAGTGTCTCTGAAAAACTTAGCACCATTCCTGCATAAAAATTGTCATTTCCATGTGCCATCTCCATCGATCATTCCTGTATGAAGTGACTTCAAAACAAATTAGCTCATTTTCAAGAATTTACAAAATGTCCATTTTTTTTTTTTAATTATTTTTCGAAGTTACACTAATTGTGGATGAAAAAGGTGTTGCATTGGAATGTTGAGCTTTCTGCATAAGCTTCTCGTTGACCTACACATAACACCAATCTCATTTCACTTGTTAGTATGTGCATCCTACTTTTGCCCACAAATTCACAAAAAAATCCAACATACTTTGATTTCCCCCCAACTAAAAATATTGCATGTCCCCATGCAATGTACTTATTGATGGTGCAATACTTTTTCAAAATGTTTTTAGTGGCTTGCAGAAAAAATTCATTGAAAACATTTGAAAAAGCATTGTATTTGTTAGGGAACAAGTAGTGAGTGTATGAATGAATGAGGGCAATTATTATTTTATTATTTTTTTAAATTTTTTTTTTTTTATATAGTTTTTTTTTTTTTATTAAAAAAAACAAATGAAAGTCAAAAATATATATATATATATATATATATATATATATATTTTTTTTTAATAACAAAATTAGAAAAAATCAATTTTTTTCGAAGAAGCAAAACTGAAAAATCAATAATAGGCTTGATAAGAGAGGAACCAATACTGTATCTTCCGGAACAAGCCCATGAACATGCATTTAAGAAATGTAGCTCAAACGAGAGAAAACAAGTACAACGCCGTTTTTCTCTGGACAAAGATGAAGATGCTAAATAATTACACTGATAAAGAACATTGCTAACTCTGCATTAACATTTCAAGGACCCATTAACTAAATTTATATATAGAATTGAGAAAAACCATTGCAAGAGGTGTTCCACCTAATTTCTCTTGACAGGATCGAAGTTGGATACTCCAATAACAACTCCTTCTATCACAGTTGCAACCACGCCACCAGCCGCTATACTTAGCAAGAAGTTTTTGAGAGAGAGAGACACGTCAGACCCAGCAGCCTCTGCTATTTCTGGAATCACCATTGCCGATGCAAGAACCAGAGATGTCAAGCTTGCGAGAGACTGCTCCTTCTTGCTCTGCGATGCATGCATTACAACTCTGTTTCTGCTTGAAGCTAATCTGCTTTGTGAGACTGAGGACGCTGCAACCATGGGCAGCGCTAAGGAAATGGCTGTTGCAGAGGCCATTGAATGGTTTGCAGGTCATTGCAGGTCGGAGTAAGGGGATGGCCGTGACACGAGAAAGTTATTAGGTTGTGCCTTGCCATATGGGTAGAGCATGCAGAAGTTGGGTGCCACCAAATTTTTGGATTGAAGATGAGATTTTGACAATATGGCTTTATCGCGCTGAAGTGGAAACCTGAATGGGTTTTAGGATCCAAGATTGCTGATAGCAGAAATATGTAATGTGGAAAAGCACAGATGTACAAAACCGTTTTTATTCACGCAGTTAGCAAAATAGGGCTCTGAAGAACCACGATTTCCTCTTAGACCGTGAGGAATTTAAGCAAACAATTTCTGGGTTTTATAATTCATTCTATTAGGGAAAAAACCCATGTCTTCTTTTTTCTAAATTTGTCCTGGTTTGATCACAAACCGCTTTTGAAAACTGACGTTTGCAGGGATTGCGTATGGATGGCCTGTCAAATCCAACAAAATTCAATTGGCTTTGCCAACCCTGTGACTTGACTAATCAGAATCAGAAGTTTTTCATTGCCATAGGATTCATGCATTTAACTGGAAAACCCAGCGATTGGATCCCTGGCATCTTGGGCTTGGGTTCTGGGTGAAGATGATGTGTATTCTTTGGACTTGGTGGATGAGAACTGAATTTAAGAACCAAGAACTTAAAGCAAGGAATAAAAACAAAATACAGTACAACCAAGATAAAGAGTGCTGCAACCACCGAGCCAAGCATCAGTGCATCTGAAGTCAAAGAAATTATTATTATTATTATTATTATTATATTTTATTTTATTTTGTTATTATTAACAGTCTAGAAAATGAAATTAATCCTATCTTTTAAAAACAAAAATGGTTAGTTTTAAATTTTGTTTTTAACAAATGGACACAAAGATTTGCATATCAAAAAAAAATGTTGGTGATGAAGCACGTTGCAAAAAAAAATGAATTTATTCTTGAAATTAGTCATTATCATCCCTATTTTCTGATCCTCAAGATTGTACAGAGACGCAGGAGGAGAGCATACTTATTCTAAGCAAAACTGAAACCTATTTTCTGATCCTCGAGATCGTACAAAGACGCAGGAGGAGAGCATACTTATTCTAGGTAAAAGCAAAACTAAAAATGAAAGCAAAAACGAAAACTGAAAGCCTACCTACTCTATACTAATTAGAATTTACAATTTAGTTACGTGTTGTTAAACTTCCAATGAAGCCATTCACGTAGCAGTGACAACAATAGATTCAGTAGCAAGTTTTCAAATGATGGATGAAAATATTTGACAGTGAATGAGTCTGGTTGCTGTAACTGAAAATCAATTAAAAAATTAAAACATGAATCTAATCTAGTACTTACCTGGAACCATTGTTCGATGAAGCTTTGATAAGCACAGTTACTCTCACTCAGATTATGCTGTAATTCCTGTTCTTCTTCTCCGATCTGCTGCTCTTCTTCCTCGATCTTCTGTTCGAATGGTTGTTCGCCATCAGATACACAAGATTCTTCAGATGTTGATATTTCTTGGGGAGTAGTTGAACTTTCAATTTTGGTCAAGATCTCCTTTTCCAGGGAAGAGGAGATTCCAACTTCTGCAAGGATCTGAGTGAGTAGTTCCAAGCTGACACTCATTATAAAACCATGTTGAAAGGAAAAAAAACAAATAAAAATCAGCACACTAAAAACAAAAGGACCACAGAAATAATCTTGAATTCAATACTCAATTAAAACCTCTTACAAGGATTGCTCATTAATTGAGTAATTGAATGCTTCAATTATAACCATGAACCATGAATTCATCACACATTCTTCACAGTTGCGAAAATCAAACACACCTGCAGAAATTGAAATTCACACTTGCATAAATGTAAACACACCCTACATGCCCTGATCCATAAGAGGTCGAGCCCATTACGGTATCTCGAATGCGATGCGTAGGCTGTTCCCCACGTCTTACCGCATTTAACACCTCGGAGTTAGGAACATGTCTAAACACACTTGCAGAAAAATCAAACTAAACTTCAATCCATCGTGCCTCCCCGGCAACGGCGCCAAAATGTTGGGTGAAACTATGTTCGTTTAATTCCGTTGTAGTACTTACCCAACTATTTAATTTATCAATCCGAGGTCCGTAGACTTACGAGACACATGCACTATATATGCAGGACTGAAGTGGAACTAATCTAATCTACTCTAAATTACTGAAATCAAAGTAAAGCATTGAAACACTAACTAGGAAAGCATGAAATTGCATAAAGGAAAATAAATACAACATGTGAAGAAGTGAATGGCAAACAACAGATATGAGCTCATGACAATAAAACTATGTCAAACTATATTACAATAACTAAATTACAAATCAAGAAAGAATCAAAGTTAATCTCCATTCTCTATTATTCATTATTCATTCCAATGAAGAGAGAGCACTCTCTTATATACATGAGGAAGATAACCTTTCCATAATTACATTCAAATATTCTCTCAAGCACTCTCAACTAGTTTCCCATTATTACAAGATATCATCGCACAAATCTCTCAACCATGATCCCACAAATCTCTCATATCTTGGATAAGATATGTCTTCATGATTTTCTCCTTAGGATAAGATATGCTTCCATGATTTTCTCGATATGCCTCCATGATCTTCTCCTTAGGATAAGATATGCCTCCATGATTTTCTCGATATGCCTCCATGATTTTCTCCGTAGAAAAAGGCTTGCATAATTATCTTCTCGATATGGTGGAGGAGACATGTTTCCTACACATAACAAAACTCACATATTCTTGAGATATATAAAAATATGTTCATTTTCTAATAATTAATCATAAATTCACTTATAATACAAAAATGAATAAAATGGAAAATAGGAAGGTGAAACCCAAATGTATGTATGAAAGTGATATGATAACAGGTTAATGGGATGATGAAATGTAAGTAATAGTGAAGAGAAAGGTGGATGAAAATATGACATTTCTGAGTCCCAACACTGCTTATAACTCTTTTGTAACTTCGAACCAAGTGAAGTTTCTAACAAATATCCATCCAGTGATACCAAGCGGCACCACATCTAACTCTATTCCGTCAAAAAAAATCCAGTGATTGCAAACTTAAACAAACATTTTCTTGTAACCTGTAAACTTGTGTCTCTTGTTATCCATCCTAAAGGGTATGGTTTATGGTGAGGTAAGTTTCAAGATTCGATCTGTTGACAAAGTCTTCAGAGATTAGATTCGCTTGTGACCCACTATCGAAGAGTGTGTCCATCTTGGTGTGTTTAGATATGACCCTAACATGAAATAACTCAGTTCGTCTCTTTTCATCTGGAGTAGTAGTAGTGTTACAGTTTTGTGAACTAGTACTTGCAATACCTTGTTTTCCTTTGATTCCCATGACAGTGATTTTATTTTCATCACCTGATTCATAACCTAAATCTTCTTAAATGATGTAGTGGTTTTCTGGTTCCCTTTATTTTTGAACTTATTTGGTCTCATTTCTGGATGCAATTTCCAACAGTGGGCTTCATCATGCCCCTCTTTGGAACAATATTTGGATGTGATTTTATCCCCTTCTTTCTTCACACTTACATTCTTCTTTCCCTTCCATTTTCCTCCTTTCTCTTTCTCCTTACCCTTAGGTGGCTTTTTATTACTATCCTCTTCATAAGTGTTCTTTCCTCTAGATTCAAGATGCATGGCTTGCACACATACTTCATCCAAATTAGTTGGATTGAACATAAGAATAATGTGTTTAATATAGGAATGTAAACCCCCAATATATTTCAGCAGTGTATCTTGGGAATTCAAATTCACTCCTAATAACAAAGCCCTTTTTCTAAACTCTTGTGTATAATATTGCACTGCTTGGCCTTTAGGCTGCCTAAAATTTTGCCAACTCATAACGGATTCTTGCATATAAGCTAAAGGATAAAACTCTCTTTTAATTGCAGAAACAAATTCAACCCAAGTGATGGATATCTTACCACGGATTCTCATTTCCTATTGAGTCTTTACTTCCCACCAAACTAGTGCAGCTCCTTGTAGCCTCAGTGAAGTCAACTGGATATTTATGTCATCTTCTTGAAGGTTATGAATTCTACAGTATACCTCCAACTATCGAATCCAATTGTCCAACTTTTCTGCATTCACCTCTCCATTGTAGATGGGAAGTTCAAATTTTATGTCCAATTTCAGTAATGGAGTTTTTCCTTTTGGGGTTTTGGAATGACTATGGGTAGTTGCAGTGGTGGTTGTGGAAGATGATTCTGTGTGAGATGGTGAAGATGATGAAGAAGATGGTGAGGATGGTGGAGATGGAGGTGGCTTTCCACCATTCCCTTTGGAATCCTTCTTCTCATCTTTTTTGTCCTCTGAGCTTCCTTCTCCATGTGGAGGTTTAGAACTCTCTCCAACCATTTTTGGTGTTCCTCTCTTCATAGAGGACTTTAACCATCTCAGTCAAAGTATAGAAATATTTCTTGAATTCTTCCTCTTTTGAGGAGGGACCTTCAGGCTCTCTTTCTCTAGACATAATGGCTATGGATTCAGGATCATAAATTTGTATTGATTGTACCTCTTCAATTTCAATTAAAGGAAAAACTTAAGGAGCTTCAAGTGCAGCTAGATTTGGAACTTTGGGTGTTGGATATTATGGCCTTGTGACTCTCTTTCTTCTAGGCATTACCTCAGGAGTTGCAACCAATAGCTTCCCTTCTCCTCTCTGCAACTTTAACCTTGTAAGCATCCCAATTTTTCCACCATTAAAATCCTAATTGCACAAACTCAAGAAGTCAAGCAATTCAACCTTGTGCTCTGATACCAACTTCATCTGTATTTGTATGATTAGTTTTTTTGTGCTAATAACAATTACAGATTATTAAACATGTGCTTGCTTCTTGCTTTTTGTGTTGAGGTTTTCTTAGTTGTTGGTGATTACAAACAGGGAAATTTCCTTAAGTTAAACAAGAAATTCATGAGAAAAATAGCTTCAAAAATGAATAATGAACTAAAAACATCTACAATGCAGAAAATCATCAAAGAGACACATTAACAAAGTGTTTTCATGAAGGAGTTCACCCCTCCTAGGCTACATCTCCCTGGTCTAGCTTCCATGGCTTAGGCCTCCGTATTAGCTCAATGTGGAAAAAATGATGTTTACAAAGCTCTATGGATACTGATACCTACACCAATGTGTTCAGAAGGTCCAAATTAGCTAATAACACTTCTTTCTTATCTTAATTTGGTAAAAAATTGAGCAAGTTATGCCTCATTTAATTTTTCCTAGAAAACCTCGCTAAATCTGGAGAAACTCTAGTTAAGTCCGCCAAGTTTGGTGGTGGCTCCGCCATAGATTCTTCCAACTTAATAAACGGATTAATTAAATTTAATCGTGATTAGTGGCACACAAATCACGCTTAGGGCTGACCCCTAGCTCCTAGTTTGGGCGCATGGTCACATGGGGTGGGGGCTAGCCAGTAGGGATGGCTCGCACCTGCCGTCTGAATATCTGTGTTGCATTAAACATAAAATCACCGCATCACATTTTGAGTTCCATGGTAGTGGCACAATGGTGGGCGGTGGTAATGGTGCGGGGGAGTTCACGGGTTCAAACACGCCTCTGCTCGTTCCACATTTAAATGGCTTTGCTGCCCTTTACAATTTGATTTTTTATTGCTAAGTCCGCCAAGTTTGGTGGTGGCCTCGCCATAGATTCTGCCAACTTAATCAACGAATTAATTAAATTTAATCTTAATTGTGATTAGTGGCACACAAATCGCGCTTCGGGCTGACCCCTAGCTCCTGGTTTAGGCGCATGGTCACATGGGGTGGGGGCTAGCCAGTAGGGATGGCTCGCACCTGCCATCAGAATATCTGTGTTGCATTAAACATAAAATCACCGCATCACATTTTGAGTTCCATGGTAGTGGCCCAATGGTGGGCGGTGGTAATGGTGCGGGGGAGTTCACGGGTTCAAACCCGCCTCTGCTTGTTCCACATTTAAATGGCTTTGCTGCCCTTTACAATTTGATTTATTATTGCTAGATTTTGATTATACAAATGACATTGAAATGCACTACTGGATTTATAGTTCGAAACTATCGTTTGATATAATGCAGCTTTGGATTTGAATTATTATTTAATTAAATATATTTAAAATATATAATATATATATTAATTATATTATATTATATATTTTTGAAAAAGATATAATATAACATAATAATTAATAATAAAATATATATAATAATATTTAAATAAATAATCAAATTCCACCTTAGAGCCCAATTAGGCAATTTCCTTTTCACACAACCAGAGTGGCAAATTTGGAGGTGACACTTGTCACAACCCCATTGGGTGAAAACTAAAGAATATTCCCCTTGCTGATTGGACTGCCATCTCATCATTCTACAATTTTTTTAACTGTTTAGGAAAATGAACAACAAGCCTTTTCTCCTTCATCCATATTCCGTTTTCAACGAAACAATTTGCGTTGCGATCATCTTGACGAGATGGACACAACCATATAGTTTTCAAGACGATATGAGAACTTTTATTTTTTAGCTAAATACTAAGCCCCTGATCAAATTCCCAAAGAAACAATGCAAGGAAATAGGAGCTTGGCAGGAAACAAAATTGGTTAATTATTGGATAGAGTTAGCTTGTGAGGCAGGGAGATAGATTATACTTGTGCAGAGATTGTTTAGGCTTGAACAAACATTATATTTCCTCTATATCTTCTATATTTTTATGATCTAATGTAATACATATATGAAGGGTTTTTAAGCAGTAATATTTCCCCTTAGATAAATATATGAGCATATGTGATTGAATATTGTCTCATGTTTATGTTGTGATTTCTCGATCAATTAATTTATTTTTTCGCTTATGAGTAGTATAGATTCATGTCAGGCCAAGAGGTAACTCCTCAAATGTAATTGTATTATTCATTCAGGTAGTTCATTATTATATACAAGAGGGAGTGACTGTTGAGTTCATCTCCCGATGACTCTCCATTTTCTATATTATTTATTTACACTAATTATAGTTGTTCACCCAATCCATATGATTAGGTGTCAACATCCCCCCCCTTAATCTGAAGGGATGTTGGTGAGTCCAAGCATCGCTCTGAATCTTTCAAGCTTTTCTCTTCCAAGCGCTTTGGTGAAGATGTCTGCAATTTTCTCATTAGTGGAACAATGGCGAAGATGGATTGTTTTGGCCTCAACATGATGTCGAATGAGATGATATTTTGTATTGATGTGATTCGTTCGATCATGGAACTTTGGGTTCTTAGCCAAATTTATTGCCAAGGTATTATCAATCATGAGTGGAGTAGATTGTACTTGTTTTACCTGCAAATCTTCAAGAATTTTCCTGAGCCACACAATTTCTTTTGTTGCCTCATCTGCTGCCACATATTCTGCCTCTGTTCTGGAATCTGCTGGAACTGATTGTTTGCGTGATCTCTAGGAGACAGCTCCTAATCCAAGACTCATAGCATAACTTGAAGTAGATACCCCTGTTTCTTTATCTCCATCGAAGTCTAAATCAAAGTATCCAATCAAGCTGAAGTCGCCCACCTGTGTATACTTGATTCCAAAGTCTTGAGTTCCCTTCAAGTACTTTAGAACTCTTTTTGTAGTAGACCAATGTCCCTCACAAGGATTTTGCATAAACCTGGAGAGGATTCCAACAACAAATGAAATTTCTGATCTGGTAGTAGTTAGGTAGTTGAGACTTCTTACAAGTTGTCTATACTTTTTTGCATCCTCAAATTATTTTCATTCAATGGATGTGAGTTTTAAGTTTTGTTCCATTGGAGTAGTCATAGGATTGCATTCAGTCATGCCAAACTTGTTCAACATATCTCCAACGTACTTCTTTTGAGAAAGGAATATGGACTTCGGATGTTGAGATACTTCAATACCAAGATAGTAATGAACATAGCCCAAATCAGTAATTTCAAAACCTTTCCTCAATTCCTTCTTTATGGATGCAATGTAGCTCTCATTGTTCCCTGTCATCAAAAGATCATCTACATATACCACAAGATATACAACTATTTTCCCAACCTTCTTAACAAACAAAGTTGCATCATCAAGATCATAATGTTTGAAATTGAGTTTCAGAAGATGCTCAGTTAGTTTTTCATAATAAGCTCGCGGTGCTTGTTTCAGGCCATACAAGGATTTCACAAGTTTGCATAATTTATGTTCATGTCCTTTCACGGCAAATCCTTTAGGCTGGGACATAAAAACATTCTCTTTTAGATCTCCATTCAAGAAAGAAGTTTTTATGTCATCCATTTGATGGACTTTCCAGCCATTCTGAGCTGCTAGGGCAAAGAGTGTCCAGATGGTAGCCCATTTGGCTATGGGGGAAAAAGTCTCCTCATAATCGACCTCTTCCTTCTGTTTAAAACCTTTTTCCACAAGCCTAGCTTTGTGGTTGTCAAGTGAGCCATCAGCTTTATACTTGTTCTTGTAGACCCACTTGCAGCCAATTCATTTGGTTTCCAATGGAGGATCAACCAACTTCCAAGTGCCATTCTTTATTAAGGCATCATACTCCTTTTGCATTGCTTCTTTCCATTCATCATGAGAATTAGCTTCTTTGAAGGAAGTTTGTTCAAAATCTTTAGAAAAATTTAATTCATAATCATAAGAAACATCCATATCAACAGGTGAATCAAAGTCATCTACATCACCTCCATTTTGTCGATTTGTATTTCTAGTTCCCGTCGTTCCAACCTCATCAAGATGAACACTTTCAAGTGTCTTTGTCAGCCACTTTGGGGGACATTTCTCAGATGGTCCAGGCTGCTTTGTTGATTGATTTGGGACTGAATCAAGATTGAGTCTCTCAATTTTGTCAATCATATCACTCAAAGTATCATCTGTTGTTGGAGTTTCATGCATGGGAGAGAGTGCTTCAGAAGAAGATTCCATAGGTTGATCTAGCATAGGAATCCCCCCTTCAAGATGTGGAATCTGATTATCAAATTCTTGAAATGATTTTTCATTTGCGAATCTATCCAAGTGATCAAGTTGCCGCTCAACAACACTGTCAGTTTTGGATGATTCAAGAAAGATTACATCTCTAGATACAACAAAAAATTTATTGACTTCATCATAGAGACGGTATGCTTTGGAGGTGTTTGAATACCCTAGGAAGATACACTTAGGACTTCTTGCACCAAGTTTGTTTCTATGTACCTTTGGTATCGAGGCATAACATGTGGAACCAAAGACTCTCTGAGATGCTTTACCGAAGGAATGTGCACTACCACATTTCATAAGGAGTCTTGTTTCTAATAGCATTATATGGAAATATATTCTTTACATATACAACACATAGAACTACGTCAGCCCAAAACATCAATTTTACATTTTTGAAAAACATCATGGACCGCACCATATTTAAGATTGTCCTATTCATTCTTTCAACTACTCCATTCTGTTGGGGATTATAAGGCACAATTGTTTGATGTTTGATCCCATGTTGGAAAAGATAGTTTTCAAATTCATTTGAAGTGTATTCTTTTCCATTATCAGTGAATAGAGCCAATATAAGATTGTGCATCATTTTCAATCCATGTATGAAAGTTCTTGAATGTTTGAAAAGTATCATATTTGTTTTTTAATAAATAAACCAAACTCATTCTGGTGTAGTCATCAATAAATGTCATCATATATTTATTTCCATTTGCAGAAGGAACAGGCATTAGACCACATAAATCTGAATGAATGAATTCAAGTTTTCTATGTGCTCTGGAATGTGAATCATGAAAAGACTGTTTTCTATGCTTTCCTAGAATGCAAGCATCACATTGCTTAAGTTTCCTAGGAATTGCAGGCAAACTAGTAACACCATTTTTCTTCAACAAGTAGAGGTTGTCATAGTTTAAGTGTCCAAATCTAGCATGCCATAATAAACTTGATGGAAATGTACCTTCTTCATAATGAGAATTGTATGAGAGATTTTGTGCATGAGTAGAAGTACCCTGCAGCTTGAGAAGCCTTTCTTCTTCTATCCTTGTCATGACAAGTGAGAGGTCTGATGCTTTTCTCACCTCAAGCTTGCCATAAAACGTATGAATGGAGTGTCCTTGCTAGTAGATATGGACCAAGGACAACAAGTTTCTCCGCAGCTGTGGGAGATATAGAACATGATGCAGAAGAAAGTCTGGAAGACCAGGAAATTTAAGCCTGATTGTGCCAAGCCCTGATGGCTTGAGTTTTGATTTGTCTGCAAAGTACATTGCTCCATCAACATTTTCAGTAAATTCTTCAAAAAAATCTCTTCTAAAAGTCATGTGGCAAGTTTCTCTTGAATCAAGCAACCAATCATTTTTCCAAGAAGCAAGTGAAGCATTAAATAAGCCTTCATTTACTCCAATATTACAGTGTGCCACAACATAGTAAGCGGATTCAGGCGATTTACCTTTCTCTTTGTCATTAGCTTTACCTTTGGGTTGGTTTCTTTCTTGTTTAATTCTGTCACAAGGAAACTTGCATGTGGATGCATCATGTGATCCATCCCTTTTGCAGTGTATGCAGTGCAAATCTAACTTTTCTCCTTGAGAGTGTCTGCCCTCCCTACCGTTGAAATTTCTTCCTCTTCCTCTTCGACCACCTCTTCCTTTAGAAGAATCTTGAGCAAGATTCTTTTCTCTACGATCAAGGCACATAACCTCTTCAGAAGACTGAGGAGTTGTCTTCTTCCCAAAAGCTTTCTCTCTTTCAACAATTTTTTTCACAAGGGAGTCAAAGGTAATATCTTTGAGGTTTCCATTTGCTTGCAATGACTCAAGATAATTTGAGTAAGTGGGATAAAGTGCCTTGAGAAAAGATATCAGAGGAATATCCAGTTCAACATTAGTTACTTTGATATCATGCATAATAGACTTTACTTTTGATGCAAGAGCAAGAGGATCATCATTTTGTAATTCAAGGGTGAACAATTTAATCATGAGTTGAACAACTTCAAGTGCAGAGTGTGAATCATAGAGTTCCTTCAGTTTTTTTAAGGCTTCAAAAGCATTTGAAAATGGTGAAATATGGCGACTCACCTCTTCATTTACTGATGCTGCAATCAATGCATAAGCCTTGTTGTTCTTATTTCCCCAAATGGAAATTCCTTGTCTAAGGTAGGTTGTTTTGGCTCTTTGTCTCTATTTCCAACACACACTCCTTTCTACAGCTCATTAAAAATGAGAGTGTGTTTGATTTTGTGTGACCATTCTGGATAGTTCTCCTTGCCGGTGAGAACCACTCCCACAATAGATATCAATGAATGCATTTTAAAAACTATGTACTATATAAAAAAAAAAATATACTTCTGCTGCCAATACTCTATAAGAAATTGCACTTCTGGTTTAAAAAAAAATAATATATATAACAGAGGTATATATATATGAGGGAGGGGTTATGTGGTGGAGGCGCAATGCGATATTAAAAAAAATTGTGATATTGGGCATTCACTAGACGCTGGAGCAGTATGGAGGAAAATGAGATCTAAATGAGATTGCAGATTTTTTATTTTTTATTTTTACATGACAGCCAACTATTCATTGACATTCTCCCTACCGATTACCAATGCTCTACTTGCAAACAATTCGGCGGCCCTGGCTTAAGATACAGATGTTGTCTCGATGAATGTAACTTCAACCTCCAAGACTACTGCGCAAGGGCTCCCATTGTGGTTAATGCACCTCACGTACTGGAGCAACTCTTTTTTTTTACCAGCGTATTGATGCAAGGGACCAGGTCTTTCAACCAGCGTATTGATGTGAGGGAGCAGCTTTCTTTTTAACCATCGTATTGGAGCTACCAGCGTGGAGAGGTATGGAGAGCAACTTTTACAGGGAGCAGCGTTGCTAGAAAAGTTTCAAATCAAGTATTTTGTTTTAATATATTACATAATAAGTTTGAATCTAAGAGGAATTTCTACATGGTATCAGAGAAGGAATCACAATAGAAGAGAAGAATTCGATTTTGTCTTTTCAGGTGAATCGAATTTTCAGTATCATTCTTCAGATCTAGAAAGATGTCATTTTATGGATTGAGACTCGAGTATGACCTTGAGGATAGCTCAAATTATATTACTTGGAAGGAAAATATGGAGGAAGTGTTGGAATATAAAGGGCTGAAGGAATTCATAGAAAATGATATTCTTAAGCCTCCAACAACTGATGCTCAAGATCTGGCAGAGTGGAAGAAATGTGTTTTAAAGGCGAGGAGGATCATACTAGAAGGATATCGAGATCATATTGTCTTGAATATCCATGGGATGGATACCCCATATGCAATGTGGAAAGCCTTAATAGATGTGTTTCATAACAACAATGACCATAGGAACCTAGCAATGAATGTCAAGCTTCAGAAGATCAAGATGGAGAAGGGCGACATAATACCACGGGACCTAATTAGGTTCACCCAACGTTGAGATGAACTTGGGATTGTTGGTATTACAATTGTTGAAGATGATATGGTAAGCCTATCACTTCTAGGACTTCCCAAGAGCTAGCACAACTACCAGGATTCAGTAAATCGAAGGGAGAAACTACCAAATTGGGATTGATTGTGGTCCGACTTGGTGCAAGAAGAGCTAAGGCAGAACACCAGAGATTCAAACTCATCCAAGCATGATGATGAGAAGAACTATGCCTTGGATGGAAAGGCAAAGAAAGGGAAAGGGAAGAAATGCCAATCCAAAGGGGATTCTAGTCAGGGCGGTAAGAAGAAATACTTGTTGAATATTAAATGTTTTCACTTTCATGAGCTGGGACACTATGCCATGAAATGTTTGCATAAGAAGGCTGACAAGAAGGCCTCAAGAGGAGTGTTAGATGAAGCTCTAGCTTCACAATTTGAGTTGGATTTCACACTCACTGCATGCATGATGACATCGGTGATGGTAGTGTGTGGTATATGGATAGTGGAGCCTCATTCCATATGATGAGAAGAAAAGAAATTTTTAGTGACTTGGGGGAGAAGGACCTCCTAATGCACATTGAAATGGGAGATGATGGAAGGTATAGCATGACGGATATTGGTACAGTTACTTTTCAGAGGGAGTCTAGTTCTCCTCTCACATTAAAATATGTCATGTATGTTCTGGGTCTAGAGAAAAATTTAGTTTTAGTTGCTATGTTGGAAGACCATGGCTACAATGTGATATTTAGAAAAGGAAAATCTCTCCTTATAAATATCGCCATAGGACAAATGAAGTAGATCAACGTACATGTGAAGAACCTATACAAATTAGATGTAGAAGACTATGCTACCTTGAGCACAAAAGTAGAGAAGGTTCAAAGCTCAGGCATCAGTGAATTATGACATAGGAGACTTGGCCATTTGCACCATGGACCCTTGAATATCATTCAACAGATTTCTACAGGACTTCCCAAGGGTGCACTAGAGAAGTGAGATACATGCAAAGGGCGTACACTGGGGAAGTACACCAAATCCACCTTTCATGATAAGTATAATAGAGCGGAAGCACTCCTTGAAAGATTTCACTCAGATGTGTGTGGACCTTTCATGACAACCTCCATGACCAAGCACATGTATTATGTTATATTTGTAGATGATTTATTACGTAAGTGCTAGATTTTGTTCATGCAGAAGAAAGACCAAACATTCTTCAAATTTTTTAAATTTAAAGCACTTGTTGAGAAATACACTGGCGGGAAAGTGAAGGTTCTCAAGAGTGATAATAGTGGTGAAAATGTGTGTAATGAGTTCAAGAACTTCTGTGCAATAGAAGGCATTCGACGAGAGTTAATAGTGCCCCATAACCCAAAATAGAATGGGGTGGTTGAGAGGAAGAACTAAAGTATTGTGGGAGCTCCACGAGCAATGTTAAATCATAATGGTTTATCGTTGCACAACTGGGCTGAAGCATGCAACATAGCTGTATATGTGCAGACCAAGACTGCTCATCAGATTCTCAGGATGAATACACCAGAGGAAGATTTTTGAGGGAAGAAAATAGAGGTATCACACTTCATTTTTCCAAGGAAGCAAGGGAAAAACTAGAGCCGAAAATTGAGTTGGGAATATTTGTGGGGTACATTGATACACCTCACAACTATCAGGTGTACCTACCATCTCACAGGATGAAATTTATTCGTAGAGATGTGAAGCGCGATGAAGAGAAGGCCATGAGATGTTCCCTTGAGAGGGAGCTTAAGTTGCATACAAATGAGGATATTTTGGCTACAAAGGAAGAACCTCAGGGTGTTGTGGAGCAACCACAAGCAGAGGAGAAGAGAGTGGAAGCACCCACTCATGCAGAGACATCCAGATATGGAAGGAAGCACACCAGGGAAGATGATATATTATTGCATGATGCTAGAGAGAATGTTGGAGCACTTGCATCACAACATAGGCAGAGGAGGTCACCATATCGGTACACTAGGTACATGGCTCTAATGAGTGAGCTAGTTGAGACAAAACCATCCTCATTCGAGGAAGAAATGTAGAAGCCAATATGGGTTGATACCATGGAGGATGAATACGATTCTGTAGTTATAAATAGTGTTTGGGAAGTTATCCCAAGACTAGAGAACAAATTAGTGGTAGGTTCAAGGTGGATCTACAAGGTGAAGCAAGCAAAAGATGAAAGCATCAAGAAATGAAAGGAAAGATTTGTGGCCAAATGTTTCTCTCAAGTGGAGGGAATTGACTATGAGGATACCTTTGATCCAGTTTCAAGGTACTCTTCAATTAGATCAATTATAGCTCTTGCAGTGCAAATGGGATGGAAGATACATCAGATGGATGTGACAAAAAAATTACTTAATGGAGTGGTTTAGGAAGAGGTGTACCTTGAGAAATTGGAAGTATTTGAGACCTTCAATAGAGATTTAGATGTGTGTAGAATCAAGCAAGTGTTTTATGGATTAAAACAAGCACCCCGTGCTTGGTACACCGCGACTGACAATTATTTCACCAGGTTGGGCTTCACCAAAAGTGAAGCAGATGCAAACCTTTACCATATTGTTGTTGAAGGTAAACTATTGATTATAGTATTATATTTTGATGATTTAATTTTAACCGGAGATGAGAAGTTGGTCAAGTCTTGCAAAGAGGATCTTACAAGACAATTTAAGATGAAGGACCTGGGGCTCATGCATTATTTCCTTGGTATGGAAGTATGGAAAGGAGATGGGGAACTATTTGTCTCTTAAAATAAGTATGCTAGTGAGATACTCAAGAAGTTCCACATGGAGAGAATTAAACCCATGGAGACTCCTCTAGCAAGAAATTGGAGGAAGGAAGATGCTACTTCAGGTGAAGTAGTGGAGCCTATCATCTACGCGAATATTGTGGGTTCACTTATGTATTTGGTGAACACACGACCAGACATGTGTTATGTAGTTAACCAACTTAGTCAAGCAAGGGTTAAGCCATCCAAACTGTATTGGAAGGAAACCAAACATGTGTTGAGATACCTCAGAGGCACTACTCAGTATGGTATTTGGTACAAACATACAAAGGGATTAAAGCTGCAAGGCTTCACAGATGTAGAATGGGCAAGCAGTCCATCAAAAAGGAAGAGAAAATCAGGAGGCATCTATAGTATTAGGTGAGCAACAGTTTCTTGGTATAGTAGGAAGTAGAGATCAATTACACTTAGTTTAGTAGAAGCAGAGTACATGGACGCTAGTCAAGCAACTTGTGAAGCTATCTGGATGAAGAAGATTTTTGTTGTGTCATTTAGTTAGATGATGGATCCCACAGTGATTTAATGCGACAACTAGAGTTGTATCAAACTCTCTAAGAATCCAGTTTTTCATGATCGGTCCAAGCATATTGACATCTGGTATCAACATCTACGAGATTGTGTGAAAAGGAGAATTATGTTGTTGGAGTACATTCATATAGAGGAACATGATGTAGATATTTTGACAAAGGAATTGTCAAGATGAAAATTCAAGTTCTATAAAGGCAAGATCATGGTAGCAGATAATCCATTTCTTGTTGAGAGGGAGTGTTGAAAATGGCAACAAGAAAATCTTGATTTGATTTTACCTTGAGTTAAATTAGGATAAAATTGTAATTCCACGTCACAAGACACCAAGAATGAGTTAAATAAGTTAATTTCACTTAGTTGGTTCATTTAATTCGAGTTGAGGGCCTAACTTGAGTCATGTCGAGTGGTTCCTATATTTTCGGAGCCCAGGTTCAATTTAATTTGAGTTGTAATAATTTAATTCAGTTAAACTGAGTTAATGTCAGTTAAACTAGTTCCAACTATTGGAGGAACTAGTAGGAGGTCTAGCAGTGGGGTGCAACTTCAGTGTTCAACCGATGAACTGATAAATCAGCCATAATTAACTCATCCATGCATGAATTTCAAGTTACCGAGTTGAGATTGGAGTTCAAGGGAAGTGCACTATCAATTGTATAGTTTTCTAAGTTGTACAGGTGATGCATGTAGTTAGAGAAGGGACTATAGGGATTGCATAATTCTAATTGGGAATTTCCTTCATTAATAGGGGGCTAATTCCCAAGGAAACAATGCAAGGAAATAGGAGCTTTGCAGACAACAAAATTGGGTAAGTATTGGCTAGAGTCAGCTTGTGAGGTAGTGAGATAGATTATATTTGTGCATAAATCTTTCAGGCTTGAAAAATAATTGTATTTCATCTATATTTTTATGATCTAATGCAATACAAATAGGAAGGGATTTTGAGCAGCAAGCTTTTCCCTTAGATAAATCTCTGAGCATATGTGATTGAATCTTGTCTCATCTTTATGTTGCGATTTCTCGATTGATTAATTGTTTCCACTGATGAGTAGAGTAGATTCAAGTCTCTTGTTTTAGCATATTATATAAGAAGTTTGAATCTACAAGAAATTTCTACAATTTTTATACCACATATAATACCCATGTGTTCATTTATGAAGAAAAAAATCTTCTTAACAAATATACATTATATACATCTTAAAAGCACCAACTGAACCTTTACTATTGGTACTTATGGTATCAGGAGCTATAAAGAATTACCAAAAACTAAGATTCTCGTTACCTACAGCCACTACAAGTGTACCAATATGGACTCTAAAAGTATAAAACACAGGAAAGGCTGGCAACACAAATACAAAGACTCTCAACACAAAATCTATTTATTGATAGATCAATAGAATACATACCTCTAACAAATGAAATACTCTATACATGGACCAATAAGTTTTTATATCTTAACCATAGATGGATATTTCCATAAGGTTAGCTCATTTTGGTTAAATCCATGTGAAAAAATAATAACCTGTGCTCATTCTTGAAGGAGGAAAATCTTCTTAACGAATATGCATGAGGTACATGTTAAAAGCACCATCTGAATATTTACTCTTGGTCCTATTTAAGGTATCAAGAGTTCCAAAGACTTTCCAAAACCTAAGAATCTCATCTCCTATAGCCAACACAAGAGTGTACCAATACGAGATCTAAAAATATAAAACAAAGGAAAGGGTGTTAGCACAAATACAAACACTATTAACAAAAAATCCATTTATCGATAGATCAATAGAATAAATACCTTTATCGAATGCAATACTCTAGACGTGTGACCAGTAAGCTCTACTATCTTAACCATAGATAGATATTTCCATAAGGTAAAATAATTTTGGTTAAATCCACGTGAACAGATAATACCCTTAGCTTGTTCCTAAAGGGGGAAAATATGCTTAATGGATATGCATGAGATACATGCTAAAAGAACCAACTACATCTTTACTCTTGGTCCTTTCTAAGGTATCAGGAGTTCCAAATATTTTCCAAAACCTAAGTCTCATCTCCTGCAGCCAATACAATAATGTACCAATCTGGACTTTGAAAATATAAAACAAAGGAAAGAGTGTCAACACAAATACAAATATTTTTAGCACAAAATCCATTTACCGATAAATCAATAGAATAAATACCTCTACTAGATGAAATACTATAGATGTGTACCAGTAAGCTCTGTTATCATAACTGTAGATGGATATTTTCAGAAGGTCAGCTGGTTCTCACTAAATCCATGTGAACAAATAATACCCTGTGCTCATTCCTGAAGGAGGAAAATTTTCTTAACGGATATGTGTGAGATACATGTTAAAAGCACCAATCGTATATTTACTCTTTGTCCTTTTTAAGGTATCAAGAGTTCCAAAGACTTTCCAAAATGTAAGAGTCTCATCTCCTACAACTGATACAACAATGTACTAATCTGTTTCCTTTGAAAATTCAAAACAAAGGACACATTGTTAGCACAAATACAAAGACTATCAACAAAAAATCCATTTAACGATAGATAAATAGGATAAATACCTATACTAGATGTAATACTCTAGACGTGTGACTCGTAAGTTTGCTATCTTAACCATAGATGGATATTTCCATAAGGTCAGCTAGTTTTGGCTAAATCCATGTGAACAAATAATACCATGTCCTCATTCTTGAAGGAAGAAACTCTGCTTAACGGATATGCATGAGATACATGTTAAAAGAACTAGCCACATCTTTACTCTTAGTCCTCTTTAAGGTATTAGGATCTCCAAAGACTTTCCAAAACCTAAGAGTCTCATCTCCAACAACCCATACAACAGTATACCAAGTTGGACTTTTAAAACACAAAATAAAGGAAAGGCTATAAACACAAATACAAAGACTATCAACAAAAAATTCATTTACCAGTAGATCAATAAAATAAATACCTCTACTAGATACAATACTCTAGACATGTGACCAACAAGTTCTTCTAAATTAACCATAGATGGATATTTCAATTTCATCAAATTCTTTTGGCTAAACCCATGATACCTTGTGCCCATTTCCGAAGGAGGAAAATCTGCTTAACAAATATGCATGAGATACATGTTAAAAGCACTAAAAACATATTTACTCTTGGTCCTCTTTAAGTTATCAAGAGCTCTAAAGACTTGCCGAAACCTATGAGTGTCATCTCATATAGCCGATACAAAAGTGTACCAATCTAGACTCTAAAACAGGGAAAATTTTAAGAACCCCCCCTAAATTTATAAATATAATAAATGGACGAATCTCCATGATATATAGGAAAAATGGAAGGCGATTTTATCAATAATATAATATGTATATATAATTTTTTGGCGAATCTCTCACCAGGCATGGCGAATATTTTACTCAATTATAAAATCTTGTAAGATCTTGGCGAGTCTTTCACTAAATAATAAAACTTTGTAAAGTCATATTGAATCTTAGCATAGGCTACATGCTGGTTTAATTCCCCCATTTAAATAGGCTACATTCCAGGTGAATACCATGGGTCAATACCATGTGCCATTTTTATTTTTATTAATTCTAATATTAGGGTTAATAATGGTTTCTTGCACGGTATTAATAACAATCTAGTCCATGGTATTTGTCCCATAGTATTTTGGCCATAGGTTTCACCTAAATATAACCCATTTTTTGAGTGTTCGTAAATATAAGGTGACTTACGGAGTAAATATAAAAAAATGTTTTATTTGTTTACCATACCTCTCGTTTATTTATATTTTTATTAATTTACCATACCTCTTTTACAAATATGGTATTTGGCCCATAGGATTCACTTAAATAAAACCTCTTTCTTGAGCCTTCATAAATAGAACGAGGGTTATGGACTAAATATAAAAAGAGGTTTTATTTATTTACGATACGTCTAGTTTATTTATATTTTTATTTATTTACCATACCTTTTGAGTAAGTATAAAAAGACGTTTTATTTATTTACCATACCTCCACTTTACTTATATTTTTATTTGTTTACACCCTTACATGTATATAAGGTGACTTATGGAGTAAATATAAAAAATGTTATATTTATTTACCATACTTCTCATTTATTTATATTTTTATTAATTTACCATACCTCTTTTATAAATATGGTATTTGGCCCATAGGATTGACTTAAATAAAACCTATTCTTGAAAATGGGCGAATGGATTCACTTAAATAAAACATATTCTTGAAAATGGGCGAATGGAAGGTTGTAAGTCCTAATTTCAAGGGCTAAATTTACCTTTTTTACCCTCTCCCTTAAAATAAGGTGGGCTATTTGAGGTGATTTGTAAAAATGTACTATGATACAAAATATTGGCCCACTAAAAATTTAAAACCCCTTAATTTCGCCAAAGGGCGAACATTCGCCCCTAAAATTATCCTTGCTCTAAAAATACAAAATAAAGGAAAGACTGTCAACACAAAATCCATTTACCGAAATATTAATAGAATAAATACCTCTACCAGATGCAATACTCTAGACATGTGAACAGTAAGCTATGTTATCTTAGCCATAGATGGATATGTCCATAAGGTCAGTTCGTTCTAGCTAAATCTATGTGAACAAATAATATCATGCATAATGGAAACGTTGATGGAGCTCTCTAAGGGAGAAGCTAAGGTTGTGAAACCATGTTATTCTAAAGACCCCCTCTACCAATGAAAGGATTTCAAATTATGAATGTTCCATTTGATATTTCTTGGTCAGGGGTGGTTTGAGTCTAACGCAGGTGCAAACCATGGAGATAGCGAAAATGTCGATGGAGCTCTTTGAGGGAGAATCTGAGGTTGTTGAGCGACATCTTTGCTCTTGGTCCTCTTTAAGGTATAAGGAGCTCCAAATACTTGCCAAAACATAATATTCTCATATCCTGTAGCCAATACAACTACGTACCAATATGGATTCTAAAAATACAAAACAAAGGAAATACTATCAACACAAATAAATACCATTAGCACAAAATACATTTACCGATAGATCAATAGAATAAATACCTCTACCAGATGCAGTACTCTAGACGTGTGACAAGTAAGCTTTGCTATATCAACCATAGATGGAAATTTCCATAAGGTCACTTGGTTTTGGAAAAATCCATTTGAATAGATAATACCCTGTGCTCATTCGTAAAGGAGGAAAATACACTTAAGGGATATGCATGAGATACATGTCAAAAACGCTAAACACATCTTTAATCTTGGTCCTCTTTAAGGTATCATGAGCTCCAAAGGCTTGCTAAAACATAAGAATCTCATCTCCTTAGTTGATACAACAATGTACCAATATGGACTCTAAAAATAAAAAACAAAGGAAACAATGTCAACACAAATACAAAGACTATAAGCACAAAATTCATTTACTGATAGATCAATAAATAAATACCTCTACCAGATGCAATACTCTAGACATGTGACCAATAAGTTCTGCTATATTAACTGTAGATGGATATTTCCATAAGGTCAGTTGGTTTTGGCTAAATCCATGTGAATAAATAATGCCCCATAGAATGAAAACACTAATGGAGCTCTATGAGGGAGAAGCCGAGGTTGTGAAACCTATTATTCCCAAGGCCTGAACTGGTATCTTCGATGGTGAAGCTAGCATAACAGGCATAACCAACATCACGGTGGTGAAGGCCCTGCACTCGTGTGCGCTCGGATAATTCGAACGACACATCAATTTTCTATTTGGTGAAGGACGATGAAAATATGCCTTTGTGATGGGCTGAATCTGCCTAGCCCAGTCTCGTAGAGGAACACCTATCGACATAAAAATAAAATATGATATTTATTGTGATATATTTAAATATAAGGATGAGGAGGATTCATTTAGTTATAGGACATTGTTAAAGAAATGATATTTATCCTTAAATTTTTTATTTTTAAAAATAAAAATAAAAATTAGTATTTATGTTTTCGGATTAATGTAATTTTAATATTTTATAAAATTAATAAACATTAATCTTGTTATATAAATACTATGAAATAAAAAATTATATAATTTTACATGATATTTATGTTCCAATCATTATTATATTTATATATAACAAATCATTCTTATATAAAATAGCTTACAACAAATGCTTAAGCATATGGTAATGCATGTTAGATTGTTCTTTCTTTCTTTCTTTTTTCTTTTTTCTTGGGCCAATTATTATGTGGGTTATAGGGTGGTTGGCTTTTGAAACCATTATGATAAAAAAGAGAAACTCTCCCCTTTTTGGCATAAGTATATTCAAGAGGCTAAATTTGATATAATTAAGTGGTGTCAAAAATTTCTTCTATGATGGTTATCCTCATAGAAAAAATAATGCAAAAAATGTATTAAAATATCATTATAGATATATATACATTTTCACATAGTAGTAGTATTTCTTTTATTGTAGTTACAATAACTTCTGCTATTAATTACCTTTTGCATAAGAGGCAGGTCCTAAGACATAACACTACATATTACACTTGTTTAATATTGGAGAGTGTTAATTAACTATTCTAGATCCATCTTAACTTCGGATTTATCAAGTGTTGAAAATGATCAAATCTGTCAAGGTGCAAATCGCCTTTTTGAGTGAAAAACTTGAAAACAGATTTGCACCAAGAGAAATTTGATCCTCTCGGTGCTAGGTATATCTAGAGGTAAGATGGAACTAGGCTGGTTTAATACACACACACACTACATTTCATTTTGTTTATTTTTATTTTTATTTGATTTAATCAAAATGTTTTATACATAACATAACATTACAACATCTCTTCCATATTGGGTTGGTTTTTATTTTTAATTTTATTTTAATTGACTAAGACAAAATATCTACATAACATAACATAACATAACATGGCATTAAACTCTCTTCAATACTGGGCTAAAGAGTGCCTCTTAGCTTAATGAAATTGGTTGGGAAAATTGAGAATGTGAACCCATTGTTTAGAGGTTATATATATATATATCTATATCTATATATATATATATATATATATATATATATATATATATATATATATATATATATATATATATATATATATATATATATAAAATAATAAATAAATGTCTGCTTCATATGTTTTAATTAATATTCAAATTAAAGCACATATAAATGTAAAATGTAAAATGTAAAATATAGAATGTAATGTAAAATTTGAAATAAAAAATGTAAAATGTAAGACACAAAGCTACCAACTTGATTAAAAGAAATTGGTTTTTCTATATTGTAAAGTTAACATACTATTGTTTCTTTAGCTTGTTATTTCTTTATATATATTATTGGTATAATAATCAATAATATTTTTATTATTATTCCAATATATTATAATAATTATCATCTCTATTATAAGCATTATTATATTATACCTTACATATATTATTGATTACACTAAGTGACAATTGTCGAAAATATGGACTGATGGGACAGAGAGAGGGAAAAAGATAGAGACAAAGAGAGGGGTAGAGGCAAAGAGAGAGAGTGAGTGAAATGGATGGGGGAGAGATAAGTAGATAGGGAGGGAGATAGTGAGAAAGTTGGAGAGAGAGAGAGCGAGAGAGAGAGAGAGAGAAGAAGATAGGAAGTGAGAGAGAGATGGAGTTGGAGCGGGAGAGAGTGGGAGGGAATAAAAAATATATAGAGAGAGATAGAGTTGCAGAGAGAGAGGGTGAAAAGGGAGAAATGGAGAGAGAGTGAGAGAGAGATGAAAGGAGAGAGAGAGAGAGAGAGAGAGAGAGAGAGAGAGAGGGGAGAGAGAGGGGGGGGGTGTTACAGGGAAAAGTGTCTATTTAGAACTGCTCTATCCCACTAAGGTGTGACAGCTGCCTTAGAAACAAACAGAGAAAAGCTACTTGTGTTTTTCCTTTATGAATTATAGATAGAGAGGAATGGAAAGACCAACCTCTGTCTTGCGCTAATCCTTTGATTCAATCCCTCTCTTCTTTGATAGTCCCCAGCTACCTGCTCCCTTGCACGCCCAGCTTCACAAAGCACCTGTAAGATCACAGAAGCATAGCACTATACAAAGACATGGATCTATATTCATAAACAATCTAGGATCAGATGTAAATTGACCATACAAATGTAACAAGCATCAATGATACAAAAGCATGGAGGAAAACTCAAATAGCTTTTATTGATAAACAAGAAAAGATCCAGGAGGAGTTACAACCAGTTGTTCCGTCTCAGCATCAACCTCCCAGCAGAGAAGCCCCTCTTCACCTCAAACAAAGCTTAGATCACCCAACAATCTAATGTTTATCTCTAGAAACCAACAACAATTCCTTACAATATGTAAAATTCCAGCCTCTGGATCTCTGGGATGAGGGATCCATATATAGATATCTGTAAGGGGGATGAGTCAGCTTGTGATTTGATTAGTGTCTTCTCTCTAACAGTTCTTGCTTCCACTTGGAGACTTAGGGCCTCTTACTCATCCTTGGTCGAATTCAGT
Source organism: Pinus tabuliformis (assembly GCA_031772625.1). NCBI lineage: Eukaryota > Viridiplantae > Streptophyta > Pinopsida > Pinales > Pinaceae > Pinus > Pinus tabuliformis. The sequence goes on along the minus strand of CM062816.1, from coordinate 459,947,783 downwards.
GAGGCAAGTGTCACAGGAGAAGATTCTGGAAGCTTCCATTGCCTCTCTACCTTGTGGAATGACACTGCCATTTGTCATTTCTCGCCCATCGCACCCCACAGAAGGGACTTTTGAAATGCAACGCACCCTCACAGTGTATTTGGGTGAGATGCAACGCACCTAGCCATTGGAGTGTAGGGCTGTAACAAGGGTCTCTTTCACCTCTAGTTATGCTACATTAATAAGTCAATCCGGGAACGCTTTGTTATTGCAAAGAGTAGCTCAATCCGAGGTTATTCGTCAGAGTAATGCTTAGTAGTACAGTGTCTAGAAAATACAAGAGTAAATGGATGCTAAGCTATAACTAATTTGCTTTTAAAAGAAAGGAATCACACCAGGCAATTTATCATTCAAGGGTGCGGAAGCAATAACCCATCCCTCTAGAAACTGATGGAAGGAAAAATAGAGTATGGACCAAAGATCTGGGAGCTAAGCAGCGACTTTCTGACTCACTACAGCTTTCGACCTCCTCTCACACCAAAACAGTAAATGCAGGAAAATGGAACAGCAGAAAGGGAAATGGAACAGCAAACCGAAAATGGAACAACAAATCTGAAATGGAACAACAACTCAGTAAACTAGATCTCGCGAGTTAGAACTGAACTCTCATTTCGCAATCAAACAACAATCGTCAAAAGCAATTCCAATGAACTTTACTTTATGAGGAAATATTCACAAATGAATTATGGAACAGCATTTATCATGATGATGATGATGATGATGGTTAACGTCCACTGAGACCAAATTGGTCTATCGGACCTACAATTTTCTTAATTTTTACTTGTCTGGCTCCTCGTCTTTCTTGGCGAGACTAGTGTTGTAGCTTTCTTTCTTTTCTCTACGGTCTTCCAACTTCCTTTGTCTTGCATCTCCTTCATCTCTTCTGGTTCTTGGGACATTGGTGTCTTAGCTTCGCGATCTATAGTCGGAGAAGTTTGGTTTAGGAGATCTGCTTTGCTGTTAAATGAAGATTTATTTTCTGCGGTATTCAAATCCTCATAACTGTTGATTTGTTGGGGCGGGCTTTCTCCTTGCTTGCTTTGAGAGTTGTTTCCTTCTTCCTTGATTTCTTGTGACTCAGAGTTTTCTCTAGAATATTCTTCTTTGATGACAGTGTAGTGTTCTTTTTGTGCTCCTTCCCACCATGTAGATCTGTGGTGGTTTTTTCTAGCAAAATTTTTCTCAGAGGCTTTTGGGCAATTTTTGGCTAGATGCCCCGTCTCAAAGCACGATCGACATCTGAAGAGGACACTTTCATAATCAAGCTTCTGGTTCCACACATAGTCTTTACTTGTTAGGTTTATTTCAGCTAGGAATCCGGCACTGAAATCCATTTCCACACAGATGCGTGCATAGGTGGTTCTGGCATATTCCTCTGTTTCTGGGCACCTGCAGTAAAATTTCCCAATTGCATTTCCGATGGCTTTTAGCGAGGAGAGATTCCAGAGATGCAAGGGCAGGCTTGGCAATCTCACCCAAACTGGTGCTGAGGTTATCACTGCTGTAGAGGGATCGAATGATGGGTTCCATGGCTTCATGAATAGGCCTGATTTTTCCCAAAACCAAGGGCCGGAATCTAGAATACATTGTCTGCTTTCAGGATTTTCAAAATCTACTATAAAGAAACCTCTAGCACAGGGGTAGATATTAATTTCATCAGAAATGATAGGCTTCCATACCTCCGAGATCCAATTGTGGAGTGCTATCAGCCGCGGCCAAAAACCATTGAACCGGCAAATTAGGGCACTTTCGAAGAACTTCAAAGCTTCATCGAGTGAGTCCTGGACCACTTGGATAGTGGGAGCTGGGGCTTCACTCACGATATGGGCAGGAGATTGCCCTCCAGATGCGGATGAGCCACCAGTTATTTTTGCGAAGCTCGGAGCCATATTTTACGCAGATCTACACCAGATCTATACCACAGATTCAATTCAATACCGCAGATCTATACCGAAAGCTAATGAATGAGGAGTACGTGCCTCATGGAGCGACCATATTTACTTTACTGCATTTAGATCTCGATATTTACTTCAAAATATCAAAATAAAAGAGACGCATCCATGGTGGACATTTTCCGTTCGACAGCGCTTAAAACGGCAGCGGATGATCTCGCGTTCACTTTGAGCCTGTGATGTAAGTTCCAGTGATGAAACCCTAGCAAGCTCCGGAACCGCGACTGATCGCCTGAGAAAGACGAGGTATTTAAAGATTTTATGGCCTGAGAACCAGTTGGAAACCCTCTGAGGGCTATAATTGACTGAGATCGAGGAGTGATCTCGCATGCGCTCTGAGCCCGTGATTTAAGTTCCAGTGATGAAACCCTAGCAAGCTCTGGAACCGCCACTGATCGCCTGCGAAAGACGAGGTATTTATAGATTTTACGGCCTGAGAACCGGTTGGAAGCCCTCTGACGGCTGCAATTGACGGAAATCAAAGAGAAAACGAGGAAGATGCGGAAGAAAAATTGGATGTCGAAACAGCTCGAGCTATGGAGGTATTTGTGTATATCCGAAAGACCAAAGCCGTAGAAATCCGAACGTATATATAACCGAGACAGTTCAAATTAGAATGCGAGACCGCACCGAGAATGCGAGACCGCACCAATTACAGCAATCTGATGTTTCCAAAGAACATGACTTCTGCTTCCAAATGAAATAATATTACTTTAGGGTTCCCACGAATAGGAGTTCAAATGAATCCAATAGCAATATTTAATGTGAAAGCTCTGTAACAGAAACACTTGGCTTAAATAGTGACCATGCAATCAAACTCTGAAGAGATTCACTTACACGATACAGAGTTACTTACATAAATCTCCTGAATGAAACCATTAATGAAGTAGTCATAACAGAGCATGGAACAATATATGACGAACACGTCAGATTACCAAATTATGCAGACAATCCACACAGAAACCAAATTATAATGATACAAAAGCAAGTGTCCATCGGAGCCGGGCCCTTAGCTTCCAAGGATACACTGCCTTAGATTACTCCAGTCGCAGAGATGAAATAAAACACCAAGTCTTTCGTATTAATGCATCAACAAAAGTACAACAAAACAAGTCTTAACGAGACTCGATGATCAAAGTTCAAACTGAAACTTAAGTTTGCATATATGAAAAAAAGAGAGGTCTCTCTGAGCTTAACACTGCTGCTCCTTTTTATAAGAGAATTGGCGGAGGTATCTAGATAGCAAAAATAAGCAAGACAATGATCCCTCAGGATCAGAGATCCTGAGGGATTCGCCAAGCCGTTACTTCTTGATTTTCTTTTCCCTGCTCCGCCGAATCGACAATTCTTCTTTCTTTCCCGGGTCGTTCTGCTTCGATCCGCTTGATCTTGTTCGCATCCGGTTTCCTCCCAAAGGGACAACAGTTACTCTTCCTTTGTCTTTTCCTCTTGAACAGTGATCCTTCGTTTCCACCCTTTCCTGCATAGAAAAATAGCAATTATTAGTGATTAAGCTTTTCATACTAATTCTCACATATTCTACTAAAAATTCTTTATCTCTTTAAATTCATTATGCCGAACGGGTTACAATTGCTACCAAAAAGTCACTAAATTGTTGGTCAAAAACATACCTTTCTGGAGCTCCACACCCCCCCTGCTTACCCTGTTTCATGCCCTCATGAAAACATTATAGTTGATATGCAGAGCAGTAAGAGAGTAGGCTGGAGAGGGAATCTCGTGTGGAGACCTACAACCGTGATGAGCAACCAAATCATCAAAAAACTGATTTGTTTGACCTTCAGGCATTTCATACAAGCCCTGGTATCCGGGTGCAGGGTGCCAAATGATTGGACTACGAAATCGATACCCTAACCAAGATGGCCCTGCTTGCAAGATTCGCTTGCCATAAAGGTTCAAACGGCTGGCTGCCAGCTCAAAATTTTCATATCTGAATGGTTCCCTGAGCTGGATGTTTGGGTTCGAAATCTGATATCGGAATTTTGCAGCATCGGTAGCAAGGTCTTTAATAGTCAGAAAATATTCCAAATTTTGTCTGATTAAATCCTCATGCATGGGTCCTAATGTCTCCATAACACCCGGGGTTCTCATAAGGTTCCTATGTGCTCTCCATAACTGTACTAGGTCTCTAGGCTCGGCCCTCACCCACAAATCTAGGCTATTTTCCTGTCTCTGGAAAGTGGTATAAGCCCTGAGCCATTTTAGCTTATTAACCCCGAAGGAAACAAAGGCTTGCAATTGTATGTCCCCAACAAAAGGGCCAGGATTTAAATCAGTTTCCTGGTCTAGCACGAGGTTATGCAAGTAAAATTCACATAATAATCTTTGGACCTTACTTCCATAATGCTTGCAACAATCTAAGAAATCATTAAGGGTATTGATTTGTATAGGAGCACCTGCCCTGACAACTTTTATCTTTAATCGTAAATATCGTTCAAGCAAAAATAAATCATAGTTTTTAGCAGGGGCCCTACAAGCTAGAACGTCATTATACAAGGAACACACAGTGTCCATCTGTCTAACAACAATATCTAATCGACGAGTTACCTTTGCAACCATTTCCTGCTCTTTTTGCCAGCCTTCGAATGCTTGGCTCTCGGACTGACTAATATTCAGAGGTTGCTGCTGCAACTCTTCATATCTCTCCCGGGGGACTGTTTATTCCTTCAATCTTTCAGTTTCCTGTTGAGCTTCCTTCATCATTTTATGCAAGGTCCTTGTTTTTGGATCCTTTTTCCATAAGGTCGTAGAGGTCGGGAGTTTTACCTGAACCTTTTTGTTATGCTGCTTAGAGTTCTGAACCCGGATCACCCCTGAGGGTGGTGCCTCTGTTTGGATTTCCTTATTCTCCTTTTCTTTCTTGACATGAAAAAAAGGTTGCTGTGGTTCCTCTGCTAATGGAACGACAGTCTGTTCTTCAGTAGCAATTGGAACAACAGTTTGTTCCTCATTATCAATTGGAACAACAGTTTGTTCCTCATTATCAATTGGAACAGAAGTCTGTCCCTCAGTGGCCATTGGAATAGCAGTTTGTTCCTCAGCGTCATTTGGAACAGCTGCAGGTCTTCTAATCGGGTTTCGACCAACAGTGAGAGTGTAATTCCTTCGGCTTCTTGTTCGACGGGATTCTGCTGTAGCGGTCCTCTTCCTTTTCTGTGTGGTCCTTTGTATCCTCAGACTCGCTTTCAGAATGCGAATTTTCTGTCGAAGTCGGGCTATGGTGCTCAGTAGCCTCTGCTGTTTAGTTTTCAATTTCCTGATTTCCCTTGTCTCGGCAAAGGGTTTGGACCTGGCCCTTAAATCTGCCCCTATATCCAGCATTTCTTCTGGTGCTTCGGGAACAGATTGTTCCCGGCTGGTATCCCTTATTTCTTCCTCATGAACGGGTGGATTTTCTTCTCCTTGGTTCTCTGCATGTGAATTCTCGGGTATCTCTTCCTCTGGCGGTCCATCAGGAGGGCCTGCTGGGCTGGAGGGTTGGCCATATTCCCCCAGGCTGGCCAGGATTGCGGCCAATTCTTCTTCGCCCACAGGGTCTCGCAGCGGACTGCTTTCTGGCTGTCTTACTTCCCCCTCCCGATTGTCTTGCTCAGTGACTGCCTTGAGGTGTTCAGCTTCAGAGTGCATTTCTCCTTCCTTTCCTCCTTCTCCGGCTTGTTCAGCCTTATCCTCAGATTGTCCAGCATTTTCATCAGAAGGTATTTCTTCTGGTTCTGGAGGTTCGTCTGTGATCTCAATTGGTTGGCTCGTGTTCCAAATTTTCTCCAGCCTCCCCCGTATTCGAGCTAGGCGAACTGATTTCCTTGGTTTTTCTGGCTGTTCAGGTGTACTGGAAACAAGTTCCTCTGCTATCACTTCTCTGCGTTTTTCTGGTCGCTCCGGTGTATATGAGGAATGCTTCCGTTTCGAAGCGACACATTTTCCAGCTGCCACTTCTCTACATTTCTCTGATTGTTCTGGCGTGATGGAGGAGGTTTCAGGTTTTGGAGGTGGTGCAACCAATCCCCCCTTAATTACTGCAATGAGCTCCTCCCAGCTGCTCTGCTGTTGAGTGAGACTATGGCTCACTATCAATCGAATCAATCCATGGTGGCTAACAACTGTGTCTTCGTGCTTGGCCATTTTCAGGCTTCGGGCCGCGTCATGCAATAGCGAATTTAAAAGTGCAGGCATATTTACAGAACATTTTTCTTTTAAAACAGCTAAGAGTTTAAGATGGCGAGGTCTTACCACGTCCTTCCTTCCTTTGCAAGTAATGTAGCTCTGTACTATCTTTGCTAGTTCGGTTCAGGGTTCTCCTAACGTAGCTGGCAGAACTCCTTTCCCTTTCACTGTCAGGCTTTGGCCTTCATCCTGAAAAATCTCTATAATCTTCTGCAGTCTTTCTTTCTTCAGCGTCCATATAGGTCCGGTGGCTGGTAGGCCTGAAACTTCTGCAATTACATCGTCAGTGACCAGTATGCGTCTTTCTCTTACTGTGGAGTAGTCTTCCTGCAAATTTTGCAGAAATTCCAACGCCACTGTCTCGTTTGGTTCTTGTAAGCGATTGAAATAATTTAGCCATCCAGCCTTTTCCAGGATCTCCCGAGCAGCAGCAGAGGCTGTCAATTCCTGGGGCTCGCTTCGGACTGCCTTACCTCCCATGGTTCTACTAAAAATTTTAATGGAACAACAACTGTTGGAGCTGTTTTGGGATGTAGAGAAGATGATCGTCGCGGAAAAAAACAGAGCATGCAGCAAAAATGGATTGCGGATGGCAACTTTGCGTAAAATAGAACTATCATACCGTTAAACCATGCCATCCCTTCGTACACTATCTACCCCGAATGGTGTGGTGACACGTACCCCGTGGAGTAATGAGATTACCTTCCCCCCCCCACGATGTGATAGGCTGCCCCAGCCATCAAATAGAGGAGCAGCAGCCATCGTGTTACCAGTCATTAAGAACAGCATATAAAATTACGCCATGTTTTGGATAGACAACTAAATACCGAAATCGAGGCAAAAAGGTGGATCGCGTTTTACATAAGAGCTTTCGTAATATGATGCGAGGCCGGGGGATGGGACGTCTATCACTCGTACGAAGTCCCGAGGGGTCATTGTTAGTTCCTTTGCCATGATTGGCAGTAATGAGTATTCATGCGATATGTTAATCAGGGAATAAAATATGAATTATTCATAAGATAGAAGAAATAAAGAGGTATTGATATTATCCCTGTTGGTGTAACCATTTATGACTTCGATACCATTAACAGAGCTCTGCTGCCAACAAGTGTCCATAACCTTGGCAGAGTTGTTTATTTCACCCCCGGAACCATGATCCTGTATGTGCATAAAAATATTTTGTCAAAATACAGGCCATTATGCTGGCTTGGTAACCAGGTAAACATAATGCCATTCACCAAGAAGGCGCGAAACGTGGGCAGGCCGGCTCGTGATGAGACCCCCTGTTCCAAGGTCTGCTTAGTTAATATACCTTTGGACCATATCCCTGGTATGGTGGCCATGCTGGGAATGCCACTTCGCTTCCAACCTGATGATCATGGTAGGCTGGCTCTTGCTGAGACCCCCTATCCTGCATTTGACAATAAATCACATTCATCATCATTTTTTCCCTTTTTTTTTTCTTTTGTTTTTCGAGTACTTTTTCTTATATGTTTACACATAAGGGTGGTTCAACACTCCTTAAGAGTGGGAATGGCGGAAGAAGTCTTATCATTCCAACAGGAAAATATAAATCCTCTGTTCTTATTCTTATGTAATAATCAGAAAGAAAAAAAAAAAAAAAAATCTTTAGAGGAAATCACCATGATAAAGATAACCAACCAAGGCAATGGGAATAGGTCAATGAAAAAGGGGATGAGAAGTAAATATGTCCCCCCTCTTGTCCTCTTATCAATACTAGGCTCTATAAAGATAGCGATTTTATGATATCCTGACTTCGGCATGTTGTAATTGATGTTCATTGCATAGGTGTATAGCTGAATCTTAGAGACTGGAAAGATGATGGGTGAGAAAGCATCCTCGGTATGAATCATGACTGAGACAAAGATATGACTATGGTGTTCCTTTTGAAAGAGAAGGATCCATGCAAGCAATCAGTTGGGATGTCGTTCTCCTAAGATCATGAGTGTTGTCTAAAAAAATTGTCCACTGCTGTTTCTTTTGGAAAGGAACAACAAAAACTCGCAAATGTTGTCCCTTTTTGAAAAGGGACAGCGAAAACCACAAAACTCACAACAGCAAACCCAAAATGATGTTCCTTTTGGAAAAGGAACAACAAGAACACGAAGTGCTGTTCCTTTTGAAAAAGGAACAGCAAAAACACGAAGTGCTGTTCCTTTTGAAAAAGGAACAGCAAAAACACAAAGTGCTGTTCCTTTTGAAAAAGGAACAACAAAAACACGAAGTGCTGTTCCTTTTGAAAAAGGAACAACAAAAACACGAAGTGCTGTTCCTTTTGAAAAAGGAACAGCAAAAACACGAAGTGTTGTTCCTTTTGAAAAAGGCACAGCAAAACACGACAATGCTAAAAACACGAAAACAAGCAACTGCTGTTCCTTTTGAAAAGGAACAGCAAAAATCCAAAAATGTTGTTCCTTTTGAAAAGGAACAGCAAAAATTCACACCTGCTGCTCTTTTTGGAAAAAAGGAACAGCAAAAACACAAAAACAAACCACTGCTGTTCCTTCCAGAAAAGGAACAGCAAAAACAGACTAACTGTAAAAAAAACAATCTTAAGAAAGAGAGATCAAAGAAATATTAAAAACGTATATACAAGAACTTATGTACAAGTAAAAAAATGAGTTCCTTACTGAATTGTAGGTGAGGAATATTTTACTTCCTCTCCTAAAATTTTCATGTCAGTATCTTGACGTAGCTGATCACAGAAGGATTCCCGAGTGAGTGGCCTGCGATAGAGACGAACTCGATGGCCATTTACCTTGAATGCATATCCAGAACCATCGATTGTAATGAGAGTAAGGGTCCCATTATCATGTACTTTCTGAATTTCATATGGCCCCAGCCATCGAGTCTGTAGTTTCCCTGGGAAATCCTGAAACCGAGAGTCATATAACAGAGCCCAGTCCCCTTCGTGAAAGACTTTGTTCTTGATAAGTGCATCATGCCATTTAGCTCGCTGTTGTTGAATAAGTGCTGTATTATGTAATGCGGAGAGCCTTATTTCGTCCAATTCATTAATCTGCTGTAGTCGATTGATTTGTGCCTCACTTAAATCTAGGCCAACTTCCTGTGCAGTTCGTAGGGTTTGGATTTCGAATTCTATAGGGAAAATAGGTTGTTTCCCAAACACTAATTGATAGGGCGAATAACCAGTGGTACTTCTCCAGGTGGTTCTATAAGCTCAGAGTGCTTCAGGTAGTCGGGCGGCCCAATCACGCCTATGTGAAGCAATGGTTTTTGTTAAAATTGATTCTATTACCTTATTGCTGCTCTCTACTTGCCCATTCGCCTGTGGGTGATATGGGGTAGTAATTTTGTGCTGGACGTGGTAGTTGGTAAGTGTTGCAGCTAATTTGTTTCCGGCAAATTGAGGTCCCCCATCTGTAATTATTTCTCTCGGAAGGCCATATCGTACAAACAAATGGAATAGGAACTGAACTACCGAATCTTCTGTAGCTCTAGGTAACGCTTCCGCTTCAACCCATTTAGTAACATATTCTGTGGCTACCAAGATATATGTTCTCTGATTTGATGATGGGTTGATGGGTCCAACGAAGTCAAGAGCCCACCGTTCAAATGGTTCAATAACCAATTGTGGCCTCAGAGGCATCTCGTCGGCTTGACCAGGTCGACCTGCTCGCTGGCAACTGTCACAGGCTTGAACGAATTTCTTCGCATCCTTAAAAATTGTAGGCCAGTAGTATCCTGTCTGCAGCACTTTATGTGCTGTTCTTTTTTCTGCAAAGTGTCCCCCGCAAGGTCCGTCATGACAGGCTTTTAAGATGTCAAAAATTTCATCTTCTCGGATACATCTACTGATTTGCATGTCCGCCCCTGTGTGGAACAGATAGCCCCAAATCCACGAAAATCGAGTGCTTTTCTGAACAATCTGCTTACGTTCATTAGGGGTTAAGTGCTTTAGTAGTTTACCTGCTGCAAGGTAATTGGAAACATCAGCATACCAGGGTGTTTGGGCAGCAACAGAAAATAGGTGTTCATCCGGAAATCGGTCTTCTACTGCTGTTGCTTCAATTGGTTTTGGTATCCGTGAGAGAAAATCAGCTACAGGGTTCTCCTTGCCGGGTCTATCTCTGATTGTGATATCAAATTCCTGCAATAAGATCAACCATCTTGTTACTCTGGCATTTGTAATAGGCTTATTTGCTAAATATTTAATAGCAGAATGATCTGTATATAAAACAACGGGATAGCCTGTGATATAATGTCTAAATTTATTGACAGCATGTATTACAGCAAGGAATTCTTTTTCGGTGACAGTGTAATTTAATTCAGCAGGGGTTAAATTTTTGCTGATGTAATAAATAGCATAAGGTTTTTTATCCTCCTCCTGTCCAAGGACTGCACCGATTGCTGTGTCTGAGGCATCAGATGAAATTTGAAATGGTAAATTCCAGTTTGGTCCTCGAAGGACTGGAGCTGTTGATACGAGTTTCTTTAAATCCTGGAAAGCGCGGTCACATTTTTCTGTCCACATGAAATCAACATTACCTGTTAGTGCATATAAAGGTGCAACAATGTGTGAATAATGTTCTATAAATCGTCTGTAATACCCAGAAAATCCAAGAAAGCTGCGTACCTCTGTCTGAGTAGTGGGGGTGGGAATAAGCAAAAGAATCTGAATTTTAGCCGGATCTACCTGAATGCCGGCTGCTGAGACGTAGTGTCCTAGAATAAGCCCTTCTGTCATCATCATATAACACTTTTCGTGGCTTAAGCAAAGCCTGGTAGCAATGCAGCGCTGTAGGACTTTTTCTAGAGTGTCTAGAGCTGGATCAAAATCATCTCCATACGGTGTAAAGTCATCCATATAGACTTCAAGCCCATCATTTATTAAGTCTGCAAAGATGCTAAGAATGGCCCTTTGGAATGTGGCAGGGGCATTACATAGGCCAAAGGGTAGAACTCTATAAGCGTACGTTCCCCAAGGACAAGTAAAGGTAGTTTTGTCCTGGTCTTCAAGGGCAATCTGAATTTGATTGTATCCACTGAAGCCATCTAGGAAAGAAAAGAAATTCTTTCCTGCTAACGTGTCCAGTACTTGGTCTATGAATGGGAGGGGAAAATGGTCTTTTTGTGTGGCTTTGTTTAGCTCCCTATAATCCACACAAATCCTCCATTTCCCATTCTTCTTGGGCACAACCACAAGTGGAGAGACCCACTTACTATCAGAAATAGGATAAATAAAATTAACATCTAAAAGCTTCTGAAGTTCTGCTTTCACAACATCTTTTAGATGGGGGTTGAGTCTTCTTTGCGGTTGACGGACAGGTCTTGCATCTTTTTCTATGTAAATATGGTGGGTGCACAATTGGGGATCAATCCCTTTCATATCAGGATAGTCCCATGCAAATGCTTCTTGACATTTTCGTAACAAATGGATGAGTTTGATTTCTTGTTCTGGTGTAAGGTTGGCATTAATGTTTAGTGTTTTTCCCGGTTCAGTTTCCACTACTTTACTATTAGCAACAGAAGTCACAGGTATCGTTTGGTCATGTGTATCTTTTAAGGGGTCTTCTTCCAGTTCATTCTCGAATGCAGCTTCTATCATAAAACATTGTGCATGAGGTCTAGATTCCGTTTGACTAACAAAGTTATTGATGGCATCATCTTCTGTTATATCTTTAAAGTCTAGAGCCTTCTGTATAGTCAATGGTGATCTGATATTGTCAGTAAGGTATGATACCGGGTGCTGGTTGGTTTTTATTGTTGTAAGACTTGGCTGTGCTGGAGGATATAGGACTAGATTTTTGATATTTGGTCCTCTGGTTATTGTCATATTCCCCTGCCGACAACCAATGTATGCATCGGCAGTGGCCAGCCAGGGTCTACCTAAAATTAGAGGGTGCCCATCCAGTCGGGTTTTTGGATTAATTACCAGGAAGTCAGTCGGGTATTCCCAAGAATCTACAGAGACCATGACATCGTATAGAGTTCCTTCTGGTCGTACTATAGATTGGTCAGCCAATTCTAACAAAGTAGAAGTGGGTTCTACCAATGTAATCCCAAGCTTTTGGCACGTAGAAGTCGTCAAAATATTAATTGCAGCTCCTAAATCAACTAAAGCATTAGTCAGAGTCTGTCCATAGATTTGAACAGTTACTATTGGGTTTCCCGGATCTTCATATTTAGTGGGTATTCCTGATAACAAGTCAGATAAAGTACCGACTACTTCGACTCTTGGGTTAGTAGTTGGATTCCTCCTTGATTTCTTTATGCACAATTCTTTTATAGTTTTTGCGTATATAGGGATGTCTTGAATGGCTTGGAGGAATGGAATTCTTATGTACAGATTTTGTAACTCCCCCAGAATGTCGAAGTCTGGTTGCTGTACAGGTCGTGGTAAGACTAATCGTTCTGGGAAGGGAGGAGCGGGTTCATTTATTTGATGAGGAGTCTGCTCCTTATTTACGCTCTCTTGTTGTAACGGTTGTTCTATTGGTAACTGATCTTCAATGTGCATTGTTTTATCTCCCTCTGTTTCTATTATTCGTCCAGATCTTAACTGAAGATCATTGCACTCCCTCAGTTCAGGTTCGATTTCTGTTGATTCTATGATTTGGAGAGACTGGACCGGCCTATTATTGGGATTAGGATTAGGTTGGGCTGGGAGTTGCGGTCTCAGATTAGACTGGGGATTTTGTTGCAAAGCTGGCAGAGTCGGTTGAGGGAGTGGAATAGTTCCTGTTGGCTGATATGTCGATCTTGGCCAATTTGTCTGCCAGGGTGAACTTTGTGAAGTAGGGGGGGTCCATTGCGGAGGGTATGAGTTATTTTGCCAATATGGTGGAGTGTAAGGAAAATTTGGCCAACCAAATTGGCTTAGCTGATTCATCCATGGATTTGGGGAAGGAAATGGTTGTGATGACCAGTTCGGGAATGGGGGTTGAGATTGATTTTGCCACATACTATATTGTGGAGGCTGAAAAGAAGAAGTCGGGTCAGAAAACATACCTGATTGCCTTGGTTGCCATTGGCGACGCTGGTTAACAAAGTATGCTGATTCCGGTTCTTCTTCTGCTTCCTTATATACTGCTTTCAATCCAGGAAGTGAGGGGCAACTTTCGGTCAGGTGATCTTTTGTACAGATGGCACATGTTTGAACTGTATCCAGCGGACATTCCTTGTGGCTATGCTTCTTTCTACATCGGGGGCAGAAGATTGCCAAATTCTGTTCTGCCTCAATCTGCTTCTGTTTAGCCTGCACAATATCAAGTTGTGTAGTTAATGTCCCCAGAATATCAGTTTTAAAGTTTTCTAATAAATTGCCAAGTTCTACACGTGTTACTCCTTCTGTTGGTGCTTTGTTATCTCTGACAAACCGATCATATTCTGCTGGTTTTATCCTTGTGCTGCCTCTCGAACTTCTGATACATAGATCGATGATGTCAGCAAAATTTTCTTGATAAATATCCCCTTTTCCCATGATATTTAATGTTTCGATCCACTGCTCTTTCATGCCTCTGATTAATGCAGTTTTTAACACATTATCAGGTAGTGGTAATGATGCATAAGGCGACCTTTGTAAATTATACTGAAAACGTTCTACATATTCTTCTAATGTTTCGTTCGGTCTAGCTATCATTTGGAATATTTCGTCTTTCAATTCCATAGACCTACAATAGTCTTGATATTTCTTTAGAAAAGATTCCTTCATCTGCTCCCAGTTATTTATAACCCCACCACCTAAACCCATAAACCATCTTAAGGCTGCTCCTTTCAAAGTAGAGGGGAACAACTTTAATTTCTGGGGGTCAGTGGTGTAATCATATCCCCTGCATAAGACATCAAATTCGAATAAGAATGCATCTGGGTCTTCTGATGTCAGTCCATGAAATGTAGGAATGTGTTGAAGGGGAATTGCTTTCATAGGAGCATTTGCTGCGGAATCCACTATAGGATATTGTAACGTAGAAGTTTGAGTATTGGGATGATTCTGTGCCATTGGATCGAATATGTGCCAATAACCTTCAGGGATTTCTAAAAGGGTATTCTTAGGCTGAGAAGGTACAGTTTTGGTTGTCTTAATAGCACTTCCTTTGTCCAGAATAGTAGAAGCTCCTGCTATTTGAGGAGATTGAATCCCTTCAATGATTTTTACAACACTCCCTTTATCTGGACTTTCTAATGGATGGATTATCCTAGGAGATCTTGGTTCTTCAACTTCTCCTGTTTCCCCTTCTCCTTCACAAAGATTGCTTAGATTCCCTTCCTGCAGTCGTTCTGGAATAGAATTTTCAATTTCTTGAAAGTCTTGTTCATCAGTCTGACTATGCACCTCAGCGAAGGCTACAGATGGTGACCCTGTGGCCTGAAGGGAACCAGTAGGCTGCTTGGAGTTGGTTTTTCTAAAACCTACTGATGGCTGAGATTCAGTTTTCTTATAGATTTCGTCTATGAAGGTCGTTCGGCCAAGGGTTACCGGCCCTTTGGCTTTTTCGGGTTTGAATGGCGGTTTGATAATTTTTTCTGGCTTTTTCTGCTTAGTCATTCATTCTATAAACTACCAAATTCTATTCAACCCACAATTCTGCCAGGAAAGCGGACGGTGGAGCAGGGCTTTTACATGCTCCGTACGCAGGTTCTTACCTTCCGTTTTTAAAATCCAACTCTCCCCTAGCAGATTCGTACACTACTCTGTAAAAGACAAATGGCTGTACTCTTTCCCCGGTAACGACGCCAAAATGTAGGGATGTAACAAGGTTCTCTTTCACCTCTAGTTATGCTACATTAATAAGTCAATCCTGGAACGCTTTGTTATTGCAAAGAGTAGCTCAATCCGAGGCTATTCGTCAGAGTAATGCTTCGTAGTACAGTGTCTAGAAAATACAAGAGTAAATGGATTCTAAGCTATAACTAATTTGCTTTTAAAAGAAAGGAATCACACCAGGCAATTTATCAGTCAAGGGTGCGGAAGCAATAACCCATCCCTCTAGAAACTGATGGAAGGAAAAATAGAGTATGGACCAAAGATCTGGGAGCTAAGCAGCTACTTGCTGACTCACTACAGCTTTTGACCTCCTCTCACACCAAAACAGTAAATGCAGGAAAATGGAACAGCAGAAAGGGAAATGGAACAACAAACCGAAAATGGAACAACAAATCTGAAATGGAACAGCAGTAAATGGAACGACAATAAATGGAACAACAACTCAGTAAACTAGATCTCGCGAGTTAGAACTGAACTCTCATTTTGCAATCAAACAACAATCATCAAAAGCAATTCCAATGAACTTTACTTTATGAGGAAATATTCACAAATGAATTATGTAACAACATTTATCATATATACACAACACACCTATTACAGCAATCTGATGTTTCCAAAGAACATGACTTCTGCTTCCAAATGAAATAATATTACTTTCGGGTTCCCATGAATAGGAGTTCAAATGAATCCAATAGCAATATTTAATGTGAAAGCTCTGTAACAGAAATGCTTGGATTAAATAGTGACCATGCAATCAAACTCTGAAGAGATTCACTTACACGATACAGAGTTACTTACATAAATCTCCTGAATGAAACCATTAATGAAGTAGTCATAACAGAGCATGGAACAGTATATGACGAACACGTCAGATTACCAAATTATGCAGACAATCCACACAGAAACCAAATTATAATGATACAAAAGCAAGTGTCCTTCGGAGCCGGGCCCTTAGCTTCCAAGGATACACTGCCTTAGATTACTCTAGTCGCAGAGATGAAATAAAACACCAAGTCTTTCGTATTAATGCATCAACAAAAGTACAGCAAAACAAGTCTTAACGAGACTCGATGATCAAAGTTCAAAATGAAACTTAAGTTTACATATATGAAAAAAAGAGAGGTCTCTCTGAGCTTAACACTGCTGCTCCTTTTTATAAGAGAATTGGTTGAGGTATCTAGATAGCAAAAATAAGCAAGAAAACGATCCCTCAGGATCAGAGATCCTGAGGGATTCGCCAAGCCGTTACTTCTTGATTTTCTTTTCCCTGCTCCGCCGAATCCACAATTCTTCTTTCTTTCCCGGGTCGTTCTGCTTTGATCCGCTTGATCTTGTTCGCATCCGGTTTCCTCCCAAAGGGACAACAATTACTCTTCCTTTGTCTTTTCCTCTTGAACAGTGATCCTTCGTTTCCACCCTTTCCTGCATAGAAAAATAGCAATTATTAGTGATTAAGCTTTTCATACTAATTCTCACATATTCTACTAAAAATTCTTTATCTCTTTAAATTCATTATGCCGAAAGGGTTACAATTGCTACCAAAAAGTCACTAAATTGTTGGTAAAAAACATACCTTTCCAGAGCTCCACATGGAGCAACTGCAATGATCCTGTTTTGACCAATTTTGAGTAGTTTTTCATGGAGAACTTCTGGGAGAAGTTGTAATCTGTTGAACTTGTTCCTTTAGGGGTTAGAAAAACACTTCTAGGGACTTAGGAGCCCTTGGTTTATGGACATTTCATGCTTGGGGTTGTAGGGCACAAAAATGTCTATAACAGGGGGGGGAGAAGAGAGGGAGATAACGAAAAAGGTGGATGGTGAGGAGAGAGTGATAGATAGAGAGAGTGATGGAGGGGAGTGATAGAGGGAGGTGGGAGAGATAGAGAGAGATAGGAAGAAAGAGAGAGAGGATTTTAGAGAGAGGAGAGAGGGAGGGAATAATAAAGACATATAGAGAGAAAGGTAGATAGAGAGAGACAGGGAGTAGCAAGGGAGAGATGGAGAGAGAGAGACAGTGAGGGAGAGAGGAGAGAAGGAGGGAAGACAGAGAGAATGGGAAGAGAGTGAGTGAGGGAGATGAAGAGGGAGGGAGGGAGATATATATATATATATATATATATATATATATATATATATATATAGATAGAGAATGTGTATATTTGGGGGTTGAGATAGAGAGAAAAAAAAGGAGAGATGGTGGGAGATAGAGATATAGATGGAGGGGGAAGAGAGGAAATATGAGATAGACAAAGAGAGAGAGGGAGGGAGAGATGGATAGAGAGATGGGGGTAGAGAGATAGGGGGAGAGAGAGAAGGAGAAAGGGAAGGAGAGAAGGAGATAGACACAAAGATAGAGGGGGGGGGGGGGGGGGGAGAAGAGAGGGAATAAGAAATATACACACATATACAAACACATATATTATATATTATTGTATAATATTGAACATTATCAACCATAGAGGAAGGGGAAGTAAGAATTTTACAAAAGGTAAAAGAAGTTGGATTTAGAAAGCAATAAATATTTTGGTTTTTTAATGAAATAGATATATTTATTTTGGCATGGATGTTGATTCTTAATCCTATTTGATTGATTTCATTGGATGCATTGGTTTCAGTGTAGTTTTTGATTTCTAATCTTATTTGACTTCTTTCACTGGATGCATTAATTTGAATGTAGATGTTGATTTCTAATCCTATTTGATTGCTTGCAGTAGATGCATATAATTCAGTGTAGATGTTGATTTCTAATCATATTTGATTTCTTTCATTAGATGTATTGATTTTACTATATATGTTGATTTCTAATCCTATTAGATTGCTTGCACTAGATGCATTGATTTTTGGGTAGATGTTGATTTCTGATTTGATGCAACTAGATGTATGATGTACATTAATTTCAATGTAATTAGATTAACAGTGTGCATTGATTTGAATGTAAACCTAAAAAAATATTAACGAGAACATTTATTTATTTGTTATAGTGGTTCAACCATAAATAAAATACTTGAATTTTCATCTTAAATAAATGTTCATTTACCTGAAATGTTTTCTTTTTGAAACTATAAACTATTTGTAATTGACTAAATTCTTATTATTCCCATTTTCCATCATTCAAAATTGTTAGTCACTTTGCATTCAAACGAGGTAATAGAAAAAAACTACCATTGAAACTTACTGAGGGTTTAACAATCCATAAGTCACAATGATTGACTTTAGAGAAATCTATTATTGATATTGAAGAGCAAGAGAGACAAGGTATGTGATTTACTACAATAGCTCGAGTTAAAAAATTGAATATGTTTTCAACCACCCTTTTTATACGATCGATATGAAAAAATGGAAAAACTAACAAATGTGATAGTAAGAACAGTAAAAGAAAATAGTTTGATATTGATCACAATGAAGACTATTTGTAATTGACTACATTCTTATTATTCACATTTTTTTATCATTAAACACTATTACATTATCACTTTACATTCAAAATTTGTATTTCACCATTTTTCATTATTCAAGTTCTTAAGAGTCTCTATAATCTCAACAAACTTAGGTGACTAAGAAAATTTAAAATTAAAATGAACAGGTTAATCGAAGACATATTTAACTTATTTAAAATTATCAAAATAGTTAGATGTTCATTAACTTTTGTGTGACCATGAACAATTGATACCATCCTAGATCCACCTTAATCCCAGATATATCATGTGCCGAGAGGGATAAAATGTCTCAAGGTGCAAACATTTCCTCAAGTTTTGCACTAAAAAAATATGTTTGCACCTTGAGAGATTTGATCCCTCTTGGTGCTTGATACATCAGAGGTTAAGATGGATCTAGGCCGGTATATTTAAATAATATTAATGTAATGAGAGGTTCTCTATAACCCAATATGGAGGTACTATTGTAGTCGTTTAAATGTTTGTTTGTAAACATTTACATGGCAACTCAATTGAAAATAATATAAGGTTATAAATAATATACAACTCAATATGAGGGAAATATTGTAGTGTGTGTAAATGAGTGTAAACATTTGAATGTTGTTTCAATTAATAATAAAATATAAGAAATAAAAATAATAAAATTCAATTTTTTATATTGTCATTTTGTTTTTATTAATAAAATTACGTACAATTTTTTAGATAAAATAAAATCATAATATATATTACATTAAAATATATAGCATATAAATAGTAAATATAAATTAAGATCCAATTTACCATAGCAATTAAAAGAGTATTATGTAACCATCTTTAAATTTAATTAATAAGCACATAAAAACTTAATTCTTACAATAAAATTACAATATAACAAGATTCTTAATTATGGATATTCACCCCCTATTTGACGAATAATTCTCTTCTGCACACAGAAGTGAACTCCCTATATCTAGTGGCTTGATGTAAAAGCAATAGAGACAAAAACACACATGTTTTCTTTATAGAAATTAGAACATGGAGGAAATACCTACCTAGAATCCAATGCAAGTCCTCTTCTCCTTGCTTGTAAGCTTTAGCTCCAAATCCAAATGTTATAAATGGAACCTGCAAAACAACTAAAACAAGTAAGAACACTACAACATACAAATAGCATGTACTAACATCTCTAAACAATGAGTCAAGAAGGTGTTGTAATACATATGCATTGATGAGACATAAGTATAAGAAAACAAAACACTTTTTTTATTAATGAATGTAGAAGAATTTACAACCCTTTACAAACCTTTACCTTGTAGATGTCTCCCAACTATCTTGTCCTTCCTTTTCCACAAAGCAAGCCTTGAATCACAACTCAAGTGCATGGATGGATAATGGATCCCTAAGCAAAAAGAAATAGCATTAGGGTATAACTAATAGTCTCGAAAATCCAACTTAGACTCCATGGGAGGTAGTAAATTTATAAGGTAAATGGGGTGGTTTCAAATTTACCAATCTAGGACTTAGATGCACATATGAAGGAGGATAAGACATAGGGAAAAGAGACAAGACCTCAAGTATAAGAGTTTGAGATCAATATATATATATAGATTTTGTATTAGTATGAAGATAATGAAGGTTTGGATGGCTCTGACGTGGCCGTAGGATGGAAGGAGGCACGCGCGCATCGCCGAACTAGCAAAAGATTAGGGTAAAACATTTTTACTGCAGCTAACCATGGCATTTGCTGCATCTGTTTCAACCCTCCCGACCAGTCGCCATCCGGCTCTAGCACTCGCGGTCAACTGTCTCTCCGGCGGTCTCGGTGGCGGTTCCTGACATCATGGACAATATGGATTTCGAGGAGGAGGTAGACTACTCCCAGGACCCATATCACGGGCAGTCTATCTTCCGTAGCCCTAACCCTAACCATACCAGCTCTGAATTGCTACCGCTCTCGGTTCCGGTTTACCCTTCCTCTGCACCGGTTGTCACTCTGCCTAGTTATTCCTCATCCCCATTACAATTTGGCTCGCTCTCCCTTGAATCTTCGGGCCTTGACTGCCCTCCGCTATCCCCTGGGACCCTAAATCTACTCATGACTATTTCACCTCCATCGCCAACATTCGATCCGATCCCTTCGATCATTCCCCCGCCTCCATCTTGTACTGATCCCCAAATTCCGCCAAACCCTAGCTCCCTCCCCTCAGGTAGCTTCGAAACGCCCGTGATTAGGGTCAAAGCAACGACACCGCTGACGCAAGAAGGTACAGATCCACTGCAAGGACACCCATCGGCTCCACAAACCGGGAAGAGAAAAGTCAAGTGTGTGAAATCTACCTCAAAGGACCTCACTATCATATTTGGAGAGGACATTCCGATGGGAGAGGTAGTGGACAAGGCCAATATGGTACTGGTTGGGCATGTTAGAGGAAGGGCATACTCAGTGGCAAGATTAACAAGCTGGGTCAAGGAAATTTGGGGCAACACTCTTCAAGAGCTACCAGAGGTTCAGAATCTAGCAAGGGGATGGTTCGCGCTACATTTCTCCAAGGCGGACTACACAGAGCTAGTTCTTGCGAAATATTGGCACATTGAGATGGTGCCGGTCCTTCTCAAATGTTGGAATCCATTATTTGATCCAGAACGGGAGCAAATAGGCACTGGCCCCATATGGGTTCGATTACCAGGGTTACCTCTATAGTATTGGTCTGAAGCAGTCTTTGTAAGGATTGGGAATGCCCTTGGAACATATCTAGATTACGACAAGACCTATGTGTAGACCAAGAATAGATCGATGGCTAGAATTCTGGTATATTTAGATACGAGGGAGGGACTGGAAGAGAAAATTACTCTTAAATGGCGGCATTACACCAGAGTCCAGATCCTGGACTATGAGGGGGTTCCTTTTCGATGTAGGAGGTGCCACAAGGTAGGGCATATCTACAAGGATTATCCTCTGCTCATGAAATCAGCTGACCCCCATAGCTCACCAACTCCTCAAAAGGGAAAAGCAATAGTTAATCAGGCCAACACCCCGGTATCGGCTCACAAAACACATGATCGAGGCGAGTCCTCCAAATTCGTAGATGAGCAATTCAGAACACCATCGCCTCCATTGACTCGTGCTAGAGCTTCTGCTACTGCAGAGGCTGCAAGAAAAGTGGGTACATCTCTCTCTTCTCCCCCTATCTCTAATATTACTTCTGTCTCATTTGCTTGCAGTGCATCATTAGATACTTCATTTGCACTGTATATGTCACCTGCTATTACCTATGTGATCTCCTTGCCTCCGTCCCTCATCTCCACCACCTCCCCATCCCTTCCCTCATGCCCTCCCTCCACCCTGCCATCGGTTGTGAACCGTCCTGCTCTGCCCCATACATACAACCTTCACTCCCGCTTCATCCCAGACACCAGTTACCAAACTGGCCTAGGTCTCACCTTCCCTGGGCCGATCACACAAGCGACTTGGGGCCGTAAATATAATCTCTCAAAAGCTATTATGAAGGTCGGGGCAGAAGTAGTCTCTGGCAAACAATCCACTCTAGAAGGGGTTCTTAGAGCAATGAACACCCCTGGGAGGGTTCCACCATGAAATGCCTCTCCTTCAATTGCAAAGGCATGGCTAGTGCCTCCAAAAAACTAGCCCTGTGGAGGTTATTTGATATTGAACCTGTGGATATTATCATACTACAAGAAACCCTAGGAAACACTCAGTCCATCAATCAAACCCTAGCTGCCATTAAACATGGTTGGAAATTCCTCTCTCTGGATGTTGTGGGTAGATTAGGGGGAATAGCCCTCAAATATGATCCTCGCTCCATAAATGTATCAGCCTCTTGGGGAGGAGTGGGATTCATTGGATTGGACTTATTCTCGGCTGATCTAGGTTTGACAATTAGAGTTATCAATGTGTATGGTCCCTGTCAGCGGAGAGATGAATTTTGGCAGCATTTCCTTAATACTGAAATCACAGTTGTTGATCAGGTGATCATAGGGGTGATCTTAACTTCTCCCTAGGCTTTAGGGAATCCTGGGGATCACAAGCCCAAGTTGACCCTATGTCAGATTTCTTCAGGGACATACTGGATCAGCACAACCTCACTGATGTTTCCATGATCAAGCCTTTGCCCACTTGGAGAAACCGAAGAGTTGGGGATGCAGCTCTACTTAGAAGGCTTGATCGCTTCCTAATTAAAGTGCCTTTGCTTCAGATGGTAAATAGATACAGATAATGGGTAGGGTCTGGAGGGATCCACTCACCTATCCATTTGGAAGTCCTAGGACCTGAAGCCAAGCCAAAGTCTCCTTTCAAATTTAATCATGTTTGGCTCCAAGATTTGGGATATACCAAGTTGGTCTCGGACTATTGTACATCCCACCCCATCTCCAATGATAGATTTGCGGCTAAAGGATTCTGCCACAACCTATCACAGCTAAAACATTTATCCATCACCTGGGCAAAGGAGAAAAAATTAAAGGACGATCAAACCATATCAGCTATTGATGTTGAACTGAACGAGCTTTTGGATGACAACAACAAGGGTTTTGCAACTGCAAATGAGAAATCTCATCTTATTGAGCTCGAAAAACAGAGAGATAAGATCCTAAAGGAAAGAGAAGAAACATGGAGACTGAAGAGTAGAGCAATCTGGTTGCAGGCTAGCGATGATAACACAAAGTTCTTTCAGAACTTTGCTAAAGGAAGGAAGATAGCTAATACAATATGGAAAATGCCTCTCCCAGACAGAGGTGTGGCTGACACTTTTAAAAATATATCTCTTTTAGGCACCTCTCACTTTTAGAATCTATACAAATCTCCACAAGAGGCCAATCTAGCTGATATCATCCAAGTGGCAGGCTATTTCCCTAGATTTGTAGGGGAGGAGGAAGCGCAAGATCTCAATTCACCTGTAACGCTTGCGGAACTTGAGGGGACTTTAAAGTGGTTCAAAAAAGACAAAAGCCCGGGACCAAATGGGTGGACTATTGAGTTCTATTTGGCTTTCTATGATCTTTTGGCACATGACCTTCTCTAGGTTGTGGAGGAATGCCAAATTGCAGGCAAACTCTACAATGCCATAAATTTCACCTTCATCACCCTCATCCCCAAGTCATATCCCCCTTCATCCTTCAATGACTTCCGTCCCATCTCACTCTGCAATTGCCTCTATAAAATCATATCCAAGATCATTGCAAGTCGTACAAGACCTATTCTATCTCATCACATCCTACCTGAACAGTTTGCCTTCCTGGAAGACTGTCAGCTCCATGAAGCCATTGGCATAGCACAAGAAGCTATTCAGTCAATTCGATCTAGGAAACTAAAAGGGATCATCATCAAGATAAATCTAGCAAAAGCATTTAACCAGGTTGGCTGGCTTTATATCAAAATTCTTCTTATCCACCTGGGATTCCCGCACCTATTCACCACTTGGATCATGGCCTGCATCTCCACACCAACCCTTAGTATCCTTCTTAATGGCTCTGCCTCTCCTTTTTTCCATGCTGAAAGGGGACTCAGACAAGGATGCCCACTATCCCCCCTCCTCTTCCTGATTATCATGGAAGGTCTCAGTCGGTTAATCAATCATGAAAAGCAAAGTGGCAGATTATTCGGGCTGAAGATCAATGATCAGTGCTACCTCACTCATCTCCTTTTCGTGGATGATGTTCTGATATTTCTGGATGGCAGCATTCGTGACTTGATAGCTTTCGATAAGATCCTAGCCATCTTCTCTAGGGCCACTGGTATGCTGGAAAATCATGCGAAATCCACAATCACTCTGGCTCACACATCCACACAGGAATCCAACTTTGCAACACAACATTTCCCTTATAACACCCATCCTCTTGATCAGGGCTTCAAATACTTAGGTTTCTGGATCAAGCCCCTGAGCCAAAAGATTGCAGATTGGATCTAGTTGGTAATCAAATTAGAGAAAAGAATTACAAACTGGTGCCATCGCTTCTTGTCCAGAGCTGGAAGACTAGTGCTTATCAAATCAGTCTTGGAAGCTACCCCAGTATTTTGGATGGCATTGGCATGGATTCCCAGATGTACATTGGCTCGTCTCCAACAGATTTGTTGCAGATATCTATGGAATGGCTGTCAGGACAAAAGAGTTTTTGCATGGGTAAGATGGAACAAGATTGCATTTCCCAAGAAATGGGGAGGATGGGGACTCAAAGATCTAACCCTATTTGCACAAGCCTTGGCTGCAAAAATGGGCTAGACCCTCCTTACCAAACAAAATCTATGGACTTCCGTCTCTTATCATAAATATATTTGGCCACACCAAATAATGGACTGGATAAGGATGTTGCAATGGAAAAGGACAGGCATATCCTCGGTTTGGAAAGCACTTCTCCACTCTCTCCCTCTCATTCGCAATCACCTGGCATGGAGGATATATGCAGGCACAAAAGTGCGCATTGGCCAGGATCCCTGGACAGGGGGTGGAGGCAGATGCCAACTCCCAAGAGAGCTCATCCTACACTTAAATCAACAAGATATCAGGGTGATTGCTCAAATCGCAGATTAGGAAAATTCTTCTATATTCGCTCAAGCATGGAAATCAGCATCTCAGCTAAACCTTCCACCTCAATGGCATCATTCTTGGAACAATTATACTTCTGCATTGATTGAGTCACACATCCGTATTAAGGATGGACCAGATGAACTCATGTGGTGCATGGTAGAATCCAAAATCTACTCACCAAAGGATGGTTATCTGAGTTTGCTACAAGACAAAAAACCTAAACACATGCAAAGCTGGTGGTAGATCATATGGAAACTGAAATCCCCTCCCCGAACCAGACTCTTATTCTGGTGCATTCTCTGTAACAAAGTACCCACTGGGGAATCTCTCACTCACAGATCCATTTATGGACCTCATTGGTGCATTCTGTGTAAACAAAACACAGAATCGACTGAGCACCTGTTCCTAAATTGTGATACAACAAAACATATATGGAAATTTGTAGCTAAAATTGTATCCTCTTACCTTGAACTGCCAGAATATACTCCGCCACGACCGTGCAGACCTCTTGCTCCCGATCCGATCGACCATTCCACTCCATGGGCTTTTTTTGACGGAGCAGCCCAACAACATGGGTGTGGGGGAGGTTTCCTTCTTTACCTCACTGATCATCATTTCTTCAGAGTCAAGTTGGGCTTGGGTGAAGGAACGAATAATTTTGCTGAACTGATCACTCTTCGTCATCTATTACATTTTGCACTTAGCCATGATTGCAGAGATATTCAGATTTTTGGAGACTCCAAAACTATTATTAATTGGTTCAACAATATCACAAGATGCCATGCACACACACTTATAAACATTCTGGATGAAGTGAAGCATTTCAAATCACATTTTAACTCCATTATTTGTCATCATATTTACAGGGAACATAACGACAGTGCTGACAGCCTTTCCAAGGAGGCCACGCTCCTGCCAAGAGGACAGTGGATAATTCATGAGTAGAGGGGTACTACATAGTACCAATACTATCATAGACCATACATAGATCAGATATATCATCGGGTGGATGGCACCTAATTTTTTTATGACTTCTGGCTACATATGATGATGTATATATCATAGTTTTATTTATGCACATCACCCTGCGAGGTGTATATATTTCAGAACACAATTTTATGAACTTATATCCAGTTTCACCCTGCGTGGTGAATTTTTTTTTTTTGTTACAGCCATTCACAGGAATGGGTTTGTTGATATTCTGGACATACTCCAAAAAGACAAGTAATGCATATGCTGTCAAGCATATACTATATGTAATTTTTCAATATTAATGAAAGATTATGATTTTTCCTTGGAAAAAAAGGGTTTGAAATCTAATTTAATAGTAAATGGTTAAAACCATTCAAGAAGCTTATGGAAAGAGAAGATTCAAAATCAATTTTAATTTTAACCGAATTATAGAGGCTATCGCACTTGCAACAAAGGAAACATGTGTTGTTCAGTGTACTTTCTTTGCGTACAACTTGCAACAGTGCAAGTTGCATGAAGGGAAAGTGCGATGGGCCTAAAAATTAGGATTTTGAGCTATTACACATAATTTGACTTGGACTTTTTGGAGATAATATGTTCTAGGTTTTGTAGGGATGAATGAAAAGTGTCAATGAATGTTTATTGATATGATCTTAAGGCCATTTGATTGGATGTGAAAAAATGACCTATAATAGATTCCCCCCCCAAAGTACAAAGTCAAAAGCAGTTGTTGAGCGCTAAAATTCTTTACCTTGTGACAATTTTAGGTCAAGAATAGATTAGTTGAGATAATCATATATACATTATCATCATGATATCATTATTGAGGTAGGCATACCCAAACTCAACATATAAGCCAATTTACATGTACAATAATCAAACTCATGTCTACTGATGAAAAATAGTGGACCCATGCTTGGATGAATTTTTGAATTATCATAGCCATAATACTTTTTGATCTTGTATGAATCTTGAAATCAAAACCTATATGGATGAAACTATATCAGGGGTATTCTATCTCATCACTCGATAGTATGAGTCTAACCATGTGAATAATTGAGTTGGAGTCGAACATGGTAGATACCATCTGATTACCAACCAATGGTGTAATCCATTAACCGATGCAAGAGAAACCACCGATAATGGTAATGGCCCTCATGGTACTATAGTACAATCTATGTGGTGTGAATAAATGAGCTGAAGCTGAACACCACATAGAGTCTTTCAGTCGAAGGTCAATGATAAGGACCTATTAATGAGCCTCATCATTGGGTAATTATATGGGCCTTAATTCTTCTCCTAGCTTAGTCAAACCAACTATTCTCACAACTTATTGCATACTTTTGATTATATTTTTCTTATGAGATGAGTTAGAGTTGGATATTTTGCTTTGTGGTCAATGTGCAATTAACACAGGATTAAAGGATAAAAGCAAGGAATTTCAGCAAAGACCTTGGTCAAAACTCAAATGGGACAAGGGAGAGGAATTATAGGAGGGAAATCCTCCTCTTTTACTATCCATCCATTAGAATATTCCTCCATCGGCTCAGAGCGCAAACACTGAAATCATGAGGACTAGAAGGCAACCGAGCAAGTGAAAGTCAAAGCACCAGTTTATCTCGAGTTTGGGAGCCGAGCCTCCCTAATTTTAAGGAAGTCGTTGGAGACTTCAGACGTATAAGTAAAGAGGTCTAGGCCCTCAGTAGGATTCATATTTTTTATTGTAAAATTTTACTCTATTTTCGAGTTGCAAGACTTGTGACAATTTTTTATATAATCCATTGTTTTGATAATAAGAATGAGTTTTGTTTTGAGCCAGCACTGGGTTAACTCAGAGGGATGAAGCTCTTGGGTTTGGGCCCGACCCTAGTAACTAAAGCTCCTCTTTATTGTACATGTATGCTAGTGTATATTCATGGTTTAATAATTCATTTGCTTAAGTAGCTGCATTTCCATTACCACATGGTAGCATAGATTGGTTGTGTTTTAGTTTTCTTCCATTTGTGCCTCCTTTCAATTAGCAAGTTAGCAAGGAGACAAAGATCACCATAAGGTTGTCTGTAGGTGTCTCGGCCTCACCTCCTCCCTTTGGGACCATGACTTGAGGAAGAGACCCTTCAACAACCCCCAACACACAGATTTCTAGTTCTTACATGAGCTGTGGGAGTTTGTTGTCTTGATTCAGTACACGGTTAATTTTATCGTCATCCTTTCTTGTCACTCTCTTTCTTTAATAAGATCTCATGCATATTCTTATTTCCTTCAGCAAAAAATTCTTAAGTAGAAGCTAACAGATCACGTCTTAATCGAATTATACCTGTATATTTCCTTACCGTCTGATCCACGACAAGCCTCACCAATCACCGTCAACCGCCTGCATATTCATTTCAATGTTTGGCTTTAAGTGCTCCAAATATCCACCATTGATCTGCCTCACTTGATCTGATGGCTATCACATCACCCGATCGCCAACTAGCTTGGCTAATCTCCATCGTTGATTAATCTTGCATGATCCAACGGCTATCGTGTGATCTCGTGCAAATTCTTGCATGACCGATATCCGCCCAAGAGCACGTGAGAAAAGTGGTTTTCCCATGCTACGTGTCACTCACTTTGGCTAATCGTGTAAAATTTAGGAATTTCACTTACAGCTTTGAGGGTGTGCGAGAAACTGCTTACCACCTATGAAGACTGCTCCATCACTTCTGCATGTTTGTTTATCCTTCTGTCGACACGTGACTTGATGTGATCCATCCATCTATTGACTTAATCTCCCGCAATAAGATCTTCGCCATTCATCTCTCGTTAATCCTGTTCACCCATCTATTCACTTACGCCCCTAAGATAAGATCTCCGCCATCCATCTCCCATTAATCTTGTTCACCCATCTATTCACTTACTCCCCTACAATAAGATCTCCGCCATCCATCTCCCATTAATCCTGTTTTCCCATCTATTCACTTACTACCCTATGAGAAGATCTCCATCATTCATCTCCCATTAATCCTATTCGCCCATCTATTCATGTAATCTCTTGCGATAAGATCTCTGCCATTCATCTCCTGTTAATCATGTTCACCCATCTATTCACTTAATCCCCTGTGATAAGATCTCCACCATTCATCTCCCGTTAATCCTGTTCACCCATCTATTCACGTAATCTCCTGCGATAAGATCTCCACCACTCATCTCCTGTTAATACTATTCCTGACTGATCCAACGGTTCCTGTGCACTGCTGCTTCACTACGTCTTCCTTTAACTGATTGCAATCTTCGATTGCTTTTATGCTTGACTTCTTCCCGAACTTTTTTCTACATATCATTTAAATGCTACCACTTTTGAGCTTCTATTTGGTTATTCAATTAGACTTTAAGACTATCCGATCATCAAAAAAACCAAAAAAACTGAAAACAAATTTAGTTTAGTTTCCTTGCTTACACATTAGTTTGGTTTGATTTTCTTTACTTATGTAACATAGATAGCAGCATTAGGTTAGTGTTGATTTAGAAATTCTGCTTAGCATAGTTTTTTAAATAGTTAATAAGGGTATGGTGTGATTTACAATTACATGTTGTTTTCTTCATTAATGTAATAGAGTAGATCTCTTAGAATAGATTTGCTCTTCTTCCATCAAAGAATCAAGCTTCTTCTGACTCTATAGAAGTCTGGCTTGGAACCCCTGAGGTCTCTCACTAGATGAACAGTGAAAACAGGTAGGACCTTCACCTCTACTTGTGCATATAACACTGTCACCTCCAAGTTTGTGTGAACCCCAGGTTGATAAGTAAAGCTGGTAGCCTAGGAGTTGCAGCATCCTTGTTGAAATACTGGTGCTCATCACTTTTTGGCACCATTGTCGGGGAGGTGTCTGAGTAGAATGTGATTACTGCTTTCTTTCCTTCTACTTCTTATCTTAAATTTTTTGACATTAGTTTATTTCTACAAAAATAATCTAGTAGCTTCCTTTCTTTCATTTGTCATTATCTGCTTTATGTTCCATTCTGCAAGTAGAATTTCTATTCAGCAAGTAATTGCTTTCTATTAGTAGTTTTCATTTCCAAAAACCAGCCCAAAAAAATTTCCTTTCATGCCTCGTAGGAGTAGGGAAAATTTAGGGAAATTCTTGCCAAATACCCCCACTGCATCCAACAACCAACCTTCTCTTCTTCGATTGCTATGAACTAGAGGAACCCTTAGGTGAGAAACCTGACATATTTGAAGAACCTACATGGGAAGAAGAAGAAGAGGAACCCATTCCTACTAAACCAATGGTTGAAAACTGAAACAACAGAGGAAATAGAGAAAGAATTGACGGTGCCTTCCCCATCAGGGAAACTAATGGGGACACTAAGATGAAGAATATAAGCCTCTTTGCTCTACCTCATTTCCATGGCCTGACCATAGAGGACCCTGAAACTTTCCTATTTGAGTTTGTTGTTATATGCCAAACCTATGACTATATAGATGATGAGAAAAAGTTAAAATTGTTTCCATATACCCTCAAGGATGCAGTATTGCGTTGGTTTATGGGTTTACCTGGAGATAGCATCACAACTTGGGGTCAGATGCAGCAGGATTTTAAAAACAAATATAGGGACTAATATAGGTCAAAGAATATTAAAGAAGAGATTTTTCGGATGACCATGGTTCAGGATGAATCCTTAGAAGATTATGAAGAAAGATTCCAGCTCAGTGACAAAAGGGCCAGGTGCACACTTGACCTCGAGTCACTAAAGCTGGTCCTGCTTAGAGGAGTAAGGGAAGATCTTCTGGATACCTTACATTTGTTAGCAGAAGGAGATATTTACCAATTACCCTATGAGGATATAATACTATCCTTAGAAACCATTCTAGGGCATCCAGGAAAAAGGGTAGGAGTAGTCAACCTATGGCCAGTACATCATCTTCCAACTCATCTATCAAGGATGAAATTGGAAATATGCTGGAAGATTTCAAAAGTGAGATGATGAAAACCCTTGCCTTGCAATTGGACACCATGAATATCAAAAGGAAGCAAGAGGAAGCATAGAGAGATTTGGCCATCTTTTGTCCTAGATGCACCAGGAGGAATCTTAGGAACAAATTTCCATTGAACTACATTGATATTTGCTCAGTCTATGAAGAAAACCACTCCACAGACAAGTGCCCTTCTTTACCAAGACTCAAAGCTGTATATCGAGCTGAAGGGGTCACTGAGCAACTTTGCTACATCAACAAAAGGAGACCTCCTAGGCCTAGACCATACCAGCAGGGTATGAAAGGGTCATCCCATGCATATTACAACCCCAACCAAACCACATCTATACCTTCATGGGGACCCCCTGCTCATCCTTCCTAGTCTACACCCCCTCCTTGGCCCTATGCATCTCAGTATCATTCCCAACCAACCAGCCAGTCATTTCAACCTTATGTTCCACCACAACCTCAGTGGAATACCCCACTTTAGGGGTGGAGACTCCAATACAACAATTCTACAGCTCTATTGCCTCCACCACCTACCCAACCACAACTCCTACACTCTTCTCCACTAAAGCAACTCCAGATGCCTACCTAGCCAAATCTGAACCCAAACAATAGGTAAGCTCAACAAATATATAGTGGAGAGACATCATACCCAGCTTATGCCGTAGAAATCTAGGAGATCAACCTAAGATTTGGTAGAATTCTCCCGGATAACCAACCTCCCTCTCCACATAGGGAGGTTGAGGAAGAAAGAGAGGAAAGAAAGCTTAAAGTAAATCCACCCTTTCTTGAGAGATTAGCCAAACCACTCCAGCCTACCCCAGAAGAAACTGAACTTCTGGGAGAATTGAAAAATCTATGTGTAAAGATCCCCCTTCTCTAAGCAATAAAATATGTACCCATTTAAAATAAGTTGATTAAGGAGAAATGCTTCAAACATCCAGGAACAAGAAATAGGGATGCCCCTACCATTAATGTCATTGGGCAGCTGTCTGACTTAATGTTGGGGTAAGTAATATGTTCGAAATATTTGGACCCTAGAAGCCCTGTAGTAGATGTGCACATCAATGGCATCATTGTCCCGCGTACTCTGATCTATATTGGGGCTGCCATTAATGTGATGACCAAGGACACCATGCTCAAGTTCAACCTCCAAGGGTCATTGAGGAAGACCACAATAGTTATGCAACTTGCAGACCATTCCATAGTCACCCCTGAGGGAATTGTGGAGGATGTGATGGTCTCCATTGACTCCTGGGAGTACCCTACAGATTTTCTAGTTCTCTAGCCTAAGGCTAAGCTTACTGGTTACCCTCTCATCCTTGGGAGGCCATGGTCAGCCACAGTTAATGCTTACATTAGCTGTCGAGCTGGGAATATGACCATTAAGAATGGGCATATGTCCAAATAGTTAGTCCTATACCCTCCTGCACAACCTTCTCTAGAGCATGATTTACCTATATAGTTGGAGGAGGAGGAAGAAGGTGAGGTTTATTCCACCAAACTTTATGCTTTGGAAGCAACCATAGGAGAAGGAAAACAATATGAGGATGAATTAGTTGAACACCTGCTCCAAATTCCAACTCCTAGTTCATTACCATTAGAAGAAGAAGAAAGGGAAAGCCAGAAAAATCATCCAATTGACTTATGCTTGGCCAATTCCAACCCACTCCATGTCAAATTTATAGAATTCATCCCAGAGAAAACTTGGAAAATTAATCCATCTGTTTCTGCTCTTCAAGAGGAAAAGCTATGCAACACGTTGAGAGAAAACCTAGAAGCCTTCGCTTGGAGTTACAAGGAAATGAAGGGAGTACACCCCTCTATGTGTACTCACCACATATACAACAAAGAAGGTTGCAAGCTAGTCCGTCAACCACAAAGGAGGATGAATCTAGCTCTTAAAGATATAGTCAAAGAAGAACTGCAAAAACTGCTAGATGCAATATTCATTTACCATATCTCTGATAGTGAGTGGGTCTCTCCTTTAGTGTTAGTTCCCAAGAAAAATGTTAAGTGGAGGATTTGTTTCGATTACAGGCAGTTGAACAAAGCCACAAAGAAGGATCATTTTCCCCTACCCTTCATTGACCAAGTGCTAGATGGCTTGGCAGGGAAGAAGTTTTTTTCTTTCCTAGATGGATTCAGTGGGTACAACCAAATCCAAATTTGCCAAGAGGGCTAGGATAAGACTACATTCACTTGTCCCTGGGGTACTTTTCCCTATAGGGTCCTTTCTTTTGGCCTATGTAATTCTCCTGCCACTTTCTAGAGAGCAGTCTTGAGTATTTTTGTTGAATTAGTACATGATGTGTGGAAATTTATATGGATGATTTTACACCTTATGGTTGTGACTTTCAAGAAGCCCTAACTAACCTAGGCAAAGTATTACACAAATGCATTTAAATCAACCTATCTCTCAGTCCAGAAAAATGTGAATTCTTAATGACTGAAGGGACCATGCTAGGTCATTAAATATCTCAGCAAGGATTGCAGGTGGACCCGAACAAAATAGCAATCATCTAGAGGGTCCCACCTCCACAAAAGTAGAGGGATTTCAGGAGTTTCTTGGGGTTAGCTGGATACTACCGAAGGTTCATAAAGGACTTCAACAAGTTGGCCTCTCCTTTATTTGGGTTGTTGACCAAATATTTTGAGTTTAGATGGTCCAAAAGCTGTCAAGAGGCCTTAGACATTTTAAAGGGTAAGTTAACCACGGCACCAATTCTTTGAGGCCCAAACTGGGCCCTCCCTTTTCATATTCATGATGATGCCTCACATAAAGCCATAGGAGCAGCCTTAGGTCAGGTAGAGGAGAAATTTCCCTATGGCATCTATTTTATCAGTAAGAACCTATCAAAGGCTGAGCTAAATTATATTGTGACAAAAAAGGAACTCCTGGTTGTTGTGCATTCATTAAACAAATTTAGGCATTAAATTATAGGCTATGAAACATGTGTGCATACTTACCATGCTACAATCAAATATTTAATGAACAAACCAGATGTGGATGCTAGAATTATAAGATGGTTGCTTTTATTACAGCAGTTTGATCTAACTATTATTGATAAGCTTGGTAAGGAAAATTTTGTTGTAGAATTTCTATCTAGGATGAATCTACCTACAGGTGAAGAAGGAATAGTGGATGACCAGTTTCCAGATGAGCATTTGTTTGTTATTTCAATTCTCTCCCCATGGTTTTTTGATATAGAAAACTATTTTGTATCAGCACAGTTCCCACCAAATTTTCCCTCCAAAGAAAAGAGCAAGATATTCAGGAAAAGCGCCCCCTTCACTTGGATTGGGGGCAATATTTTCAAACTTGGCCTAGATAAAATCTTGTGAAGGTGTGTAAGGGAAGATGAAATTTTTGACATCCTTTTGACCTGTCATGATGGGCCTTGTGGAGGTCGCTTTATAGCAAAGAGGACAACATTCAAAGTGTTACAAGAAGGCTATTATTGGCCCACTTTTCATCAGGATGTGAAGAAGTACATTAGTCAGTGTGATTGGTGCCAGAGGATGGGAAAGCCTACTCCAAGAGATGAAATGCCCCTACAACCTCAAGTGACTTTCGAGCCATTTGACAAGTGGGGCATGGACTTCAATGGGACTATCAACCCTCCTTCAAAGCAAAAACAGTACATTATTGTGTGCATTGATTATTTGACTAAGTGGGTTGAAACCAAGGTGATTAAGGTAGCAACAGAAGAGAATGTGGCTGAGTTCCTAAGGGAGAATGTATTCTACAAATTTGGGTAACATAGAGAGCTAGTCACAAACTAAGGTAGCTAGTTTACTTCCAACATGATTGAAGAACTTCTTAGCCATCACAAAATCAAGCATAGGACCTCCACTCCTTATCATCTACAAGCTAATAGGAAAGTGGAGGTGACCAACAGGGCACTGGAGAGCATCTTAACCAAGGTGGTGAGTAGCAACAGGAAGGATTGGGCAGAGAGACTAGTTGAGGCCCCCTGGGCCTATAATACAACATGGAAGACCACCACTGTATTTACACCCTATGAGCTGGTCTATGGGAAAAAGCTTTGTTTTCCATTGAGTTTGATTATAACACATTGAGGATGGTAGCCCAACTAGATTTGGATCTCTGCCATGCATAGAAATAAATATTGTTACATTTGAATGGCTTGGATGAATTTAGAATGCAGGCCCTCCTACAAACAAAGATAGTTCAACTTCAGAGGAAGATCTGGCATGATAGACATATTAAGGAGAAGAAATTTCAAGAGGGTGATTGGGCATTGTTATATGATTCTAGGTATAAAGACTTCAAGGGAAGGCTAAGGACAAGATGGCTCGGACATTATGTGGTCAAAAGATGACATGATAATGGTTTAGTGCATATCAGAACTATAGATGAAGAAGTCATTCCATTGCTTGTTAATGGACATCGATTAAAAATGTACAATAGGCCTTTATAAAAACAAGAGTTCATTGACAATATAAATAAGACAGTGATGATGGTGGAGCAAGTTCCAGCTCCTCCCTCATCAGGTCACTGAAAAAAAAAAGGAAAAAAATAGAGAATAAGGATCCAGGTGAAAACCTCCATGAGGCAATTGAGTCCCATTTTTGGGTTGAAAACCTTGTGAGGTGGCCCAATGACGAAAAAAATAAATAAGAAGGTCCCTGGGTGAAAACCTTCCTTGAGGTGCCCAGGTAAAACATCTAGGGTGAAAACCTCTCTAAGGAAGCCTAGGTATTTAAAAAAAAAAGAGAGAGAGAGAGAAAAAGACATAATTGTTATTTGTAGGTGGGCGAGAAAGACAATCAAGGAGCAAAGAGAATATCCAAAGGGAACCCTGCCTCACATATATTCATCTCCTCCACTCCTTACCATGCATCCCTCCATCAATTCCATTGTTTTTTCACTTCATTGCTTCAATTTAGGAGAAGACTCTGTTTTCTACAGGATCCCTTGAAAAGCTACAGGATGATCCTGTAGGAATTACAGTGGCCTGGGAAACCTACAAGAAGAAATCTGAGGGTGAATGGTAGGTTGGTTAGGTCCCCTAAATTCATTCTAGACATGATATAACCCCTCACCTCGTTCATTACCATCATCCCTGCACTCGCCATTCAAAGCGAAAAGATGTCATTTTCTGCCAGTTATCTCTTGCTCCACACACACTCCTACTCCCTCTGTCCATTCATTGCAACATCCTCATAGCCCTAGCCAGCAACATGATTAAGAAATCCTAAGGGAGAAGTAGCTACAGGACATCCTGTAGAAAATCCTTTAGCAACCTATCCCATAGAATATTAATCATCAGCTACAGGTCTTCACTAGGATGATCGAGGAGCTCCACAATAGTAGCAGCATCAGATCTTCAGTCAAAAACACCTACAAAAGCCAAGAAACCATCAGTGGACAACACAACAAATAAACAATGCGGCACCTCTGATCTTCGACAACTGCAACATGGCATCAAGACCACAGGTAAGTATCCCGCTCACTCATATGCATCATTTGATCAAAAGTTGTAAACGTTACAAGGTAGTTGGTTTATAAGTGAAAATGTGGCCAGTTAACTTGACCACCTTCATTCATTCATCGCATACAAAACCAGCTATCCTCTCTCATGTGGCTGTAGTCAACTCAAAGACAGAGGAGTAGGACAAGAAGTGGTTAACTACGGATCTACGAGGTGGGAGCTGATTACAAGGAATCTCACCCCGAAAAGCCATAAAGGGAAACAAAACGTCGTTTGCATGCATTCATGCATTCCACCTCCTTGTGACTCCCTCACTCAAGTCGCTCTCATAACTCTAGCCACCCATCGGAAGCAAGGATCCATTGTTCTGCAAGATAATTTCTACAGAAGCATGCACAGGAATAGTCTATAAGAGTAGTCTACATGATACACAGAGGTAGTATATAGGATAGGCAGAGAGGGGTTCAAGAGGGAATATCACGAGAATTGTCCACTGCCACCATTCTAAAGAGGTAGGATCTAAAAATCCATCCCCATTTACAAGAAAATGAACTAGAAATTCTATAAAAGCTAGTGGATATAACAACTGTGGGAGGTGAATTACATACACAGGAAACTTTGTTTTCTCCTGAATTTAAAATTCTTGTGTCAAACCTCTCATTTCCTCCTCAAGCCTCAAAATCAAGATGACAGGAGGGTTTAATAGGAGAGAACCCACAAACACTGTGAGGATACAACAACACCCCCAAGTGCTTGAAATCTTTATAAGTTACCAATGGAAGGGGTTTTTCGAAAATTTCACAAGGTATGATGACGAGGTGGCTCAAGAATTTTCTCATTCCCTCACTCCACACAGTAGAATCCATGCCATCATGTGTTAGGCCCCTACACTAGTAGTATAGGGGCATGATAGTTAGAGGGATCACTATAGATCTCACCTTAGACCTCATCAATAGAGTCACCGCACTTCCCCTAGGAATTCAATGGAGAAAAGAAGACAAAGCAGACAGTGAGGTGGCAAAAAGGTAATCCTTTTTAGAAGGTGAAGAACCCACAGAGGATAAAAATGGAGTAAGGAGGGACAGTCTGTCATACCCATGGAGTGAGGTAGGTTACCAACTCATCAAATATATCTCATGTGAGGGTAGATACAGTGTTGTTTATGGCTACCATTTTAGGATGATTGAAGAATTAAGATTTGGGGTAGAAACACTAGTTCACCAAAGACTCAAAATACCCTATTTCTTGATGCAATCACTCATAGACTCCAGCAACAAAGTCAATGAAGGGAATTCCAAACAATTGGCTCACCATGGGTTGGTCAGGATCCTCATTGAGGATGCCCTCCAAAACCTCAGGATCCCTATAACATGGTTAGTCTTCAGAGACTTACCAGTAGAGGATGACATCAAAACACTCATCTATGATGTTAGTCCTTCTGTCAGTAAGGAGGAGGAAAAACAAGAAGCAGAAGATACAGGGATGAGATGAATGAAGAAGAAACTAATACAGAGGAACATGATGAAGGAGAAGAGAAGGAGGATGATGCTGAAATAGAGGAGGAAACGATTGAAGAAACTGATGGAGATGAGAAAAAACAAAAAGAGGAAGAAGATAAGAAAAATAGAGAGGAAGAAGGCATTGAAACAGAATGGGTAAGGAGGAGTCACCTAGGGTGTCTCCAGAGGCCCCTGAGAGGGAGGCATCAGCTACCCTCACTGCTCTCAGCACCCCAGTCAAGCAAAAAGGGAAAAGAAGGAGGAAAACCCCTCCATATTTCAGAACAATAAAGAGCATAAGAATCAAACAAGGGAAGTCACAAATATCAACAAAAATCCCTATTGAGATTGAAGATTCCCCTAAACCAAGGGACAGAGAAGCAATAATGAGAGATCAACTTGAGAGGGAAAATGCATGGCTAATAGGATAGCTGCGGGAAAGGGAAAACCAACTAGCATGTATGGCCAACCTCTCCTTGGAGGCCATCCAATGTAGGATGCTAGCTAAATCCTATGCTCTTTACCTCAGAGAACAATGGATGCAATTTCGGATTAAAACACTAACACAAAGGGGCACCATGCCATTGCAGGTACAGGTAGTTTATTGTTATTTGTGATCAAAGTACACTAGAGGATAGGGCCAAAATAGCTAAATTTTACTTGCAAAACATGGCCCTCACAAACATGACTGTTTAGGATCCTAATGTCAACCTAGGAGATCTACAATTAATGGCTTTTGCATCATGGATTAACCATGAGGAGTCAAGGGCTATAGAGATGAAAAGAATATTGGCCAAAGAGAAAAATAAACCTCTTTTCATTAGAGCTGAACAATCAAATCCCATTGCCCTAATCAGTAACCATAATCTAATTGAAAATAATTCTCAGCTGGCACCTAGATATCTTTATACCCAAGAGCAAGCAATTTCACATTTTGAGGATATGTTTAGGCTGCTAGGAGATGATAGTATACATGCCTGCTTCAGGAGACAGAATACACTGCCACATAGCTTGAAGATAAGAAAATATCACTCCCCTCAAAGGTTGAGATAGGCACTCAACATGACACGTATGTATAAGCAATCAATGCAAAGGTTGAACTTTAATTGGATAGGCCTAAAATTAAATCCACCACTACTCCTAGGGATGCTACAAGGGAGAAAATAAGAAGAGGAAAAGAGGTAGTGTGAAGAAGTAGAAAGGAAAGCAAGCTTCTATGAACAAGAAGAAGAGACCACAACAGAGGCATGGGATGTTAGAGAGGCTACCCGAGACATGAAGGACATGGACATTGACTAAGTTGCTTAGAGGATGAGCAACACTTTCAATAGGGGTGATGATGAGCCTCATCATTGGGTAATTATATGGGCCTTAATTCACTTCCTAGCTTAGTCAAACCAACTATTCTCACAACTTATTGCATACTTTTGATTATATTTTGCTTATGAGATGAGTTAGAGTTGGATATTTTTCTTTGTGGTCTAATGTGCATTTAACACAGGATTAAAGGATAAAAGCAAGGAATTTTGGCAAATACCTTGGTCAAAACTTGAATGGGACAAAGGAGAGGAATTATAGGAGGGAAATCATCCTCATTTACTACTCCTCCATTTGGATATTCCTCCATCAGCTCGGAGTGCAAACAACCAAATCATGAGGACCAGAAGGCAACCGAGCAAGTGAAAGTAAAAGCACCAGTTTATCTCGAGTTTGGGATCTGAGCCTCCATAATTTTAAGGAATTCATTGGAGACTTCAAATGTATCAGTAGAGAGGCCTAGGACCTCAGTAGGATTCATATTTTTTATTGTAAAACTTTACCCTATTTTCGAGCTACAAGACTTGTGACAGTTTTTGATGTAATCCATTGTTTTGATAATAAGAATGAGTTTTGTTTTGAGCCAGCACTTAGTTAACTCAGAGGGCTGAAGCACTTGGGTTAGGGCCCAACCCTAGAAGCTAAGGCTTCTCTTTATTGTACATGTATGCTAGCATAGATTCATGGTTTAATAGTTCATTTTCTCAAGTAGCTGCATTTCCATTACTGTAGGGTAGCGTAGATCGGTTGTGTTTTAGTTTGCTTCCATTTGTGCCTTCTTTCAATTAGCAGGTTAGCAAGGAGAAAAAGATCAACTTAAGGTTGTCAATAGGTGTCTCGGCCTCACCTCCTCCCTCTGGGGCCATGATTTGAGGAAGAGACCCTTCAGCAACCCCAAAAACACAAATTTCTAGTTCTTGCATGAGCTTTGGGAGTCTGTCGTCTTGATTCAGTACTTGATTCATTTTATTGTCATCCTTTCCCATCACTCTCTTTTTTTAATAATATCTCATGCATATTCTCATTTCCTTCAGCACAAAAAGCTTAAGCGGAAGCTAATAGATCATGTCTTAGTTAAATTATACATGTAGATTTCCTTACCGGTTGATCCACAAAAAACCTCACCAATCATCGTCAACTGTGTGCGTATTGATTTCAATGTTTAACTTTAAGCACTCAAAATCTCCA
This sequence comes from Pinus tabuliformis, assembly GCA_031772625.1. Lineage (NCBI taxonomy): Eukaryota > Viridiplantae > Streptophyta > Pinopsida > Pinales > Pinaceae > Pinus > Pinus tabuliformis. The sequence continues at coordinate 459,907,508 of CM062816.1, read as the reverse complement.
CCATCGATATGCCTCGCTTGATCCTGTCTATCGCGTCACCCGATTGCCAACTAGCTTGGCTGATCTCCACCGTTGATCAATCCCACATGATCCAACGGCTATCGCACAATCTCGCAAAAATTCTTGCATGACCGATATCCGTCCGAGATCACGTGAGAAAAGTGGTTTTATCATGCTACATGTCACTCACTTAACCTAATCGCATAAAATTTAGGAATTTTGCTTACAGCTTTGAGGGCACGCAAGAAACTGGTTACCACCTACGAAAACCACTCCATCATTCTGCACACATTTTTTATCCTTCTGTCGACACGTGACTTGATGTGATCCATCCATCTATTGACTTAATCTCCCACGATAAGATCTCCGCCATTCATCTCATGTTAATATTGTTCGCCCATCTATTCACTTACTCCCCTGTGATAAGATCTCTGCTATCCATCTCTTGTTAATCTTGTTCACCCATCTATTCACTTAATCTCGTGCAATAAGATCTTCACCATTCATCTCCCATTAATCATGTTTGCCCATCTATTAATGTAATCTCATGCAATAAGATCTCCGCAATTCATCTCCCGTTAATCATGTTCGCCCATCTATTCACTTAATCCCTTGCAATAAGGTCTCTGCCATTCATCTCCCATTAATCCTGTTCGCCCATCTATTCACGTAATCTCCTGTGAGAAGATCTTCGCCGCTCATCTCCAATTGATATTGTTCCCAACTGATCCAATGGTTCCTGTGCACTGCTGCTTCACTACATCTTCCTTTCATTAATTTCGATCTTCGCTTGCTTTTTCGCTTGACTCTTTCCCAAAATTTGTTCTACATATCATTTAAACAATGCCACTTCTGAGCTTCTCTTTGGTTATTCAATCAGACTCTAACACTATCCGATCATAAAAAAAAAACCAAAAAAGTGAAAACAAATTTAGTTTGGTTTCCTTGCTTACACATTAGTTTGGTTTGATGCTCTTTACTTCTGTAACTTAGATAGGAGCATTAGGTTAGTGTTGATTTAGCAATTCTTCTTAGCATAGTTGTTTAAATGGTTAATTAGGATATGGTGTGATTTAGCATTACATGTTGTTTCTTCATTTCTACAGTAGAGTAGATCTCTTAGAATAGATTTTCTCTTCTTCCATCAAATAATAAAGCTTCTTCTGACTCTATGGAATTCTGGCTTGGAACCCCTGGGGTCTCTCGCCAGATGAATAGTGACAACAGGCAGGACCTTCACTTCTACTTGTGCATATAGCACTATCACCTCCAAGTTTGTACGAACCCCGGGTTGATAAGTAAAGTTGGTAGCCCAGGACTTGCAACATCCTTGCTGCAATACTGGCGCTCATCACCTATCACCGAAAGTAAGGAAAATTTCCATTGAGGTATGAAGCTCCAAGGCACTGAAGGGAGTTTCTAAGTCGAATTCCTAGATAATGTGTTGACGTCAACATGAAGAGACTTGTTGTAGGAGGGAATTGATGTATCCCCTGTCAACGAAATGAAACAGGTATCAAAATTTGAGACAGAATGTTAGTGATGCAGAGTTGGTTTAGGAGCGACAGATATGAATAAGGCTTAAAGGTATTGTAGCAGATATTAACTAAGGGCAGTATTCCTTTTGAACATATTGATGACACTGATATGGAGTTGGCATCATCGATTTAAAGACCCACCATGAATACTTTCATTAAGGTGTGATCAATAGAGAGGCAAGCAGATTTCTTAACCCAAAGAAGTCACAGAGATGAACTCAAAGAGTGTCATGTTCAAGAGAAACTCCATGCCATTAATAGGTTTAATGCCTTGTTTTCCCAATTTCCCAACCATTTTTGGCCAATACCTCTTTATTTTTTACAAGCTTGAGGAGGATAACATATGCTTGATCTATAAGTTCATCATTCACATGAATCCTTCTAAGTATTTTTAATGAACCTTGAGAAGGAGTGGTTCATTCTTGTCATGCATGATTAGTCCAATGTTGTTTAATAGTTTTATGAGTCCAACGAAGGAATAATTTGACTTATTTTTCATGTTTAGAGAGTTTGAAAGAAAGGCGAAAAATAAACCCCAAGATGCTCTTTTTCATAAATTTGTCCCTTGTGCCCAAAAATGCGTAAAACAATACCCAAGATAACCTCTTAGCCATGCTTGACTAAAGTATTCTTTTTTCGTAAATATTCTATCTAGTCCAGAAAAGGGTTAAACTTATACTAGGCATATGTCTTTTGATTTACTTTAACGAGTTCAAAAAGACAAGCACTCGATAATATTTTCATGTTTTCATTGTGTGAAAAGAACTTAAAGAAGACTCTAGGGGGTTTCTTTTTCGTGATTTTAATGAGCCCAAAAAAGTGATAAAAGTATACTCATTCATCAAAATGACTGTATCCAACTTATAACCTGCATTACGTCCTTTGGTTATCATTTAACCTGCTCGAAACACCATAAAAATAATAAAAATATATGATATATGGAAAAACTAGCTAAAAAATATTAAAATAATGACCCATTTTGACCATAAATGTGAAAAAGGTAATTTCATTTCATACCATTTTCATTTTACCAATTTGAGTGAGCTATGAGTGGTTTTTACCTTAACTCTTCATCAAGTGATTGCAACCAATCTGGTGGACCATTTCCAGTACCGTCACTTCCAGGTAGGAGGTCTATCCTTTGTCATCATTTTCATGGTTTCTGTTTCTTGTTTGCAATTTTTGGGAACTTTTTTTTTTCAGTTTTTAGGACTTAGAATTCACCCTAGGATGATCACACTCCTCTTATAGCGGGAGGTGCAATGGGTCTGCAAATTTAACACTAATCAAGGTGACCCAATGCACTTACCAGGGAGGGTAAGTGTGATGGGTCACTCTGCTCATGCAGGAACAGTGCCATGGGCATAGGAAGGGTCCAAAAAATTGATTTTGAGTTGTTTTTCTCCCAAAATTTTTCAAATTTATGATTTTATATGTTTTTCAATGTTATTTTGCAAACATTTATTGGAGTGAAAATGGCTTTAACCTAGAGAGAAAGGGAGCATGAGGCTTAAGACATGGTTGCTTCCAATGATCCAACAATAGTACAAGATTTAAGAAAATGTGGGCTTCTAAAGTTCTTTATGATTTTGTGCACGACGACCCAATTGGAGTTACTGGAATAGTTGGTAAGGGCATAGGACACACAAAGACAATACTTCAGGATTGGAGATAACATTGTCACAACAAATGTTGGATAAATTTATTTCCTAATAGGGATTTCATGCATAGCAACTCACATTTCACTATCTGGATTCAGGAGAGGTCGAGAGTTAGTTAGAGATTACATTTCTATCCATTTTCGACCTCACTCTAAAATAACTAAGGATGGTAAACTTGAGATAAATGATGTCATTCAAGTTCCCCTCAGGACAGTCCTTTTTACCATTACTTGATTAGCGAACAATGTTGCTACACTTAGCTACCTAGACCCAAATGCAGTATGCCTTAGAATACTTGGCACCCACTGTATTCAACTAGTATGAAGGAGCCTTAGTCAATGTAAAGGAACAAATCAATAGAGTAAAGACCAGATGATAAAATAACTTTGGGTATGGTTCTATTGTGGTATCATTCTTTTTACAAAGGACATCATTACTATGACCTCATCGGATAGCCTGCGAGCTTCATGGACCTAGAGAGCCTCACATGAGGCAATGGATAGACTTGACAGCGCTATACATAGGAGTGCCTATGATGAAATTCACTCCTACATTTTTTGATTGGCTATGGGAGAAAGTAATTATGATTGAGGACTACCCATATGCTAGAGACGATTTCCATGGATACCTAGAGCTTGTTTTACCTGAAGGTGAGTAATGGAGTGATGTAGGTAAAAACAATTTCATTTTGAATATTTTGGTTTTTGGGTTTTACAATTCTGTTTTTGTTTTTATGTATTAGAGACTAACTATCAGTTTTACATGTAGATGTTGGACCTGTGCGAACAATAGTCATTTCACCTCTTCATCGATGGGCACAACCACAACTTGTACAAGTTGGAGCTATAGGGGCAGAGGAAGAGATGGCCGAGCCTGACATAGTAGAAACACTTATCGAGTTCAAGCATCATGTTGAGGGTTTGAACCATAGTGTGCTAGACACAGGGGTTGATGAGATTCCTATCTATTTACAATAGTGAACTATAGGAGTGTCGACTCATATTACTCGATTGTTGCACAAAGTTTCCTGTGCAATTGTATGCTAATGTGAGCATCATCAGGATTAGTCACCTAGGAGGGTTTTCAACCATATTTTGTCTACATGTATTTTGATATTATAGGTCATCAGCCATATGTGTCTTGGACATAATGTTTGTAAAACCAAACACTATATAATTTTTTCTATCTATGAATGTATTCTACTTATTGTACTCTCTTGCACAACATATAATGATGGTTATATTTTTACACATGTCACAAATGTTTGTCTAATACATGATTGGCTAATGCATAAGTTAATGCATTTATACTTCTGGGAACATGCTGATACTGAATGAAATCAAAATTTTTCTCTAAGAGGTGAACTCTTAAAAAAATGTGGAACATAGTTGGCTTCTTACTGAATAAGCATTATTTAGATGTAGAACTACAAGTTACAAATCAAGTTTGATGAACAAATGACGAATACCGCATGAAATGGAATCATATAAAAGTTAAATCATCATGCTATACTCAATGATATCATTAGTTGGGAGACCGATGCAAATTCCTTGCAAACTCACTAACTCGTCATTAGGAGCATAGATTTCCCACACTATGGAGGAAATGGTCTTGGTACTACGAATATCACCATCAACATAACCAACAGATGTTAAGGGAATGCAAACATTTGCAAATCAAATGTAATCCAAGATAAGAAGAGACGGTAGAAAACTCTCAAGAAAACACATTGCAAACACACCAACAAACCTATATAGTATGTACACAGTGACTATGTAGTAAAAATTCTATGTAGTAAAAATTCTAAGCATAATATTTTTTAAGGTACAACCCATTGCGGGGTTATTCCAAGGGAATTCCATTAAAGTCTACAAGCTCGTAGGCCCCTTTCGCAAGAACATGTTTAATGATATATGGACCTAACCACATTGGTTCGAGTTTCCCAGCTCCTAGTTTATCGGCTTCTTGGTCATATAAAAGGCCTAGATAACCCTTCAAGAAGGCACGAGGTTTAACATTTTGGTCATATTATGCTTTGAAACATTTTTTGTGAGGCTCATTGGCCATCGTGGCATGGCATCGAGTCTCATCTAGTCGAGCTAGGTGTAAAAAACGTTCTTCTTTGGTGAAGGTAGTGGGAAGAAGTTTGACGACAAGTTTCAATGACAAAATTTCACATTCAATTGGGAGAACGACTTCCAGACCATACACCAATTGAAAAGGTGTGAATCCAATTGTTTTTTTGACAGAGGTGAAGTATGCCCATAAGGATGAAAAAATAATAATAGGCTAGTTCGTTTTATGAATCCTTACCATGCATTGAAGCATTATTTTCAAAAACTTATTAATGGATTCTACTTAACCATTGGCGTGTGGGTAGTAGGAAGTTGAGCTATCATGTTGTAAACCCAAATTGGTAGTTAGTTTTGATGTCATGTAATTATGAAAATGTTTACCATAGTTTGTAACTATAGCTTGTGGCACACAAAATCTAGCAATAATGTGATTAAAGGGGAACAATGCAACAATTTTACTGTTATTGTCATATGTAGGCATTGCTTTGGCCCATTTAGTAAAATAATTTGCTGCAATGATTAGGTAATCATGCCCCCCAACTGAATGGGGGTTATAGGTCATGAAGTCGATACGCAATTTGGAAAAGGTTCCAATAGTGACAATTGGGTGCAAAGGAGTAGGCAGAGCAGAGACTTTCCAGTTATGGATCTGACATGTGTGACACTTTTGGATCGCTAGAATGCAGTCTCTAGACATAGTTGGCCAAAAGTAACCAACACATAGATTTTTTTTAGTGGTAGCATAGCCAGACATATGCTGACCACATGTTTTAGCATGACAACCATTCAAATATTTCTTAGCTTCCTCACGAGTGAGGCACCGTTGGAATATCGTATCAATACCACGGTGATAAAGGGTGTCACCAATTATGATATAATGATGAGTTTGGTACATAATCTGATGTTGATCAAAATGAGTGGTTTTCAGCCGAAAATTTTGGTTCTGGAGATAGATAATGATATCTCCATACCATGGACTAGAAGAGTTTATCAGAAACAATGTTTCATTTGGGATAATATCTTTAGTTGTTGATTCTGGTCTAGAAGAGGGAAGGTCACAAATCAGTTCGATAAAGACTAAATATTTCTTAGACTGGGATTTCATAAAATCTAAGTAAAACTCTTGGAGTATAATGATCCACTTTGAGTATTTGTCCCCTAGCAATTTATGTGACATGATATAGGTCATCGGGTTTCAATTAGAAACCACAAGAATATTGCGAAGAAAAACATAGTGGAAAAATCATTGAATAAGTTGCAAAACTGCCAAAGCAACTTTTTAGCTTCAGTGTCGGTTAAATTACGACTCAAGTAATAAATAGGGTGTTCGTCTCCTAAATAATATTCTTGTACCAATACCATAGCGATAGTGGTAACAACTGCAACAAGATATAGGAAATAGTCTTGATGATAATTAGGAGGATATAGTAATGATGCTTGGGCTAATACAACTTTCAAGGCATCAAAAGCCTTTTGAGCAGTATCATCCCAATAAAAGGGAATTCCCTTTTTTAATAAACTATTTAATCCTTTCGTAAGTTCTGCATAATTAGGGATGAACATTCATAGAAAGTTAGCCTTTCTTTGCAGGCATTGTAACTGAATGAGAGAAGATGGTGCTAAAAAATCGAGGATTGCCCAGACTTTCATGGGATCAATGCAGATTCCTTGTTTGGACATAATGAATCCTAGTAGTCAACCATATTAAACATAGAAAACAAATTTGTGTGGGTTTAATAAGATATTATAGTGTTGATATCATAGGAAAAAGTGGCTCTGAGATGCAGTGGATGGTCTTGAAAACTCTTAGAGTGGGAAAGAAAATCATCAAGGTATAGTTACACTATATGCTTAATATCGTGAAAAGCATAATTTATTGCTCGCAGGAAAGTTTCTCTTGCATTCTTAAGACCGAAAGGAATTTTACGATAAGCAAATGTACTTGATGGACAAATGAACATAGTCTTTTTCTAGTTAGAAGGGAGTATGTTGATTTGATTGTAGCTAGAGAGCCATCCATAAACGAAAAAATATCACCCTCAGTACAATCATCAATAATTTCATCAATGAACGAGGTTGGATAGTTGTTATTTCTTAGGGTGAACCAAACACAAACATTGTCTAACTAGCTTGGCATACAAATGTCTTTTAATTTCGTGCACCACAATATTTTGATCAATTTTTGTCATATATTTGGATGTACAAGCAAACACATCACAAAATTCTTGAAAAAGGTCCTTATAAATCTTAATTTCGTTAGGAGAACAAGATGTGCAAATATGGACATTTTCAATAATCTGAGGCTTAACTAAAATGAATAGTGTCCTCAATAGTTGCTAGGTTTTTCTTAGAATTCACCTCATAAATGGAGATGGGAATCCAAGGTTTCTTAGTAAACTTGGGAGAGAATTTCTTCAAAAATATGCTCAAGAGTGTCAGTTTGAGGCAAGAAAGATGAGCGATCATTACTATCATCCCAGGGTTTCTCTTCTGACATCATGACCTCCATGATGATTTCTTCAGTGGGAAAGGTGTCATCGAAAGGATAAAATTGCAAAACTAAACTTGAATCTTGAGAGGAATCATCAACCAAATTTACTAAGTTGTCATTTTTTACAATTTTCCCAACATGATAGGTGAATAGACTAATAAATTAACTCAACGAGGATGAGAAACATACGACTCCCAACAGATTCAATGTTAGAATTGTCAAGAACTATACAAGGATCATATGGAATAGTACTAGACAAAATCATGTTGATTGAAGCAAATTTTGATTGATGTGTTTTATGAGATCCCACATTCATACTTGGAATATGGAATGGGGGTGAATGGCTGAACACAGATTTGGCGTAGCCATTCTACTGTTGGGTGGAACATGGTAGTCCCATCTCCAGTTGGTTCATTGCATTCATTAATGAGAAATCAATTCCCTTGATTTTCATGTGTACAGGTACTGATGTATTTATGGATTTGATGGCTGATGCGTTTATTGTATTTCTGTTCCTATTATGTTGGTTATATGCAAATTTTATGACAATAGTTATGTATGGCATTCAACATGTTTTCACTTGTATGTGAATGGATAATGTGCATATGACCTAATAGATGATAATGCACCACATGGCATGAGGGATCAATGGTTCATAGAAATTCTCAAATAAGTATGAGATTCCTACACTTAACTCTATTATTTACACCTGTAGATTACTTGTCGAGGATATGTTTGAGGAAATGCCTATCATGGCTAGTAGGGATCCAGTCAAGGTGTTGAACAAGTATTGGCTTTAGTACTTTCATTTCCATGTTACTTTACTGATTTGAAGAGATGGATCAATTCTTGGTAGTGTCATGGGCTATGAGCCTGAGAAAGTGGCTTAAATCCTGGGGTTGTTGGCACAACACTGACAATTTTAGTCCACAGTCGCTAGTAGGCAGGCCTATGAGAGTGACTTTAGGTTGCTGGTCACTCCCTTGCGCATAGCATGAGAGTGACTATGTCCCAAGAGACCTAAAACAACAGTGGGATTTGGGGACAAGCTATCTGAGTGGTTGACTTCTCCTCTAAGGGTTCTATTGATGATGTTGGATATCTGTATGGTGTGCTTCCATTAGTTCCACTTCCTTAAGGTGACTTAGGAGGTCGAATCATATCATAGTGGCCTCTCGTCACATGTTTACCGGGCTGGCTGGTTGCTTGGGTAGATGTGGGAGGATATTTTTACATTAGGTGGAACCATGGTGTTGAGTTCTGTAGGGTGGAGATAGTGGCTCTCTTATATTCCTTGTCTGTGATGCTTCTTATGATTTGTCGAAGGGTGGAGATGGTGACTCTCTGGATTCCCTATTCCTTGTTTATTTCAACTCAATTGAAGGGTGGAGATAATGAGTCTCTAGATTTCCTATGCATCATTAATTACCACACAACTGAAGGGTGGAGGAAGAAGGGCTCTTAATTCCCTATGGAGTTTTTTTTATTACTATTTGGTTGTTGGGTGCCGGTGGGAGAGCCTATGTAGTCCCTATTTCAACCAACAATTAGCATTTTCACCTTGAGCAAAAGACCCCTGAGTCTTTGGAATCTAGCTTAGTGGTGATAATTGCAAGAGAGAATTGAATACAACTATCTACGGTTTAGTGGAGATTCCTAGTCCCAGACTCAATTGCCTAAGTTTCACAAGATAAGTATTTCTTGAGCATGTTTTCTGATAGTGAATGTGTAATAAATTTCTTTGTTGAAATCTTGTTACTATGAAATACATGATTGTATTACTAGTATTACACAATTGACCAACATATTGTGCAAAGTATAAGAAGGCATTGGAATAACACATAAGAAGCTTGATTTGATTACAATAATTTTTATAAGAGAATTTACTATTGTTACAACACGATGGTTGCATGGATTATAACTTGCATTGACAAGGAAGATGTTACAATATGATAATGGCAAGGATTTTTCATCCTTCCTTATTCTCATTAATATGTGGTCTCATGTGAGGGACTTCTTTGAGCCCTTGGTGATGCACCTCCTGATGTTACTCAGGATTGGTCTAATTTATCTGTATATTGTACTATGTAGAGCATGTTTTCTTGAGGTTGGTTATAGTCTTTTGCTAGATGTTGATGACATCTTATCTAGGGTAATCATGCCTCAGTCCCTATTAATAGCCAAGTTTTTTTGGAACCCTTCATAAGCTTTGTTTCTTGGTCCATTATAACGGTAGCCCCCAAGTAGGTGCACATAATTTATGGTATGTTTGTTGTAGGATCTATGTTGCACTGTAGGGTGTAGTTTGAGAATTGTAAACCTTTCAGGAGTCACTAAAATCTTAGCAGAAGGTAACTGTCAACCATTGGTGTAGCTATGCATGGAATTCTCAGTCCCTAAAAAGGAGAATTCTTGTAGATTTGTGATCTTATCTATTATGTGCCTAGCCATAAGGCTTTTCTTCAAATCAGAGTTAGCAGAGGGAATCATAGTTCCCTTGAATATTGTTGATCTCCTCATGGTCTTCTAAGAACCATGTTCTTCATGGTGGTTATTGTAAGATTAGAACACTTATTTTCTCCTTGAAAGAGACCTATAGAGATCCTAGGAGCTGTAAATCCTTAAGGGACTGAATAAGTATGTCATTGGACTATACGAGAAAGTCCCTGATCAGTGCTCTTTTCTAAAGACACTGTGAACTCGGAGAAGGGAACTATTACATAAACTCAGGAGGGATAGCATCATTGTATGCATTAGAAAACACCATTTGTGGCATTGAGACTTTGTTGCGAGTCCAGATGTCTAGAACCATCATAACCAACACATGCTAAGGCCCCCTTGTGACTGACGCATAGTGTCGAAAGGGTGCAATCCCTAATGAAACCAATGGATTGAGGGACAAATGTATTTCTCATAGCCCAATTCGTTGTTTTTAATGGTGTAGTTATGAATTTGAGCATAAGACTTGATCTTATAGCCTTAATTAGTTAAACCCTATTCGAAGAGCCTGATGATAACCCTGACATGGAAGAGACAAATTGGATGGAATGGTTATACCTTATCACAATAAGGCTGGTGGAGGAATGACTAAGCCTGGAAGGCCTTGTCCTCAGGAGTCTAAAGGAGTTTCACTTGAGATAGCCTTGGAAGTTTCAACCGTGGTAAGACCGACGAATTTTTTCGAGTAGGAACAAGATTTTTCGTCAGGGTACACTAGAATTTTTCTTCGGGGGCACACTGGAGTTATTAGTAGTGAAGTAGAGTCGGGATTACGGAAGCTTGACCTTCGAGGAAAACATCCAAAGCATACCAGAAGAAATAACTGGAATACTCTGGGGAAGCAGAGATGGGGATAGTAGAGGATTGACCCTAGAAGGTCCCCCCTAGAGGAAAAAATGAAGGCATGCCCAAAATTTATAATCAGCGTACAACTGAAATTTACAGTAGGTGTACTTTTGGAAGTTATAGTCAGGAAACGCTCAGGAGTTATAGCTATGGAAGCGTCACCAAGAAATTTAGCCAGAGTAATGGAACAAGGGAAAACACGCCTGGAAGTTACAACCGAGGTAGCACTGGGGGTTATAGCTAGGGAATAAGGCTGCGATCCACCGTGTAATGAACAAATTGGTAGCCCTTTACAAACCACCATGTGGCACTAGAAGGTTGGCTACACGACATTGCTATGCGGGTCCATGCGGCAGGGTTGATGATGTGGCACTATATAATTTATCGAAAGATTAAATGATCATAAATTTTGATCCAGATACTGGATTAAGGTAAATTTTTATATCACCAAATTCTTCTTGGCGAGATGAACGCAAAGGTGATGCTTATATTCCAGTTTTGAATTAAAAAAAAAAAATATTATCCCATCTCTCTAAGTGTTCACGAGGGTGATTGGATTAGCAAGTGAATGCCTTCCACTGAGGCTAAGGTGGGGAGAGGTGTTTACATATTAGTTTGATGATAAAGTTAAGTTTGATCCTTGCATTTCTAGGTTTAGCTTTATGAGCATTGGTTAAAGGGTTTGTAGCCCAACTATTTGTTTTCATAGGCCTTCGTGTTTGTATCTATGTTCACTAAAAACACCTATAAAAAAAATTATATTCTTGAACTTCTCACTCAACTACCCATATAAAAATATACAATCTGGTAATACAACTATTTGCAAATTGAATGGATTGAGAAAGGAACTTTATTCATGGAGAGATAAGAATATATTGACAAATTTATAGCTCTACAATATTAATTGGACATGTGCACCATAGGGTTAGGGAATTATGTTTCCCATCACACGTTGATATAGAGTACTCAACTAAATAACAATTACAAGAGAAAGAAAATTATACTCTTTAAACAATTCAAACCATGATTATTAATGAATCCAAACCATGACTATTGATAAGTTCGAAAAATACAAGTCATTCATTCAACACAAGCTTAACCATCATATATTTATTTTTTATCAAATGATCCAATGTTTCTTTAGTCTACACAAAGTAATAAACTGCTTAGAGTGATTAGTGAATTCCCTTGAGATGTAGAAGCTAGCTAAATATCATGTTTTCCTATATAAATTGGATAGTATCGTAAATAAAGCCACAATTGATGTTCAATTGCTCAATGAAAATTAATCCTAAAGATAATGATATTGTTTAAGACTGGTTACAACCAAGATACTTTCAATGATCATGAAAATTCTATGATGAGCACACATTTCGATAAAAACTAATACAAGTTTTCTCTCTCTTACCTCTTTGAATCATGTGAGAAATGACATGTCGATTTAGAGACATTTGCATTAAATATGTGCTAACATTTAATCAATTACTAAAACACTCTAACATCATTATGATAGTGACAATTATGTCCCCAATCAATCATAAACTTTATGAGGATCAAACAATCTAGAATTGGATCACTCATTAGGATAGTGATAATTATCTCCCTAATCAATCATAAACTTTAGAAAGAGGATCAAACAATCTAGAATTGGATCACTAATATATATCTCTAAAAATTTGCATCAAGGACTTCTCGACATGCCATCCTCCTACTCCTCTTCCATAACCCTATTCAATATTCCATTTGGATCTATTCAATTCAATTGTTACACTTACTAGTGGTTTTTAATTTTGATTTTTTTGATTGATTATTACACTATTAATCTCATTGTATTGTTTTAACACTTTACACTTTGCACATTAGCTTTAACAATTCTTCTATATATATAAAATTTGTTAACAAGGCTCCTGCAACTCATTTCATCCCTCTTTATTATGTCCCAACATTGAAGCATTTCTTATGTGTATCTCTTGAATCTTATTAACACCTAGCTCTCAAGTGCTTTATTCTTTAACAATTTCGAAGAATCAACAACCAACTTTTATAACTCTTAATTGCTCTATTTTTCGCAAACCTTGCTCTACTTATTTATAGTATGGGGGTGACACTATTTAACTTGTAATCAACATTTTTATGTTAGTATTATGGGAATTTGAAAATGTTAAATTAAATATTTATCTCAACCAAAAAAACTGAAATCTTAATAGCATGCCTGCAAGTTTTTTAGTTAAGTTTTTAACATGACTTCTTAATAATACAATAGAGCTTTTAATAATACAATAAACTTTTGTTTAGCCCCACATAGTTTAGGATGAAGTAAATATTTAAGGTCATATAATATTAAGAATAATTTATGCATCCTAAACTATGCTTGTTTGATGACATGTTTCATGCGTGGTACCTTAATTTTGCCCCACATAGTTTAGGATGAAGTAAATATTTAAGGTCATATAATATTAAGATTAATTTATGCACCCTAAACTATGCTTGTTTGATGACATGTTTCATACCTAGTACCTTAATTTAGACACTTTAAGAATATTGTAATCTATGTAAAATTGTAGAATATTATACATTGTATTTTTTGATTTGTAAAATAAAAATTTAATTATCTAAATAAAATTGCTTTACTATATTTAAATTATAAATATGATTTTTTGTTGATATAAGTTATGGGAATTTAAAATTTGAATTTTATATTTTACATATTACTTTATGATAAGGTGATCATCAATTGAGTTATATCTTATGAACTAAATTGATATAAATTTGATTTATTTTAACCCGTTGAGTTATATCCTATGAACTAAATTGATACAAATTTCATCTATTTTAACCCATTGAGTTACTTCCTATGAACTAAATGGATACAAATTTGATTTATTTTAACCCACTAAAACTTGAATTGAAAATATATACCAACACCTTTGCTATCATGGTAAATATGATTATTAAAAATATCTATAATTATTATTTTATTTAAAAAAAAATATACTACTTAATTAATAATAGTTATTAGTTATTTATTTTGTATGATGACAAAATTCTTAATGTTAATTAATATATTAACATGGTATATATTAAAAATTAATTATTTTAATATAAATTAATAATTTTTTTTAGCAATTAATTAATATTTATTTATATTTTCATTATAAGTAAAAATATTAAGAAATATATAAACTCCAAAGTAGGTGTAACAACCTCCAATCTACATCTAATAAGAATTTTGAGACTAACTTGAACTCTCAAAATCAATACATACGATAAATTAAGAGATTGAGTATAAGAGTTCAATACAGCTTTATAAATATAGTCAAAGCATAAAATTAAGAAACGTGATAAATGTTATGAAACTTTTGTCAAAGGACGGTGGCGATGATGAGGGCATTGAAAAGTTCAGTTCACTAACTTCTACACAATTACGCAAAGACAGACAGATTTTCGAGATAGTTTGGAGGCCTGGTCAGGGCCCCGTGCTGCGTGGAATATATATGTAAAATGACTGGTGACATCTACGTGGTGCAAACTTGGCCATATGCATACTAAGTCATGGATGCTTGCCATTGGAACCCTTCAAAAGTTGAACCAAAGTCATATTGATTAATTTTGTATTCCCATGTGTTTGTGGATGGAAATTTGGTGTTTGTCTTCTCCCAAAGTGCAGTCTAAAAGGTATAAGGAAATATGGTATACTTATTGAGATAATTCTCGTTGAATTCTGAAAGTGCACGACCTATGAAAAGAAGATCTTTGTCGCCTCTTATCCTTTGGTTTTATTTCTAGAAGGAAAAATAATGCACTTGTTTAACTTATCAATTACCACCAATAGATAGTCATATCTATTTCTTAGTGTTTGTAAACCACCCACAAAATCCATGGAAATGCTTTCCCAAGGTCAAGTGGATATAAATAAGGAATGTTGTAAACCTTTCTTTCTATTATTGACCTTGTTGGTATAAACATCTCTTTCGATTATGCATCCTTTGATATACTAAGTTATATCATCTTGCATTTTAGAATAATAAACATTTCTTCATAAGTTTAGAAATGATCTTCCCCACACCAAAATGTCATGCCACTTTGGATGTGAAAGCCTCTTTGATAAACTATAATATTTCACCTTTAGGGACATAAGCATTATCTATTTTGTAGAACAACCCATTCTAGAGATGACAGTAAACCTTAAAATGACCTTCTTCTACATGAATTTGGTCTTGTAATTAATCAAAATACCTGTTTAAAGTCTTCATATTATGTGTATGAATCATGGACAAAAGGTTCAATGTGCATAAGAGTTCCCAAGGCTTTGATCTTAGATGTGTGCAGCCTTGAAAGCATGTTTGCTAACTTATTAATGTGTCCTTCTTATGTTTGATGACTATATGAAATTGCTACAACATATCCATCCACTTGTGGTTCCTAGTTTACTAAAGCTTACTCTAGGCCTACAAATATTGCAATACATGTTGATCACTGTGGTTAATGGTTTCCTTGCCCGTCAAATAGTGCTTTCACTTCTTAACATCTTAAACTAGTGCATTGAGTTCCTTATCATACATAGGGTAGTTCAAGACTCCCCCATGAAACATTTTAGAATGATAGCATATTGACATACCTCCTTGCATTAATAAAGTTTCCTTCTCTAATTTGGAATCTTTTTCACGAGTCAAGAAACAAAAGGACTAATTTTTAACTAATCTTCTATTTGAACCCATCAAAAGATTTATGTTGATTCTTTCCCCTCTACTAACCCTTGCGACTAACTATTATGGCATCAAGGGATTAGCTACTGTTAAAAAAGATCTTTTGAAATTTTCTAGGCATTTTACTACCACAACAAAGCTACTTACTTTAGTGACATTAGTAGGATCTAGTCACTGAAAAATCATGTCCATATTTATGCCAAATCTATCTTGAGTTCCCCTCCACCAATCGTATACCATAAATACACCAATGATTACTAAGAAACCTAATATTTCTTAGTCTGAGATAAAAACTAATGTTTTCTATTTAACACCCATATGCTCTTCCTAGGTAATGTTGTAAACCAATTTTCCAATTAATTCTCTATAAATAAAGCTAAATAAAAATGCAATACATCATTTGTAAATCACATAAAAATTAATTATTGATTCATCACCTAGTTAATGCTCTCTTAATAAAATCAATACATACTTCTTACTAGACATAATCAAATTAAGGCATCGTTGGCACTTACCAGAGAGAGCTTGGATTTACCTTTCTATGAACTGATGATGTTATACTTCCCATCCTTGATCACGTGGCATTATTTTTCCCTTTGCATGAATATCTCATGATATCTATATCTATATCTATCTATATATATATATATATATATATATATATAGAGAGAGAGAGAGAGAGAGAGAGAGAGAGAGATGAAATTTTAAACATTACACCACACATTTCAAGAGGTATTACATCTAAGTCCACTTCCTCAATAAATCTACACTCCTAGAAAATTTGATCTTACTTTGTTTCATGACCTTAAACTCTATATCCTTGCTTACCCATCCAAACGGATATGGGCTAGTATGATAATTACTTCCAACCCAATCTTGTTAGTTATATAAATTGTTATAAGGTTGGATTGTGAACTAGAGTTCAATAGAGCATCGGCCTTGTCATTTTTTACCTAGATCTTAATATAGAATAGTTTTTTTCATTTCCTTCTCTTCCCAATAATAAAGGATACTCATATTCACCTCCTTTTGTATTAATAGGATAAAAATCTTCTCATCCACATCAAAGTTTCTCTTTACAAGATTTCTTAAATTTGTGGCTAGTGGGTTTACCTTCTTTGCATCCTTCTTGAAGTTATTCAAATTTTTCTCTAGGTCTAGTTAAAATTTTCTTTGGTGTGACCATCAATATTACAATGGTCAATGGTTATTTGGATCCTTGCATTAATGTGCAATTACTATAATTTTATTCTCTTTTCCTTTCCATTTATTCTTCCCCGCCTTAGAAGCATCTTAATGGCCTTTTTGTTTAGAACCCTATGTTATCCTTTCTTATGGCCTATGTTCTATACGTATTTTTCTTGTACACAATCATCATCAATGGTCCTATCTTTGAAATGAATCACTTATTCCCATAGATGAATCTATAGATCTCCTACATGCTTGAAGAGTATGTTTGAGTTTTTGGAAATATATCCAACATGATCACCATCTTTCAAAACTTGGTGGTGTACCCTTACACATTCTACCATTGCCTCTACAAAAAGTAATGCTAATGGATCCATAGGTCTTCTACATAACCAATAGAGTAGAGTTGGGACTTGATGAGTTTTTAAAACCCTCCAAATTATTTGTTTGTGGATCACCCTGCAACCTAAGTGTCTCTATGTGACCTTCCCACCAAGTTAGTGCATAGACATCTAGTTTTGGTTAGGAAAAAAAAATTATACTCTCCATCTATATTATGGATACTAAAATATACTTCTATCTATTGCAACCAATTATTCAAATTAATAACATTAATCTCATCCTGATATGGCCCGATTTCCACTTCCACGTTTATTTTAAATAAAGGTTTCGAAGGGGTGATGACACTAGAACTTTGTTTCTCTTTATTGATATTTTATTTTTTACTCCTTACTAATGTCTTCGCTATCTCCTAGTTTCTCATTTGATGTAACTTCTAAGTTAAAGCCACCAATTGTCATGAAAAGGTTTAGACTTTCTTGTTAGAGCCTCCATGAGGAGGGCCATGTTTCAAGAGATATCAACATATTTCTCTTCTAACCTCACAAATCTTCACTGTGTTGCATCCAAAGGGTCATAATGAATGAACCCTTCCATATGGCCAAGGTTCTATGACTTCCTTCTTAATCCAATTCCTAAATCTTGAAACTTTCCACAAATAGACCAAAGAAAATTACTTTGATATTAATATGGTCAATAAACTACGATGGATATTCCATTACAATACTTCATCAAAATAGATTTTACATTATAATGAAATATTTTCTTATGCTCATATATTTCCTTAGATCATATATTTTCTGGCACTAATATATTGCTCAAATTTATGAAAATAATTGAAAATTTAATGTGAAAATGAAAGAACAAGGACAAAAAACACATCATCCATACAAATGAAAATAATATGTATCCTAGGAAATATATTATAGGAGAAAACCCAACTCCTCTCTTTTCTTCAATTATATACATACAAATCCAAAGAAAGGGACACTCAAACTATAGAGTTGACTTTGACCCTATGGCTTGAATCATTGCTATAAACTCTTCTTCCTTCTCTATTATGCTCTCAATCCTCACTCCTATATTCTCTACTCAACTATGAAACAATTACAATGCTAAAAGAATATAACCCCTCTCCTTCTAATGGCTAAGTATTTGATATAGTCTAATAGTATTCTAGGGTTACGGTTTTTGCATGTCTCAACCCTCAATTAGTGTTAGTGATTTTTCCCTTAGAAAATCTCCTTGAAATTCCACATGTTATAAGCCCCACACATGAACTATAGGGGATATCATGGTCTCCACTTATCATCATGGTGGTAAACAAGTTAAGTCAACTTATGGGAGGAAGAATATCTGCATATGAAGTCTAATTGAGGTGATTTTCACACCATTAAAAATATCTCATTGTGTATGGAAATGTGAACAGGTGCTGAGCTATGTGCACAAATTTTTTACCTATAAAGGTTCAATTTGATTCCTCAAAAGGGATCTAGAAGGTTTTGAACCCTAAATTTCCAATTGGAACTTGTCACTAAAATGGGCCCCAAAAGGAAATTCCTACAAACATTCCACACCACAATTGATGACAATTTATATAATGGTTCATCTTGGATAATTCCTTTCATATGCTTTATATTATGATATATTCATATGATAGATTCCTAGTTATGATGTATATCTATATTGGATACATTTCCTTTGAAATAGAAAATTTTATGATATAAGCACATGTTAGATGCATCAATACAAGCATACTATATTGTATACCTTTCTCTTAGTATTTTTATATTATGATTTATTATATAGGAACATAGTGGATGCCTCATTTTGATGTATAATTGTATTGGGCACCATTTCCATTTAATGTGGTTCATAAATATAATTTATGATTTATGCTTAGTTAATGAGACACTTCATGTGATTAATTATGATGATGATAATGCATATATATATTAATGTCTTGTATGGACTATCTTGTTACATGTTGAGACTTGGGTAGATGAAGGGGTGAAATGAACTCAAGGGAAGGGCTCTTATCTCAATGGGGATGGCCATATATCCTAGTTCGTAGGAGATACAGAAATAGGAAAAGATGTGAAAATAACCACAAAATTGTTAACTTGGGTTAATGGGTTGAAAGGGAAAGGGTTTTATTTCACTTTTAGCTTATTTTGGCACTTGTCTAGTCACACTCAAACCCAACTCCACCTTTGCATGGAAGTGGGGAAGGATAAGAGAAAATTATTAGGAAGATGTTATATTAAGAGGAACTATACAAGGAGTGGTGTTGTGGGGAAAAATGCCTATGCAGGACGATCCTATCCACCTAAGGTGTGACAGTGCCTTAGCAACAAACAGAGACAGCTATTCTAGTATTCTTCCTTTATGAATTAAGAATGAAGAGAGAGATGGATAGACTAACCGGTGTCTTCCGTTTGTCCCTCGATCCGGCTTCTCTTCTCTTGGAGAGTTCCCAGCTACTTGCCTTCTCGCTCGCCCAGCTTCAAGAGGTTTCTGCAAGATCACAAGAAGAGAACACTACACAAGACATGGATTCATATCATAACTAGTTCAGGATTAGAAATAAACTAAACATACTAATGCAATCATACATCAAAAATACATCAGTATATAGGAGGAACCAAGATAGCTTTATTGATGAATAACAAGGTTTAGGAAGAGATACAACCCAGAGGGCTCCAATCCAGCATCTCCTTCCCACCAAATGGAATTCCTATCTTCACCCCCTTCAAAGCATTAAGCACCCAATGATTTCAATCTCAAACCAACATCAATTCTTTGCAATAACAAAATTCCAGCCTCTAGATCTCATGGAGGAGAGATCCATATATAGATGTTTGGAGAGAGGATGAGTCAGCTTGAGATCTGACTAGTGTCCTCTCCCTCTGTCAGTTCTTGATTCCACTTGGAGGTTCTTGCTTCCACTTGGATATTTGGAACCTCTTACTCATCACCAGTCGAATTCCCTGAGGCAAGTGTCATTTTGGAAGCTTCCTGGTTTCTGACACCTTGAGAAATGAACTTGCCACATGTCCACTCTCGCTCAGCGCAGGTAGCCAGTGTTGCCTTTGACATTCAGCGCAGGTAGCCAGTGTTGGCTTTGACATTCAGCGCAAACAGCTAGTGTAGCCACTGAAATGATCCTGAATTGACTTGTTTTTGAGCAGTTTCTGGTGGAGAACTTCTGTGAATTGCTGTGGTTTGTTAGCCTTGTTCCTCTAGGGGTAGGAACAACATGTTTAGGGACTTTGGATCCCTTAGATTATGGACATTTCATGCTCAATGCTGTAAGGCACAAAAATGTCTATAACAGTTGCCCCCTAAAGTATGAGGCTGTTTATCGGGCGAAATGCTTTATCAGGGGGATCCGAAGTTCATCCAATGCTGGGAGGAGACCTGTAATAAGATACAATACAATACATTATTTTTCATACTGCTTTCATGATCTAGCTGAGGTGGGCATTCCCATGCTCAGCTTTATAAATTCATTTTTCTGTACATAGAACAGACAATCGTCTAGTGGTAGACTGATAATTTTGATGAAATTATCATCCTTTGAGTAGGATGATTATCTGCTGCAATGATGTACATGTCAATGTCTTTATCTTTCCTGAATATATATCGCAGCCCGGATGGATGAAACTAGATCCGGGGTCTTCAAACTCTTTCGATCTTCACTCTAAGTACAAGTCGATCCATGTGAGAAATGTTCTGAAGTTGAACATGGAAAGACATCGCTTGATTACCGGTCAATGAGGTAAACCGTTAACAAGCGCGAGAGGAATCACCGATAATGATAATGACCCTCAAGGTACTGCAGTACAATTCACGTGGTGTGAATAGAGGACTTGGCGTCGAACACCACGCAAAATCTTCCAGTTGAAGGCCATTGATGTAAACCTGTCGCCGGAAGTGAGAAACTTGCCATTGAGGCATGCAAGCTTCAAAGTACTGAAGGGGTTGTTCCTAGATCAACTTCTTGGATAATGAGCTGATGTCGACAAGAAGCGATCCGTCAAAGGAGGGCCTTAATGAATCCCACATCAATGACACAGAACGGAGCTAATGATTTTGATGGAGGTGAAAACGATCTGTGACATATGATTCAGGGTGGCGGTCATGAAAGGATGAAGGATAATGTATGGCAGTGGATGGGACACGGTTGACTTTTCTGAATGACTTCTCTTGAACATATGGCGACACTGATGCGATGGATCGGTAGCATTACCCCAAATATGGATGGTATGGCAAGACCATGGATGTGAGCGGTGAATGAAACAACACAACCCGATTGTGGTACGGAGGAAAAGTGTCATGTTCAAGAGTGACTTGCTACCATCAAAGTTTTCTTGAGTTTCTCCCAATTTTTCCCTAGTAATTGTTGACCAGTACCTCTTTATTTTTGTCAAGCTTGAGGAGGATAACATATGCTTGTTCTATAACCTGCCCTTCGGGCAAGCCCATCGCTATGTTTTAACGAGCCTAGCGATAGTGAAACTCGTTCTCGTCTAAAGACAAGTTTGTCGCTATTTAATAATTTTAACGAGTCTAACGATAAGGATAAATCGGTCCTTTTCATTTTTAGAGAGTCTAAAAAGGTACATAAAGTTAACTCCAAAAGTCCTTTTTCGTCATCTAATCCCTTAAGTCCGAAAAAGTATAAAATAATACAGAAGGGATGAGTTTTCGATAGTTTTAACGAGCCGAACAAAACAAGCGCTCGATCTTTTTGTGCAATAATCCCTCAGGTCCAAAAAGATTAAAATCTAGAGTTGGGATGGCTCCTCTGGTTGCTTTAACGAGCTGGAAGGCCAAAACTCGGCAATCTTTTCATATTTTACGAGTCAGTTGAAAAGAGCTTAAAGAAGACTCGTCTTTTGAGGAACGAGTGATAAACAGGGTTAGCAGCTGATTCCAGGTACAGGTTGGAATTTTCCAATCACGGCAGTGTCACAAGGATGGCTAGGTGAAATCACTCTTCGCAGCTGTTCCTCAAAATGGGTAAACAAACATATGGAGGTGAACGATCGGCCAAATCAAAAGTGGAGGTGACGGTGCAAACACGACCAAGGCTTTAATGGCTGATAAGGTTACATTCACAGTGGTTATTTACCGGGTAGGTTCATTTTTTATTTTAAAATGAGCTTAAATGCTGGTGGAAACACTTGCTCATTGCTTATGTTTATTTTTTAACGAGCATGAAGTCCGCGTTAAAACTGCTCGGATCTTGCGTTTATTTTTTAACGAGCATGAACTGTGTGCTAAAAATGCTCGATATCATATGGTCAAATTTTGATTTTTTACCATAACTAGCTTTGCCCTTTCAAAGATAGTATTGTATCCTCAATTGCTGCATCAAACTAGTTAGAAATGAATAATATTTGCTTGAAAATGAGATTAGAACCCTAATATTTCGCTTTGAACTACGTAAAAAGCAATTAAAAGGTGTTTTTACCTCTCATTTTATCATTTCATTTGAACTTGGTTTGTTGGAGCTTTGGAGGTGCCTCTTCCCCCTTGATTTTCATCAGCTGATTCCGGGAGATTCTGCGGACGATTTTCGGCGCCGTCTGGACCAAGTAGGGGCTAAACCCTAGCTCTTTCTTTTCATGGTTTCCTTTTTCATTTTGTGCTTGTTTTCCTGTTCCCCTGAGCCCCTGGGGTTTTGTTAGGGCGCTCTGCCATCAGCGTAGGTAGTTCACTCGAAACCTGCGTTGAATGTCAAGCTGCATGAAGGCAGTTTGACCTTCAACGCAGGTGGAACACTAGCCAGTTGCGTTGGGCATAGAAAAACAGTTCTGTTGCATAGTTTTTGATGAAACTTTTGCCAGTTTCTCATCAAATCCAGGATCTTACTCTTTCTCTTGTTTGTTTTGCAGGGACTTTTGAGCAAAATGACCCTCACATGGCGAGAACGAGAACATGAAGAAGAGGACATGATTGCTCTCCATGACCCTGTCACGGTGAACGCGCTGCGGAACTGTGGCCTGCTGAAGTTCTTCCGTATCTCTAGTATGAGAGCACAGATCTCCTTACTGCAGTATATGCTTGATGCTTGGGATCCTATCAACCAAGTATTCCAGATCAGGGGCAAATCCATCCCTTTGACCGTGGTAGACATTTACTTCTTGACTGGTTTGTCGAGGCGGGGTGCCCCCATTTCTTTGTCAGGTTCGGCCCGAGGGAATGACTCCGTGAGAGATTATGTCCGCCAGTATTGCAGGGAAGGATCCCAGCCGAGTAGAGACGGCAAGGTTGTTATCCGTGAGATTACTGACAGGTCTCTCAAGTCCATTCTGTATACTATTGGTAGGATGGCCGGTAGCACATCTCTTCATGTTGCCAACAGATCCTATGTGCAGCACGCCTTGGAGTGCCTCCAACCGAAAATATTCAACTGGTGTGATGCAGTACTTCTTCAGATGAAAAGTCAGTTGAACAAGGTAAAGGACGGGAAGATGAAGAACTTTGGATTTGGTTCTATTCTGACTGCCTTTGCCTTGGAGAAAATACCACTGATGCAGCCTCAATATATTGCACTCGACTTGCCTTCTCCTACCGAGCCACGCATGCAGAGATGGGTTGATCACATGTCTAGGCATGCTGGTCAATCTCAGATTTCTTTCACTGATACCTTCTTCAGGTGGTTCGAGCGTTAGGAGATGGTCTATTCCGAGTATCCATATGTTGGTATGGATTTCTGAGGCGATCCGGACTTGGTACTTCTGGATGGCGAACAGTGGGGCGCTATTGGTAAAATTTTCGACCATATTACTGTTTACTGTTCTTATTTATAATGTCCTTGTGCTTTATTCTATCAAGACTTTAATCAACTCATGTGTGCATGCAGATGTTGGTCCTGTTCGTCCAGCAGTTCGCCCGAGAGCGCCAGTCGCTGCCCCAGCAGGGGAGACTGCTGGGAGGGTTATTCTCCACGACCTTGACGTGTCCGAGACCCTTACAGCTGTGCAGGAGCAGGTTGAGAGCCTTACTCTCGGCATTCTCGATGTGAGGATTGAGGAGTTACCTTTACAGTTGCAGCGGCATACTACTGGTGTGCCTAGACGATGGACTCGTCTCTTGCACATGATTGCACAGGCCGTGACGTGCTATCATGAGCATCACTAGGCTAGGGTGCCCCCTAGCATTTTTGAATTTTTGGGTCATACGACCGATTTTTGTCTTGGTTACAGAACATTATGTATGAACGATAAACAGCTTATATATATATTTTGATTTTCGGGGTTTATTCGGGTTGAGTTATATGATCCATATGTACAACATTGATGATGTGTCTCTTTTTATAAATGTCGCAAATGTCTATCTAACACATAGTTTTCTAATGAGTTGGTTAATGTGTTTAAGTTTTTGGAAATGTGCTGGTATTGGATTAAATCAAATTGTCTTTCCAAAATCTTAACCCTTAGGAACATGCGATAAATAGCTGGACTGCGAACGGAATATATACCATTGAGTTGTAGTATTACGAGTTGTGGGTCTAGCCTGACGATTAGTCGGCGTATACCATGGGTGATGGCATCAGAGAGTAGTTCTATCAACGCGTTATACTCAGCGATGTTATTCGTTGATTGACCAATACATACACCTCTGAAACTTACTAACTCGCTGCTTGGATCAAAAATGGCTCAGGCTGCGGAGGACAGGTTCCGCGAACTACGACTCGCTCCATCGGCATATCCAACACATGTCTCCAGAAGGTTTGACATCTGCAATAAATGTAAAAAGGAGGATTACTCGATCAAAATAAACACTTTAGCGGAAACAAAATACAACAAAAGCATACAGGTTACTATTTAAGCATAGTAACGCTTGAGGTACAACCCATTACGGGGTTGTGCCAGTGGAATTCCGTCATAATCCATTAACTCGTAGGCTCCTTTTGCTAACACTTGTTTAACAATATAGGGGCCCATCCATAAAGAATTAAATTTACCTGCTCGCAATTTATCGGATTCTTGGTCATAAAGCAAGACCAAGTCACCTTCTAAGAAGACACGGGGTTTGACATTTTTGTCAAACTGCAACTTGACTCATTTCTTATGGGCTTCATTAGCCAAAGAGGCATCACGACGGGTTTCATCCAATTGGATTAATTCCAAGAAACGAGCCTCTTCTTCCGAAGTTCCGGGGAGGAGATCAATTGTGAGTTTAAGAGACGAGATTTCACACTGGATTGGCAAGACTGCTTCCAGGCCATACACCAGTTGGAAAGGTGTGAACCCGGTGGCATTCCTTACCGATGTTCGGTAGGCCCACAAGGCTGAGTACAAGATTAGGTGCCACCTTCTTTTGTGAACTCCGATCATCCTTTGCAACATACGCTTCAGGACCTTGTTGATTGCTTGAACTTGTCCGTTGGCTTGCGGATAATACGGGGTAGAGCTGTCATGAGATAGCCCTAGCTTGGCAGCTAATTCAACCATCATGTGATTGTGAAAATGCGACCCATGATCTGTAACTATAGCCTGTGGTACGCCGAACCTGGCGACTACATGATTGAAAAAGAAAAGGGCAGCTGTTTCACCAGTGTTATCTAATGTAGGCATCGCCTCGGCCCATTTGGTAAAATTGTCAACGACGACTATAATATACCCATGCCCCCCGGTCGAGGTGGGGTTACATGTCATGAAATCGATGCCCCATTTGGCGAAAGGACCAACAAAAACTATTGGCTGTAAAGGTGCGGGTGGTCTTCTGGTTTTGCTATCAAAAATTTGACAAGCATGGCAACTTCTGACTGCGGTTATGCAATCTTTGAACATGGTTGGCCAGAAGTATCCTGCTCGTAAGATTTTCTGTGCTGTAGCATATCCAGATTGATGCCCCCCACACGCGCCTGAATGACACTCATTCAGGGCTTTTTCGGCCTCTTCATGGGTAAGGCACCTCCTCAGAACTGTATCGATACCACGACGGTAAAGCGTATCACCGACGATCATGTAGTCTTTTGCTTGGTATCGTATACGTTTCTGTTCTGAGTGAGAGGTGTCAGGCCTGAATTTTTGGGTTTGGAGATAAATTATTATATCTCCATACCACTCATTGCTTGCAGATATTAGAAACAAACTTTCGTCCACGATTGATTCTTTTGATGTTTCATCGTTGGACGACGATGGGAGATCGCACAATAATTCTGCGAAAACTAAAGCTTTCTTTGATTTTGATTTTACAAATTCCATATCAAACTCTTGAAGGATCGCTATCCATTTGTAATACTTGCCCCCCAGCAACTGTCGCGACAATATATAAGTCATGGGGTTGCAATCTGATAGAATGGTAGTTTTCCGAAAGAGGACATAATGTCAAAATCTTTGTATCGCTTGAATAGCAGTGAGTGCTAGCTTTTCAACATAAGAATATTTGCTTTCTGTATCATTCAAGTTTTTGCTTAAATAATATATAGGATGTTCAATTCCATCGACTTCTTGAACTAAAACCATCGCAATGGTCGTATCCGCTGCAGCCAGATACAGGTTAAAATCTCTTTGATAGTCCGGGGCATACATTAATGATGCTTTTACTAGAGAATCTTTCAGAGAATCAAAGGAAGCTTGCGCTACCTAATCCCAGACAAAAGGTACATCCTTTTTCAAAAGACGAGTATAACCTTTAGCAAGTTCTGCGTAATTTGGAATGAACCTCCTCAGAAAGTTTGCTTTCCCTTGGAGTTTCTGAATCTGAAGAAAGTTTGAAGGTGGAGGCAAATTGATGATTTCCTGAACCTTGCAAGGGTCGAGACGAATCCCATCCTTAGAGACTACAAAACCACGTAAACGACCAGAACCGACACAAAACACACATTTGTGTGGATTGAGTCTTATCTTGTAGTGTCGGCAACGTAGAAATATCGCTCTTAAATGCTGCGGATGATCAGTCCGCTTTCGCGAATGAGCCAGAAGGTCGTCGAGATATGGTTGAATGATGTTCTTGATGTCATGGAAGGCATAATTCGTTTCCCTTTGAAACTTCGCCCCTGTGTTCTTTAAACCAAAGGGTAATTTTCGATAAGCGAATGTGCCCCACGGACAAATGAATGCAGTCTTTGACTGGTCCTGTGGGCGGATATTTATTTTATTATACCCGGAAAATCCATCCATGAATGAAAAGATTTCACATCCGGCGCATTCATCAATTATCTGGTCGATGAAGGGTGTAGGGTAGTTGTCCTTCGGACAAGCTTGGTTTACATCCCTATAATCGACACACACTCTAATTGTCCCTTTTTTCTTCATAACAGGGACAATATTCGATACCCAATCAGTTAGAGGAACCGGGTAGATGAAACCAGCATGGAGGAGCTTTTCAACTTCTGCTTTAATGGCAGCGGCTTTCTTGGGGTGCACCTGCCGAAGCCGTTGTCTTACTGGTTTGACATCAGGATACATTTTAATTTCATGTTCAATGATACTCGAGTCAATGCCTGGCATTTCATCATATGACCAAGCAAAGACATCTCTGAACTCACGAAAAAGAGCGTTATATATTTCCAGTTCTGAAGGAGAACACCCTTTGCCGACATAAATATTCTCTACAACATTTGTCTTAGTCGATATATTTATGGCTATAGTCTCTTCAATATTGGATAAGTTTTGCTCGGAATCCATCGTATTTACAGTATTTGATAGGAATTCAAAAACTGAAGGGTGATAAAGGTCATGTTGAGTATCTTCTTCATATTCTGGAAGAAGGGAACGATGGTGGCAATCACTCCATGGTGCCCCCTCAATCAACATTGATTGTATGATTCCTTCGTCAGTCCCATGTACTTTCGACCAAGGATCTAATGGGGTACCATATTCTCTAGACCTATCTACCCAAATGCTTGATGAGCGTTGACTTGGGTTCGCCTCCCATGCCCGAAACATTGATTGCTACAATATTTCTATGGGGCTTGGGGGCAAAACCATTTCATGATCCATGTTGATATCGTCTTCTGAGATCTTCATGGAAGATATCATGTTGCAGGCTCCTACTAATGCTACTTCTCCTATATAGATTGGAGGTGGAAGTGCGAAAGTTCCCATTAATGTGGGGTCTTTCAGTAGGCCTACTCCGATGTCCTGAAGCGAATGGTTGCTTCCATGGATCATGGGAATGCTTCCTGTAACTTGTGAACCATTAGGGAGGAAGTCTTGTTGGTCGACGATCGTAATCCCTCCTTGAAAAGGGAATGCGATCTTCCTAAAATAAGTCGACACTACAGCTGCCATGGCATATATCCATGGTCTTCCCAGTAGGATGTTGTAGTCAAGATTCCCATCGATGACTTCAACATCTATTTCTACTGTTTTTCCTCCTAGTTCAACCTTCAAGTTATTAAGGATACCGCACGGGGTATAAGTCCTTCCGTCGAATGCTTTCAATGTCGTCGAAGATCGCGACAAGGTCGGAGACCCTAAAGTTTTTAAGCAACTCATCGACATAATACATGTAGATGCTCCCTCATCAATAATTGTTTGGTGAACAGTTTTATTGAGGGCTTTCACTTGAATAAGGAAAGCTAGTTGAGCTGGTAACTGAGGATCGTATCCTTTGTGGTCGAAGGATACAATATTGGAATCCTTAGGATCAACCCCACCAATAGCCGTTAACAAAGCCTGCCTTTGGGATGGACAATTTTGTAGTACTTCAAGAGTCGACATAGCGGATGGCGATTGGGCCAAATCTTCCACTATGTTATAATGCTGCGCCGCTCTGGCGCGAGGATTAAATGTCGACTTGTGTACTACTCCCTTTGGCGGTTTTATTGTTAATTCAGGAATGATGGGCGGTACAACTTCTGTCGAAGTTGTTGTCGAACTACTTGGTTGATCTTTACCTTTGTCGTTCGACAGCGGCGGATTCCCGTAATCTTTGTTCCTTGTCGAAATCAAAGCATCATTCTGCTGTTTTGAAACCGACAACATGAGCACTTGCGATAGGGAAGCATTTCCACTATCAACCAGATTTTGACCTGGATTTGGAAACGGATCAGTTAACACAGCTGAGGTTTGCGAACTTTTGAAGAACCTTTTAAGCTCAGCTTTGTATGGACAATTTCCTGTCCAATGATCCTCATCACATATCATGCATGGACTTTTTGGTTTCCCTTTTCCAGGAGGATTCGAAGAAGTTTTTCCGGGAGATGACTCACCCTGTTTCTTCTTCTTCCCTTTGTTTTGCTTCTTCTTGCTTCCTGGTTGATTGGTTTCTTTGCCTTTATCTGCTGATACGGCATTTACTTCTGAAGCAAGAATCTCTTCTTTTGCATTTTGATCTGAATTCTTACGGGCTTTCTTAGACGAAGCCTTTGTCGATTTCGCGTTTGCCGCGCCAATCACACCATCGCCGGCATGAGAATCATTATTTGATTTAGGAGGAGGAGGAATTGAGAATTCCGGTCTAGGGGCGTCAGGTATTTTGTCGTAGAGCGTGCCAGACTGAGTGTAGACTAAGTCTAGATATTGTGCACGAGCAATAACTTGCTCCTCCGTTATGACTCCCCCCTTAGCCACATCTTCCGTTATGGCAGGAAGTAACGACTTGATAAACCATTCAGCTAATAGCTGATCGGGAACGTATGTTTTCACCATCCTACGACGACGACGCCACTCATGTATATGATCAAATATGTGAGTGGCTGTTGTCTGCTTGAAGTTGGTTAAGATTTCCGTTCCCGTTTCATACCTTATCGGTAATTGAAAATGGGTTAAGAAAGTCGTGGCTAGGGAGCTGAAATTGTCGAACGAGGCTCTAGGTAATTAAATATACCATTTTGCTGCTGGACCCGTTAACGTCCTCTGGAAAAGGCGAAGCCTTATCAAATCATCGTTTAGGGTGTTTGATGAACACCACAGATGAAAAGTCATCACGTGATTCGATGGGTCTTCACCTGGATTTCCATTAAATTTAGGAATGTCCAAAGGAAGTCTGTGAGGAATCGCTGGCCACCAAGGGGCGTAAGCAATTGGATCGTTGGTTAACCGGTGTAAATCGGGTAACTCTAAAGTTGCCACAAATGGTAACTGTTGATTCAGGTTAGGTGAAGCATACCCAGGGTACGATGGAGTCACCTGAGCAGTGGGCCTTTGCATACCAGCATAATGTAATTGATGTTGGTACGACTGATACGGTTGGTGGACTTGACCACTGTAAAGTGGTTGGTTTTGACCGTTTTGAATATACGGTTGTCCACTGTTCGCAAAGATCTGCTGCTCAGAACCTTGGTACATTTGCTGGAATTGTGGTTGTTGGTATTGCACCAGCCACGGTTGTGAAGCCATGTTCTGTTGCGCTATACTAACTGTTGGACCAAGGTGTGGGGTAATTGTACCCGTTTGGACCTGTGTCGCCCCACCAGTTGGTGATTGTGGCTGTGTCACGGGGTCAAGGGGCTGTTGCATTACAACCTGAGAAATCTAAGGTTGACACACAACAGGCAACGTTTGAACCTGTGACACCGTCACAATAGCTGGTGTGGTAGGGATGTTCGACATAGGTACACATTGTTGCATAGAATATACAACCCTTGGTTGTTGAGGTAGCATAGGTACCCAACCACTTGATGTAATTCCAGTATAACCTGAATACTGTTGTGAACTCCCGTATGGATACCCTCCCGGAGGGGGTAATGAAAGGGCATACTGCCCCCCATACGGTAGCAATCTGGAACTCAAGGGGATTGTTTGTCCTTGGGGACTAGATTGCCCAAATTGACCTCCAAATGGATCAATCTGGCGAGTTTCAACATAAGATTTGCCGGATATTATTCCGGATGAACAAACTGGAATAGACCACACTGTCGAAATAGTCCCTGGGTGGACTCCTTCTAGCGGTTGTGAGCTAGTTGGGACAGATGGTATGCCGACAAACATTGTCGGAGTGACGGCAGGGGCTTCTGCTGTAGCTGTGTCATTAGACACAGTCCTAGATGTTAACGGTTGTTCAGACATTTTGAGTTTATCCAAGAGATTACCTAGCGATTCTACAGGAACTTCCACTTGTGGTAGACTAACTTCTGATGAAGGAAATACAGTGACCCCGACTCCAAAATGTGTTGGAGTACTTGCTTGCGGATCTTCTACAATTTCCTCTATCGCAATCAAACCAGGTGGAAGAGGAAGACCGTCAGGTCCGTAAAATATTTCTGGTGCCAAAGAAGGGGTTGAATCGACAGCGACAGTTGTTTGAGGAGCAAGACTCTCTGAACCGGTTACAGATGGAACTGGTTCAGTAACGCAAGTATTTGCTCTCAGACTAGGATCAGTGTTACTGTCCCTCTGTGGCTGTTGAACTTCTTCTATAGAGGCAGGGTTTCCAGAAATGTTTGGAGTAATCGGAATCTTAGATGTTGTTGGAACACTTGTTATAACTTTGATAGGAGATTTCGAACCGGTTAAACGAGTTCGCTTTGTCCGTACTGTTTTCGATTCCGGAGACAAAGACGGTTGACTCGTAAGCCTCCGCGAACGACGGGGTTTCAATTGAATTTCTTCCACGATTGCGGATTACTCAATCAACCAAAATACAAAAGGGGAAAATGTGTTTCCGAATTAAATGAATTTTTAGACGCTTTTAGACACAACTTGCTTTTTCACTTTTAAAGAGTCGAGAAAAAGCTAAAGATGACTCTAGTCTCCTTCGATGTTTTAACGAGCCCGAAGTGACAAATGCTCGGATGGACTTTTTCTGTTATAGAGTCTGAAAAAGGCCAAAAGGAACTGCTCTGGAGTTCTAGGCAGAGGGTGTGCCAAACTTTTCGCAAAACCGCAGAATACTTTTTAGGGTACCGGCGGTCGATCTTCCTGAATGCTGTGTTCAGTGCATTGCGATCAGTAGGGTGGCCGACACGGCTTCCTAAGGATAAAGGTTTTATGCCTATAGGGGTCTCCCAATATATACGTGACGGTACGTGGGAGCACAATCCGTACTGGTGCTATCGTCCCTCAGGAGGAATCACCCACCATCAACGAAATCGACAGTCACCAGGCTTTACGACGCCAGAACACGTCTCTAGCCTAGACCTCTATGTTGTGCGTTATGTTGCAAAGCGTTGTTAAGTTCATTCAATTTATTTTAGGTTGATCTTTTTAGGAGTTTGCCTTTCAAGGTTCACCACGAGATGTATGATACAATTCCTAAATGCAGTCTAAAGATGATAAGCAAGCTTTATATCTTTTCAACTTTGAAAATCCTAGCTACTAAGGGAAAAGAAAGACACCATCTTTTCTCAAAGAGCAATCAGCACACTCTAATGCACTTTTCCTAAATCCAACATGCAAACTATCAAGATGCAAATGCACAATGCAGGTGTTTGTTTTCCGCTTTCTTAGTATTGATGCCTACAAAGAAAGCTTTTTGTACAACTTTGAATTTGCTTTTAAATGACCAATACAAACAAGTTTACTTTTTCGAAATCAGAGAGGGTAGAAGATATTACAACACTTAATGATTTTCGAAATGAATACTTGTTTCGACACTTAAAAGAGACAAACTCAAACCAAATTCAAAAGTAAATGTATAATCAACTGCAAACAGCCAATGAAATCTCTCCTAAGATCACAATCAACAGATCTGAATCAAAGGCTACAGGATGATTATTTCACTCATGCAAAGGAAAACTGCAAATGATGCCACAAACACATAAAAACACTCACAGTCTTTTGTACAAAAGGAGGTGGAATTTAAGCAGAGAAAAGGAGTTATCAGACTGGTACCTATGCTGGTTACAGGCTGCAAAAATCAGAGATCAAAGCAAGGCAAAACAGAGCAGAGAACCCCAGCTGCACAAGGGAAAACTGGTTCAGCGCAACCTCAACACAGGGGTTTTGACATTCAGCGCAGATAGCCTTCACGGGACCTGCATTGAAATGCAAAATCCCTTCACTGGATCTACGTTGAAGGAGAAACTCTCGTTTCTCACAGGTTCTGGGTCACAGATTGCTATTTAATCTACTGTTTCAGGCCAAATCAAAGCAACAAGCAAGGTGTAATCAAAGGGATGCTTTGAGGGAGTACTAAGATCTATCACAAAGGATCATCAAATCATTTGTGAGTCCATTGTTCATATCATAGACAAGTCCAGTGATTGGATCAAAGCAGCAACTGTCTACTTTGCATCTGGGAATAGCAGATGCAGTTCAATTGTTGCTGTCAAGTCTATGAAACAAACAATGATGTAAACACAAATAAAATGACTAAACAGATCTCCCCAGTAGAGTCGCCAATTTGTTGTGGGGAAAAATGCCTATGCAGGACAATCCTATCCACCTAAGGTGTGACAGTGCCTTAGCAACAAACAGAGACAGCTATTCTAGTATTCTTCCTTTATGAATTAAGAATGAAGAGAGAGATGGATAGACTAACCGGTGTCTTCCGTTTGTCCCTCGATCCGGCCTCTCTTCTATTGGAGAGTTCCCAGCTACTTGCCTTCTCGCTCGCCCAGCTTCAAGAGGTTTCTGCAAGATCACAAGAAGAGAACACTACACAAGACATGGATTCATATTCATAACTAGTTCAGGATTAGAAATAAACTAAACATACTAATGCAATCATACATCAAAAATACATCAGTATATAGGAGGAACCAAGATAACTTTATTGATG
This sequence comes from Pinus tabuliformis, assembly GCA_031772625.1. Classification (NCBI taxonomy): domain Eukaryota; kingdom Viridiplantae; phylum Streptophyta; class Pinopsida; order Pinales; family Pinaceae; genus Pinus; species Pinus tabuliformis. Next base: position 459,873,536 of record CM062816.1, on the reverse strand, counting down.
AATAACAAGGTTCAGGAAGAGATACAACCCAGAGGGCTCCAATCCAGCATCTCTTTCCCAGCAAATGGAATTCCTATCTTCACGCCCTTCAAAGCATTAAGCACCCAATGATTTCAATCTCAAACCAACAACAATTCTTTGCACTAACAAAATTCCAGCCTCTAGATCTCATGGAGGAGAGATCCATATATAGATGTTTGGAGAGAGGATGAGTCAGCTTGAGATCTGACTAGTGTCCTCTCCCTCTGTCAGTTCTTGATTCCACTTGGAGGTTCTTGCTTCCACTTGGAGATTTGGAACCTCTTACTCATCACCAGTCGAATTCCCTGAGGCAAGTGTCATTTTGGAAGCTTCCTGGGTTCTGACACCTTGAGAAATGAACTTGCCACATGTCCACTCTCGCTCAGCGCAGGTAGCCAGTGTTGCCTTTGACATTCAGCGCAGGTAGCCGTGTTGGCTTTGACATTCAGCGCAAACAGCCAGTGTAGCCACTGAAATGATCCCGAATTGACTTGTTTTTGAGCAGTTTCTGGTGGAGAACTTCTGTGAATTGTTGTGGTTTGTTAGCCTTGTTCCTCTAGGGGTAGGAACAACATGTTTAGAGACTTTGGATCCCTTAGATTATGGACATTTCATGCTCAATGTTGTAACGCACAAAAATGTCTATAACAAGTGGCAAGCCCATCATTGGGGTTGGTTAACTCATGAAGAAATTTTCTATGGAACTACTTATGGTTGAGGTACTTGTGTCATGGGAATGATGGGTTGGGAAGATTTTTTTCTATGCCAAACATTTCATTGGGGATTAATGTGTTGGGAGTGCACTTTCTTCATTGTTGACATTTTGGCACAGGTGTGGTGCTACGGTACAGGTGTTGTCCTTGATGGCAACTCTCTTTGATGACAGATCTCAGTCCAGACTACAAGAATGAAGAGAAATTTCATATACGCAGGTTCATTAAGCCCAAGTTGCGTATACATGCTGGTACGCTATATACTAAGACGCGGATACGCAGGCTCGCTATATACGAAGTCGCGTATACACGCAGTTTCATGAACAGAAAAGAGCGTACATGTCGAGAAGCTTCCCCTTGGTCCGTGGTAGTTAGTCCTCGGTACTTGAGCCTATGTTTTTGACCAACGTATCTCGACAGACGTGTTGATCCCTAGTTTTGAAGTTGATGGTATTGTGTTACTATGGTTTTGGTCCGTGGTATTGTGAAGGGCCTAAGGCTATATAAGGAGAAGAAGATCATTAAGAAATTGCACTGAAAAAGTCTTGAATATCTGATAAAGAAAGAGATCTAGTATGCAGGTTCTGGGTTGCTTGATCTAAGCTAAGGAGAGATCACACCGGTTGATGGAAGACTAGATCTAAGGATAGATCGGGATCAAATGGCTTGAAATGAACTATCGGTATATGGTTGATTACGCATATTTTTAGATCTGCATACTGACGCAATGTTATTTTCTGAGTATGACTGATGTCTGGTACAGCTGCAAGTTATGAGAAATTATTTTTAGATCTGTACGCAGGTTGTCTTTGGTAAAAGCACGTGTATATGCGGGTTGGTTTCATTGAAGTAGCGTATATCTTTTGAAGCTTAATTTTTGGGGTTGCAGTTGTGTCTGACTGTTATTGCAGAAGTTCTGTAGTCTGCTCTGTGTTCTGGTGACTGGGTGTTGACAGGGTTTCAGTGGTTCAGTGATTCAGAGATTGATGATGCTAGTATGATCTGTTATGAAAATTGATGAATTGTGGTCTTCAGATTGTAATGTTGTGCTTCAGGAATATCCAGTCTGAAAATGTATGAAAAGTGGTTCCTGAAGGAAAGAAGATTGTAGGCCAGCACCTACGTACTAGTATCTTATCTTGTCCAAGAGCAAAGGGGGTTGGATCTCCCTTCCAGGAGAGTCTGGAAAACGAGAGAAGGTTGTAGCCTTCTGCAGGTTGTAGCCTGCGTACTGGTATAAGGCTGCACCAGTACAAAAGATTGTAAACTGAAGTTTCTTATTAAATAAAGATAGAGACGACTTGCAGCAGGTGGTTTTCACCCACATTAGGTTTCCACCTTATATCATGGTGTTCATGTGTGTGGCTTTTGTGTGATGATCTGTTCTGTTATACTGCACCTGTTTACTTTTAATATGGTTAATAATGTCCTGATGCATTTACTGAAGATAAACTAACTGAATCATAAGATTTCTCGTTATACGCTGGTTGCTTTAGACACAGTAGCGTGTACACGCTGGTTCACTTAACTGAAGTGGCGTATATGTTTCTGAGTATGAAATTGAAAAAGTTTTATTGATCTGATAATACTGATTCACCCCCCCCCCCTCTCAGTGTTATTTCCAACAATTGGTATCAGAGCAGGTCCTTCAGAGAAGCTTGATCGCTTGAAGGTAGATCGTTCATCATGAGCAACTACGAGATCGAAGCATCAATCAGGCCACCGGTTTTTGATGGGACAAACTTCAATTGTTGGAAGGTAAGAGTTACTGCCTATCTTCAATCTCTTGGTACAGAAGTTTGGGACATCGTAGAGACAAGCTACACTTTTCCTTCAGCTACTCCTACAGATTCAGCCGAGAAAAAGAAATATGAAACAAATGCGAAAGCAGTCAGTACTCTATTAGGATGTATATCCCAATCGGAATTCATGAAGGTAATGCACTATAAATCCGCAAAAGAAATATGGGACAAAATTGTCATGAGCTATGAAGGAGACGAACAGGTAAAGTGTGCTAAACTTCAAACTCTCAGGATTAAGTATGAGACTCTCAGAATGTATAATGATGAAAGTGTGGCTAACTATTTCCTTAGGGTAGATGAGATTGTTAATTGCATGAAAAACTTGGGTGAAGAAATAAAAGAGGCTATTGTGGTTGAAAAGGTTCTAAGATCATTGTCCCCCAAATTTGAATCTAAAGTGTCTGCAATAGAAGAAAAGGAAAATCTACGAACTCTTACTATGTCTCAGCTTCACGGAATTCTAACTGCTTATGAAATGAGAAAAGGAGGTCCATCAGACAGAAGAGAAGCTGCTTTCAAGGCTTCAGGCAAAGAAGATTATTATGAAGCAAGTCATGTGCCAGAAGATGAAGAAGAAGAATCAAATTTTGTCAGAAATCTTCAAAGGGGTTCTGGAAGGTTCAGAGGTAAGTTACATTTTAAATGCTTTGCTTGTGGAAGAGTAGGTCATTATGCTGCCAAATGTCCTCACAAAGATAAGAATGACAAGGGAAAGGAACCTGTTAAATGGAACAAGAAACAGAATGAAAAGAAGAAAAGCTATTACACTCATGAAGATAGTGATGGTCTTTCAAATAGTGACGAAGATGAACAAGGTAATAGATATAAAATTTTAATGGCTTTTGAAGATGATGACTACATGGATGCTATAGATGTAGAAGGCTTTTGTGAAGAAATGAATAATCTCAAAGTTTTCTTAGAAGAGAAAAGTGCTATTATTGATTCTCTACAATGTCAACTGGTGGAAAAGGAAAAACATCTTGAAAAATTGGAATGTGAGATTGTTTGTCTTAGAAAGGAGATTGAGAAAACAAAAGAAATTAATCTTAAATTTGTTAAAGGATCTGAAACCTTGGATGAGATTATCAATTTGCAGCATTCTCCTCTGATCAAGACAGGTCTGGGATATAATGGAGAAACATCTCAAGCTTCTACCTCTAAAAGTTATCTTGATGCAGCAAGGAGGAGCGAGCAAAGACCAAATAAAAGTCATCAGGTGAATCAGGGACAGTTTACCTCAAGAACAAATAAAGACTATCAAGAAATTCGGGGACAAGCTGCCTTAAGGACAAATAGAAGGTACAATCAGCCACAGGTAAAATCTTCCCAATTTGCCCCAAGAATGGATGTCAATAGAAGCTACAATCGGTTGGATGATAGATCTGATTATCGCAGAAATTTCTTTAATGGCCAATGTTTTTCTTGCCATAACTTCGGTCACAAAGCAGCTCAATGTGTTGCCTACAAGACAATCATGACTAAGAAGCTCAAAAGCAAAGAAGTATGACTGGAACCATGAAAAGGACTTATAACAACTTTTCGGTTCTTGAAAATGAAGTTGAATGCTCTATTTGTAATAACTTTGGTCATGAAGACTCTGAATGCAGGAGCAGGTTCTGGAAGACAACTCAGAAGGAACAAACCTCAAATGTCAGAACATGGAGAATAAAGGAACCGCAACCAGAAAGATGTGGGATAGCCTTTTATGCAGAAGGTCAAGAAAGTCTATGGTACATTGACAGCGGATGTTCGAAGCATATGACAGGGGACAAAGAAAAACTTGAATCATATACCGCATTAGAAAAGGGAAAGAAAGTTTCTTTTGGAAACGATATCTCTGCAGCCATAAAAGGAAAAGGCGTTGCTCCGTTGAAAGAGAAGGTCAAAGCTGGAAATGTTTTGTATGTTGATGGATTGAAGCATAATCTTCTGAGTGTAAGTCAGATGTGTGATCAAGGAATAGAGGTAATATTTAGATCAAATGGATGTTGTGTTCGTGATCTTGATACAGGTTAAACAGTGATCAAAGGAAGAAGGACTCCAAATAATCTATACATATTTGAAGAAAGACAACAACAATGCTATTTGAGCAAGGATGATGAACACTGGCTATGGCATCGGAGGTTGGGGCATCTAAGCTTTCCACAAATAAGGAAAGCATGCAAATATCAGGCAGTTCGTGATCTTCCAGATATCAAAATTCCAGACAACACCATATGCAAATCATGTCAGTTTGGAAAGCAAACTAGAACTAATTTTCCTGAGAAGGAAGGATCAGCTAGCATGCCTCTTGAGCTAGTACATACAGATACATGTGGTCCATTCAGAAAAAGAACACCTCGAGGAGAAGAATATTTGATATTATTCATTGACGATTTCTCTAGGTTTGTCTGGTTAGGACTTATGAAGCACAAAGATGAAGCATTCGAAAAATTCAAATCCTTCGAAGCCTTGGCTGAAAATGAATCAGGACACAAAATTAAGTGACTCAGATCTGACAGAGGTGGGGAGTTTACCTCGAATGAATTTTTTGATTTCTGTGAAGAACATGGGATAAGAAGAGAATTCTCTACAGCTAGAACTCCTCAGCAAAATGGAGTTGTGGAAAGAATGAACAGAACAGTCCAACAAATGGCTCGTGCTATGCTTGATGAATCAGGTACTCCCGCAACTTTCTGGGGTGAAGCTGCACATGCTGCATTTATTATTCTCAACAAAACAAATGTCCGAGTAAATAGCACTCAAACTCCTCATGAGCTCTGGTGTGGTAAGACTCCTTCGGTGAAGCACTTCACAATCTTTAGGAGCAAATGTTATATTAAGAATACTGATGAGCAACTTGGCAAACTTGAACCAAGAGCAGATGAAGGCATTCTTCTTGGTTATTCTCCACATAGCAAAGCATACAAGTGCTACAATAAAAGACTTGGCAGAATTGTTGACAGCATTGATGTTGTGGTTGATGAGAAGGGATACATTCCTAGGCAAGTTCATCATGAAGCCATCGAAGAAGATGAAGGCTACCCTCAAAGACAGAATGATGAAGAAGAACCTCAAGAAGAAGAAGAACCTCAAGAAGAACCAGATGAGCAGACAAGAATAGAAGAGAAGACTCCATCCAGATATGTTCAGAAGAATCATCCAGAATCTCAGATTGTGGGGCAGAAAGAAGTAGGAGTACAAACAAGAAGAACAATTGCAGAAGCTTCAAGCTATTTGGCATTACTCTCTTCCACTGAACCACAAAATGTGAAAGAGGCATGCAAAGATGAATGTTGGGTCAAAGCAATGGATGAAGAACTTGAGCAGATCGAAAAGAACAACACTTGGGAATTGGTTCCTAGACCAAAAGATAAGAATGTCATAGGGACAAAATGGGTCTTCAAAAATAAATTGAATGAAAATGGAGAAGTAATTAGAAACAAGGCCAGACTTGTTTGTAAAGGGTATGCGCAGCAAGAAGGAATAGATTTTGAAGAGACCTTTGCTCCTGTTGCAAGACTTGAGGCCATCCGAATGTTCCTTGCTCTCTCAAGCTTTCAAAACTTCAAGGTATTTCAAATGGACGTGAAATCAGCCTTTCTGAATGGAGACTTAGAAGAAGAAGTATATATTGAGCAGCCAGATGGTTTCATTCTTGGGAATGATCCAAACCTTGTATGCAGATTGAAAAAGGCTCTCTATGGTCTCAAACAAGCTCCAAGGGCTTGGTACTATCGTTTGGACAAATATCTTCACCAACAAGGTTTTTCAAAAGGATCAGCAGATAGCAATCTCTATATGAAAGTTGAAAATAACAAATTGCTAATACTTGTTGTGTATGTAGATGATATTATCTTTGGCAGCAATGAAGAGGCTATGAGTCAAAACTTTGCCTTAGTTATGCAGAAAGAATTTGAAATGTCATTACTTGGAGAATTGACATACTTTCTTGGATTGCAAATCCAACAAAATGAAGGAGGTATTTTCTTGTCTCAAACCAAGTACCTCAAGCAGATCTTGAAGAAGTATGGCATGGAAGAGTCAAATCCAGTATGTACCCCCATGGTTACAGGATGCAGCCTTAGTACAAATGATGAATCAGCAGCAGTTCATCAACCAACTTATAGATCCATGATTGGGAGTTTGCTTTATTTGACAGGTACCCGACCAGACATTATGCATGCAGTAGGAATTGTTGGAAGATTTCAAGCCAACCCAAAGGAAACTCATCTTCAGGCAGTCAAAAGGGTCTTCAAGTATCTTCAAGGGACTCAAAACTATGGCTTATGGTATCCTAGAGATACAAATCTCACTCTTCATGCTTACACAGATGCAGATTGGGCCGGAAGTGTGGATGACAGGAAAAGCACAAGTGGTGGTGCATTCTTCATGGGTTCCAGATTAGTATCTTGGTTCAGCAAGAAACAGAGTTCGATTGCTTTATCTACAGCTGAAGCAGAATATGTGGCTGCAGCATCTTGTTGCACACAACTTCTTTGGATGATGCAGACCTTGTAGGATTTTCAAATCACTTGCACTCCACCTGTCTCTATCTTATGCGATAATACAAGTGCAATCAGCATTTCAAAGAATCCAGTCATTTATTCAAAGACCAAGCACATACCAATCAAGTATCACTTCCTCCGGGAACAAGTGCTTGAACAAAAGGTCAAGTTGGAGTATGTTTCTTCTAAAGAACAAGTTGCTGATATTCTCACAAAACCACTGCCCAGGGAGACTTTTGAATATCTCAGACAAAAGCTGGGAGTAGTTGATGCTTCATCCTGCTGTTGAAGCTTGTCTGTTCTAAAGAAAAGTTGGTGTACGCATGTTGTATAAGGGATATCCGCGTACATACGCTGATTTATGCAGGTGAAGTCGCGTATATGGAGTTCTGAATAGCAAGGGCAGACTCTGGTTGGAGAAGGTCTGAGATGGGTATGCCAGAGTCCTTCAGGCATAGTTTCAGGCGGTGCAACAGGCACAGTTTCAGGGGAGCAGCTTAAAGTCTAATAAAGCATTATTGGCATTTAGATGTTTTTGGTTCTAGTTCACAACTGTTGTTGGTTTCAGGAGAAGGAGCACAGAAGGAAATCTTGGTTGCTGATCTAAAAGATTATTATCAGATGCTGCTGGTGACTTTCATAAGTCTTGGTCTAGATTTTTCGTCTCTATGTCATGTATCTTTTTTGTGATATCTCTTTTATGATGTCAAGGTCATGTAACGGCCTATGTTGGTTTCCCCACTATGCCTGGGATGAATGATGTAATGTAATTGGTTGTTATATGTAAATTTCTGATGTATCCCCTCTTGGTTGGGAGTATGGATGTATGTATTGAGTCTTTTGGTGATAGGAAGGTCCTTTATGATGTATAAGTCTTGGTTCTTTTTGAAGAACATCTTTTGCAGATCTTGCCTACAATCAGGGGGAGCATGTTCAGCACAGCAGAGCAGAGATATCAGCATGTTCTCAGGGGGAGCACAGCCCTTTGCCCTTGATGACAAAGGGGGAGAATGATTCTAAGGATCTTGGGGTTGCCATCAAGTCTAAAGGGGGAGATTGTTGGCATTTTGGCACAGGTGTGGCGCTACGGTACAGGTGTTGTCCTTGATGGCAACTCTCTTTGATGACAGATCTCAGTCCAGACTACAAGAATGAAGAGAAATTTCATATATGCAGGTTCATTAAGCCCAAGTTGCGTATACACGTTGGTACGCTATATACTAAGACGCGGATACGCAGGCTCGCTATATACGAAGTCACGTATACACGCAGTTTCATGAACAGAAAAGAGCGTACATGTCGAGAAGCTTCCCCTTGGTCTGTGGTAGTTAGTCCTCGGTAATTGAGCCTATGTTTTTGACCAAATATCTCGACAGACGTGTTGATCCCTAGTTTTGAAGTTGATGGTATTGTGTTACTATGGTTTTGGTCCGTGGTATTGTGAAGGGCCTAAGGCTATATAAGGAGAAGAAGATCATTAAGAAATTGCACTGAAAAAGTCTTGAATATCTGATAAAGAAAGAGATCTAGTATGTAGGTTCTGGGTTGCTTGATCTAAGCTAAGGAGAGATCACACCAGTTGATGGAAGACTAGATCTAAGGATAGATCGGGATCAAATGGCTTGAAATGAACTATCGGTATATGGTTGATTACGCATATTTTTAGATTTGCATACTGACGCAATGTTATGTTCTGAGTATGACTGATGTCTGGTACAGCTGCAAGTTATGAGAAATTATTTTTAGATCTGTACGCAGGTTGTCTTTGGTAAAAGCGCGTGTATACGCGGGTTGGTTTCATTGAAGTAGCGTATATCTTTTGAAGTTTAATTTTTGGGGTTGCATTTGTGTCTGACTGTTATTGCAGAAGTTCTGTAGTCTGCTCTGTGTTCTGGTGACTGGGTGTTGACAGGGTTTCAGTGGTTCAGTGATTCAAAGATTGATGATGCTAGTATGATCTGTTATGAAAATTGATGAATTGTGGTCTTCAGATTGTAATGTTGTGCTTTAGGAATATCTAGTCTGAAAATGTATGAAAAGTGGTTCCTGAAGGAAAGAAGATTGTAGGCCAGCACCTACGTACTAGTATCTTAGCTAGTACAAGAGCAAAGGGGGTTGGAGCTCCCTTCCAGGAGAGTATGGAAAACGAGAGAAGGTTGTAGCCTTCTGCAGGTTGTAGCCTGCGTACTGGTATAAGGTTGCACCAGTACAAAAGATTGTAAACTGAAGTTTCTTATTAAAGAAAGATAGAGACGACTTGCAGCAGGTGGTTTTCACCCACATTGGGTTTCCACCTTATATCATGGTGTTCATGTGTGTGGCTTTTGTGTGATGATCTGTTCTGTTATACTGCACCTGTTTACTTTTAATATGGTTAATAATGTCCTGATGCATTTACTGAAGATAAACTAACTGAATCATAAGATTTCTGGTTATATGCTGGTTGCTTTAGACACAGTAGCGTGTACACGCTGGTTCACTTAACTGAAGTAGCGTATATGTTTCTGAGTATGAAATTGAAAAAGTTTTATTGATCTGATAATACTGATTCACCCCCCCTCCTCTCAGTATTATTTCCAACATTCATGACAACTTACTAAATCCTAATATTCTTGGCTCCTTGTACTATATTCTTTTGGTCCCAAACTATAATATTCCACTAACGGGTAGTTGTAATCACCAACTAAAGCTGGTAATAACATTACTGTGGATAAGGACACCATTATTTTTATGGTTTTCATCACTAATTGAAGGTAGTAGGAAGATTTTTTTTTTATTTAGGAGAGGGTAGAAATGTTATTGTATTTTTGATCACCAACTAAAGGTGGTTGTAAGACACTTGCACAGAGGCCTAGGTTAGAAGTCCGCAACTAAGTGCGTATGGTAGTTAGCGTCTGTAAGAAGATCTAAAGTACTAATAAAAGAAGATTACTCTGGAATTAACTGTGTTTTTGATCTATTTACTTCTGTTATGAATAAATGTGGTTATGTTATGCTGAATAATGGTTTCATGATATAATTTTGTATTGATGTGCGAATCTATATGTTTTACATTGTTATCTATACACAAGTGATAATATCTTTTTATGCGAAGGACACATTAACGTATATTGAAGTTATCAGATACTTAAGCTAATCTGGGTAAATACGGAAGTAAGAGTAATTACAAAAGCGCGTAAGTGGTTGATTCACCTGGTTAGGATCTGTGAATGACAGTCGTAGACCTTCACGAAGGTCTAGAGGCCGATTAAGAAAAGTATATCAATAAGCCCTAAAAGTCTTATTGATCTGCACAAAGGCAGAGTTAGGGCACAAAACGACATCACTACCATCTTTGGGTGCGGAAACTTTGTTCCAACATCCCCCCATACTGCTTCGGGTGAGATTTCAGTTCGCACTCCGCGGATTAATGCCGAAAGGGCTAGTAGTGTAGGGATTTGTTTGGCTAAATTAACGTTGAACCTGGGTCAGGGCCCACTAAGCTGACAACTAACAACAACCTTGAAGTCTTATGTTCCCCAAAAGTTCATAGGGAATCTCCTAACACATAGATGTGTGTGTGAAGAGGAGCTTGAGAGAGTGCCCCATCCTTCTTCTTGACATCTTGCATTGTTCTTGTGTATCACTGTGGCTCACAGGGGCTATTTGCTTTCTTTTTCTTCTAGTGGGGAAATTCCTTTTCTCGATGCTCTTCTCCATAGAACCAACAAGATGTTATCCCCTTCTCCTTTTTAACCTCACGAGGTCTCTTCTTGCTCTTGACCTTCTTCCTTTTTTAGGATTTAGCTTGACATTGCATTTCCCACAACCTATTTTACAACTCATCATTCCACTCATCTAGTTCTTGTTATTTCCTAGTGAGTTTTTTGAGTTTTGCACTGCATATTTTTAGCCCATATTCTAGGTCTTTGAGCTTGACCTCTAGTTTCTGAATGTTATTTTCCTTTGGATGGGTGTCCCTCTTCCTTATTCTTGATGGACTTGGTCTATATCCTATTTCATGGTGCCATGATACATGTTTCATTTCATTGCCACTGATTCCTTCTATTTTTTACAACATACACTCAATTATTGGTTCATAAAATAAATTAACACATATGCCAGTGGTAATCTTTACCATGTTAGGCCAATTATGTAATCCTACAGTTGTCAGCCATCCTTAAGATCATCATAAACTGTGTATCATAACCCAGGGCACCAATTATAACATACATAAGCTTGTTTTCAAAATTTAGCATTACGTATGTATTAACATTGCTCATAATCATCATCATGTCAAAGAAAAAAATTAAAGTTCAATATTTGACCCATACTACCATACTAACAACACTATTTAATAGCATCCTCTCTTTTCAGGCCACATTACTGTTTTAATCAACTTTTTGAACAAAAGAAGAATTCCACCCTCATAACAAGGTCAACAACAACCATGGCATCTGCAACTTCAAGGGGTTAGTTAGACAAATGTCATGTTATATTAACATTTATCAAACTTGTAATTGTCATCTTCACAAAAAATCATTATAGGGCCTACATACAACTCAAGGTAACACATTTTGTAACACTATCCCATTCAACATGCACTCTACTTATGCAACTAGTTAATAACTAACCATGATCTTTTTTGCTATAACAAATACCTATAGCTAAGTATTTATCAATCACTTGACTCCCTAAAAATTGCACAACATCATACCTCTAATCTATTGAGGCACTGTATCATATATGAACCATTTGATGTTCCCATCCAATTAGCATATCTATACATATATATGTATATAAGGTCAGTAGTAGCAACCATGATAAGCAACATAAGAAATCACAAGATCATGCAAGAATTCAAATGCACACATATTTCAATTTAAACATTAGTCACATGTGTGAAAATCAAGGACCCAAATGTGTAAATTTTACATCCCAGCATAATGTTAAAAAATCAAAAGTTATATGGACATGTATGTGTGTGTGTGTGTGTGTGTACACACACACACACACACACATATATATATATACCAACTTGTTTACAATAATGTATTTATAGGTACAAAGGAATCAATATTTTACCCACTTATCAACATTAATTTACGTTAGTCATCATTATCCAACCATATTTTGCATGAACGCATGCCATATTATAATAAAAATTTATCATATTTACGAATGCATCTTGGGTATCATTCAATCTTAAATCATCAAATAATCCATCCATCATAATGCTACACCTAGCATACACTTGCACAAGTAAGCAACCAACATAAGAAACCAATCATCAAGCATATCACCCTCTAGCAAGCTACAAATTAGGCATCTACAAGGTCCATGCAAGACCTCTACCTTTGATTTCATCCAGTTCTAGTATGACAAGAAAGAATTAACCACTGATGAAAAAATGTTTATTTTTGGTAGCTTGGGAGGTACTCCAAGCCCTAGGGTTCAAGGTTTGGAGGTTGGAGCACCACAAGAGTCATTGTGGGCTTGGAACCCAAGGTTGGGGTTTTGCACCCATCGATGTTTGGGCCAAAAACATGGAGCATTTTGGACATGTGATGGATGGATATGATAGAGGATGGCGAGGAGAACCCAATGCTTCAAGAATCATTAAGCTATGAGTTGTCCTTAGTGATTTGTGAATTTTTTAAGTGAAGGAGTGGGCATGGAAAACAAGTGTTAAGGTCAGCCTAGTGTTATAATGGCCTAGTGACAGGTTTTCAAGCTAATGTGGACGTCTTAAAGGAGCCCTCCTTTAGTGTATAAAAAGGAGGTGAAATGAATTCAGTTGAATAAATCTAAGTGAGCAACATAAGGACAATGAAGAAGTGTAGAATGAAGCTTGTAGAAGGGAATAATGATACCATTGTTTGGCCACAGGAAAGAAGGAATTTTAGTGAGGGAGGAAAAGGCTATTTGGTACCCTTTTTGTGATTGTTTAAAGGGTTGTTTCATCCTACAGTAGGGTTGAAGATAAGGAGGTAAGTGTAGTTCTGTTGTGGCATCAACTAAGTGTGGGATCATCTGTTTTGTGCAGGCATTAAGCACGAGATACTGGTGTGGGTAGGTTGCAGGCCTTAAAACCTAAGAATAGGGTTACATGGGGTTGTTTTAGGGTTAATAAGTGCCCATATCACCAACTTGTAGGTAGAGGAGTTCCATACAATGATCCAAATGGATCTTAGAAAGCCCTCTAATTCTTCTAAAGATCAAAACTATCGCATGAGGAAGACCCCTTAGAAAAGGTGGAAAACACTATCAGCCAATAAGAAACAGTGGAAAAGCAAGTTATCGGTAGCGATGCACAGAAGTCGTCGGGTTTGGCCAATCAACGGTCCAGATCCGATTGGCACATTGCAATCGGAGGTGACAGGCGGAGACTATTGGGGACAACCATATAACAATTGCGATCACGATTAGCGTGTGTCAACGAGGAAAATCGGTCAAGCGTGCAGATCGACGGCCCAGGTTAACGTGGGATATCGCAATCGACAGAGGAGCACTTACCAGACAGCCTGGGGCTTATGCAATATGTGATTGCGACAAGTTGCATCGTAATATTGTGTCGGAGTAGTACAACAGAGAGAGGCTACATATATATGAGCGATGCGATGAAACCAAACCCGAAAGGTTTTGTAAGTGCCAATATATAATATTTCAAATCCATCTAAAGCCATTTTACGGGATTTTTCAATTTTTTTAATGTATTTTTTTAATACAAAGGGAAACCATGGAATGGGCACTTGCGACATGCGATAAGCGATTACGGGCGGACCCTATAGAAGTATAAAGCAGATTTATGAATATTTGAAGTCCGATGAACTATGTTTTGGTGGATTTTTCCTGTGTTTGAATGTATTTCTCTATGTAAACTAGGAATGGTTATTTCGGGGATTTCAAAGGCCCGATGGACTCTTCCATTGCGGAACAAGTGGCCACCTCCCCTGAAGGAATTTAGCAATGATTACTAACGCTCAGAGGGGGATTCGAGTGGATAAAGGCCGAGAAGCCAGAGAGCCCGAGAAGGAGAAACGAATAGACAGCGCCAATTGGCTTTAAAGCCACAGAATGATAGAAACAAAGACAAGCAGTGCTAAGAGAGAGAGAAAATAGAGACAGAAAGTCAATGAGGAGAGTCTGTGTACTTAGAAAGACTTGGGGGATCCAAGTAAAGCCTTGTTGTTTTGTAACTATTGTGTGAGACTCAAATTGAGCTCACTTTTGCAAAAACTCTGCTTCTGAAGACATAATAGAGAGGTCACCACTGAAGGCTGAACCAGGAGGCGTAGCCCAGGAGTGTTGGGTGAACTCCTTATTAAACTTGCTATGTATATGTGTGTTTGTCTATTATGTTCTTTAACTGCTTCATTGTCTATGTATTTCGCAATCTTATCAATCCATTTCACAAAGTAACATAGGCAAATCCATGCACATGAGTCTGTAATACCTTAATAATTGTCTAAGATCTCATTATCAGATCAAGTGGTATCAAAGCTTTAGGCTTTCTAAGGTTAGACAAGCTTGTGTTGGATTATTGAATGCTAATTAGGTCAAAGATCAAATTAGGAGAAAGAGAACTAGTTGAGGCTAACCTAGAAATTGGAAGAGTCTATCCTAGGAGGAAAATGGTAGAAGAAATTCCCTTGGAATCAAACTCTTATTTCATGGATAGTTTCATGACCATGAGAGCTACGTTAGAAGAGATGTATCAAGAATTTAAGAAAGGGCGGGGTGAAGACCCTTCAACATCTCAAATAGGCAAAGGAGTAGAGGAACCTCTTCTAGTTTCCCATTTAGGAGGCAAAGGGAAAGGGGAAGAGCCTCCTCCATCAACGTCTCCTTCTAGCCCTGAAAATAAAAAGAAGAAAACATCTTTGATTAAATTAGATGTAAAATTTAATTTGCCAATATATGATGGAGAATTAAATGCAGAAAAGCTAGATAGCTAGATTAGACATATTGATGTATATTGCAGGGTGCAAAACATCAATTCATAAAGGAGAAAGATTCAACTGGCCAACCTTCACCTTGGAGGAACTACCTTGGTGTGGTGGGAAGGTAGGACCCAAGCTGATTTGAAGAAGCATGGTAAAATTCTTTCTACCTGGAGTGAATTTGTTTCTGCCATTAAAAAAAATTCTATCCACTAGCTTATATGCAGCAAGCAATGATGAGTTGGCAAAATCTTCACCAATTAAAGGGGAAAAGTGTACAAAGTTATACCTAGGAATTTAGAAAAAGAGCTTTAATTCTAGGCATTTCTCTAGACTCACCTGAAACTTTGCTGAAGTATATAGGTGGTCCACATAGCTATTTGAGGCACACCATTCTCATGTTTAACCCTACTAGCATAGATGAGGTATCAGTTTAGGCTACACATGTGGAGGCTAGAGGCAAGAATGTGAACCCAGAAAATGGGGGATCATCAAAACCCATTGCAATCAAGAACAAGGAAAAGAAGAAGCATAAATGGAAAGAGAGGAAGGCAAATGCTATACAAAAAGAGAAACCTTCATGCACTCACTGCAAGAATGATGGACATGATTATGAACATTGCTGGTCTTTGCATCCGGAGCTGAAACCCAAGAAGTTTGGTGGTAAGAAGAAGAAGACTGCTACTAATATTCAGAAAGACTGGGGGTCAGACTCAGGTTAAGAAACAACAGTCACAACTACAGGTATAAAAGGTAAAAATTCTTAAGCATCGACTAGTAATTCTGCACAATCTATTGATAATGAAGAAAATGAGAGGAAAAGACATGAGCTTTTTCATATTAGAGTTATTTCCAAGCACCAAAAGATTGATACTTTATTTGATAGTGGTTCACAAGTAAACTTGATTTCTGAAGCAATTGTAAAGAAGTTGGGATTACTAACAACACCTCACAAGAAGCCATATCCATTAGGTTGGGTATGTGATAAAGCAAAGCTACAAGTGACTAGACAATGTAAACTTAGGTTTGCATTTGGGTCAACATTTGTAGATGAGGTTGAGTTAGATATAGTTCCCTTGGACATATGTGGTATTGTTTTAGGAAGTCCTTACTTGTATGATAGAAAAGTCATTTTCTATAGAATTGAAAATAAGTATCAACTCATAAAAAATGGAATAGAATATATTGTAAGAGCTCATCAACTCAAAAATAAGTATACTCTCATAAACTCAGGGCAGATGAAAGAATTGTAAATTCATGCAAGCAATTTTTACTAATGGTTGTAAAGGAAAAGGACCCTGATAAAACCAATGCAATTAAAGGTTGTGATGCTAAACAGAATGCTGATATAGAAAAAGTTGTTTCAGAATATGATATCCTATTTCAAGAAGCTAAAGATCTGCCACCCAAAAGGGAAATTGTACATGATATTCATTTGCAGCAAGATGCTCCATTGCCTAACATCGGAATGTACAGGTTATCCTCTTTAGAGAATGAAAAGATCAAGAAGCAGGTACAGGAGCTACTTGATAAAGGGTTCATAAGGCCAAGCACATCACCATGCAGATCTCTAATCATCTTGGTGAGAAAGAATGGTTTGTGGAGGCTGTGCATTGATTACAGAGCACTGAATAAAATAACGATCAAGAATCATTATCCTCTTCCTCGCATAGATGATTTATTAGATTAGTTGAAAGAAGCTGTTTACTTTTCCAAGTTGGACTTGCATAGTGGCTACCATCAGGTTAAATTTGTAGAACAAGATGCATGGAAGACTACTTTCAAAACAAAGCAAGGGCTGTATGAATGGCTAATTATGCCTTTTGGCTTAACTAATGCTCCTACCACTTTCATGAGAGCTAATGCTCCTACCACTTTCATGAGAGTTATGAATGATGTACTCCAAACTTTATTGATGATTTTGTAATTGTATATTTAGATGACATTCTTGTTTTCAGTAAAACATGGGAAGAACATTTGAAGGATGTAAAGCAGATTCTAGATGTTTTGAAAATAGAAAATCTCTATGTTGAATTATCAAAATGTGAATTTGGCAAAACATCTTTGAATTATTTGGGTCATATTGTTGGGGGTAGTGAATTGAAGATAGATCCCTCTAAGGTTGAAGTCATTGTGAACTGGCCTAAACCCAAATCTGCTACAGAATTTAGGAGCTTCCTAAGAGCAACATAATATTGGAGAAAGTTTATTGCTAACTTTTCCTTGATCGCAGCTCCCTTAGATGCTTTAACAAGATTGAATAAGGTGTTTCAGTGGGGAGGCAAACATCAGAAAGCCTTCGACACCTTGAAAGAAAAAATTAGTACAACACCAATACTAGCATTGCCAGATATTCAAAGACCATTTGAGATTGAAACAGATGGCAGTGACTATGCCATGGGAGCGGTGTTGATGCAACATAGTAAACCCATATGTTATCATTCTGAGACATTTAATTCTGCAGTAGTTAATTATCCCACATATGATAACGAATTGTATGCATTAGTGCAGAGTGTGAAAAAGTGGAAACATTACCTATTGGGAAAAGAAACAATTATACATACAGATCATCAACCACTTCAATATTTGCACTCACAAACTAAATTGAAGCAATCAAGACACTATAAGTGGATGGGTTTTCTACAATGGTTTCATCTTGTCATCAGATATAAGAAAGGCATACACAATAAAGTTGTAGATATGTTGTCCAGACCAATCATAAATGCGTCTACTATACTTAAGCATAACTCAGTAATGCATGAAAGCTAAATTGAAAAATATGCTCAAGATATAGATTTTAAAGATGTATATGCAACTTTAAGTCATGGCAAACAAATAGAAGAATTGGATTATTATGTTAAGGACCAACTCTTGTATCATTTGGGAAAGTTATGCATTCCACAAATTGAAAGAGTTAACATAATCCGAGAAGCACATACTTCTCTTATATCCGGTCATTTTGGTGTAAGTAAAGCAATTGCACAGCTGCAAAGGATCTGTTACTGGCCAAGAATGCATGAAATAGTTTCTAGATATATTAAAGGGTGTACCATGTGTGCTAAAAGCAAGCCCAGCAATAGAAAATTAGGCTTGTACACTCCAATTCTAGTTCCTTCTCGTCCTTGGGAAAGTGCTTCCATGGACTTTGTTGGGGGACTGCCAAAATCTAGAAAAGGTCATGATTATTTATATGTTATTATGGACATTTTCAAAAAAATGTGTATTTTAATACCTTGTAGTAAGCAGATTATAGCTGAACAAACAACAAATTTGTTCTTTCAGCATGTATGGCTTCATTTTGGGTTACCCACTTCCATTGTATTTGATCGAGATTCCCGATTTGTTGGGAAGTTTTGGTCAAGTCTATGGGAGTTAATGGACACCAGATTGAAGAAGAGCACAACAGTTCATCCACAAACAAATGGTCAAACAGAGGTGGTCAACAGGACAGTGATCCAATTGCTCAGAGGCTATTGCAGCAAGCATCCCAAGCTTTGGGATGAACATTTTTGTTATGTGCAACATGCTTACAACCGTGCCAAGCATTCTTCTACACAGAGATCTCCTTTTGAGACTTGTTTTCGTTTTACACCATGGTATCCCTTGAATTTTATTTTTAGTAAAGACATAGTAGTTGATGGACACAGTGATGTGGACAAAGCAACCAAGTTCATTGAACAGATCCAAGAAATTCACCAGGCAGTGCAGGAATAGCTGGAGAGAAGTCAGGCTAAGTACAAGGCAAGGCATGATAAGCATCGAATTGAACATAGCTTCCAAGTTGGTGATCAAACATGGTTGTTCATCAACAAAGACAGAATGCAAGGTGAAGGTAAGAAGCTGAAGCCAATAAGGTATGGGCCTTTCAAGATACTTGAGAAAATTGGTGAGAATGCTTTTTTCCTTGATTTTCTAGCTTACATGCACATCTATTCAGTAGTTAATGCAGATAACTTGAGACTGTTTGAACCTTCATTAGTTGAAGATCCCGAAGAGCAAAGTCAGTTGTCTTCTATTGATGATCTGTTTCCTGAATATCTCAATGAATTGCAAGAAGATACAGTTCTGGATAGGAAGGTGAGAACTTATGCGCAGAGGGGATGTTGGGTACCTGAGGATCGGACTCAAGGGTTCAAAACCAAGCAGTGCAACATGGATAGAGATTGGACAAGTGAGGAAGCTGTATCCTCACTTGATTGATGTTTAAAAACCAACTTTTGGTGGTCCAAAAGCTCTTTCAGTGGGAAGGCGTGATCCAAATGGATCCTAGAAAACCCTCTAAGTCTTCTAAAGATAAAAACTATCGCATGAGGAAGAACCCTTAGAAAAGGCGGAAAACACTATCGGCAGTGAAAAACAGTAAGAAACAGTGGAAAAACAAGTTATTAGTAGTGATGCACAAGAGCCCTCGGATCTGGCCGATCAACGGTCCAAATCCAATAAACACATCGCAATCGGTGGTGACAGGCAGAGGCTATCGGGGACAACCATATAATAGTTGTGATCACGATTAGCATAGGTCAACGAGGACCGTTGATCAAGTGTACAGATCGACGACCTAGTTTAATGCACGATATTGCAATCAGCAAATATAGAGGAGCACTTACCAGACGACCTAGGGCTTATGCAGTATACGATTGTGACAAGTTGCATCGCAATATCATGTCGGAGTAGTACAATGGAGCGGGGCTACATATATATGAGTGATGCGATGAAACCGGA
Source organism: Pinus tabuliformis (assembly GCA_031772625.1). NCBI lineage: Eukaryota > Viridiplantae > Streptophyta > Pinopsida > Pinales > Pinaceae > Pinus > Pinus tabuliformis. Next base: position 459,853,869 of record CM062816.1, on the reverse strand, counting down.
CCCAAAAGGTTTGTAAATGCCAATATATAATATTTCAAATCTGTCTAAAGCCATTTTACGGGATTTTTCAATGTTTTTAATGTATTTTTTTAATACAAAGGGAAACCATGGAACGAGCACTTGCGACATGCGATAAGCGATTACAGGCGGACCCGATAGAAGTATAAAGTAGATTTATGAATATTTGAAGTCCGATGAACTATGTTTTGGTAGATTTGTCTTGTGTTTGAATGTATTTCTCTGTGTAAACAGGGAATGTCTATTTTATAGATTTTCAAAGGCTTGATGGACTCTTCCATTGTGGAACAAGTGGCCACCTCCCCTAAAGGCATTTAGCAATGATTGCTAGCGCTCAGAGGGGGATTCGAGCAGACAGAGGCCGGGAAGCCAAAGATCCCGAGAAGGAGAAACGAATAGATAGTGTTGATTGGCTTTAAAGCCACAGACTGACAAAAACAGAGACAATCAGTGCTGAGACAGAGAGCAAACAGAGACAGAGAGTCAGTGAGGAGAGTCTGTGTACTTAGAAAGACTTGAGGGCTCCAAGTAAAGCCTTGTTGTTTTGTATTTGTTGTGTGAGACTCAAATTGAGCTCACTTTTGTAAAAAATCTGCTTCTGAAGACATAATAGAGAGGTCACAACTGAATGCTGGACTAGGAGATGTAGCCTAGGAGTGTTGGGTGAACTCCTTATTAAACTTGTTGTGTTTATGTGTGTTTGTCTATTATGTTCTTTAATTGCTTCATTGTCTATGTATTTTGCAATCTTATCGATCCATTGCACAAAGTAACATAGGAAAATCCATGCACATGAGTTTGTAATACCTTAATAATTGTCTAAGATCTCATTATAAGATCATATAGGGAAGCCACAACTAGTAAAGATATTGTGAGGGTGTGTTGTAGGGCTGAAGTGGGTCATTGTCATGCCCTAACTAGGTCATAGTCATACAAAAATTTGGACATCGGACTTGGATATTTTTTCCTTATGTTGGGTCTAGTGTTAACCATTTTGGATCAAATTTTATTTCAACCTATGGGAGCCATGTGTTAGGGTTGTCTTTGGTGTTAGTAAACCTTAACTAGGAATAGATATTACAGTGGAAGGATTGGGTGCCATTGGACTGGTGGAGGGAAACCTGTTGGCAACCCAAAGTATCCCTTGACAAGAAGTCATAAAGAGAGCTTGACGACTGAAGGTTGGGTGAAGTTGATGAGCCTAATGTGCAGTACATTGATGGGCTAGTAGATTGTTAGATTGGAATATTGGAGCTCGGGTATTAGCCAACCTAGAAGAGAATAGTGGATTAGATCATGTTCATTGTTGCAGAAGCAACTTGTGGCAGTGATAGGTGGCAACCCTCCTGGAGACTCTATGCGTTGTCTCTTAATGGACTAAGGGGCAGTTAAAGAGGAGAATGAAAGCAAAGGACTAAAAGGACGAGATACGACATAGAAATTGCAATGAGATTGTCATTGTATCTTGTATTCTTGTACTTTTGGATAATTGAGGGCCATTATCCCTTGTATGGGAGCCATAAAAAATTGTATTATATGTTGATTAATATAACAAAGTTGTTTTTTTTTTTTAATTTGTCTATACTTGTGCATGTGTGATTTTCTGTTATTTCTATTCCACTGTGTAAAGTAGTTTTGTTGAGATTCCTAGTTTGGTGGCATCAGAGATTCTAATATTCTATCTTAGACCTAAGATCATGGATATTCAACATGGTATCAAAGGATGCCTGAGCTACTTTAGAAGACAATGAATCAGAGTGTGCACATTGAAGTATAACTTAAGAGGGATTTAGTCACATTGTAGGTGAAGGACTCACTACAATGTCAAACTTGCACACGGGTCTCCAGTATGATGACAGGTTGGAGGGGTTTTCTAACTATAGTCCATGGAAGGGAATGATCAACTTGGTCTTGCAGGTCAATAGGATCTAGGAGTTCACCGAGAAATCTATCGAGAAACCAACTAACACAAAGGAGCTGGAAGTGTACGAGGATTTGGATACGAGGGCGAGATTGATCTCCTAGGTAGTGTGAAGGATCCCCTAATACCTCATTTGTCCGGGAAGAATACTGCACATGAGATGTGGATGGCTCTTCATAATCTGTTCCAGAATAAGAACGAGAACCAAGTACTGGTATAGGAGGATAAGTTGAATTCCACCAAGATGATATAGGGTGAAGGAGTGACTTAATATCTAATGAGATTGCCTTAGGTCAAAGACGATCTTGCTTTCGTCGGTGTGGTTATTTCAGATTCTGATATGGTGAGGATTGCTTTGAAAGGTTTCACTGAGGAATAGAAGCCCTTCCTCAAGGGGATCGTTACCAGAGAGAAGTTTCCATACTGGAATAGGCTGTAGGACGATATAATTAAGGAAGAGTTACGATACAAGGAATTTCATCTAAAGAAGAGGGATTCAGATGATGACATGGCACTTGTAGCACGAATGAAGGGTAAGCAAAAGAAGGACTTGAGTAAAGTCAAGTGTTTCAAATATGGTGACATGGTTCATATTTTTTCAAGATGTACAATGAGGAAGAAGGGAGATGACAAGAAGAAGAAAGGGAAGCAGGTCGTCGGTGTTTCCACTTCTGTTGAGATAGATGTTCTCACCAGGAGGTTGGAGGAGGACTTTGCTATGACCTCTCATTTCTCGTAGGGTACTATTGATGACGATGGATGGTACATGGACAATGGTGCATCGAAACATATGACAGGGTCATAGGAGGTTTTTGAGACTCAAGCTAAATGGGACTCAAAGTTGCACATGGTGTTGGGAGATAGGAGTCAGAAGGAGATCCAAGGATCGAGAGTTGTGTTATTCAGGATGGAGATAGGACAAGTGATGTGGGTCTAGGATGTACTGTTTTGTACCAGGAATCATATATAACATGATATTTGTCTCAATGATATAGAAGAAGGGGTTTGAGGTCTTATTCGAATATGGAAAGGCAAGACTCGGACCCAGAGGTTCTAGCTCTACAATTATTGTGCTTGGAGTTAGAGAGCATGTTCTATATAGGTTGATGGGAAAGCCTATGGATCATGGAAAGAAGAAGTAGGTGGAATAGCTGCAGGTTCTAGAGAAGAAGTTGCAGGTGTAGGCCTCAGAGGTACAAGTACAAATTCTATAGAAGAAGGTCTAGGTTCTAGAGGCTCAGAGGAAGTCCAATTCTAGTGGGAGCTTGCAAATTCAGAGGGAGACTTTTCAGCCCAAGAAAAGTGAGTGGCCAGTGGGGAGAAAGGGTACTCGTATAGCTGCCAAGAAGGAATCATGGAGAGAGTGGAAGACATTTCAAGAGAAGAAGAAGAAGCAGGATGCTTCTAGTGACAATAAAAATTTCGAGAGAGGTGTAGTTCATGCTACAGGGATTATTGTAGTTGTGAGCGCCAAGAGTTGGGTGAGTGTTGCGAGTAGTGATGATGATGATGAGTTACTTCCTAGTCTTGGAAGTACCTCCCTTGATAAGAGGGAGTGTTATTTTTGGTAGCTTGGGAGGTACTCCAAGCATTAGTGTTCGGGGTTTGGAGGTTGGAGCACCACAAGAGTCATTGTGGGCTTGGAACCCAAGGTTGTGGTTTTGGACCCATCGATGTTTGGGCCAAAATCATGTAACATTTTGGACATGTGATGGATGAAGATGATAGAGGATGGTGAGGAGAATCCAACATTTCGCGAATTGTCAAAATCTGAATTGTCTTTAGTGAGTTATGAATTTTTTAAGTTAAGGAGTGGGCATGGACAAAAAGTGTTAAGGTCGGCCTAGTCTTATAATGGCCTAATGACATGTTTTTAATCTAATGTGGATGTCTTAAAGGAACCCTTCTTTAGTGTATAAAAAGGAGGTGAGGTGAATTCTTTTGAACAAATCCAAATGAGCAACACAAGGACAACAAAGAAGTGCAGAAGGAAACTTGTAGAAGCGAATAAGGATACCTCTATTTGGCCGCAAGAAAGAATGCATTTCAGCGATGGAGGAAAGGGTTATTTGGTAGCCTTTCCATGATTATTTGAAGGGTTGTTTCATCCTACAGTAGGACTGAAGATAAGGAGTTAAGTGCAGGTTTGTTGTGGCATCACTTAAGTGTGGGATCCTATATTTTGTGCAGGTCGTAAGCATAGGAGGCTCGTGAGGGTAGGTCATAGGCCTTAACACCTAAGAACAAGGTTATGCAGGGATTTTTGAGGGTTAATACGTGCCCAGATCACCAACGTGTAGGAAGAGGAGTCTCATAAAGGGAAGCAAAAACTAGTAAAGGGACTATGAGGGTGTGTTGTAGGGCTGAAGTGGGTCACAACCATGCCCTAAATAGGTCACAGTCATACAACAATTTTTACATCAGACTTGGATATGTTTTTCCTTGTGTTGGGTCAAGTGTTGACCAATTTGGATCAAATTTTGTTGTAGCTTGTGGGATCCATGTGTTAGGGTTTTCTTGGATGTTAAGAAACCTTAACTAGGTGCAGATCTTACAGTGGAAGGATTGGGTTCCATTGGACTGGTGGAGGGAAGCGTGTTGGCAACCCAAAGTAGCCCTTGACAGGTAGTCATAAAGAGAGCTTCATAGTTGAATATTGGGTGAGGTTGATGAGCCTAATGTGCAGTACATTGATGGAATAGTGGAATGCTATATTGGCAGATTGGAGATTAGGTATTGTCCAGCCTAGAAGAGTAGATTGGATTAACCCGTGTTCATTGTAGTAGAAGCAACTTGCACCAATGATAGGTGGAAACCCTCTTGGAGACTCTATGTCTTGTCTCTTGATGGAATAAGGGGCAACTAGAGAGAAGAACATAATCGAAGGACCAACAAGATGAGATACAACATAAATACTACAACGAGATTGTCGTTGTATCTTATATTCTTGTACTTGTGTATAATTGAGGGCCATTATGCCTTGTATGGAAGCCCTAGAAAATTGTGTTATATGTTGATTAATATAACGAAATTTGGTTGAATGTTTTTGTAAAAAGTTGTCTATACTTGTACATGTGTGATTTACTGTTTTTTATATTTCGTTGTGCAAAGTATCTTTGTTGAGATTCTTGGGTTGGTAGCGGTAGAGATTCTAAGATTATATCATCGGGGTCCTTTCCATATGCCAACCATGCCATGGAACTCCACATCCCAATTGGCTATCATACACATAAATAGAGCACTATATAAATGCATCAATCACGCATATCATAATCATTTACAACCCACTTTTAACACCTAAACATTTGTTTTATTAATTTTCTAAAAATTGCTATGAAATCCCCCTTACTGAGGAACTTGGTGCTACTTTCCCATGATAGATCCCATCTAGTCCAAGTGTTGAACCTAGATGCTCTATACTTGTACATGTGTGATTTACTGTTTTTTATATTTCGTTGTGCAAAGTATCTTTGTTGAGATTCTTGGGTTGGTAGCGGTAGAGATTCTAAGATTATATCATCGGGGTCCTTTCCATATGCCAACCATGCCATGGAACTCCACATCCCAATTGGCTATCATACACATAAATAGAGCACTATATAAATGCATCAATCACGCATATCATAATCATTTACAACCCACTTTTAACACCTAAACATTTGTTTTATTAATTTTCTAAAAATTGCTATGAAATCCCCCTTACTGAGGAACTTGGTGCTACTTTCCCATGATAGATCCCATCTAGTCCAAGTGTTGAACCACCCTCCTAACCCACAACCCAACCAAAGTTAGAAGGAGGTAATTATGCAAATCCAACTCCCAAGGTACAGTTATGGGAATGGGACCTAAAATTTTTGACCTTTCAACAAGAGTTATTATAGGGAATCCAACTTCCCCTTCTGCAATCAGGAAACCACATTCCTCAACAAAAACATAGAAACATAACCCATAGAATGAAAAAGTGCACATCATTAACATGACTAGTCAATAAAGATACTCATGCTAACACTGTTGTAACATTCAATACTCTTTTCATGCCATATGAGCAATACTTTAGACTTATAGTGAAATGTATTCCAAACCCACTATCTAACACATGCAATCTATCAAGGTTCTCCACCCAGACTTTATTCCATTTGCAACTACAAGAAAACACATGGACTAGAGCATTTATCTATGAGGAAGAAGAGCTCTTCATGAACACAACATAGATTCAATGTTAGGTTAAATCCAAGAACATAAACCAATACATTCTGACCCATGAAGGAATCCATTTTCACAACGTTATTGGTTATAAGATTATATAGTAATAAGAAGTATGCCACTGTAACATAAATGGATCTCCATGTTTCTTACTACCAAAAAGGTGATCAACACACACATATTATTTGCAAGAAACTTTGGCTAAGCATCATAAATAGTGTCAACTCACAAATCATAATCTTCATTGTTGGATTACAACAACTCTTCAGTAGTTCCAAGAAATATACTAATTAGCCTATACAAGCAATGAAACTCAAACCCAAATTTCAAACAAGAATAACATCAATTCACATTAGAAATATAAATACTTATCAATGGAAATTAAGAACATGAAACACTCATATTAATCCACACATCCTTACATGGGTAAGAACCAACCATTCGAAAAATAAACACAAGTAAGCATATTTGTCATGCAAACCATTAGTATATCAATCATTCACATTTTAACATGAAAATCATACATGGTTACACACAAGAGAACATATCTTGGATTTATAATGATGGGAAACTGAGTTCGAGACTTCAACTCTCTACCCAACCATAAACAAGTTGCAACCAAGCTACATGCAGTTGTAACCTTTGATCCAGATTCCAAGGGTTCGAGGTGGCCTTGCTCAAGGAAATAAACACCATTCTAGTAGCTGAAAAGGGGACTCTAGAAGTTCTTCTTCCTCCACCCATTAACTACTCAACAGTCCACCAATGCATAGAAAATCTTGAGGCCAACTTCCTTCGCCCTCCAATTATCCAATAATAGCCAAATAATACACAAGAAAAAATGGAGGCTTGTTGACTCATGCTATTCCTCTTAGCTGCAGAATTATTTTGTCTTGAGTAGTGAAGGAGATCAAACTCTTTTTCCCCAATCAGAAAATGATCCTTCTCCTTGCTATGCACATATCTCCTTTGCACGTTGCCTCTCCTTTTCTTTATGTTTACCATTTTGTGAATTCCCACTTTTTCTATTTACAGTAAATCAGAAATCAAGCTCTTTGTGTCTGCTCTTTTATTGTGGCTCCTTCCTCCTATATTTTGTTACTCAACCGAACTCCCTCCCTGCCTACTATCCACATAATCGATCTCTCTGCTATTTTCTATGGCTACCTACCTTAATGAAGTTGAGCTTCCCATCAAAAGAAAAATGAGTTTCCTCCTCCTCAGTTCAAATTCCCCTCCTCTTATTCTCTGTTGAATCCATGAATAAAAATGAGATCGTGCCCACTTCCCCTTTCACAGTGACTCTCTTCTTGTATTTTTCTATTGTGTCATTCCCAAACTAGAAAATTTATTGCACGTTAATTTTAGTCCCTTTGTTGTCTACGAAGTTCCAAAGTCAACTTGGGATTTTGTCCCTTGTTTTGTAGTTAATAAATTTCCAACATCATTCCCCTTTAAACACACCATTCCTATGCATTTAAAACTCAACAACACACCTTCAATGGCTGTCCCAAGCTATCCAGCTTCTCCCTCATTAAGTAAGTTGAATTTCCCAACAATTGAACTCCCTAGACCTCTTGGAATCTATGTCCCTCACTCAACCCTTGAAATTCAATTACATGTTATAATTACATGGAAAAATCAAGCCATTCATGGTTGGGCTATTACAAGGACACTCCCAGGGTTGTCATAATCACTACATGCACATAATAGTTCTCTATTAGCATGTAAAATTGTTGTTGGGTCAAATGTTGGTTGATAAGAACACAACCCTACCCTTGGTGTTTGTTTTCTCAACATCTCCCTTTCTCCTTGGCTAAGCATAGCCTCTCATTTTAATAGCCCCCATGCTGAGGTAGCATGCCCGAGTGCGTCATGGTGCATCTTACTATCATGAGCGTAGAGGCTCTCGTGCCTAGCACTAGGTAGAGATCCTCACTACTTATTTAAGGGAATTCACTCCATCGTGGATCTAGGAGAAAATTGCTCAAGCAAAGTGGGACATTGTGGATTATTGACATTGCGTGAAATAATTCGAGGTTCTTGCTAATGTAGCGGATTGGGTGATATGTACATGATACTCTTGAGGTCGTCATAATCGCGACATGCATGCAATAGATCTATATTGGCATTGAAAACTATTATTGTGTTAAGTGTTGGTTGATAAGAACACAACCAAAGAGATATTACCCTTCAATTGGATGAATTGTAGTTGCTCGTACACTCAATGGATAAGAGACATGGGAAATTGAAGCCCACCCTGACTTTTCCCTTGATCCAAGTTTCTTTCTAGGAGGTAATGGGGAGCACATCCCTATTGAAGCCTCCAAATATGATAAATCATGAATGGTCTATATGTTATTTGTTTTTTCAATAACTAGCCTTAGATTTTTGTTTTTCAGTTCATGAATAACCCTAGAGGCCATGTATTTCAAACATACTTGCTAGAGTTTTGGATTATACTCAGTAACCTTTTTATCTAGTTCCTAGTGGAATGAAATTCTATGCCTAGTATGGTTTCCCATTAGCAAACCAAGACACATTTCAATCAATTTTGATGTACAATTGAGATTTGAAGGAATATAATTTTTGTTTCAAATAAAATAAAATAAACTTAAAATTCCTTTGTAATATTTATGGGTGATTTAATATCATAGTAAGTGAGTTTATGTTGGGAATCTAAAAATCCATAGTCTAAATCTTCTATGTTTTAGTCATTTTTAGCCATATTTCCCAATCATTTTTCCCAAAATTTAGCAGGAATTTGTTGGGATCACAAATTTATGCTATATAGTTTATATTATCCTAGTGCTAAGGGGGTTTTCATGGTGTTGAATTTGTTTATGAATTCGAAAATACATTTTTAAACGATGAAAAAACATAGTGTTTATAAATAATTGTATCACCTAATTTGGATGAAAAAAGCCGAAACATAAAGTAATTAGATTGCACCATTTAAAAATAGCTAAAATATATTTCTAAATATCATATGGTATTAAGGCATTGAAAGATTTTTAAAAACTAAGATAGAGGTAACATAAAGGGGTTAAATTGATCATATTTTTTTTAGTATAGGGTGTAAAGAAATTTAACTTTATATAAAAGTGTAAAAATCTCATTTTAAAAAATGATATATTTTAATTTAATATTTGATTTTAAAAATTGAATAATTCATGAAATTTTCATAAAATAATAATAATTATTAAAAAAATAAATTAAAACAATTACATAAGAAATGTGTAGTCTATCTAACTTAGACGAAATGAATTCATGATATTTTTTCTGTTGAATTTTAACCAAAATTGGGAAGAGATTTTTTAAAACTAGAGTTTAAGTTTATTTGAAAACATTTTCGGAAGAAATCACATTGGAACCTATGTGGTTCATCATCAGGACAAGATAAAAAATCAAATCATAGCGGCAAGCTAAATAGGGAGATAAGACCTTCTAATGACTATAAAAACGACTATATTTGACTAGTTCGGAAAAAAAGGATAAAATAAATAATCAAATTTTTTTATTATTAATTAATTTTAAAATAATTAAATTAAATATTAACTCCAATATTTAATTATATATATAACTATATAAAACTAACATTACCCAAAATAAATAACTAGCATTTGCACCAGATGTTGCAAAGGAAACGCCGTAAGGCATAAAATGCGGAAATTCATTATCCATGCAGTGTGTGTGTTATGTCAATGACCTAAATATCAACATATCTATTCACTTTTTCTAAATGTTGTAAACAACCAGAATTATAGAAATATTCTTAAATGTGTACCAATATTTATAGGCACACTCCCTATACCTTCAGATTTTTGGCTGCAGCTTCAGCATTGGAAGTCTTGAGATTTACCAAAGCTTCAATTCTTGCTTCTTCTGGCTGATGTTTGAAATTTACAGAAAACTTGAATGGTCACAAATTTTGCTGTGAGAATTATAGATAACAAATGCTAGCAATCTATTAATTTAGAAAAAGCTTTGTCAAAGATAAAGGTCTTATCGTAAATAAACATGTTTATGAATACATAGCATTGTAGTCTAGAGCTCATTTCAACTTTAAAAACTGGAAATTGAAACTAGAAAAAGAAAAAGGAGAAAACATAAAAGAAATTTCGCAGAATTGCAATACAATCTTTTAAATGCATTAACACTTAGCTAATGATATGTTCTTTAAGAAACAAATAGGTAAGTTCAATGTATCAAAACAAACCCAAATTGCAGACAAACAAAATAACAATCAAAATTTTCAAAACCGATCATAATGATTTTAGTCTAACTCTAAACTCCAACTGAGATCCTATTAAACTAATTGTAAATTCTTGTAATCTATTAGCCCAACAAAGACTAACAATAACTTGGTATCTGACCAAATCAGTGAACCCAAACCAGAACTGAGCACCTAATATGTAAGGAAACAGTTAGACCATCATAAGCACAAACATAATAAAGTCCTAATATAATAGCTTGCTGCTAAGTTGTAAAAACTGTAGATAACATAGCATCTAGATAAAATATGGTTCATACCAATCAAAAAGTTATGATAGAAAGCTCCTCTATAATGAGGAAATAAAAATGTTTTTGATTAATATAGAGCAATTTAAATAAAAATTATTGAAAAGCCCACAAGTATTGGAAAACTCCAGATCATTATAAACCTATAGAAGTATGTTAGGGTTAGATTAGTGCTAGGTAATGCCCAGGATTTTTGGACTCTTTTCTTTTGTCTTGTTTTCATGTTTTGTTGCAGATAGATATGCGTTAGAGGCATTATAGTATATTCACATTCTCTCAGATGTTTGTTAATGCTTTTGATTCATTTATCTCAGCTTCAAATGAAAATGGTACATAACTCATAATACATAATATATATGAATTGGATGATGATGCACAGAATTTATATAAATAAACTGTAAATTTCATTCAAAGTCTAGCTGCTTTGTACAATAAGCTAAAACTCATTTTCTTATCATTTCTCTTCGGGTTTGAAACTTATTGGAAGAAAACTGAGTTACATTATTGTCCACATATAATCTCTTATTGCCATTCTAGCGACCAAAGTGCTAGAGAAACTATCCACTCTGAACCAGCCACATACTCGAGTAAGACTTCTACAAACCCTGCCACTTCAGATCCTTCTTTGAATCATCCACTCTGGGCATGTGATCTTCCAGGGTATATAAGGCCACACCAGTGCTGTAGACCCGTTATCTCTAGACCTGAAAGATCCAATCAATAGCATAATCCATAATAGACAATATCTCACACTGCACTCACATATCTCTGCAGTGGCTGTTGTAGATTTTAAAGAAAGATATTGAAGTGAGATTGAGTCCACATGTGTAGATCCAACCTTCCTCTTATCAAACTTGTAATTGAAACGGCCAGACTGTGATAAAATTAAAAAACCTGTTACTGTTTCACCCAATTCAAGTTCTACTGAAAGCAAGACTCGACAAGCACGCAAGGCAGCCAAGCAACCTTAAAATCAACCACTGCGTCATAAATTAGTTCTCCTGTCAAGTTTTGAATACACCCACATAGAACAAATTTATGGTGAAAACTGCGAAAGTGCCTGTGCACATGATTCCTACATCTGGAGATAAACTAGCAATTTCCCCAAAAGGTGCAAAGAGAGGCCGATAGAAATGTTACATTGAAAGAATTGTATTTTGGTTCAAAATAATAAATATTATAATAATTTAATCATTCAAGCTAAACCTAGTCAATAAATTGCCCAAAATAAAATAAATCCTTAATCAAATTATACAAATTATTATTCTTCGTTTCTCTCAATTATTTATATAATAAGATCCAATCAATCATTCAAAATTTTGTAATAATAACAATCCATATGGTTCACATGTGACTGTTGAGAAAATTTGAGCCACTAAATTACAATTTAAGTCCAACATAACCTAGAAATTCAATATAATCCAAACATATTGAATCCAAATATCATCTATATAGCAGTTCCATGGCAGTTAAACGCATTTTGTAGCATAGGTGTTTTTCTATATAGCAGGTCAAGGGAGTCTAAGAAACACCTTGAAATGTATACACTAATTAAAATGCACAATCTATAATGGTAGTTCAATGCTATCATTTGTTAAAGTCTTGAATGAGTAAACATTGATCAACTGTTCGACCCTTTAGCCAATGTAAAGGATCATTTGTAGAAGTAAATGGTATGTGGATTGATTGTGAGATTAGTATATATAGGAGACACTCTTCTGTATATTAGAATTTGCAGGCGCCAGTAAAATTAAGATTAGTGTGTTTTCTCTTTACAGATTTTACAGTGTAAGTCATTAGTAGAAGAGAATTCTGGAATATTTGCGTTTTTACCAACTGAGTTGATGTTTCACACTACCAATCAAGGGCCCACTTACAAATACAGTGGAGAAAATTGTGTTGGCTAAAATGAAAGAAAACCTAAACCAACACCAAAGATAAAAAGTCAAGCTAAACAAGCTTAAAGGAAGGAAGAAAATGATAAACAAGAAGCTAAAAAAATTTAACACCTAAGCAACAAGAAACAATTAAAAGTTAGAGCAGTGCTAGGGGATTGCTCAATCAATTGAACCAAAAATCTGAACACCTAAAAAGAGCCCCAAGGGTCAGCTCAATCATTTGAACCACCTGCCTAAGTATTGTTGCAGATAGGATAAGCCATAAGTCACATGATCAAATACAATAGAGTCCCTCAGGGTTACCAGCTGTGGTGGCTGACAGTTGAGTTGCCCTCTATTTTGATATTCTAGGGAAAGGGGGAATCATGAGAAGTTTTCCATCAGAAAACAAATATAGAAGCTAAAGGAATAAAGGCTAAACTTAAAAAACAAATTAAGTAAAAATATAAACTAAAACTAAGAAACCAAACTCTAAGGTGGCAGGTGTAGTAGGGATCATCCTTGATCCCAGAGGAAATCAAGAACTAAGTTTAAGAAATGGGTTTAGGAGAATCCACCAAACATCAAGCAGAGGAGTGCCATTGTTTCAAGGGTTGAAAATTCCCATGCCAATGTTTCAAGGGTTGAAAATTCCCAAGCCAAAAGAAATAAATTGACTTACAATACTTGGGGACTCTACGGTTATAGTTCAGCATACACAAAACCAATCAAGCCCTCGAGATATGTGTCTAGGTAGACTCATTCGTAGTGCTCAAATGCCAACAAGGAGCTTCAAAAAAATAGAATTCTACCAAGTTTAGACCTTCAGGAAAATGAAGTAACTTTGATGGACAATGGAAAGTTATGCATAAATGGGCAGGCTCCAACTATTTCACATCTTCCTTTAACATTCAAAATACACAATATATCATAAGAATGAAGGAAACACGCATATTCAAGAGAAGTGGAGGAGAATAATTATGGTGAAAGAATGGGCACTAAAGCCCTCCCAGTGTCTGGTAACCTGTCATTTACTCTAACGCATGGTGAAGTTTATCAATTCCAAGTGATGGATTAAAGGCCGAGGGTGGGATTCTCAATCTCTGGAGAAGTCGATCACTAGTCAATGATCAACTGACCTTGTATCCATGTGTTCTTTGTGGCATGGTTTGGGTTTCTCTGGTATTTGGTTCCTCCGTCTGTGGCGGGACATGGTTGCTCTTAAGTATCATTTGGCTCTGTGTTTTCAGATTTTGCAGTCCAAAGTTGGATTGAGTAATGTTGGAGAATGTAGCTATGTTCAGTATTCATAATATTATTTTTTTGATGTTACTTTTGAATAATTAAAATTATTATTGACAGGCATGTTCTTCATACTTTGTATTGGTCAAAAGAAAAATATAGAAAGGCATGTTCATCGTGACCCTTTCAAAGGAATAAAATTGAATTTTGTTAAGTGTCATTTACCCTGCCAAGTGGCCAAGTAGGCCCTCCTAACCCTCATGTCAGCTCAGCTTAAGTGGCACCCTTTCGCATGGCTTGGAGACTATACATATAGCCCTCTCGCATTCCTCATTTGATACATCTCACACACATATATTTCTGACCTCAGAGGCCGAAATCAGAAGTAAAACATATCTCTGATCTGCCCTTGCTCAAGGAGACTTGCAAGGTCAAGTAGAAGACAAACCCTGAGGCATAATTCTCTGGGGTATTGTGGCTCCTTCTTATTGAAGTAAGTGTGAATTTTTAGAGAAATAATGAGAAGTGGAACCATGTGAAGTTTGAGGCTTTTATTTTGAAATATAGTGCTAAGGTCTGTGGCATAATCTGAGGCTGAGGCAGAAGGAAAAATTTGGCTTTTGGAGAATTGAAGCAGACCTCCTTTATGGACAGATTTGGAAGAATTTTCTCTTGGTATGCTCGAGGGTTGAGTTGGCGCTTGGAGGTTGGTTATCTTAGCTACATTACTGGTTGGTTTGTATATGACTTGATGTCTTGTTGACTTGATTCCATAATGAAAGGATTGCTGGGTTTCTCCCCTTGGAGTGGTGTTTTCCCGTGTAATTTCTTGTGTGGATGTCTCTTCATGTTTTTCTGTGGTACTTCTCTGTATAATTGTTTTATGTTGCATAATAAATAAGAGAAAATATCAACTTGAGTAGTGGCTCGTTCCTATGGAAGTAAGTGTGAAGTCTGAGGCATATTACTCTGTGAAATAATGAGAAGTGGAACCATGTGAAGTTGGAGGTTTTTATTTTGAAATATAGTGCTAAGCTCTGTGGCATAATCTGAGGCTGAGGCAGAAGGCAAAATTCGGCTTTTGGAGAATTGAAGCAGACCTCTTTTGTGGATAGATTTGGAAGCATTTTGTCTTGGTATGCTCGAGGGTTAACTTGGCACTTGGAGGTTGGTTATCTTAGCTACATTACTGGTTGGTTTGTATATGACTTGATGTCTGGTTGACTTGATTCCATAATGAAAGGATTGTTGGGTTTCTCCCCTTGGAGTGGGGATTTCCCGTGTAACTCCTTTTGTGGCTGTCTCTTCATGTTTTTTTGTTGTACTTCTCTGTATAATTGTTTTATGTTGCATAATAAATAAAAGAAAATATCAACCTGAGTGTAAAATCATAACAAACAATTATCGAGTTAAGAGAACTACCAAAATTCAACAGGTAAGCTGTCCTGTGGAAAATTGAATTGATTTAAGTGAAGGTTCTCTTCTCAGCAGGTGGCACAATATCTACTGGGGAGATCTAGAAAAGAAAGGTGGGACACGATCATTTGGGTCGGTGTATTCTTTGTGAGTCCTCAGACCTGTGAAGAGCCCAGATAATAAATGATCACCAAGTTGAGATACGCAAGTAGCCCTTTCATACTTCAACAACAGACTGGCTATTCTTCTATTTGCAGATAGAAAAGTGACGCAGAGATTTTTGGGAAATTGACATGTCAAAGTAAGCAAATATAGAAGGTGGAAGCAAACTGTATGACACTCTATGAGCTGGCTCTAGGCCTAGCCATAAGCTCACACTTAAATGAAGACACTTCACATTCTAGGGTCATCCCTCAAAAGGCATCCATTGGCTTGGTTTGTATTGTAGTGAAAGATGAGGGAACTATTCAGCAAACTTCTCAGTGACATGGAGATCAGAAATACAGCTCTGGAATTCAATCTTCCGGTAGCCATCAAGCAAGAAGCCCCTGGCAGACATGATTTCATTTAAGTTCAAGTTTTTATTATTTATTGCAAAGTAGTTTTCTTACCACTTCAGTATGCTAGACATTGTACCTGTTGGCTTTACATATATACCTCCAGTAAGTTAAGAATAGACGACGATTTTTAAATTTTGAGTCTTTTAGAAAGACAATTGTCATTCCATTATTTTTGTTTTGTTATCTTACTGTATGGCTTGGCCACAACCATTTTTTAATAAAAATGATATCCTTTCCTGTTAAAATCAATCAAGAAACCAAACCCAATACTAATTAAGAATATACTCTCAGATGCTCTATTTTTTGTACACATAAATACTTGTCCGGAGAAGGATTGATGAATGTCTCTTGCTTATGTTGTTTGGCCGACCTCCAACTAAGAACAACTCACCTTGGATTTTATAGCTTCCATTTTTTTTTCTGGTGTGTAAATTTATTGGCGGATATTGGAGAGAAATACAAGGATTATCTACACGTTTGTAGAAAAACAACCCAAAATAAAATAAATCTTTAATCAAAATTATACAAATTATTATTCTTCGTTTCTCTTAATTATTTATATAATAAAATCCAATCAATCATTCAAAATTTTGTAATAATAACAATCCATATGGTTCACATGTGACTGTTGAGTAGGTTATTTTAGAGTATAGACTATGTTAGGGTAGGCTAGCATATGCTAGGCTAACCTAGGCTAGACTAGGCTAGGTTAGGCTCCTCAAAGCTAGCTTAGCCTACTCTAGCCTAGGTTAGCCTAGCATACCCTAGCCTACTCAAACATATTCTAGCCTGCACAAGCCTAACCTAGCCTAGTCTAGCCTAGGTTAGCCTAGCATATGCTAGCCTACCCTAACATAGTCTATACTCTAAAATAACCTACTCTAGTCCAACATAACCTAGAAATTCAATATATTCCAAACATATTGAATCCAAATATCATCTATATAGCAGATCCATGGCAGTTAAACACAGTTTGTAGCATAGGTGTTTTTCTATATAGCAGGTCAAGGGAGTCTAAAGCAACACCTTGAAATGTATACACTAATTAGAATGCACAATGTATAATGGTAGTTCAGTGCTATTGTTTGTTAAAGTCTTGAATGAGTAAACATTGATCAACTGTTACGACCCTTTAGCCAATGTAAAGGATCATTTGTAAAAGTAAATGGTACGTGGGTTGATTGTGAGATTAGTATATATAGGAGACACACTTCTGTTTATTAGAATTTGTAGGCACCAGTAAAATTAGGATTAGTGTGTTTGCTCTTTACAGATTTTACAGTGTAAGTCATTAGTAGAAGAGAATTCTGGAATATTTGTGTTTTTATCAACTGAGTTGACGTTTCACGCCACCAATCAAGGGCCAACTTACAAATACAGTGGAGAAAACTGTGTTGGCTAAAATGAAAGAAAACCCAAACCAACACCAAAGATAAAAAGTCAAGCTAAACAAGCTTAAAGGAAGGAAGAAAATGAGAAACAAGAAGCTAAAAAAATTTAACACCTAAGCAACACGAAACAATTAAAAGTTAAAGCAGCGCTAGGGGATTGCTCAATCAGTTGAATTAAAAATCTGAACACCTAAAAAGAGCCCCAAGGGTCAGCTCAATCATTTTGAACCACCTGCCCAAGTATTATTGCAGATAGGATAAGCCATAAGTCACATGATCAAATACAGTAGCGTCCCTCAGGGTTACCAGCTGTGGTGGCTGGCAGTTGAGCTGCCCTCTATTTTGATATTCTAGGGAAGAGGGGTGAATCATGAGAAGTTTTCCATAGAAAACAAATATAGAAGCTAAAGGAATAAAGGCTAAACTTAAAAAACAAATTAAGTAAAAATATAAACTAAAACTAAGAAACCAAACTCTGAGGTGGCAGGTGTAGTAGGGATCCTCCTTGATCCCAGAGGAAATCAAGAACTAAGTTTAAGAAATGGGTTTAGGAGAATCCACCAAACATCAAGCAGAGGTGTGCCATTGTTTAAGGGTTGAAAATTCCCAAGCTGAGAGAAATAAATTGACTTAGTACCAGTTCAGTATGCTAGACAATGTACCTGTTGGCTTTACATCTATACCTCCAGAAAGGTAAGAATAGACGACGATTTTTAAATTTTGAGTCTTTTTGAAAGACAATTGTCATACCATTATTTTTGTTTTGTTATCTTACTGTATGGCTTGGCCACAGCCATTTTTTAATACAAATGATATCCTTTCCTGTTAAAATCAACTAAGAAACCAAACCCAATCCTAATTAAGAATATACTCTGAGATGCTCTGTTTGTTGTATACGTAAACACCTCTATATACGAGTGGAAGTGCATGAGTGTTTTTTTACATATCCATGAGAAACTACTTATATGTGCATACACATATATGGGAGTTCTTTTTACATGTGCGGAGGAAACAATTTCTATGTGATTCATTATATATCCATGTATGGAAACACTGTACATATACCCTTCTATATATGTGGAGATAAATCCTACTTAAATACACATACACTTGCAAGTTACAATAAAGAGTGGAGCAAACTCATAAACTAAATTACTCTTTACATCAATCACAAAACCTAAATTAGTCTTTACATCAATCACAGATGTGGTTGCTTCAAAGTCTGTGCCGCCTCATCCACGGGTGGAACTATATTCTTCCAAAACCAATGCTTTCTCCATTGAAAAATCGTTTCTTCGATGGGTACACCCTTAGTTACACCCTTAGTTTCTGGCAAGAAGAGGTATACAAAGATACAACCTAAATTAGTCTTTACATCAATCACAGATCTGGTTCCTTCAAAGTCTGTGCCCCCTCATCCACGAGTGGAACTATATTCTTCCAAAATCAATGTTTTATCCATTGAAAAACCATTTCTTCAATGGGTACACCCTTAGTTTCTGGCAAGAAGAGGTATACAAAGACAGTCATGATACAGATCCAGCCTGCAAAGAATAGGAAAATCCCATACTTTAAAGTACATAAAAGAGATAGGAAGGCCTGTGCAATTGCAAATGTGAAAAGAAAGTTCACAGAGACAGTTATGGCCTGTCCAGTAGAACGGGTTTCTAGTGGGAAAATTTCACTTGGCACAGTCCATCCAAGAGAACCCCATGACCACCCAAATCCAGCCACAAATAAACAGATAACTGTTACCACCAATGCTGAGAAGCCTTTGGATAGTTGTTTGTTTCCTCCGAACTTTACACTCAAGATTATGCCAACAGCAACCTGTCAAAAGATAGGACAATATTGTTACTGACGGGTCCAACATGAAGCAACCCGAAAAGAAGGTCAAAAAAACTTTCCATAAGCTGCTACTAAACTTTTCTTAAACAGACAAAAGTAATTCGAGGGCTTTTCTTCCCAGTGCAACCAGTTGTTGGGATTAAATAAGGGGTTTGGAATTTGGAACTTTGAAAACAGGTTCGCATGTCCCTGTTACACATGGCATGGCATATGAACTTGGAGTCACTACAAAATCCCTCTTTACAAGCTACTTAATGGATGTGGTCACAACTACGAATTTAATTAGAGAGATTTTACAACCAATTTCCCCCTAACACTTACAACAATTCCTATCCTTTTAAGAAGTCATACAGGCTTCCATGCCGAATAAAAGAAACCAGGAATACAATTGAAGCATATTTATTCTAGCTTTCCTCTCACTTACTCGGATCATATAGGCAAAACTCAGGATTCCGACTCAACTCTGCAAATGTAAGTGGAACAGGCAACAAAAGCACTCAAGCATAGATAGCAACAATGGTTTCAACCAACCCCTAAAAGAGAAAGCATAATATCGGGAGCTTTGTTTCCCTGGTGTAAAAGTAAGGGACTGATGCACTTCCCACAGTTCAAGCCTTATTTTGAACTAATATTCGATTAAAAATCATCAAGTGCATTTGGCTCCTAGAGTTGAAACACAGGAATCCTCCAAAAATATAGTTTTCCTTCATGGGGGCATCCTTAGCTATGGTGAAAACATGGGTGTCTAATAACCCTGGGTTTCACCATCTGAAAAGCCACATACATCGAGGATGTATGCTGACATGCTTGAAAACAAGATGCAACAAAATTAAGAAAGGTCTGCCGTGTGTCAGCTTTGCTCTTACCTGACATGATATCATCAGAATACCACCACCAAAAAACAAGGTTCTGAGGAATACAATTGAAGCATATTTATTCTAGCTTTCCTCTCACTTACTCGGCTCATATAGGCAAAACTCAGGATTCCGATTCAACTCTGCAAATGTAAGTGGAACAGGCCACAAAAGCACTCAAGCACAGATAGCAACAATGGTTTCAACCAACCCCTAAAAGAGAAAGCATAATATCGGGAGCTTTGTTTCCCTGGTGTAAAAGTAAGGGACTGATGCACTTCCCACAGTTCAAGCCTTATTTTGAACTAATATTCGATTAAAAATCATCAAGTGCATTTGGCTCCTAGAGTTGAAACACAGGAATCCTCCAAAAATATAGTTTTCCTTCATGGGGGCATCCCTAGCTATGGTGAAAACATGGGTGTCTAATAACCCTGGGTTTCACCATCTGAAAAGCCACATACATCGAGGATGTATGCTGACATGCTTGAAAACAAGATGCAAAAAAATTAAAAAAGGTCTGCCGTGTGTCAGCTTTGCTCTTACCTGACATGATATCATCAGAATACCACCACCAAAAAACAAGGTTCTACGGCCCAACCTGTCAACAGTTGCAATTGATACCAGGGTGGAAAGTACAAGAACAGCTCCGGTTAAAATAGACGAATACAGGGAAGCATTTGAACCAAAGCCCAAACTGCCGAAAAGAACAGGGGCATAGAACAATATGGAATTGATTCCAGTCAAGATCTGAAACATGGGCAGGCAGATGGCCATCACTAGCTGTGGCCGATTCCTCCTCTCCAAAATATTCCTGAATGGATGTTCGACGGCGTTAGCCAATGCACTTGCATCCAGCATATCCTCATACTCTGCATCTACATGCTTGGTGCCCCTGGTCTTCTCCAGGATAGCGCGCCCTTTCTCTAGATGCCCGCGTTCTATCAGACTGTTGGGAGTCTCGGGAAGGAGGATCCCTCCAATTGTCATGAAAAGTGCAGGAACTGCAGCCAAACCCAGAGAAAGGCGCACTGAGCATCTGCACACCCACACCAATATATAATGCCATCAACACCACACACTGGATCGGGTCTGAAACAGCTTACCGGGCAAGAAATAGAGAGCAAAATAGTGATCGAGACATCATAGACACCCAAATAACCCTAACCCTAACAGTCACTAATTCAAGGGACTCCAATGAGGACAATGAATCCTAACAAAATTAACCACACTATATGTACCAGTAAAAGAGCTGCCCAGACAAAAGGTCGCTTCCTCTATTGCCCACTTCATAGAAACCAATCTCGGCCACTTCTATGCCGACGCACTGAGCATCTAAACACCCACACCAATATGTAATGCCATCAACACCACACACTGGATCAGGTCTGAAACAGCTTTACCGGACAAGAAACAGACTTGTTATTCTCATTGCAGACCGAGAACCTTATGGTATTTCCCTCGCTGGGAGAGCAATGGCGATTTCATTCTCAGGCCTTGACAACGCAGCTTTTGCAGCCCTAACCCAATAGCTTCCCTGAGAAAATCGATATTAGCAGGGGCTTTTGCAACGTTGCATATTCTTGGCACAGAATAACCTCAGAGTAATCTTCAGCGTTCTCCTTAATAAAACTCTGCATTAACGCTTCTCTGCAGGTCCCCGCCCTCCTCTGGAGCGACTCCGCCTGCGCCCTCGTCAACATCCCCACCCTCCTCTACATCAAACGTTGATATCCACGCGTCATGACGGGTTCGATAACGGTTTTTTTAATGTTTTAAAATATTTCTTATTAAATTGGACGGCTGATTTTACTTCAATCGTCTAACAAAAGATCCGACGACTACGATTAAGACAGAAAGGCATCTGGGGGAGTTCATCTCAGAGGGAAACACCTTACGGCGTAAAAATAAATAAACAAAGAGTTATAACAAACTCCTAAATATAATAAACAATATACAAAGAAAAATCATTACAGTAGTCAAAGGGTGAAAACTATTATAGATTAATAGAGATGATATCTTATAAATAAATTTTATTAACTAATTCTAAACTAATTAGAGAAAAAATATAATCTTGGGTTATAAAATAAATATATACGTAATTTGTTTAAATTTATTTTATAATAGTTTGTTGAAAATTTAAATTAAGGTACAATACGGAGAAAGAAAAAAATAAATAAATTATAATTATATATATAGATATATATATGGAAACAATATTATATAAAAAAAATAACTAAAAACTATTTAAAAAAGAAAAATAAAACCCGGGGAATAAGGGTAAAGGAGGATTAATAAACCTTAGGGGAAAATCAAATGAAAGAAAAACAAAAAAGATGAATATGGTAAAGAAAAGGAAAGGAAACTAAGAGAAAAGGGCTCGAATCCAACAACTACTAATTTTCCAACCGTCATCCCTATTAAGATTACTAGGCCTTCTCTCAATTTCTATGGTTTCCCTAAATTTATGGTGATGAAAATGCGAAATCTTCGCAATGACCTTAACCTCTTCAATGCATATATGATATTTGGTCTTCTCTGTATTCTCTGCTAACGCTGAAGAGCGAGTTCTCCTGTGCTTGATATCGACAACGTTTTCCTTAATCCTTTGATTAATAGATTTATCTGTTTCACTAATGTATGATGTTCCACAAGAGCATGGGATGACATAAACACCTTCCATATCCTTAGGGTCCACCGTGTCTTTTACATCAATTTTAAGGAACCTCTGATGGTGTTAAGGGGTCGAAAGGTTGAGGGAAAATTATGCTTCTTAAGGATTCTCGCAATATTATCAGTCGTCCCTTGGATGAAGGGGAGGTGAACTCCATAATTACGATGCTTAGGGTCTTTCTTAGCCTTAGGATTCTTACTAGCTTTGAGGAAAGCTTTAAGACCTTGTTGCTTAATGTAACCATTATTAACAAAAAGCTTTAGGAGATGGGATTTCTCTTTAGAAAAATGGTTGACATCAGAAACCCTCATAGCACGAGTAGCTAGAGTGCAGAGAACACCCAACTTCTGAGCAGGGAAATGATGGGATCTGGCATGAAGATACTGCTCAGTATGAGTTTTCTTCCAAAACACCTGATGGGAAAATGAGCCATCTTCTTTCTTTGAAATGAGGACATCTAGGAAAGGAAGGCAACCATTAACTTCTTTCTCCATGGTAAAATTTATGGAGTTAGATTGATTATTAAGACGCTGAAAGAAGAGATCTAACTTACCTGGACCATGCTACCAAATAGTGCAGGTATCGTCTACAAACCTTTTCCAAAGCTTAGGTTTAAAAATAGATGAGGCCAAAGATTTGGATTCAAAGTATTCCATAAACAGGTTAGCAACAATAGGTGACAAGGGTGAGCCCATGGCCACACCACAGGTTTGTTCATATAACTCCTCTTCAAAAAAAAGAAGAAGTAGAAGTGAGGCAGATCTCGACTAATCTAGTAGTGTCCTGATCGGTGAGGCGAAAGATGACATTCATGGATTCATTGATGGGGATATTAGTATACAAGGAGACTACATCAAAGCTTACCAGAATGTCTTTGGGATCAAATTTCACATCCCTCAACTCATTGACAAATGACGAGGAGTCTTTGACAAACGACTCTGTGAGGCCAACAAGGGGCTTAAGCTTTGAGGCTAGATATTTAGCTAGAAGGTAGGTTGGCCCACCTATGGTGTTGACAATGGGTCTAAGGGGGACTCCCTCCTTATGGATTTTCAGAAGTCCATAGATCCTAGGAGTGATGGGGCTACTCTCGATAAGCTTATGGCTAAAAGAGCCAATCAAGCTACTGGATTTTATAGCAAGAGAAACCATTCTAGAGATCCTTTTCAAGGGATTCTTATCAAGTTTTCTGTAGCTACCACTGTTCTCCAAGTGATCCAACATCTTCTTCCGATAATCCACCTTATCAAGGATTACAGTGGCCCCACCTTTGTCAGCCTTCAAGACAACAATGTCTTGGTTCTTGTTCAAAGATTTGAGGGCCTCAAACTCATCCTTGTTGATGTTATTCTTAGGGGGCTTAGCTTTCCTAAGAATAACAACGCAATCTTGCCTAATAATCTCTTTAGTATTATTTGGTAAGCCTCTTATCCCAAATTCAATGTCACACATAATATCATTTACTAGAATTTTCTTGGGATGAAGAGAAAAATTTAAACCTTTCTCCAAAAGTTTAAAGAGTCGAGCGGGAAAGAAAAAGCATGAAAGGTTAACAACTTTATTATTATGTGTAGGAAAACAATCATTAACATTATTATAATTAAATGGATCCTCACTAGTATTCTTAAAAATATCATCATCATCATCATCCTTGTTAAAAATATTAACAAACAAAGAGGAAGATTGTTTAAGGAGATTGCAGTGGGTATTAAAGGAGATAATGAAGGAGGAAATGCTATTGGATAAAGGGTTAACTGGATCAGAGGGAACGAGGGAGCTTGAACGTGGGATGGAGAAACCGGATGGAGGAGCGTTATGCTGGTTGGGGAAACCGAAAAGAGGAGCGTTATGCTGGTTAGGGAAACCAGATAGAAGAGTAGGCGAGGACTCAGCGTGGGTTAAGGGAAGGCTGAAAATAGAATTGGGTAAAGGAAAAACTGAAGCAGAGGGAACGAGGGAGCATGTACGCTGGTTGGGGAATCTGGATGGAGGAGCAGTTGAGGATGCAACGTGGGTTAAGGGATGGCCGACAACCAAACTGGGTGAGGGTCATACACTCTGAGGAGAGAGAATAGCTTCGAAGGGTGCTACGTTGGAGGAGAGGGGCAGTTTTGCTTCGCAGGCCTGAGAAAGAGAGTTTAGATGGGAATAAAGTCCGACAGGCAAAGTGGAGGAGCAATCCAGACTTAAGGGGGAGCTGAGAGAAGAACTTAGATGGATCAGACTTTGAGGAGGAACACAATCCTCAATAGAACCAGCATCAAGGAAAAATAAAGAACCCGAACCTGTATTGCTGCTAAATTTGGAAACTGCTAACTCTTGCTCACGAAACGTATTGCTACTAATCCAGGAGCTGAGTGCAGAGACTTGGCTATTAGAAATTTTGTTATTTGATGAGAAGCCAAATGGGCTTGAAAAAACTCTATGGGAAGAAAGTTTGTTAAATTTTGCTTGTTGTTTTTCAGTCCAAATTTCTTCCATGCGTAGAGATTTCAAAGCAGAACATGCATCAATTCTGTTCCAAAGCTTTGCAGACAATAAGTTAGACAACTCCAAATGCAAAGAAAATAGCTTTCTAGAAAGAAAATCAAGTTTTTTTCTAACTTTAGAAATCTCAGAACGAATAAGGGCAAGACTAGCATTCAAGAAAATACACTGATTCTCGAACTTGTTAAGGCAATGCTTAATCTGAGCGAGTAGGGGAATGACCGATGAATCTCTGCATCTTTTAAACAAAGCTAGATCTGATTTTATCTTAGATACCAACGGGTGTGCCCGTTCAAAATGATGAACTTTTAAAACAATGGCCCTCCAGTGCAGGTAGTGATATTCAAATTCAAGTTTCTGTGATCCATATTTTGATTATTTGGTTTGTATAATTAAGTTATTTAATCTGTATAATTAAGTGACTTAAAGCGTTTTTCTGGGTACTAAACCCATTTATGCATTCAAAAATTCATTTTAAATAATAAAAAATCACATTATTTCTTAAAATTATTCTGCCGAATTCCAATAAAAAAAATCTATTTGATTTATAAATAAACTACAAGTATGAAAAATATAATATTTAATAATTAGTTATAATTTTATTTTATAATGCTTCATCAATTTCACAAAATTGACATATATAACCACTAAAAGATTCTCCCAACAAACACGAAAATCTAGTAATTATAAAGTTAATTTAATATTTGATTTCAACGAATTTCTAGTCTAGAAATTGGTGAGATAAGATACCGGAAACTAAAAGATTCTCCCAACAAACTCGAAAATCGAGTAATTAGAAAGTCAATTTAATATTTGATTTTAACGAATTTCTAGTCTAGAAATTCGTGAGATGAAGATACAACTAGCCATGGCTTTTGACTGAAAACTCAAAAGATTGGTCACGTTTTCCTAATTTGAAGTGTGATATTTTCGACTTGATAAAAAAAATCATATTTTTATAAAATATTATTTTTTATAAAATATTAATTTTTATCTACTAATACCACGTGGAAACTGAATTGACAGCTTAGGTGGACTCTACCTTAAAAGAGAAGTAGAAACGAATTTACAAATTGATTGAAGAGATAAAACTCTTTTAAATATCGCACGTCCACATCACATAGCGCTTTTAATACGTGTTTATTTACTGAATAGGTTTAACTTTGCCACGCGTTTATCAATTATTTAATATTTTGTTTATATTGTTATCACTGGTTTATCAATTATTTAATATTTCTTTTAATTTTATTTTATGGTAAGTTTATCAATGGTTTATCCTATTATTATTTTTATACATGCTGAAAAGCAGCTTATATTGTCTTTTGTTTTGGTTTTTAGTAAATTTTTATTTATTTATATTAAAATTAATGTTTTTCATAAATTTATTTATATTTTGTATTTTTTTTTAAAGGTTGAAATTCAGAGAAGTGAAAAAAATACGATGTTCTATATTGCAAAGTAATATTGGTTGTTTGTTTTGGTTTTTTTGTCAAAAGTTATGGTCTAATTTCTTGATTAAAAGGAAAGAATTTTTAATGCAAATCCTTGCTAAACTTAACAATGTGGTTGTAACAACTATGAGTAGATGGTGCGAGAGATGTTATATTTTTTTTGCATTCTTACTATGCCTATCAAAATGGTATGTCAATGGAGACCTTCCCTAGCATCTTCTCAAATTTAATGCATAGTCTCTTGTCTATTTCCATTCTTAACTTTGTCTTCAGCCTCTTCTCTAGCAACATTTTGCATTTGCATTTTTTATTGTTTTGATATCATTGATTCTTCAACACGGTTTCAATATCTATGGAGGAAGCTCTAGCAAGATTAAACCTCTCAATAGTAGCATCCAGGTGTTCATCCCATGTACCAAAATTTCCACCTCCTGGAACTTGCATGATGTCATCTCAAAGAGGCATTGGGCTTCTTCAGTGGTCACCATTTCCTCCAACGCATCAAAGCATAACTCCATTTCTAACTCATGCATATCTAAGTGAGCATCTGGATCCATGCATATCCATATTGATATGTTCTTGAAGCCATTTTGTCCATGTGCCCACTATTTCTAGTAGTCGACCCTAACTTTTACCCTTTGTATGTCAAGTTTTGTATTTTCAATCAACATATTGGGCTCATGGTATGTAGTCATTCCCATCTTCTTGAACCAATCTTTTGAAAGATGTTGAAATCATATCTTCCTCTCAATTCAGTATTTGAATGAACCTAGGCATAAGTTTAAACTGACTATAGAAACAAGCCATAGCTTGCCACTTTTGCTGCCTCCTTTATTGCAATGTGGCATTGGGCATTCACAATGACAAACACAAAAGCAAACATTTGGAGGCATTAATTTTTCGTTTTATTAAACATTAAGTTTTATGAGTTTTGTAATTACTCAAACCAAACACATTATGAGAAAGTGAAGGAAATTATCCAACCAATATCGTCATGCATGTTTAGCTAAGTTGCTTTTCCTCCAAATTGCCACATTTTGTTTAAGGCACTTTCTCAGTGACATGCCAAGTTCATAACAAGCATAAATCACTTGAAAATTGGGCCAAATATGGCTTATTGTAGTTGAAAGCTTTGCACATTTTGAAATGGGAAGGTCACACAATCATCCTTCAGACATCCTCACACCACAAAAGACAATATTCCTGAACAATCTTCAATTTGGAAGCATTAGAGCTATGGAACTGATTGGAAATAGCATATTTTAATATTTTTATAAGGATATTTTGTGAAACACTGGTTTACCCAAACCAATTTTCTTAAGAGTGTTGACATATTTGTTATCTTCAAAAGTCACATTTAGCTAGCAACATAAATCTTATCAAATGCCCATAAGTAGCATAGATCTACACTTAGGAAGTTTTAAATACCCTATCAAAAAATATATGTACTCTAAAGAAGGAACTTTGCATTCATTGTTCACCAATATTTCTAGATGATTATCTAGGGGGTGTCAAATATGTACAGATCCATCAAGTGAGTGTTCTCTCGAAAACCTATTTTCACTGTTTAGGAGATTTTCAATTTTGTCTCTTGAGAAGAAGGCCCTTCAGTGCAAGTCCTTCCCTGTTAGTTTTGTAATTGACCATGTTTTTAATTTGAGTCCAAGGATGAAAGTTATTTAGGCTTCAACAAACCCCTCCGCTTTGTTGGTGTTATAAACACCTAGAATTTTTTTGTGGAAGACAACACTAGTGCAAACGTCCACCAACACTTAGAAAACCTACAATTCAACTAAAAGGAGACCAGTGCAGACTACAAGCACTCTATTTACTGAGTTGAACAATGTCCTCCTTTCTTGTCATATTTGTTACTAATCACATTTTGATTCTATGGCGTCCCTCAAGGATGATTTTTTTTTTAGTTTCAACAAGCTCCTCAAAAGAAGACACTTTAGTACAAGCGATTCACTGTTATACTTGTAACTTTTCAGTTGAGTCATTGTTGAAAGTTGTTCAGGTATCAACACTCTTCTGCTTTGGTGACATTATAAACACCTACAAAATTTTGTGGTAGACAACACAGGTGCAAGTGTCCACCAGCACAATGTCAAAGACATATTCATTAAGATGATAAAAATATAAATTAGTCCACACTGCAAATCTATTTAGGTTTCAACAAACTCCTCAATAGAAGACCCTTTAGTGCAAGTCATTCACCATTATATTTGTAACTATTTAGTTGAGTCATTGATGAAAGTTGTTTAGGTATCAACAAACTCCTCCACTTTGGCGACATTATAAAACCTATAAAAAATTTATGGTAGACAAGATAGATGCAAACGTCCACGAACACATTGAATCAAATACAATTTTTTTAAGTTGATAAAAGTGTAAACCGGTCCACACTACAAACACTTTATTCACTGAGTTCGACATTGTCGTCTTCTCATACTAGGTTTGTCAATGACCACACTTCTGGTCGTTTAGGATGACATACCTCAAGGATGAAAGTTGTTTAGGTTTTAACAAGCTCTGCAACATTGGTGGCATTTGAAAAAACCTAGAAAATTTCTGCAATAGACATCCATAATTGCAAACATCCAATAACACTTAGCAAAGCTACAAATTCAAGAAACACAATTACGTGAAATTCCAAATACATAATTTTAATATAAATGTAATGGATTTGTGTACTCTAGATGAATCACATTCTCTATTATTACCTTTGAAGTAGTCTTTTACTTAACTGAGAAGAAAAATTGGTTAATTTCTTCAATGCAATCATTCATGAAAAGGATTTTGGTTGTTTAATATGCCCCTCTGTTGACAAAAAAATTATATATATAATATCTGCACAAACCTATAAATACACTAAAAATGAATTCATGAATGTTCATAGAACTAGTGTAAAAAGGAAAAACATATATGCTAAACAAGATAGACTTACAATAAATTCAATACAATACAACATAAGTCCATGCTCTTTTGAATTGCAAGGAATATAACTATTCATTCTTACAACATAATTAATATGGTACAAATTATATTCTCTATTCTTACCTGATAAGATTACCCTTTCCTCTCAATGAGTAAAGAAAAATATCATTTTTTCTTCAATGCAGGCCCATCCATGTCATAATTATACATATCTAGAATGACATCTCCATGTACAAATCACCAAGTTTGGCATTGATGGTGATGCCATCTTGGTCATCAAAAAATTATATATGTCATATATGCATAGGCCTCATACACTGAAAATGAATTCATGAGCGGTTAGAGAACTGGTATAGGGAAGGAAAAACAATTATGTTAAACAAGATATACTTACAATATCTTCAATACGACATAAGTCCATGCCTATTTGAATTCCAAGGAATATAACTATTTATTCCTACATGTCCATAATGGAATCTCCATGTACAAATCACTGAGTCTGACTTTGATGACGATGCCATCCTAGTCATGAAAAAGGATGGAGTTATTGGAAAACTTGATGCAAAATCCCCATTGAGTTATGGGCTATCTCTATGCACCATGCACCAATCATTGAGTTCTACATAGACAAAAGTGCATGTATAATAATAAGAAAAGTAATAGGACATCCTAAGATTATAATTTCCACTGATCTACATGAATTAAGAGAGTAAGATATATTTTTAATTTATACTATTTTGAATGCAAGAGAAGCACATAAAAAATGAAAGATATTATCATTGTTGAAAATGGCAACATGAAAATTCCCTTGAATTAAATTAGGAGAAAATTGTAATTCCACATCATAAGACAACAATAATGATTTAACTAAGCTAATTTCACTTAGTTAGATTAATTAATTTGAGTTGAGGGCCTAACTTGAGTCATATAGAGTGGTTCCTAAATTTTAGGAACCTAGGTTGAGTTTAATTTGAGTTGCAATAATTTAATTTAGTTAAATTGGGTTAATGTCAATTAAACTAGTTTTGAATGTTGGAGGAACTAGTAGGAGTTCTAGCAGTGGGGTGCAACTTAAATGTTTAACAAATTAACTGATAAATCAACCATAATTAACTCATGCATGTATGAAATTTGAGTTACATAGTTGAGATTCGAGTTCAAGGGAAATGTACTATCAGTTGTATAATTTTCCAAGTTGTACAAGTGATGTCTTTATGAGCAAATAAATTCCCTTTTGCACCATTTCCCATGGAACTTCTGTTTTTCCCAGTTTACAACACTGGCACTAATGGCCTTCATCTCCCTTGCGACGATGTGTAGAGATTAGCACTACTCATTACACCAATCAGAGCGACTGAGTGTTGGGGGACAAAGTCCCCTAGGGTCTTGGGTCAATACCCTAGCAGAGCGGGGGTTATCTACAATGAAAAACAAGCATTCCACATAGCCATGATGCTAATATAAGCAAACTACGCGAAGAGAGGTGTACCTGGGGGTCCTACGTTCAGGTAGATCCAGCCAGGGTCCAAACCCTCTTGGAGTTCCTTTCGATCCTTTAACTTACAAAACAACCAATTCAAAGAAGCATAGTAGTATATGGACCAAACATCATAAAGAAATCAACTTCATAGCATATTGAAAGGTAGTTAGTTATACAATTGAAACAACTATTCATATGCAAATCATAACATTAACATCATAAGCATGAAGAAGATTTATTTTAGGAACGAGACAAGTGTTTCTTTATTGCAGATAACTAATCTCAAGCCTTCAACAAACTCCTTCCATGACTCATACCAAAGTATCTCAACTAGTGAAATAACATCAAAGCTCAAGGAAACAAGAGTTTCCTATAGTGGGGGGAAGTGTTGGAAGCACAAGGATCTTTAGACCTGATTAGGGATAATCTCAGCAGAGTGATTTTTCTCTCTATTCTCTCCTCCTTAGGCCTTCCCATTGAAGCCTTTTTATACTTCTCCCAAAGTAGTTTTTTAGTTGGGAATTCGTTAGGAACAGTTGGGCCACGGGAACTAATAGGTAATCAACAAGTAAAACCTGTGATCTCTACCCGAAATTTAGGAGATTTATTTTTTTTTAAGTGTTTTAAGACATATACACGGGTTGGGTATACACAGACCTGGATACACACACGTTTAGCTCAGGGAAATGTCGCATATAGGGAGTAAAACACTATTTTTTAAGTATTTGGACTAGGTTTGGACAGAGGGGTTGCCCTAGGCCATGAGTGCAGCATCACAAACATCAAGAGTGAGATTTGGAGTTATAACAGATGCCCCCTAATATATGAGGTCAGAAGGGGTACATGATGGCCGAAATGTATTAAGTGCGTGCATGGAAAGGAAACCTATCAAAAACTGAGGAGGACTTCACCAAAGTTCAGCCTGCCAAGCCACAAAAGGAGATCAGAAAGAAACACTGTTTGAGGCGGGCATACCCATGCTTAGAGAAAGTAAATCATGTCCTCATATCAAGTACAAGTGGATCCACTAAGTATACAAGTATAGAAGACTAGAAAATACATAATGGATCATCTGATCAAGATCGAACAAGTACATGTTTGAATATCACATATAAGAATGTCAATGATGCTAAAGGATGAAGCTGATCGCTGATATTAAAGACTGATCCCAAAAGTACCAAATGAACATGATGAAGTAAGATGGTACTACACTGCAAACTCAGGTGCCAGCATATAAAATGTCGCCATGAATGACTGCAACATATGAGGTGGAGTGGTATCAACTAGCAGCAACAGGAGCAACTGTCAAGTGAACCAATGAAATGTTGATGCAACCCGAGGTCTTCACTGACTACTGTGGTACATTTCTACACCATGGGAATAAATGATCTGAAGTCGACCATGTGAGAAATCATTTGATTACCAGTCATTGA
Organism: Pinus tabuliformis; assembly: GCA_031772625.1. NCBI lineage: Eukaryota > Viridiplantae > Streptophyta > Pinopsida > Pinales > Pinaceae > Pinus > Pinus tabuliformis. The sequence goes on along the minus strand of CM062816.1, from coordinate 459,821,556 downwards.
TGTATACCGTTAACAAACACGAGACTACTCATCGATAATGATAATGAGCATCAAGGTACCCAGTACAATCTAACAAGTGTGAACAGATGAGCTGGAGTTGAACCCCTGTAAGAATCTATCAATCAGGAGACAATGATGGTTTCCCACTGTCGATAGCGAAGGATCTACCACTAATGACTGAAAACCCCAAGGTATTGCCAAATGGAATCTAGACCTTTGCCCCAGAGCAATGAGTCATAGTCGATAGGGAAAGATCCGCTAGAAGTAAGGCATTAAGGGATCCTTCATTAATCTAGCGCGAGTGTAACCCGTGGGCCAATAATGTGGAAGGAATCGAACGAAAAATATGTAGTAACCCAACCGAAGCACGTTTTCGGCGTACACAAGATGTGGCTAGCGCATGACAGAAACCCTCTGAACCAACCAATAATGAGAGCTGACATAGAGGCGAGGTATCCACCAATAGGGTCAAATGGAAACCAAGGTATTGCATGAGTCCCAATGTGTGATAGTGTAAGTTGATGTCAAACACAAGGGAAACCACTCAGTCAAAGATCCATGATACTGATCGATGCTAAGCACAAGGTGACCTATCAATAATGAAAATGGGGCCAGGGTGCGGCTCTAGGCCTGTCCTCAGAGCAAGATGTCATCGTCGATAAGGGAAAGACCCACCAGCAAGAATTCAATGGGGACCTTCTCAAACCGGCACGAGTAAAGGACCAATATAGCTCTTGTGATGATAGACAAGACACTGACAACTAGGGATGGCCGACTGAAAAATGAATCAAGAGACACCGCAAAGAGGCCGACTCAGGCTAACTTCCCTTAAACAAAAGCACGATTCAATGATGACTATGTGGCAGCATATGATGACTTTGTATAAGCTCGTCGTGCAGGAGGCACGAATGAACCCTCGATATGATTAGAAGAGATAACCAATCGGGGGAGAACTGACTCAATAATAAGGTTAAGGTGTACCTAAGTCAAACTAAATCCCGCCCAAATGGATGAGAATTTGTTTTGAGTGCTTTGTTTGAGGGCAACATGACTGAATCTAGCTTCCAACAATAAGTGGAAATATTGTCCTGTTCCCGCTCTTTTTGGAATATATAATTTTTTTTTGTCTTTTTCTTTAAGCTGGAAAAATAATAAAAGGATGCTATAGTACAGTGGAAAGAACGAGTGTCAGTGAAATAGATGATCTAGTTCCTGGGATGGGAACAATCCTATGCTCAATGCAGGGAGGCGAAAACTGGTCAAAGACACTCAAAGGTGTGTTCCTTCCATGGGTCAAGGTGTGTCAAGTTGTAGAATTCAAGGGGATGCAAGTTTGATTTTGCAGATGTCATGGTCAAAAGTTGGTTTAAACATGAGTCCAAGTGAAGCCGGCTCAAGCCTAAAAGGTGAAAATGGTCAAAATGCAATGCAGTAGTACAACTCAACAGAAAGGATCCTCTAGGGTATATGGCCAGAATGAAGGGAAGAAGCAAAGAGGAATGAGTCTTCATCGCATAAGTCATGGCAGGACTACAGAGGACTCCTGAGCCTACTCAAATCAAAGCAGCATGGGAAACAAATGTTAGTGAGGTGCTAACTACGATGCCCATGAAAATGATGGCTCTACCATCGTGTCATGATTAAAAATCGGCGAGTGAAGATGGTTTACAAACCATAACATGATGGGATCGATCTTGTGGCAAGTGTATCAACAAATGGAGGTTAGTATGCATAATGCAATGGAAAAATGGCTTCCCTAACCTATATGCCAGTGAGAAAACGATACCTACCATGACAGGTCAACAGTCATGGAACCGTCTTGAAACTGTCGAAAAAGCGTCCAAAATGTTCTAAAAACCAAACCATTCTCGACATTCCAAGCTCTCAAGTTAAAAGTTACATGAGACAAAACAAAATCAAGTTTTGAAAGAATTTGACATTTTCAAAGCTTATAAAATAGTTTTTTGATTCACCATTATCACCGTTTGAGTTGAGAGCACAAGGAGTGAAGAAAAAGTAGCAAGCTTTGCCATTCGCCAAATTCGACTGTTCAAATCTTCCCAAAATCACTAGGTAAGCCTTAAACTCATCTTGCATTAATTTGTGATTGGTTTAAAAAATTTTAACTCAAGTTTCACCAATGAGTTTATGTCAAAAAAAAATTTCGCGGCGTATACACGGGTTGGCTATGTGCAACCGGCGTATACACAAGCGCTAGACACGAGTGTGTATGAAAGGACCCGCGTATATGCCGCGAAAACTTCAAAACAAAAATCTAACGGTACAAACTTGTTTTTTTCTTCAGGAGGCCAGTCACTTGGAGGGAAAGAGAGCATGCCTTAGTGGATGATGAGGTTATGAATGATCCTAATGCCCTGGAAGCCTTAAGAGGATGTGGTTTGCTAAATTTCTTCAAAATGCCAAACATGAAAGCAAACACACGCTTGCTTGAAATGCTTATTCACTACTGGAGCATCGAGGATGACTCATTCATGATCGATCAAATGCCACCCATGTTATAGACATTTTTGGGCACTGCAACCCCAAGCATGAAATTTCCATAAACTAAGGGCTCCCAAGTCCCTAAAAGTGTTGTTCTAACCCCTAAAGGAACAAGGTCAGCTGATTACAGCTTCTCCCAGAAGTTCTCCATGAAAAACTGCTCAAAACTGGTCAAAACAGGATCATTTCAGCTGTTCCATAGGAAAAGTGCATTGCATCTCACCTAAGTACACTCTGTGGGTGCGTTTCATTTCAAAAAGCCCTTCTATGGGGTGCGATGGGTGAGAGATGACAAATGGCAGTTTCAATCCGTGAGGTGGAGAGCCATGGAATCTTCCAGAAACTTCTCCTGTGACACTTGCCTCTTTGAATTCAACCAAGGATGAGTAAGAGATCATCAATCTCCAGGTGGAAGCAAGAACTATCAGAGGGAAGACACTAATCAAATCACAAGCTGACTCATCTCCCTTACAGATATCTATATATGGATCCCTCATCCCAGAGATCCAGAGGCTGGAATTTTGCATCTTGTAAGGAATTGCTGTTGGTTTCTTGAGACAACATCATAGTGTTGGGTGATCTAAGCTTTGTATGAGGTGAAGAAGGGCTTACTTGCTAAGAGGATGATGTTGGGTCAGAACAACTGGTTGTAACTCCCTTGGCTCTTTCTTGATTATCAATAAAAGCTATTCAAGTTTTTCCTCCATACTCTTGTGTCATTTATGTTTTATGCATTTGTATGGTCAATTTACATCTAATCCTAGATTGTTTATGATTATAGATCCATATTCTTGTATAGTGTTATGCTACTTTGATCCTACAGGTACTTTGTGAAGTTGGGCATACAAGGGAGCAAGTAGTGAAGGACTATCAAGAGAGAGAGGAATCGAACTAGGAGATAAGCGCAAGACAGAGGTTCGTCTTCTTTGTTCTTCTCTCATCTATATTTCATAAAGGAAAAATGAAAGTAGCTTTACTTTGTTTGTTTCTAAGGTAGCTACCACACCTTAGTGGGATAAGCAGTTCCGTGTAGACACTTTTCCCTGTAACAAAATGGCGACTCCGCTGGGGACTGACTAGGTTGTTTGTTTATCTTCCTTGTTGTTTATTTTATAAACTTACAGACGGAGCCTGAAGTCGAGCCAGGTAGCTTTCGAACTGCATTTTCTATGCAAATGCAAAGTAGATAAATGCCGCTTCAGTCAATCTCCGGGATTTGTTTATGAATTAAACAACTGATTCACAAACTCTCTAATTGCCCTTGTGGTAGCTCTTGGAACCTCCTTAGATCTACCCCTGATTGTTGATTTACTGATTACCATTTGCTCGGCCAAAACCCCTGAACTGAACTGAAAAATATGACCCAGAACCCAAGCACAGTCTCGTCTCTGGCCCAGCGCAGGCTCTGTTCTGTGAATCTGAAATTCAGTGCACTTCCCGAGTGTAGTAGGTGCGCTGCATTTCAAGTTCACTGTGTTATATGTGCGCTGATCAGACTAGGCATTGTTCCTCAGTTTTGGTTTCTGTGTTCATTCTTTTCAGTTCTATTCATGAGTTTTGCTGTTTGTAATCAGTATATCTCTGTTTGAAACCCCTTTCCTTGCTGATATTCCGCCTCCATTGTGCAAAATAACTGTAAATGTTTTTGTGTATTTGTTGAGTCATTTTCAGTTCTCCTTTGCAAAAAGTGACGTAATTGTACTGTCGTTCCTTGATTTGAAAGTGTCGCAAGTGTCGTTTTCAGTCATAGGAGAGAGTTTGGTTTCTCTTGATAGTCGATTACCCTGTTGCTATTGTATTTGGTCTAGATTTGTAGTTTTTCTAGTGTCGAAAGCAAGTATTCATTTCCGAATCGTAAAGTGTTGTGATTGTATCCATTTTTGATTTTGAAAAGAAACTTGTTAGTAATTGTCGCTTGAAAAGTAATTCAGATTTGCGCATTAGCTTTCTTTTTACCATTCACATACTAAGAAAGCCTAAAACAAATACATGCATGTGCATTTTCATTTAGACTGTTTGATTGGTTTGATTTAGGACAGTGCATTTAGTGTGTGCTCTTTGCTCTTTGTGAAAGAATATTGTCTCTCTTTCCTTAGTAGCTAGGATTTTCATTGCACAAAGAAGATAAAAGATTGTTTATCATCTTAGATTGCATTTTAGGAATTGTACATCTACATCTCGCGGTGAACCTGAAAGACAAATTTCTTAAGCAAGATCAACTATAAAATAGATTTAATGAATCTAACAATGCTTTGGAACCTAACGCACAACATCTAGAAGTCTAGGCTAGAAACGTATTCTGGCATCGTAAAGCCTGGTAACTGTTGTTCTCACTGATGGTTGGGTGATTCCTCCACTTTGAGACGATAAGTGCCAGTACGGACTTGTGCTCCCACGTATTGTCGAGTATATTTTGGGAGACCACAATAGGCTTCATCCTTTATCCATAGGAAGCCGTGTCTGCCGCCCTATCGATCGCAATGCACTGAACACAACATTCGGGAAGATTGACTATCGTACCGTAAAAAGTATTCTGCAGTTTTTCGATTGGTTTGGTAATCCATCTACCTAGATTTCTAGAGTAGTCCCTTTCGTTCCTTTTTAGATTCCTTAACAGAAAAGGTCCATCTAAGCACTTGTCACTTCAGGCTCATTAAAAATCGAAGGCGACTAGAGTCATCTTTTGTTTTTTCTCGACTCTTTAAAATTGAAAAAACAAAGTTGTGTCAAAGCATCTAAAATTTATTTTAAACGAAATAATCATCACCCTTTCCTACGTTGATCTTAGGTTGAGAAAATGGAATCCACCAACCAAGGAATTCCCCTTGGAGGAAATCCTAGTCCTTTCTCCTCTTGGGGAGATGTTGGTGCACCCCATATGGCCACATTGTCGCTTCCAGGATTGACAATCGGCTTGCCCGTATGGCTCTTCTCAACCTCTGTCGTTCAGAACACTGCAATTCCTGAACAATCGAGTCAGCAACTAGACGAATCCAGAGTTGCCCACCAACCTTCTACTTCCTCCAATTCTTCCTCTCCTCCTTCCTCTTCGCTTGATGGGTTTGGTAAAGCCAAAAATCAAGTAACTAAGAAGAAGAAGGAAAATAAGAAGAAAGAGAAGAAGAAGAAGTAGCCAAAAGCGAAAGGGGGCAACTAAGCATCGTCTAGGGAAAATCCACACACTGCACCGACCAGGCCTAAATTTCCATGTGTCATTTGCAAAGGAGACCACTATCATAGAGATTGTCCCTGCATCCCTCGGATCTTAAGGGACTGGTCTCCTCGTTTGCACAACCCGGTGTCGTGAACCTCTGATGATCATGTTGAAAACACATCGTCGACTAGTGAAAGTGAGGCCCCAGGACAAAAAGGAAAATATAGATTTCCTTGTAAACTGTGCGAAGGCGATCATGGCGTCCACCGTTGTCCCTTCTTAGACGAGGCTAAAAGAGTTTTGGATGATCGTCCAGTTTCACCGTTACGACTTCCTCCTGGATATAAAAAACTCTTGCCGAGTCCGTCACTAGTTGAAAATCTGGCTGACCCACCCAAGTGGTCAGTCGAAGCGTCTATCATTGAAGAAAAACCATCTGAACCCATACCGGACAAAAGTCAAAAGTTCGAGGCGGCAGTTGACCCGGTCTTGCCTTCAGAGGTTCCATCTTCAGATGATACAGTCACAGAAGAGAATAAGGATGACACCGTCCAAATTCTTTTCGTAAGCACAGACTCCGATGAACATGGGAGAAATTTACCCATTCCTTTACCATAGGAAGGAAGTTCGTCAGAGTCGTACCCGGCCGTCTATTCGGTCCCACCTCCAAGCAACCTAGTTGTTTCCTTCGACTAGAATCAACTAGGCAGACCCCATTTACTGGCTAGTGTACCATTCTGAATTATTGCTCAAATATATAGAATGGTTATGGCTGGTACCATCATAGATGAAGGGGCTTCTGTGAGTATCCTTTCCTTGACTGCTTGGAAAGTACTTGGTTCACCATCGCTTTTGCCTGAGATGAGAAATCTAACAGGCTTTGACAAAGGAACCAGTCGACCGTTAGGGATCCTTCCCAATGTGCCCATAACATTGAGAGGGAAAACCGTTCAAATGAACATAATGGTAGTTCAAGAACCCCTGGATTATAATCTACTCCTTGGACGAGACTATATTTATTGCATGGGAGCCATTGTCTTATCACTCTTTAGAGTAATGTGTTTTCCGCACGAAGGAAGAGTGGTCAAGCTCGTAGACCAGCTTTCATTTCCCGGATCACACAGAGCAAATAGTCATATGCCATCCCTGAATGGTCTTTTCACACAAGGAATGTCTCATCAATCTCTAGTCCATCCACCTGATGAGCGCGAGTGATTCAGAGGACATGACTGAAACCCAGGGGGCATGCACCCTGGTCTGCTTCGGCAGGAAAACTTCGGGTATAGGGTAGGTTTCTGCGAGAGATATATGACTAGTCTGTACTCTCGTCCGTGATTGGAAAAGGGGGTTAGACTGGAATAAGATTCCCTCATCAAAGTTATGTGAGTGGATTGTCTCACCTTTGTCTATTTCGGTAGACATCGCCGAAGAAGTGTTTTGTTTGCGCTGTGAATAGAACAATCTTTGGTAACCTGAAAGAGGTAGACCTTTCCTCATAAAACAAATGTTTTGTTGGAGATTTGAAAGGTGACCTTGAAAATCTGTTTTATACCTGGGGGCATGCAAACCTTTTGGCGTGCAAGCGAAGAGAGACTATTTATTTTTTAAATTTGTAGGTCCTCTAACCCTTTAAACTCGTAGGATTGGTCGTTTCCTAACTTGCATAAAGAAAGGATGTGGGGAAAAACTCTAAAAATTGCCGTTTTCATATATGAGACATTCTTATTATACGACTGGATTAATCGAGCAGTTTTAGCACATAGTTCAAGCTCGTTAAAAAATAAACATAAGTCATGAGCAAATGTTTCTCCTCGTGTTTAAGCTCATTAAAAAATGAACTATTTCCTGGTACATAACCATCGTGAATGTAGTACTTCAGCCTTTAAAGCCTTGGTCGTGTTCTCATCATCACCTCCACTCTGTATTGGCCGATCATTCACCTCCATTTGGTTGTTTACCCCTTTTTGAGGAACAGCTGCGAAGAGTGATCCCACTAGCCATCCTTGTAACACTGCCGTGATTGGAAAATTCCAAACCTTACCTGGAATCAGCTGTTACCCAATTTTATCACTCGTTCCTCAAAAGATGAGTCTCCTTTAAGCTCTTTTCAACTGACTCGTAAAATATGAAAAGATTATCGAGCCATTGGCCTCTCCAGCTCGTTAAAGGGACCGGAAGTGCTATCCCTCCTTTATATTTTAATCTTTTTTGGACCTGAGGGATTATTACACAAAAAGATCGAGCGCTTGTTTTGTTCGGCTCGTTAAAGGTATCGAAAATTCATCCCTTCTGTATTGTTTTATAATTTTTCGGACTTAAGGGATTAGATGACGAAAAAGGAATTTTGGAGTTTCCTTTACGTCCCTTTTCAGACTCTCTAAAATTGAAAAGGACCGAGTTATCTTTGTCGTTAAACTCGTTAAAACCTAATAGCGACAAACTTGTCCATAACAGACATGAACGAGTTTCACTATCGCTAGGCTCGTTAAAATGCGATGGGTTTGCCCGAAGGGCAAATTATAGAACAAGCATATGTTATCCTCCTCAAGCTTGACAAAAATAAAGAGGTACTGGTCAGCAATGACTGGGGAAAAATTGGGAAGAAAACTTGAAGAAACTTTTTTTGTAGCAAGTCACTCTTGAACAAGACATTTTCACTCCGCATCCAAGTCGGGTTGGGTTGTTTCATTCACCGGTCACATCATCATGGTCCCATCACACCATCCACATTTGGGGTTAATGCTACCAATCCATCACGTTAGTGTCGCCGATATGTTCAAGAGAAGTCATTCAGAGAATTTACCTGTGTCTCACCCGCTACAATACATTTACACTCCATTCTTTCATGACCGCCACCCTAAACCTTATGTCATCAGATCGTTTTCACCTCCATTAAAATCAATTGCTCTGTTCCGTGTCATTGATGTGGGATTCATTAAGGCCCTCCTGTGATGGATCGCTTCTTGTCGACATCAGCTCATATCCAAGAAGTCGATCTAGGAACACCTCGTTCAGTACTTTGAAGCTTGCATGCCTCAATGGAAAGTTTCTCACTTCCGGCGACAGGTTTACATCAATGGCCTTCGACCGAAAGATTTTATGTGGTGTTCGACGCCAAGTCCTTTATTCACACCACGTGAATTGTACTGCAGTACCTTGAGGGTCATTATCATTATCAATGATTCCTCTTGCGCCTGTTAATAGCTTACATCATTGGTTGGTAATCAGGCGATGTCTTTCCATGTTCGACTCCAGAACATCTCTCACATGGATAGACTTGTACTTCGAGTGAAGATCGAACGAGATTGAAGACCCCGGATCTAGTTTCATCCATCCGGGTTGCGATATATATTCAGGGAAATAAAGACATCAAATGTACATCATTGCTGCACAGATAATCATCCAATCAAAGGGATGATGGCTCTACCAGAATCATCAGTCTACACTCAGACGATTGTCTGTCCTATGTACATGAAAATGAATTTATAAAGCTGAGCATGGGAATGCCCACCTTAGTTAGATCATGAAAATATTATGAAGATAATGTATTGTATTGTATCTTATTACAGTTCTCCTCCCAACTTGAAAGAACTTCAGATCCTCATAATAAAGCATTTCAACCGACATCAAAAGATTAACGACCTCATGCTTTAGGGGGCAACTGTTATAGACATTTTTGGGCACTGCAACCCCAAGCATAAAATGTCCATAAACCAAGGGCTCCTAAGTCCCTACAAGTGTTGTTCTAACCCCTAAAGGAACAAGGTCAGCTGATTACATCTTTTCCCAGAAGTTCTCCATGAAAAACTGCTCAAAATTGGTAAAAACAGGATCATTTCAGCTGCTCTATAGGCAAAGTGCATTGCATCTCACCTAAGTACACTCTATGGGTGCGTTGCATTTCAAAAAGCCCTTCTATGGGGTGCGATGGGTGAGAAATGACAAATGGAAGTGTCAATCTGCGAGGTGGAGAGGCATGGAATCTTCCAGAAACTTCTCCTGGGACACTTGCCTCTCTAAATTCGACCAAGGATGAGTAAGAGATCATCAATCTCCAAGTGGAAGCAAGAACTATCAGAGGGAAGACACTAATAAAATCACAAGCTGACTCATCTCCCTTACAGATATCTATATATGGATCCCTCATCCCAGAGATCCAGAGGCTGGAATTTTGCATCTTGTAAGGAATTGCTATTGGTTTCTTGAGACAACATCATAGTGTTGGGTGATCTAAGCTTTGTATGAGGTGAAGAAGGGCTTACTTGCTGAGAGGATGATGCTGGGTCAGAACAACTGGTTGTAACTCCCTTGGCTCTTTCTTGATTATCAATAAAAGCTATTCAAGTTTTTCCTCCATACTCTTGTGTCATTTATGTTTTATGCATTTGTATGGTCAATTTACATCTGATCCTAGATTGTTTATGATTATAGATCCATATTCTTGTATAGTGTTATGCTACTTTGATCCTACAGGTACTTTGTGAAGTTGGGCATACAAGGGAGCAAGTAGTGAAGGACTATCAAGAGAGAGAGGAATCGAACTAGGAGATAAGCGCAAGACAGAGGTTGGTCTTCTTTGTTCTTCTCTCATCTATATTTCATAAAGGAAAAACGAAAGTAGCTTTACTTTGTTTGTTTCTAAGGTAGCTACCACACCTTAGTGGGATAAGCAGTTCTGTGTAGACACTTTTCCATGTAACAACTCAACATAGAGATTGAGGATGTTTATTTCATCATTGGCCTTTCCCAAAGGGGAGAGTTAGTACATTCCACGGGCAGATCATGAGGTAGCCTCTCTATCGAGGACTATGTGCATATCTATTTCCCGGAACATCCAGAGAAGATTGGAAGTCAAATTCCAATCAAGCACGTGGAGAGTTTATCATTAAGGATGATCCTGTTCACTATAGCCAGAGTGAACAGATCAACTTCCTTACACCAGGATTCATGGGTTGCATGAGCTTGGCGGTAGACTGTCTCACCACTATATTTGATTGGTGTATTCCTCCTCTCGCCAACTTGAAGAGCCAGCTTACTTCTATCAAGAAGGGAAAGACCAAAAAATTCGGATATGGAACTATTTTGTGCTCTTTCTTCTTTGAGAGGGTCCCAACACTCCATCCTAGAGTATTAGTTTCGATCAACACCCCATGAGATCCACGGATGGGCAGGTGGGCTGACCTGATGAAATGACTAGGAGGTGGGGACGTTCCATGGACTGCTTTCGACGATGACTTCTTCTCCTGGTGGGAGCAGCAGATCATCGTAGTGGATGATTACCCTTATGCCGGTTTGGACTTCCAAGGAGATCCTGATCTAGCTTTACCACCAGACGTGGCATGGGGCAATATAGGTAACAAATGTTTTTGATTTTATGATTTTTATGATTTTTTATGATTTTTCAAATATAAAAATGAACTTTGAAAAATATTTTTGATAGGATTCAAATGACTAATATGATGATCATGTTCCAGATATTGGGCCAGTATGACCAGATGGGTTCCCATGGCATGGACGTCGTGGCTGAGGTGCCAAAGAGGCGACTGCCGACACAGAGCGACTCCTACACACCGTTTAGCAGCACGACTAACTCACCGAGTATCGATGGAGGCTATAGAGGATCTACCTATAGACATGCAATGTCATGTGGTTGGCATGCCACGAGACTGGGTTCGCATTCTTAGGCATGTGGCCAAAGCAGCAGTCACATACTTAGCCATTCATCTTGAGTCGGGGCATTAGATGTACTAGACATGATTATGGGCATTTGAGTCCCAATTTTTGTATATTATTTTGGACACACTTATGTACACTCAAGATATTTTATGATATATATATATATATATATATATATATATATATATATATATATATATATATATATATATATATATATATATATATATATATATATATATATACAGTTTTGACTTTTTGATGCCTGATTTTATTGTGATGAATGAATGATGTGCCATTCTAATGCTTGACTAACGATAGATTCAGTTAACCAATTATGAGATGTTGGAATGTGCAAATAATTAATCTAAGTAAATGATCTTTGCAACAACCTCACCCTTAAATACTGGCGATATAAACATGGATCCCTTACCCGATAAATGTTATTCAATTGTGACACTATAAGTTGTGAATCAAGATAGACTACCAATGAATCGATTCCATAAGAAATTGCATCGGATAGTAAATTAATGACGGCAGTATACTCAACCATATTATTTGAAGCGGGACCAATGCATACTCCCCTTGACAGCATCAATTGACCAGTTGGATAGTAGATTACCCAAGCTGTGGAAGCAAGGTTCCGAGTGTGATGAATAGCACCATCGGCGAATCCAAAATAAACCAAGTCATCCATCAACACCTACCACAGTAGACCAAAAAGTGTCGATATCAAAAACTCCCTATGAGATCTGTACTAAAATGAAAAATGTACAAAGAAGCCATTGTATAACTGCTAAGCAAAGTACTTCTTGAGGTAGAGCACGTCAGGGAGCTCCGCCAGCTTTCTCTTAGAGATGTTTATAGGTACAGTCATCAAACCAATCAATATATTACCTTCGGCAAAAAATTGTGTTGGAGCCAAAGGAACCGTACAAACATCACTAGTAGGTAGACTAGAGGACCTAGATTCGACTTCATGCAAAGGATGACGGACAAATAAATGATGATGTAAATCTTCTGATGGTCGATCTACAACCGTCATTGCTTCGAATATCGTTTCGTCAGACGGAAAAACAATATCCAATCAATCCAAAGTAGAAGTGGAATCATGGGTCTGAGAATGAGCCACATCACCATCCAACTCCTCCTCAGAGAAAGAGGTAGAATGGTTGTCTACAAAGTTATCGGTAGACTCATATCTAAGCTCTGTTGCAGACATATAAGATTCTAGTTCACCCACCTTGTCATCATCTGATGTGGTCAGAGATGAAGATAAGGCTCCAGGATCCGAAAAATAGTGAGTTCAAACAAACTCTTTCTGTAAAGGGTCCTTGGAGGATGAAATTGTATCTATTCTAGCTATAGGAGGGGGAAGATCAAAAGTACCCATCAATGAAGAGTACATCCCGACTCCTAGATTCTCAGTAGGCAGATAGGGGTTATCCACTAAGGGAACAGTAGAGTCTGAAGTTGCTCGAGGATTGACTGGAGAATAATCCAATTGATCAACCTTAACAATTTTCCCCTCATGAAGAAAGCAAATGACACAAAACAGAGTCGAAACAACAGCATCCATTTCATATATCTAGTTCCTTCCTAAGAGGAGATTGTAATCTAGGTTAGCATTGATGACTTCTACTTCGATATTAATGACCTTTCCTCCAACACATATAGGAAAGGTCGGGATAATCTTGTATGGCCTATGAGAATGACCATCAAACACTGTCAAGAGGGTAGGTGAAGGAACAACCGAAGGCGATCCAATGGCCTTCCAACATGACATAGACATGACACACGTGGAAGCTCCCTCATCTATAACCATCCGAAAAATATTAGTTTTCTGGTAAGTAGACTTTATCTGGAAAGCCATATGATGAGGAAGTCTCTTTTTGACATTATGCATATCAAAAGTGAGAGCTAAAGAATTATTTGGATCCACTGCCCCCATTGTTGAAAGCAAGCAAGTCACTTCTTTGAGCAGGACAAGACTAGAGCACCTCTAAAGTGGACATAGCATATGGACTCTGAGCCAGATCCTCAACAATGGAGTAATTCTAGGCTGCCCCAACATTAGGGTTGATAGTTGCATGTTTAGCAGAACCTTTCGGTATCCGAGGTATAGTCTCGACAGAGGGTCGCTCAATATGAAGTGGGTTGGTAGTTTCGAGAACTGATTTATCCTTGGATGTTTCACCTTCACCATAATCACGTGACCATGTGGCCACATTAGCGTGGGAACCCATCATGAAAACATTTGATGATTTATCCCCTTCCTGGTTGCCCCTTGTAGAGGTACCAGGATTTGAATTTGTGCCAGCAACCATTTGCTACCCTTGGGGAAAAGGGTTAGTTAACACAGCTTGAGAACTAGAAGTCCCTTGTTGCCCTAACAAGTGCTGAGCATCTTGAATTTTTGGGCAGAGATGAGTTAAATGGTCTCCACTGCATAGCTTGCATGGAAAATTGACTTTCTTTCTAGACTCATTTCCACCACCACCAGCATTATTGCCAGGTTTATTTGTGTCAGTCTTCCCATATTGACTCTTTTTCTTACCTCTTCCTTTCTTTTTCCCATTGGAACTTTGATTTCCTTTGGGGTTTGAAGATTAGATGGCATTAACAGAAGAGGGTTAAGAAGAGGAAGGGCTAGACGATATGACCTGGTTGGTAGGAGCAGTTTGTAAAGACAACTGCTGCAAATGGCTCAACAGGTTCACCACATTTGTGTATATGAATCTAGCGATACCATTTGCATGGCAACCTGGCTTCGACTTGGCTATATCAACCTTATTCCCTGGAGCATCAGGCAAGATTTTTTGTAGAATCCCATATTGAGAGTAAATCAATTCTAATTGTTGGGCCCTAAAAATAGCTTGCTCTTCAAAATAGACTCCAGACAGAGAGACATCCTTAGAGATCTCTGGTTGTAAAGATTTCAAAAACCATTCGAGACGGTATTCAGGAGGAATTTCAGCTTTAATGAGCCTCTTTCTCCATCTCCATTCCTGAATATGATCAGAAATGTGAGTTGTCGTATCCTGACGAAAATTGGCCAGAAGTTCAGTTCCGGCATCATAATGGATGGGCAACTGGAAATGATTTAGGAAAATGTTAGCCAAATCGGCGAAGGATGTAAAGCTTCCCCCTGGAAACTCTATATACCACTTGGCCGCATTGCCAGTTAAGGTGTGTTGAAAAAGTCTCAACCTAACCGAGTCATCGATGAGGGAGTTTGATGAGCACCACAAATGGAATGTGGTTACATGGTCGCCCGGGTCTTCACCGCCCTTCCCCTCGAACTTTGAATGCCCAAAGGGAGTTTGGTTGGGACTGGAGGCTAGGATGGATTGTATTTGATTGGATCGTTTGTTAATTTTGTGAGATCTGGAAAATTCAACGTTGCCAAAAAAGGAAGCCTAGGAGGACCTTCGGGATTCCACCTAGACTGGGCGGGGTTCCCAAAGTTTTGAAAAGATTGGCCTGGATTTTGAAAGGCACCAGGTTGCCCAAAGTAACCAACAGAACCAGCTGAACCAAAAGGCAAACCTTGTGATCCAGCAAAACTCGGAGTTTGACCAACTCCAGCTGAAAAACCTCCATAACCAGCGAAGCTCCCTCCCAAAGGATTATAAGGAGTTGATAACCCCTGATAAGGATTCCAAGTAGAAGCTAAGGGAGGAATACTTCGAAATGAACTAACTGTGGAGTACGACCTGTTCCCTTGTTGGCCGAAAAATGGATTCCCAGTTCCTATGCTACTAACTGCACGGTTAGTCCAACCTTGAAAGGGATTGCTGCCTTATCCTCTAGAAGAAAAAGGAATAGATCCTATTGTCAGGTTGGAGTGTGGTATATGACCACTTCCAAAAGGAAAACCATAAAATGAAGTTGACCCACTCATCATGGATGTGGAGGCACTAAATGGAACTAATGGAATACTCTGTGAATGGGTGCCAAATGGGAAAAATCTAGAACTAGATGCATTGGCTTGGGAATTTCCACTCGTAGAAGGAATGGAGGTAGACCCAACTAAGGATGTGGTAGCAAAAGACCCAAATAAAGATGCAGAGGGGATGGAAATAGTTCCTCCCCCTTGTACTGATGTTGGAGTCTGCATGGTTATAACACTTGTGGTAGAAGCCATGCTTCCAGTGGTGGTCATCGAAGGTAAGCACGTAATATGACCTGGACTTGACGGTTTATGCGTTAGAGTCCCAACATATTGTAACTCATCTGGATGACTAGAAAGTAGAGGAGAATTCGGAGCTGCTAACAACTCTGGGAGTTCTTCTACCTCAATGTTATCTTTCGATTGAAAGAGAACTCGAGAAAGAACTGGGGTGTTCCTTTCTAGTTCTGCGGAAGTACCAGGCCTATCTTGAACACTAATGCCTCTGGGGGGGATCAATCCCTGATGCATCAGCTACCATGGGATGAAACCCACCGGAAATATTACCTCTGTGCCTTCTGGGAGAAGGCTCTAAACTTGGTGGTGAAAGACCATGAAGTCTTTGAGACCGTCTAGGCAATTCGCTAGCCACTTTGAATTTTTTATTAAGATCTAATTAAAGACTCAAGAAAAAATTAAATCTAGGCCAACTAAGAGCACAAAGCACACATTAAAAAGTCCCTAAAAGATGTCAGCCAGTCAAACAACTTTCAAGTATTTCTGCTCCAGGTGATGAGAACTGGGCACCAAAATACAAGAAAGTGAAGTAAGGGGCAACAAGAGTTTCAAACTAAGAATGTGGAAATAGAAGGTGGCGAAGAAAATCATGAAGAAGAATCAAATAACGTGTCTATACACAAGACGCATAAAAGGCAAAAAATGGAACTTCAAGGTGAATTTAGAAAAATAAAGCCTCCCCTCTTTGATGGTGAATAGGAAGAGGCAGCTGAAGCTTGGCTTATCAATATGAACAAATATTTCCAGCTGTACAAGTATAACCATAATTTAAAGGCTCACTTGGCCATTTTCCAACTACAAGGGACAACCACCTTATGTTGGGAGGAATTAAAAATAGTTCGTAGAGTAAATGAACAGAGCATAACCTGGGAAAAATTTCAAGTATATTTTAAAGAAAAATATCTCATGAAAATATTTTATGATGAGAAGGCAAAGGAGTTTCATGATCTCTGACTAGGCCAATTATCCATGGATAAGTTCATGACAAAGTTTACATCATTACTTCGATATGTCCCTTACATACGTGAACAAAAAGCAAAGGTGCATCGGTTTATCAACAGTCTCGCATTGTTCATGAAAGAATGACTGGAGTTTGATAACCCAAAAACCATGGATGAAGTTATACGTAAGGCACGGATATGTTACCAGCAAAACAAACCAAAGGGAGACATGGGAAAGAGATGGACACAAAAAGGGAAGTAAATTTGTTTCAAACCATAAGGGGAATAAGGGCATAGGAAACAAAGGAGTGTATAGGGGTATAACTAACCGGAATATGAATAAAAATAAGCCCAGATTTAAAATACCAAGCGAAACCAGGATGAATGAGAAATCTGGAAGAACTGAAGCAGAATTAACTAACAAACCACCTGTACAGTGTTGGGGATGCAAAGGCCCACATTATGTCAAAAACTACCCACACCACAAAGGAGATGCTTAGATTTCACAGATACAAGAAGCATCTATTATGGGAGAAGTGGAAAGAATCATCCCTAAAATTAATGCTTCCCTTGAAGACCATCAGGAAGAATTTCAACCAACCATGGTTGAATTTGAAGGTAAAGTTTTTGACCGAACCATATCTGTTTTAATTGATCCTGAGGCTATCTTGAGTTATATTAGCTCCAAGATAGTGGAACTATGTAAATTGCAAGATTTTAAGTTTAAAAATCCTTGGTTAGTACAACTAGCCACAGGAGAAAAAAGGAGATTTTTGGCCAAAGTCAGTAATTGCCCTCTAATATTAGCTAATCAGTATATCGTGGCAGATCTGAATGTATTACCCCTGAGGTCATACGACATCCTTATAGGTATGGATTGGTTGGAAAAACATTGGTCCCTTATTAACTGTAACAAAAACTTTAATTACCGGGATGAGAAGGGAGAAAGATAGGAAATTCAAGGTATTCAAAAACCTATATAAATCGGGCCTGTAACAGCCTCCCAATTAGAAAAGTGCATCAGAAAAGGCTACCAAGTTTGCGCTATACAAGTAGGGTACGCTAACTCTAAAGACAAAAATTTTTCATTAGAAAATATACCAGTGGTACAAAATTTTCCGGATGCATTCCCTAAAGAAATCTCGGGCCTACCCCTTAAAAGGGACATAGACTTCACCATTGAGTTAATTTCGGGAGCTGCCACAGTCTCTCATGCCCCTTACCATATGAGCACATTGGAGCTAACATAATTAAAGATGATGCTACAAGATTTACTTGATAAAAAGTATATCCGTCCCAATGTGTCCCCTTAGGGACCTCCAGTGCTTTTTGTTAAGAAGAAGGACATAAAGGAGGAAGATATAGCAAAAACTGCATTCAGAACTCGTTATGGACATTATGAGTTCATAGTGCTACCTTTTGGGCTAACTAATGCCCCAACAACCTTCATGTGTCTCATGAACAATATATTTCATCAATACTTAGACAAGTTTGTGTTAATCTTTATTGATGACATATTGATCTACTCTCGGAGTATGGAAGAACATAAGGAGCATCTCCGTATTGTTCTACAAGTCCTAAGAGAACACTAGTTGTACGCTAAATACAACAAATGTGACTTATTTAAGGAACAAATCCAGTACTTGGGACATGTCATCACCAAGAATGGAATCGCAGTAGACCCAGAGAAAATAAGGACTATCATGGAATGGTCAGTATTGAAGGATGTAGCTGACATAAGATTGTTCATGGGTCTAGCAGGATACTATAGGCAATTTGTGGAAGGTTTTTCTAGAGTGGCCTATCCTATTAAATCTCTGGAAAAGAAAGGTAAAACCTTTAAGTAGACCACTGACTGTCAAAGGAGCTTTGATCAGCTCAAATGTCTACTTACCACTGCACCCATTTTTAGCATTATTGATCCTAATAAATAATATGTAATCTAGATGGATGCTAGCAAGGAAGGTGTAGGTGGCGTATTAATGCAAGAAGACAAGACTGTTTCCTATGAATCAAGGAATATTAAAGAATATGAAAAAAAGTATTCGGCCTACGAATTAGAACTCACAACAGTCATCCATGCCTTAAAAATGTGGCAACATTACTTGATAGGTAAGAAATTTCTGCTAATTACTGATCATCATAGTCTAATGAACTAATTCAGACAACCCACTTTAAATGTTAGGCAAGCTTGTTAGGAAGACTTCCTAAGTGAATTCGATTTTGAAATCAAACATTTGAAGGGAAAACAAAATCGGGTTGTGGATGCCTTAAGTCAAAGGGTAAATTGTTTATATGAAATTTCTTTCAGTGAATCAAGAACTACTTTTTATGAGAAGATTCGTGAAACAACCATGCAAGATTTAGTATATAAACATTTATGGCAACAAGCAAAAATTTTGAACAACCATGAACAACAATTGGGATATGAGGTAAATTCAGAAGAATTGTTGATTTATAGGAAAGGGTTATATGTGCCTAACCAAAAACATCTTAAAATTTTAATTTTAGATGAATATCATAGGAATCTTTGTGCAGGCCACCCTGGATACTAGAAAATGATTTCTGCCCTGAGAAAGGAATTTTTCTGGCCTGGTATGAAGAAGAAGGTAGTGGAATATTTAGCCAGATGTATGGAATGCCAGCAAATAAAAGTTGAGCACCAACACCCAACAGGATTACTCCATCCTCTGCCTATTCCTAAATGGAAATGGGAAACCATATCCATCAATTTCATTACTGGACTGTCTAAATCAAAAAATAAAAATGACTCAATCATGGTGGTAGTGGAAAAATTAAGAAAATATGCTCATTTCATACCAATACAACACACTTATAAAGCAGTACAAATTGCTAACATCTTTATGCAAAACATTTTTAAATTACATGGAATACCCAAAATGATCATTTCCGACCGTGACGTGAAATTTACATCAGCCTTCTGGAAAGCTCTATTTGAAGGATTGGGCACACAATTACACTTCAACATTGCTTATCATCCTCAAACGGATGGGCAGACAGAGAGAGTAAATCAAGTGGTAGAAGCCATGTTGTGAACTTATGTAATGCAATAGCCATCTAAATGGGAAGAATAATTGCACTTGATAGAATTTTCCTATAACAATGGATACCATACATCTTAACAGATGAGTCACTTTGAAGTGTTATATAGACATAAGTGTAGGACACCCTTGGGTTGGAGTGGTCCAGAGGACAAGTTGATGTTAGGACCATATATGTTAGGGGAAATGGAGGATATGGTGGAAAAGTATGAGCCAATTTGAAAGCTACTCAGGACCGACAAAAGAATTTTGCTGATCGGAAAAGAAGCTTCCAGGAATTTCAAGTATGGGATCATGTTTACATTCGAGTGCGAGCCAAGAAAAGCACATTGCAATGGACATGATGTGCTAAACTAACACCCTAATTCTGTGGACCTTTCCAAATTTTAGCTCGAATCAGACTAATGGCTTACTAGTTTGCCTTACCCAGCCACATTCTAGTGAAAAATGTCTTTCATGTTTCTCTACTTCAGAAATACATTTATGATGCTAATCACGTAATCAATTTGCAAGACATTCAGGTAAAATATACAATTATTTTCTCTTTAATACATATTTATTAAACAAGCTGGTTGATGACTCAAATTGTTTTGCTGCTATGAATAAGTCGAACCGGAAGGCGAGTTCTTGTTCGAACCCCTAGTTATACTCGATCGAAGAGAAGTAATGCTACGAAAACAAGTTATCGCCAAGGTTAAAGTGCAATGGCAGCACTATGGGCGGGAAGAGGCCACATGGGAAGATGAGTAGGTTATGAAGGAGACCATTCCAGATTTATTTCTAGAAAGAAAACATCGGGATGATGTTACATCTTAGGGGAGGAATATGTGATATCTCTAGATCATGTAAATATTTAAATTTATTGTAGACCAAACAAACTATTTATTATTTTTGTTATAAAAATTATTTATGGAATTTAATGTTTTTGAAAAAGTGAAATAGCAGTTATCTATAAATATGGTTTTACTTTCTAAATAGTTAGAGAGACAGTTACTTGTCCCTAACTGATTTCTTGAGGATTTATTCAAGAAGATCAAGAGGATAGGGGTATCTGAGATCAGGGAGAGAGGAGAAAGAAAGGAAAGGAAGAAATTATGTGCTAGTTTGTGAGACAAATTTATGTGGCTATGTCTGGTTAGGACCAGATAGTTGAGAATATTGAAATTAAAAGAAAGAAGGTTCCTCTAATCAGGAACAACTCGGTGGGAGCTTCACTGATACAGTGATATCAAGATTGGGAGACAAAATAGAGAGAAGATCTAGTGGTAGACCAAATCTGCAAACAGCGTAACCCAAATAGGTGAGAATTCTTGTATTAGTAAGGATAGAACTTATACAGTTATACAAGTTTCTGTTTTGGAGTTGTTAACAGATAGTAGCATTGAACTGGTTATTTTATGGAAAATTATCAGTAAATCATTTTGTATATCTTTAAGAGGTAGATTTCTTCATTATCATTCATTGAATACTACAATTACAGTTACAATCGATAACTGAAAACTGTCAGGGTTATCTTTTATATTTAGTAAGTAGTGTAATTAAAAATACATTGTGAAAACTGAAAGAGAAACAGATAGTGCTTATAGCATAGTTGAGATGTTCAAAGGAAAGAAACCTGAAACTGATAGTACTTCACGTTTATAATTCCGTAAGTAGCATAGTTCAATTT
Organism: Pinus tabuliformis; assembly: GCA_031772625.1. Lineage (NCBI taxonomy): Eukaryota > Viridiplantae > Streptophyta > Pinopsida > Pinales > Pinaceae > Pinus > Pinus tabuliformis. The sequence continues at coordinate 459,800,363 of CM062816.1, read as the reverse complement.
CAATGGAACATTGAATCGATAAAACTTATCAATGTATATAGTATAGTTAAATCTTTAGTGGAAAATTGGAAATTGATACATACATAACTTTTATAACCTGAGGATAGTATTATGGACAAGATCAGAAACACCGACATTACCAAGATACACATATAAATCATAGGGAAAATACAAATACTCAGGAGCATAAATCTAATGAGAAGTTCTGCTTCGTATAGGTAAATCATATATTCCTGTATGCCAAACCAATACTGTAAGGAAACAAAACCCTAAGCTAGGATAAACAGACAGTCAAATACTGATAATCATTTAACATCATATCATATACGAGATCAAGAACTGAATTAGAGTCACGAAAAATTCATCAATATTTCTGGAAAGTTTACACAGCCAAAATATTCAACAATACTTAGGCTGAGATAAATAGGCTATCATAAATCTTACATAACCCTAACTATGCTCTCGCAAGACAGTTTCAAATAAATTACCAAACTCATTTAATAAAGCACAGGAAAATGAGATAATACAGTCTTTCTAGATCACGAATTTACTGAGGAAAAAAGAACTAGTATCCACGGAAAATGATATAGTGCCAAAGCTGTTAATAGGGGGCATCCATAGTTGGTCATACAAAAGTATACCAAAATAAATAGAGTAGTGGCGTGAGACCACCCAAAACCCTTAAACAGTAGGGTTGGGCCGAAGCTTCGGACCCCCATAATCTCTTTAACTACATACAAACATATACCACCCAATAATAACACCAAACATTAAATACCAGCTCCAAGAAATTAACAATTGTAAATAAAGACCACCCCTGGAGCTCTCTGGCCTGAAAAACTCTCAGCAGAAGAATAGTAGAAAGGCTAAGTACCTAGTGGAGAGAGGGTTCTACCATTTCCACAAGTCAAGGACCAAATGAGGGTTTTCCACAACCCTTCATCTAATTCTCTAGAACCTACAAAACACTCCATCCAAACTGGATGGATAAATAAATTAAAACTCATATCTATTAAATTGCAATACACTATAAAGCAATGTAAGGGAAATTTTAACCAAACTTACCCGATGGAAAACGCTACTAGAAACCCTCTTCATGAAATGTTAGAACCAGATGCCAAAGAAGTTGATTGATAAACCTCAAGTGAGTTGGAGCCATGCCATGATGCTGAAAAGCAAAGGTGGAACACGAGCAGACCACCACCACAAGAAAAACAACCAGAAGGGCTTGTGCAAAGCAAGGAACCCTAGGCAGAGCGGGCATTATCCTTCTTCCAGAGGTGCACAATGACCAAACAATGCTGATACACCTGCGGCATAGAACCCCAGATTCCACCTGCGTTGTCTGATTGAGACTGTAATAGCTGAAGGCTATCGATGAGTAAGCAATCCTGAGGGCAACGAGGGAGATAGATAGCAGCGAAGACTCCAAACTGTCACCTAGGCCGAAAGCCAGCCAGAGCAATTAATACGCATGCATAAAGGGCTGATTTCTAAGGCCAGTGGCGAGATCTCATTAAAGTGTAAGTCCAGGCTTAGTACTGGACAGTTAATGCAAATTACAAAACTGGTAAGTGAGCCTGTTGTCTCATGTAAACAAAACCCACCAACGTATAGTGAACATTTTTAACATAGGCTTGTACAGCAGTGTTGCAGTTTGACATGATTAATCAGGGAATAATAATAGTAAAGGAATTGTCAACTATTTAGTATGATGTTGTCGTAGACGTATAATCACCATGGTAATAGTTTCAGATCAATATATGTAAATTAATTGATTTTTTTTTAATTTATATTTGTTTTAACATGTGGATGTGTGAAACTATTCCTCTTCCATAACTCTATTCAATATTCCATTTGAATCCATTCAATTCAATTTTTATACTTAGTAGTGGTTTTTAATTTTGAATTTTTTTATTAATTATTACACTATTAATTTTCATTGTGGTGTTTTAACACTTCATACTTTACACATTAGCTTTTGTAATTCTTCCATATATATAAAATTTGTTAACAAGGCTACTCATTTCATCCCTCTTTATTATGTCGCAACATTGAAATATTTTTTTTATGTGCATCTCTTGAATCTTATTAACACCCAGCGCTCAAGTGCTTTATTCTTTAACAATTTTGAATAATCAACAACACACTGTTATAACTCTTAATTGCTCTATTTTTTACAAACCTTTCTCTACTTATTTATAGCATGGGGTTAAATAGTGTCAGCTTGTAATCAACATTTTTATGTTAGTATTATGGGATTTTGAAAATGTTAAATTTAATATTTATCTCAGCCAAAAAAAACTAAAATCTTAATAGCATTCCTACAAAAATTTTAATTAAATTTTTAACATGACTTTTTAATAATACAATAGAGCTTTTAATAATACAATAAACTTTTGTTGAACTCCACATAGTTTAGGATGAATATTTATTGTCATATAATATTAAAACTAATTTATGCACCATAAACTATGTTTGTTTAATGACATGTTTCCATGTGTGGTATTTTAATTTAGACACTTTAAGAATATTGTAATTCATGTAAAATTGTAAAATATTATACCGTGTTTTTTTTTTTTTTATAAAATAAAAATTTAATTATCTAAATAAAATTGTTTTACTATATTTAAATTATAAATAAGAGTTTTTTTTTAATATAAATTATAAAGATTTAAACTTTAAATTTCATATTTATATATTATTTTAGGATAAAACGATCATCAATTGAGCTATATCTTATCAATTTATATATTATTTTAGGATAAAACGATCATCAATTGAGTTATATCTTATCAACTAAATTGATACATATTTGATTTATTTTAACTTGTTAAATTATATCTATAAATTAAATTGATACAAATTCCATTTATCTTAACCCACTGAAACTTGAATCGAAAATATATACCAAAACTTTTGCGATCAACGTGATCGTAGATCAGAGTGTCTCACGTGAATATTGAAAAGTCTCACGTGAACATAAATATGATTATTAAAAATATTTATAATTATTATTTTATTTTAAAAAATAATAATTAATTAATAATAGTTACTTATTTTGGTTAATGAAATTATTTTTAATGTTAATTAATAATTTAATATTGTATATATTAAAAATTAATTATTTTATTTATTTTAATGAGACTTTTTATATGTAAATTATAAATGTGATTATAAAAATATTTATAATAATTATTTATTTTAAGAATTTTGAGACTAAGGTCAAAACAACATCTTAAATGGGGCGATTATCTTTTCAACCAACATACAATGTGCTAGTCTGATGAAGGATATATTTTCAACTAACACACTATGAATTGATTAAGGAATTGACCTTGGAGAGCCAAAAACATCGATAACTACCATTTAAATTTGCAGTGGCATTCTCCAGATTATCCACAGTTTTGTGTTCATTCTGTCGACGTTTCAAACCCCAAAGGGGGTCCATCATTAGGACTTAAATTAGATAGAATATGAATGAAAGTTCTTTTCAACTAAATAATAGTTATTGTTATTGTAATTGATATTTGGTCTTACACTCAACCAAAAAAAATCTTCATCTTTTACTTATAGTTTTAATTTTTTTCATTTTTTTGGTTTAAATTATTGGTTTATTGTACTGAAGATCGATATTAATTATATTTATGGAAAATTTATCTGGATTTATGAAAAATTCATTTGTGGGAATGTGTGGGATGTGAATAGGTGTGGGAGGATAGAAAAGATAATAGCAACTTTTCCTTGCCACACTAATTATACTTGATTTTTTGGATTCATTTATGTTAATTAATATAGATCTATTTTAAATACCGGTTTAACATGAATTTAGAGAGATTTAATTTCTTTACTCTACATTTTTTTCATGAATTGATATTATTTAAATGTATTGTATAGTTATTTAATTTTTATATATTTTTAAATTTTTTATTTTACAGTTTTGAGCAAAATTTCAATTTTGATATGAATGGACAAAATTACACATCATACTCAATTATAAAATAAACTTCTCAACTCAATAAATACAAAAAAAAATCATAAAATATAAATTTATAAATAAACTTTATTAATATAACTCAAGTTTTTCAATGATATAAGCTTTATTTGGGTGGTATATTTAAGAAAGTTGACTTAATATTGTAAGAGTAATACGGTAATTAAAGACATGGCGTAACCATAAATTTCAAAATAAAAATGGTTAATAGTTTGATGAGAGTGTTATTTTTCTTTGAGGTGTTAAAAGAAAAATTAAAAAACTGATATCAGTTTAATTTAAATATTAAAATATAAAAGATGTTATAACAACGGCTCAATTCAAGAATATATATATATATATATATATATATATATATATATATCACATCACACTATTTTAATTAATTTACAAAGTAAATATTATCTGTAAAAAGAATATCAAAATCAAATAATTTAATTATAAAGGATAATCTCGAATTGAAAAATGTCTCTAACTTATTTGTAAAAAGAATACTAAAATCAAATAATTTAATTATAAAAGATAATCTTGAATTAAAAAATGTCTATAAAAATTTATATAAAATATAAATAGTGATCATTTTATTATATAAATTAAAATAAGAAAATTTGTATTCATAATAATGATATTTCAAAATCTATATTAATAATTTAAATAAAATTAAAATTAAAATTATTTCTATTTATCTGTAAGATGATGATGATGGTTAACGTCCACTGAGACCAATATTTATATATAATATAAATATTTACAAAAAATTAGCATATATTTACTTTAACTTTTGAATCTATCAATCATTGAATGAGGGATTAAAGTTTTTGGAAACTAATTTTTTTTAAAGTTTTGCACTTACACAAAGATTAACAATAATTTAAATATATTTTTTTTAAAAATAGTTTTTATGACCTCTACATTGTTCTTTATTTAAATCTTTGTCGTGCTTTGTTTCTTCATGCCAAAAACTCTCTTATATAATATTTACCATTTTTTTCTTAATTCATTATAGACCACAAACACCCGAAAAAAAATGAAATATAAAAAAAACCAATAAGTCTTGTAGTTGAACAAATTTTTAAAACGCTCTAAGAAACGACCCATATTGCATTTAAGAGCCCTTGCCATGTTGAAACCTTCAATTCTTTTGTAATTTTAACCAATCTACATAGAGTGATGACAATAATTGTAGAAGTACAATATTTTTTTTTTTAAAGTTTTGCACTTATACAAAGATTAACAATAATTTAAATATAATTTTTTAAAAAATAATTTTTATGGCCTCTACATTGTTTTTTATTTAAGCCTGTCTTGATCTGTTTCTTCATGCCAAAAACTCTCTTATGTAATATTTACGATTTTTTTTCCTTAATTCATTATAGAGCACAAACACCTGAAAAAAATAAAAATACATTAAAAACCACATAAAAAAACCAATACAATAAATCTTGTAGTTGAACAAATTTTTAAAACGCTCTAAGAAACGACCTATATACCCATATTAGCCCTTGCCAGGTTGAAACCTTCCATTCTTTTTGCAATTTAACCAATCTACATCCAGTGATGACAATAATTGTGGAGGTACAATAATTTCGTGGAGAAGGCATATATGTTCAAATTTGCTTCTAATATTAGTTATGAGTAAATTGTTGATAAAGGTCCGGTAAAGTTTCATAGTCAGAATTATACTCCACAACATCGGCGCCAAAATTTAAATAAAACAAAAATAAAAAAAATTAGATACCTGTGGAGGAGATCACATTGTATAAATTTATGGGAAATATGAGAAGTTGACGTGCAGTTATTCGAGAATTTTATCGCTTCGTCGTCTTTTTTTTTCTTGTTTGTAAATTCATTTCTGTTTCTGGTCAAGCTTGAGCTCTCAACACAGCTGGATGATAAGAACACATGCCGTGATATTTGTTATATCAAAGCATAAAATTGAGAAACGTGATAAATGTTATGAAACGTTTGTCAAAGTGGCCATGATGAGGGCATTGAAAAGTTCAGTTCACTAACTTCTACACAATTACGCAAAGACCGACATATTTTCGACTTAGTTTGGAGGCCCTGTGCTGCTGTGCAATATATATATATAAAATGACTGGTGAGATCTACGTGGTGCAAACTTGGCCATATTCACACTACGTCATGGATGACTGGTGAGATCTACGTGGTGCAAACTTGGCCATATTCACACTACGTCATGGGTGCTTGCCATTGGAACCCTTCAAAAGTTGAACCAAAGTCTTATGGACTAATTTTGTTTTCCCAGGTGTTTGTGGATGGAAATTTGGTGCTTATCTTCTCCCAAAGAGCAGTCTAAAAGGTATAAGGAAATATGGTATCTTTATTGAGATAATTCTCCTTGATTTCTAAAAGTGCACCACCTATCCCAAAAAGATCTTTGTTGCTTCTTATTTTTTGGTTTTCTTTCTAGAAGGAAAGATAATGCACATCTTGTTTAACCTATTAACTACCACCAATATATAATCATATCTCTTCCTTATTATTTGTAAACCACCCACAAAATTCATGGAAATGCTTTCCCAAGGTCAAATGGATATAAATAAGGGATGTTGTAAACTTTTCTTTCTATTATTGACCTTGTTGGTATAAACATCTCTTTCTATTATGCATCCTTTGATATACTAAGTTATATCATCTTGCATTTTAGAATAATACACATTTCTTCATAAGTTTAGAAATAATCTTCCCCACACCAAAATGTCATGCCACTTTGGAGGTGCAAGCCTCTTCGATAAGCTACAATATTTCACCTTTAGGGACATAAGTATTATTTATTTTGTAGATAACCCATTCTATAGATGATATTCAACCTTAACATGACCTTCTTCTACATGAATTTGGCCCTGTAATTAATCAAAACACCTCTTTAAAGTCTTCATATTATGTGTATGCCTCTTAGTATGAATCATGGACAAAAGGCTCCATGTGCATAAGAGTTCCCAAGGCTTTAATCTTAGATATGTGCAGCCTTGAAAGCATGTTTGCTAACTTATTAGTGTGTGCTTCTTATGTTTGATGACTCTATGAAATTGCTACAACATCTCCATCCACTTGTGGTTCCTAGTTTACTAAAGCTTACTCTAGGCCTACAAATATTGCAATAGATGTTGATCACTGTGGTTAATGGTTTCCTTTCCCGTCAAATAGTGCTTCCACTTCCTAACATCTCAAACTAGTGCATTGAGTTCCTTATCATACATAGGGTAGTTCAAGACTCCTGCATGAAACATTTTAGAATGATAGCATATTGACATAACTCCTTGCATCAATAAAGCTTCCTTCTCTAATTTGAAATCCTTTTCACAAGGAAACACAAGGACTAGTTTTTAACTAATCTTGTATTTGAACCCATCAAAAGATTTATGTTGATTCTTTCCCCTCTACTAACTCTTGCCACTAACTATTAGGGCATAAAGGGGCTTAGCTACTACTAAAAAGGATCTTAAGAACTTTTGTAGGCATTTTTCTACCACAACAAAGCTATTTACTTTAGTGACATTAGTAAGACCCAGTCACTGAAAAATCACCTCCATATTCATGCAAGATCTATCTTGATTTCCCCTCCACCAATCATGTACCCTAAATACACCAATGACAACTAACAAAACTAATATTTCTTAATCTGAGATAAAAACTAATGTTTTCTCAAAGTATTTAACACCCATATGCTCTTCCTAGGTAATGTTGTAAACCAATTTTCCAATTAATTCTCTATAAATAAAGCTAAATACAAATGCAATAAATCATTCGTAAATCACTTAAAAATAGTTTTTGTGTTACATAAAAAAAAAGGCATGACAAACTATTCATACAATGTTGCCTTGTATTGAAGGTAGTCTTGCAAGTGTTCTTTTTTTAATGCCCACCTCATAGTATCTCAACTTGAGATCCAACTTAGTGGAGTTCTTAGCATGATATAACGGATCTAAAAATTCATTGATCCTTAGCAAAGGGTTCCAATTCTTGAGTGTGATTTTGTTCGAACCTCTATAGTCAATACACATTTGCCAAGTCCCATCCATCTGGGGTACTATGATGATAGGTGAACCACATTGTGAGGTGCTTGGTCAAATTACTCTTTGCTATATCACTATTGCAACTATTTATTTACATTGTCTACTTCCAAGAACAAGTTATCTATACATCCCAATATTTTCTAATGGGGATTTAAAAATCAATGATATCTCATATTCTTCTTACCTCGTAGGTAATAATCGTATAGGCTCATATAACACTCCTTTATTACCTTTGCAACAACTCCTCCAGCTAGTTTTTATCCTCTTTAGTACATCTTTTATGGATTCCTTTACTCTTATTAATTCATCACCTAGTTAATGCTCTCTTAATAAAAGGAATACATACTTCTTACTAGAAATAATCAAAATAATGCATGGTTGGCACTTACCAGAGAGAGCTTGGATTTACCTTTCAATGAATTGATGATGTTATACTTCCCATCCTTGATCATGTGGCATTAATTTTCCCTTTGCATGAATATATATATATATATATATATATATATATATATATATATATATATATATATATATATATATATATATATATATATATATATGGAATTTTAAACATTACACCACACATGTCAATAGGTATGACATCTAACTCCACTTCATCAATAAATCTACAGTCCTAGCAAATTTGATCTTACCTTGTTTCATGGCCTTAAACTCTATATCATTGCTTACCCATCCAAATGGATATGGGCTAGTATGATCATTACTTCCAACCCAATATTGTTAGTTATATAAATTGTTATAAGGTTGAATTGTGAACTAGAGTTCAATAGAGCATCCACCTTGTCATTTTTTGCCTAGATATTAATATGGAATAATTTTTTCATTTCCTTCTCTTCCCAATAATAAAGGCCCCTCATATTCACCTCCTTTTGTACTAATAGGAGAAAAATATTCTCATCCACATCTAAGTTTCTCTTTACAAGATTTTTTGAATTTTTGGCTAGTAGGTTCATCTTCTTTGCATCCTTCTTGAAGTTATTCAAATATGGCTCTATATCTAGTTAAAAGTTTCTTTGGTGTGACCATCAATATTCCAATGGTCAATGGTTATTTTGTTAAAATTGGCAACCAGGGCAAAACTTCATGTGGGTCATCTTATTCATGGCTAATAATATTTTTATTAGATTCCTCTCGTCGAGAGGTGTAGGACTGATATAAAGATCATCCAATTCCGATAAGTATTCATGAAGATATGAATTTATTTTGATTATGGAATTATTATCAAGCCGACCTACAACTCATGTAGGCTCAAAAGCCCAACAGTCGCATCTATTCACCCACCAACGTTGTGTATAAATATAAGAGGATTTTCCTCATTTGGAATCACTCATCTCATCACATCTCTCTCTCTCTCTCTTGCGCAGATATGAGTCTCTTCTCTACTGCACTGAAATGGGTCTCTCTCTCTCACACATGTGAAGCCGGAAGCTGTTGAATTTGAAGCTGCAACTGCAGAAGTAAAGATTGACTTGCGCGGCCTAGAATATCTCCTCTTTGGAACTGCGATGTAGGTTCATCTGAATCTCCTTTGAAAGCCGTAACTTTTGGTGGTGGAATGAAGTCAATCCGACGAACGGTTTGCAAGATATCGACTACCCTAGTTTGAAGCCGGAAACTGCTGAAATTGAAGCTACAACTGCAGAAGTAAAGATTGACTTGAATGGCCTAGAAGATCTCCTCTTTGGAACTGCGTTGTAGGTTCATCTGAATCTACTTTGAAAGCTGCAACTTTTGGTGGTGGAATGAAGTCAATCCGACGAACGGTTTGCAAGATATCGACTGCCCTAGTTTGAAGCCGGAAACTGCTGAAATTGAAGCTGCAACTGCAGAAGTAAAGATTGACTTGCGTGGCCTAGAAGATCTCCTCTTTGGAACTGCGTTGTAGGTTCATCTGAATCTCCTTTGAAATCCGCAACGTTTGGTGGTGGAATGAAGTCAATCCAACCAACGGTTTGCAAGATATCGACTGCCCTAGTTTGAAGCCGAAAACTGCTAAAACTGAAGCTGCAACTGCAGAAGTAAAGATTGAATTGTGTGGCCTAGAAGATCTCCTCATCTGAACTGCGCTGTAGGTTCATCTGAACCTCCTCTGGAAGCCGAAATTTTTGGTGGTGGGATGAAGTCAATCCGACGGTCGGTTTGTGAGATATCGTCTGCCCTAGTTTGATAATGAAGCCGCTAATGCTGATGCTGCTGATCTAGGGTTTGCTACTGCTGATATGAATAAGATTTATTGTACTATTTCTCTCTGCTGAATTATTGAAGATAAAAGAAGATTTGATCAAAGGGTTTCCCCACACATTGTGGGGTTTGTCCCTGGCTAGCCGCCACATCTTGTGTCTCTTGTCTTGGCTTGTTTTCTGTCGATCGTTTAATGTTCTATCTGCACTTTACTTTATGTACATGTGATTGCTAATCGGTGGAATATAATAAGAAAAAGAAGTAAACTGTTATAAGCATAGAACATACCATAATTTAACATGGTATCAGAGCTGAGGTGAAGACAAAGCCCGAGCAAGAGCAAGAGAAATCATTGAAGAGAAGATTGGCAAGGCTATCCTAAAATAACTATGGGGTCCTCAACACTCTTTCCTGCCGAAGACAAGCTCCATGAGAAAGCTGACTATCACGGATGGAAGATGTCTATCGATCTAACCCTTGAAGATCAAGGAGTGCTGGACCATGTAAGAGGCAATATTGTTGAGCCTTCATCAAATGCATCTGCTGCTGCCTGGAACAAATGGAAAAATGGAGAAGTCAAAACAAAGAAGATCATCCGGGACTCTATCGACAAGCGCTTGGTGGCCTACATCTCTAATCTAGACACCTCCTAGGAAATCTACGACAGACTGGTGAGTTTATTTAAAGTTAATGATGCAAATCAAGTTTTGTTTCTTAGAAATAAGTTGAGGGAAGTCAAGAAGGGTAAAGATGAAAGTATGCAAGCATACTTCTTAAGAATCACCGAGATCAAGAACAATCTCCTATCTATTGGGGAAACCATTACTGACAGAGAAATGGCACTCACAACTCTCAGAGGATTACCATCTGAATGGTATGTGTTCAGGACTACTTTTCTGAACAATAATGTAATTCCTAGTTTCGAGGAATTAATGGCTAGATGCATTCAAGAACAAACAAGGGTAGAAGAGTAGGAAATGCCCTTGCCTAAAGGTCCTCCTACTGCTTTTTCTTCTCATGCTAAGAAAAGAAATAATTCTGGGTCTAAATCAAAAGGAAAGGCTGGACCTAAGGGTGGAAGAAAAGGATGATGTTACATCTGCGATAAAGCAGGTCACTATGCAAGGGAGTGCCCTGATAGAAAGGAATCACAATGGGACAATGATAAAAATCCCTCTGATGGAAAATCAAAGGAATGACAAATTCAACAACAAAGGTAAGAGGAGAGCTGGGGATCGAGGAAGAGGACAACCATTCAAGAAGGCTAGAAAGTCCAGGATGTATTAAATGCACCTGACCTCAAAAAGAACCTAGTGTCCATCTCGGCAATGGAAGACAAAGGCTACAAGGTAACCTTAAGCAATGGCAAGGTATGTATATGGAAATGCCTTTACTCTTGGGTTTAGTGTTGATTCATCATATCAGGTCGATGGAAGTCCGCTAGGTGTCATGTCTTGTGACACAACTCTTCAGTCCAAACTTTGGCATCAGAGGTTTGCCCACCTTCATTACAAAGCTCTACTTGGTGTAAAACAAATGGTGACAGGGATGCCCGAATTCCAAGTAGAGAAAGAAGGTGTATGTCCAGGATGTGTCGAAGGAAAGCTCAAAAGGGGACCGTTCCCCTCAAGCCAAAGCAAGACCTCCGATGTATTACAGTTGGTTCACTCAGGCATATTTGAGGCCGACATTAAGAGGGAGACTACTACACCACATACTCTTGAGCAGAATGGTGTGGCAGGAAGGAAGAACCACACGATGATGGAAGTTGTCCGGGCCATGCTACATGATCAAAGACTTCCAAAGTTTCTATGGGCTGAAACTACAATCACCGTCGTATACGTACAAAATTGATGCCCTCATCAAGCATTGGGTTCCTAAACTCCTGAAGAAATGTTCACCATCGGTCAAAGGGAAGTCGTGATTAGTCATGATGTCACCTTTGACAAAGATATGGCTCTCAGCAAGGTGGACAATCTGCTGACTTTGAGTAACTCTTAAGAAGCTGACACCAGGGAACCGAAAGAAAAGGATGATGAATCAATGCCTGATGTAGAAGAACCCATGGATCCGATTGATCCTCATTCACATGAGCCTTCCTCTTCTAGGAAGAGGCCTTCATGGCTTAGGGGGATACTTGATGATGCTGAAGGACATGCTGCACCCTGAGGAACCTTCCATCAAAGTAAGAAACTTAACAGGTATTAGGGATACCTGACCATCATGAGCACAATCATACAAAATGAACCTTCATCATTCTTAGATGTCATCAAGCATTAACTATGGAAGGATGCTATGACCATAGAATATGAGTCTATTATGGAGAATGATGTCTGGGAAGTAGTTCCCAGACCCTGGACAAGACAATTGTTACTTCAAAATGGCTTTACAAGATAAAGCATGCAACAAATAGAAGTATGGAAAAGTATAAGGTTCATTTTGTTGCTCGTGGTTTATCCTAGAAGGGAGGTATAGACTATGATATTTGCACCTGTTGCCAGATATACGACCATGCGCTTGATCTTAGCCCGTGTGGCTTCACAAGGATGGAACCTACATCAGATGGATGTTAAGACTGAGTTCTTGGATGGTTCTATCAAAGAAGAGGTCTATGTGGAGCAACCTGAAGGATTTGAGATTTATGATTGAAAATCTCATGTATGCAGGTTGAAGAAGGCTCTCTATGGGCTTAAGCAAGCACCCCGAGCATGGTATGAGAGGATTGATAGCTACTTGATGAAGCTGGGATTCACTAGGAGTGAAGCTGATCCTAACCTTTACTTTAAGGTTGAAGATGACAAGCCTCTCATACTAGTGTTGTATGTGGATGACCTATTTCTAACAGGTGCAAACCCTCTCATTCACAAATGTTAGAGGGAGATGGCTTTTGAATTTGAAATGAAGGACCAAGGACTTGAAGTGTGGCAGAAGCCAAGGGAAATTTTCCTATCTCAAGGAAAATATGTGGTAAATATATTGGAAAGATTCGGTATGATGGACTGCAAGCCTGTGACTACCTTGAGGATCTTAACTTTTAGAAGTTATATGGTAGTGATGTTGGACCAGACTTGGGAAATGCCTCTGAGTTTCAAAAACTCATTCGCATTGATGTTCTTGGTGAACCTCTGTCCGAACATATGTTTTGCAGTTAGCATTGTGAGCTCATATTTGGTTGAGCCTCATTGGATTGATGCCAAGAATCTTCTGAGATGTATTTAGGACACAATCTCTCATGGATTAAGATACACTGTCGGAGATGTGAGACTACTTGGATATACTGATGTTGATTGGGCAGGCAGTGTGGTGGACCATAAGAGCACTTCTGGGTACTGTTTTGCCTTGGGATCTTCTTCGATATCCTGGATGAGCAGGAAGCAGAAGTCGGTAGCTTTGAGCACCACCGAAGCAGGATATATTGTTGCTAGCATAACCTCGTGTGAGGCAGTCTGGTTGCGAAAGCTCTTCAGTGAGCCGTTTGGATTTACATTGGATACCACTGTGATTCTCTGTAACAACCAGAGGTGGGATTCGATTATTGAGGAATCCCGTATTCGTCAATTTCTCTAGCAGATAGACATCATCTGGGATATGGTAAGTTGATGAGCAAGGAAGCTCCATCACATTAAGATGATGTACAAGTTGCTACACCTTGTCAAAGCCCCGAGGAAAGATCTAATCTGTGATTTTCCAAAACTACTTGGAGTCGGCAAGAAACCTTTGTACAAGGGTCCTGCATGTTGCATACATTGAGCTCTGGGAGCTCTAAGGGCTTGCGGTTCCTACTGGAGCAACATATGACCACAGGGTGACTCACCCTCCCCTGGTGGTGCACACTAGAACAAGATGATTCGCTCTCTTGTGGGACAAGATGATTCGCTCTCTTGTGGAACAGGATGATTCGCTCTCCTGTGTAGCAGGATGATTAGTTCTCTTGTGAGGCCTGGATTGATGTGTTCTCCATGGCAGCCTGGATTGATGTGTTCTCCACGGCGATTGTAGCAGGATTGATGTGTTCTCCTGTGAGGCATGGATTGATGTGTTCTCCATGGCAATTGTAGCAGGATTGATGTGTTCTCCTATGAGGACAGGAATGATTAGTTCTCCTGTCGAGGCATCCTACCCATGCAGTCTAGGACTCATGGGAAGTACCTCTCATCTGATCAATGAGCAGGGAAATGAAGTTAGGGACCATAGTAGTACCGATGGACGCATCGTTGTAACTACCGTACTCCTTATGCTAGGATGACCTCCATTGATCTGGGATCAATGGTACTGGCCTGGGACCAGTGGTAGGAGTTGTACCATACTATGACGCTGACTTCGGGTCAGTTGAGACTGGTCTGGGATCAGTGGTACATACTCTAAGACTGACTTTGAGTCAGTGGAGGATGATATTGGTCTGGGACCATTGGAGTTGTACTCACTATGACGCTGATTTTGGGTTGGTTGAGACTGGTCTGGGACCAGTGGTACATACTCTGAGACTGACTTTGAGTCAGTATGATACATCCTCGATCATTTCTTCTTCTTCATAATTCGGACAAAAGCAGAGCAGAACAAAACAATGCAAGAGCAGAGCAGAACAGAGCAAAACAGTACAGATCAGTGCAGGCAGAACAAGACAAAGCAGAACAGGCAGAATAGAGCAGAGCAGGGCAAGGGTCAAGCTGTACAGGGCAGTGCATTTTATGGATTAATAGTAACGACCGATAGACAGATTGCAGATGAAGTTCTCCATGGTTGAGAGGGAGTGTTAAAATTGGAAACCGGGGCAAAACTTCATGTGGGTCATCTTATTCATGGCTAATAATATTTTTATTAGATTCCTCTCGTCAAGAGGTGTAGGATTGATATAAATATCATCCAATTCCGATAATTATTCATGAAGATATGAATTTATTTTGATTATGGAATTATTATCAAGCCGACCTATAACTCATGTAGGCTCAGAAGCCCAACAGTCGCATCTATTCACCCACCAATGTTGTGTATAAATATAATAGGACTTTTCCTCATTTGGACTCACTCATCTCATCACATCTCTCTCTCTCTACTGCGCAGATATGAGTCTCTTCTCTACTGCGTTGAAATGGGTCTCTCTCTCTCACACATGTGAAGCCAGAAGCTGTTGAATTTGAAGCTGCAACTGCAGAAGTAAAGATTTACTTGCGTGGCCTAGAATATATCCTCTTTGGAATTGCACTGTAGGTTCATCTGAATCTCCTTTGAAAGCCGCAACTTTTGGTGGTGGAATGAAGTCAATCCGACGAACAGTTTGCAAGATATCGACTGCCCTAGTTTGAAGCTGAAAACTGTTGAAATTGAAGCTGCAACTGCAGAAGTAAAGATTGACTTGTGTGGCCTAGAGGATCTCCTCTTTAGAACTGTGTTGTAGGTTCATCTAAATATCCTTTCAAAGCCGCAACTTTTGGTGGTGGAATGAAGTCAATCTGACGAATGGTTTGCAAGATATTGACTGCCCTAGTTTGAAGCCGGAAACTGCTGAAATTGAAGCTGCAACTGCAGAAGTAAAGATTGACTTGCGTGGCCTAGAAGATCTCCTCTTTGGAACTGCGTTGTAGGTTCATCTGAATCTCCTTTGAAAGCCGCAACTTTTGGTGGTGGAATGAAGTCAATTCGACGAACGGTTTGCAAGATATCGACTGCCCTAGTTTGAAGCCGGAAACTGCTGAAACTGAAGCTGCAACTGCAAAAGTAAAGATTGACTTGCATGGCCTAGAAGATCTCCTCATTTGAACTGCATTGTAGGTTCATCTGAACCTCCTCTGGAAGCCCAAACTTTTGGTGGTGGAATGAAGTCAATCCGACGGTCGGTTTGTGAGATATCGTCTGCCCTAGTTTGATAATGAAGCCGTTAATGCTGATGCTGCTGATCTAGGGTTTGCTACTGCTGATATGAATCAGATTTATTGTACTATTTCTCTCTGCTTAATTATTGAAGATAAAAGAATATTTGATCAAAGGGTTTCCCCACACATTGTGGGGTTTGTCCCTAGCTAGCCGCCACATCTTGTGTCTCTTGTCTTGGCTTGTTTTCTGTCGATCGTTTAATGTTCTATCTGCACTTTACTTTATGTATATGTGATTGCTAATCGGTGGAATATAATAAGAAAAAGAAGTAAACTGTTATAAGCATAGAACATACCACAATTTAACATATTTGGATCCTTGCATTAATGTTCAATAACTAAAAAAATTATTCTCTTTTCCTTTCCATTGATTCTTCCCCACCTTAAAAGCATCTTAATGGCCTTTTTGTTTAGAACGCTATGTTATCATTTCTTATGGCCTATATTCTATAGGTATTTTTCTTGTACACAAGCGTCATCAATGATCCTATCTTTGAAAGGAATCACTTGTTCCCATATATGAATCTATAGATCTCCAACATGCTTGACGAGTATGTTTAGGTTTTTGGAATTATACCCAACATGATCACCATCTTTCAAAACTTGGTGGTGTACCCTTGCACATTCTACCATTGCCTCTACATAAAGTAATGTCAATAGATCCACTAGTCCTCTACATACCCAACAGAGTAGAATTGGGACTTGATGAGTTTTTAAAACCCTCCAAAATAGTTGTTTGTGGATCACCCTCCAAGCTAAGTGTCTATATGTGACTTTCCCACCATGTTAGTTCATGGTCACTTAGTTTTGGTTAGGAAAATAAAATTTTCTACTCTCATCTATATTATGGATGCTAAAATATACTTCTAACTATTGCAACAAATTATTCAAATTAATAACATTAATCTCATCCTAATATGGCCCGATTTCAACTTCCACGTGTATTTTAAAGAAAGGGTTTGAAGGGGTGATGGTACTAGAAATTTATTTCTATTTATTGAGCTTTTATTTTTTACTCCTTTCTAAGGCATTCACTATCTCCTAGTTTCTCATTTGATGTAACTTCTAAGTTAGAGCCACCAATTTTCATGAAAAGGTTTAGACTTACTTGTTAGAGCCTCCATGAGGACAGCCATGTTGTAAGAGATATCAACATATTTCTCTTCTAACCTCACAAATCTATACTATGTTGCATCCAAAGGGTCATAATGAATGGACCCATCCCTATGGCCAAGGTTCTATGACTTCCTTCTTAATCCAATTCCTAAATCTTGAAACTTTCCACAAATAGCCCAAAAAAAATTACTTTGATACTAATATGATCAATAAAGTACTATGGATATTACATTAGAATACTTCATCAAAATAGATCTTATATTGTGATGAAATATTTTCTTATGCCCATATATTTCCTTAGATCATATATTTTCTAGCACTAGCATCCTGCTCAAATTTATGAAAATAATTGAAAATTTAATATGAAAATGAAATAACAAGGGAAAAAACACATCATCCATAAAAATGAACATAATATGTATCCTAGGAAATCTATTATAGGAGAAAACCCAACTCCTCTCTTTTCTTCAACTATATACATACAAATACAAGGAAAGGGACACTCACACTATAGAGTTGACTTTGACCCTATGGTTTGAATTGTTGCTATAAACTCGTCTTCATTCTCTATTATGCTCTCAATCCTCACTCCTAGATTCTCTACTCAACTATGAAACAATTACAATGCTAAAAGAATAGAACCTCTCTCCTTCTAATGGCTAAGTATTTGATATAGTCTAATAGTCTTCTAGGGTTAAGGTTTTTTCATGTCTCAACCCTCAATTAGTGTTAGTGATTTTTACCTTAGAAAATCTCCTTGAAATTCCACATGTTATAAGCCCCACACATGAATGATATGGGATAATGACGCAGGAAAAACTGCTTAAAGGCAATTTCCCTGGTTTTCATATACTCCTTACCGTGAACTTGTGGGTTATGACCCACCTATACAAGTCAAAAGCTTTTCTATTGGTTGTTTTTTTAAAAAACCTAACCAATCACCAAACAACATTTCTACACATAATCCATCGACGAACGTCGGTCCCACCTGAATGCACACAAGACCAGACCTTAAATTGCAATTGAACAGCAATCGGGAATTGAACAACAATCACAATTGAACAACAATCAAAATTGAACAACAATCTATAATCGAACAACAATCGCAATTGAACAACATTCCGTAATCAAACAACAATGGCAATTGAATAGCAATCACAATTCAACATCGACTAAACAGCAACTGAACAACAATTGAACATCAATTGAACAACAATTGAACAACAACTGAACAGTAACTGAACAGAAATTGAACAACAACTGAACAACAATCAATCCCCACGTTGACCTCCTACGTTGACTTTCCCTTTTTTCACAGGTGCTTCACTCTATGCCATTGATCTTACCATTCAATTCAATGGTCATTGATCCACCTGATCATAGCACATCTCATATCGCAATTTCTCTCAGTCAGGGTTCATTCACTCATGAATGATGCGATGCGATATTAATCCAACAGTCAGCATCAACAGTGATCCAATGGTCTGCGGCCCTTCAACTAACACACGAGTTAAAAACAACTTAACCCCCGTAGTTGACTGTGACGTAAGCGTTGAAATTGAGATCGATGGTTGTGATTGAATGCGGGCCTTCGACCATGATCAAGACATCCATACACTCCTATTCCCCGCAGTCTATTCCTCCGCTATTCTTCTTCCGCCTAAACAATCTGACGCTCCCTCTGCACTTGTTCGCTTATGATGGAAATTACATCAAACATCCATTAACTCTGCCATACTCTTACCCAATCAAAGAATCAACATGTCATACATATATGACACTTTATTTGATTGTCAAACTCCTAACTTGATTTCACCTTCTTACTCTGCATAAAACAAAGTTCTCCTTCCTAGATGCGACTCGATCTCCATGGACAGACAAGCTACCTCCGTCAATGCTGTAAAGAAATTACACATACACACTCCAAATTATTAAAACACTTTACGCTGCTCCAATCACTAAGATATCTCATGATAGTTGGTCAAATTTCATGACCTCTGCAAATACCTTCTGCATTGATAACTTTAGCTCGGCATCACAGGCTTCTTCAATGCATATTTTCAAATCTAAAGATTCGACTTCTTACAATGATAGAATTGATTCAACACAGAAAATTAAAATAGCTAATCTCTTATCCAAGACTTCAACAAGAATTCAATCAATCAACAATCATCCAAGATGAAATAACATAATGAAAACTTTCTTTCATTAATCAAACTATATACATAAAATGCTTGGCCTAGTTTCTACATTTGAAATGGCCCTCACACATTTCCTCACACCCATCTCTGCCTTTTCCTCTATCACTACTTCTCCCTATCCTCTCTATCCTCATACGCAGGCTTACATTTATAAAATTAATTACATAGTTATGGATTATTCTAAATCCATGATTTCCTCCATAGATCACTCAACTAAATCCCTAAAATATCTTATCCCTCTTTTGACTCAACTAATTTCTATTCAAGGAGCTCATAATCCCTAACATATCTATACAACCCAACTCCTCTCATATTCTCAATTATAAGAGAATATTTACAATAAACCACACACTCAGATTTTTCTCTTAAAATGTACATAGTTTATAAAATAATTAAGAAAAACATCACCCCCTAAATCAACCAAATAAACAATGACATTTGAGTAGGATGCTCTTGCACCAGACTCCCCATGTAGAAAAGTTTCCATAGATTCCTGTCTATGAGGTCTGTCACTTTTCTATAATAATGTGACATCCACAAGTCTCAGTGACTTTCTACCTCCAGGATTTCAAACTCTGTTTTGCCACTGGTCCTTTAAAGTATCAACTTCATTCTGTAATTTTTCACGGAATTCCAAAAATAGTATTTCCAGAGAATTATTGAAGATGATTCTCAACTTTCCATGCCACACCATTTTTACCTCTAGTAATATAGACTTGTGCACCACAAGTGGAAACTCAAATACCCACTTTCTTGGTCTCTGAATTTCGAATGGGTGTCCAACTGGCTCTACATTATCAGTTGACTCGGTAGTGTTGAAATTAATAAGAGCTAAATATGAAAGCTCACCATCACCAGCATCACTCACTCTATCAACCGGATTTCGTCGGTTTTTACAACAATTACTTCCGCCAATTCCTCAGAGTAATTCCTCTTTGTCAATTACATCAATATGATTGATGTTTTCTATAGTGTCTTCTCCTCCTTCTGTTGCAATTTCTCTGGTCTTATCTTCTTCGGCCTTTGGCTCTTTGTTTGCTGCTTTGTTCTCCAATTGCACTAGACACTCAACTTTCTATAATGAAGAATAATCAAGAACTTCTTCTTGATCACAATGATAGCCATTGACTGTCCCTATAGTAACAAATTTCTCACTTGATACTGTACCTACATTCATCAACAAATTATTAGTTTTAAAAATACAAGACATTTTGCCCTCTTTTGATGCTTCAAGCACCAGTCTCCCATCATAGACCTTCTGGATTTCAACAGATCCTCTTTGTTGTGACTCCATTCCCTTGAGTCTCTCCTTCTATAACAAATCAATATGAATTTGTTCTGAATTCATTTATCAGCGTGCCATTCCACTTCTATTGCAATAGCTTCCACTTGACCTGTTTCTTCGTTCTCCATCTGTATCTTTGGTCTTCATTTGTCTTTCTTTGTAGCCACTCCATTAATATATCTACTTCTGCTCTCATTACTGCCAGACTAATCTCACACTCTTCATTCTGCTACCAATTGTTATACTCCCACAATCTAATGCCTTCCTCAAATTTACTCTTATGTTGTTGATAATCTCTTTTAAATTGTTGGTTTCTTCCATCTTTATCCTGTTGGATTAATACTTCTGTTTCCTTCATGTCTCTAAGGACATAAATTTCTTGTTGCTCCTGATCTTTCATCTCATCTTCAAATAATCTCTGCTCAATTTCTCTGATTTCAGCATCATATTTATTAATGTTGTCTTCCGTACCTACAGCCACATTATTAATTGAAGAGTCAAAACATTCACTTAACTCTATAAATGTTAGAGACATTTCATCCTTATCATGCATGGTAACTGCAATCTCTTCTTTATCAAGTTCTGAAAGCTTTGTTTCTCCTTCAGGTTCCTTGAGCAATCTTTCCAAGAACTCTATTTCCATGTGAAATCTTTCTTGCATTTCATCACAACTTTCATTCTCAGCTTCATTCTTTTTCTAGCAATCCTCCTGAGTTATCCTGTTTTCTGTACCATCACATTGAAAAATTCTTTCATCAATTTCATTAAACACATTCATTTTTTTACCTCCTTGGAATACCACTACGACATTTTCATTATGCTTCTGGTCCATAACAACTTCAACTGACTGTCTTACACCAAACCAAAATTCATCTATGAATTCTTTCTACTGCAATAAATCAGCACCTTCCTCCTCTAAAAGGCATCCTCCATCATACTTCACCTCAAGAGCTTTATTCATCTTTGTGACAGTTTCACCAGAGTGTCCATCATCTTCTGCACGTCTTGAAAACAAACACAAACTATGAGAGATTTAAAAACACAAGCCTTCATAGCCTCATCTGCTTCCCTTGTCAACATATCTTCAAATTGTTCTGAACTATTCCAATATTCCATGAGATCTTCAACTAATCTCCCATTATCCTCTTCACCCAAAATTTCACCCTGCTCTGGTCCACAAATGGAAACTTCCATTTCTGACTTTGCTTCTTTGAGTTTTTCCACCAACCACTTTACTTGCCTCTGTTGTAGCCTTTTCTGTAACTTATGCCACTTCACTAGCTTCTTCTTTAATACCCAACCTAGTCTTTGGTTTTCCTCTAATAGCATTGTTAACACATCAAGTTATTCTCTTATCTCAGCCATCTCCTTGTCAAGCTCCACTTGACTCATCCTTTTCTTGCAGATTGTTTTAGCACCCTTTTCCTTCAACTTGTAGCCTTCTTCTAAACCTTCCATATGACTTTCCATAGCTATCTTCTCTTCTATGTGAGCTTATACACCTGCAACCAATCAACTTCCTTATGATTTGATCTTCTCACTAAGCTTCTCCTTTGCCTCGTTTCCAAGTCCTCTTTCCTTTAGAACTTGCAATGAGCAATCTTGCTCTCTCTCTGGTTGCTACACTCACTTCTCTTAAGGACTCCTTTGTCCCTATCTATTCCAAACCTTAGCTAGAATGAGGTTATGGTACAATCTCTAAGAACTTCCAAAAGTTCTTCCTACAGTCTTATTGTTGTAGTCTTGTGCCAAACTTTGCCATTAATTCAACTGTTGCGAACTTTCATACCTTTGTAATCATAAATCTCCATAAGAAAGAACATCCCTGCTCTGATACCACTTTGATGCAAGAAAAATCGCCTAAAGGAAATTTCCCTAGTTTTCATATACTCCTTACCATGAACTTGTGGGTTATGACCCACCTATACAAGTCGGAAGCATTTGTATTGGTGGTTTTTAACAAAAACCCAACCAATCACCAAACAACATTTCTACACATAATCTGCTGACGAACACCAGTCCCACCTCAATGCACACAAGACCGAACCTCAAATCGTAATTGAACAACAATGGGGAATTGAACAACAATCTGTAATCGAACAACAATTGTAATTGAACAACAATCACAATTGAACAACAATTGCAATTGAACAACAATCTGTAATCGAACAACAATCACAATTGAACAGCAATCACAATTGAACAACAACTAAAAAACAACTGAACAACAATTGAAAAGCATTTGAACAAAAACTGAACAACAACTAAACAACAATTGAACAACAATTGAACAACAATCGATCCCCATGTTGACTGCCTACATTGACTTTACCTTTTTACAGGCACTTCACTCTACGTCGTTGATCTTACCATTCAATCCGACGGTCGTTGATCCACCCGATCATCGCACATCGCATATCGCAATTTCTCTTGGCCGGGGTTCATTCACTCATGAATGATGCGATGCGATATTAATCCAACGGTCAACATCAGCAGTGATCCAATGGTCTGCGGCCCTTCAACTAACACACAGGTTAAAAACAACTTAACCCTTGTAGTTGACTGTGACGTAAGCATTGAAATTAAGATCGACAGTTGTGATTGAATGCGGGCCTTTGACCATGATTGATTAAGACATCCATACACTCCTATTCCCTGTAGTCTATTCCTCCACTATTCTTCTTCCGCCTAAATGATCCGACGCTCCCTCTGCACTTGTTCTCTTATGATGGAAATTACATCAAACATCCATTAACTCTGCCATACTCTTACCCAATCAGAGAATCGACATGTCATACATATATGACAATTTATTTGATTGTCGAACTCCTAACTTGGTTTCACCTTCTTACTCTGCATAAAACAAAGTTCTCCTTCCTGGATGTGACTCAATCTCTGTGGACAGACAAGATACCTCCTTCAATGCTATAAAGAAATTACACGTACACACTCCAAATTCTTAAAACACTTTACGCTACTCCAATCACTAAGAGATCTCGTTACAGCTGGTCAAATTTCATGACTTCTGCAAATACCTTTTGTGTTGATAACTTCATCTCAGCATCACAGGCTTCTTCAATGCATATTTTTAGATCTAAAGATTCGACTTCTTACAATGGTCTTTTACAATGATAGAATTGCTTAAACATAGAACATTAAAAGAGCTAATCTCTTATGCAAGAATTCAACAGGAATTCAATCAATCAACAATCATCCAAGATGAAATAACATGATGAAAACTTTCTTTCATTAATCAAGCTATATACATAAAATTCTTGGCCTGGTTTCTACATTTGAATGGCCCTCACACATTTCCTCACACCCATCTCTGCCTTTTCCTCTATCGCTACTTCTCCCTATCCTCTCTTATCCAATTCTCATATGCAGGCTTACATTTATAGAATTAATTACATAGTTATGGGTTATTCTAAATCCATGATTTCCTCCATAGATCACTCAACTAAATTCCTAAAAATATCTTATCCCTCTTTTGACTCAACTAATTTCTATTCAAGGAGCTCATAATCCCTAACATATCTATACAACCCAACTCCTCTCATATTCTCAATTATAAGAGAATATTTACAATAAAACACACACTCAGATTTTTCTCTTAAAATGTACATAATTTATAAAATAAGTAAGAAAAACATCACCCCCTAAATCAACCAAATAAACAAAGACATTTGAGTA
Organism: Pinus tabuliformis; assembly: GCA_031772625.1. Classification (NCBI taxonomy): domain Eukaryota; kingdom Viridiplantae; phylum Streptophyta; class Pinopsida; order Pinales; family Pinaceae; genus Pinus; species Pinus tabuliformis. Next base: position 459,775,962 of record CM062816.1, on the reverse strand, counting down.
GGATGTTCCTACACCAGATAACATGGTCTCCACCCATCATCATGGTGGTAAACAAGGTAAGTCAACTTACGAGAGGAATAATTTCTACATATTAAGTCTAATTTAGGTGATTTTCACACCATTAAAAATATCTTAATGTGTATGGAAACGTGAACAGGTGTTGAGCTATGTACACAAATGTTTTACATTGAAAGGTTCCTTTTGATTCCTCAAAAGGGATCTAGAAGGCTTTGAATCCTAAATTCTCAATCGGGACTTGTCACTAAAATGGTCCCCAAAAGGAAATTCCTACAAATGTTCCACACCACAATAGATGACAATTTATATAATGGTTCATATTGGATAATTCCTTTGATGCAGTTTATATTATGATATATTCATAAGATAGATTCCTAGTTATGATGTATAGCTATATTGTATACCTTTCCTTTGAAATAGAAAATTTTGTGATATAAACACATGTTGGATGCCTCAATACAAGGATATTATATTGTATACCTTTCTCTTGGTATTGTCATATTATGATTTATTATATAGGCACATAATGGATGCCTCATTTTGATGTATACTTGTATTGGACACCTTTTCCATTTAATGTGGTTCATAATTATAATTTATGGTTTATGCCTAGTTAATGAGACACTTCATGTGATTAATTATGATGATGATAATATATATATATATATATATATATATATATATATATATATATATATATATATATATATATATATATATATATCTTGTATGGACTATCTTGTTACATGTTGAGACTTGGGTGGATGAAGGGTTGAAATTCACTCAAGGGAAGGGACGTTATCTCAATGGGGATGGTCATATGATCCTAGTTCCTAGGAGATATGAAAATTGGAAAAGATGTGAAAATTACCGCAAAATTTGTTAACTTGGGTTAATGGGTTGAAAGGGAAAGGGTTTTAATTCACTTTTATCTTATTTTTGGAATTTGTATAGTCACACTCAAACCCAACTCCACCTTTGCATGGGAGTGGGGAAAGCTAAGAGACAAACCTTGGGAAGATGCTATATTAAGAGGAATTATACAAGAAGTGCCATGCCCATCATTGGGGTTGGTTAGCTCATGAAGAAATTCTCTATGGAACTAATTTTGGTTGAGGCACTTGTGTCATGGGAATGATGGGTTCGGAATAAATTTTTCTATGCCAACCATTTCATTAAGGATTAATGTGTTGGGAGTGCACTTGCTTCATGACAAGGTACTAAAACATAATATGCTTGGCACCTTGTACTATATTCTTTTGGTCCCAAAATATAAGATTCCACTAATGGGTGGTTGTAATCACTAGCTAAAGGTGGTAACAAAATTATTGTAGAGAAGGACACCATTATTTTTATGGTTTTCATCACTAACTGAAGGTAGTAGTAAGATATTTTTTAAATTTAGGAGAGGGTAGCAATGCTATTATAGTTATGATCACTAATTGAAGGTGGTTGTAAGGCACTTGCACACCATAATCTTCTAGGATTTGGAAGTGTTGCAAGTCCAAGAACCTTCCACCACACTTAGGATAAACTATTGTAATGTGACTAAATTGTTAATGGGTATCTTTAGGTTTGGAATCTTAAAAGATTTCGTGAATTGTGATTTCATTACCTCATTATGCTTGTGTCCTAGTCAAGGGGAAGCACCTATGAATGTGGTTACATTGGTAGTTGAATTCTAGTTCGTGGGAACTATTGAAGACTCATTCATGGGACCTTTCATATTATAATACATGGGAGTTAGAGTGTAGTTCGCCAGAGAGAGAGAGAGAGAGAGAGAGAGAGAGAGAGAGAGAGAGAGAGAGAGAGAGAGAGAGAGAGAGATTCTATGACTCTATATCTAGCTTACTTGTGGTAGAGAGAGAGAGAGAGAGAGAGAGAGAGAGAGCTTCTATGACTCTATATCTCCTAGTTCCTAGAATCCCATGATTTTTTGAAAATAAAATTTTGAAAACTTATCTTTTTAGTATTAATAAGAACTCAATTCTGCAATTGTGCTCTTTTATATGACTAATTTTTCACTCTTAGATTCCCATGGAAATGATATCTATCAATATTCTAACCTTCCATGCTAATAAATATAAATAAATCTTCCCCTTATAATCATGCTATACCAAACAAATCATGTTAATATATGTGCACATAAATAAATTTACACTTTTATTATCTATATATATATATATATATGAGAGACAACATCTGCTATATTAAATTGTTAAACAAATCTACAATAAAAGTAATTATACCTAAAATATATTTCTTTTAAAAAAAAAATAGTTTTCAACGCATCCTTAGTTTTAAAATTCGTAAGCATTGGTTTCAAAGTTAAATTAAAAAAATTTCCCATCCATAAAAAAGATAATGTATTCTTGCTTAAGCAATTATTTGACAACTAAAATTACTTGAAAAACTTTGCATTAAATATGTGAGGTCTATTTGGAAAATAAGAAGTTTGGAGTGTTTTTCTAATATTAATTTGTAAAATAAAAGTAACCATAAAATCATTTAAGTTCTCCATGGGTTAACAATGTAATTATATGTAAATATTGTATCCACCTAAAAAATAAAAGATAAAATCATTTATAATAAAATCTTATTATAACTATTATATTTATTATTCTCTAAGAGTTTTTTTATTAAATTGTAAGTTGTTGTGTTGTGCATATTCTATTATACACTTTTCTAATGTCACGACAATAGAGTGCTCATAAATCTTGTTGGTACTCATGTACAATAATATTCTCTAACAATAAATTAAACATTAATAATGAGTGCATGCGAGTAGAGAATTGATGCCTTCATAGGCCAAAGTGGAGATTAGTTCAGTAAAAATTTGTGAGTTAAGGTAATGAGTAAATGCAGAATTATAAAAAAATATATTATTTTTTTATTAATATATTAAACTTTTCAATTCATAAAAAAGATGAGAATGTTGAAAAATAATCACAATCCCAAAATTTGAAAAATTAAATTAATATTAAATAAGAGTTGCAAGCAAACCTCATGTAAAACTTAAAATAGATACAAATGGACAATAACATTAAAATTCATTTATGAACTACTTCATCTATGTGGGACCATAGTAATATAAAGGTTTAAGATAATAATAAACTAAGCACATAAGTGTAGTCCATAGAAATGGACAATAACATTAAAATTCATTTGTGAACTACTACATTGATGTGAAATATTTTATCTATATAAGACCATAGAAATATAAAACTTTAATATATTAATAAACAAAGCACATTAGTGTAATCCAAATTTGAACAAAATTTATTTGTGTTCTAAGTAATTTAAATTTTATGAAAAAAAACTAAAATTTGTATTTAAAAGAAAATTCATAAAATTGGCATATTTATAAAGGGGAAATAATTAACAGTGTGTTATCAAAATCTTTAAAATTTACAAATTGCATAACTTGCTCCAAAACCATTCATTAAAAAAGAGATCAAATTGAATGTAAAATTTTTTAACTTGTGAGTAAAAATTCTACATGGTGGATAAATATTGTCCATTTCATAAGTCAAATTAATATCTCCATGAAGGGTGGAATTGGGTAGCGAAATCCCACTTCATAGCATACTTTGGTCATCAATTGATAAAAAAAAAAATATTGACCATGGCTTGTGAAATGTGCTTTTTAAAGTTATGAAATAATACTCCTAAATATTTATTTCCAATATTTAAAAAATATAAGATCTCATTATAGTTTTTGGCTCTTGTATAATTAATTATAGCCCATTTTTTTCTCTAATCTTTTGTTTTCTAATATTACCTATTTTTCTTCTAGTTTTGGTTTTGGGTTTTTGCATGCACTTAAATAAGCTTCCATTTTGCCAAATGTTGATAGTTTTTTAATTTAATCTACCTATATTATTATTATTAGCTAAATATAAGAGATGCTTAATCGATAAATATACTTTGTTATAATATCATGACTAATACCATGGTTTATCAATATTATATGTCCAAAAAAACATGATTTATTTCATATGAATATGATTTTTTAAAATTAAGCAATCTAATTAAAAAAATTAAAGGCATAACTACTTTTAAGATAAATATGGATTCATTAAAATATTAAAGAATATGTTAAAAATATTCAGTTAAAATTAAATTCCCCTTGTCAACCTAATTGAGCTGAGAGGCTCATTACACATCTTAGTATGATGTGTAAGTGTGTCCTCAGTCATCAAAGTTGAAATTTTGCTCATATAGACTAAATATTTAAAAAAAAACTATACAAAACATTTAAATAATGTTAACTCATAAAAAATGACACTTGAAAATTTTAAATCTCTCTCAACTCATACTAAATCCATATTTCTCTCCAATAATATTAAATCCCTATTTAAAATAAATATTTAAAATAAATCTATAAATAAAATGAATATTTAAAATAAATCAATAAACTTGATAAATATTTGTCCAGCATATTAAATCCCTGTTTAAAATGAATATATAAACGTGATAAATATTTGCCAACGGCTGAAGTGTTCATTTCACCAACTTCTACATCCTAAAAATAAAATATCAAAGCAGCATTAACTTCACATAGTGCCTTTCATCCCACGGAATTTCGAGTGTGATCGTTGATCTCGATTTGAGATCTTGTGATTAGTTTTATATATGTGATATCTATTTTTATTATAGTCAAGATATAAAGTGGTATGAGATTTTTTTATATAATAATTAGCTATATATATCTATATATATAAATTTATAAAATTTTAAATATATCTATATATATATATAATATTTTTAAAATAAATCACGCCTATTTTATATTTATAATAAAATAATTTAAGTGATTTGAAAAACTATCTTTCGATGCACATAAATTTTGTTCTTTTAAATTTTTAATTTTGAACATATATAAATGTACACGTTTTTAAAATAATCACTATCAAATTCCAAAAGTATTTATATTTGTAAAGAAAATAATAAGAGTGATCTAAAACTGTAGCTTTCAAGGCTCTGTAATGTTAGCACAACGCAAATTCTGTTAGTTTTAAGTCTTAACATTGAATCGGTGGAATTGGTATAATAATCCAATTGATTTATATTTCTATTTTTATAATATAATATTTATAAAAAATCATCAGTACCAAATTATAAAAATAAAATATTTTTATTTTTATGATATGATATTTAAAAAAATTAATTATAAAATAAGAAAAACACTAAAAATATTGTGAATTTAATTGTTAAATATTAAATAAGATTAATAAAATATAAAGTTTTTTTTTTAATTGAAAGTGTTGAGATTCTAAATTGGTCATCAAGTAGGAAAATGGAAAATCCACGTAGAGAATAACAATTTCGTTTTTTTCCTAGAAATCAAGGATGTTAGGGATTTTACTTTTCTCACCTTCTAAGGGAGTTGATTTCATAAGCAAACTCTTTATCCAAGGAGGTCATACAACATAGGGTCCACTTTCCTTTTTTCAGCAGAATTAGTTGACTAGGGGAAAGCCAATCCACAACTTTCCATTCCTAAATCTTTCTTTCTCAATGGTCTTGATATTATGTGCTTGGCTTTTTTAAACCAGGGAAGATCTCTCCTTTTGGTTCTGACAATTTGGGTGGTCTAATCACTTGCTCTATTATGTTTCTTTGCAAGTAATTTGGTTAGGCTATTACCTACTCACCCCCCTCTTTCTTGTTCTTTAGTAAAGTTTTATCGCTAATGATGATGATGATGATGGCTCAAGTTTTTTGTTGACAAAACTATGATTCACATCTTATGCAACATTGCCCTTTTTTGTCCAACTGGATGGAAAGTAAAATGTATATTCTATTCTCATGTATATAAAGATTTATTTCTTTGGAAAAAATAAATAAATTAATTAAATTTTTATATGATGTCAATACATTACATTTTTTTTTATCATTTTTAAAACTAATTAACCTTTTTTTTTCTCACTTTTTGGAACAATTTGTTTATAATTATTTAAAAATGAAAACAAGATATCCATTAAGCCACTAGGATAAGCCACTGCGATTAATTATTTTCAACCTACCAAGGTATAATGAGACCAGTTCTTTTCAACCTACTGAAGAATAATGATGTGTCCAATGCTAATTGGGTATTATCATGGTTAAGATAAAAAAAACCTTTATGTTATCAGATATTCATAGGTGGCTTGACATGCTTTGGTCTTGAGCTTATGATTATTTAAAAACAGGTGAAACCATAAAGTAGATGGTAAACCCAAGTAAAATTTATATAAAAATTTAATTGAGATTTTAAATATGATATATTTTTCATAAGTATTTTCCTTTCTAACCTTTTAATATTTTTATTTTACAAAATTAGAATTTATATAGGCATCCATTTGGCATAACTCATGAGGTCTATACTAGTTGGTTTGTGTGGATCTCAGTCCCCATTAGGGCTAAGGTTTAAACCTCACAGGGAGGGGTTGAGGGTGGGAGCCACCTTTGGGGGAATTAAACTCTCAAGTGGCATCCAAGCTCGACAAAGATTCACACAATCCCAGTGATAACATCCTACTAGTGGGTAAGTCATTCTTCCATCCAACATTAGGGTTGGCCATGGCCTCGACTTAGCCTAGCCTTGAATATATATATATATATATATATATATATATATATATATATATATATATATATATATATATATATTATTCCACTCGGCATCAATGAAAGAAGTTTTTAGTACTTCAACACATACTCTTGTTGAACACCCTATTTGAATCCTAGCAAACTTATGAAAATAAATTAATTTACTCTAGAAGAAATATTAAAAGAATATACATCAATTTCTTAGCATTAATAACTCTAATCATGCTAAAATCAATGCAATGCATGGGATGCGACTAAATATGCATTGTGTTGCTTTTTGTGTGTATTTGACTATAAATTAAAAAGCACTTGTAGTTGTTCTATAATGTTTTTAAAATTAGGTTTAAGGGTAAGTGATAAGTCACAAGGTTTCTGGGGCAGATGATTTAGATTGCCTCATTATATTATTTTTTCGTCCATCTTGATGCTTTTAGAGGGGAAAAAATTGGAGGAATAAGCATGTAGGGTCATTTTTATTGGCAATCCTAGTTTGGAAAATTGAGGGCAAAAAACTTCAAGAATCATTTTGAGGCTTTAAATAACCACTTTTTGTGGTCCTGAACTTACTATTAACATAGATTCCATAATCTACACACTTATAACTTTCCAAGGGTGTGAGAATCACCTTAATTGTAGCTCATATGAGAAAGTAATACCTCCCAAGAGTCGAATTATCATAATTAACCACCATAATATGAGATAATTCCATGCTAGCTCCTGTCATTCATCAAATATCGACTAACCACATGGGCACTATAAAGAGGACTCTAGAAGGGTTGATTTGTAACTCATGTTGAAGGTTAAATGGGTCAAATCTACCCCCGAGTTAGCTATCATAGTGTCTTATAATCGAGCCACTAGGAAGGAAAGGGGTTCCATTCTATTTTCGCACTTTTCTTTACATGGTAGAGCAAAGTAGAAGAGTTTCTATAGAGAGAGAGAGTGCATAACAGTGGGAGTTTGTGTTATGTAACAACCCACAAGCTACAAGTCTGAAGAAACTCCATACTAAGTGCCTTGTCCTTTATACTTTCATAATTTCTATTCTAGACAAAAGAGAGCATAGTAGTCTCACCTTCTATCTAGGTTTTCTCTCATAAGGGTTTCCTAGAGCATATCTTGGTGTTCATTGTTGTCTGTGAGTGATTATATTTACCTATTTTCTATTTTCCACATATTATCTATTGCAATGATAATCAACAAAATAGTAATAAAAAATATGGAATCTAAAATGAATTAACCCTTCACAGTATAGATTTCAATCTATTTTCATAGATTTGCTGTGATGAACTATCTAGTGGAATATCCATGTCGACTTACATATTGGTAATAGAGCATATTTATTTTGTTATTTTGTGGGAATTTGTATAGGATCAAATCGATTTAAGCAAAAATGCATAAAATCTTAGTCATGATTGACAAATTAGTTTATGATAACCCTTGAGCTTCAATAGAGGAGAGGTTTATGTTACTAGAAATACAAGTTGTAGATATAAACCATAATGTGAACCTCCTCATGATGACCCTAACTAGTAAGGCCAGGTTGAATGGAGAAGATGAGGTTCCAACTCAAAGGTCAAATCAAAGGAAAAATAAAGGGATTAGGAAGAACCATAGGAGTCCAAAAAGCCGAAAAAGGAGTAGGTGAGTTCGAGCGTCATGAACCAATCACAGTCTCTTTTTAAGATCAAAGTGAAGGTGGATACAAATCCATATTAAGCTAAGATAAATTCTTTGAAATTACATCATCAGTTGGAATAATTAGAGGTTTATTTGTAGTGTTCACCATATAGAGGAGGAACAATGAATTGTATTTTCTTGTTTGAAATTATATTTCTATGCCTTGACCTTGTGGTAAATCCACATGGAAACCTTTATGCTGGAGGGAGATCCTTTAGTCACTAGGTGAGAGAATTTGAAAGCTCTCGTTAAGTCCCAATTCTACCCTATCAAGTATGTAGAGGACAATGGATCTCATGGCATAAAAGCATTACTTTTGGAAGAAATGGGAGAAAATTTTACATGATTACACCATAGAATTTAGAGATATGACAATAATGATGGATATCTCTCCAAAAAACCTAATTGTACACCTAAAGTATCTAGGTTCTCTACATAGTCATCTATGAAAGAAAGTGATGTTGCTCAAACCAAGAATGGTGGATAAGCCTTGTGTGCAAGAAATATACGTGGAAATCATATGCTATAAAAAGTGGAAGTCTAGTGATTCAAAGTAGAAGGAACACCTAAAATCTTCCAAGTAGGGGAGGAAGAAGAACAAATGGGGAAGGAAATGAATATAGTATCCATAACGCACTAGTGAAATGGTCCTAACAACTACTACAACCACTACAATATTAATGGTACATAGAGTAGAAGTGTTGGAATTACATCCAAAGATCAATCAAAAGAACATAAATAAGGACACGAGAAGAAAAATCTCGTAGCCACATATTTGAGAAATTAGGTGGAAACCATCTCAAACATGGATGAGAATATTTTCTACACGTCAACACAAAAGGGGGTGAATCTAAGTAGCCTTTAGCAATAGAAAAAGAAGGAGATTACCAAACTCTTAGATATAAATATGTAGGTCAAGAAGACAAAAGTTGATGTTTTGTTCAACTTGGGATCACATGTAAAACCTATCAGAGAATATTTGTAATACCCCTCAATAAGTTGTAAATATTTTAATTACTTTTATTGAGAATAACTTGGGAGACTGTGGGCCATAAGGAAGGCCTCATATGAATAATTAATAAACATAAGTGTTTGTTTTATTTTTCATATAAAGAATATTAACCATGGTTATCCATAAAATCATGGGAAAAGTGATAAATGAGGGTTTCACTTACTAGATAGTTAGAAGACAATTATTCCTCTCCCTAGAGATAAACATGGGGGTTGCACTGGGGGAGAAATATCATACCACGTGGGTTCATATTATATATTGAGGAAAAAATAACATAATATATTGGGGGTAAAGGGTTTTTATATTGGAAAATATAAGAAAATGGAGCTCAAATTTAATGAAAAAATATAAAGGGGTAAAAAAATGTTAATAAAAAAATGGATACCTATGGTATCTAGTGAAAGTAGGGTTTTTTTTAATTGGGAAGTTTTATTAGGTTCATATTGGTAGGGGCTAAATACTTTTATTTTTAGAGGGATTTTCCAATATGTAGTCAAATTAAGGGTATTGTTTAATATGCCACAAACACACGTGATATGTCAAAGGTTGTTTGAGTGAAAGGGATCCAAGAGGGTGAGAGGGAAGAAAACCTGAGGAAACCTTAAAGACTTGGGACCTAGTTGGAGGATTTCCAAGAGAGTATAATAAAGTTGTAAGCATTTGAACCTCAAACATGACAATGTTGAGGGAAGGTAGGATGCTGCCAAGAAAAATATTCTTGCACTAGTTGGCCAATGGAGTCCTAAACTATAGCCTGCTTCTCAGTTGAATTCCATATTAAGACTTGGTAAGGATCGAGGAGATTCTTAGAAAAACCTGTTAAGGTTACTGGTCAGATAACTATTCTAAAAGTGGAAACTGGCTCGAAGTGGGGGGGGGGGGGGGGGGGTCTGATATTTGGGTACCATACCCAATGGTTGGGTGTAGCACTCTATTTCCCGGTGATTTTGTGGCTGGTTCTAGTAGTTAAAAAAAGATAAGTACCTTGACCAGTTATTTGTAATTCATTATTTTCTCATTGTTTGTGTTTCAGGGAAAACTAGTGTCGATTCGAACTGCTAGTCCCACTAAGACGAGTAGTTATCTTAGAAACAATCAATGAAATATTTTCAAGAGTTCCTTTAAGTGTGATAAATGGAAGAGAAGAAAAGAGGACCAACCTGGATCTTCTGCTTTGATCCTAGCTTGATTTCTCCTTTCCTTGATAGAATTTTCCACTTCTCTCCTACTTGTCCTGCTTCAAAGAGTACCTATAGAGTCAAAGTAACAACAAAATATCAAAGAACCTCTATCTAAAACATCATAAACAATGCGGAATCAGAAACACGTTGACCATACAATTGCATTCATAAACAATAAGATTCAAAAATACAAGACTATATGGAGGAAAACTCAAAGAACTTTATTAATAGTAATGTAAGAGAGGATTACAACCCAACTGTCTGATCCGGCATCATCCTCCTAGTTGTAGAAGCCCTCTTCACCTCATGAACAAGCAAATCACCGAACAATGCAATGTCTCTTCTCACCAACAAACCAATAACACTTCCTTACAAAATACAAAATTTCAGCCTCTTAGATCTCTCAGATGAGGGATCCATTTATAGATGTCTTGCAAGGGTGTGAGTCAGCTCTGGGTTTTTGATTAGTGTCGTTCCACTGATAGTTCTTGGTTCCACTTGGAGATTTCAATGATCTCTTACTCATCCCTGGGCAAATTCAGAGAGGCAAGTGTCACAGGAGAAGTTTCTGGAAGATTCCATGGTCATTCACCTGGAAAATTGTCTCTGCCATTTGTATATTCTAGCTCATCGCACCCCACAGAAGGCCATTTCAGTATGCATCGCACCTGGCCGGTTAGGCAGTCAGTATGCATCGCACCTTGCCCATGGAGCAGTCTGTATGGTCCAGTTTTGGCCAGTTCTGAGTAGTTTTTCAGGTGGAACTTCTCGGAAATGATGTAATCAACTGACCATGATCCTTTAGGGTATGAAGCAACACTTTTAGGGAATTAAGGAGTCCTTAGTTTATGGACATATGAGTTTGGGGTTGCAGTGCCTAAATATATCTATAACAGATGCCCGCTAAAGCATGAGGTCGTAAATCTTCTGATGTCGAGTGAAATGCTTTATTCATGAGGATCCGAGGTATTCGAACTGGAAGGTGACATGTATAAGATACAATACAATACATCATCATCATATTATTTTCATGATCTAGCTGAGGCAGGCATTCCCATGCTTAGATTTATATATTCATTTTCATCTACATAGGACAGACAATAGTCTGGTATTGCAGACTGGTGATTCTTCGCATGAAGAGTCATCTTCCATGTCTTAGATGAATATATGTGCAACTTCTGTGTACAATTGATGTCTTTATTTTCCTGAATATATCGCAGCCCGGATGGATGAAACTAGATCCGGGATCTTCAAAACTCGTCCAATCTTCGCCCAATGTACAAGTCGATCCATGTGAAAAGATGTACTGAAGTCGAACATGGAAAGACATCGCCTAATTACCAGCCAATAATGTAAGCTGTTAACAGGCACGAGAGGAATCACCGATAATGATGATGACCCTCAAGGTACTACAGTACAATTCACGTGGTGTGAATATATGAGCTGATGACGAACACCACACAAAGTCTTTCTATTGAAGGTCATTGATGTAAACCTGTTGTCGGAAGTGAGAAACCTGCCATTGAGGCATGCAAGTTTCAAAGTACTGAAATGGTTGTTTCTAAGTCAACTTCTTGGATAATGAGCTGATGTCGACAAGAAGTGGCTTGTCGTAGGAGGGCCTTGATGTATCCCACATCTACGACGCGTAACGGAGCAAATGATATTTGTGGAGGTGAAAACGATCTGATGATATAAGGTTTAGGAATGGCGGCCATGAAAAATGAAGCGTTGATGTAATGCACTAGATGAGGTGTTTGCTGGATGGTGAATTCTCTGAATGAATTCTCTTGAACATATTGGAGACATTGATATGGACTGGTAGCATTAACCTGTTGTGGTCACCAACAACCCCCCTTCTTCACTTGACATTAGCAATAACGTCAAGCAAAGAGGGGACCCTGAACAAAAATCCCAAAAAATATTTTTCTAAAGTTTTTGTATTTCTCTCCCTAAGGCTTAAATCGCATCGCAAAGAAAGGCCGAAGCATTGCTCGAGCGCGAAAAGCAAGACTGAGAAGGAGCGATGCGAAGTTCATCGCGTCGCATACATCACACGCGCCCCTTTAAAAGAAGACCTTCGAGAAATGCCGATCGCCGATATGCGATATCGCAAATCGCAAGCATCGCGCTATATGGCATAACCATTAAACAAAATTTGCGATATCTGCGATTTGCGATCTGCGATGGCAGTGATTTGCGATCTGCGATCTGAAAAGACTTATCACACGATAAACCCAGGATTAAGTGCGCGCCTTGAAGGAATTTAATGACCGCATGCTTGAGTATCTAGGAATGATTGCATTACATTTATCGAAGAGTCAAGTCATGATGAATGTCAGGGTTATGCATTCATTAGAGATTAATACTTTCACGTCAAATCTTTTCATTTCCCTTCTTCTTTTCGTAGACTGCAAGACACGCAACTAATATAAGTTTATATGCAGGAAACATTTGAGGGAAAGAGGAAAGCGCCAATCAGATAGTAAAGAGAGAATGCCTCCGCAAACAGATGCCGCATGCAGCAGAACCGTGGATTCCAGACTATCAGCCAACCGGCACTGATGAAATTAGACTATTCAGGACTCAGAGTCAAAGGTGCACAAAAGCAGCGTGTTCAGAAAAGATCCTGAAGCTCAGACTTGGTAAAGCAGAGAAAGAAGCGCATGAGAAGGAAGACGCTTCAGGAAAACCTGGAACAAAGAACGGAAACAATTCTTAAAACAGGGGGATGTCCATACAGCACGACTCCTAACCCACTCAGTCATTCGCACGACCGGAAATCGAAAACAACAACAACAAAATCAGTTCGAGAAGAACCTGGGTTATGCTAAGTATACACGTGGCGAATACACCCAGCTAGAGAAAGGTTTTCGAAAATATCTTCTGGTCTGCCGGAAGGAAGTGCCAGCTCCTGTTATTTCCACTTTTATCTCCAGAGCGAAAGAAGAAAGCGGCCAGCCAACTCTTCCCAGGAAAACGTTGCACTGTTGACAACACTAAAGGGAATATACAGAAACGGTCAGAAATTAGATTTTAAGTTTGGAAATAAAGTTGCTTTTAGTAAAAGGGCGGTCATTTGAAGCCGATTCCCTAATTTCATGTAATTAATATTGATTAGTTAGTAGTATTTAACCCTTCTCATGGTTTTTGGAGAAGGGTCCGGAAATCTGTCAAAAAACTTATCCTCAGAACATGCACTTCTGCACCCTCAGAGGAGGTTTTTGATGAATAGATGGATCAAGATTTATTTATGTTTGCATTTTAATATCTGTTACTGATGTTGCACTTCTGTACTCTTAGCAGATGTTAGAACAAGTAGAAATAAATCATTATTACTTGAAGTTTATTGGTGAAGTTAGTCATAAATGGTACTTTTATCTCTCGACTAGATTCTGCTAGTATCCCTAAAGTGATATGTAGCTGAGTTATTTATATGTTATTGTATGAATGTCTGCATTACCATTTGGCACTTCTGTACGGTGGGATCATTTAATCATGCTTAACATATAGAAGACTGATTATGCGATATGCTGTTCACAACTATTCTGCCTAACTTCTTATGCAGAATGGTTTATCTTTATTGGTTTATATTCTGATATCAGTTGAATGATCTTTATTACCAGCTGCTGTTAGAAATCTTTCTAGATCGCATAAACAAAATAAAAACACCCCGGGTTAGCATAGATCAGATGTATTTCTCTTCATTAGATTACATTAGCATAGAGTTAGTTTAGCAGTTAGAATCGAGACTAGTTTAGAAAAACCTCTAGATTAATATCATCAGACTCTACGCACACACACACACCCATCACATTGGGAAACTGGTCCCATTACCCCCAGTCGGACCCGCTACTCCAAATGGGCAAGGAGCTGCCAACCAGGTTCCGGACCGGGTGGGTATCCCCCTTGTTGTTGACCCGACTTCGGGCCCCTCAACATTTCTGGCGCTAGAAGGAGGGCCGAGCTATTAATGGCGCATAATTCAAAATTCAAATACCATTCTAAGAGAAAATCACCCTCACCAACTTCCCCGACTTCCCCGGTACGACTAAACTCGGAACTGGAAGTCGCTCGGACATCCACCGCTGCTATACATCCCGATACATCAGAACAACTTATTTTCGATCCCCCTGAAGTTCAAACCTTGATCCGTAAACTCCAGGGATTCTCTATTTTTAACCATAAATCTGATAAATCTAAAGGCAGCTTGACTTCGCAATACAACCCTTCTCATCCCCTGACCCAATTGAAGAGTGAAAAGTTCGGCATTCAGCCAACTGAAATCCCTCTCCCCACTAGGAAAAGAGCAAGGAAAGCACTTCAAGAGTCTGACAGAGAGACTCTTTCATCCACCTCGTCCATTTCAACTCCCTCTCCGCGAAGTCAACCACCCACATCTCCACCTCAAATCACTCATCCATCTTCCGCAACCCTTCCTCCACAATCGTCAAAGATCATAACATCTCTATCTTCTCAACCTCGAAGATCATCTTCTGCACTTTTATTAACCAGTAGCTCAGCGATGGCACAATCTTCATGGAACAACCCTGGGGCGGTTTTAATGCCTCCACCCCTGAGTCCAATACCTGCCCATCCTGAGAAGTGGTTACCAAAGTTCAATCCAGAAACTGGAATGCTAGCTGAAGAACATATCAATAATTTCATGCTTTCTGTTAATCTCAACGGGGTCACCAATGAAGATGCTGTGGTCCGACTCTTCCCCTATACGATGCAAGGGACAGCCAAGTCATGGTACTTTTCGCTACCCTCCGGATCTATCACCAGCTGGGATATTTTTCAAAATCAATTTCTCACCAAATTCGGCGATGATAGATCGACAGCGACACTGATCAACGATCTGTCCAATCTTAAAGCTGAGGCTAGGGAACCCATTAAATATTTTAACTTACGGTTCAACAAGATCCTCAATAAAATCCCCGCTGCTTCCCAGCCCAGCGAGGAAGTAAGATGCGAATGGTACATCACGGCCTTACCTTAAAACTTGGCCATCTTCGTAGATAGGGCAAGCAAGACAACCTTAGTCGAAAACTTGGCTGAGGTATTGGCAATCGAAAGATGCGTAGTAGCCCTAGAAAAGAGATCTACAATCGAAGAGCGTAAATCTAAGAAAATCTCTTTCAAAGAAGAAACCAAGAAGAAGCAAACAAAGGATCCTTTCGACATGGAAGGATTACAAAAAGTCTTGAAAGCCATGTCTAATGAGATGATTGACATAAGAAAGCAAGTAGCAGAATCGTCCCCAAGAAAGCCTTTTAGGAATTTCAAAAGAAATCCCCCTATGGAGACGAAGCCACCCAACGTGGTCTCAAATGTGGAATCTGAAGAAGAAGAAGAAGAGAGCACCATCGAAACGCAGACTGACGACGAAGAAGTGGTGGAACTGCAAGGAATGTGGGATTTCATCCTCCCACAAGAGGAAGATCAAGAAGCACTTCTGGTTAGCACACCAAGCATAAATCAACTTGATCCTCCCCAGACTACCCCAAAACAGAAGGGCGCAAGCCCTCCAGCGAAAGAAAAGGTCGCAACAAAGAAGACAACCCCTAAAGCGACCTCATTTATTCCAGTCCAATCAGAGCAATCGCCTCCATCAAAGACACTAATAGTGTCGGATGAAATGGAGTATAACATCATCGATGACATGAAGAAGACTAGGGCTAATATCACCCTATACGAGTTGAGCAAATTGAAACACCAACAGAAGATCATGATGAAAGAGTTACACGCCGTACCTACTGCACCTCTACCTACAACTATAGCTTCCCATAATATAGGAAGACCCCCAATCAACGCGATCAATAAAATCGATCCAAATGACATCGCTTTGATTGGAGGGAGGTCTAGATCTCACACTCCTCCTTTCCTCCTCACTTATGAGATCTTTAACAGAAACGTGCATAACTGCTTGGTTGATTCTAGTGCTTCAACCAATATTCTACCGAAGTCAATATGTGCCAAACTTAATGTTCAACCGCAAAAATCCGCAGTGCGCATAGTTCAACTTGATCGATCACAAGTCGAAGTGATAGGCGAACTTAATCAAGTGAACATAAGACTGTCGTCCAACCCCAAGGTATGCTAGGTCATCGATATTCTAGTTGCTGACATCCCTGAATTTTATGGTCTAATTCTTAGCAGGGATTGGTCCGAGAAGCTCCACGGATACTTTTCGACTGACTGGTCACACATGTGGTTACCCTTCAACGGGAAGCCAAATCAAATAAAGGTTGAACGAGAACTGCACCAAAAGTACATAGTGACGGATTTGGAGGGAGAGAACGAAGCCATAGCATACAACAGTAGCATCATAGGCAACTACTCGGTAGACTCTTTCCTTGGAAATTTCAATGCTCACATATCACCATATTTAGAATATTCAGTCGTGTCCCAAGTAGAAAACTTTTCCCAGACTGATGATTCAAAATGTGTTAGTTTCTTAGATAACCCTGTAAATACTTCTTTATTTTGGAAATTATATTTTGATGGCTCTAAGTCCAATGAGGGAGCGGGAGCAGGATGCGTCTTGATTAGCCCGGACGGAAATAAGACCATGCTCACATGCAGGCTGGAGTTCGATTGCACGAACAACACAGCGGAATACGAAGCCTTGGTGCAAGGCCTATACAAAGCAATCAGCTGCAACGTCAAATATCTTCAAGTCTTTGGAGATTCTGAGATCGTCGTCAAACAGGTACGTAACACCATACACTGCCTGTCTAGTCATTTAAAGCACTATCAATCTTTAGTGCAAGATCTCATTGCGCATTTTATAGCATTCAATATTTCATCAATCCCAAGACTTCACAATGCAAGCGCAGACCTGCTAGCAAACGTAGCCTCCAGACTCATCCCCTACGAAGACTTTAGTCCAGATAGGTTTTCCATAGAATTAACTTTTAAACCGTCTATCCCTGACAACATCACCAACTTGAGAGTATTCAACGACGACCCAGACATCGTAAGTTTCCTTACCTCTGAAGGATCCTACTCAAACCAGATAATCGACGAGGACTATCATGACCACCAAATACAACAAAATGGCACTGATAATGCTATACCCAAATCAGTGGTCAAATTAGAAGATTTGTATGACTTAAAAAGTCGGTTCAAAAGGTCAGCTAACGCCAAACTTTACAGTTCAACTCTGAACTACGAATCAGTGAACTTAGGAACCGAAGAGAAAACCCAAAACGTCAATCTAGGCCAAGGCCTGGATCCTGATGAAAAGTCAGCATACATCCGTCTTCTACGACAGTACAAAAACGTCTTTGCTTGGAACTACGATGAGCTGAAAACTTATAACACTTCTATCATTCAGCACACCATCCCTATGATTGACAACGAGAAATCCGTCCAACAGAAGCTCAAGAAAATCCACCCCAACCTGGAAAATCAGATAAAAACTGAGCTGAATAAGTTGTTGAGAGCCAGAATAATTTTCCCGGTCAGACATTCCAAATGGGTATCCAATATGGTACCTGTTAGGAAGAAAAACGGAGATATTAGAATCTGCATCGACTTCTGGAATCTCAACAAAGCCTGTCAGAAAGACAATTTTCCCCTCCCACCTATGGAGCAAATATTACAGGCTGTAGCAGGCTCAGAATTGATGTCTTTCCTAGATGGATTTTCAGGATATAATCAAGTGCTGGTACACCCAGACGATCAGCTAAAAACCACCTTCCGAACTAAATGGGGTACCTACGCGTATCGGAAGATGCCGTTCGGTCTGATCAACGCCGGCGCTACTTTTCAAAGAGCTATGGACATTGCGTTCAAAGGGTTAGTCAATAAATCAGTAGTGATTTACCTGGATGATATAACTGTGTACTCCAAGAACCGAAGCGACCATCTCAAAGATTTGAAGCAAATCTTTCAAAGATGTTTAAGGTATGGAATCTCGCTTAACCCGAAGAAATATTTTTTCGCGTTGAGTGAAGGAAAATTGCTAGGGTTCATAGTGTCCAAATCGGGCATTCACATTGAACCTGACAGAATCAAAGAAATTTCCGAGATATCCATGCCCCATAACAAAAAGACCATGCAATCTTTCCTAGGACAGATCAATTTTGTGAAAAGATTTGTCCCAGATTTTTCACGTATTATTTCTCCTTTACAAAAAATGATAAAAAAGAATTCAAACTTTAAATGGGGTCTAGACAAGCATGAAGCGTTTAACTTAATCAAACAAGCCATCATCAACGCTCCATCCCTAGCAACCCCAAATTTTTCAGAACCATTCATCTTATACACGTTTGCCTCAGAAAATTCTTATGCTATGATCTTGACCCAGGCAAACCAAGAAAAGGCAGAAGCCCCAATCGCATTCTTTAGCTCAAACTTACAAGGTGCTGAGCTGAAATATTCGGACGTAGAGAAACAGGCGTATGCCGTTTTCAAAGCGGTCAAATATTTCAGACCCTTCTTGCTAAAGGCCCATACCAAGGTCATAGTACCATTCCCAGCGGTAAGAAACCTCCTGATTCAGAAAGACGTGGGTGAAAAGAGAGCGAATTGGGTCACCGCCTTGCAAGAATACGACCTGGAAATCAAGCCGGCACACATCGTAAGAGGCCAAGGCTTCTGCAAGATGTTAGCCGGAGCATCGCAAATCCCCGAAGAATCGCCTGAAGAGGTACACACGTATGAGGTAAGCATAAACGACGTAGAATCATTTTATGCTGACATCATTTATTTCCTGAAAAACGGATATGCTCCATTTCACCTGGATCACATCAAAAAGAGAGCCCTGAGGTTGAAAGCTAAACAATATCAGCTCGTAGATGATGTCTTGTTTAAAAGAAACTATGATTCTGTGCTTCTTAGATGTCTTGAGAAAACTGAAGCCGAAAAGGTTTTGCAGGAACTCCACGATGGACCAGCAGGTGGACACTATGCTGGAGAAGCCACCGAACACAAAATCTTACGTGCAGGATACTACTGGCCCACGCTGTTCAAAGACTCGTACATTCACGTAAGAAAATGCCAAGTCTGCCAAACGACTGCAGGGAAACAAAAGAAGTCATCCATGCCACTGCAGCCGGTTAACATCGAACAGTCGTTCAGCCAATGGGGCCTGGACATAATAGGTGAGATCGTTCCTCACTCCTCTAAACAGCATAGGTATATCCTCACTGCAACTGACTATTTTACTAAATGGGTAGAGGCAGTTCCTCTCAAGACAGCTAATTCTGAAAACATTGTTGAATTCATAGATCAGTTCATCATTACTAGGTTTGGATTGCCAACGGCCTTAATATTTGATAACGCTTGATATTTTTCTGGAAATACCATGACTGAGTTCGCACTCAAAAGAGGGTTCAAACTAAAGTATTCCGCCAACTACTATCCGCAAGGTAATGGGTTGGCTGAATCAACGAACAAGAACCTAATCAGGATCATCAAAAAGACAGTCGACCAAAACCAAAAGAATTGGCACAAAGCGCTGGTAAACGCCTTATGGGCAGACAGAATTACCAAGAAAGCCTCTATCGGGACTTCTCCCTTACAACTAAGGCAGATGGAAATAATCAAGTTAGAAGAATGACGAGAGCAGGCCAAGAAAACCCATGCTCACCACCAAGCGCTGATAAAATCCTCTTTTGATTCGAACATAATGACTAGAAAAAACTTTCAGATGGGTGATTTAGTTTTGAAGTGGGATAAGGCTCACGAAGAAAAGGGCAAACATACGAAATTCCAGAAGCCATGGCTTGGTCCTTTTCAAATCGTAGAAGTCATAGGCCCATCGAATTTTGTGTTGCAGGACTTGACAGGCAGGAGAGATTCTCTGCCTGTAAACGGACAAATCCTCAAAATGTATTTCCCATAGAAGGTCATCCTTCTGTTTTTGTAGGATAATTTTAAATATTTTTTTTTTTTTTTTTTTTTACGTTAGTTTTCCAATTTTTTTTTTCATAAATAGGGTTGGTTGTGAACGATCATAAATAGTATTCATGAAGAAACATACCATTTCTCTATCAGATTTTGATTTCACTTGTATAAATAGCAAAACTTTTCGAAAAATCTGACTTTTATTATTGACAGGTAGAGTTAACTTTAGCCTGAATGTGATGTTAGTTTCAACTTTACAAAGAAATCTGGGATGAAAGTAACTTTTGGCAAAAAATTGTTTTATGCCAATGCAATGAAAAGTATCATCGATAGCAAAATAAGTATTCTCTGCAAAACTGCTGTTCTTAAACTCTATTATTGTCGTCCAGAGCTTTCTTAAGGAAAAACAATGACTTCCTCCCTGCTAAGGAGAATCGCAGCATCCAGAGAAACAATCCAAGAAAACACTATATCTCAAAGAATAAGAGGTCTCATCGCGAGCCGGCTTATCATGATCACAGATATTATAACTTGCTGACTTTGCCACTACTGTCTATCAAAACAGGGCAACGACTCAAGATTGTTGCAATCGAAAGACAAGGGGTCTCATCACGAGCCAGCTTGTTCAGCAAAAGTGTAAATCAAGTGGATGACTGTGTCATAATTTGGCCACCAAACCAAGACATTGTTCTTTAGAGAATAAAAATTAAAAAAGAAAGAAAAAGTGTCAAAAGGATTTTTCTCTGGAATGTTGTAAATAACCTCAAGCAGGAAAAAGGATCATTGCTGGATAACATGGTAACCCTGTCGAGGCTATGGACGCTTGCGGGCAGCATAGGCTCTACCTATGACAAAGGAGCATACTTTACAAAGGCAGTACGCAGAGAAGACCTTATTTTGTCTTTGAAAAGACTGAGTAATGACTAGGTATGAATACAAGAAATAACCCAGAGGAAACAAACAATCAGAATGAAATAAGAAGTTGTGACGAAGCATCATTGACAGGATAAAAGGTAATACTCTATCTGTCCATAACAAAATTTAGGCATAAGAAAAATTTTCTGTTTTGGAAGTGAAAATGCAATAGAACAAGCAGAGATAATTGGTTCTTCACAGTGAATCACCATTTTTGTGGTCACCAACAACCCCCCTTCTTCACTTGACATTAGCAATAACGTCAAGCAAAGAGGGGACCCTGAACAAAAATCCCAAAAAATAATTTTCTAAAGTTTTTGTATTTCTCTCCCTAAGGCTTAAATCGCATCGCAAAGAAAGGCCGAAGCATTGCTCGAGCGCGAAAAGCAAGACTGCGAAGGAGCGATGCGAAGTTCATCGCGTCACATACATCACACGCGCCCCTTTAAAAGAAGACCTTCGAGAAATGCCGATCGCCGATATGCGATATCGCAAATCGCAAGCATCGCGCTATACGGCATAACCATTAAACAAAATTTGCGATATCTGTGATTTGCGATCTGCGATGGCAGCGATTTGCGATCTGCGATCTGAAAAGACTTATCACACGATAAACCCAGGATTAAGTGCGCGCCTTGAAGGAATTTAATGACCGCATGCTTGAGTATCTAGGAATGATTGCATTACATTTATCGAAGAGTCAAGTCATGATGAATGTCAGGGTTATGCATTCATTAGAGATTAATACTTTCACGTCAAATCTTTTCATTTCCCTTCTTCTTTGCGTAGACTGGAAGACACGCAACTAATATAAGTTTATATGCAGGAAACATTTGAGGGAAAGAGGAAAGCGTCAATCAGATAGTAAAGAGAGAATGCCTCCGCAAACGGATGCCGCATGCAGCAGAACTGCGGATTCCAGACTATCAGCCAACCGGCACTGATGAAATTAGACTATTCAGGACTCAGAGTCAAAGGCGCACAAAAGCAGCGTGTTCAGAAAAGATCCTGAAGCTCAGACTTGGTAAAGCAGAGAAAGAAGCACATGAGAAGGAAGACGCTTCAGGAAAACCTGGACCAAAGAACGGAAACAATTCTTAAAACAGGGGGATGTCCATACAGCATGACTCCTAACCCACTCAGTCATTCGCACGACCGGAAACCGAAAACAGCAACAACAAAATAAGTTCGAGAAGAACCTGGGTTATGCTAAGTATACACGTGGCGAATACACCCAGCTAGAGAAAGGTTTTCGAAAATATCTTCTGGTCTGCCGGAAGGAAGTGCCAGCTCCTGTTATTTCCACTTTTATCTCCAGAGCGAAAGAAGAAAGCGGCCAGCCAACTCTTCCCAGGAGAACGTTGCACTGTTGACAACACTAAAGAGAATATACAGAAACGGTCAGAAATTAGATTTTAAGTTTAGAAATAAAGTTGCTTTTAGTAAAAGGGCGGTCATTTGAAGCCGATTCCCTAATTTCATGTAATTAAGATTGATTAGTTAGTAGTATTTAACCCTTCTCATGGTTTTTGGAGAAGGGTCCGGAAATCTGTCAAAAAACTTATCCTCAGAACATGCACTTCTGCACCCTCAGAGGAGGTTTTTGATGAATAGATGGATCAAGATTTATTTATGTTTGCATTTTAATATCTGTTACTGATGTTGCACTTCTGTACTCTTAGCAGATGTTAGAACAAGTAGAAATAAATCATTATTACTTGAAGTTTATTGGTGAAGTTAGTCATAAATGGTACTTTTATCTCTTGACTAGATTCTGCTAGTATCCCTAAAGTGATATGTAGCTGAGTTATTTATATGTTATTGTATGAATGTCTGCATTACCATTTGGCACTTCTGTACGGTGGGATCATTTAATCATGCTTAACATATAGAAGACTAATTATGCGATATGCTGTTCACAACTATTCTGCCTACCTTCTTATGCAGAATGGTTTATCTTTATTGGTTTATATTCTGATATCAGTTGAATGATCTTTATTACCAGCTGCTGTTAGAAATCTTTCTAGATCGCATAAACAAAATAAAAACACCCCGGGTTAGCATAGATCAGATGTATTTCTCTTCATTAGATTACATTAGCATAGAGTTAGTTTAGCAGTTAGAATCGAGACTAGTTTAGAAAAACCTCTAGATTAATATCATCAGACTCTACGCACACACACACCCATCACATTGGGAAACTGGTCCCATTACCCCCAGTTGGACCCGCTACTCCAAACGGGCAAGGAGCCGCCAACCAGGTTCCGGACTGGGTGGGTATCCCCCTTGTTGTTGACCCGACTTCGGGCCCCTCAACATAATCCCATGGATGGCACGACGGACCAATGGTGACGGTGAACGAAAAATCCCAACCCAACTCAATCACGGTGATGGAGTGAAAGTGTCATGTTCAAGAGCGACCTGCTACCAATAGACTCCTTCAAGTTTTCTTCTCATTTTTCCATAGTCATTACTGGCCAGTAACTCTTTATTTTTGACAAGCTTGAGGAGGATAACATATGCTTGGTCTATAATTTTCCCTTCGGGCAAACTTGTCGTTTTGTGTTTAGCGAGCCTAGCGTCAGTGAGACTCGTCAGTGAGATTAGTCAATGATATTCAGTTTACCGTTTAACACGTTAGATTCTTTCTTCAGCCATTCAACCTGCTTAATTGCTCCATCAAATTGATTAGAAATACACATATATATGCCTGAAAAATGAATTAAAAACTAACATTTTACTTGAAGTACATGAATAGTAACATAAAAAGTAGTTTTACCTCTCATTTTTACCATTTCATTTCAAATTTGGGATTTGGAGCTTTGGAGTGGTTTTTTGCCTCAAACTTTCATCAGCTGATTTCTGGAGATCTAGTGGACTATTCTCCGCGCCGTCAGGACTAGGTAGGAGCTAACCCTGAGCTCTTCATTTTAATTCCATCTTTTTTCTGATTTTGAGCAAGTTTTCCCTTCCTTCTGAGCCCCTAGGGTTTGAAGAAATCGTTCTACCATCATCGCACCTTCCTTATATCGAAAGATGTGATGCATACTGAGCTGTTCATTTGCCAGTTAGTATGCATCTCACCTAGTACAAAGGCAGGGTGCGATGGGCGCAGAAGGGAAACTTTGCACAACAATTTCTCATGAAATTTTTGCCTATTTTTGCTCAAATTTGGATCCTAATTCATCTTTTGTCTGTGACTCAGATATTTGTTGGATCAAGATGGTCATCACATGGCATGAACGTGAGCATGAAGAAGAAGACATGATTGCCTTGCATGATCAGGGTACTGTTACTGCATTGCGAAACTGTGGTTTGCTCAAATTCTTCTGTATATCTAGCATGAGGCAACAAATTAGTTTGTTGCAGTATTTCCTTGATGCATGGGATCCGATCAACCAGGTATTCCAAATTAGAGGTACATCCATCCCACTAACAGTCAAGGATGTCTACCTTTTGACGAGGTTATCGAGGCGTGGTGCCCCTCTTTCACTATCGGGATCCGCCCATGGGGGCGAATCGGTGAGAGATTATATCTGTCAGCTTTGTAGAGATGGATCTCAGCCTAGTAGAGATGGCAAGATCAATATCCGGGACATCACTGATCGGCCTTTGAGGACCATTTTATTCACCTTTTCTAGATTGGCTGGTAGTGAACAGATCTTATGTGCAGTATGCTTTAGAATGCCTAGAACCAAAGGTATTCAACTAGTGTGAGGTAGTACTTCCAGTGATAAAAGAACAAATCTCTAAGGTAAAGAATGGAAGATCCAAGAACTTCAAGTATGGTTCCATTTTGACTGCTTTTGCCTTAGAGAGTATCCCACTGATGCAGCCACAACATATTTCACTAGGATTTCCAGCACTGAGGGAACCTAGGATGCATAGATGGGTTGATCTCATGGCTAGACATGCTGGTCAGCGACAGATTACTTTCTTTGATGCCTTATTTGAGTGGTTTGATTGTCAGGAAATGCTCTTCTCAGAGTATCTGTATGTCGAGATTGACTTCCTAGGTGACCCGGATTTGGCGTTGCCAGCTCGCAAGCAGTGGGGTGTGATAGGTAAAGATTTTTGATGATATCTTTGTTTATCAGTTTTATAATATTTTTGTGATTTATCAAGACTAATTGAACTCATGTACTTGTGCAGATGTTGGGCCACTGTGACCAGCGAGATGCCCAAGGGTGGCAAGTGGCGTTCCAGTAGGAGAGGCTGTAGGGAGGGCTGTCCTTTTTGATATGGACATAACAGAGACCCTGGCAGTATTGCAGGCTTAGATCGAGGGTCTTACCCTTGGTATTCAGGATGTGAGGACTGACGAGTTATCTCTGAGGCTACAGTGCCATACTTCTGGCGTTCCGAGTCGATGGACTAGGCTCCTGCATATGATTGCACAGGCACTGACATGTTATCACCAACATCATTAGCATAGGATGCTTTCCTGCATTTGCTTTTGAGTTTCTTGGTCGCGTGACCGATTTGGCCTTCTACACAAAACATTATGTGAAACTATAAACAGTTATATATTTTTTTATTTTTGGAGTTTATTTTGGTTAAGTTATGTGATCCAAATGCAAATGTTGATGTAAAATGATTTTCTTTACAAATGTTGCAAATATCTGTCTAACACATAATTCGCTAATGAATCGGTTAAAGTGTTTAAGTTTATGGAAATGTGTTGATATTGAATGGAATCAAATTTCCTTTCCAAAATCTTGACTCTTAGGAACAGACGATAGATAGCTGGATTCCGAACTGAATAGATGTTAGTAAGTTGTGGAATAACGAGTTACGAATCTAGCCTGACAACAAATTGGCGTATGCCATGCGAAATGGCATAAGAGAGAAGCTCTATCAACGCGTTGTACTCAACGATGTTTTTCATTGATTGACCAATACATATCCCTCTGAAACTCACTAACTCGTCGCTTGGATCAAAGATGGCCCAGGCTGCAGAAGATAAGTTCTGCGTTCTACGACTAGCTCCATCGGCGTACCCAACGAATGTTTCCAAAAAGTCCGACATCTGGAATAAATGCAAAGTGGATTACTTAACCAAAATGACAACTCTTGACGAAAACAAAAAATGAAACAAAAGCATATTTATAAAGAGATTACTGCACTTGATCAAGCATAGTATCGCTTAAGATACAACCCGTTTCGGGGTTGCGACAGTGGAATTCCATTGTAATCTACCAACTCGTAGGCTACTTTTGCTAATACTTGTTTAACAATGTAGGGGCCCATCCATAATGATTGGAACTTACCTGCTCCCAATTTATCAAAGTCTTGATCGTAGAGTAAGACCAGGTCACGTTCTAAGAAGATACGAGGCTTGACATTTTTATCAAATTGCACTTTGACATGTTTCTTATGAGCTTCGTTAGCCAGAATGGCATCACTACGGGTTTCATCCAAGCCGATTAGTTCCAAGAAACAAGCCTCTTCCTCTGAAGTTTCAGGAAGTAGATCGATTGTGAGCTTTAGAGATGAAATCTCACACTGAATTGGTAAGACAGCTTCCAAGCCATACACCAACTGAAAAGGTGTAAATCTGGTCACATTTCTTACTGAGGTCCTATATGCCCACAGAGCTGAGTACAAGATTAAATGCCAATCCCGTTTGTGGACTCCAATCATTCTCTGCAGCATGCAATTGAGGACTTTGTTGATTGCTTCAACTTGTCCTTTAGCCTACGGATAATATGGAGTAGAACTATCGTGGGACAGCCCTAATTTAGCAGTCAATTCAACCATCATGTGATTGCAAAAATGAAATCCATGATCTGTGACTATAGCCTGTGGAACACCAAACCTAGAGACCACATGATTGAAAAATAAAAGAGCAACCGTTTTGACGTTGTTGTTTAATGTAGGCATCGCCTCAACCCATTTTGTAAAATAGTTGACAACGACTATGATATACCCATGCCCCCTCGGCTGAGGTGGGGTTACATGTCATGAAATATATGCCCCATTTGGCGAATGGCCCAACAACAACTACTGGATGCAGTGGTGCAGGTGGTAATCTGGTTTTGCGATAAAAAATTTGACAAGCATGGCAACTTCTTACTGCTATTATGCAATCTTTGAAGATAGTAGGCCAGAAGTAGCCAGCTCGCAAGATTTTCTGTGCAGTAGCGTAACCAGATAGATGCCCCCCACATGCACCTGAATGACAGTCATTCAAGACTTTTTTGGCCTCCTCATGCGTGAGGCACCTTCGCAGAACTATATCGACACCACGATGGTAAAGTGTATCACCGACGATCATGTAGTCTTTTGCTTGGTATCGAGTACGTTGTTGTTTGGAGCGAGAGGTCTTAGGGCTAAAGGTTTGGGTTTGGAGATAGATTAGTATATCTCCATACCACAGATTGCTTGATGATATCATAAACAATGTTTCATCCACGATCGATGCTTTAGATGTTAAATCGTTGGACGATGATGGGAGGTCGCAAAGTAACTCCGCGAAGACTTGATATTTCTTTGATTTGGATTTGGTGAATTTCAGATCAAACTCTTGTAAAATGGCTATCCATTTTGAATACATGCCCCCTAGCAATTGACGCAACAGGATGTAGGTCATAGGGTTGCAATCTGACAAGATGGTAGTTTTGCGAAAGAGTATATAGTGTCAAAATCTCTGTACTACTTGAACAGCTGCCAAAGCCAGCTTTTAAACATAGGAGTACTTTCTTTCCATATCATTTAAGTTGCAGCTTAAATAATACACAGGATTTTCTATTCCATTGTCTTCGTGTACTAAAAACATTGTGATGGTTGTATCTGTGGCAGCGAGATATAGGTTAAAGTCTTTTTGATAATCAGGAGCATACATTAATGATGCTTTTACTAAGGAACTTTTCAAAGCATCAAAGGAAGCTTGCACAACCTAATCCCAGTTGAAGGGTACTTCTTTTTTCAAAAGACGTGTATAACCTTTAGCAAGTTCGGCGTAATTTGGAATGAACCTCCTTAGAAAGTTTGCTTTCCCTTGGAGTTTCTGAATCTAAAGCAAATTTGAAGGTGGAGGCATGTCGATGATTTCCTGAACCTTACATGGGTCGAGTTGAATTCCATCCTTAGAAACTACGAAACCAAGTAACCGACCAGAACCAACACAAAACACACACTTGTGTGGATTGAGTTGTATCTTGTAGTGTCAGAAACATAAAAATATAGCTCTCGAATGTTGCGGATGATCAATCCGCTTTCATGAATGAGCCATTAAATCTTCAAGATACGGTTGAACGATGTGCTTGATGTCATGGAAGGCATAGTTCATTGCCCTCTGAAATGTTGCCCCTGTGTTCTTCAAACCGAAAGGTAGTTTGCAGTACGCGAATGTGCCCCATGGACATATAAATGTAGTCTTCAACTGGTCCTGTGGGTGGATATTGATTTGATCGTATCTGGAAAATCCATCCACAAATGAAAATAATTCGCATCTGGCACATTCATCAATTATTTGGTCGATGAAGGGTGTAGGGTAGTTGTCTTTTGGACAAGCTTGATTTACATCTCTGTGATCGACACACACTCTAATTGTTCCTTGCTTTTTCATCACAACAACAATATTCGATACCCAATTAGTGAGAGGAACGAGGTAAATGAAACTAGCATGTAAAAAATTTTCAACTTCTACCTTAATGGCAACGGCTTTCTTCAGGTGAACTAGTCGAAGGCATTGCCGTACTGGTTTAACATCTGGATACATGTTGATTTCATGTTCAACGATGCTCAAGTCAATGCATGGCATTTCTTTGTATGACCAAGCAAATACATCTCTGAATTCGCAAAAGAGAGCATAATATATTTCCAGTTCTGAAGGAGAACAAGATTTTCCAACATGTATATTCTCTACAACATCTAGTTTGGTCGAGATATTAATGGAAATTGTTTCTTCAATATTGGACAGCTTTCACTCTAAATCCACCGTATTTAGTATTCGATAGAAAATAAAAAAACTGAAGGATGATTAAGGTCATTAGAGTAATCCTCGTTGTTATCTTGAGGTTGGGAACAATGGTGGTGATCTTCCCATGGTGTCTCTCCTATCATCATTGACTGAATGATTCCTTCGTCTGTAGAATGTACATGCGACCAAGTATCAGAAGAGGTACCATACTCTAGATACCTATCTATCCAAACACTTGCCGAGCGTTGATTTGGGTTTGCCGCCCATGCCCAGAATATTGATTGCTACAACAATTCTATGGGGCTTGGGGGTAACACCTAGCGATGATCCATGCTAACAAAATGTTCGGAATTCTTCTTAATCTTTGATGATGTAGAAGATATCATGTGATAGGTTTCCACTGTGGCCACTTCTGCCAGATTACTCGGAGGCGGAAGGGCAAAAGTACCCATTAAGGAAGGGTATTTTAGGAGACCTACTCCGATATTTTGAAGTGATTGAGAGCTTCCATGGATCAATGGAATGCTTCCGGTAACTTGAGAACTATTGGGGAGGAAGGTTAGTTGGTCAATGATTGTGATTCCGCCTTGAAATGGGAATGCAATCTTTCTAAAATATGTTGACACAACAACAACCATAGCATAGATCCAGGCCCCGCCCAGTAGGATGTTGTAGTCAAGGTTTCCATCAATGACCTCGACTTCAATTTCTATTGTCTTGCCCCCCAGTTCAATTTGCAAGTTGCTTAATATCCCATATGGTGTGTATGTTCTTCCATCGAACGCTTTTAATGTCATTGATGATCGTGACAAGGGTGGAGAGCCTAAAGTTTTCCAGCAACTCATTGACATAATACAGGTAGATGCTCCCTCATCAATTATTGTTTGATGAACAGTTTTGTTGAGGGATTTTACCTGTATGAGGAAAGAGAGTTGTGCTGGTAACTAAGGTTCGTATCCTTTATGATTAAAGGCCACTAGATTGGAATCCACTGGATCAATCCCACCTATCGCTGATAACAAAGCCTATTTTTGGGATGGGCAATTCTGCAGTACTTCAAGTGTCGACATGGCGGATGGCGATTGGGCCAGATCCTCCACTATATTATAATTCTGTGCTGCTCGAGCACGAGGATTAAATGTCGATTTATGTACTACTCCCTTAGGTGGTTTTATTGTTAATTCAGGAATTATTGGTGGAACAACTTCTGATGAAGTTGTTGTTGAACTGCTGGGTTGATCTGTAGCCTTGCCATTCAATGATTGTGGATTTCCATAATCTTTATTCCTTGTAGATATCAAAGCATCATTTTGTTGTTTTGAGATGGATAGCATAAGCACTTGGGATAGGGAAGCACGATCACTAGCAACTAGGTTAGTTTCTCGATTTGGAAACGGATTAGTCAATACTGCTGAGGTATTTGAAGTCCTTTTGAAAAACTTCTTGACTTCAGCTTGATGTAGACAATATTTTGAGTAATGGTCCTCTTCACATATGAAACATGGCTGATTATGTTTCTTCTTTCCAATAGGGTTTCCATAAGGTTTCTCAGGAGTCGAATCCTCCTGTTTCTTCTTTTTGTTTTTCCCTTTCTTCTTTCCCCCTGGTTGCTTAGGATTTTTGCCTTTGTTTGTTGACACGGAGTTGACCTTCGAGGCGAGAGGATATTCATCTACCTTTTAACTAGAAACCGTACGGGCTTTCTTAGATGTAGCCTTTGTGGTTTTCATGCTTTCCGTACCTATCACGCCATCATTGGCATGAGAGTCCTTGTTTGATTTAGGAGGGGGAAGAATAGAAAATTCTGGTCTAGAAGTGTCAAGAATTTTGTCATAGAGCATGCCAAACCCAGTATAGATCAAGTCTAGATATTGTGCATGAGCAATGACTTGCTCTTCAGTGACAACTCCTCCCTTAGCCACATCCTTTGTAATAGAAGGTAACAATGACTTTATAAACCATTCAGCTAAAAGTTGATCAGGAACGTACGTCTTCACCATTCTTCGACAATGCCGCCACTCATGAATATGATCAGATATGTGAGTGGTTGTCATCTATTTAAAGTTGGTAAGGAGTTTTGTCCTTTTTTCATACCTTATGGGTAACTGAAAAGGGTTAAAAAGGTAGTGGCAAGGGTGCTAAAGTTGTAAAACGAAGCTCTAGGCAATTCTATATACCATTTAGCTGTCGGACCAGTTAACGTTCGCTGAAAAAGGCGAAGCCTAATCGAATCATCATTCAGGGTGTTGGATGAACACCACAAATGGAATGTAATTACATGATTCGATGGATATTCACCCAGATTTCCATTGAATTTAGGAATATCAGAGGGAAGTTTATGAGGAATCGTAGGCCACCAAGGGGCGTAGCAATTGGATGATTCGTTAAACAGTTTAGATCTGGTAATTCTAGAGTTGCTACAAAAGGCAACTGTTGATTCAGGTTAGGCGAAGCATACCTAGGATAAGATGGAATCCCCTGAGCAATAGGTATTTGCATACCATCATAATGTATTTAATGTTCGTAACTTTGATAAGGTTGATGGGCATAACCATTATAGTATGGTTGTCGATAACCGCTTTGGAAATGCGGTTCCCCATTACTTACAAAGACTTGTTGCTCAGGTCCTTAGTATGATTGTTGGAATTGTGGTTGTTGATATTGATCCAGCCATGGTTTTTGGACCATTTGTTGTTGTTCAATACTGGATGATTGACCAAGATGCAGAGTGATAGTACATGTTTGAGCCTGAGTCACTCCAGATAAGGAGGCACTACCTTGAGGTTGTGATTGAATTGTTGAGACTAAAGGATGTTGTATTACAACCTGAGAGATTTGAGGTTGACATACAACAGGTAGCTCTTGTACTTGCGATACAATCACAATAGTAGGTATAGCAGAAATATGCGACACAGGATGGACTGGTTGCATTGAATATACAACCCTTGGCTGTTGAGGTAGTATTGGTACCCAACCGCTGGATGTAATTCCAGTTTGACCTTAATTTTTTTGTAAACTCTCATATGGTTGTTCTCTAGGAGGGAACAATGAAAAGGCATACTGCCCCCCATATGGTGGCAAACCAATACTTAAAGGGTAGATTGGCCTTTGACGACACATTGGATCAACTTGTTGAGTTTCAACATAAGAAATACCAGATGAGATTCCGGATGAAGAAATAGGAATATACCATGTCATCGAAACAGTCCCTGATTGGACTCCGACTTGTTGTTGATAACTAGCCAGAATAGATGGTATACCAGCAATCATTGTAGGAACGACAGCAGGACGCTCCGCTGTAGATGTGTCAGTTGACACAATCCTAGATGTTGATGGTTGTTTAGACATATTTAGTCTATCCAAAAGATTTCCTAGTGATTTGACATGAACTTGTGATGAAAAAGAACTAAATTCTATAGTAGAAGGATGTGAGTCGATCCTAGTTCCAAAATGCACTAGAGTACTGGGTGGAAGATCCTCTTCTATCTCTTCCATAGCAATCAATCTAGGTGGAAGAGGAAGACCGTCAGGTCCGTAAAATATTTCTGGAGCCAAAGAAAGTGTAGCTTCTAAAGTAACAGATACTGGAGGGGTGACACCTTCTGAATTCTGGAACTCAACTTCCAGATGTTCAAGTAAGTGAACTTCAATTTCTGGATCAGTCCTAGGTGGAGATACTTCAGGAACAAAGGTGTCTACCGTTACACTAGGATCAATTCTAATGTCCTCTTGAAACCATCTCAAGTAGATCGTAATCCCAAGTAAAATTTATATAAAAATTTAATTGAAATTTTAAATATGATATATTTTTCATAAGTATTCTCCTTTCTAACCTTTTAATATTTTTATTTTACAAAATTAGAATTTATATAGGCATCCATTTGGCATAACTCATGAGGTCTATACTAGTTGGTTTGTGTGGAGCTCAGTCCCCATCAGGGCTCAGGTTTAAATCTCACGGGGAGGGGTTGAGGGTGGGAGCCACCTTTGGGGGAATTAAACTATCTCAAGTGGCATCCACGCTCGACAAAGATTCACACAATCCCAGTGATAGCATCCTACTAGTGAGTAAGTCATTCTTCCATCCAACATTAGGGTTGGCCATGGCCTCGACTTAGCCTAGCCTTGAATATATATGTATATATATATATATATATATATATATATATATATATATATATATATTCCACTCGACATCAATGAAAGAAGTTTTTAGTACTTCAACACATACTCTTGTTGAACACCCTATTTGAATCCTAGCAAATTTATGAAAATAAATTAATTTACTCTAGAAGAAATATTAAAAGAATATACATCCATTTCTTAGCATTACTAACTCTAATCATGCTAAAATCAATGCAATGCATGGGATGCGACTAAATATGCATTGTGTTGCATTTTGTGTGTATTTGACTATATATTAAAAAGGACTTGTAGTTGTTCTATAATTTTTTTAAAATTAGGTTTAAGGGTAAGTGATAAGTCACAAGGTTTCTGAGGCACATGATTTAGATTGCCTCATTATATTATTTTTTCATCCATCTTGATGCTTTTATAGGGGAAAAAATTGGAGGAATAAGCTTGTAGGGTCATTTTTATTGGCAATCCTAGTTTGGAAAATTGAGGGCTAAAAACTTCAAGAATCATTTTGAGGCTTTAAATAACCACTTTTTGTGGTCCTGAACTTACTATTAACTTAGATTCCATAATCTACACACTTATAACTTTCCAAGGGTGTGAGAATCACCTTAATTGTAGCTCATATGAGAAAGTAATACCTCCCAAGAGTCGACTTATCATAATTAACCACCATAATATGAGATAATGCCATGCTAGCTCCTGTCATTCATCGAATATCGACTAACCACATGGGCACTATAAAGAGGACTCTAGAAGGGTTGATTGGTAACTCATGTTGAAGGTTAAATGGGTCAAATCTACCCCCTAGTAGAAGAGATTCTATAGAGAGAGAGTGCATAACAATGGGAGTTTGTGTTATGTAACAACCCACAAGCTACAAGTCTGAAGAAACTCCATAGTAAGTGCCTTGTCCTTTATACTTTCATAATTTCCATTCTAGACAAAAGAGAGCATAGCAGTCTCACCTTCTATCTAGGTTTTCTCTCATAAGGGTTTCCTAGAGCATATCTTGGTGTTCATTGTGGTCTGTGAGTGATTATATTTAACTATTTTCTATTTTCCACATATTATCTATTGCAATGATAATCAACAAAATAGTAATAAAAAATATGGAATCTAAAATGAATTAACCCTTCATAGTATAGATTTCAATCTATTTTCATAGATTTGTTGTGATGAACTATCTAGTGGAATATCCATGTCAACTTACATATTGGTAATAGAGCATATTTATTTTGTTATTTTGTGGGAATTTGTATAGAATCAAATCGATTTAAGCAAAAATGCATAAAATCCTAGTCATGGTTGACAAATTAGTTTACGATAACCCTTGATCTTCAATAAAGGAGAGGTTTATGTTACTAGAAATACAAGTTGTAGATATAAACCATAATGTGAACCTCCTCATGATGACCCTAACTAGTAAGGCCAGGTTGAATGGAGAAGATGAGGTTCCAACTCAAAGGTCAAATCAAAGAAAAAATAAAGGGATTAGGACGAGCTAGAGGAGTCCAAGAAGCCCGAAAAGGAGTAGGTGAGTTCGAGCGTCATGAACCAATCACAGTATCTTTTTAATATGGAAGTGAAGGTGGATACAAATCCATATTAAGCTAAGATAAATTCTTTGAAATTACATCATGAGTTGGAATAATTAGAGGTTTATTTGTAGTTTTCACCATATAGAGGAGGAACAATGAATTGTATTTTGTTGTTTGAAATTATATTTCTATGCCTTGGCCTTATGGTAAATCCACATGGAAACCTTTATGCTAGAGGGAGATCCTTGCTTATGTTGTATGAAGAAGGAGGTAGCGGAATATTTAGCTAGATGTCTAGAATGCCAGCAAATAAAAGTTGAGCACCAACACCCAACATGATTACTCCATCCTCTGCCTATTCCTGAATGGAAATGGGAAACCATATCCATCGATTTCATTACCGGACTGTCTAAATCAAAAAAGAAAAATGACTCAATCATGGTGTAGTGTAAAATTATGAAAATCTGCTCATTTCATACCAATACAGTCGACTTATAAAGTGGTACAAATTGTTAACATCTTTATGCAGAACATTTTTAAATTACCTGGAATACCCAAAATGATCATTTCCAACCGTGACGTGAAATTTACATCATCCTTCTGGAAAGCTCTATTTGAAGGATTGGGCACAGAACTACACTTCAACACTGCTTATCATCCTCAAAAGAATGGGAAAATAGAGAGAGTAAATCAAGTGGTAGAAGACATGTTGTGAACTTATGTAATGCAATAGCCATCTAAATGGGAAGAATACTTTCACTTGGTAGAATTTTCCTATAGCAATGGATACCATACATCTTAACAGATGAGTCCCTTTGAAGTGTCATACAGACGTAAGTGCAGGATACCCTCGGGTTGGAGTGGTCCATAGGACAAGTTGATGTTAGGACCATATATGTTAGAGGAAATGGAGGATATGGTGAAAATAGTACGATCCAATTTGAAATCCGCTTAGGACCGACAAAAGAATTTTGCTTATTGGAAAAGAAGCTTCTGGGAATTTCAAGTAGGGGATCATGTTTACATTCGAGTGCGAGTCAATAAAAGTACATTTCAATGGACAGGATGTGCTAAACTAACACCCTGATTCTGCGGACCTTTCCAAATTTTAGCTTGAATCAGACCAATGGCTTACTAGTTTGCCTTACCCAACCACATTCGTGTGAACAATGTCTTTCATGTTTCTCTACTTCATAAATATATTTATGATGCTAATCACGTAATCAATTGGCAAGACATTCAGGTAACATATACAATAAGTTTCTCTTTAATACAGATTTATTAAACAAGCTGGTTAATGACTCAAATTGTTTTGCTGCTATGAATAGGACAAACCGAAAGGCGAGTTCTTGTTCGAACCCCTGGTTATACTCGATCAGAGAGAAGTAATGCTATGGAAACAAGTTATCATCGAGGTTAAAGTGCAATGGCAGCACCATGGGCTGAAAGAGGCCACCTGGGAAGATGAACAGGTTATGAAGGAGACCATTCCGAATTTATTTCTAGAAAGAAAACATCGAGATGATGTTACATCTTAGGGGGGGAAGATGTGATATCCCGAGATCATGTAAATATTTAAATTTATTGTAGACCAAACAAGCTATTTATTATTTTTGTTATAAAAATTATTTATGGAATTTAATGTTTTTGAAAAAGTGAAATAGTAGTTATCTATAAATATGGTTTTACTTTCTAAGTAGTTAGAGAGACAGTTACCTGTCCCTAACTGATTTCTTGAGGATTTATTCAATAAGATCAAGAGGATAGGGGTATCTGAGATCAGGGGGAGAGGAGCAAGAAAGGCAAGTAAGAAATTATGTGCTAGTTTGTGAGACAAATTTATGTGGCTATGTCTGGTTAGGACCAGATAGTTGAGAATATTGAAATTAAAAGAAAGAAGGTTTCTGTAATCAGGAACAACTCAGGAGGAGATTCACTGATACAATAATCTCAAGGTTGGGAGGCAAAATAGAGAGCAGGTCTAGTGGTAGACCAAATCTGGAAACAACATAACCCAGATAAGTGAGAATTCTTGTATTAGTAAGGATAGAACTTATACAGTTATACAAGTTTATGTTTTGGAGTTGTTAACAGATAGTCGCATTGAACTGGTTATTTTATGGAAAATTATCAGTAAATCATTTTGTATATCTATGAGAGGTAGATTTCTTCATCAGCATTCATTGAGTAGTACAATTATAGTTACAATGGATAACTGAAAACTGTTAGGGTTATCTTTTATATTCAGTAAGTAGTGTAATTAAAAGTACAGTGAGAAAACTGAAAGAGAAACAGACAGTGTTTATAGCATAGTTGAGATGTTCAAAGGAAAGAAACCTAAAATTGATAGTACTTCACGTTTATAATTCCGTAAGTAGCACAGTTCAATTTCAGTGGAATGTTGAATTGATAAAACTTATCAACGTATATAGTATAGTTAAATCTTCAGTGGAAAAATAGAAATTGATAGATACATAAATTTTATACCCTAAGAATAGTATTATGGACAAGATCAGAAACACCAACATTACCAAGATACACATATAAATCACAAGGAAAATACAAATACTCAGGAGCAGAAATATAATGAGAACTTTTGCTTCGTATAGGTAAATCATATAATCTTGTATGCCAAACCAATACTGTAAGGAAACAAAACCCTGATCTAGGATAAACAGACAGTCAAATACTGATAATCA
The DNA here is from genome assembly GCA_031772625.1 of Pinus tabuliformis. NCBI lineage: Eukaryota > Viridiplantae > Streptophyta > Pinopsida > Pinales > Pinaceae > Pinus > Pinus tabuliformis. Next base: position 459,738,403 of record CM062816.1, on the reverse strand, counting down.
TTTAGCATCATATCATATACCAGATCAAGAACTGGATTAGAGTCATGAAAAATTCATCAATATTTCTGGAAAGTTTACGCAGCCAAAAGATTCAACAATACTTAGGCTGAGATAAATAGGCTATCATAAATCTTACATAACCCCGACTATGCTCTCGCAATACAGTTTCAAATAAATTACCAAACTCATTTAATAAAGCAGAGGAAAATGAGATAATACAATCTTTCTAGATCACGAATTTACTGAGGAAAAAAGTAGTATCCATGGAAAATGATATATTTCCACAGCTGTTAATAGGGGGCATCCATAGTCGGTCATACAAAAGTATACCAAAGTAAATAGAGCAGTGGCGTGAGACCGCCCAAAACCCTTAAACAGTAGGGTTGGGTCGAAGCCTCAAACCCCCATAATCTCTTTAACTATATACAAACATATATCGCCCAATAATAACACCAAACATTAAAGACCAGCTCCAAGAATTAACAATTGTAAATAAAGACCACCCGTGGAGTTCTCTGGCCCAAAAAACTCTCAGCAGAAGAACAATAGAAAGGTTAAGTACCCAGTGAAGAGAGGGTTCTGCCATTTCCACACGTCGGGGACCGAATGAGGGTTTTCCACAACCCTTCATCTAAATCTCCAAAACCTACGAAACCCTCCATCCAAACTGGATGGATAAACAAATTAAAACTCATATATATTAAACTGCAATACATTATAAAGCGATGGAAGGGAAGTTTTCAGCCAAGCTTACCCCATGGAAAACGTTGGTAGAAACCTTCTTCGCGAAATGCTAGAACCAGATGCCAAAGAAGTTGATTGATAAACCTCAAGCGAGTTGGAGCCATGCCATAATGCTGAAGAGCAAAGGTGGAACATGAGCAGACCACCACCACGAGAAAAACAACCAGAAGGGCCTGTGCAGAGCAAGGAACCATGGGCAGAGCAGGCAGTGTCCTTCTTTTGGAGGTGCACAATGACCAAACAACGCTGATACACCCACGACATAGAACTCCAGATTCCACCTGTGCTGTCTAATCGAGATTGTAATAGTTGAAGGCTATCGATGAGTAATCAATCTAGAGGGCAACGAGGGAGATAGATAGCAGCAAAGACTCCAAACTGTCACCTAGGCCGAAAGCCAGCCAGAGCAATTAATACACATGCATAAATGGCTGATTTCTAAGGCCAGTGGCCGGATCTCATTAAACTATAAGTCTAGGCTTAATACTGGACAGTTAATGCAAATTACAAAATTGGTAAGTGTGCATGTTGTCTCGTGTAAACAAAACCCACCAACGTATAGTGAACATTTTTAACATAGGTTTGTATGGCAATGCTGCAGTTTGACCTGATTAATCAGGGAATAATAATAGTAAAGGAACTGTCAACTATTTAGTATGATGTTGTCGTAGACATATAATCACCATGGTAATAGTTTCAAATCAATATATGTAAATTAATTGATTTTTATTCAATATTTCATTTGAATCCATTCAATTCAATTGTTACACTTAGTAGTGGTTTTTAATTTTGAAACTTTTTATTGATTATTACACTATTAATTTTCATTGTGGTGTTTTAACACTTCATACTTTGCACATTAGCTTTTGCAATTCTTCCATATATATAAAATTTGTTAACAAGGCTACTCATTTCATCCCTCTTTATTATGTCCCAACATTGAAACATTTTTTTATATGTATCTCTTCAATCTTATTAACACCCAGTGCTCAAGTGCTTTATTCTTTAACAATTTTGAATAATCAACAACCCACTGTTATAACTCTTAATTGCTCTATTTTTTACAAACCTTTCTCTACTTATTTATAGCATGGGGTTGACACTATTTAACTTGTAATCAATATTTAACTTGTAATCAACATTTTTATGTTAGTATTATGGGATTTTGAAAATCTTAAATTTAATATCTATCTCAACCAAAAAAAACTGAAATCTTAATAGCATTCCTACAAGATTTTTAGTTAAATTTTTAACATGAGTTTTTAATAATACATTAAACTTTTGTTGAGCTCCACATAGTTTAAGATGAAGTAAATATTTAGAATCATATAATATTAAAACTAATTTATGCACCCTAAACTATTCTTGTTTGATGACATGTTTCCATGTGTGATATTTTAATTTAGACACTTCAAGAATATTGTAATTTATGTAAAATTGTAAAATATTATACTATGTGTGTTTTTTTTAATATAAAATAAAATAATATTAAATAAAATTGTTTTACTCTATTTAAATTATAAATAAAAAAAAATTAATATAAATTATAGGGATTTAAACTTTAAATTTCGTATTTATATATTATTTTATAATAAAACGATCGTCAATTGAATTATATCTTATAAACTAAATTAATACAAATTTGATTTATTTTAACTTTTTAAATTATATCCTATAAATTAAATCGATACAAATTCCATTTATTTTAACCCACTGAAACTTGAATCGAAAATATATACCAAAACCTTTGCGATCAACGTGATCGTAGATCAGAGTGCCTCACTTGAATATTGAAAAGTCTCACGTGAACATATATGATTATTAAAAATATTTATAATTATTATTTTATTTTAAAAAATTTATAATAATTAATTAATAATAGTTATTTATTTTGGTTAATGAAATTATTTTTACGGTTAATTAATATCTTAATATTAATATTGTATATATTAAAAAATAGTTATTTTATTTATTTTAATGACACTTTTTATATGTAAATTATAAATGTGATTATAAAAATATTTATAATAATTATTTATTTTAAGAATTTTTATAGCAATTAATTTATATTTTTTATTATAAATAAAAATATTAAGAGATATAAACTCCAAACTAGGTGTAACAACCTCTAATCTACATCTAATAAAAATTTTGAGACTAAGGTCAAAACAACATGCTAAATGGGGCGATTATCTTTTCAACCAACACACAATGTGCTAGTCTGATTAAGGATATATTTTCAACTAACACACTATGTGCTGATTAAGGAATTGACCTCGGAGAGCGAGAAACATCGATAACTACCATTTAAATTATTTCCTTTCAACTAAATAATGGTTATTGTTATTGTAATTGATGTTTGGTCTTACACTTAACCAAAAAAATCTTCATCTTTTACTTATAGTTTTAATTTTTTTGGTTTTTTTATTATTATTTAAATTATTGATTTATTATACTGAAGATTGATATTAATTATATTTATGGAAAATTTATTTAGATTTATGAAAAATTTATTTGTGGAAATGTGTGGGATGTGAATAGGTGTTGGAGGATAGAAAAGATAATAGCAATTTTTCCTTGCCACACTAATTACACTTGATTTTTTGGATTTTTTTATTTAATCAATATAGATCTATTTTAAATACGGGTTTAACATGAATTTAGAGGGATTTAATTTTTTTACTTACAATTTTTTTTATGAACAGATATTATTTAAATGTGTTGTATAGTTATTTAATTTTTATATATTTTTAAATTTTTTATTTTATGGTCTTGAGCAAAATTTCAATTTTGATAAGGATGGACAAGGTTACACATCATACTCGGTTGTAAAATAAACCTCTCAACTCAATGAATACATAAAAAAAATCATAAAATATAAATTTATAAATAAACTTTATTAATATAAAACAAGCATATTGTTTTTATTTGGGTGGTATATTTAAGGAAGTTGATATTGTAGTTAAAGGAACACATCTTTTCACCGGTTTAAGTGAAATATATGTCTGCATCAGAGTAATACGGTAATGAAAGACATGTTGTAACAATAAATTTCAAAATAAAAATGGTTAATAGTTTGATGAGAGTGTTTTTTTTAAGTGTTGAAAGAGAAATTAAAACACTGATATCAATTTGATTTAAATATTAAAATATAAAAGATGTTATAACAATGACTTAATTCAAAAATCAATTTAGTTATTTATATATAACTCAATTTAGTTATATATATATATATATATATATATATATATATATATATATATATATATATATATATAACTAACATCACACTATTTTAATTAATTTACAAAGTAAAGATCATTTGTAAAAAAATATCAAAATCAAATAATTTAATTATAAAAGATAATCTCGAATTGAAAATTATCCATAAATTATTTGTAAAAAAAATACCAAATCAAATAACTTAATTATAAAGGATAATCTTGAATTAAAAAATGTCTATAAAACTTTATATAAAATATAAATAATAATCATTTTATTATATAAATTAAAATAAGAAAATTTGTATTCATAATAATGATATTTCAAAATCTATATTAACAGTTTTAATAAAATTAAAATTAAAATTATTTCTATCTATATGTAAAATTATGATGATGATGATGATGGTTAACGTCCACTGAGACCAATATTTATATATAATATAAATATTTAAAAAAAATAACATATATTTACTTTAGCTTTTGAATCTATTAATCATTGAGTGAGGGATTAAATTTTTTTGGGAACTATTTTTTTTTTAAGTTTTGCACTTACACAAAGATTAACAATAATTTAAATATAATTTTTTTTTTAAATAGTTTTTATGACCTCTACATTGTTCTTTATTTAAGTCTTTGTCGTGATCTGTTTCTTCATGCCAAAACTCTCTTATGTAATATTTACCATTTTTTTTCTTAATTCATTATAGACCACAAACACCTAGAAAAAAATAAAAAATAAAATAAAAATAAAAAAATTCAAATTCAAATTAAAATTCAAAAAATCTAAATATATAAAAAATCCAATACAATAAGTCTTGTAGTTGAACAAATTTTTAAGACGCTCTAAGAAACAACCCATATTGCATTTAAGAACATGACACCCATATTGCATTTAAGAGCCCTTGTCATGTTGAAGCCTTCAATTCTTTTTGTAATTTAACCAATCTACATAGAGTGATGACAATAATTGTGGAAATACAATAATTTTTTTTTTAAGTTTTGCACTTACACAAAGATTAACAATAATTTAAATATATATTTTTTTTAAAATCATTTTTATGCCCTCTACATTGTTTTTTTGTTTAAACCTTTCGTGATCTATTTCTTCATGCTAAAAACTCTCTTATATTTACGATTTTTTTTTATTCATTATAACCGAAAAAAAATGAAATATATAAAAAAAACCATATAAAACAAAAACCAATACAATAAGTCTTGTAGTTGAACAAATTTTTAAAACGCTCTAAAAAACGATCCATATCCCCATATTACATTTAAGAGCCCTTGCCATGTTGAAACCTTCAATTCTTTTTGTAATTTAACCAATCTACATACAGTGATGACAATAATTCTGGAGGTACAATAATTTCGTGGAGAAGGCATATATGTTCAAATTTGCTTGTAATATTAGTTATGAGTAAATTGTCGACAAACTTGTGGTAAAGTTTCATAGTCAGAATTATACTCCACAACATCGGCGCGAAAATTTAAATAAAACAAAAAATAAAATAAAAAATTAGATACCTGTGGAGGAGATCACATTGTATAAATTTATGGAAAATATGAGAAGTTGACGTGCAGTTATCTGAGAATTTTATCGCTTCATCGTCTTTTTTTCTTGTTTGTAAATTCATTTCTGTTTCTTGTCAAGATTGAGCTCTCAACACAGCTGGATGATAAGAACACATGCCGTGATATTTGTTATATCAAAGCATAAAATTGAGAAACGTGATAAATGTTATGAAACGTTTGTCAAAGGCCGGTGGCGATGATGAGGGCATTGAAAAGTTCAGTTCGCTAACTTCTACACAATAACGCAAAGACCGACAGATTTTCGACTTAGTTTGGAGGCCCTGTGCTGCTGTGCAAAATATATATATATATATATATAAAATGACTGGTGAGATCTACGCGGTGCAAACTTGGCCATATTCACACTACGTCATGGATGACTGGTGAGATCTACGTGGTGCAAACTTGGCCATATTCACACTACATCATGGGTGCTTGCCATTGGAACCCTTCAAAAGTTGAACCAAAGTCTTATGTACTAATTTTGTTTTCCCATGTGTTTGTGAATGGAAATTTGGTGCTTATCTTCTCCCAAAGAGCAGTGTAAAAGGTATAAGGAAATATGGTATCTTTATTGAGATAATTCTCCTTGATTTCTAAAAGTGCACCACCTATCCAAAAAGATCTTTGTTGCTTCTTATCTTTTGGTTTTCTTTTTAGAAGGAAAGATAATGCGCATCTTGTTTAACCTATTGACTACCACCAATATATAGTCATATCTCTTCCTTATTATTTGTAAACCACTCACAAAATTCATGGAAATGCTTTCCCAAGGTCAAGTGGATATAAATAAGGGATGTTGTAAACTTTTCTTTCTATTATTAACCTTGTTGGTATAAACATCTCTTTCTATTATGCATCCTTTGATATACTAAGTTATATCATCTTGCATTTTAGAATAATACATATTTCTTCATAAGTTTAGAAATAATCTCCCCCACACCAAAATGTCATGCCACTTTGGAGGTGCAAGCCTCTTTGATAAGCTACAATATTTCACCTTTAGGGACATAAGTATTATTTATTTTGTAGATAAACCATTCTATATATGATATTCAACCTTAACATGACCTTCTTCTACATGAATTTGGCCCTGTAATTAATGAAAACACCTCTTTAAAGTCTTCATATTATGTGTATGTCTCTTAGTATGAATCATGGACAAAAGGCTCCATGTGCATAAGAGTTCCCAAGGATTAAATCTTAGATATGCGCAGCCTTGAAAGCATGTTTGCTAATTTATTAGTGTGTCCTTCTTATGTTTGATGACTCTATGAAATTGCTACAACATCTCCATCCACTTGTGGTTCCTAGTTTACTAAAGCTTACTCTAGGCCTACAAATATTGCAATAGATGTTGATCATTGTGGTTAATGGTTTCCTATCCCGTCAAATAGTGCTTCCACTTCTTAACATCTCAAACTAGTGCATTGAGTTCCTTATCATACATAGGGTAGTTCAAGACCCCTACATGAAACATTTTAGAATGATAGCATATTAACATAACTCCTTGCATCAATAAAGCTTCCTTCTCTAATTTGAAATCTTTTTCACAAGGAAACACAAGGACTAGTCTTTAAGTAATCTTCTATTTGAACCCATCAAAAGATTTGTATTGATTCTTTCCCCTCTACTAACTCTTGCAACTAAATATTAGGGCATAAAGGGGCTTAGCTACTGCTAAAAAGGATCTTATGAACTTTTGTAGGCATTTTTCTACCACAACAAAGCTATTTACTTTAGTGACATTAGTAGGACCCAGTCACTGAAAAATCACCTCCATAATCATGCAAGATCTATCTTGATTTCCCCTCCACCAATCATGTACCCTAAATACACCAATGACAACTAACAAAGCTAATATTTCTTAATCTAAGATAAAAACTAATGTTTTCTCAAAGTATTTAACACCCATATGCTCTTCCTAGGTAATGTTGTAAACCAATTTTCCAATTAATTCTCTATAAATAAAGCTAAATACAAATGCAATAAATCATTCGTAAATCACTTAAAAATAGTTTTTGTGTTACACAAACAAAAGGCAATACAAACTATTCATACATATGTTGCCTTGTATTGAAGGTAGTCTTACAAGTGTTATTTCTTTAATGCCCACCTCATAGTATCTCAACTTGAGATCCAACTTGGTGGAGTTCTTAGCATGATATAATAGATCTAAAAATTCATTGATCCTTAGCAAAGGGTTCCAATTCTTGAGTGTGATTTTGTTCGAACCTCTATAGTCAATACACATTTGCCAAGTCCCATCTATCTGGGGTACTATGATGATAGGCGAACCACATTGTGAGGTGCTTGGTCAAATTACTCTTCGCTATATCACTATTGCAACTATTTATTTACATTGTCTACCTCCAAGAACAAGTTAACTATACATCCCAGTATTTGGTAATGGGGATTCAAAAATCAATGATATCTCATATTCTACTTACCTCGTAGGTAATAACCATATAGGCTCCTAGAACACTCCTTTATTACCTGCAACAACTCCTCCAACTAGTTTTTATCCTCTTTAGTACATCTTTTATGGATTCCTTTACTCTTATTGATTCATCACCTAGTTAATGCTCTCTTAATAAAAGAAATACATACTTCTTACTAGAAATAATCAAAATAAGGCATGGTTGGCACTTACCAGGGAGAGCTTGGATTTACCTTTCGATGAATTGATGATGTTATACTTCCCATCCTTGATCATGTGGCATTAATTTTCCCTTTGCATGAATATCTCATGATATATGTATATATATATATATATATATATATATATATATATATGTATGTATGTATGTATGTATGTATGTATGTATGTATGTATGTATGGAATTTTAAGCATTACACCACACATGTCAATAGGTATGACATCTAACTCCACTTCATTAATAAATCTACAGTCCTAGCAAATTTGATCTTACCTTGTTTCATGACATTAAACTCTATATCATTGCTTACCGATAATGGATATGGGCTAGTATGATCATTACTTCCAACCCAATATTGTTAGTTATATAAATTGTTATAAGGTTGGATTGTGAACTAGAGTTCAATAGAGCATCCACCTTGTCATTTTTTGCCTAGATATTAGTATGGAATAGTTTTTTCATTTCCTTCTCTTCCCAATAATAAAGGCCACTCATATTCACCTCCTTTTGTACTAATAGAAGAAAAATATTCTCATCCACATCTAAGTTTCTCTTTACAAGATTTTTTGAATTTGTGTCTAGTAGGTTCATCTTTGCATCCTTCTTGAAGTTATTCAAATTTGGCTCTATATCTAGTTAAAAGTTGTAGAAATTTTGAATAATTTAACACATATTCAATAGAGATTATCCTCATCATGTACTATTGCAGAATACATACACAATACATAAGCTCCTCTATGTTGATCATCAATTTAGCAGCATCAATAACAATAAAACATCAAGAGCATTCACACATTAACACAATATGTAACCCGGGGAAAACATCTCGCTAAAAACCCGAACTATCTGTATATTAATGATTGAGACCATGTAACATTACAAAGTACAATGCTTATCACAAGCAATCCAGTACCAACTCCAGCTGTTACACACAATACAGCTAAGATCTGATCTCCAAATCTATTCCACTACTTGCCTGCCTCCACTGCTCAATACCTGCTCAAGAATGAATGAGAATGGTTTACCAAACTCGTATTTCACTTCCAAAGAATCACTCACCCTGTGTAAGACGTGAGTAGAGGCTATAATACTGGGAAAATACATGAGAAAACTCATTGGCATACTCAATCCCTTGATTGTGCAAGATTTGATGCACAACTATAGTCACAACTGATAGCAATATGATCCTCTAACACCTATCCCTGTTGAACTGAACATGAAATGACATGCAACCGAGTTAAATGATGTATTCTATAGTTGTATTATGAGTTAATAATTAGTTTAACAACTCATCATTAGTCTATTTGCAGTTAGACTAACTACAACTAGTTTAACCAAGTCAAACTGAACACAACTCCATCAACTCCACAATCAACTCCACCAAACTCAACTGATTGAGTTCTAACCGAAGTCATGCATGCAACAACTCAACTGACTCATAAGAAAAGCGTACTTCCTTCTAACAGCTGCATGGGCCACATCTGTAGCTCAAACTAAAGTGCTCCAAGAGAATAAGATCAAGTCTATAGTCCAAATATTATTATGAGACAATAGTATTTGACTTTTCTATTTTGGACAGCCAGTCTAAAAATAGAATTTGATCACTCCTGCTGTGATCACTCCTGCTGTGGTCACTCCTACTGTGATCACTCCTACTGTGGTCACTCCTACTGTGATCATCCCTGTTGTGATCATCCCTGCTGTGGTCACTCCTGCTGTGATCATCCCTGCTGGGATCCAAAAATAGAACTTGCACCATAATTTGCCTGCGGGCCCACTTAGTGAAGGCGACTCTTTTCACTAAGCTCCATCATCTTATTGCAATCTCAACACTCCCTCTCGACAAGATATGGATTATCAGCAACCCCTATCCTACCTCGATGGTACTCGAATTTGCTCCTGGTGAGAGCCTTCGTCAGAATATCAGCATCCTGATCCTCCGTTGGAATGTATGAAAGCAACATGATCCTCCGCTGCACACAATCTCTGATATGATGGTACCTGATGTAAATATGCTTAGATCTATCATGAAATACAGGATTAGCCGAGAGTTTAATGCAACTCTGGTTATCACAGTAAATCACAGTAGGATCCAAATGAGAACCGAACAAACCAACCAGGATCTTCCTCATCCATATAGCCTCGCATGCAGCCAAAATTGTTGCCATATACTCGGCCTACGCTGAACTGAGTGCCACAGATCTCTGCTTCCTGCTGCACCAAGAAATTGTTGTCGATCCAATACTGAAGACCCCTCCTATGTTCTCTTTCTGTCCGTTGGGCTCCCTGCCCAATCTGCATCCGTGAAGCCACATAGCTTCACCTCATCCTCCTATCTGTAGCACAAACCATATTCCGATGTGCCTCTCAAGTAGCGCAATACATGCTTGCCCACCTTCCAGAAGAGCTTGGTAGGCTTAACCATAGCTTGTGAAAGCTGGTTAACTACATAGCATATATTGGGTTGTGTATTGACCAAATACATCAACGACCCCACCAATTGTCGATAAACAGTGGCATCCACTTCTTCTCCCGAAGTGGCATCCTCCTTCCTCCAACCTCCAGGAAGAGGAGTATCAACAGGCTTGCAGCCATGCATTTTGAACTTCTCCAGTATCTCCCGAGCATACTTGCCCCGAGAAACAAACAGTCCACCACTGCACTACCATATTTCCAATCCTAGGAAACAGTATCAACAGCTCATCACCCGTTAGAATCAAATCATCAACATACAGTACAATGATAAGCAACTTACCCTCCACCACAATCTCGTATAGGTTAGGATCCGCCTCATTATTGGAGAATCCAAGTCCTGTGAAATAGCTGTCTATCTGTGTGTACCAAGCACATGGTGCTTGCTTCAACCCATACAGTGCTCTCTTGAGCCTGCACACATGCAACTCACTGTTGAAGACCTCAAAGCCTTCGGGTTGCTCAATGTACACCTCCTCCTCAATGACTCCATTGAGGAACGTAATCTTCACATCCATTTGATGAATGTGCCATCCCATCTGCACTGAGAGAGCAAGAATCGTCCGTATTGAAGAATACCTTGCGATAGGTGCAAAGGTCTCCTCATAATCGATCCCCTCTATCTGTGAAAAGCCTCAGGCAACAAATCTTGCCTTGTACTTCTCCACATTCCCATCATCTGTTTGCTTAACTTTGTAGATCCATCTCGAACACACCATTGATTTCCCTTCCAGTCTAGGAACAATCTCCCATGCACTGTTTTTGACAATAGAATCATACTCTTCCACCATGGTGTCTACCCATGCGGGATCCTCCACAGCTTCCTCGAAAGAGGATGGCTCAGTCACAACGCACTTGCTCATAAGAGCCATGTATCCAGTGTACCGATCAGGTGACTGTCTCTGCCTGCGTTGGGCTGTAGGTGGTCCTACAACTTTCTCTGCATCTTGAGCCAGTCGCTCAGCTTCTGTCAAGCGCTTTCTCCCTCTGATGGTTGGCGCTACATGAGTGGTCTCTTCCACTCCATGAACCTCGTCCTGTGGCTAATCCACATCCTGAAGCTCATCCTTACGAACTAATAGCTCCTCATCTGCATGCAAGTGTAGCTCCCTCTCAAGCGAACACTTCATGGCTTTCTCCTCCTGAAATTTTATATCCCGACGCACGACAGTCTTACCAATATCTGGAAAATATACACGATAGTTGTGGGGCATATCAGTGGAGCCCACAAATATCCCAACCTCTGCGGTCGGCTCCAACTTCTTCCTAGCATCCTTCGGTAAACGTTAGCACCAAAAATCCTCAAATGAGAAAGATCAGGCTTCTTACCAGAATAAGCCTCCTCGGGTGTACTCATGCCAAGTATCCTATGAGGACAACAGATTTGCACATAAACTGTTGTATTGCATGCTTCCGCCCATAAGTGAAAGGGTAGGTCCTGATCATGCAACATTTCCCGTGCAGCACCCACAATCATTCTGTTCTTCCGCTCAACTACCCCGTTTTGCTGTGGGTTATGGGGAGCTATGAGCTCTCTACGAATCCCTTCTACCTTGCAGAAATCCTTGAACTCATCCGAGATGTATTCAACACCATTATCGCTCCTAAGAGCCTTCACCTTCTTCCCCGACTCCTTCTCGACCAGTGCTTTGAATTCACAGAACTTTGAATATGTCTCGCTCTTCTTCTGCATGAAGAAGATCTAGCACTTACGAGAGAAATCATCAACAAAAATCACATAATACCTGTGTTTTGCTGTCGAAGCAACTGAGAAAGGTCCACACACGTCTATGTGAATTCTCTCAAGGATCGTCGTGGTGCGACTATCCTTCTCTTGAAAGGTGGCTTTCACAAAATTCCCCAATGTACACCCCTTGCACTGATCTGACTGCAGAAGTGTGCCTTTAGGAAGCCCTATAGTGATCTGCTGCAATATCTTCAAGGCTCCATGGTGAAGGTGACCCAATCTCCTGTGCCACAACTCGCCATCATCCCGGCTCACCAATCCTTCTGCCTTGCCTGCCATTGTTGCACATCCATCTACATGCAACTGATAAAGATTCCTCACTCGAACCCCTATCTTTCGGGTCTCACCAGTTGTCTTGCTGCGCAGGAAAGCCTTTCCCTCGCTGAAAACAACATCATACCCCTTGTCTTCTAACATCGCCACTGAGATAAGATTCTTCTTCAATCCTGGAACATGCATGACTTCCTTCAATACGAAGGGTTTACCAGACTCCCTCTCAAAGGAAATGGTACCGATACCGGTCGTACTGTATCTACCATCATCGCCCATCTCGATGTGCACTCCAAGATCTTTGTCCTCCAGATCAGAGAACAAATATCTATCTCCCGTCATGTGAAAAGCCGCACCACTGTCCAAGAACCACACAAATCCCATCACACTTGAAACCAAGCATGCGATCAATGAAAAATCAAGCTCAAACTGCGAGGCTAGAGCCTCTCCTGCTGAAGATCCAGTAGCCTGCTTGTTCTTCTTCTTCTGCGAACAATTAGTGGCATAGTGTCCGTGCTGGTGACAGTGACAACACTTCACCTTGGACATATCCTGCTTCTTGCCTTTCGCACCAGACTAAGAAGCTTTCTTGCTCTTCCCTTTCTTTGTTTTGGCAGCCAAAGTGCAATTCTCTTCATCAGCTCCCTTTGACGAAGATCCGTCCCTGGTACTCCGCCTGATCTCCTCCTGCACAAGATCTAACCATAGTCTTTCCCATCCTGGCAATTTCTCCCGACCATTGACAGAGTCCTGATAGGAATGCCAACTCTTCGGAAGACCAAGGAGAGCCAAGCTCACCAAGTCCTCATCATCGACAGTAACCCCCACACTTCCTAGCTCATCTCGACACTGAGTGAACTTCGTGAGATACTTGGGCATACTGTCACCCTTCTCGCATTTGATGTTTCTGAGTTTATCTTTGAGCACCATCTTCCTCTGATCGCTCTTGATTTGGAATAATTCTGTTAATGATTTCCACATCAAATATGGAGTTGCCTTTCCATGGAGGTTGGACACAATGTGATCCTTCACGCCCTCCAACAGAATCCTTCAACATTTTGTAGTCTTCTTTTGCTAAGCATCAGCTTGAGTAGCATCAGTAGGCTTTGTGACATCCGTCTCTATGAACTCCTTCAGCCTGTTATCATCCAATACTGCCTCCATCCTGTCCTTCCATGCAATATAGTTTGAGCTGCCCTCAAGAGAATACTCCAATCGCAATCCGTTGAAAGACATTGCTGCGTTGCCACCAAGAAAACACTGCTACAAATTCGAATTCCACCAGCAACCAACTCAACTGCCTCGGATCTAAGATTCGTGAGAACACAATATTTCTCGTACAGAGATTGACTGTATGGGCATTCACCGGATATCTCACCTTCCAAAGGAAGGATGAATCCAGAGGCTACCTGGCCCGATTACACACTCTGCCTGAAGAAATAGAATGTAAACACTTCCTGAATAGTAGACCTGATGATCAATCCTCGCTTGATATCCTGTAAAAATCTCTTCTACAAATCAAGCAGCTCTGATACCATGTAGAAATTTTGAATAATTTAACACATATTCAATAGATATTATCTTGATCATGTACTATTGCAGAATACATACACAATACATAAGCTCCTCTACGTTGATCATCAATTTAGCAGCATCAATAACAATAAAACATCAAGAGCATTCACACATTAACACAGTATGTAACCCGGGGAAAACATCTCGCTAAAAACCCGAACTATCTGTATATTAATGATTGAGACCATGTAACATTACAAAGTAAAATGCTTATCACAAGCAATCCAGTACCAACTCCAGCTGTTACACACAATACAGCTAAGATCTGATCTCCAAATCTATTCCACTACTTGCCTGCCTCCACTGCTCAATACCTGCTCAAGAATGAATGAGAATGGTTTACCAAACTCGTATTTCACCTCCAAAGAATCACTCACCCTGTGTAAGACGTGAGTAGAGGCTATAATACTGGGAAAATACATGAGAAAACTCATTGGCATACTCAATCCCTTGATTGTGCAAGATTTGATGCACAACTATAGTCACAACTGATAGCAATCTGATCCTCTAACACCTGTCCCTGTTGAACTGAACATGCAATGACATGGAATCGAGTTAACTAATGTATTCTATAGTTGTATTATGAGTTAATAATTAGTTTAACAACTCATCATTAGTCTATTTGCAGTTAGACTAACTACAACTAGTTTAACCAAGTCAAACTGAACACAACTCCATCAACTCCACAATCAACTCCACCAAACTCAATTGATTGAGTTCTAACTGAAGGCATGCATGCAACAACTCAACTAACTCATAAGAAAAGCGTACTTCCTTATGACAGCTGCATGGGCCACATCTGTAGCTCAAATTGAAGTGCTCCAAGAGAATAAGATCAAGTTTATAGTCCAAATATTATTATGAGACAATAATATTTGACTTTTCTATTTTGGACAACCAGTCTAAAAATAGAATTTGATCACTCCTGCTGTGATCACTCTTGTTGTGGTCACTCCTATTGTGATCACTCCTACTGTGGTCACTCCTGCTGTGATCATCCCTGCTGTGATCATCCCTGCTGTGGTCACTCCTGCTGTGATCATCCCTGCTGGGATCCAAAAATAGAACTTGTGCCATAATTTGCCTGTGGGCCCACTTAGTGAAGGCGACTCTTTTCACTAAGCTCCATCATCTTGTTGCAATCTCAACAAAAGTTTCTTTGGTGTGACCATCCATATTCCAATGGTCAATGGTTATTTGGATCCTTGCATTAATGTTCAATAACTAAAAAATTTCTTCTCTTTTCCTTTCCATTTATTCTTCCCCACCTTAAAAGCATCTTAATGGCCTTTTTGTTTACAACACTATGTTATCATTTCTTATGGCCTATATTCTATAGGTATTTTTCTTGTACACAAGCGTCATCAATGATCCTATCTTTGAAAGGAATCACTTGTTCCCATATATCAATCTATAGATCTCCAACATGCTTGATGAGTATGTTTGAGTTTTTGGAATGATACCCAACATGATCACCATCTTTCAAAACTTGGTGGTGTACCCTTGCACATTCTACCATTGCCTCTACATAAAGTAATGTCAATGGATCCACTAGTCCTTTACATGCCCAATAGAGTAGAATTTGGCCTTCATGAGTTTTTAAAACCCTCCAAAATAGTTGTTTGTGGATCACCCTCCAAGCTAAGTGTCTCTATGTGACTTTCCCACCAGGTTAGTTCATGGTCACTTAGTTTTGGTTAGGAAAATAAATTTTTCTACTCTCCATCTATATTATGGATACTAAAATATACTTCTAACTATTGCAACAAATTATTCAAATTAATAACATTAAGCTCACGCTAATATGGCTTGATTTCCACTTCCACGTGTATTTTAAAGAAAGGGTTTGAAGGGGTGATGGTACTAGAAATTATTTATTGAGATTTTTTTTTTACTCCTTTCTAAGGCATTCACTATCTCCTAGTTTCTCATTTGATGTAACTTCTAAGTTAGAGCCACCAATTTTCATGAAAAGGTTTAGACTTACTTGTTAGATCCTCCATGAGGACAGCCATGTTGTAAGAGATATCAACATATTTCTCTTGTAACATCACAAATATAGACTATGTTGCATCCAAAGGGTCATAATGAATGGACCCATCCCTATGGCCAAGGTTCTATGACTTCCTTCTTAATCCAATTCCTAAATCTTGAAACTTTCCACAAATAGCCCAAAAAAAATTACTTTGATACTATGATCAATAAAGTACTATGGATATTACATTAGAATACTTCATCAAAATAGATCTTATATTGTGATGAAATATTTTCTTATGCTCATATATTTCCTTAGATCATATATTTTCTAGCACTAGCATCTTGCTCAAATTTATGAAAATAATTGAAAATTTAATATGAAAATGAAATAACAAGGAAAAAAACACATCATCCATAAAAATGAACATAATATGTATCCTAGGAAATCTATTATAAGAGAAAACCCAACTCCTCTCTTTTCTTCAATTATATACATACAAATACAAGGAAAGGGACACTCAAACTATAGAGTTGACTTTGACCCTATGGTTTAAATTGTTGCTATAAACTTGTATTCCTTCTCTATTATGCTCTCAATCCTCACTCCTAGATTCTCTACTCAACTATGAAACAATTACAATGCTAAAAGAATAGAACCTCTCTCCTTCTAATGGCTAAGTATTTGATATAGTCTAATAGTCTTCTAGGGTTAAGGTTTTTGTATGTCTCAACCCTCAATTAGTGTTAGTGATTTTTACCTTAGAAAATCTCCTTGAAATTCCACATGTTATAAGCCCCACACATGAATGATATGGGATAATGACGCAGGAAAAACTGCCTAAAGGCAATTTCCCTGGTTTTCATATACTCTTTACCGTGAACCTGTGGGTTATGACCCACCTATACAAGTCGAAAGCATTTCTATTGGTTGTTTTTAAAAAAAACCTAACCAATCACCAAACAACATTTCTACACATAATCCATCGACGAACGTCGGTCCCACTTGAATGCACACAAGACCGAACCTTAAATCACAATTGAACAACAATCAGGAATTGAACAACTATCACAATTGAATAGCACTCCGTAATCGAAAATCAATCGCAATTGAACAACAATCCATAATCAAACAACAATCGCAATTGAATAGCAATCACAATTGAACAACGACTAAACAACAACTGAACAACAATTGAACACCAATTGAACATCAATTGAACAACAATTAAACAACAATTGAACAGCAACTGAACAGTAATTGAACAACAACCAAACAACAATTGATCCCCACATTGACTTCCTATGTTGACTTTCCCTTTTTGCACAGGCGCTTCACGCTACACTATTGATCTTACCATTCAATTCAACGGTCGTTGATCCACCTGATCATAGCACATCACATATCGCAATTTATCTCAGCCAAGGTTCATTCACTCATGAATGATGTGATGCAATATTAATCCAATGGTCAGCATCAACAGTGATCCAATGGTTTGCGGCCCTTCAACTAACACACGAGTTAAAAACAACTTAACCCCCGCAGTTGACTGCGACATAAGCATTGAAATTGAGATCAACAGTTGTGATTGAATGCGGGCCTTCGACCATGATCAAGACATCCGTACACTCCTATTCCCCACAGTCTATTCCTCCACTATTCTTCTTCCGCCTAAAAGATCCAATGCTCCCTCTGCACTTATTCTATTATGATGGAAATTACATCAAACATCCATTAAATCTGCCATACTCTTACCCAATCAGAGAATTGACATGTCATACATAAATGACACTTTATTTGATTGTCGAACTCCTAACTTGATTTCACCTTCTTAATCTACATAAAACAAAGTTCTCCTTCCTAGACGTGACTCGATCTCCGTGGATAGACAAGCTACCTCTGTCAATGCTGTCAAGAAATTACACATACCCACTCCAAATTCTTAAAACACTTTACGTTGCTCCAACCACTAAGAGATCTCGTAATAGCTGGTCAAATTTCATGACCTCTGCAAATTGTTAGGATATTCCAACACATAGGAAGTAGTTAAGTATAACTTGGTCTAGTATAGAGTTAGGTAAAGTGTGTTTCTTTACTATGTACTTTTTGTAACTTACAATCCGACGGTCACGATATGTAGTGATCTGACGGTTCATTCTCTCCTCGGTATTACTGACACTTGATCCGTAGCTTAACACCCGATTGGTCCATGATATCTATTTAAAGAGCATGGAGGGTCATTTGTAGAGTAACCATTCATGAGAGAAGCTTATGTAAATTTTCATTCTTTTATTGATAAATTGCCTGAAGTGGCTACGTTGGCTCAGGCCGTGGACTGTTTCCCTCTTTGAGGGTTTTAACCACGTCAACAATACTAGTGTATTGATCTGTGATCTGTTTGTGAGTGGTGTCCTTTGGTATTCTATCTGAGGAACTTACCCTGTAAATTCCTACATGGTATCAGAGCTATTTGAGGGCCGCGTTCATTGGTGATCCAAATCTGAAGCCGGTAGAACTGCATCCAACTGCCGTTTCCTAGATCTACTATTTCTGACTTCTTTCGGGCCAAGAGGACTACTCTGTTGTGTTAGGAGCATCTATTCCAGTGAGGAACCCCTTTTGTTTCACACGAAAAGGTTTCTGGTAGCCCTAGCTATGTCATTTTTAAGATCTGGAGGTATACAGTGTTTATTTGCAGTTTCTAGTTATTTTCTCTCTGTTTATTTCGATTTATTTAGCTCTTTTTTATTACCGGATCTATACCTTTCATTTCTGCGTATGCTCTTTGCCCCACGACTCTGTGTGATCTGGGCAAATCAGAAACAGAGAGGAAGGATTTTTCTCATGCGTATGCTCTTTTCCGCCGCGCCTTAGTGTGATCTCGAAAAATCAGAAACATTGAGGAAAATATTTAGTTTTCGGCTAAAGCTAACTTCAAGCCGTAAGGTTTGTTTTTTTTTGTATGTCCGTGTTGGGTTTTGTTTTTTTTTTTTGTTTTGTAGGGAAAAAGAGCTTTCTCAAGTAAGCACGCAGCCCAAAGGTTCAGCAACTAAAAAAAATACAAACCCCCCTTCCTCTTTTCCAAAAATTACAAAACTTTTAGTTTAGCTCACTTGGTCCAAATCTACTTTATGAGAGTAGAAGTCTTGAGTTCAAGTCTTCTTTTTGTTGAGCTATTTATATTAAGTTAGGAAAGGGGGAAGATTTTTTTAACATTATCATTCATTTCCGCACATTCCTGCACTTTGTTGGCATCTTCATCAACTTTTCTTCAAAAAGCCATAACTTCTTCATCCGGAAGCCGTTTTTTTTGCACCAGCCTAATTTTTCGAGATCTTCCCATTGGAACACATAGTCTTAGCATCTATAGCTTCAGTTTCTATTAAAATGGAAAGTCCATGCCAAGTTATTCTTAACAGCACCAACTACTTCCAATGGTGGTCCTACATTGTGGATTTACTTAGAAGTAAAGGTCTCTACAGAATAGCCTCGGGACAAGAAACCAAAGCAAAAGATGAAGATAAGGTAGCTAAATGGGAAAATAGGCAAGATCAAGCACGAGGGTTTATAGGGATGTCTATTTCTCCAGATCTTAGATTCCACATTGCAGAACTTGATACTCCTGATGAAGCAATGAAACAAATTACTAAAGTTTTTGGAATTTAAAAATGAACTTAAAGCCCATCAACTCGAAAATGAGTTGCTTACATTGGACCCCAATAATTTTTCTTGCAATGAAGAATTTTTGTCCAAGTTCAAGACCCTTAGACTTCTCTTGGAAGGTGTTAAGGTTAAGAAAGAAGATAGTAACCTTATCTATTCCATTCTCACTAAGTTGGGACCAGCCTACTCTGTGTTTGTTTCCACCTTCCATTCTACAAGAGAAGCCTTCATTTCTCAAGGACAAGCCTACACGTCCCCTTCCTTTGATTCCTTTTGTGATTATTTAATAAGAGAACAAGAAAAACTCTTACACCTTGGTCTTCTTAATCTTGGAAACTCTTCTAAGAAAGCGTTAGCCGCCCAGCAGCAACCAAATTCAAAGAATCCTAAGAAGATGTATCCTAAAAGGAATGGTCCTAAACCAAACAAGGGTCCTAAGCAATTTCAGCCTTAAAATGAAAAATCATTTCAACAAAATGATAAGACAAATAAAAACAAAGGGAAGAAGACTGATAGACATTG
This sequence comes from Pinus tabuliformis, assembly GCA_031772625.1. Classification (NCBI taxonomy): domain Eukaryota; kingdom Viridiplantae; phylum Streptophyta; class Pinopsida; order Pinales; family Pinaceae; genus Pinus; species Pinus tabuliformis. The sequence goes on along the minus strand of CM062816.1, from coordinate 459,717,979 downwards.
CCACTTTTGTAATCGAGATGGCCACTTAGAATCCAAATGCTTTAAGAAGATGGAAGCCTTGGAAGCAGCAATGAAGAAGCATAACATCCATTTGGAGCACTCTTCAACTTCAACTTCATCTTCAGGAATAGCACTTTCTGCATGTGGTTGTCAAACATCTCGGTCTGGATATGCACTAAATGTATCTTCTTCTTCTCCTTCTCATGAGTGGCTCATTGATTCTGGAGCTTCTTATCACATGGCCAAAAACAAAGCCATGTTTTCTTCTTTAAATGATTGTAACACCAAAAATATATATGTTGGTGATGATAGATATCTTAGTGTTGTAGGGATTGGAACTGTTCATATAGACAATGGTCAATTTAATGATGTATTATGTGTTCCAACCTTATCCTGCAACCTTCTATCTGTATATCAGATAACTCATTCAGGTGAAGGTAAAATTGTTGAATTTTCACCTCACGGTGTTGTAATTAAGGACCTAAGAGATCCTAGACAGATTTTAGCTACTGGCATTGCTGATGATTCTACAAGGTTGTATAAGTTTCACAACTTTGGATCATCAAATCTTCCCTCTGTATTTGTTGCTCATAACGATGAAGTGAGCAAACTTTGGCATGAGCGATTTGGTCACTTAAACTATCACTCCCTTCAGAATCTATGTAAAGAAAATATGGTGACAGGTCTTCCAATGGTATCTTGCAAAGATGGTTTTTGTTCCAGATGTGTACTCGGAAAACATCATCGGGATAGTTTTGAAAAACGTGCCTCTTGGCACGCCTCAACCCCTTTATAGCTTGTTCATAGTGATTTATGTGGTCCACTTCCAGTTGTTTCATTCTCTGGCTACAAATATTTCTTAACTTTCATTGATGATTTCTCTAGACGCACTTGGGTATACTTCTTAAAACTCAAGAGTGAAGTATTTAACATGTTCTTGGCCTTTAAGGCCTTTGTTGAAAAACAATCTGGACATCAAATTCTTAAGGTAAGATCTGATAATGGCAGAGAATATGTTAACAACAAATTCATCAACTTATGGAATTCAAATGCAAAATACTATTCCATATACTCCACAACAAAATGGTGTAGCTGAAAGGAAGAATCGCACCTTAAAGGAAATGGCTAATTGTATGCTTCAATCTAAAGGACTTGGTCTTAATTTTTGGGCAGAAGCAATTAACTGTGCAAATTACATAATAAATCGCACTCCTACTAAGGTTTTAAAGAATATCACTCCAGAAGAAGCATGGAGCTCAATTAAACCAGATGTAAGTCACTTTCGTGTTTTTGGAAGTGAAGCATGGGCCCATATTCCATATGAGAAACATAAAGCTTTAGAACCTAAGAGTGAAAAATGTATTTTTGTTGGATATTTTGAAGATGTCAAAGGATATAGACTTATTCCACTTAAGTCCAAAAATGTTATCATTAGAAGAGATGTAAAGTTTGCTGAAAATATATCAGCCTACGAGCCTAGTTTGGCGGATGTGCCACCTCTTCCTATCTCTTCTACTTTTGAAAATATTTCTTCTTCAGATGATGAAAGCGAGGATGAAAATCCTCCCCCACCTTCTCAGGATCCTCCTTCAGCTCCTCAGCTTCCAAAATGGGTCTGTGCTACTCGGGATGCAGTAGGTGATCTTGTCGGTGATCCTACAGATCAGTGACGTACACATTCTCAGTTCGATAGAGCCTCTTCTTTACTAGCTCAAGCTTCAGCGAATTATGATCCTGACACCTTTGCAGAAGCCTTAGGCCATCCAGATTGAGACGCAGCTATGAATGAAGAATATCATTCATTATTGGTAAATGATACATGGGATCTTGTTCTTCTACCAAAGGGATGAAAACTTGTTAGATGCAAATGGGTTTACAGAACCAAGTATGGACCAGATGGAAACATTGATAAACATAAAGCTCGTCTTGTTGCTAAGGGTTTTTCACAAGTTGAAGGCATTGACTATACTGAAACCTTCTCCCCTATTGCCAAAATGAACTCTATCCACCTTGTTCTTTCCCTTGCTGCCTCTTTCAAATGGGAAGTCCATCAGATGGATGTGAAATCTGCCTTCTTGCATGGGGACTTGCATGAAGAAATCTATATGGAACAACCTATTGGATTTATACAAATAGACTCCAGCCTTATATGTCGACTTAAGAAATCCCCTTATGGTCTCAAGCAAGCTCCTCAGGCTTGGTATGCCAAAATGGATAGCTTTCTTTTAGAATCTGGCTTTTCTAGGTGTTATTCTGACAATACTGTCTACACCAAGAAAGTGGGCAAGTCTCTTATCATTCTTGTTCTTTATGTTGATGATCTTATCCTCACTGGTAGTGATCCCAACCTTATCAACCATGTGAAGTCCAGCCTTAAAAACAAGTTTGAAATGACAGACTTAGGACACTTGCATTATTTTCTTGGTCTTCAAGTCTTGCAATCCAAGGAAGGTATTTCCCTTTCCTAGTCCAAGTATGCTTGTGATCTTCTACGCCATTTTCACATGGAAGATTGTAAGCCAACCCCTTCTCCCTTTCAATCTGGAGCCAAACTTTCAGTCACTTGTACTTCCCCTAAAGTTGATGCTACATTATACCGTCAACTTGTAGGAAAAAATTTGTATCTAACCCATACTCATCCTTACCTTTCCTTTGCTTTTGGCCTTTTTGCTCGGTTTATGCAAAACCCACATGAAAGTCATTGGAAAGCAGCTAAAATAATACTTCGTTATGTTCGAGGTACAATTTAGTTTGGGATTCATTATAGTGCCGAAGCATTTCTTCTATTGGTTGGTTTCACTGATTCCGATTGGGTTAGTGACCCTGATGATCAGAAGTCTACTGCAGGTTATGTGTTCACTCTTGGTTCAGGACCTATTACATGGGCTTGCAAGAAACAAGGTGCCATTTCTTTTTCTTCAGTAGAAGTAGAGTATCATGGTGCTGTAGAAGCTAGTAAGGAAGCCTTGTGGCTTCTTCAGATCCTGTCATAGTTTGGCTTTCAGCAACAACATCCGACTACACTTTAGTGTGATAATCAAAGTGCCATTCAACTATGCAAAGATCCAGTCCAACATCAGTGAAACAAACACATTGAACTGCACATGCACTTCATCAGAAAGCTCATTCACGACCATGTTCTTGAAGTGAAATATTGTTCAACAGATGATCAAGTTGCAGACATCTTTACAAAGGCTCTCATAGAGGCGAAGTTTACTAAACTTCGATTTATGGTTGGAGTTTAGGAAGTTGTCACTAAGGGGGGATACGCTCTAGTGCCTCCTTCCTTCTCCTATTGTGTCATATTTGTACATCGTTCAATCCTATCCCAAGTTGTTCTTAAGGGGGGATGTTAGGATATTTCGACACATAGGCAGTAGTTAATTATAACTTGGTCTAGTATAGAGTTAGTTAAAATGTGTTTCTTTACTATGTACTTTTGTAACTTACAATCCAATGGTCACAATATGTAGTGATCCGATGGTTCATTCTCTCCTCAGTATTACCAACACTTGATCCGTGGCTTAACACTCGATTGGTCCATGATCTTTATTTAAAGAGCATGGAGGGTCATTTGTAGAGTAACCGTTCATGAGAGAAGCTTATGTAAATTTTCATTCTTTTATTAATAAATTGCCTGAAGTGGCCGCGTTGGCTCAGGCCGTGGGTTGTTTCCCTCTTTGAGCGTTTTAACCACATCAACAATACTGGTGTATTGATCTGTGATCTGTTTGTGAGCGATGTCCTTTGGTTTTTTGTCTGAGGAACTTACCCTGTAAATTCCTACACAAATACCTTCTACGTTGATAACTTTAGCTCAGCATCACAGGCTTCTTGAATGCATATTTTCATATCTAAAGATTTGACTTCTTACAATGGTCTTTTACAATGACAGAATTGATTCAACATAGAAAATTAAAATAGCTAATCTCTTATCCAAGACTTCAACAGGAATTCAATCAATCAACAATCATCCAAGATGAAATAACATAATGAAAACTTTATTTCATTAATCAAACTATATAGATAAAATGCTTGCCCTCGTTTCTACATTTGAAATGGCCCTCACACATTTCCTGACACCCATCTCTGCCTTTTCCTCTATCGCTACTTCTCCATATCCTCTCTTATCCAATCCTCATACGCAGGCTTACATTTATAGAATTAATTACATAGTTATGGATTATTCTAAATCCATGATTTCCTCCATAGATCACTCAACTAAATCCCTAAAATATCTTATCCCTCTTTTGACTCAACTAATTTCTATTCAAGGAGCTCATAATCCCTAACATATCTATACAACCCAACTCCTCTCATATTCTCAATTATAAGAGAATATTTACAATAAACCACACACTCAGATTTTTCTCTTAAAATGTACATAATTTATAAAATAATTAAGAAAAACATCACCCCCTAAATCAACCAAATAAACAATGACATTTGAGCAGGATGCTCCTGCATCAGACTCCCCATGTAGAAAAGTTTCCATAGACTCCTGTCTATGAGGTCTGTCACTTTTCTGTAATAATGTGACATCCATAAGTCTCAGTGACTTACTACCTCCAAGATTCCAAGCTCTATTTTGCCACTGGTCCTTTAAAGTATCAACTTCATTCTGTAATTTTGCCCAAAATTCCCAAAATAGTATTTCTAGAGAATTATTGAACATGATTCTCGACTTTCCATGCCACACCATCTTTACCTCTAGAAATATATACTTGTGCACCACAAGTGGAAACTCGAATACCCACTTTCTTGGTCTTTGAATTTCGAATGGGTGTCTGACTGGCTCTACATCAACACCTATAGTTTTATCAATTGACTTGGCAGTGTTGAAATTAATAAGAGCTAAATATGAAAGCTCACCATCACCAGCATCACTCACTCTATCAATCGGATTTCGTCAGTTTTTACAACAATTAATTCTGCCAATTCCTCAAAGTAATTCCTCTTTGTCAATTACATCAATATGATTGATGTTTTCTATAGTGTCTTCTCCTCCTTCCGTTGCAATTTCTCTGGTCTTATCTTCTTCAGCCTTTGGCTCTTTGTCTGCTGCTTTCTTCTCCAATTGCGCTGGACACTCAACTTTCTGTAATGAAGAATAATCAAGAAGTTCTTCTTGATCACAACGATAGTCATTGACTGTCCCTATAGTAACAAATTTCTCACTCGATATTGTACCTGCATTCATCAACAAATTATTAGTTTTAAACATACAAGACATTTCGCCCTCTTTTGATGATTCAAGCACCAGTCTCCCATCATAGACCTTCTAGATTTCAACAAATCCTCTTTGTTGTGACTCCATTCCCTTGAGTCTCTCCTTCTCTAACAAATCAATATGAATTTGTTCAAGTTCTCTGAACTCATTTATCAGCGTGCCATTCCACTTTTGTTGCAATAACTTCCACTTGACCTGTTTCTTCGTTTTCCATCTGTATCTTCAGTCTTCATTTGTCTTTCTTTGTAGCCACTCCGTTAATATATCTACTTATGCTCTCATTACTTCTAGACTAATCTCACACTCTTCATTCTGCTGCCAATTGTTATACTCCCACAATCTAATGCCTTCCTCAAATTTACTCTTATGTTGCTGATCATCTCTTTTAAATTGTTGGTTTCTTCCATCTTTATCCTACTGGATTAATACTTCTGTTTCCTTCATGTCTCTAAGGACATAACTTTCTTGCTGCTCCTGATCTTTCATCTCATCTTCAAATAATCTCTGCTCAATTTCTCTGATTTCAGCATCATATTTATTAATGTTGTCTTCTGTACCTACAACCACATTATTAATTGAAGAGTCAAAACATTCACTTAACTCTATAAATGTTAGAGACATTTCATCCTTATCATGCATGGTAACTGCAATCTCTTCTTTATCAGGTTCTGAAAGCTTCGTTTCTCCTTCAGGTTCCTTGAGCAATCTTTCCAAGAACTCTATTTCCATGTGAAATCTTTCCAGCATTTCATCACAACTTTCATTCTCAGCTTCATTCTTTTTCTGGCAATCCTCCTGAGTTATCCTGTTTTCTGTACCATCACATTGAAAAATTCTTTCATCAATTTCATTAAACACATTCATTTGTTTACCTCCTTGGAATACCACTATGGCATTTTCATTATGCTTCTGGTCCATAACAACTTCAACTGACTATCTTACACCAAACAGAAATTCATCTATGAATTCTTTCTGCTGCAATAAATCAACACCTTCCTCCTCTAAAAGGCATCCTCCATCATACTTCACCTCAAGAGCTTTATTCATCTTTGTGACAGTTTCACCAAAGTGTCCATCATCTTCTGCTCGTCTTGCAAACACACACAAACTATGATAGATTTAAAACCACAAGCCTTCATAGCCTCATTTGCTTCCCTTGTCAACATATATTTGAATTGTTCTGAACTATTCCAATAGTCCATGAGATCTTCAGCTAATCTCCCATTATCCTCTTCACCCAAAATTTCACCCTGTTCTGGTCCACAAATGGAAACTTCCATTTCTGACTCTGCTTCTTTGAGTTTTTCCACCAACCACTTTACTTGCCTCTGTTGTAGCCTTTTCTATAACTTATGCCACTTCACTAGCTTCTTCTTTAATACCCAACCTAGTATTTGGTTTTCCTCTAGTAGCATTGTTAACACATCGAGTTCTTCTCTTATCTCAGCCATCTCCTTGTCAAGCTCCGCTTGACTCATCTGTTTCCTGCAGATTGTTTTAGCACCCTTTTCCTTCATCTTGTAGCCTTCTTCTGAACCTTCCATATGACTTTCCATAGCCATCTTCTCTTCTGTGTGAGCTTCTACACCTGCAACCAATCAACTTCCTTCTGAGTTGATCTTCTCACCAAGCTTCTCCTCTGCCTGGTTTCCAAGTCCTCTTTCCCTTAGAACTTGCACTGAGCAATCTTGCTCTCTCTCTGGTTGCTACACTCACTTCTCTTAAGGACTCCTCTGTCCCTGTCTATTCCAAGCCTCAGCTGGAATGAGGTTCTGCTACAATCTCTAAGAACTTCCAAAAGTTCTTCCTACAGTCTTATTGTTGTAGTCTTGTGCCAAACTTTGCCATTCATTCAACTGTTGTGAACTTTCATACCTTTGTAATCATAAATCTCCATAAGAAAGAACATCCTTACTCTGATACCACTTTGATGCAGGAAAAATCGCCTAAAGCAAATTTCCCTAGTTTTCATATACTCCTTACTATGAACCTGTGGGTTATGACCCACCTATAAAAGTCAAAAGCATTTGTATTGGTGGATTTTAAAAAAAACCCAACCAATCACACAACAACATTTCTACACATAATCTGCCGACAAACACTGGTCCCACCTGAATGCACACAAGACTGGACCTCGAATTGCAATTGAACAACAATCGGGAATTGAACAGCAATCAAAATTGAACAATAATCACAATTGAACAACAATCTGTAATCGAACAACAATCGCAATTGAACAACAATCACAATTGAACAACAATCACAATTGAACAACAATCACAATTGAACAACAATCCGTAATCGAACAACAATCACAATTGAACAACAATCACAATTGAACAACAACTAAATAGCAACTGAACAACAATTGAACAACAACTGAACAACAATTGAACAGCATTTGAACAACAACTGAACAACAATTGAATAGAAATTGAACAATAATCGATCCCCACATTGACTTCCTACATTGACTTTACCTTCTTACAAGTGCTTCACTCTACGCCGTTGATATTACCATTCAATCCAACAGTCGTTGATCCACCCTATCGTCGCACATCACATATCACAATTTCTCTTGGCCGGGGTTCATTCACTCATGAATGATGTGATGCGATATTAATCCAACGGTCATCATCAGCAGTGATCTAATGGTCTGTGACCCTTCAACTAACACACGGGTTAAAAACAACTTAACCCCCGTAGTTGACTGTGACGTAAGCGTTGAAATTGAGATCGACAGTTGTGATTGAATGCGGGCCTTTGACCATGATCGATTAAGACATCCATACACTCCTATTCCCTGCAGTCTATTCCTCCGCTATTCTTCTTCCACTTAAACGATCTGATGCTCCCTCTGTACTTGTTCTCTTATGATGGAAATTACATCAAACATCCATTTACTCTGCCATACTATTACCCAACCAGAGAATCGACATGTCATACATATATGACACTTTATTTGATTGTTGAACTCCTAACTTGATTTCACCTTCTTACTCTGCATAAAACAAAGTTCTCCTTCCTGGATGTGACTCGATTTCCGTGGACAGACAAGATACCTCCTTTAATGCTATAAAGAAATTACACATACACATTCCAAATTCTTAAAACACTTTACGCTTCTCCAATCACTAAGAGATCTCATAATAGCTAGTCAAATTTCATGACCTCTGCAAATACCTTCTGCGTTGATAACTTCATCTCAGCATCACAGGCTTCTTCAATGCATATTTTCAGATCTAAAGATTCGACTTCTTACAATGGTCTTTTACAATGATAGAATTGCTTCAACATAGAACATTAAAGGAGCTAATCTCTTATCCAAGACTTCAATAGGAATTCAATCAATCAACAATCATCCAAGATGAAATAACATGATGAAAACTTTCTTTCATTAATAAAACTATATAGATAAAATGCTTGGCCTGGTTTCTACATTTGAAATGGCCCTCACACATTTCCTCACACCCATCTCTGTCTTTTCCTCTATCGCTACTCCCTATCCTCTCTTATCCAATTCTTATATGCAGGCTTACATTTATAGAATTAATTACATAGTTATGGATTATTCTAAATCCATGATTTCCTCCATAGATCACTCAACTAAATCCATAAAATATCTTATCCCTCTTTTGACTCAACTAAATCCCTAAAATATCTTATCCCTCTTTTGGCTCAACTAAATCCCTAAAATATCTTATCCCTCTTTTGACTCAACTAATTTCTATTCAAGGAGCTCATAATCCCTAACATATCTATACAACCCAACTCCTCTCATATTCTCAATTATAAGAGAATATTTACAATAAACCACACACTCAAATTTTTCTCTTAAAATGTACATAATTTATAAAATAATTAAGAAAAACATCACCCCCTAAATCAACCAAATAAACAATGACATTTGAGTAGGATGCTCCTACACGAGATAACATGGTCTCCACCCATCATCATGGTGGTAAACAAGGTAAGTCAACTTACGAGAGGAATAATTTCTACATATTAAGTCTAATTTAGGTGATTTTCACACCATTAAAAATATCTTAATGTGTATGGAAACGTGAACAGGTGTTGAGCTATGTACACAAATGTTTTACATCGAAAGGTTCCTTTTGATTCCTCAAAAGGGATCTAGAAGGTTTTGAATCCTAAATTCCTAATCGGGACTTGTCACTAAAATGGTCCCCAAAAGGAAATTCCTAAAAATGTTCCACACCACAATAGATGACAATTTATATAATGGTTCATATTAGATAATTCCTTTGATACAGTTTATATTATGATATATTCATAAGATAGATTCCTAGTTATGATGTATAGCTATATTGGATATCTTTCCTTTGAAACAAAAAATTTTATGATATAAACACATGTTGGATGCCCCAATACAAGGATATTATATTGTATACCTTTCTCTTGGTATTGTCATATTATGATTTATTATATAGGCACATAATGGATGCCTCATTTTGATGTATACTTGTATTGGACACCTTTTCCATTTAATGTGGTTCATAAATATAATTTATGATTTATGCCTAGTTAATGAGACACTTCATGTGATTAATTATGATGATGATAATATATATATATATATATATATATATATATATATATATATATATATATATATATATATAGATATATATATAGATAGATATCTTGTGTGGACTATCTTGTTACATGTTGAGACTTGGGTGGATGAAGGGTTGAAATTCACTCAAGGGAAGGGATGTTATCTCAATGGGGATGGTCATATGATCCTAGTTCCTAGGAGATACGGAAATTCGAAAAGATGTGAAAATTACCGCAAAATTTGTTAACTTGGGTTAATGGGTTGAAAGGGAAAGGGTTTTAATTCACTTTTAGCTTATTTTCAGCACTTGTATAGTCACACTCAAACCCAACTCCACCTTTGTATGGGAGTGGGGAAAGCTAAGAGACAAATATTTGGAAGATGCTATATTAAGAGGAATTATACAAGGAGTGCCATGCCCATCATTGGGGTTGGTTAGCTCATGAAGAAATTCTCTATGGAACTAATTCTGGTTGAGGCACTTGTGTCATGGGAATGATGGGTTGGGAATAATTTTTCCTATGCCAACAATTTCATTGGGGATTAATGTGTTGTGAGTCCACTTGCTTCATGACAAGGTACTAAAGCCTAATATGCTTGGTGCCTTGTAGTATATTCTTTTGGTCCCAAAATATAAGATTCCACTAATGGGTGGTTGTAATCACCAGCTAAAGGTGGTAATAAAGTTCTTGTAGAGAAGGACACCATTATTTTTATGGTTTTCATCACTGACTGAAGGTAGTAGTAAGATATTTTTTAAATTTAGGAGAGGGTAGCAATGCTATTATAGTTATGAACACCAACTGAAGGTGGTTGTAAGACACTTGCACATCATAATCTTGTAGGATTTGGAAGTGTTGCAAGTCCAAGAACCTTCCACCACAATTAGGATAAACTATTGTAATGTGACTACATTGTTAATGGGTATCTTTAGGTTTGGAATCTTAAAAGTTTTCATGAATTGTGATTCCATTACCTCATTATGCTTGAGCCCTGGTCAAGGGGAAGCACCTATGAATGTGGTTGCATTGGTAGTTGAATTCTAGTCCGTGGGAACTATTGAAGACTCATTCATGGGACCTTTCATATTATAATACATGGGAGTTAGAGTGTAGTTCACCCAATGTTGTAATTATGCAAGCTATAGGTTTAAATAATTTGCATTTGAATATTTAATTATGCATTGATGGTTATTTGGATAAGATGATGTTGTGGTACGTTCTTACGAGTCCATAACATGCCTTTTTTGGTGTACTTTATATGGAGAGAGAGAGAGAGAGAGCTTCTATGACTCTATATCTAGCTTACTTGTGGTATATGTTCTTAGTCTATGTTTCTAGTAGTATGCTTCTTTTTGATTATCTGGTATTAAATATTTTTAGTATGAAGGAAAAAGAAGGGTAACACCCGAATGGGTTATTATAATTGACAATTGAAAAGTTGAATTGATTTAAAAAAGGAACTTTATTCATGGATATATGCGAACGTTGCACCAAATTCATTGCTAAACAAAATAAATTAGACATGTGCATTGTAGGGTTAGAGAAATAGGTTTCCCATTGCATGTCGATACACAATACATTGATATACAACTAAAACAACAAGGGAAAACTCTCTAAATAATTCATGTCATGACTATTAATGAGTGCATTGATGCAAGCAAAGTTCCCTTCTAAAAATAGGATTTCTCTCTAGTATGAAGTTCTAGTTAGGCCTCACACTATTTGGGATATGAGACCCATCCAGATTCTCACTTAGTAACCATTATATAAAATGAATGGGGTTAATGATGAAATGCAATATACAATATGCAACATGTGATTATTCTACATGTATAAAGTAAATTATACTAACCTATTCTATCTAGGAAAAAAACTAAATAAGTGGATAAAAGATTAGTTGTGAATTCTTGTTTGCACTTCATAAATAGATAATTCTTAAACAAAAGACAAAAATACATAAGGCTGAATGATATATGTAAATAGAGTAGTTTAGAATAGACAATCATTCACATCTAGATATTTACCATCTTAAAGTAATAAATGTGAGATAAGAAACATAAATATAAAGCTATTAACTTCAACGAAAGCAGTTAACACCTCAATAATACAACAATAACTCTAGAAACAATTCATACAAAATAAATAGCAACACAATTTCTCTTATTCAAAAGATGGACTTGAGAACTTCTCCTCATTAAATATCTTAAATTAGTAATCAAAATTATAAAAACCAAGAACTCTTGATACAAGGTTCTTCTGGACATATGTAGCCTATAGGTTGCAACTACTTCTTAGGGCTTATTGTCTTCCCTTTAACAATTCCTCTATTTTTTCCTCTTCATGGGACTTTATAAAACCATATATTATTTTCAAGTGATTATAATCACCTTGTCATTTATCTTAAATATAAACCACCCAAACCTCGTGTTGCAAATAAATTCCTAATACTCACTGAAAAATGAGTTTCTCTAGAAAAACTTCATATTACACCAAATCTTTGGACATGAGGCCCATCTCTCCTTCTAGTGTGCTAAAAAAGGAATTGAATAACTTTATATCCTTGAAAGGTCTGACAATATGTTCTTTCAATATATCCTTGGTGATTTGGGTAACCATCCCAATTACAATTCCCTCGTCTTGATGTTGTTCTCCAACTCTACCAAAATTTGATCTATGGGCCTTACTGCACCTGTGTCTCTGAGTAGTGGCAACTTGCATTATTCAATCATCTTTTTAGAAACTATTTGTAAACACTTGCAGTTGTTGATTTTACCATTTTCAAGCATTGTGCTAGTTGTTCAGCATCTCACCAAGGCGACATGGTTTAAATGGTTTTCTTTCTCAAACATCTTTAACAAGTTTTTAGGTGTTTTTTAGTTTTATACTTTTTATTTGATTAGCTCATCCATAACAAGTTGAACTCCACAAAGTAGCACTTTCTTTTCCTTGGACCTACTTAACAAGAAACTTGGGCCTTAATCACCAACGAAAAACTCATCCTTCCTCATCATTGAATCCAACCTCTTTCAATAATAATATTATTATATTAACAAATACTTAGTAAAAAACCATAAGGTACAAATGTATCACTAAATCTTATATATGTAAATAAATCCCTTTTTAAATGTTATTTTGTTTTTATTTGGGTGATAGGATTAAAAAAAATTAAACATCAACATTGTAGTGAATGAACATATTTTCTAATTGAAATTCCAAGTGAAGTAAATGTCTACATCATAGTGATAGTGTGTTAAAGTTTGGAGTGAAAAATGCTTAATTTAAAAATTGTATATAACGGCACTTTAGTATAAAGATTTAAATATACAATATATTAGTGCAACTATATAAATTAAATGATTCATAAATGTCCATAGGTATCAATCCATGGTAAGCATCTTAGATACTATCACATTGCTAAAATAAAATTTAAAAAAATCTATAAAAATTAACTAAATTATAACTTTATTATTATTATCCCTGCGCTAACAGGATATACCATATTCAGTTTTTCATTCCCTGGATATTTGTTTCCCATATCAAAAGTTTAACATTATGAAAATAAATTTATTATTTGTAAATAAAATTTAAATTTATTTATCTCAAATATTATTGGTTGAAATATTTCACCTTTTATTATATAATTATTACAAAAATTAAATTCAATATATTACCTTATTAATTATCATTATACTATCTATATTATTTTTATTATTTATTAAAAAGTGGACAAATTAACATTTAATGTGAAATGAAAGCAGATGAGAAACGCATTTCGTGGCAGATCGGTGCAGGGTGCTCCCGACCAGAATTGACCAAATTGTACCCTTTTGAAATAATTTAAAGTCGGTTGGGTGGCATGGAAGAATAATGGGCTTTTCACTCATTCAATCGAGTAAAAGTTTTTTTTTGGTTGAATGCCACGAAACTCTGGAATTTTAACCACTTTTTGGAAGGGTAAATTTGAGTAATTAGGAATTTTAAATAAATATTTGTTTTATATAATACAAAATTATTATAATTTAAAAAATTAGTAGTGAGAGAGTTATGTGTGGGAAAAATATATCATTGAGAAGACATATTATAAAAAACATTGTAATAATTAAACATAAACTAGCTATATGAATAGTAATATATTAAAATATGTTTTTGGAAAAAAAATATAAAAATATTTTTATAGTATAAGATTTATATTTTATAGATTTATTTATAAAAATGTAAAACTTGTATATATTAAATAAAATGATAAAACTATTTTTATAATATAAAGTTTATATAAAATATAGATTCGTTTATCAATGTGTAAATTTTATAAATATTAATTTAGATAGGTGTAAATATATTTTTGAACTCAAAATTTGATTAAAAGTTTACAAAGAGACTTGATGTCTCTAGAATCAATTACATCTAGGGTGTAATTGTTATAATGTTCTTTCCATATTAAACAATTCACATTTGTATCTGGCTTTTTTCTTTAAATTACATGTAATAAATACATTATAATATTTTTCATATTTCATTCTTAAAATTTTATTGGCTACTTTTAATTACAATAAATGTAACACCAATAAAAATGAAAATATTTTAACTTTCATTTTTTATCTACATAACCTAGAATCCCATGATTATTGAAAATAAAATTTTGAAAACTTATCTTTTTAGTATTAATAAGAATTCAATCTTGCTATTGTGCTCTTTTATGTGACTAATTTTTCACTATTAGATTCCCATGGAAATGATATCTATCAATATTCTAACCTTCCATGTTAATAAATATAAATAAATCTTCCCCTTATAATCATGCTATACCAAACAAATCATGTTAATATATGTGCACATAAATAAATTTACACTTTTATTATTTTATATATATATATATATATATATATATATATATATATAAAAGAGACAACGTCTGCTATAAAAGTAATTATATCTAAAATATATTTCCTTAAAAAATAAAATAGTTTTCAACCCATCCTTAGTTTTAAAAAAAATCCCATCCATAAAAAAGATAATGTATTCTTGCTTAAGCAATTATTTGACAACTAAAATTACTTGACAAACTTTGCATTGAATATGTCATGTCTATTTGGAAAATAAGAAGTTTGGAGTGTTTTTCTAATATTAATTTGTAAAATAAAAGTAATCATAAAATCATTTAAGTTCTCCATGGCTTAGCAATGTAATTATATGTAAATATTGTATTCACCTGAAAAATAAAAGATAAAATCATTTATAATAAAATCTTGTTATAGCTATTAGATATATTATTCTCTAAGAGTTTTTTATTAAATTGTAAGTTGTTGTGTTGTGCATATTCTATTATACACTTTTCTAATGTCACGACAATAGAGTGCTCATAAATCTAGTTGGTACTCATGTACAAAAATATTCTCTAACAATAAATTAAACATTAATAATGAGTGCATGCGAGTAGAGAATTGATGCCTTCATAGGCCAAAGTGCGGATTAGTTCAGTAAAAATTTGTGAGTCAAGGTAAAAGTCATGAGCAAATGCAGAATTATAAAAAATACTATTTTTTATTAATATATTAAACTTTTCAATTCATAAAAAAGATGAGAATGTTGAAAAATAATCACAATCCCAAAATTAGAAAAATTAAATTAATATTAAAATAAAAGTTGCAAGCAAACCTCGTGTAAAACTTAAAATAGATACAAATGGACAATAACATTAAAATTCATTTATGAACTACTTCATCTATGTGGGACCATAATAATATAAAGGTTTAAGATAATAATAAACTAAGCACATAAGTGTAGTCCATAGAAATGGACAATAACATTAAAAGTCATTTGTGAACTACTACATTGATGTGAAATATTTTATCTATGTAAGACCATAGAAATATAAAACTTTAATATAATAATAAACAAAGCACATTAGTGTAATCCAAATTTGAACAAACTTTATTTGTGTTCTGAGTAATTTAAATTTTATGAAAAAAAACTAAAATTTGTATTTAAAAGAAAATTCATAAAATGGGTATATTTATAAAGGGAAAATAATTAACAGTTTGTTATCAAAATCTTTAAAATTTACAAATTGCATAACTTGTTCCAAAACCATTCATTAAAAAAGAGATCAAATTGAATGTAAAATTCTTTAACTTGTGAGTAAAAGTTCTACATGGTGGATAAATATTGTCCATTTCATAAGTCAAATTAATATCTCCATGAAGGGTGGAACTGGGTAGCGAAATCCCACTTCATAGCTTATTTTGGTCATCAATTGATAAAAAAAAATATTGACCATGGCTTGTGAAATGTGCTTTTTAAAGTTATGAAATAGTACTCCTAAATATTTATTTCTAATATTTAAAAAACAAAAATCTCATTATAGTTTTTGGCTCTTGTATAATTAATTATAGCCCATTTTTTTCTCTAATCTTTTGTTTTCTAATATTACCTATTTTTCTTTTAGTTTTGGTTTTGGGTTTTTGCATCCACTTAAATAAGCTTCCATTTTGCCAAACGTTGATAGTTTTTTAATTTAATCTACCTACAGTATTATTATTAGCTAAATATAAGAGATGCTTAATCGATAAATATACTTTGTTATAATATCATGACTAATACCATGGTTTATTAATATTATATGTCCAAAAAACCATAATTTATTTCATATGAATATGATTTTTTTAAATTAAGCAATCTAATTAAAAAGATTAAAGGCATAACTACTTTTAAGATAAATATCGATTTATTAAAATATTAAAGAATATGTTAAAATATTCAGTGAAAATTAAATTCACTTATCAACCTAATTGAGTTGAGAGGCTAATTACACATCTCAGTATGATGTGTAAGTATGTCCTTAGTCATCAAAGTTGAAATTTTGCTCATATAGACTAAATATTTTTTTTTTAAATCTGAAAACAAAATATATATATATATCTATATATATATATATATAATGTTTACTCATAAAAAATTACATATAAAAATTTTAAATCTCTCTCAACCCATATTAAATCCATATTTCTCTCCAATAATATTAAATCCCTATTTAAAATAAATATTTAAAATAAATCTATAAATAAAATGAATATTTAAAATAAATCTATAAACGTGATAAATATTTGCCAACGGCTGAAGTGTTCATCTCACCAACTTCCACATCCTAAAACTAAAATATCAAAGCAGCGTTAACTTCACATAGTGCCTTTCATCCCACGGAATTTTGAGTGTGATCGTTGATCTCGATTTGAGATCTTGTGATTAGTTTTATATATGTGATATCTATTTTTATCATAGTCAAGATATAAAGTGGTATGAGATTTTTTTTATATAATAATTAGCCATATATATATATAATTATAAAATTATATATATATATATATATTTAATAGTATATAATATTTTTAAAATAAATCACGCTTATTTTATATTATAATAAAATAATTTAAGTGATTTGAAAAACTATCTTTGGACGCACATGTTCTTTTAAATCTTTAATTTTAATCATATATAAATGTACACGTTTTTAAAATAATCACTATCAAATTTCAAAAGTATTTATATTGGTAAAGAAAATAATAAGATTGATCTAAAAGTGTAGCTTTCAAGGCTCTGTAATGTTAGCACAACGCAAATTCTGTTAGTTTTAAGTCTTAACATTGAATCGGTGGAATTGGTATAATAATCCAATTGATTTATATTTATATTTTTATAATATAATATTTATAAAAAATTATTAATACCAAATTCTAGAAATAAAATATTTTATTATATGATATTTAAAAAAATTAATTATAAAATAAGAAAAATATTAAAAATATTGTAAATTTAATTGTTAAATATTAAATAAGGTTAATAAAATATAAAGTTTTTTTTTTTTTTCAAAAAATTGAAAGTGTTGGGATTCTAAATTGGTCATCAAGTAGGAAAATGGAAAATCCACGTAGAGACTAACGGTTTTTTTTTTTTGATGTTTGGTTCTGACTATTTGGGTGGTCTAATCAGTTGCTCTATTATGCTTATTTGCAAGTAATTTGGTTAGGTTATTACCTACCCACCCGCTCTTTCTTGTTCTTTAGTAAAGGTTTATCGCTAATGATGATGATGGCTCGAGTTTTTGTTGACAAAACTATGATTCACATCTTATGCAACATTGGCTTTTTTTGTCCAACTTGATGAAAAGTAAAATGTATATTCTATTCTCATGAATATAAAGATTTTTTACTTTGGAAAAAATAAATAAATAAATTAAATTTTTATATGATGTTAATACATTACATTTTTTTAAATTTTATTATTTTTAAAAGTAATTTATTTTTTTTTCTCAATTTTTGGAACAATTTGTTTATAATTATTTAAAAATGAAAACAAGATATCCATTAAGCCACTAGGATAAGCCATTGGGATTAATTATTTTCAACCTACCAAGGTATAATGAGACCAGTTTTTTTCAACTTATTGAAGAATAATAATGTGTCCAATGCTAATTGGGTATTATCATGGTTAAGATAAAAAAAAAAAAAAAAAAAAAAAAAAAACCTTTATGTTATTAGATATTCATAGGTGGCTTGACATGCTTTGGTTTTGAGCTTATGATTTTTTAAAAACAGGTGAAACCATCTCAAGTAGATCGTAAACCCAAGTAAAATTTATATAAAAATTTAATTGAGATTTTAAATATGATATATTTTTCATAAGCATTTTCCTTTCTAACCTTATAATATTTTTATTTTACAAAAATAGAATTTATATAGGCATCCATTTGGCATAACTCATGAGGTCTATACTAGTTGGTTTGTGTGGAGCTCAGTCCCCATCAGGGCTCAGGTTTAAACCTCACGGGGAGGGGTTGAGGGTGGGAGCCACCTTTAGGGAAATTAAACTATCTCAAGTGGCATCCAAGCTCGACAAAGATTCGCACAATCCCAGTGATAACATCCTACTAGTGGCTAAGTCATTCTTCCATCCAACATTAGGGTTGGCCATGGCCTCGACTTAGCCTAGCCTTGAATATATATATATATATATTCCACTCAACATCAATGAAATAAGTTTTTAGTACTTCAACACATATTCTTGTTGAACACCCTATTTGAATCCTAACAAATTTATGAAAATAAATTAATTTACTCTAGAAGAAAGATTAAAAGAATATACATCGATTTCTTAGCATTACTAACTCTAATCATGCTAAAATCAATGCAATGCATGGGATGCGACTAAATATGCATTGTGTTGCATTTTGTGTGTATTTGACTATAAATTAAAAGGCACTTGTAGTTGTTCTATAATGTTTTTAAAATCAGGTTTAAGGGTAAGTGATAAATCACAAGGTTTTTGGGGCACATGATTTAGATTGCTTCATTATATTATTTTTTCGTCCATCTTGATGCTTTTAGAGGGGAAAAAATTAGAGGAATAAGCTTGCAGGGTCATTTTTATTGGCAATCCTAGTTTGGAAAATTGAGGGCAAAAAACTTCAAGAATCATTTTGAGGCTTTAAATAACCACTTTTTGTGGTCTTGAAGTTACTATTAACTTAGATTCCATAATATACATAATTATAACTTTCCAAGGGTGTGAGAATCACCTTAATTGTAGCTCATATGAGAAAGTAATACCTCCCAAGAGTCGACTTATCATAATTAACCACCATAATATGAGATAATGCCATGCTAGCTCCTGTCATTCATCGAATATCGACTAACCACATGGGAACTATAAAGAGGACTCTAGAAGGGTTGAGTTGTAACTCATGTTGAAGGTTAAATGGGTCAAATCTACCCCCTAGTTAGCTATCATAGTGTCTTATAATCAAGCCACTAGGAAGGAAAGGGGTTCCATTCTATTTTCGCACTTTTCTTTACATGGTAGAGCAAAGTAGAAGAGTTCCTATAGAGAGAGAGAGTGCATAACAATGGGAGTTTGTGTTATGTAACAACCCACAAGCTACAAGTCTGAAGAAACTCCATAGTAAGTGCCTTGTCCTTTGTACTTTCATAATTTCCATTCTAGACAAAAGAGAGCATAGTAGTCTCACCTTCTATCTAGGTTTTCTCTCATAAGGGTTTCCTAGAGCATATCTTGGTGCTCATTGTGGTCCGTGAGTGATTATATTTACCTATTTTCTATTTTCCACATATTATCTATTGCAATGATAATCAACAAAATAGTAATAAAAAATATGGAATCTAAAATGAATTAACCCTTCATAGTATAGATTTCAATCTATTTTCATAGATTTGTTGTGATGAACTATCTAGTTGAATATCCATGTCAACTTACATATTGGTAATAGAGCATATTTATTTTGTTATTTTGTGGGAATTTGTATAGGATCAAATCAATTTAAGCAAAAATGCATAAAATCCTAGTCATGATCGACAAATTAGTTTATGATAACCCTTGAGCTTCAATAGAGGAGAGGTTTATGTTACCAGAAATACAAGTTGTAGAAATAAACCATAATGTGAACCTCCTCATGATGACCCTAACTAGTAAAGCCAAGTTGAATGGAGAAGATGAGGTTCCAACTCAAAGGTCAAATCAAAGGAAAAATAAAGGGATTAGGAAGAGCCAGAGGAGTCCAAGAAGCCTGAAAAGGAGTAGGTGAGTTTGAGCGTCATGAACCAATCACGGTCTCTTTTCAGGATGGAAGTGAAGGTGGATACAAATCCATATTAAGCTAAGATAAATGCTTTGAAATTACATCATCAGTTGGAATAATTAGAGGTTTATTTGTAGTGTTCACCATATAGAGGAGGAACAATGAATTGTATTTTCTTGTTTGAAATTAGATTTCCATGCCTTGACCTTGTGGTAAATCCACATGGAAACCATTATGCCGGAGGGAGATCCTTTAGTCACTAGGTGAGAGAATTTTAAAACTCTCATTAAGTCCCAACTCTACCCTATCAAGTATGTAGAGGACAATGGATCTCATGGCATAAAAGCATTACTTTTGGAAGAAATAGGAGAAAATTTTAGATGATTACACCATAGAATTTAGAGATATGACAATAATGATGGATATCTCTCCAAAAAACCTAATTGTACACCTAAAGTATCTAGGTGCTCTACATAGTCATCTATGAAAGAAAGTGATGTTGCTCAAACCAAGAATGGTGGATAAGCCTTTTGTGCAGGAAATATACGTGGAAAGCATATGCTATAAAAAGTGGAATTCTAGTTATTCAAAGTAGAAGGAACACCTAAAATCTTCCTAGGAGGGGAGGAAGAAGAACAAATGGGGAAGGACATGAATATAGTATCCATAACGCACTAGTGAAATGGTCCTAACAACTACTACAACCACTACAATATTAATGGTACATAGAGTAGAAGTGTTTGAATTACATCCAAAGATCAATCAAAAGAATAGGAATAAGGACACGAGAAGAAAAATATCGTAGCCACGTATTTGAGAAATTAGGTGGAAATCATCTCAAACATGGATGAGAATATTTTCTACACGTGAACACAAAAAGGGGTGAATCTAAGTAGCCTTCAGCAATAGAAAAAGAAGGAGATTACCAAACTCTTTGATATAAATATGTAGGTCAAGAAGACACAAATTGATGTTTTGTTGAACTCGGGATCACATGTAAAACCTATAGGAGAATATTTGTAATATCCCTCAATAAGTTGTAAATATTTTAATTACTTTTACTGAGAATGACTTGGGAGACTGTGGGCCATAAGGAAGGCCTCATATGAATAATTAATAAACATAAGTGTTTATTTTATTTTTCATATAAAGAATATTAACCATGGTTATCCATAAAATCATGGGAAAAGTGAAAAATGAGGGTTTCACTTACTAGATAGTTAGAAGACAATTATTCCTCTCCGTAGAGATAAACACGGGGGTTGCACTAGGGGAGAAATATCATACCACATGGGTTCATATCATATATTGAGGAAAAAATGACATAATATATTGGGGTAAAGGGTTTTTATATTGGAAAATATAAAAAATGGAGCTCAAATTTAATGAAAAAATATAAAGGGTAAAAAAATGTTAATGAAAAATTGGATACCTATGATATCTAGTGAAAGAAGGGTTTTTTTTAATTGGGAAGTTTTATTGGGTTCATATTGGTAGGGGTTAAATACTATTATTTTTAGAGGGATTTTCCAATATGTAGTCAAATTAAGGGTATTGTTTAATATGGCATGAACGCACGTGATATGTCAAAGGTTGTTTGAGTGAAAGGGATCCAAGAGGGTGAGAGGGAAGAAAACCTGAGGAAACCTTGAAGACTTGGTACCTAGTTGGAGGATGTCCAAGAGAGTATAATAAAGTTGTAAGCATTTGAACCTAAAACATGACAATGTTGTGGGAAGGTAGGATGCTGCCAAGAAAAGGATTCTTGCACTAGTTGGCCAATGGAGTCCTAAACTATACCCTGCTTCTCACTTGAATTCTAGATTAAGACTTGGTAAGGATCAAGGAGGTTCTTATAAAAACCTGTTAAGATTACTAGTTAGATAACTATTCTAAAAGGGGAAACTGGCTCGAAGGGGGGGCGGTTATGATATTTGGATACCATACCCAATGGTTGAGTGGAGCGCTCTCTTTCTTGGTGATTTTGTGGCTGGTTCTAGTAGTTAAAAAAAGATAAGTACTTTTATCAGTTATCTGTAATTCATTATTTTCTCATAGTCTGTGTTTCAAGGAAAACTAGTGTCGATTTGAACTGCTAGTCCCACTAAGACAGGTAGCTATCTTAGAAACAAACAATGAAAGCTTTTCAAGAGTTCCTTTAAGTGTGATAGATGGAAGAGAAGAAAAGAGGACCAACCTGGATCTTTCGATTTGATCCTAGCTTGATTTCTCCTTTCCTTGATATAATTTACCACTCCTCTCCTACTTGTCCCACTTCAAAGAGTACCTGTAGAGTCAAAGTAACAACAAACTATCAAAGCATCTCTATCTAAAACATCATAAACAATGCAGAATCAGAAACACATTGACCATACAATTGCATTCATAAAAAATAAGATTCACAAATACAAGATTATATGGAGGAAAACTCAAAGAACTTTATTAATAGTAATGTAAGAGAGGATTACAACCCAACTGTCTGATCTAGCATCATCCTCCCAGTTGTAGAAGCCCTCTTCACCTCATGAACAAGCAAATCACCCAACAATGCAATGTCTCTTCTCACCAACAAACCAACAACACTTCCTTACAAAATACAAAATTTCATCCTCCTAGATCTCTCAGACGAGGGATCCATTTATAGATGTCTTGCAAGGGTGTGAGCCAGCTCTAGGTTTTTCATTAGTGTCATTCCACTGATAGTTCTTGGTTCCACTTGGAGATTTCAATGATCTCTTACTCATCCCTGGGCAAATTCAGAGAGGCAAGTGTCACAAGAGAAGTTTATGGAAGATTCCATGATCATCCACCTTGCAAACTGTCTCTGCCATTTGTCTATTCTCGCTCATCGCACCCCATAGAAGGCCATTTCAGTATGCATCACACCTGGCCAGTTAGGTAGTCAGTATGCATCGCACCTTACCCATGGAGCAGTCTGTATGGTCCAATTTTGGCCAGTTCTGAGTAGTTTTTCAGGTGGAACTTCTAGGAAATGATGTAATCAGTTGACCATGATCCTTTAGGGTATGAAGCAACACTTTTAGGGACTTAAGGAGTCCTTAGTTTATGGACATATGAGTTTGGGGTTGCAGTGCCCAAATATGTCTATAACAGATGCCCCCTAAAGCATGAGGTCGTAAATCTTCCGATGTCGGGTGAAATGCTTTATTCATGAGGATCTGAGGTATTTGAACTAGAAGGCGGCTTGTATAAGATACAATAAAATACATCATCATCATATTATTTTCATGATCTAGTTGAGGCGGGAATTCCCATGCTTAGCTTTCTAAATTCATTTTCATGTACATAGGACAAACAATCGTTTGCTGTTGCAGACTAGTGATTCTTCACATGAAGGCTCATCTCCCCTGGCTTAGATGACTAACTGTGTAGCTTCTGTGTACAATTGATGTCTTTATTTTCCTAAATATATCGTAGCCCAGATGGATGAAGCTAGATCTGGGGTTTTCAAAACTCGTCCAATCTTCGCCCAATGTACAAGTCAATCCATGTGAAAAGATGTTCTGAAGTCGAACATTGCCTGATTACTAGCCAATGTTGTAAGCTATTAACAGGAATGAGAGGAGTCACCGATAATGATGATGACCCTCAAGGTACTATAGTACAATTCACGTGGTGTGAATATATGAGTCGATGTCGAACACCACGCAAAGTCTTTTGGTCGAAGGTCATTGATGTAAACCTATTGCCGGAAGTGAGAAACTTGCCATTGAGGCATGCAAGCTTCAAAGTACTGAAAGGGTTGTTTCTAAGTCAACTTCTTGGATAATGAGATGATGTTGACAAGAAGTGACCTATCGTAGGAGGGCCTTGATGTATCCCACATCTACGACATGAAACGGAGAAAATGATTTTTGTGGAGGTGAAAACGATCTGATGATATAAGGTTCAGGAATGGCGGCCATGAAAAATGAAGCGTGGATGTAATGCAGTGGATGAGGCATTTGCTAGATGGTGAATTCTCTGAATGACTTCTCTTGAACATATTGGCGACACTAATATGGACTGGTAGCGTTAACCCCATGGATGGCATGGCGGACCAATGGTGACGGTGAACGGAAAAACCCAACCCAACTCAATCACGGTGATGGAGTGAAAGTGTCATGTTCAAGAGCGACTTGCTATCAATAGAGTTCTTCAAGTTTTCTTCTCATTCTTCCCCAGTCATTATTGACCAGTACATCTTTATTTTTGACAAGGTTGAGGAGGATAACATATGCTTGGTCTATAATTTTCCCTTCAGGCAAACCTGTCACTTTGTGTTTAGCAAGCCTAGCGTCAGTGAGACTTGTTCTTGTCTGGGTGGACAAGTTTGTCGCTATTGTTCTAACGACTTTAAAAACAAAGATAACTCGTCATTTTCATGTTTAGAGAGTTTGAAAATGGACGAAAGGAGACTCCGACAATCCTTTTTCGTGGCATAATCCCTTAAGTCCAAAAAAGTGTAAAATAATACAAAAGGGATGACTTTTCGATAGTTTTAACGAGCTAACAAAGAAAAGCATTCAATATTTTTGTTTAATAATCCCTCAAGTCCAAAAATATTAAAATATATGAGAGGGATGGAATTCCCCTTACTTTAATGAGCTGGGAAGACCAATAGCTCGACAATCTTTTTATATTTAACGAGTCTAAAAAGAGTTTAAAAGAGACTTGTTTTTGAGGAATGAGTGGTATTTCTCGGTAGCAACTGGTTCCAGGTAAGTTTGGAACTTCTCAAAACATGGCAGTGTGAAGAGGGTGGTAATCAAAATCACTCGTCGCAGATGTTCCTCAAAAGAGTAAACAATCAAGTGGAAGCGTATGGTCAGCCAAACGAATGGAGGTGACAGAAGGAACACAACCAAAGTTCAAAAAGGGCTGATAGCAAAGCGATCACAAAGGTTATTTACCAAAGGTAGGTTTATTTTTTAATGAGCTTGAACCTTGTGCCAACATTTGCTCAGTGTAGGTTGATTTTTTAACGAGCTTGAACCTTGCGGGAACATTGCTCTTGATATTGGTCAATGATATTCAGTTTACCATTTAACACATTAGATTCTTTCTTCAGTCATTCAACCTGCTCAATTGCTCCATCAAATTGATTATAAATACACATATATGCCTAAAGAATGAATTAAAAACTAACATTTTACTTGAAGTACATGAATAGTAACATAAAAAGTAGTTTTACCTCTCATTTTTACCATTTCATTTCAAATTTGGGATTTGGAGCTCTGGAGTGGTTTTCTACCTCAAACTTCATTAGCTGATTTCAGGAGATCCAGTGGACTATTCTCCACATCGTCAGGACTAGGTAGGAGCTAACCCTGAGCTCTTCATTTTCATTCCTTCTTTTTTTGATTTTGAGCAAGTTTTCCCTTCCTTCTGAGCCCCTAGGGTTTGAATAAATCGTTCTCCTATCACCGCACCTTCCTTATATTGAAAAGTGCGATGCATACTGAGCTGTTCATTGGCCAGTCAGTATGCATCTCACCTAGTCCAAAGGCAGGGTGTGATGGGCGCAGAAGGGAAACTTTGCACAGTAATTTCTCATGAAATTTTTGCCTGTTTTTGCTCAAATTTGGATCCTAATTCATCTTTTGTCTGTGACTCAGATATTTGTTGGATCAAGATGGTTGTCACATGGTGTGAACATGAGCATGAAGAAGAAGACATGATTGCCTTGCATGATCAGGGTACTATTACTGCATTGCGAAATTGTGGTTTGCTCAAATTCTTTTGTATATCTAGCATGAGGCAAAAAATCAGTTTGTTGCAGTATTTCCTCGATGCATGGGATCCGATCAACCAGGTATTCCAAATTAGAGGTAAATCCATCCCACTGACAGTCGAGGACATCTACTTTTTGACAGGGTTATCGAGGCGTGGTGCCCCTCTTTCACTATCGGGATCCGCCCGTGGGGGAAAATCGGTGAGAGATTATATCTGTCAGCTTTGTAGAGATGGATCTCAACCTAGTAGAGATGGCAAGATCAATATCTGGGACGTCACTGATCGACCTCTAAGGACCATTTTATTCACCTTTGCTAGATTGGTTGGTAGCGCAGCCCTTCATTTGGCAAACAGATCTTATGTGCAATATGCTTTAGAATGCCTGTAACCAAAGGTATTCAACTGGTGTGAGGCATTACTTCCAGTGATTAAAGAACAGCTCTCTAAGGTAAAGAATGGAAGATCCAAGAACTTCAGGTACAGTTCCATTTTCACTGCTTTTGCCTTAGAGAGGATCCCACTGATGCAACCACAACATATTTCACTAGGATTGCCAGCACCAAGGGAACCCAGGATGCAGAGATGGGTTCATCTCATGGCCAGACATGCTAGTCAGCCACATATTACTTTCTTTGATGCCTTCTTTGAGTTGTTTGACCATCAGGAGATGGTCTTCTCAGAGTATCCGTATGTCGGGATGGACTTCCGAGGTGACCCAGATTTGGCGTTGCCGGCTGGCGAGCAGTGGGGTGTGATAGGTAAAGATTTTGACCATATCTTTGTTTATCAGTATTATAATATTTTTTTGATTTATCAAGAGTACTTGAACTCATGTACTTGTGCAGATGTTGGGCCAGTGCGACCAGCGGCACACCTAAGGGCGGCAGCTAGCGTTCCAACAGGAGAGGTTGTAGGGAGGGTTGTCCTTCGTGATCTGGACATAGTAGAGACCTTGGAAATATTACAGGATCAGATCAAGGGTCTTACCCTTGGTATTCAGGATGTGAGGATCGACGAGTTACCTCTGAGGCTACAACACCATACTACTAGTGTTCCGAGTCGATGGACTAGGCTCCTGCGTATGATCACACAGACGGTGACATGTTATCACTAGAATCATTAGCATAGGATGCTTTCCTGCATTTACTTTTGAGTTTCTTGGTCACGTGACCGATTTTGCCTTGTACACAAAACATTATGCGAAACTATAAAAAACTATATATTTTTTATTTTCGAAGTTTATTTTGGTTAAGTTATGTGATCCAAATGCAAATGTTGATGTAAAATGCTTTTCTTTACAAATGTTGCAAATGTCTGTCTAACACATAATTCATTAATGAATCAGTTAAAGTGTTTAAGTTTCTGGAATTGTGTTGATATTGAATGGAATCAAACTGCCTTTCCAAAATCTTGACTCTTAAGAACACATGATAGATAGCTTGGTTCCAAACTGAATAGACACCAGTAAGCTGTAGAATGACAAGTTGTGAATCTAGCCTGACAACAAGTCAGCGTATGCCATGTGAAATGGCATCAGAGAGAAGCTCTATCAACGTGCTATACTCAGCGATGTTGTTCGTTGATTAACCAATACATATCCCTCTGAAACTCACTAACTCGCCGCTTGGATCAAAGATGGCCCAAGCTATAGAAGATAAGTTCCGCATTCTACGACTAGCTTCGTCGGCGTACCCAATGAATGTTTCCAAAATGTCCGACATTTGCAATAAATGCAAAGTGGATTACTTAACCAAAATGACAACTCTTGACGAAAACAAAAAATGAAATAAAAGCATATTTATAAAGAGATTACTACACTTGATCAAGCATAGTATCTCTTAAGATACAACTGGTTTCGGGGTTGTGACAGTGGAATTCCATCGTAATCTACCAGCTTGTAGGCTGCTTTTGCTAATACCCATTTAACAATGTAGGGGCCCATCCATAATGATTGGAACTTACCTGCTCCTAATTTATCAGAGTCCTGATCGTAGAGTAAGACCAGGTCACCTTTTGAGAAGACACGAGGCTTAACATTTTTGTCAAATTATGCTTTGACACATTTCTTATGAGCTTCGTTAGCTAGCATAGCATCACGATGGGTTTCATCCAAGCGGATTAGTTCCAAGAAATGAGCCTCTTCCTCTGAAGTTTCAGGAAGTAGATCGATTGTGAGCTTTAGAGATGAAATCTCACACTGAATTGGTAAGATAGCCTCCAAGACATACACCAACTGAAAAGACATAAATCTGGTCATATTTCTTACCAAGGTCCTATATTCCCACAGAGCTGAGTACAGGATTAAATGCCAATCCCATTTGTGGACTCCAATCATTCTCTGTAGCATGCGCTTGAGGAATTTGTTGATTGCTTCACCCTGTCCATTAGCCTGCGGATAATATGGAGTAGAACTATCGTGGGACAGTCCTAATTTGGCAGTCAATTCAACCATCTTGTGATTGCGAAAATGCAATCGATGCTCTATAGCCTGTGGAACACCAAACCTAGAGACTACATGATTGAAAAATAAAAGAGCAGCCGTTTCGGCTCTGTTGTTTAATGTAGGCATCACCTTGGCCCATTTTGTAAAATAGTCAACAGTGACTATGATATACCCATGCCCCCACGGCCGAGGTGGGGTTACATGTCATGAAATCTATGCCCCATTTGGTGAATGGCCCAACAACAACTACTGGATGCAGTGGTGTAGGTGGTAATCTGGTTTTTCAATCAAAAATTTGACAAGCATGGAAACTTCTTACTGCTATTATGCAATCTTTGAAGATAGTAGGCCAGAAGTAGCCAGCTCATAAGCTTTTCTGTGCAGTAGCGTAACTAGATAGATGCCCCCCACATGCGCCTGAATGACAGTCATTTAGGACCTTTTCAGCCTCCTCATGCATGAGGCACTTTCGCAGAACTGTATCGACACCATGACAGTAAAGTGTATCACCGACGATCATGTAGTCTTTTGCTTGGTATCGAGTACATCATTGTTCGGAGCGAGAGATGTTAGGCCTAAAGGTTTGGGTTTGGAGATAAATTAGTATATCTCCGTACCATGGGTCGCTTGAGGATATCAGGAACAATGTTTCATCCACAATCGATGCTTTAGATGTTAAATCGTTGGACGATGATGGGAGGTCACAAAGTAACTCCGCGAAGACTAGAGATTTCTTTGATTTGGATTTGGTGAATTCTGGATCAAACTCTTGCAAAGTGGCTATTCATTTTGAATACTTGCCTCCTAGAAATTGACGCGATAGGATGTAGGTCATAGGGTTGCAATCTAACAAGATGGTAGTTTTGCGAAAGAGTATATAGTGTCGAAATCTCTGTACCGCTTGAACAGCTGCCAAAGGTAGCTTTTCAACATAGGAGTACTTGCTTTCCATATCATTTAAGTTTCCACTTAAATAATACACAATATTTTCTATTCCATTGTCTTCTTCTACTAAAACCATTGCGATGGTTGTATCTGTAGCAACGAGATACAGGTTAAAGTATTTTTGATAATCAGGAGCATACATTAATGATGCTTTTACTAAGGAACTTTTCAAAGCATCAAAGGAAGCTTGTGCAACCTGATCCCAGTTGAAGAGTACTTCTTTTTACAAAAGACGTGTATAACCTTTAGCAAGTTCGACATAATTTGGAATGAACCTCCTTAAGAAGTTTGCTTTCCCTTGGAGTTTCTGAATATGAAGCAAATTTGAACGTGGAGGCATGTCGATGATTGCCTGAACCTTACATGGGTCGAGTCGAATTCCGTCCTTAGAAACTACGAAACCAAGTAACCAACCAAAACCAACACAAAACACACACTTGTGTGGATTGAGTCGTATCTTGTAGTGTCGGCAACGTAGAAATATAGCTCTCAAATGCTGCGGATGATTAGTCCACTTTTGCGAATGAGCCGGTAAATCTTCAAGATAGGGTTGAACGATGTGCTTGATTTCATGGAAGGTGTAGTTCATTGCCCTCTAAAATGTTTCCCCTGTGTTCTTCAAACCGAAAGGTAGTTTGCGGTACGCGAATGTGCCCCATGGACATATAAATGTAGTCTTTGACTGGTCCTGTGGGCGAATATTGATTTGATTGTATCTGGAAAATCCATCCATAAATGAAAAGACTTCGCATCTGGCACATTCATCAATTATCTGGTCGATGAAGGGTGTAGGGTAGTTGTCTTTTGGACAAGCTTGATTTACATCCCTATAATCGATGCACACTCTAATTGTTCCTTGCTTTTTCATCACAGGAATAATATTCGATGCCCAATCAGTGAGAGGAATGGGGTAAATGAAAATGGCATATAAAAGTTTTTCAACTTCTACCTTAATGGCAGTGGCTTTCTTCGGGTGAACCGGTCGAAGCCGTTTTCGTACTGGTTTGACATCTGGATACATCTTGATTTCATGTTCGACGATGCTTGAGTCAATGCCTAAAATTTCTTTGTATGACCAAGCAAAGACATCTCTGAATTCGCAAAAGAGAGCGTAGTGTATTTCCAGTTCTAAAGGAGAACAAGATTTTCCAACATGTATATTCTCTACAACATCTAGTTTGGTCGAGATATTAATGGCAATTGTTTCTTCAATATTGGACAAATTTCGCTCTGAATCCACCATATTTACAGTATTTGATAGAAAATCAAAAACTAAAGGATGATTAAGGTCATTAGAGTAATCCTCATTGTTATCCTGAGGTCGGGAACAACGGTGGTGATCTTCCCACGGTGTCTCTCCTATCATCATTGACTGAATGATTCCTTCGTCTGTAGAATGTACATGCGACCAAGGATCATAAGAGGTACCATACTCTAGAGACCTATCTATCCAAACGCTTGCCGAGCGTTGATTTGGGTTTGCCGCCCATGCCCAGAATATTGATTGCTACAACAATTCTATGGGGCTTGGGGGCAACACCTGGCGATGATCCATGCTAACAAAATGTTCAGAATTCTTCTTAATATTTGACGATGTAGAAGATATCATGTGACAGGTTTCCACTGTGGCCACTTCTGCCAGATTACTCAGAGGCAGAAGGGCAAAATTACCCATTAAGGAAGGGTATTTTAGGAGACCTACTCCAATATTTTGAAGTGATTGAGAGCTTCCGTGGATTAATGGAATGCTTCTGGTAACTTGAGAATTGTTGGGGAGGAAGGTTAGTTGGTCAATGATTGTGATTCTACCTTGAAAGGGGAATGCAATCTTTCTAAAATATGTTGACACAATAGTAGCCATAGCATAGATCTAGGGCCTGCCCAGTAGGATGTTGTAGTCAAGGTTTCCATCAATGACCTCGACTTCAATTTCTACTGTCTTGCCCCCCAGTTCGATTTGCAAGTTACTTAATATCCCATATGGCATGTATGTTCTTCCATCAAACGCTTTTAATGTCGTTGATGATCGTGACAAGGGTGGAGAGCCAAAAATTTTCCAGCAACTCATTAACATAATACAGGTAGATTCTCCCTCATCAATTATTGTTTGATGACTAGTTTTGTTGAGGGCTTTTACCTGTATGAGGAAAGCGAGTTGTGCTGGTAACTGAGGTTCGTATCCTTTATGATTAAAGGCCACTAGATTGGAATTTGCTGGATCAATCCCACCTATCGTTGATAACAAAGACTGTTTTTGGGATGGGCAATTCTGCAGTACTTCAAATTTCGACATGGCAGATGGCGATTGGGTTAGATCCTCCACTATATTATAATTATATGCTGCTCGAGCAAGAGGATTAAATGTCGATTTATGTACTACTCCCTTAGGCGGTTTTATTGTTAATTCATGAATGATTGGTGGAACAACTTCTCATGAAGTTGTTCCCGAACTACTGGGTTGATTTGTATCTTTGCCATTCGATGATTTTGGATTTCCATAATGTTTATTCCTTGTAGATATAAAAGCATCATTTTTCTGTTTTGAGATGGATAGCATAAGCACTTGGGATGGGGAAGCACGATCACTAGCAACCAGGTTAATTTCTGGATTTGGAAACGGATCAGTCAATACCGCTGAGGTATTTGAAGTCCTTTTGAAAAACTTCTTGACTTCAGCTTGATGTGGACAATCTTTTGTGTAATGGTCCTCATCACATATGAAACATGGCTGATTAGGTTTCTTCTTTCTAGTAGGGTTTCCAGAAGGTTTCTCAGGAGTCAAATCCTCCTGTTTCTTCTTTTTGTTTGTCCCTTTCTTCTTTCCCCCTGGTTTCTTAGGATTTTTGCCTTTGTTGGTTGACACGACATTGACCTCTGAGGCAAGAGGTTCTTCATCTGCTTTTTGACTAGACACCGTACGAGCTTTCTTAGATGTAGCCTTTGTGGTTTTTGTGCTTGCCGTACCTATCACACCATTGCTGACATGAGAGTCCTTGTTTGATTTAGGAGGGGGAAGCACGGAAAATTCAGGTCTAGGAGCGTCCGAATTTTTTTCGTAGAGCGTGCTAGACTGAGTATAGATCAAGTCTAGATATTGTGCACGAGTAATGACTTGCTCTTCAGTGACAACTCCTCCCTTAGCCACATCCTTTGTAATAGAGGGTAACAATGACCTTATAAATCATTCAGCTAAAAGCTGATCAGGAATGTACGTCTTCACCATTCTTCGATGACGATGCCACTCATGAATATGATCAGATATGTGAGTGGCTATCATTTGTTTAAAGTTGGTAAGGAGTTATGTCCCTGTTTTGTACCTTATGGGTAGCTGAAAATGGGTTAAAAAGTTAGTGGCAAGGGTGTTGAAGTTGTCAAATGAAGCCCTAGGCAATTCTATATACCATTTAGCTGTCGGACCAATTAACGTTCACTGAAAAAGGCAAAGCCTATTCGAATCAACATTCAGGGTGTTGGATGAACACCACAAATGGAATGTCATTACATGATTTGATGGATCTTCACCCGGATTTCCATTGAATTTAGGAATATCAGAGGGAAGTTTATGAGGAATCGTAGGCCACCAAGGGGCATAAGCAATTGGATCATTCGTCAAATGGTTTAGATATGGTAATTCTAGAGTTGCTACAAAAGGCAACTGTTGATTCAGGTTAGGCGAAGCATACCCAGGATAAGATGGAATCGCCTGAGCAGTAGGTCTTTGCATAATAGCATAATGTATTTGATGCTGGTAACTTTGATAAGGTTGATGGGCATAACCATTATAGTGTGGTTGTTGATAACCGATTTGGAAATGCGGTTGCCCATTACTTACAAAGACTTGTTACTCAGGTCCTTGGTATGAATGTTGGAATTGCGGTTGTTGATATTGAACCAGCCATGGTTGTTGGACCATTTATTGTTTTCCAATACTGGATGATTGACCAAGATGCGGAGTGATAGTACCTGTTTAAGTCTGAGTTGCTCCAGATAAGGAGGCACTAACCTGAGGTTGTGATTGAATTGTTGAGGCGAGAGGCTGTTGTATTGCAACCTAAGAGACTTGAGGTTGACATACAATAGGTAGCGCTTGTACTTGCTGTAGGGTCGTTAATATGTCATGATTATTGTCACTTGTGAACGTTTATTCCACCCATTTCCACCATTCTTCATCATGACATTTATTATAATTTATCATTTAAATCCATTTTATAAATGATTTATGCTCTCATGGATGAATATTATTTATTCTCTTTTATTTTTAATAAATTGATTATTATGCATTAATTTATCAATGATAGTTCTAATAAGTTGGTTGTAACATCATTCGCCATTTTTAGCTTCCAAAGTAACTTCCAGATTGAAGATTTGATTTCTAAATCAGCCAACTCAGAAATTCGCTGGTTTAAGGAGTGACAGTTTTGCGGTTAAGATTCTGAGCAAATGAAGACGAATTTGGAAAATCCGGAACATGGGTTTTGTCCAGAACGGGCCCAGTTATCTTAATAAAGAACAGTTTGCCCAAATTCGGCTTGTACAGGGAGAAACGCAGGGTTCTTTGAGCACGATTTTCTGAGATTTGCTGTTGCGGCCGCCCTCCAAATCTTAACTGCAAAGCCAAAATTCGCCTTGATCTGGTTGATCAATTGGTTAGGATCCATCCAATTCTGTAAAACAAATCATTTTGTAATTATCCATGCTCTGATATTTCTCTATTTAAATGAAACCCAAGATCAGAGACGGGGATGGAGAACGACTGTTTTTATAATTCTAAGTTTCAGAACCAATGGGGATCATGGAGTCTAGCTGAGATCTGATTTTGTATACTTCTGTAATGCAATCAATATAAAGGAATTGGTGTTCACTTCGTTGCTGCATCTGAATTAAGTTACGGCGGTGCCATTGGAGGCTACGGGCCCGGCTCCAACGGACACTTGCCGCTGTTGTATCATACGGTGATTTGTGTGGTTTGTTTCTTATAATCTGATATATTTACATGTTGTTCCATACTTGTTCATCCGTAGTTTTCCTGTTGTAAATCTCTGTAACAAGTTTACATCATACTTTCAGGATTAATCGCATAGTGTTGTTCTAAGCTGTTTACTTCAGTTACAGAATTCATAAGTAGAATGTTCCAGCTACAGATGATTGGAGTAATGGACTACTGGTAATTATCTCAGATTATGTACATATGATTGACGTTTCCTGTTTATAATGATTTGTTGTTCCATTTGATTGAACTGTCCAGCTGTACAAAATATATATATGATTGACGTTTCCTGTTTATAATGATTTGCTGTTTCATTTGATCAAGCTGCCTACTTGTATAAACAATTGTTCTTTCTTTGTATATAAGTTGATGCCAAGAATTGAGAGTGTTGAACTCGCGAGACTTAGTTTCTTTCTTGCTGTTTCATTTTACTGCTGTCCATTTCATTTCATGCTGCTTTTTGCCATTTCCTTTTTCTTGCATTTATTGCTTTGGTGTGAGAGGAGGATCAAGGCTGTCGTGAGACACAGCAGACGCTATTATGCTCCCAGATCCATGATCCATACTCTAATTCTTTTTTCATCGATTTCTAGAGGACTGAGTTATTGCTACCATATCCTCGATTGATGGTTGTTTGAATGAATGATTTAGTTTAAGACATTTTCAGTTTCTTGCTGTCCCAATTAGATTTCTTTTTCAAGCATTCATTTACTTGTGGGTTTTAAGCACTATATTGCAAAACATTACTCTTAAGTAAATAACCGCCTCAGACAGAGTACACTCTTGAAATAAAAAGTCGTCCCTGGGTTGATAATTAATGTGAGGTAATTAGGAGTTCACAAGACACCTTTTTATCGCTCCACATTTTGGCGCCGTTGCTGGGGAAGAGTGTAGCCATTTCTAAAGAGTAGTGTGAATCTGATGAGTGCCTGCTAGGGAAGAGTTGGATCTTAAAAACGGAAGGTAAGAACCTGCGTACGGAGCATGTAAAAGCTCTGCTCCACCGTCCACTTTCCAGCAGGACTCTTAAAAGAACCTAGGGTAGAAATAGATGTTTGAATTTTTGTGTGAATGATTAGGAAAAAGATAGAAATTTTTAAAAAATGAATCACATGATCTCACAGAAGTGGTGATGTAAGCACCACCCATTTCACTAACTAATTGACAGGAACATTTGAAGAAGGAGCCTTGAAGAAACACATGAAGAACATTTTCTATTATGGTAAGAAATGGCTCACGTTTCTACTTTTGAATTTCCTATCAAAGATCTAGGAGTGACACAAATGCACATAATTCCCCCATCTTTACCAAATTTTCATGGGTTCGCAAATGAAGATCCACATACATTTTTGTTTGAGTTTGAAATACTTTGTAGAGGATATGATTATTGTACTAATGATCAAAGATTGAAAGTGTTTCCTCTTACTCTAAAAGGAGCAGCGATGGTTCATGAGCCTAGGTGGGAATTGCATCCAATCATGGGAGGACATGAAGAACATATTCTTGAAGAAGTACCAAGACTATTGCAAATCCAATGAAGATATTTTCGGTATGATACAAGGGGAAGATGAAAGTTTGGAGGACTATGTAGATCGATTTCATTACAACCTTCAAAAATCAAAATATAAGCATTTGGAGAATGAGATCTTAAAAACACTCCTTCTTAAAGGAATCAAAGATGAATTTTTAGAACTTTTAAATCTGATAGGAAAATGTGATGTTTTTCAGTTATCATATGATGATGTTTGTGAGTTGTGCATAAGGTATTCAAGAGGAATCTCCAAGGCTGGTAAGAATTCTAGAGATGTTTTTTCTTTGTTCTCCAAATCAGCTACAAGAATAGGAGACATAAGAGCTGAAATCAATGTTCTATTTGAAAATTTTAAAGTTGATTTTATTAGCTCTCTAAATGAAAAATTGAATGTTTTGCAGGTTCATAAAAATGAAGAATTTGATGAAGTGTTTTGTTCTCATGACCAAAAGGAGCATCTCATAGATACTCACTCTTCCTTATCTACGATGGAAGTAGCATATCAAAGAGATGAGGAAGCTGCAACAAGGTCAAAACCATGGAAATCAAGGCCTACAGGTATGGTTCAAAACACTTTTTCTCCATTGTCATACTTGCATAATCCATTATGGAATGCTAATGTGTTAGGGCAGCCATGTCAATTTCAATATAACCACCTATCTTGTTTACAAGTTGGGCATGGTTCATCTTATGATGGCATGACTACTCTCCCTCATCTTGTAGCACAAGCACATTCTCCATATTCTCCATATTCTCCACCAGCTCTTTCACAACACCTTGCTTGCCCATCAAAACCATTCACACAACCCAATCAGCCACATCATCAAAATGCTCCATTCCATACACATTTTCCTGCTCAACTAATTCCACACTCTCACCACAATAAACCAGTACAACATGCTTACAATGTTGAGCTGGCAAATTTACCCACCCTTCCCACCCATTCTATCTCACATGTGTTGTTAGAGAAAACCTACAATGAGATTCAGAATGTTTTAAATTCTAAAATTGTAGAAGCTATGGAAGAAAATGAGGTTTCTTGTAGGATGCATCAACAAGTTATTTTAAAAGCTCAAGAACTTCATGATATGATGGCTATGCGAAATCAAAAAAATAAAGGATATATTGAAGATTGGTTTCACTCCATCATCTGTTTGCAACATCACTCCATGCTTCAACAATTTTTGATATCATTTTTTCAAGGGAAGATGGCTTCTCATACCCTAATATCCATTAACATGCATTTTTCAAATTTGGGTATGTGCATACGTGAAGCCTTACTTCGAAAATGGCTTCACTGGAAGTACTCATATACGTAGTTATATTCATTTTTCAAATCAAAATAGGTTAGGGTAGAAAATAAAATAAATAAGGGAATAAATAAATGCATTTTTGTTTTTCCATGTAAAACTAGGGTTTTTTTTGCAACATGCTATGCAAATCAACATCGGTGATAATTTTTTTTTATAATTTGTGTATGTAGATGAATCATAATGGAAATAATAAGTTCTACAAACACTCATTTTCATTTTTATCACCAATTTGAAAAAATGCTTGAATTTCATTTTTTTGGCTTGCGGGCTTGATGAACTTTCTGGAAAAACAGTCGGGACAGTCATGTTTTGAGGGACCAAAAATGAATATTTTTAAAACCTATTTCTACCCTAAGTAGCCCTTGATGTCTACTTTCCAATCCAATTTGAATCACTCAATTTGGATTTGAAACGAAAAAGTTAGAGCCAAAACATTGACCGGATGTCTAGCGGGCAGCTCAGGAACAGAGTTGGGACAGTCAGTTTTTGGAGGCCTAAATGAATGAATTTTTAAAACCTGTTTCTATGGTAGATTCCCCTATGAATATAGTTTACAATGCAATTGGAATCACGCATTTTCGATATCGTATGGGGAAGTTATGATCAAAATACTGACTGTCTATCGTAAATCAGCACTCTTAAAACTATGTTTTTCCGGCTGTTCCTTACAATATTTGACCTATCAATTCTTCTTGTCTTCAAAACCTGTTTCTATTGGAGATAAATAAATGAATCTACTTTCATTTCCAATTTGAATCATTTGAATCCGACATCAAACGAAAAAGTTATGCTTGAAATATCAACTGTTGGTCTAAGCCGGGTAATCGAAAATGACTCTATTATGCAGGTTGTTCTAAACAAATTTGACATATCATATCATTGAGTTTTTAAAACCTGTTTCTATTGGAGATACACCTTTGAATTAGCTCTCATTTGGCTTTGGAATCACTCAATTTCGACGAAAAACAAAGAAGTTGTGATTAAAACACTGCAGGTTAGTATGATTGGCCACTGCTCTCCCGCAGGTAACAAATAAATTTTACTTTGTTATTTTCTCTATGGATTTGTTATACAGAATAACTACTTGCTATTTTTTGCATAATTCTTGGATTAGGGGAGCCCGATCACCTCTCTTTATCCATGATTTAATGTTTTATTGCAGGTAGATACTCGTTTTTTGCAGGTCCTGGGAAAATAAAGAAGGTCAACTTATGGACGAGTGATTTTTCAAAGAAATTTTTATAAAACAAAAGAATTTTATCCAAATCATTACCCAACGGATTCATAATAGAACAAATGAAGAATTGATTTCAATTTCAAGATTCATGTCTTGTCACTGCTGCCAAAACATTTTTCAAATAGATCATTTTTTTGACATAACATCATAGCTGTTGCAACTCAATTTATTTATTTACATACTGTTTTTTGTTGTTTCTTTTCTAATTTCTTTTATATTTTGTGTTTCAGGTGTTGCAACTCATCCTCAGCATCACTGCAGTGAACAGCTAATTCACTCTTTGCGTGTTTGCATTTTATGGTTGTGTATTTTGCTGTTCCTTTTCTGAAGGGACAGCATTTGTGTGCATTTTTGTCGTTCCTGCTGTTCCTTTTTCAAAGGAACATCATTTTCGTTTTTTATTTTCTAAAGGAATAACATTTTTTTGATCAGCCATTCATTTTGTTGTTCCTTTTTCACAGTGCATTTTGCTGTTCCTTTTCGAAATGGAACAACTGCTGTTCCTTTCCGAAATGGAACAGCACTTTTTGCACTTTCACATTTTGCTGTTCCTTTTCGAAATGGAACAGCACTTTTTGCACTTTCACATTTTGCTGTTCCTTTTCGAAATGGAACAACACTTTTTGCACTTTCACATTTTGCTGTTCCTTTTCGAAATGGAACAGCACTTTTTGCACTTTCACATTTTGCTGTTCCTTTTCAAAATGGAACAACACTTTTTGCACTTTCACATTTTGCTGTTCCTTTTCGAAATGGAACAGCACTTTTTGCACTTTCACATTTTGCTGTTCCTTTTCGAAATGGAACAGCACTTTTTGCACTTTCACATTTTGCTGTTCCTTTTCGAAATGGAACAGCACTTCTGCACTTTCACGTTGGGTGTGTTTTTGCTGTTCCTTTTTCAAAAGGAACAGCATTTGGTGTGTTTTTGCTGTTCCTTTTTCAAAAGGAACAGCAGTTTGAGTTTTTGCTGTTCCTTTTTCAAAAGGAACAGCAGTGCGTGTTTTTGCTGTTCCTTTTTCAAAAGGAACAACATTTGGTGTGTTTTTGCTGTTCCTTTGAACATCAGTTTGAGTTTTTGCTGTTCCTTTTTCAAAAGGAACAACAATGCGTGTTTTTGCTGTTCCTTTTTCAAAAGGAACAACATTTGGTGTGTTTTTGCTGTTCCTTTTTCAAAAGGAACAGCAGTTTGAGTTTTTACTGTTCCTTTTTCAAAAGGAACAGCAGTACGTGTTTTTGCTGTTCCTTTTTCAAAAGGAACAGCAGTTTGAGTTTTTTTACTGTTCATTTTTCAAAAGAAACAACAGTTTGAGTTTTTGCTGTTCCTTTTTCAAAAGGAACAGCAGTTTGAGTTTTTTGTTGTTCCTTTTTCAAAAGGAATAGCAGTTTGAGTTTTTGCTGTTCGAGTTTTTGCTTGCATGGATTCTTCTCTTTCAAAAGGAACGACATTTGCATTTTCACGTTTTCTGTGTGTATTTTTGTTTTTTGGTGTGCATTTTCTTTGATGTTCTCTACACGGAACACCACTTTTTGAGTGTTTTTGCTGTTCATTCAAAAGAGCAACACTTTGGGAATATTTTTGAGGGCAACCCTTTCCTTTCTCTTGTGGGATTATTCATAGTTCAGCTCAACCACATTCTCCTGATTCTCTTTCATGACATGAAGTACACTACTTTTATGAGGACAGGAATTATGGATTCTTTTGAAGCAAAGTTAATATTATCCACGTTATGATCTTTAAAAGGACAGCTCCTTGATGATAGATTCTTTTTAAAAGGGACACAATTATTTATATATTCCTTTACTGCATTGTTCTCTGTTGTACATGATACTGATTGATCATCTTAATACCATGCTGGTTCCACCCTTCCTGGTTATAATCTTCTCTGTCTGTAATAAATGAGATTATGGGTATATTTTTTATATTGACATGTTCAACTTCTTCCGCCATCCCTGCTCTTAAGGAGTACTGAGCCTCCCTCTTTTTATCATAAAAATGTGTAATAATAACAAAATTTTGTTCGCAGATGGAGGATAGGGGGTCTCATTACGAGCCAGCCTACCATGTTCATAAGGCTGTAACAAAGTGACATTCCCATTATGGCCACCACATCGGGGTTATGATCCATTGGATAGCCAAATTATCCTTGGAACAGGAGGTCTCATCACGAGCCGGCCTGATCACTTTTGCTACCTCCTTGTGAATGGCAGTGTGGTTATCTGGTTACCACGCCAGCACACTGATCTCTTCTGTAGAACAGCACTGTAACTCTCCATTTATAAATTGAGGATCCTGGCTCATATGGGTTAAAAAACAACCCTGCCGAGGCTATGGATGCCTACTGGCAGCAGAGGCTCTGCTTATGGTATTGAAGTTATATCTTTTCGTCAATTATTATTATAATACCCTTTTCTTATTTTCTTTTTATCAGAGAAGTTATTTCCTTAACTTTTTTCCCTGTTTGAACCTTTATGCATGAGAAATTGTTTTATGATCAATCACATCAT
Source organism: Pinus tabuliformis (assembly GCA_031772625.1). NCBI lineage: Eukaryota > Viridiplantae > Streptophyta > Pinopsida > Pinales > Pinaceae > Pinus > Pinus tabuliformis. The sequence goes on along the minus strand of CM062816.1, from coordinate 459,676,880 downwards.
TTTCAGCTAGAATACCGTCAGCAAAGCATCTTTTTAGCATATTGTTGTCCTTTTTCGTTTTGCATAAACTATCATCACTCCAAAGCGTCCTATCTCTTATTCATAACTATCTTTACACACTTTGCTCTCAATATAACCATAATTTTCACCGTCCTATCATTGATAAGTGTACTCTGCTTTACTTACTGATATATTGTTCATTCCATTGCCTTGCCGTCCGCACCACCCCTCTCATATGCTTTATGGTTATGGAACCCATTTTCCAATTGGAGGGGGGGAATGTATGCATTATGGGATTGCATGCGATATGATTACTACACTTTGCCATACCTTGTTGATTTGACAACATAGTAGTATTGCATGTATACATAAGTTTTTCTAATTGCAATTTTGCATGCATTTTCTCTGTTGCTATTCAAAGCTAACACTATGGATTCAAGAACGTTGTATGCAAAATAGTGCTTTGTTTACAGGAGAACAACAAGTATGGGCAGAATTCTATTCGTAGCATGACCACACTATTGCACTTCACAGTAGAGGCTCGTGAACGTGAACAATTCTTCAGACATGATGTGCTTCCCTGGATTCTACCTTTTGCATCACTTTTAGCACCAACTCTGCCTACATCAGCTTCAACAACTGCCAGTATTTATATGTCATTCCACATTTTTGGAGGTAAAACTTGAGGTAAAATTGCATAGTTTTCTAATTTATTATAAATTTAGGAGAATCTAATGAAAATCCATTTTGAGCATTATTTGTCATCCTTCATTTCACATCTTTACCACTTTCCCTTTTTCAGCAGCATATCATTTTCGAGTATGGGGGAGTGTTCCTTTCATTCATTTTTTTTCTTATGACCATGTCATTCATATTCTTTATCATCCATTGCTCTTCTTATTCATTCTCAACACCTTCCTTATTTCATCTTGTTTTACACCAAGCATAGAATTCAACAGCTGGTAGCAACCACCTCTATTTGTTTTCTCGCATCGCATGAGGACATGCTAATTTTTCAGAGAGGGGGAGGAATCGCTACGCATGATGGATGTTTCCTATTTTCTTTCTCATTTAAGGCATGCAATTTCAGTCATACAATTTCAGTGTAGAAATTGATTTCCATAATATTTTTAAAATTATGAACTCAATTCTTGTGATCTCTAGGAAACACAGACATACTATTAAAATATACAAACCTAGATCATTTCAAGTTAAATTGGTTCATACAATTTCGGAAATCATGCACTCTCACCTACAGCCATTTTGTTTATATCTCATGATCCGTGCATCAAAACGATTTGATTTTTGGATCATAGAGACATTCATGTATTGTAAATTTACTTGCAACATTTCAACAAAATCTGGTTTGTAGTTTTGAGAAAATGCTTAATGAAGTTTGCTGTTATCTATATCATATTTTGCTGCAACTTCATACATATAGTTGAATGTCAATGTAAAAATTGTTATGCCTTCATCGAGATTGCTAAAATTGAATATTTATTAATTAAGGAAGCATTCAATTATTCTCAAATTTTTATTGCTTGGTTAACACATGATTTTTGTCTTTGGGTTGCATGAGGACATGCAATATTTTCAGTTTTCGTTGCATGAGGACATGCAACATATTGAGTGTGGGGGTGTGTAGGGTCGTTAATATGCCATGATTATTGTCACTTGTGAACGTTTATTCCACCCATTTCCACCATTCTTCATCATGACATTTATTATAATTTATCATTTAAATCTATTTTATAAATGATTTATGCTCTCATGGATGAATATTATTTATTCTCTTTTATTTTTAATAAATTGATTATTATGCATTAATTTATCAATGATAGTTCTAATAAGTTGGTTGTAACATCATTCGCCATTTTTAGCTTCCAAAGTAACTTCCAGATTGAAGATTTGATTTCTAAATCAGTCAACTCAGAAATTCGCTGGTTTAAGGAGTGACAGTTTTGCGGTTAAGATTCTGAGCAAATGAAGACGAATTTGGAAAATCCGGAACATGGGTTTTGTCCAGAACGGGCCCAGTTATCTTCAAAGAGAACAGTTTGCCCAAATTCGGCTTGTACAGGGAGAAACGCAGGGTTCTTTGAGCACGATTTTCTGAGATTTGCTGTTGCGGCCGCCCTCCAAATCTTAACTGCAAAGCCAAAATTCGCCTTGATCTGGTTGATCAATTGGTTAGGATCCATCCAATTCTGTAAAACAAATCATTTTGTAATTATCCATGCTCTGATATTTCTCTATTTAAATGAAACCCAAGATCAGAGACGGGGATGGAGAACGACTATTTTTATAATTCTAAGTTTCAGAACCAATGGGGATCATGGAGTCTAGCTGAGATCTGATTTTGTATACTTCTGTAATGCAATCAATATAAAGCAATTGGTGTTCACTTCATTGCTGCATCTGAATTAAGTTACGGCGGTGCCATTGGAGGCTACGGGCCCGGCTCCAACGGACACTTGCCGCTGTTGTATCATACGGTGATTTGTGTGGTTTGTTTCTTATAATCTGATATATTTACATGTTGTTCCATACTTGTTCATCCGTAGTTTTCCTGTTGTAAATCTCTGTAACAAGTTTACATCATACTTTCAGGATTAATCGCATAGTGTTGTTCTAAGCTGTTTACTTCAGTTACAGAATTCATAAGTAGAATGTTCCAGCTACAGATGATTGGAGTAATGGACTACTGGTAATTATCTCAGATTATGTACATATGATTGACGTTTCCTGTTTATAATGATTTGTTGTTCCATTTGATTGAACTGTCCAGCTGTACAAAATATATATATGATTGACGTTTCCTGTTTATAATGATTTGCTGTTTCATTTGATCAAGCTGCCTAATTGTATAAACAATTGTTCTTTCTTTGTATATAAGTTGATGCCAAGAATTGAGAGTGTTGAACTCGCGAGACTTAGTTTCTTTCTTGCTGTTTCATTTTACTGCTGTCCATTTCATTTCATGCTGCTTTTTGCCATTTCCTTTTTCTTGCATTTATTGCTTTGGTGTGAGAGGAGGATCAAGGCTGTCGTGAGACACAGCAGACACTATTATGCTCCCAGATCCATGATCCATACTCTAATTCTTTTTTTCATCGATTTCTAGAGGACTGAGTTATTGCTACCATATCCTCGATTGATGGTTGTTTGAATGAATGATTTAGTTTAAGACATTTTCAGTTTCTTGCTGTCCCAATTAGATTTCTTTTTCAAGCATTCATTTACTTGTGGGTTTTAAGCACTATATTGCAAAACATTACTCTTAAGTAAATAGCCGCCTCAGACAGAGTACACTCTTGAAATAAAAAGTCGTCCCTGGGTTGATAATTAATGTCAGGTAATTAGGAGTTCACAAGACACCTTTTTATCGCTCCACACTTGCGATATAGTCACAATAGCAGGTGTAGTGGGAATATTCGACACAGGATGGACTGGTTGCATTGAATATACAACCCTTGGTTGTTGAGGCAGTGTTGGTACCCAACCATTGGATGTAATTCCAGTTTGACCTGAATTTTGTTGTAAACTCTTATGTGGTTGTTCTCTAGGAGGGAACAATGAAAAGGCACACTACCCCCCATATGGTGGAAATCCAATACTTAAAGGGTAGATTGGCCTTTGAAGACACATTGGATCAAATTGTTGAGTTTCAACATAAGAAATACCAGATGAGATTCCGGATGAAGAAATAGGAGCAGACCATGTCGTCGAAACAGTCCCTGATTGGACTCTGGCTTGTTGTTGATAACTATCCGGAACAGATGGTATACCAGCAATCATTGTAGGAATGGCAGCAAGAAGCTCCACCGTAGCTGTGTCAGTTGACATAGTCCTAGATGTTGATGGTTGTTCAGACATATTTAGTCTATCCAAAAGATTTCCTAGCGATTCAACAGGAACTTGCGATGAAAAAGAACTAACTTCTATAGTAGAAGGATGTAAGTGGATCCCAGTTCCAAAATGCACTAGAGTACTGGGTGGAAGATCCTATTCTATCTATTCTACAATAATCAATCTAGGTGGAAGAGAAAGACCGTCAGGTCCATAAAATATTTCTGGAGCCAAAGAAAGTGTATCTTCTCCAGTAACAGATACTGGAGGGGTGACACCTTCTGAATTCTGGAACTCAGCTTCTAGATGTTCAAGTAAGTGAAATTCAGTTTTTGGATCAGTCCTAGGAGGAGATGCTTTAGGAACACAAGTTTCTATCATTACACTTGGATTAGTTCTAATGTCCTCTTGTAACTGCAGAACTCTTTCTGTAAAGGCAGATGTACCAGAGATAATTGGAGTAACTATAGTCTCTGACGATGTTGAAACACAAGTTTCAAATAAATCAGGTGAATTCGACTCAGTTAAATGAGAATTCTTTGCCCGGGATGGTTTCATTTCTGAGGTCAAATATGGTACACTCACTAATCTCCACAAATGATGGGGTTTTGATTGAATTTCTTCCATGATTGTGGATTACTTGATCAACTCAAAAATTAAAGGGTAAAAAGTTATTTCGATTTAAATGAATTTTAAGACACTTTGATGCGACTTGCTTTTTCAATTTTTAAGAGTCGAGAAAAAGCTAAAGGTGACTCTAGTCGCCTTCGATTTTTAATGAGCCTGAAGTGACAAGTGCTCAGATGGACCTTTTCTTTTAAGGAGTCGAAAAGGAACAAAATTGACTGCTCTGGAAGTCTAAACAAAGGGTTTACCAAATCTGTCATAAAACTGCAAAATACACCTTGGTGATAAATGATAGAGAAATTACTAAGGACTTATGTACAACAGTCGATCTTCCCGAATGTTGTGTTCAGTGCATTACGATCGATAGGGCAACAGACATGGCTTCCTAAGGATAAAGGATATCAACCTATTGTGGTCTCCCAATATATACTCGACGGTACGGGGAGCACAAGTCCGTACTGGCACTTGTCATATCAAAGAGGAGGAATCATCCAACCTTCGATGAAAACGATAGTTACCAGGTTTTACAATGCCGGAACACGTCTCTAGCCTAGACTTCTAGATGTGTTGCATTAGATTCCAAAACGTTTTTATGTTCATTGAGGTTTATTTTAGAGTTGATCTTGCTTATAAGTTTGTGTTTCAAGGTTCATCGCATGATTTAGATGCGAAATTCCTAAATATGCAATCTAAAATGATAAAGAGTCGTTTATGTTCTTTTAGCAGAGAGCATAGAGCACACACTAAATGCACTTTCCTAAATCAAATTTTGCATGCAGTCAAAATGAAGATGCACATGCATGTATTTTTTTTTTCCGCTTTCTTAATGTGTGAATGCCAAAAGGAAAGCTAAGTATAGATCTGAACTATTTTCTTTCAAAGCGACAGTACTAACAATTTTCTTTTCAAAATGAAAGGAAGACTAAGACGACACTTTTCGATTTCGAATTGAAAACTGTTTTCAACACTTCAAATACTAATAATTTCAAATCAAGTACAATGACAAAAGTACAATCAACTATCTAGAAGAGGAAGACTTTACGACACTCTTCTTTTGATTTAAAATGACAATTACGACACTTGCATCAAAAACGACAGTTCGATTAGGCTACTTTCGACAAAGGAAGACTATAAATGATTGACAAACACACAAAAACATTTACAATTCCTAACTAATGGAGGTTGAAATAATGTGAAGGAAGAAGGTTTCAGCAAGAAGGTACTGATCATTAACAGCAAAACTACTGAATAAAGCTGAAAACAAGGAGAAAAAACCAAATTTCAGAGAAGAAAAAAATATCACTCAATCATCGCGCCTAAAACACAGGGAAACAGGGATGCATCTCACCTGCAACACATGGGAGGTGAGATGCATCCAGGTTGCACAACTACAGACAGTGCGATGGGCCTGGGAGTGAAACTAAGCTTGGTTTTTGCTCAAAATTTGTAGCTAAGTTCAATGATTTAGGTTACGTAATGATGGATAGTAAACATAAATCATAAGGGTAAGATATGATGAGATTCTGAGCTACCACAAGGGCACTTAGAATGCTTTATAATTCATATGTTCAGTTCATAAACCAACCCAGAGATTAACTGAAGCAACATTCATCTACTTCACAATTGCATAGCAAAGGCATTTCGAAGGCTAGCTGGCTAACTTCAGGCTCTGTCTGTAGTTTATAAAGAAAACAATAAACAAACAAAACAAACTATTCATTCCCCAGTGGAGTCACCATTTTGTTTAAGGAAAACTAGTGTCGATTCGAACTGCTAGTCCCACTAAGATGGGTAGCTATCTTAGAAACAAACAATGAAAGCTTTTCAAGAGTTCCTTTAAGTGTGATAGATGGAAGAGAAGAAAAGAGGACCAACCTGGATCTTCTGCTTTGATCCTATCTTGATTTCTCCTTTCCTTGATAGAATTTGCCACTCCTCTCCTACTTGTCCCGCTTCAAAGAGTACCTATAGAGTCAAAGTAACAGCAAACTATCAAAGCATCTCTATCTAAAACATCATAAACAATGTGGAATCAGAAACACATTGACCATACAATTGCATTCATAAACAATAAGATTCACAAATACAAGATTATATGGAGGAAAACTCAAAGAACTTTATTAATAGTAATGTAAGAGAGGATTAAAACCTAGTTGTCTGATCCAGCATCATCCTCCCAGTTGTAGAAGCCCTCTTCACCTCATGAACAAGCAAATCACCCAACAATGCAATGTCTCTTCTCAACAACAAACCAACAACACTTCCTTACAAAATACAAAATTTCAGCCTCTTAGATCTCTCAGATGAGGGATCCATTTATAGATGTCTTGCAAGGGTGTGAGTCAGCTCTAGGTTTTTGATTAGTGTCATTCCATTGATAGTTCTTGGTTCCACTTGGAGATCAATGATCTCTTACTCATCCCTGGGCAAATTTAGAGAGGCACGTGTCACATGAGAAGTTTCTAGAAGATTCCATGATCATCCACCTTGCAAACTATCTCTGCCATTTGTCTATTCTCGCTCATCGCACCCCATAGAAGGCCATTTCAGTATGCATCGCACCTGGCCAATTAGGCAATCAGTATGCATCGCACCTTGCCCATGGAGCGGTCTGTATGGTCCAATTTTGGCCATTCTGAGTAGTTTTTCAGGTGGAACTTCTGGGAAATGATGTAATCAGTTGACCATGATCCTTTAGGGTATGAAGCAATGCTTTTAGGGACTTAAGGAGTCCTTAGTTTATGGACATACGAGTTTGGGCTTGTAGTGCCCAAATATGTCTATAATAGTCTGTATAAATGTTATTGGACTAATGATACATGGTTCTTGGAGAGAAAATATTCTTTTACAAAAATAATATCAGTTAGAATTTATGTTCAGTAAAGTTTAAATTTGAAATCAATGAATCGAGTTAGTTTGTAGGCCAAGCTGGGCAACCAGTAGCCTAGAAAAAATCCCTAGTTTATGAGAGTGAAATTTATAGATTGGAAGAATAGGACCCAAGAATAGGTCCTTCTCAAACGTTTTAGTTTGGTAACATAATACAAAATTATTTAAAAGAAGAAAGCCTTGATAACTCACAGACTCATTCATCTGCTTAATGTTAGACTTTTTACACAAAAAATTAGTAAAGATATTTGGAATTTTTACTATACCATAAACAAAAAATAAATATGAAAACATACCCAACATTAAAGAATGGAGAGCATAGGTAGGTCCATTGTGAGACTCACAAACTTCAACTATAAATACAATCCATAACTATTTTAAAATTGGATTGAAAGGACCGGGAAAATAAAATTGTTCTTATATATATATATATATGAAAATAGCAGAGAATACATCCAAAGTAATTAGCTTTTTATTATTTCTATACAATAGAAGAACAACTGGTAACCAGTATAAGAAATTGTACTAGTGACATATACAACAACACAATTTACTTTGGCCCAAACAATAAATGAGTACCTTATCAACATGAACCTATGCTTATATAGTATTAAAGAACAAACAATTCACAAATATAGAGAATGATATTGTGAGAAGGGTTGTTAATAAAATGCAGTTATTAACATGCAATAAAAAATGCCAAGAAATCAACAATATATATAAAAGAATTGTGGGTTGGAATCCTAATAGATTTAAACATATAAATTTATATAACAAACCTTATACATAAATCAATTTTTAATTAGGATACATATAATAATTGTAAAGAAATATTCATTGAGGTTTATGCAAAGAAGTACAAGGAATTTAAAACTGAAATTCAAATGCTAGGTCATCGAACAGTACCGAACGAGTCTCAGTCATGAAACCCATAATTAAATAGTAGACAATAATGAGAAATAACCAACGAAAACCATGTTTAAAATAATAAAAACGAAGAACTCTTATTAGGGTCATTAAATTTCAGTAATTAAGAATATGTATGTACAATAGAAACTGTGGAGAAAAACATTTGAAAATCAATATCGTATATTCTAATTTGGCTAAAAAAATTCAAATGCCCAATTCAGATCATGTGAAAGCTAATGGCCAAATAAGTTATGAAAATAATAGTTTCAACCATAACTAGCCTAGTTTATAAGAACCTTGTTCTAGTGGAAAAATAACTGTTGTATGGAGATTTCTCACACAATACATCATGACTAACATTTAGAGAAGACAGGGCATTAGAGAAATTTTGAGCTCAATAATGGCCCTCAAGGTGGCTTGGCAAGGCAATTTTGAAGCATGGGTACGCGATCCCTTACATGTAAGACCCATTTCTCATGCAATTTGGGATCTTCATTTTAGTAAACCAGCTATAGAAAGAAGTAGTACAAAAGAAGAGGTTAGATATTATTTTCCTCCGTACTACTTTTTTTCTTTTCAAACAAAAAGTAGTACGGAGGAAAAGAATATACACCACCCTAACCCTATAAGAAGTATATATTATTTTTTAATAATAATATATACTTCTTGATTATGTGGGTTAGATATTCTTTTCCTCCGTACTACTTTTTTTTGAAAAGAAAAAAAGTAGTACGGAGGAAAAGAATATCTAACCTTTGAAGGCGTCTTGTTTCAAAAAAAAATTAAAAGCAATCCCTACCCAAACAGAAATGTACAAAGAAAATCAACTTTATAGGAACCAATAGGATTCAATATCATGATGTCAACCATGGGGGATGATTCACCATTTTTGGAGTAAAAAGGTAAAAAGATAATATATATATATATATATATATATATATATATATATATATATATATATATATATATATATATATATATTCAACTCGTATTTTCAACTTATCTCCCTAAATTTTTAATCAACTTTTGAGTGGGAGCACTCGTTGCATGTGCAACTTAATTTTACATCTAAGGAGTACCTACATTGCATACCTTTGATGGACCCTACTACACAAAAAATGTGAAATACATGAAAAAAATGTGATTGTAATAACATTTTTTCATGTATTTCATAGTTTTCATGTAGTAGGTTCCATTTAAAGTATGCAATATGGGTAATCCTTAGGTGTAAAATTAAATTCCGCATCCAACGATTGTTCCCACTAAAAATTTAAGTAAAAATATAGGGATATAAGTTGAAAAAGTAGTTTTTCTTTTTTCCCTCCAAAACATAATGAGGTAATATGATCTTATTTTATTATTTCCACTATTATTTAATAATATTCCTATGGAGGCCTATTTTAGACCTAAAAAATTCTCTAATGGGTTCGGTGCATGACCAATACCTCGAGAGAGCTCACAAAGAATTAAAATTTGTATATGCTGCAAAAGAAATGAAGAGAGAACAATTTCCATGAGGGTTGCAAGGAACCTGCAATCGTCAAAACAATGCAATATGTCATGAGAACCATTGTATGTGTAAAAGAAAACAAGCACACCAAATATGATGGGCTAGGGTTAGAAACCTACTTGAGCACAAATCGGTTTGGAAAACCCTTCACCTATGCACATAAACTCTACTAGAGGTTAGCCTGAATCCTTAAGATGTAAAACCATAAATAAAAAATTATGAGAAGGATAAACTTTGTGCTTACCATGACATGAGCGAAGGGTTGAATAATCCATTACTCTCTGCAACCAAAGGCATTGAGCTTTTTCGCACCAACTCCATTCAAAGGAACATAGTGTACCTTCCATGCAACATAAACACATTACCAGTAAGTTGCCAAAAAACAATACAAACTAGAAGAAAATAGTCAATATCTTAACAGAACAAATAAAGGAATGGTTTTGAGCCTATGGCCGATATGTACTTGGTGGAAATCTAACTCGCAAAACAAAACTCAGCCTAGCCAAACCCTCCTCCACAACAGAGCAAACCCTCGCTGGATGAGGAGTAGAATGAGCGAGACCGTGTGAGAGGGAGGGGAAGGTTGTTACTTCTGTAACTACCAGCCTTCAAGAAACCACCGTCATATTGAATCGATAGATCTGAACCGTAGAGTCTAGGGTTGAACTATTATCCAAGCAGTACAAGTCCCCACAATACATATGTTGTATAACTATGTCATATGGAAATTTTGTATATGTTCTCAAAAAGACCTTGTAATGTTACCATAGTGTATAGACCTAGTGGAGATTGCTTGGTTAATTATATATATGCCACTAGTAGAAAATGATGAAATTAGTGACTACGTGACTAAAAACATTAGTCACCACAATTATTTCAAGTGAATTACTACTAAATTTGAGCAATTTTAAGTGACCGAACTAAAAATGACTAACTTAAACGACTAATTTAGTCTAGGGATAAAATATACGACTAGATAATAAGTGACCAAACTAAAAGTGACTAACTTAAATGACTAATTTAGTCAAGGACTAAAATATATGACTAGATAATAAGTGATAAAATTAATAATGATTAACGTAAATGACTACTATAGTCCAAAAATAAAAATATGACCAAATAACAAGTACAACAAGTATATGAATTACTCATTTATATTAGTAATTTTTAATTATGTCACTTCAAAAATGGAAAATTGCAATTTTGATACTGAAGTGTTACATTTCACTACAGGGGTCTCTGAATCCATTTGCAATGTTAAATTTAGAGACAAATGGGTCTTTGAATGCATATACAGTGTTAAAATTATGAATACCCTTTTGTCTCTAAATTTTAACACTGGAGATGGATTCTAAGATCCCCTTATTTGAATCAATCTGTAGTGTTAAAATTAGAGACACAGGGGACTCTGAGTCCATCTATAGTGTTAAAATTTAGAGACCCCTTTAAGAGGGTCTCTAAATCTGTCTGCAATGTTAAAATTATTTAGGTAGATGGATTCAACAACCCCCTTAAAGGGGTCCATGAATCCATCTATAATTCTAAAATTATAACAATTTTATACAATATAGAGTATATGTTTACAATATATAATAGTTTTATACTCTCTTTGGAAGGAGGGACAAGAAAGAGAGACATAATTCTTAAATACTTGTTCAAGAAGATTGATCATGGGAAGATTCAAATATGACCCAAGCACCTTATGATTCTTCTTTTACCATGGTTAAGACCCCAAGTGCCATACATGGTGCAAAAAAACTCCTAATAATATTGAGGCCAAACTTAGGGGTCCCAAGACCTAACTATGACACATAAAACCTTCAAATAACACCCATAACGTCACATGTGAAGGCTAGATATATATATTAGATATGATATGTGTGGTGGTTTGAGGCCTTATTCATGTCCATTGAACTACTAGAAAATTTTGTTTAGGGACTAAGGATCTTATTTTCCTTCCCTATTCATCGTAAAGGCAATAAACCCCATTCTTAATATGAAAAACATACTAATTGTGCTCATATTCCCATTATCATATTTTGTTCATGAACATTAAACATGAGAAATAATTGTTTTAGGCCTAAGGCCCTTTTTCATTCCTTGGTCAAGACATAAGCCCTAACTCCCATACATTATGTGGAAAACCTCATAATGGAGCTCTTATCCTAGATGGAGGCCTAAATTCCCTCAAAGATGATTTATATATTTGTTCTTTATGGTATTTTTTATGCAGTGTAAGCTAAAGAAGTTTCATTTTGGGCCTAAGGCCATTGTTTTCATTCCTTTGCCATGGTACAAGCCTAAGACCCATAATTCTTACTATGTAAAACATACCAATGACACTAAAGATCCCCCATAGAGGCCTAAGATCCCCTATAGAGGTCGTGTGTGGTTCTTTGAGAACTACTTCACAAATCTTAATCATCAAAGATTCAAATAAGGCCTAAGCCCCTTATGTTCTTATTTTGACCAACTCTACACTTGTAAGCATCGTATGTGATTTAAAAACCCCCTAATTTCATTAAGGTCCAATGATGAGGCTCCAAGACCCAATCATGATGTGCAAAACCTTTTAATGGAAGACACATCCCTCATAGAGGCCAAAGAATATCCCTTAGAGAATATAATTAATGTGGTGGTTTGAAGCCTTTTTAATGACCACTAATTATTTAGGACTTAAGTCCCTTTTATAAAATTTCCTTCCTTGGCCATAGTAAAGGCCATGAGACCCATTCTTATTATGTAAAACATACTAAATGCCCATATTCCCAGCTAGAGGTCTTGTTCATGGAAGTTGAGCATGAGAAAGATTAATTTAGGGACTAAGGCCCTTGCTTTCCTCTCCTAATCATAACATAGACACTAACTCCCATATGTGGTGATAAATTCCTCTTATGGTGTCCATATATTGACTTAAGACCAAAGATTCATTAAAGAAGATCTATGTGGTTTTTAAGTCTAGCTCACAACCCTTGAGACCAAAAAGCTTCTTGTAAGGCCTAATTCCCTTGATTACCTCCCCTACCCATGGTACATTCCTTGACTCCTATACATGGTGTGAAAAAAATCCTAATAGAATTGATATCCCATATTATCCTTAAAATTATTTATAGATGATCTATGTGGTTGTTCAATGTCAAATTCATGGCCCTTGAGCATGAGAAGCTTCATTTCAGAAGTAGAGACCTTTTTCTCCTTACCCCATACTAATTTTTATTATGCAAAGAATAGTAATGATGCCCATATTCATAGTCTAAGGACCTTTTCACGTCCATTGGTAAAGGCCTTGAGAATTATTCCCACTGTGCAAAATGTGGTAATATTAGTAAAGATAAAGGCCCCAATAGAAATTTCTCCATTGTTCATAACATTTCATAATGTTAAATGTGGGAAATTGGCCTCATTGTAATAGGAGGAAGCTTAGTTCAAAAAAAATAATAATTGTCAAAGTTTTAGGAGAGGGTATGTTATCATACATTTCTATGTCTATGTTGAAACAAGAAGAAACCTTGACATGATTTTAATGTTGAGTCTTTTAATTTATCTCAATACATGAAAAATGGTGGCCACATAAAAAAATTATACTCTTTGACACACATAAATATCATTGCATAGAACCACAAATTACATTGATTAAAACTTAAATTTTACATATTAAATAGTTTATATACAACTAATATTGTGTTTATTTTTATTAAAATTTTAAATTAATACTATGTATAATTTTTTTTTATAAATATTATTATCGTATTTAATTTTTGCTATAGAATTGGATGTTCAACCCAACGAATCTTCTCGCTCACTTTTAGTTGTTCCCTCTTATCATAATTAACACTTGGAAACCACATAAAACCCAACTATATAAAACCCACATATAATTAACACATGGAAACCCACATATAAAACCCAACTGCAATTGCAAAATCTTTTGCAACAGAAAGAGCGTCAATTGATTTTAAAATCTTTTGCAATAGAAAGAGCGGCAATTGATTTTAAAGCATGATCAGATCTCGGACAATGGAATTGTGTGTAGCACTGGTGCCACCCAGATCTAGGACTCGTCCAAGCTGCTTGACGTCTTGCCTAAAACCATCTCACAACATAAAATTTTCCATCAAAATGTGTTGCTTTTGAAGGGCGTAGAATGCAGTGACCGAGACGATGCATGGACTCTTTCAAAAAACCCCAGGACCTCCACAATTTTTACACCTTATCGAATTCTTTCCTGCCACCAACATATAACATTCTTGAGATACATTACACCAGTGATACCCATCTATAGTTATGCAAAGACATGTTATATGAACCCCCGAAATCCATACCCACATTATTTTCTGCCGCTTTTGGGTCCCTACACAATTCATCACTTAGACTAGCAAAAGCGTTCCTTGTACAAAATTTCCTTATAGCCTGCTGGACTCTGAGGCCTCTAGGTAGAAGACATTTTTCCCACCACAACGGTAACTTCGTTAATAAAATCTACGAAGATATCAGGTGGGGCAGATGGGATCTCTTACAGTAGGATTCAGTGCCTTCCACATTACCCCCATTGATGATCACACAAGTTCTGTTGAGGACACAATTAGAACTAGCAATGGCCTTCGAATTCTTCAACTGGGCAGAACGGAAAAACAGAGTAAGGCACAGTTTACAGAGCTGGTGTGTCATGGTCAATATTCTGAGCTTTGCCAGAATGTTTCAGATGTAATAACCCTGATTTGCCACTCAATATCAGGTCATGAGACCTGCAATGAGGTATTTGATAGGCTTCTAGAGACCTCAAACTGGTGCAATTGGAATCCTGTGGTGTTTGATATGCTCATCAAGGCTTATGTCCAGCGTGGGAGGGCGCAGGACGTTGCTCAGATATTTAGGCTAATGGAAGTTATTGATTTTTTTCCTCACATCGCTGCCTGCAATAGCATTCTGAATGGTTTATTGAAGTCCAATTGCATCAATCTGTGTTGGGAAATCTATATTGAAATGGGTAAGAGACAAATACCTCCCAATGCTTTTAATTTCAATATAATAATTCATGCTTTATGCAGAGAAGGTAACTTGGAAGAGAGCTTTCAGTCTCATATTGTAACATATAATACTCTCATTAATGGGTATTATAAGCCCTCTCCACTATAAGCCCTCTGTAATCTTAGTTTAGTTCTTATTAGGAATCTAACCTTACCAAAATTTATTCCAGCTATTGCCTTCACGCCATGAGTCCTTATCTTAAGAACAAGGAATGAGAAGCAAACACATGGCTAGTGACTAGAGTGAAGTTGCAACAAGTTAGTTGTATTAGAAGGTGCAATTGAATCACTATCTTCAGGGGATCTAACGCTTGTGAGGTATTTTGGTTTTGCTGAGCATGTACCTCAAAGGAAGTTATAACTGATGGAAGTTTTATTTCCCTTCATATAAGTGCTTTTTTGTCCACCACATACCTAATTAAGTTTGAAATTTGAAAATCCCTCTATAGATGAGAGGTGAAAATCCATTCTTGTTTTCCCTAGCTCGTTTAGTTTCGGATTGATGTCATCCACTTTACTATTTTCGATTATCAAGATTCATAATCTTGCATTGCTTTAATGGCACCAAGAGTAACATAGATTATACTTGCAGACTTTTACTGTTAAGTGCACTTGTAGGAGGTATGATATCACAATAGATAAATAGAAACTCCATTATGTTTATGGAGTTCCTAACTATTAGCTACTTCTAGATGAGCAGGTTTAGATATATTGCCTTGGAAAGTTAAACTTTTAACATGAACTTATAGTCTTCCAATGATAGCAATGAGCTCTGAAAACAATGAAACTGATTAGAACACCATCCTCCCCATAAGTAAACCACAATTAGTAAATTATGAACAAATTACTTGAATGGTGCTTAGGTTATGTAACTAAGTTTTTTGAAACTGAAAACAAATAAGTGTTTTATGCCATACTAGGTGAACAATGCTACTTAGAGTAATGGCTAACTTCTTTGTTTCTTTCTAGCACAAAGAACTCTCGAGCTTTTAGATAAGCTAATTGAAATTTGATGGTTTTCCAGATGATGTAATAGTTGTTGACCTAGACTGTGAGTAAACTTGAATTTTTTTAGGCATCATATGGTTTGTACCTTTAAATTCAAATGAAATCGAATATTTTCAGAGTAATTACTCCATTATTTCTTGTAAGGACAAATTTCTCTGGCCATCAGTGTGGAAAGAAAAACATTCTCTTCTCTCAGTTAATTTTAGTTTTTCCCTCCTTTTGGTATCTATTTGAGAAAATCTTGAATATTATACTGAAATTCTTGAGTATGAAAATTGTTGGCAGGACTATATAAAAGCAATGGATACCTAATGGTCTCTTGCAATGGAGGCCTAGATCAGATGTGAGCTGCAATATGCAAGCTGGTTTATCTCCACCTTTTAGAATTATGCACGATTTTCCTTTAGCTAGGGCCTTGATTATGGTTCTCCAAACTCTGTAATTATTTACTTCATGTTGTCACTATGTTTGCTACATTTTCTTTTGTGACTGTTTTGTGATATATTATCATTTGATCAAGGTCAATCTTTTTCTCATGTTAGATATGTGACATGGTTACAATTATCTCAATGTGACTGTGGTTGTCCCAAAGCTGGACAAGGCTTCATTTTGGGAAGATCCCAGGTGTTTAACTTCAGTATTCCTCCTATCTGTTAATAGATCTTCAGTATGTTTTATTGATTGATTTCAACATTGGGTATTGCATGGCATTAATTACTTGTGGGGGTGGTTTATCCTTCATGTTTCCTTTTTCAAAAAATAATCTTTAATTTTATGTGAACAATAAATTTGAAGACATTTTTGATGTGGATTGGTTTATCACATCTCTCAGAGGAAAGTTTCAGATAGTAAAGAAGCTTCCTTCAAAGCTGAAGGCAAAGGCAGAAGATGGGAGGCAAAGGTAGAAGATGGGGTAGTCTTCACCATGCCTCCTACGAGATGGTCAAACATGTCCTATTACCTGCATCAGGTTGAGTATCGAAGACTATCCTTTAATACTTTGGGCTTTGCATAGAAGGATACTAACAAAGTTTCCTACCATGATACAAATCCTTCCCCTTATAAGAAAGCACAAAGTTTTGCATTTTAATAAGACATATGCACATCTGACAAATAATAGCCTACTACTTGAGGTTTAAAAGCTATGTTGTCATGTGAATTACAACACTCTTCTTTTCACTTCAAAAATTGATGAATTGGGTCAATTTTTTTAAATATTGCAACAACATGGTCCTTTTGTGGCTCTTCATCTTTGTTATGAAATGGATATATTGGTTTTTTCTGGTTGCACTCTTCACTGTATCGATGAATAAGTTGAGGAACTCACCAGACTGAGGTATATTACATGTTTGGAAATCACAATATTTTCCCGGTCAAGTCAAAATCTTTATTGTTAACAATGTTGATCCTATTATCTTGTTGTATTTCTTTCACAGGCATGACTACCCTTGGTGGAAGGAGGTCATAATTTCTTAAATGAAGAGGAAGGATGGACTGTGTCCTGTAACACCAGAGGAGACTCCATTAGTACTGAAAGCTTTTGATTTTGATAGAAATATTTAGATATGTATTGTTGCTGAAGAAATCTATGGGGGAGAAAGAAGGATGCCTGCCCTCTATTCAACTTATCCAAATATTGTAAGTTGACCGATTCACTCACTTCAACTCATTTTCCTTTGAAGTTGGATTTTCTTATGTCATGCACTCATGCTGATCAACAAAAATCTGCAGGTGAGGAAGGAGACTCTTCTTAGTCCTATGGATTTAAAGCCATTCCAAAATCATTCATCTAAAATGGCTGCACTGGATTACATGGTGTCTTTGGCCAACAATGTGTTTATTCCTACATATGATGAAAACATGGAAAAATTTATGGAAGGGCATTGCAGGTAATCTTATATTGTTTTGCATATATCTGGCAGAGAGGATATAGTGGTTACCTGGTGGTACGAGTTGTAGTGGTGACAAATTTAGTTCTCTTAGAACATACCTTTGTAAGTAGCGTTAAGAAGCCTTGGGAATCAGGTCACAGGTATTATTAGTATTTTTCCAGTCAGTTGTCTACATTATTTATTATATGTTTCCTTTTTCTTTCTTGATTTTGTTGGATACTTTCTTGATTGAGTTTCAGTTCAATGTAAATTGTGGAAACGCTTTGGATGTGTTAATCTTGTTATCCTAGTGATGCATCAACATTTGAGAATTATTGTTATGTTAATATTTTAGAATAAAGATCCCTAGTTGTGAAATCGTTAAATGAAACTCTTAGAAGCCAATTTCTAATCAACCTTGAAGGGCCTCAATTTCAACTTAAAAAGTCACTCTTAGTTGGAATTATGTTTTGAAGTGTGACAAATTCCTTGGAGATTGATTGTGGGATCTCTTAGAAAGCCTTTGAGTCTCAATCTCAAAAATCCTTGGAAGCGAAGTTGCATGGTATTGGGAGAGGGGTACATGCTGGAAAGATGATCCCTGCCTCACCCCCCATCAAAAAAGTAAAAAGACAAAAAAAAAATGAAATAGGGAAACAATATCTGTCTGCCTATCTATATATATAAAATAGCACAAGAAGAAAGGATAATTGAGTAAGAAAAATTAAATGTAGCCTCCAATAATATCCATGTTGTCCAAAATGCACAGAGCATGCTTGTTGTAGCTGTAGAAAACACATTTTCCTAAAAGTTGTTGAAGAAAATGTGAAGAAATAAAGTGTGCAACAATGTTGTTGCTCACAACTGTCTTTTGGTTGTGACTACAAAACCAGATCACAATGCTTCACACACAATAGAAGTGCTTCTTGTTTTTGTAGGAGATACCTTTGCTCAAATAGTCTGGAAGAAGGTGTGAGGAAATAATAAGTGGTAAATTGTATTTAGATAAAAGACAGGGTGTAAGGGTTTTCTAGAAGCTTATTCAATGTGAAATTAGTGTCAAAATTTATGTCAATGCCAATTTAAAGCACTCAAGTGAAGGCACACTTATCATATCTCATTCTTCAACTGATTCTCCAAAGTGATTCCATCACCATGTTGCATCCATCCATGTTGCATCCACGCTGCATCCATCGTGTATCCAACCATGCTGCATCCATCACTATCACAATAGTTCTGTCAACCTCATGCTGTAGCAACATCATATAGCCCTCCAATAGTTTGAGATCTTAGAAGTTTTATAATGCTAATGATTTGAGCCTTCAAATATCCATATGAAATTGACTGTGATGTTATGGCATGCGGCCTAACACACAGTCTTCAGGTAGCATATCATTGTGCTTGTCCCTTCACACAATGAACCAGTCAACGTACAAACAACAGTCACAAGCACCTCCTTACTGTAGATTCTTATTCTCTTTAAATAGACCTTAGGAAAAATACTAACATGCCCAAATAGTTATGTTTCCACCTACAACAATGTGACAATATCACAGATCCTTTGTTGTAATGTAATTACCCTTGATGTGGTTTAGTTGTAGCATCTAAGGGTCCTTTCATACATAGATAAGGGCTCCTTCAATTATGAATTTCCTCCTTTATTTGTTGTAGCCAAGATGTCCTCCTTTAAGACTGGGACAAGGGCAGCACTAGCCCTACTTTGACAGTGGAAGAGGGCACACCTGAATGCAGCTTAAAATCCTTGATTGGTAAAGGATGGAACCTCCTTATTGGGCTGCAGCTAGGGTAGATAGGAGCCTCATCAAACTACGGATTAGGGCTCCTAGATTAGGCTGCGTATGAGTGCCTCTTGACTGCGCTTAGATTGTGGATGAGATCTCTTCCTTGGAGATCATATAAATCTCTTCCTTGACAGCATCTAGGGCACGCTATAACACCAGCTCATGATAGTGTATAAACCCTCATTGACTGTGAATTTGAGTAGCATATAGAAGGCCAGATCTTGCTGCGAAGATACTCTCCTTGACTGCATCCTAGATGTCTTCTATGACTCCTCCAGGATAACATTTAGGTCACATAAGGATCTCTGTGTTTAGGGAAAATTAACAGCATTAGAACTTCTCCTTGCTGCACTTCTAGAAGCCTCCTTCATGATTGCATTGAGGTATTTCTTTCATGAATGCTAGGGAAGTGTTAGGGCTTTATTAGGTCAGCGTTAGAGCTTCTCCATTAGGGCAGCGTAGAGCCTAGGGTACTCCCTCTAGATCTCTCCTTTATCAAAAGCCAAAATAGAAATGAAGAGAGATCACAAGTACAAGGATCTTGAGGTAATGTCATGGATCCCAAGGCATGTTGCATAGATGCCAATGTGAGGGCTTCGACCTATAATGATAAATCAAGTCTCAAAATAAGTTACTAGGCAACATTTAATAAGTAATGACTTATAGTAGCATCATAATATATGCTAATATTACAATTTGTTTAAGTTACCATGGTGGGACAACTTTACCCTTATGACATATGTTAATTCCTAAGTTTAGAAGTATTTTCTAGGTCACTTGGTTAGAGATATGTAAAAATGACAAACTAACTTATGGAAGGGGAAAGGGACTTCATGAATTGACCTGCAAAGTCATATACAATGATGTTTAAGGTTTATTCACTAGTCCAACTAGCCTTCTAAAGCTAGGAATCTTAAGTCTTCTTTAGAGGGAGCTTTTCTTAGAGTTACCACTTCAACACGTTATTTACTTCCCCTTTTGTATGTTTTCTTTGATCAACGTCTTTGTCTTTAGATATTCACTTTTTATTTTTTCATTTTACTTGCTCTTCACCTCTAGCCATTTTTAAATTTTTTGGCTTTATTTAACTTTGGCTTAGATTATTCTTCAATTTGCTTGATCAGACCCTGTTGGATTACATGTGATGAGTCAAACAGGAGTGGGATTAATATCTTTTTATGAGATTGGATGGGAGTGAAAGGGGAAAGATGGAAAGTGTTAGATATAACCCAACTAGATCTCCTATAGTACAACTTCACCCAAGTTTTGGTGATACTTATCTAAGGACAATTATGTCTACCCATGGTGCACGAAACAAAATGATAAAATCTTTATTGTTAAGATGTGTTATTAGATCATACCCTAAGTTTGTTTATGTTCACAACTTGATAAAGAAATCATCTTCACCATGTCTAAGCAGAATATCCACATACAAGGGAGCATATATATCAACTAAAGTAAATATCATGCATGAAGTACCATCTTCAAGTGCACATAACGTTTGAGGTGTAAGGCATAGGAGCTGATATACCATGGCAGAAACTCTTGAGACACAGATTGGCATATCTATTTGATGGAGGGACTGGAAGAATAGGCTTGAATCAGAAGAAATGAGCAGGTGAGCTCATCCAAATAGTTACATCACACCTGAATGAGTGTGTTTCTAGGGATAGTTATCCTGAAGTGTAACATGTTAACACCCAGGTTGTTCCCTATGACTCCCAAGGGAATACGGCCGGGGTAACCACTAACCAATCTTTGGATCACTGTTTCTAGCCAAACTGTGATCAGAGAGGGCTCTCTCTTTATGATTTGTAACTGTTTATGATAGGGTTTTAGGCTAGCTATTATGCACTGGTTTTGTTTATGTTTTGGTTGAAGAATATCCTTCAGATCTCTTGTGATGTGATTTTCAGAGAGTCAAATGTCATTGGGCAATGGAGTCTGTAGCTGTAGGTGTCTAGAAAAACTTTGAGATGAACTGGTGAAACTTACAGGGCCATTTGGATGTTTCATAGAACAAATTTTGATTAAAAACAGGAAACAGGTAAGGCAAACAAATGAAAGCATTCAAGAATTTTCACTCGTTGTTAACTGTTTCCACCAAACTGGTTACGAGAAAAGACAGATGTCACAGGGGCAAACTTTGAATCCCTGGGAATGTCTATCACAGTGAAAGATATAGATGCAAAGTGCAGCAACTAAGAATTACACTTCTGTTACTATATCTGAGGAAAACATAGATAATAGCTCAGTTTGAGTTCAGGGTAATCATGGATTAAGTCCTGAACTATTCTTCTACTTTGCTATTAAGTGTAAAATATCTGAAACGATGAAAGAGAACAAAGACTTGAAAACATGTAATACGGAGATATGAGAAGACTTATTGTTTTATGAAACAACTGGAATCCTGCAACATTCACCATTCATCACAATGCACCAAATACACCATGCTTTGGAAATTCCATTCTCCTTTTCTATTATTTCTCTCTGGGAAGTTTACAACGAGCGAGAGCTCTTCAAAGGAAAATTACAACAACCCCTTTCAACTGCTGTGAAGGGTGAATATATACTTGCGGTGATTTACAAAATATCTAAGTTCTGAGTTATCTTAGATTTTACATTCTTACCAACTACTTAAGATATTATGACCAAAATTTAATACAGCATTGATTACAGAGTACAGGCATTTTAATGCTCTGTCAGAAGATATTTTAGCTTTTGGAAACAGCTAAGTCGGTCGAGATATTCTGAATAAATGCTGGAGGACCTGTCTTTAAGGCTTGTACGCTGTATCCTGGACTTGTCACCTGTGATTGTGATTGTTGCTTGTGGTGAGTCAATGGTCCTGCTGAGTTGGCTCAGCCTCTGCCTCTTCCCTGTAGATATCTTTCTTCAAAATTGTGCCTGCGCATGTATGCTCATTTGCCTGGAGAATTAGCGCTACTGATTCTGGCCTGACAAAACTGTCTGTGTCAAATTTCTCCAGACATCCTGTGTGGGCAGTTGGTGTGCTAAGATTGCCCCTAGAGTTTCATCTGCTTCTGTGAATTTGAAGAAATTAGGTGGTGTATCAAACAGATGCTCAACTTCATTCATGAGGAAAAATAGGTTCTCCACCCTGTCATACATAGTCTGCCCGGTGGCTGGCCCTGGCTCTGCTGAAGTGCTGGGCGGTTTTGCAATCTCTGCTACTGCATGGGCATCAATTCTCTTATTGTAATTGTCTAGGGTGAGCAGTCTTCCTACACTGCTTAAAATGCTGGGGAGGCCTCTGTTCTGCAGTGCCACGAATTTTTCCAGGAATCTGTTGATTTCAGTCTGCATATCCTGTGTCCTCCTCTCCAGTGTTCCAACCAAGTTCCTCAATGTTATGACTCTTTTGGCTACAGCAATTGTTTCTGTCCTGTTGGTGATTCCCATGACAGCTAATTGAGAGCTAGTCTTATAGTTCAGAATATTGATCATCCTAGTAGCAGCTTCTGGCATGTGTCCAAGGCTTGCCCTGGCTCTCTGTATTTCTCTGTTTGCTTTAGTGATGAGCACCATTTGCTCATCCATGGTCTCAATATATTGCCACTGGTTGGCAATGGACCGCCCAATGTTGCTCCATATCACTGCTTTCATTTCAGCTGTCACTTTTTCTAGTGCAAGCTCTTTCTCTAGTTCAGCAATTCTCCTCTTAAGAGCTTTTACCTCTCTCTCCTTGGCTGCTTCATTCTGTTTGCTCTTGTCAAACTTTTCATTTACCTTAGCCAAGGTTTTCTTAAGTTCATCCAGCTCTTTCATTTGAAATTCCATGGCTTGGATCTCAGCTTGCAGCTTTTGCATGTCTAAACTAGTATCCTGTTCCGATGTTGTAGTTGTTGTTGCTGTGGATGGCGCTGTAGTTGGTGCTGTAGCTTCTGTTTGCTGAGGAGGAGGAGTAGTCTTTGGAGGGACTTCCTCAAGATTTATTATCACAGGAGGAGGCTGGGAGGGTTGGCCCTCTTCTCTTTGCTTCAGTGCTTCTTGTAGTGTTGCCTTTGCAGCTTCAGTTTGTCCTAGCTGGTCTTGAGTCCTAACCAGCTCTTTGTATAGGGATACCAGCAGATCTGTAGCATCCTTTTCTTGCCTTTGCTGGGCAACTTCATCTGTTTGTGGATGGATGGTGGCCGGGAGTTTGATTTTCTTTCTTAGGGCCGCCATGTCTGCATCCCTTATCTTCAGGAGTTCTTGGATGCCTTTGACATCTTTAGGATCATGCCCTATCTCTATAATTACCTCTTCCAAGGACTTGATCCTATTGTCCTTGGCTTGTGATGATGCTCTTTCTAATTCCAGCTGAGAAGCTGTGTTATCCAGGCTACTCTTTAGTTTGTAGTTCTCCAATGTCTCATCTGCCAGGGAGGCATACACCATTTCACCAGTTTGCTTATGTAATTCAATCTTGTCCATAGGGTGTATGTCTTTGGCAAGAACCTCCATGTTGGTTCTTAGATAGTCCGAGGTGGACTGAGGATGCAAAGTTGTGGGCATGAAGTGGCTCATTATCATTTTGCCTTCGCTCACATCGAAAGCAGACATGAGTCTCTGCTGGTTGCTAGGAGCTAGTTTTAACAAGTGATCATACAACTGCACTTTTATGGGATCACTCCTCCTTTTGATGTCAATGAATTGCTGCTTTATACTTGACTGCCCTTCTCTATGTTGTCCGGAGGAGCTGACCTCTCCTCCCATAGTCATGTCATGTCCACGCTGAGATGAGCTGGCCGAAAGTTCTCCACTGGGTGGGCCCATGCCCATGGCTTGCCTTACTGCTATGTCCTCCTCTTGGGAGTCATTCAGTCTTTGTCTCTTCTCTCCTCTGATGAAGGATGAGGTGTGGGGGGTCTCTCTCTCCCTTTTCCTGGTCAAGTCCTCCTTCTGTGGTGTTTGGAGGACTGAGGTGTCTACATTGGTGTCTGTCCTGGGAGGCACCTCTGTTTGGGGCTGCTGCTCAGTGTTACTAGGTAGATCTGTCCCCTTTTCTTGCTGCAAGGGCTGCTGTTCACTGGACTGTGCTTCTTCTTGTTGCTGCCCCAGTTCTTGCTGTTCCATTTCTTCTTGCTGCTGTAGCAAGGTGTCAACTTGTTCTTCTGTCAATATAGGTGGCTATTCCACCTGTTTTCCTTTGTCTTTGCTTGCTGCCTGGGGTGTCTTCTCAGTAGTTTGCTGCTGTGCTGCTGAAGATTTAGCAGCTGTTCCAATTTGCTTTCTGTAGGAGAGGGGCACCTGTCCACAAGTTTCCAAGTCAGTTTCTTTTTGCACATTCCTAGCTTCTTTCTCAAGTAATTCTTCCTTAGTGACTTGTTCTACTAGTGTACCCTCTTCCCAATCTAGTGCATTGGCATACTTTTCAATTTCAGGTTGTCTTTTATGTGCATAGTTGCCCAATCTGTATCTAATTCTCCTGAGGGAGATAGAATGATTGGGGTCATAGGGAATCCATTCAAAACTGGTCTGCAATCTGAGGCCTTGTAGGATGCTGTCTGCCTCTTTCCACCCTTTCTCTTTCCTGTTATATAGGAAGGAACCTAGCTGGTTTCTTACCTTCAATTGTGACTTCTTGTTTCTACTCTGAAAGTGAAGGTAATCTGAGTTCCCAAACTGCCTGAAATATTCTAAGGCAAATAGCCTCATGGGGACATACCTCGGCAACCTAAATGGGTTCAATTCACAGCCATATATCCTAATGACTGTGTGGTTCTGGTAGAAGTACCAGTTGCCAATATTGTAAGATTTGTTCAAATGTATAATCCTCTTCATATCATCGGTTAATCTAGGAGGAGGAGTACCTTGCAGTGCTGTTAGGGCTGGATGAACAAATAAATCAATAAACTCACAGTATGTATAGGGTGATACTGAGGTAGAATGAAAAACAGAGGTCCATAAAACAACTGATCTTGGGATTCCTTGGGCATTGAGTGGCCTCAAAGGAACAGAGAAGGTAGCTGGCTGGTAGAAAAGGAATAAATGATATATATAGGAGGAGTACCTGAACAGTCTCTCCCTTTTCAAATTCATGAACTGCTCATGGATTTTCTCTGCTATGTAAGTTGCATAATCATACTGCACAGCTGGAGGCTTACCAGGGGCAAATATAGACAGCATTGCCATTATGCTTTCATCTACATCTTCCAGCCCCCTGAATCCTAGGACATAGCCAATTAGATCCACCAACATTCTGCCCAACTCATTTAGATATTGGTACCCAATAGGAGGGGTCCTGACTGTTTCAGAGCCTGGTGTGACAAACAGTTGGTTGATTTTGACAATCTGGTCACTGGACAGCTTGATCCCTCTGTTAATCAGATTCTGCATGGATAGAGGGGTCAATTTCTTGGCTGTTTTGAAGCACAGCATCTGGTTTATGCTCTCTGGGGTGATCTGGAACAGGACTAGGCCTGTGGGGCTCATGACTGCTCTTTGGCTGGGGTCATAGCATTCCTGGCAGCTATAAATGAGCTCTGGCATAGGATTGACTTGGGGAAGGTTGTATATGGGCAAATTTGACTCCCAAATCCCCAAGATATCTGCCCCACTGAGGTGTTGGGCTCTTAATTCATTCAACATTTGAATATTGTACTTGGTTCCCATGGGGAACCAATCCAGCATTTGGTAGTCCATGTCTCCCAGGGCTTTCCATGCTAATTCCTGGTGAGGAGCATTGATGGGCTTAATATTCAGTGCAATAGGGGCCTCCATAGCTCTTCAAGTTGCAAGAATTGCAGGTGGACAGGTGGAATGGTAAAAACACAGTCTGGAGGCAGTTCTCTGTAGAAACAGTTGATGTTTTGAGTATCCAAGGGGAATTCTCTCAATAGCAATTGAAATACTACTGGAGTCTAGTGACAGAACTTCTCTGTGGTCTAACTGAACTCTCCAATCGGGTGAATTATGTCTATTAGGAATTCTGCCGGGAAAACACAGAATTACAGAGGTTTTATGTGAATTGCAGGTTTCTAAAGCTCTGCAGGTACTTCTTGGCCCTCACAATGACAATGGTGGATGAACAAATGGAAATGAATGGTGCAAATAGTGTTTTTATGGTTCTACTTTCCCTCTGAGCAATTTCAAGCTTAATGAAGGTCGTATGGAGGGCGAAACGGTCTAAATACCTGTAATTCGATGAGCAGAGGTTGAAGCAAAGGTGCACAGTTGCTGCTTGAGGAGGTCGCCCGGGCTAAATAGACTGGTTGGCGAAAATTAGAGTGCAAACGGTCATGCAGAGCATTCAGCAGAAATAACAGTGAAAGTGGTAAAAACACGGGAAAATTGGCAAATATGGGTTATTTTACCAATTTGGCGCTTTTTTCTGCTGACGTCAGCATGACGTCATTGGTGGGTCATGGTGAGGTGACGTCAGCTGACGTCATCGGGCGACGTGGCAGTGGGTGAATGGTCAAAGGGGCGGTGAGGTGGCAACCCAGTCAGCAGTGAGGTGGACCAATAACAAAGGCAGGTACAAGCGGAAAAGGACGTGGCGGCGAGTCAGCGACAGGTAGGTGGCAGTCAAACCGCCGCGGTTTCTCGGGGCGGTTTAGGTACGGCGCAACAGCTGTCAGACCCGGCTCCGAGATGGTTCATCGATCGACGCGTGGAGGAGGCGTGACAAGGCGCAACGTCACTTTCCCGGAGGTTAAAGTGCCGCCATAGGATGCGCTCCGATATTGATGTGGACCGTCGGATCTGATGGGCTTGATCCGACGGCTGGCGGAGGAAAAAGATGCGCGCTTCATACTGCGGGCAGAAAAGATTAAAGTTTATAGGTTTTTATGGGTTTTTCAAATGTTTCGCTTAACCAATAATGTGGAAGGATTGGGGAACGTGCCAGAGGCGGGTATTAACCTTTGCAAAGGTTTTTATAGGCAAAAGGGGTTTGGAGAGGGGGTTTTATCAATGCAGAGGTGATTTGAGGGTAAATTAACTTGCAGCAAAGGGGGAATAGGGTGGAATAGGTTCACCAAAGTGGCCAGATGCCATTTTGGTCCCTTTTGAACAATACACGGCTATTATGCCTAGGGGAGGGAATATACATAAGATTTGGGGTTTTATACACCTTAGTGTTAGTATTATTAGGGGTGGGGGTAAGATAGGGGAGGTTATATAGTAGAATTAGGAGTTAATATGAATGAAGGAGGGGAATTAGAAAGGGGGTGTTAGTGATGGACTAGAAAGGGAAAGAAAAGAAGTTAGTGATCCTCTTTGCTGTGAGTTCATGGAATTCACCACTTTGTTTGCTGATAGATTTATTGCCTTGGCAAGAGACCTATTGATGCCTGTGTAATGGTGATCATATTCTTTCTGCAACCACAACTGCCTACCCAACTATTTTGCCTAGCATTTTTTGTTTCTTCTTGGAGGGGCACTTGGACTTGCAACCCTCAATTGCCTTTTCTTTTCTTTGGCTTTTTCCTTTTCTCTCTATCTACTTCTACCCTTATGTCTTCCAAGGTCCCAGATTAAACTTTTGGGAACCTTTGCTTCTCTACCTGAACTACTTGTCTGCCAAGATTAAGCTGTTTGGACAGACCTCTTTCTCTATTCTACAACTCAAAATTGAAACATGGCATGATCCAGATTAGACTGTTGAATCATCCACAAAAATTGAAATAAGGTCCTCAATACTTGAAACACTTTACCCAACTCTTGCTTTCTAGGAAATATGGGATCTTTGGGATACCAGAGCAGAGCATATTTGGCTTTTCTCTTGCCAATCATGAAATATGAAACCTATTACTATAGGTATCTAACATAACACATGGTAAAGTGCAATTTCTGATAAAGCCTATTTTCTTAGGTCAAATGATTTGACAAAAAATATGCTTGATATAGAGGGTCAACACCTTCAGCGAGGATCTATTGATAGATGAATTGATATTGTGGCTTAAATCATAATTATTTTTTTGAATTGATTGTTTGTTGTTTCAATTAAGAACAATATTTTTTGCTCTCTAGATAGGTGTAGGTTAGATCTTGTCAAGCAGAACCATAACTAGGGTAAAGTGCGATCCTAGTTATGTGCGATTTTTGATAAAACCTATTTTCTTAGGTCAAATGAGTTTACAAAGGACATGCTTGATATAGAGGGTCAACACCTTTAGCTAGAATCTATTGCTAAATGTTTTGAACTTGTAGTTTAAATCATAATTATTAGTTTGAATTGATTGCTTGCTGTTTGGCTGAAGAACAATATTTTGTTGCTCTCTAGATAGGTGTAGGTTAGATCTTTTCAAGCAGAACCATAACCAGGGGGTAACAGGAGGAAGCATTTGTGGATTATCATTGTAATTAGTGGATTGGTTTGGAGTATTACGTCAGTAGAAATGGTATGATTTTAAAAAGCTCTTTTGTACTGTGTCTCTATAAAGAAATGATAGTTGTATAGTATTTTACTGGATTTTTGGAAATGAATAATTCTGATTATATGCTAACTGAGGTTTAAAGAATTATTATTTTGAATATTTGTTGGGAAAAGCCAATTTAGTGTATCAATATAATTTTTTAGGTATGAATTTTTTTCTTCAGAATGGAGTACCTTTTATATATATATATATATATATATATATATATATATATATATTTGTAGGTTTATGGTGAGGAATGGTCCTTTGGATTCTGTGAGAATGGAACTGGGGTTTTCAGCTGTCCTCCTAAATAGAATCCTATGTATACTTATCGCGAAAGCATATTACTTGGCCACACCCATCTTTCTGCTACTAAGGTGAATCAGACTTTGAAAGAACTTAGCAGGGAGTGGCCTGGCTATGCCTATGATTTGTTGTCAAAGAACTGTAACCATTTCTGTGATTCATTATGTGAAAGACTCAGAGTACAGAAACTTCTAGGTAAGGTCTTTATTTTCTTTCTGGACATTCTATTGAGATGCATGTACATATGATAAACATATGGCCAATCAATTAAACTATTGTAAATAGAACACAGATAGCTCCATTACATGTTGTCTCAGTTAGATCTACTTTAACCTTCTTTAATACAAAGAAAACATATTTTAGCCTCAAGTAGGAGATGCCAAAATCGTCTGTAACTTGTAAAATAATTTCTGTAGCATCATCTGGGTGATCCCCATTTGTTTTTCTTTGCAAATTTTGGATATTGACTGGAGTTTAAAGAGTATCGTTACAGTTAATTTAGTGGTTTCCAAGTGATAAATAAATATTAGCTTCATAGTGAAACATATGATTTATTCTTGTATTGGATTGAGTCTTTAGGCTTCCATATCTACAAAGCCAAATAAGTGTGAGTGAAAACATTAGATGGTTATGGTTAGTACTTGTTATGCTTATTGTTTAGGATTAATATATCCAGGTGATCCTAAATACCATTGAGTGGCCTTGATTAACTAGCTCTTTTTGTTTTACAACAAAATATTTCAAAGGAAAGCATAGTCTGTGGGACAATCACATCTTAACAGAACTTTATAACATCATTTTTGGTTCTTGTCTGTTTAACATGAACCTGGATGTCCAGGGATTGTTTTACAATGATTGGAAATGATCCTATGAGAAGCTCATCATGGATAGTATAACTAAAGAACCCAATTACAAGGTCTGATGGTTTCTGACCAAATCACCCAATTGCAGTTCAACTTAAAAAAGGCAAGCTATTTAAGACAATAAAGACAGATGGTTTAAGAGGTGTCAAGACATCTGGAAATCCCACTCCTTTTAGACTAGAGTGCTTGAATGGTTGGTGCTCAACAGCAGTCTAACACTTAAAGGTTGGCTCCACTACTCAGGTCTAATAGATTGTTGTCATGTGATTTATCACAAAACAGACTGTTATACACGTGTGTCGGGAGTGCAGGGTTGCCAGTGTATTTTGGAAATGGGTCCCAAGTATGATATTCTCTTATTGCCCCTTTTCATTTAAAGGGGTCACTTTTTTGGATGGATGGATGGTCAGATAGCCTGGCAAAGGTATATGGAACAACAGATTAACAAAATTATATATAT
Source organism: Pinus tabuliformis (assembly GCA_031772625.1). Classification (NCBI taxonomy): domain Eukaryota; kingdom Viridiplantae; phylum Streptophyta; class Pinopsida; order Pinales; family Pinaceae; genus Pinus; species Pinus tabuliformis. The sequence continues at coordinate 459,646,391 of CM062816.1, read as the reverse complement.
TTCAATGAAGATAGGGATGCCATGCAACATTAAATAAGGATGTTACTCCCTTTCATTTGGGTGAGATTACAACTTTTAAATGAGCTATAGCAGTGCATATTTTAGCCAGAATTGTCGTTTTTAGAAAGGATGCTCTCTTGAGATTGGTACCAAGATCACTATGATGATAAAGAGAGATAGTCTGTATAAATCACATCTTGGATCAATGTTGTATGCATTTGACGTATTCTCTATTGTTCATTGTTGAAATGTAAGATGCACATTTGAAGTTCTTTTTCAAGGTATTTTGTTCTAAAATGAAATAACCTAAATGAAAAAGGTTTTGGATTCAAAAAACAAAGTATAATGTTGTCATTTTCATCTAATTTGAATTTCTTTGTTTCATTCAAATACAGAAAGTGCAGTCACATTAAGTTTGCCTAATCAAGTAGATATGTTTTGCGGTCATTATTTTCATGCCATATTCCCCCTTGCTATCATGTCTGTCCCTTTAGTTCTAGATTTTGTTGAAGCTTACTTGATTGTTTTCATTTTTGCTGATTATAATCACTCAAATGCCTCGTCCCTTTTGTTCTAGATTATTTCTTGGAGTTTTCAACTTTTTCTTCACATGAAACCATGCTGCCTTAGTGATAAAGTGCATACCATAGTCTTTTCTACCATTATAAGGGTCGTCCTATCATCAGATATCACCATGCATCTGATGGCCTCCCATGACTTCTTTATTTCCTTCTATCTATGTTGATGTCATTCTTTTCTCCTTGAAGTAGTGGCTACTGCAACGTGTAGTTATGGAACTTATACCCTAGGCCAGCAATAGCAATAACATCACACATTGATTGGAAAAATGAATTGTTCTTTGTAATGCTCAAATGCATGTTGCTTTATAATTGGTCCTCATGGAAGGTGAGTTGGTTCTATGAGCCATAAAAAATGATAATTTGAGGCAAGGAACATGCACTACGAAAGCCTTACAATGCATAAAATGATAATTTGAGGCAAGGATCATGCACTATGAAAGCCTTACAATGCATAAGTCTAGGAAAAAACTAGTTAGGTGGGTGGCATTTGAAGAAATACTTGGGATTTGAGAATATGAAAACTTCAAAAACTTCAATGGTGATAGGAACAATGGTGGGCTTGGTTATTGATGATGGTAAACACCTTTCTCTCATTCCCCAATAGCTCTAAAGACAATTGAGTAAAAAGAAACCAAAATTGACGCTTTAAGAGGATTAAATTTGGATTGGTGTTTTTTTTCCATTTTTGTTGATATTTTCTCGACTTCTGCTGATTTAAAAAAAATTGGGATGTGTCAATTGTTTTCCAAATCCCATGATTTTTTTGGGCTGATTTTTTGTTTGAGGTTTGACATTGCAAAAAATTATGATGTTGATTTTTTTGTCTTTGACTATATCTATCTATCAATATCTATATATATATATATATATTTATATATATATATATATCTATATATATATATATATATATATATATATATATATATATATATCAATGCATGAAAAATATATGCATTCATTTATATGACTTAGATAAGATAGATCCATGACATTACCTCAAGCCTTATCATGGATTCCTCCCTTATGTTGGAGGAGAGCTAGCCTTATGTGAGAAGGATGATCACCAAGGTGACAATGGGTGATGTTGTCAAGTAACTTTGGGGTTTATAGTTGATAATTGAATCTATATTTCGAAGCACAAATTTTAGAGGTAGCAATGAAGTTCTTTTCTCCTTGGATTGATGGAATGATTTTAAGCACTTATTCCATTTCTTAACAAACCATCATTTGGCTGATGTTATGGTTCTTTTGCTTTTGAGAAAGAAGCTGCCACAAGATATTTGAAAGCTTTTGTGGCTGCCTCAAAGGATGGATCAAAGGAGGAGAGGGAGCCACCCCTCCTTAGGGAAGTCATGGCTACCCCTAAGAATAGAGAACTTGAGAGTGAAAACCTAGTTGTGCAAGATGTTGTCTCTATTAATTGTAGGATTTGAACAATCAAATCTATCTTTGACATCATATTTAGCTTTGAACAATTTTCATGCTTAATGTAGGTGTTTTTTGTAAAGTAACAACCTACAGTACTTTGTATTAATTGGGACATTGCTACATTCTATAAGTTAAAACATTCTTTCAGTTATTGTGGCATTCATTTTTACCATTTAGAAAGACATGACAATTAAGGTGATTAGAAATTTGTGTCAATTGTGCCATTTTCCTAAATGCATATATTTGCAATATGTTGTAGTTTTCATTTGTAGTGTGCTCTTCCACTCAGTCTCACCTTAGAAGGGATCAAATTGCTAGTTCTGTAGTTTGAAATAAGCCATTTGGAAGGATATGAAAAATAATAACTGGTTTTATATGTGAGAACCATTGCAACGAAACATCTTGTTCTTGTTTCTATTTGGAGCTTTTTCTTTGTAATATTGTAGACATTTACTCAGACATCCATATTAGTCAGGCTTCAACATGCCCCCTAATTTTGATCATCAATAGTCACAAGGTTATCTACATGGTAGAATTTCATGTTGGTATGTTGTGATAAACACAATGCTTAACAACATTATTCATGTTTTATAGTGATAAAAATACTTTTGTAATTTTTTTTTGTGAAACGGATTACACTTTAACTCTTTTTTACATTATATATTGTAAATTTGACAGGTTGAGCTTCAATATATGCATGATTATGTAGGGGTCAGTACAAGCATTGTATTGACACCATCTCCAATAACACATTTCTCAGGAGTAATTGGAAATGAGAGTCTTTTTGTAGGGGGTGAAGTTGCTTTCTACATTGCATAAGGAAACTTCTTGAAATATGATGAAGGCTTGAGTATTTCAAAGCTTGATTTTGTTTCTTCTTTGACCTTGTAAGACTTGGTCCTTGCCATTCTTGTAAACTAAAATAGTGAATTTTAGTGGGCTTTTTGTAAAATTTAGGGGCAATTGCAAACTTTTTATGAAGCATTGCATAGAAAGTTTTTTGGTGTCATACTGAAAGTGACTCATGTTTTGTAGAACTAGTAAGGGTGATACCTTGAAGGCATCTTACTTGCACATTGTTAGTCCTCTAAAAAGGATTGTTGTTGGAGGAGAGATATCACATATCTTTTCAAGGAACACGAATATGTTCACCATAGGAACTCAACATGCTTTGGACCCACCAACAACAATTAAGGGGTGCCTCAATAATTATGGAACGACAACTGCACTACTTCAGCATGAGTAGAGGCCTAAAAGTTTTGTTACTCTTTCTGGTGAGGTGGACACCAAAGCCTTTCACAACCATGCGAAGGTGGGGTTATCTCTAGTTTTGAAGACTTGAAGGATCTATCATGGATATGCAATTTGGTAGAGATTTAAGTGAAGCTTTGTGCCAAATTTTGATTGGAATTTTTTATTTTTTCCTTTCAGAATAATTATTTCAGTTCATGTGTTTTCTTTTGAGGCATAAAGTAGCTCAACACCTTGACTTAATTAGCAATGTAGTTTTGTGAAGTCATATGTTGTAAATTTTATAAGGCATATGCTCTTGAAAATGGGAATTTCCAAACATGGTTGGCCAAGCTTCAATCTAGTTAAAAAGTTGTGAAACATTTTTGGTTTTAGGTAACGGTAAGATTATTAACCGAGCTCTTCAATATTTGATATGGGTGGGGTTTTGTTTAGGCCATTCATTTCATATTGTTTCTGGTATAGATCTAACCCAAAAATATATGATAATAGAAATAAACCCAAGAATAATAAGATCGAAATAGATAGAAATGATTCTCTTTATTGATCAAACCCTTAAGGTAGGGCAACACCATACATTCACTCCTTAAGGAAGGAGAAAACCCCACAAACCATATGCATGTTCATACAATAATCCTTTACATCCCTCCATGTGGAGTCTTTAGCCTCTATATAGGCCTCATACATACAATACCATGGATCATTACTACGGTTCCCTCATACCATCGAACTAATACCATGGGCCCATTACATTATTACTAACTACTTGTGGTTCCTTACATGATATGGGTTAACCACCTTATTTATTAATATGGCCCATCCCATTATTACATTATTACCTTGGGTACCTCCCTTTGTACCCCATATTATCTCCCCTAGGTATATAACATTCCACCCCCCTTAGCATGTTTCATCTCCGAAACATGGGAAGAACACAAATAATAAGATCTACTCAAAAGAATAGTCCACTGTTACCATGCACGTGCATCTAGCCATCCAAGAGAAAGGTGAACCCTCGATCTTGTTGGTGCTTCGCTCGCTTGAGATGGAAGTTGACCGTAGCAGCTCTTCTGTGTTGATGTGTAGTAGGTGGATCTTTGCTCCTCTCTATCTGTCATGTGGGGGTTGTTGTCCTTGTGGCTAATTGGTTGCCATCTTCTTGGTTGTTGTCTTGCGGGGTGATGTGGGTGATAATATGTTGAAGTTTTAACCCACGGTGTCTTTTTATTTAATTCACCCCTTACTGGAGCCTGATTGTGATCTGGTGCATGTTGTGGTGCCTGTTGTGGTGTCTTCTCTTCCAATATTACTTCAACCATTGAGCCCTCATCTGATGTATCAGCACCTATAACCTTTTCTGCTTTAGCCTCTGTTTGTGTTTGATTGTCGATCATCACTAGCTCATCATCTGATATGTCAATCCCTGGAACATCTTCTGCTTCAGCCTCCTTGGACTCTACCTGTTTATTAATGGAAATATCCTGTAATGTAATTTTCTTCTTTTTATACCAGAGCTTTAGGAATTTCTTCTGCACATTAATATTGATAGTACCCGCCTCTTCCATCCAAGGGTATCCCAAAACAACATCCACATTAGCCATATCTGAAGCATAAAAATTAGAATGCAATACATACTTGTCCATAGAAATCTTCAAATCTTTATAAACTTGAACATCCTCATTATCAATCTATGCGGTTTCAATGTGTTTTGCTGGAACTTGCAATCTTTTTGTCAAATTAACACTTATAATATTTTGCTTGCAATTAGGATTTATAGACACAACGATTTTCTCCTTCTGAATCAATCCATGAACCTGCAATAAAGATATACCAGTAGGAAATAACCCCTTATGTTTCTCCTTATCTTGTTTTCTAGTATGAGACCATCGGTCTAAAAGGAATTTTTCAAATTCTTCATCAGGGAGGTTGTAACACTTCTTTTGGTTAAGTAATCCCCATCATGTGGCTGCATCATCTCTAAATAGTTGCACTACAAACCATTTCCAATTGTTTTTCCATAACTTCTTGTATTCTTTTATGTATTCTTTAATAGTAGGACCTTTATCTTTTCCTGTAAAATATAGAACCGCCATGAAGAAGGTTTTGAAAAAAAAGTCACTTGGCAAAAATTTGAAATGGCCACAATTTTGTCAATATTGCTAAGAATCCATATTATGACCTGTTTTCATAAATGGAACAATCATTCTACATCTTCCCATGTGGTATAAATCCCGATCTATGCACTCGATTTTCATATTTGTGCTGCAACTTTCCCGTTGTCACCAAAAATTATGAAAAAAGAGCTGATTTTAAATCAGCGATATCTCCCTCATTTGGACTCCGATTCGACTGATTTTTTTTTTAATTGGGTATTTTTTCACAAAGAATCCAGATCTACAATTAGATTTTACAGATTTTGCACCAGGACGTACAGATCTGTGCCGCAAACGCGCTGCTCCAAAAAATTGTCTACAACACCACTGATTTTTAAATCAGCGATATCTCCTTCATCCGAACTCCGATTTGGCCATTTTTTTTTTGAAATCGGGTATTTTTTCTCAAAGAATCTAGATATGCAATTAGATTTTGCAGATTTTGCCTCAAAACATACATATCTGATCTGCAAACTTGTCGTCCCCAAAATCTTGCAAAAAATAAAAAAAATTCTCCACTTTTTTGCCCAAGAAAGTGCTCTGATACCACGTGTTATAGATCTAACCCAAAAATACTATAGAAAGTATGGTGTTTCCCTACCTTAAGGGTTTTGATATGAATAAAGAAGTTTTATCTATTTCTATCTTCTTATTTCTTGGGTTTATCTGTATTATCTTATAATTTCAGATCAGATCTATAACAAGTGGTATCAGAGCACTTTCTTGGGCAAAAAAAGTGGATAATTTTTTTTATTTTTTATTTTTTGCAGGATTTCGGGGGCGGCGAGTTTGTAGATAAGATCTATACATGTTGGTGCAAGATCTATAAAATAAAATTGCATATCTGGATTTTATGTGAAAAAATACCTGATTTAAAAAAAACAAAAATTGGTCAAATCGGAGTACGGATGAAGGAGATATCGCTGATCTAAAAATCAGTGGTGTTGCAGACAATTTTTCGGGGCAACGAGTTTGCGGCACATATCTAGATGTCCTAGTGTAAGATCTACAAAATATAATTGCAGATCTAGATTCTATGTCAAAAAATACCTGATTTCAAAAAAAAATTAGTCAAATTGAAGTCCGGATGAAGGAGATATCGCTGATTAAAAATCAATGGTGTTGCAAACAATTTTTTGGGGCAGCGAGTTTGCGGAACAGATCTAGACGTCCTGATGTTCTATATTCTTAGTGAAAAAATACCCAATTTCAAAAAAAAAAGTTAGTCAAATTGGAGTCCGGATGAGGGAGATATCGCGTGGTAGAAATCCTGATCCAGGCACTGGAATTTCAGATCTGTGCTGCAACTCTCCCGCTGTCATCAAAATTTCTGCAAAAAAGAGCTGATTTTAAATCAGCAATATCTCCCTCATCCGGACTCCAATTCGACTGATTTTTCTTTTGAAATCGGGTATTTTTTCAAATAGAATCCATATCTGCAATTAGATTTTGTAGATCTTACACCAAGACGTCTAGATCAGTGCCGCAAACTCACTGCCCCGAAAAATTGTCTACAACACCACTGATTTTTAGATCAGCGATATCTCCTTCATACGAACTCCGATTTGACTGATTTTTTTTTTGAAATCGGGTATTTTTTCACATAGAATCTAGATATGCAATTAAATTTTGTAGATCTTGCACCAACACATATTGTACTGATCTACAAACTTGTCGCCCCCGATACCCTGCAAAAAATAAAAAAAAATCTCGATTTTTTTGCCCAAGAAAGTGCTCTGATACCACTTGTTATAGATCTAACCCAGAAATATATGAGAATATAAATAAACCCCAGAAATAACAATATCTGAACTATAGATAGAAATGATTCTCTTTATTGATTCTCTTTTTTGGATGAGGGCTTAGACCTTCCCATTTTGATTGAATTAATAATTTGAGGGTGTGTTGGCTTGCCCAAATTTGTCGTGGACATTAGTTAGCATCAGTGCTCAACCTTCAATTGATCCAATTGGTTGTCTTTTTTCTGCAAGAAAAGGAGCTGACACTATTGTGTGTGTAACACATTCATTTTTAGCCAATAATAATTTTTTGTTGGGATTGATATTAACACCATAGTTGATATTTCTGCTTTATTTCCATATGATATTCAAAGTTGATTTAATGTACTTTTGCATAGGTGTATTTAAGTGCCATAGAAAAGTCTGAAGAAGCATCTTTCTTTGAATCATACGAGGCCGCACATTCCATGCATGACTTGACGGCTACAATAGCAAAGGTATTTTTCCATCCAGTTCAGGATCTTGTGATATTCTTTTTTGCAGTTGGAAAATGGAAATTTGTTAATGAATTGGGCTCTACCTTTTCTTAGAGGCCATGGCCAAGGGTATCTCTTCCATTAAATTCATCCAAGATTGCATCTTTCCTCGTCTGTTGAGATATGCCATAACCATGGGCCATCAAGGTTGCTAAGACTTCCACCCACTTTTGAATGGGGTAGATAACTCTGTTGGCCACATTAAATTCATCCAATACTTGCATCTTTCCTCGTTTGTTGAGACAGACCACAACCATGGGCCATCAAGGTTGTTAAGACTTCCACCCACTTTTGGATGAGGTAGATAACTTCGTTGGCCATATTAATTCAGTAACATGTCTTCGGGTGGCTTTGAACCCAGTTTTGTGCACTGAAAGTGCTTTGATTTAACCACTTGACCATAACCCACCTAAGAGGATTTTGAGAAGTTCGCTTTGATTTGTTTTAATATACAATTTGACTGTTTATTTACTAGATAAATTGTGATACTCCTGTGAAAATATCCTTGACACATCTTGGGCGAGGACCAGATCCAGGTTTACCATGTCAGAACCTAGGTTCATTAAGATGACGACCTTGGTTTGAAGATATACACCATACAAACTAAGACCACCGACATTTATCATTTCCATCTCTCTTTCATCATCAAGACTAACATATTGAGGAGCTGTAACCCATGGAGGCCCATAGTAGTCATTGCAATGCAATTTATTAGAATACATGCCATGTCCACAAGTTTTTATATTTAATCTCTGCATCCAATGTGGCCATTTCTTATTATGATATTTACCACATCTGAAAATGGCATCATTCACATCATTTTGAAGAAGTCTACAAAGGTCAACACAATTTTTTTCAAATTTACAACTTCCCTCACATTTGTTGGTTCCTGAAGTTCGAGCACTTTCATAACAAAAATAGGCAAAGTCAAGCGGCAAAAATGGTCCACTCTCTTTTCATCTGCTGATATTAGAATGAAGTTTTATTAGAGGCATTGTTTGTTTGTTTTGGTTAGAAAAGGGTTTGCTCTTGGTTTTATGTGACTTTCAATTTATCATATGTAGCATGTTGAGAAATGGGAAGGAATAATGTGTGACATTTATCTTGCAGAAATTGATGCTGAATGAAAGGATACTGAGTTTAACCAAGCTATAGTTTGCTTTGGTAAAGGCAGAGGAACATCTTAAAAAGTTGCCTAAGAATACACCATATACAGAGTTTGAACATAAGTAATATATGGATTTTTATTTTGCAGATATGTTCTTTTTTATACCCAAGATATCATAGCAAGAAAAATATATTGTAGAAATTGTTTGAGGACCTCATTGAGGTCGATTTTTCTGATGTCATGCTTGATTGGTACCTTCTCATATGTCAGGAAGACTTTAAATATGAATTAATATGTTCTCGAAACAAATCAGATTCAAATTTTATAGATAGAAAAGATAAAAACAAATGTCAATGTCTTTTTTTGATTGTTACTTAACTTTGTTGTGGGCATGTTACAAGAAATGTGATTGGAAAAAGGATGGGGAGACAATGCAGAGCATGTATTGGATATGATTCATTTGCTGTTAGAGGTCCTCTAGGCACCTGAGCCATCAACTTTGGAAATGTTTCTAGTAGGGATTCCTATGGTTTTTAATCTTGTGATTCTTTCACCTCATGGTTATTTTGGGAAAGAAAATGTTTTAAGAATGCCAAACAAGACATCGATGGATAGGTAAACAATTTTTTTATAATTGCAATGTCCATTCAATGATATCCTCTCTTTATTGTTTGATTGTATTTTGAATGTTTCTTATGGTTTTGTTTTGTCTTTTAACTATGAAATTGAAAATACTTGGTATCATGTCAATTTAAACAACAACTAAAGCTTGAAGATGAAATTAGTATTACACAATATTGATTGGAATCCTTATAACTATTTTGTGTTAAAAGATTTTCATGACTATCAGAAAAGTTTACTTTCATGTTGTTATTTGAGCACATGTTGTTTATATACTTGACCAAGTTCATGCATTAGAAAATGAAATGTTGTTGCAAATAAAATGACAAGGATTAAACATCACATCTTAGATTATTTGTTTTCACAAGTTATCTACAACTTGAACTTTTTAGCATGTAACTTAGTTGGCATGATTGTGCCTAAGCTTTTCCTAAAGGTTGAATAATAAGTTATTAAGGTGTTATTTTATATGGTGACATTTTATTTTCTTTGTTTATATAGGTCATCTGGCCACATTATAGCGGCCACTATCACCCAATTGAAGAAAACTTGTTCAAGTTTCTTGCTTGTATGGGGAAAATGGATTTGACATTACTGATGTTGAGGTATATGTCGTATAACCTCTTTATAGTGTACTTTAGTTTATATTTTATTTTTCATTGTATTTCATGTCTTACACTTGACATTGTATCTTCTTTTGTTTTCAGAAAATGAACTCAGTATTGACACTAAGAAGCAAGAATTGAAGAAAGAGGCTGAGAGCAATAACACTAGAGCGACAAATGAAAAAAGAGAGAGAGAAGAGAACCGATCTAGTGATATTCTTAGATTCAATATCCCACATAAGACACACACATAGAGACTAATGGTCAAGTCTTCAGAGTTGGTGAATTCACCTGTAATGCCTTGGCAACACAATGATAATGTTTTGAAGTGATGAAACATCATTTCATGTGTAAATTGTAGTTCAAACAATATTAAGTTGGAAACTCATATTGTAATACTTTAACATTTCATATAATATAATTTATGTGGTTGAAATTATTTATAGATGCACTTGATATTGTTTAGTATTGTAATTAACATATGAAACTCTATATTTTCATATTAGATGAACATGCACATTGTATGACATTTTTAAAATTTAGTTACAAAATCATATTAATTAATTTATTTTGATTAATAATGAATACATAAAATCAATCTAAAACTACTAAATTAGTAATTTATATTGATTAATGATGAACACAAATAAAATGAATATACAACTAAATGAAATGAATATAAACTGCTAAATTAGTCGTTTATATAATAAATATGAAACTACAAAAAAAATGACTACTGCAAATGGTAAATTTGTGATTCCAAAGGACGACTAAATTTTCCATATATATGACTATTAGTAGCTAATTTACAGTATGTTATAACACGACCAGAATTTAGTCATATTTTTCTGGTCATTAATTGGTTTCAAACAATGACTAAAATTTGCATATATAGGACTATTAGTAGTTAATTTATAGTATCTTATAACACGACCAACATTTAGTCATATTTTTTTGGTCATTAATTGATTTCAAACAATGACTAAAATTTGAATATATATGACTATTAGTAGCTAATTTACAGTATCTTATAACACAACCAACATTTTGGTCATATTTCTTTGGTCATTATTTGGTTTTCTCGGGTGATCATATAGTAATATATTTTGTTATATATTTGGTCATTAATTGTGACAATTAATGACTAAATCAATGACCAAATTTATGACTAAATATACTAGTATACCATAAAATTGAGACAACCAATTAATGACTAAGCTCAAAACGACCAAAAGTTGGTCATGTCATAAGATACTATAAAATAGCTACTACTGGTCACCGATTGAAAAATGGTCATTTATATGAAAATTTTAGTCATTTTTTAGTAATTAATTAGCCATGTTGTACTAATTGTAGTAATTAATTAGTCATTTTTGAGTAATTAATTAATTAATCAACAGTTATGAGGATTTGAATACCACAGAAAATAAACCTTCATTTAACATCAAAGCAGATCTCCTAAACCAAACTTCTCCGACTATAGATCGCGAAGCTAAGACACCAATGTCCCAAGAACCAGAAGAGATGAAGGAGATGCAAGACAAAGGAAGTTGGAAGACCGTAGAGAAAAGAAAGAAAGCTACAACACCAATCTCGCCAAGAAAGACGAGGAGCCAGACAAGTAAAAATTAAGAAAATTGTAGGTCCGATAGACCAATTTGGTCTCAGTGGACGTTAACCAATAAAAGAAGAAGACTAGTGTAAAAATAATTCTACAAGGTGAGAATAGAACCAATGTATAACCATATTCGTTGGAAAAAAATTGTAGGAGTGAATAAATATATTCTAAGGAAGAGTGACCACACCCATATCCATAATTCCAAAAAAATAAACACAAGAAACATGGCTTCCTTACTAACTCCTTATAATATGTTTTATATATGGTTAACTATAGAAAGGTAATAAAAATCAAATGGCTTTGTAAAATTAATCTATGTCATCCATAAAGTAAATATTCTTCTAAGGTGGATAATTAGATTTTAAAAAAAATATTGGGGTTTATTACAAACAGTATCAGAGCTGAAGGGTTCATCACTGTGGCCTATTTAAGGGAAAATAATAACAAATTTTATTGTGTTTCCTAGAAAATAAGAATTGGAAATTTATGAACACACCGAAATAAATTCCATTACATAAGTATTAATTGAAATATTTTTGGGGTATCCTTACCTACAACAAATGATATGTTGGGCTCCTAGGAGAGCAAACAATTGTTTGGATGAATTATGTATTAACACATGTTACTTCGTAACTCATATCTTATGGCTGTTAGATAGTGAGTAGAGAGAGAAGTTTATAATTTTGTTTTCGCTACGACAAACACCCTCTAAAAGTTTTCCTGCACTTGAATTTTGGAGCACTATGGGTCTTGCGATCGGTCGTTCTGTAGAAACTTCTTGGTTGATTGATGCTTTGTTAAGTTTTTGAGCTCCCTTATTAGATTGTAAATGTCGAGGCCACTTGTTCACACATGCTCAGTTTGCAACAAGTTCATGAGCACATTATTTTATGAAAGATTGAACAAGAATAGAGCAGTCCATCGAGATAGCTCCTATGTGATGATCCACCTAGTTCAACAGTCAATGTCCACTTTCAACGATAGTCTCTCACTTTTGGTTGCAATTGCACTTCAATTTCGGTGAGTTTTCCGGACTATAGCTTTTGCAGCCCTTTGCTTTCGTGAGTGTCGCTTACATGTTTTCGACTATCTTTTTCAGTTTCTTTGACCTTAATTAGTGTTGTTTTCATGTTATCTTGGCCTTGACATGCGTCACTTTCATTTTTTTTCGCATATTATAGGTGTTGTTCACACTTTTCTTTTCATATCGCAAGTGTCATCTTTTAGCATGGGAAGTGTTTATTATCACAATAAATGGAGTTTTTACTTGTTTCAAGGGGTAAATTTGGCATTTATGAGTCCTACTATTCATGTAGACATGATTTACATTCATTCACAAAGTTTCATGCACTGTCACATAAGTGTCATCACTTTCGTCACAAAGTGTATCTTTCATGTTGCACTTAGGGGAAGTTGTCGCAATGTTTTCGCATTGAGGGAAGTATGTTGTTCATGTATTTGAGTGATCAATGTTGCTTCATCAACTATTTTAAATGTGTGATCATACTTAAGTTTCATCATTATTCACTTTGGTCTCACTGATCCCACACTTACCCAAGTCTTGAAAACTTCCTGACTGAGCAACATGGCATCACTCAACCCTCCTAAACTATGCACTGTTCAGTCTCAACCCTCAAGCCATGACCTTGCCTCTTGGAACTACGCGTTTCATAGTCACAGTGCCCAACCTTGACCCTTGAGCTCTAGAACTGCACAATTTTTTCCTCCCATTCAGCCTCAGTTGTGCACTGTGCAGTGTCAAGCCTCAACCTTCTAGCCTGAAACCTTGATCTGTGCAAATACACAATCCATGAGACTATTCTCCCTCCAAAACTAAGCACAATGAAACTTAAATCCTCAAGCCTCAACCTTGATCCCTTGAACCCCTCAACTGCATAGTCTCCTAGCTTGTTCTCATATAATAAATGTGCATTGGGAAACTCCAAGCCTTAAGACTAAACCTTGAGCTCTTGAGCCATTCAACTGTGCAGTCACCTAGCCTGGCTTCTCAGAACTGTACATTGGGAAACATCAATGCTCAAGCCTAAAGCTTGATCTCCTTAGTCCCTCAATTGCATAGTTCCATAATTTTGTCCTTCCATCAGTGTGAATTGGGCAACATCAAGCCTCAAGTCCTTGCCTTGATCTCTTAAGCCCCTCAATTGTGTAATCATTTGACCCTGACCACCTTGAATTGTGCATTGTGTAGTGCCAAGCCTTAGTCTTGGACCTTGGCCTATGGAACTGTGTAATCCATGAGTCAATCACCTAATCATTCACCTAGTTCTTACCCTAATAAGTGATTTCATGAAACATGTTAGATTAAGAGTTTTCAGACTGATGTCATCTTGTCATGAGTGGATTTTAGTTTCAAGTTCTTTATCTGATCATGACAAGATAATGATGGAGGAAAATGAGAAGGAGACCATGCTAGAAGACACCTATGGAGTTGAAGAGATAAGATGATCATCAGGAGAGAAGACGAAGGAACACCAGAGTACAACAGAAGACTGAAGATTAAGATCACATTGAAGACTCCTTATCTTCAAGCCATGAGGAGGAGGAAGAGGAAGAACATGTTCCATCTCTCAAGAATACAAAAAGAAAGTAGCAACAAAGAGTGTCTTGATATTGCCATATCATCGTGAAGCTCATGTCATCAATGTCATGTCATGAGTCATCATGTGCCACATCATTTTGTAGATTATATGAATTCAATATTGGAGGAATGTGATGTAAAGTGGAAGTCCAAGAGTCATCCATGTAATGTGAAAAGTCATGTAGGAATTCGAAAGGCCGTAAAGAAGTCAAAAAATCATGAGGGTATTCCAAGAGTTACTAGAGAGGTGAATGTGCACCCCATTTGTTATATATACACCCTCATGGTACATGCAAAAGACTTGTCGTCTTGGCTCCTCCTACCAAGCATTGGAGAGGAAGATAGTTGTTTTGGAGGAGCGATTGATTTCTCTAATGCTCCACTATTGGGGCTAGTGGTGTTCACTGTCTTGATGTATCTTGGAACTTTTACTTAATTCAAAAGCTCATTGAGCCAGCATGCTTTCATGCATATGTCCTGAATATTGTAGGAATATTCTTTGAATGTTTACAATGTATGTTGTTTTCATCTGTGCTAAGGAGATTGAGCTGTTTCATTGGCTTTGGTAATTATCTTGTTGAAGGTGTGTTGTATTTACTTTATCAATCATTACTTCCTTGTGAACTATTTCGCTAGTTGATCAATGATTCATTAATATGTATATTATAATTTATGTGCCATTTATAGATTAGTACTATTACTTGTCTTTAAAGGTGCCACTTTTCTCTTCCCTTTTGGTAGAAGATCCTTGATACTTTCCACAGTTGAACATTTCACAAGGCATACTCACTTTCTCATCCGAAAATACCAGTGTATTACTCTATTGTGCTAAAATGTGTAGCCAAGGAAAATCTATAAGGCCACATGGTAGTCAGTTCAATACTTCGGATGGGGCTCCTACTCCAAACGATCTGAGGTCTAATTGGGACTTCACGTCGGTGAAACCCCCTTGGTTGACGATTTTCCAACACCGTCAATAAATTTGTAATGATAGGGAAGTATATGTGTAGATAACTCAAGAGACATATAAATGGGTAAATGGAGTAATGTAACAATTCCTATATTTTTAAACAATTATAAAACATCAAATAAGTATGTTTAGCAGAGAAGGCAGGGTGTTGCACATGGAATCTCCATGAAAAGTTTAGTGTTATCTTCATGATGATCACTTGTTTTTAGTTGTAATACCCTTTTGTTAATTTATAATATATATATATATGTGTGTGTGTGTGTGTGTGTGTGTGTGTGTGTGTGTGTGATAATATACACATGACAATGGATTTTGTTTCCCTAATGTGAATTAAAGGATTGATGGTGGATATAGGTAAAAAAAAATGAGAAATTGGTACCTAGCTGAGTTAGGTAACTAAGGAAATGTAGCATATAATTTTAAGAAAAAAATTAAAGATGTGATAAAAAGTATGTCGGTGTCCTATTGGAAGAAGCAATCACTTATTCCCATTGACATGAAAAGGGAAGCATGCCACCAATAGATAAGTACCTTAACGAACTTCAATATGAATTTTATAAACCCAAATGAAGTTTGGTGAAATGATTGATTAGAATGAATATATGCTTACAAAATAATTATGTCAAGATTACCACACTAACATGATGTGCTGAGGCAATTGATAGGAACAAAGATGCATGGGGGGGAAGGACACCATAATTGGTTGCACCTAAACAAAAAAAAAAGAGGAAGAGGGAGAACCTGTAACCTCTAGACATCTTGATCAATAATTTGCAAAATAGAATAACACAAAGCCGAAGAAGAGAGTTGTGAGAAACGTGGGGGGTTGAGGCATGTCAAAGAAGTACGGTTGTTATATTTGGTATTGTAATTTTCTTTTTATTTTTTGTTGATTTTAAGTATGTCACACTATTTTGGGTTATGTCCTTGAATTGTCTTATGATTTTAGCCTCAATTGTCTACTGGGGAAGATAAAAAAGAAAGGAATAAAAAAAAAGTTGAAATGCAAAACCTTGATCATTACTTTGTATGAAACAATGATGGATACTTAACGTGGACATCACTGGGTCCACTTGAACAAAGAACAAAGACAATATCTACCGTGGAAGTGGTAAGTTGAAGCAATTGTCCTAAAAATTGAGGTGATGTTTTATGGTGAGATATTTGTGAACCATTATGGGGACCAGATAATAAAATCTTCCTTTAACTTATAAAAAAAAAAAGGATGATAACAAGCATGATTACTGTGTGAGTGGTGTAATAAGGTAATTAGTTATTCTCATATTGGGATAAAAATTGATGTCTATTAACATTTCATAGGACCTTATAGGTTAAATGTATTAAAATAACTTGCTGTTGAATGGAGTGAATAATATGTTGTCAATCTATATATAAGAAAAGAACTATATTATATTAACATAGCGAGTGTTAGACAGTTAATATGCATATGAATGAAAAGGGAGGAATATCATGACTTTACACAGAAGCATATATATATATATATATATATATATATATATATATATATATATATATATATATATAGATATATATATATATATATATATATATATATGAGTGTATAACTTCCATCAACAACCTATAATGCAAGATGAAAAAGGGTCAAAATTGAAGGAATGCTACAAAATGGACTCATGGTTTTGCGCTAAAAGAAAATAACAAAGTAGCCAAAGATTGATGCAGGAGCATCATCTCCGAAAAACACCTTGTATTTTACCTAAGCTAGGGGGTTTCATGTTTTCAACAAATATTAAAATTTCATGTAAATATTAATATTATTTTGAGTGATTAATTAATTATTTGTGAGAAATTGTAAATGTGAGAGAAATTAGTTTCTAGATTATTTAGAATTAATGAGGGAGCCTAAGTTGGAATTAGTTTCTAAGTTTTAGGGATGAGAATCTATCTTTTAGGGATGTTGAGAGATTTAGGGATTTGTTGAGATATTAAGGCGATTGAGCATTTAATTAAGATCATTTTTTAAAATTGTATAAATAGGAAGGGGTTTGAGAGGAAAATACATTGAGATAGTTGGAGAGTGTGAGATTGAGAGGAGGCTTGAACAACAGGGCTGTAAGCCTTCAATAATGGTAAAGGGCCAAATTATTGGAAATCAGGCCTAGGAAAGGATTGTATTGTAAGTATTTTGTGTGTCAATATAGCCTTTGATTTTTTACTGTATGTCCAGTATTGAGTTTGCGTGAGATTGGATTCATGTGTTCAATGAATAAAACGAAATTAGGTTGAAATGAATTGGATGTATCTGTGGAATAGAGATTCGATTTTATATCTCACTCTCAAGTTTTATGTTACAAATTAAATTCAGAAAGTGATGAAAATCGAATGCATTAATGAAAAGTCGACTAATGTTATTGACTGCGCTGGAAATGCGAATGATGGAAATGTATAACATAAAATTAACCCTGCATTCTCTGTGTGAAGAATTGCATTGAAAGCACTGTTCTATGTCAATTAGTGGACCCATATTATAATTGCTATCTGCAGAAATCGATTTAGTATGTTGATGGAATTTATATCGATCTACAATTTTTTGGAAGCGTTGAAAAAGGCGCAGAGTTGTGGTTCAAACTCTGTTTGAAATCCAATTAAATACAGTTTTAAATTTTTGTGAAATACTCTGATTAGAGTGGTAAATTGGCAAAGTAGTTTGCGCAGCAATGAACACAGAGCAAGCATTGAAACTGTGTTGATTAAATGGTGAATCATTCTGGCTATGTACATGGATCGATATTCCGTGGGCACTCGGTTTTGAATTCTAATCTTACATGAATTGATTTTCACAGAAAAAGATTGCTTGCAGAAGCCATAATAAAGTTAATTATCCAGTCGATGTGGGAAAATGGGGGCGATAAGTCTTCAATTATGGAATCGATTTGTGAAGGGCGCAGATCTGAGTTTAAAATGCAGTGATTCAAAAGCGAGTTGTAAGAGGAACATAGGTAATTTTAATGTGATTTGAATCTGTTGCAGAAGGCGTTAAACACTGGGCAGCGCAGGTGCAGAAGGCGTTAAAAACTGGGCACCGTGGAGAATTGATGCAATAATTTTCAATTGATATTGTGGAGATGTTGAAACGTGATGCAGATGACGTGAACAAACTTAACGCAGTTAGAGCATTTAATTGGCAAATGTATTTATGCGTTGAGTTTTGAATTAAGGATCAGTGAAAATGTTAAAGGTAGAATGTGTTGTGAAATGGTAACAACACAGCGTTGATAACTCTCAACGCAAAGCACAGATTTATATGGGATTAACCAATTATGTTTTGATAGCATGAACGTTGGAAAGGAGGACTTAAAGTCTTCAGTTGATATTGGGGCAAGAATATTATGCCACATCGCTCTTGAGACAACGTGTACAGGTATGAACAACATCACTCTCTGAATTAAATAAATACGTTAAGAATGTATGGAGACAAATTGAATTGCTTGGTAAAGTCAACTGGAAATATTGAAATTGAATTGAGACCGCTGGGTACACTGAAAGGGAAGAGGGCGCACATATATTTGGTGCTTTGATTAGTTGAAACATGTAATTTTGTGCATTCAAATGATATTGGTGTTGTTTGCCATGTTCACTTGAGGTTGAAAGGCATAAGTTCATTTTCTTGATTGAATCCAGTCATATCTAAAGGATGATTTTAAATGGAAATAATGAATGAAGTTACTAAACGAAGTTTGGGGTTGATGAGCATTTGAATGATTTGATTCATTGGGTTTTAAATGGAAGGCTTCAAAGGTTATGAATTTGCATGCCAATGAATATTGCATTTGAGATTATTCCATATATGATGGCGTTAATGAAAGTATGAGACCAATGGTGAATGGTTTTGAACCACATGAAAGATAAACTTCCGCATGTAAAATGGTGCAGTTGTGAGATTGCCAGTAATTGGAGTTTTTGATTAAAGTAAAAACTTAGATGCATATAGATATGCACAGAGATTAAAGATCCTAGGTAATGCAGGCCCTGCCTGCATCATTTTTGGTACTAGAGCTTGGCTCTATTGAATTGAAAAATGTTTATTTTCTGAATGAGGACGAGAATATTTTATTGAAAACTGAAATGTATTTTTGACTGTATGATGAATGATGAAAGGAAGATCAGAGTTTTAAATTTGATATGCAAACTAAACAAGTGAACAGGATTGCAGGGAGGAAAAGATCATGCAAGATCTTAAGAGGTGAGATGATTTTTCTAATTTGAAATTTGTGATGAGAGTTTATAGTTGCAGAGAAGATGATGGTAGTAAACCTGGCATTCAGCTAAAGGCTGGATAAGGAGGAAAATTGCAGTGTCCTGAAGAAGAAGGTGTGTTGAAGAGATAGCCCAGAGAGAGAGCAAAGAAAAGTGCTCAAAAGGTTCCAGAAGCAGTGAACCAAGTACTTACCAAAAGACTGAGTGAGGAGAGCTTGGTGAGGTAAGTGACAACCGAAGAGATTGTTGTCGTAAAGGCTAGTACAACTCATGGTGAGTGAGAAACTCATGGAGAAGATGATCATGGAGGATCAGAGAAGAGGTTCAGAGGAATGCCACAGAGATTAGATGACTGCAGAAGTTCGAGAAAGAGAGATTGCAGTAATAAAGGTACAATTGTAGGTACTAGAAGAATGGCTGCAAAAGCAGGAAAACTAGAATAGAGGATGGATCTTTCCACTGAAGGGAAAGAAAGTGAAGTGGCAGAAGCTACAATAGAAAAGAGATCGACATATAAACATGCAGTTAACGGAAGAGCTTAGGAAGCTCGAGCAAATGATGGATGTACAGTGGAAATGTACGCGACTCAGAGCAGTTGAGTTGGAAGAGGAGGTTTCCATTGATCAAACATAGGAGGAGATCATTGATGATTTCTTGAATTACTGGGCAGATCCAGATCAACTGGATAATGTGAACTCTTGTGTTTTTATAGCTAACAGTTGTGATGTGATTACAGGTTTTGTTGAAGAGGATGTGCAATCTTGTGAAACTGTCATATTAAGCATGGAAAAGAATCTCTCAGGAGATAAGTACTTTAAAGAAGAAAGGAGTGATGCTTTTGCTGTTACAGTACAAGAGGAAGTTCATGTGAATGAAGAAGATGATCAACGGGAAGAGTTGGTATATGAACCGACGATTAAAGTTGTTGAGACTTGTAGTTTTCAAACTGACAAGTTATGTATGAATGCAGGGACTGTAAGTGATGGTGATGTTATGCTTTAGCAATGTCACAGAGAAATTGCATTGCTAGAATATTTGTTGAAAAATTCGGAGTATGACAGGGAGATGGCAAAAGAAAGAGTTCAGTACAGTGAACGAGTGCAAAAAGATATCATGGAAGCAGATGATGTGAGAGAAAGACTGGTTGACAGTCTTGAGAACTCTTCAAAGGATTCTTTGGGCAAAGAGAATCAACATACTGATGTGCTGATAGTGGAGGAGAATTCAGAACAACATACTGAAGTGCTAGCAAAGGAGGACAAGGCACTGATGCCTTCTGATTTTTATTCTAATAAGTGTTTTGTGAATGCAGGTATTGTTGCAGAACATTTGACTCAGTTGAGCAGTCAAATGAAGGAAGAAGAAGTTTTCTGTTCCAGAAGACAAGAGGGCATGGATGATCAGGTGGAAGTCAGAACAGAAACAAGCATAGAAGCAAGAAGTCAGCAAGTGACAGTACAGATAGAGAAAGTAAAAACTAAGCAAGCCGTCTTAGCTCAGCAGGTAGCAATAAATCAACAGCCGGGAGATTATTTGGACCAAGAGATTGAAAGTATCAGAAGACTGATGACAAAAGAAACCCGGAAGAGACCAGCAGTAGAAAAAAAGAAAAGTAAAGACAACAAGAGAAAGACAACGAAATATTGCAAGAGCAGAGCAAGTGGAGCACTACAGCACAAAATATGGAAGCCTGGAGGACAACAACAGTTAACAATAGCAGTAAAGCAATTGACAAGCAAAGAAATATTACAAAATAAAATTTGGGATCCAGGGGGAAATATCCAGACTTATGACCAGGTGGTCATGAATTTTCTTACATGGGGAGTCTGATGCAGGAGCATCATCTCCGAAAAACACCTTGTATTTTACCTAAGCTAGGGGGTTTCATGTTTTGAAGAAATATTAAAATTTCATGTAAATATTAATATTATTTTGAGTGATTAATTAATTATTTGTGAGAAATTGTAAATGTGAGAGAAATTAGTTTCTAGATTATTTAGAATTAATGAGGGAGCCTAAGTTGGAATTAGTTTCTAAGTTTTAGGGATGTTGAGAGATTTAGGGATTTGTTAAGATATTAAGGGGATTGAGCATTTAATTAAGATCATTTTTTAAAATTGTATAAATAGGAAGGGGTTTGAGAGGAAAATACATTGAGATAGTTGGAGAGTGTGAGATTGAGAGGAGGCTTGAATAGCAGGGCTGTAAGCCTTCAACAATTGTAAAGGGCCAAATGATTGGAAATCAGGCCTAGGAAAGGATTGTATTGTAAGTTTTGTGTGTCAATACAGCCTTTGATTTTTTACTGTATGTCCAGTATTGAGTTTGAGTGAGATTGGATTCATGTGCTCAATGAATAAAACGAAATTAGGTTGAAATGAATTGGATGTATCTGTGGAATAGAGATTCGATTTTATATCTCACTCTCAAGTTTTATGTTACAAATTAAATTCAGAAAGTGATGAAGGTCGAATGCATTAATGAAAAGCCGACTAATGTTATTGACTGCGCTGGAAATGAGAATGATGGAAATGTCTAACATAAAATTAAGCCTGCGTTCTCTTTGTGAAGAATTGTATTGAAAGCACTGTTCTATGTCAATTAGTGGACCCATATTATAATTGCTATCTGCAGAAATCGATTAAGTATGTTGATGGAATTTATATCGATCTGCAATTTGTTGGAAGCGCTGAAAAAGGCGCAGAGTTGTGGTTCAAACTCTGTTTGAAATCCAATTAAATACAGTTTTAAATTGTTGTGAAATACTCTGATTAGAGTGGTAAATTGACAAAGTAGTTTGCACAGCAATGAACACAGAGCAAGCATTGAAACTGTGTTGATTAAATTGTGAATCGTTCTGGCTATGTACATGGATCGATATTCCGTGGGCACTCGGTTTTGAATTCTAATCTTACATGAATTGATTGTCATAGAAAAAGATTGCTTGCAGAAGCCATAATAAAGTTTAATTATCCGGTCGATGTGGGAAAATGGGGCGATAAGTCTTCAATTATGGAATCGATTTGTGAAGGGCGCAGATCTGAGTTTAAAATGCAGTGATTCAAAAGCAAGTTGTAAGAGGAACAGAGGTAATTTTAATGTGATTTGAATCTGTTGCAGAAGGCGTTAAACACTGGGCAGCGCAGGTGCAGAAGGCGTTAAACACTGGGCAGCGTGGAGAATTGATGCAATAATTTTCAATTGATATTGTGGAGATGTTGAAACGTGATGCAGATGGCGTGAACAAACTTAACGCAGTTAGAGCATTTAATTGGCAAATGTATTTATGCGTTGAGTTTTGAATTAAGGATCAGTGAAAATGTTAAAGGCAAAATGTGTTGTGAAACGGTAACAACACAACATTGATAACTCTCAACGCAAAGCACAGATTTATATGGGATTAACCAATTATGTTTTGATAGCATGAACGTTGGAAAGGAGGACTTAAAGTCTTCAGTTGATATTGGGGCAAGAATATTATGCCACATCACTCTTGAGACAGCGTGTACAGGTATGAACAACATCACTCTCTGAATTAAATAAATAAGTTAAGAATGTATGGAGACAAATTGAATTGCTTGGTAAAGTCAACTGGAAATATTGAAATTGAATTGAGACCGCTGGGTACACTGAAGGGGAAGAGGGCGCACATATATTTGGTGCTTTGATTAGTTGAAACATTTAATTTTGTGCATTCAAATGATATTGGTGTTGTTTACCATGTTCACTTGAGGTTGAAAGGCATAATTTAATTTTCTTGATTGAATCCAGTCATATCTAAAGGATGATTTTAAATGGAAATAATGAATGAAGTTACTAAAAAGAAGTTTGGGGTTGATGAGCATTTGAATGATTTGAGTCATTGGGTTTTAAATGGAAGGCTTCAAAGGTTATGAATTTGCATGCTGATGAATATTGCATTTGAGATTATTCCATATATGATGGCGTTAATGAAAGTATGAGACCAATGGTGAATGGTTTTGAACCACATGAAAGATAAACTTCCGCATGTAAAATGGTGCAGTTGTGAGATTGCCAGTAATTGGAGTTTTTGATTAAAGTAAAAACTTAGATGCATACATATATGCACAGAGATTAAAGATCCTGGGTAATGCAGGCCCTGCCTGCGTCAAAGATGGGCATAACTAAGTATACCTTGAAAAAGTACACAATAATATAGCTGCCTTGAACATGAGAGGAAAAATTAGTTATCTTAAAACTTTATTCACGCATGAATAATGCATACGTAACATTTGAAATTAAAAGAAAAGAACAGTAATGTTACCCCGTGCAACAATACACTAGTTGTAATACATCATAAAAGACAAGATTAGTAAATGGTTTATGAAATATTATTAATGCCTGATGAATAGTACAAATAGAATTGATATTTTCATGGTATAAAATTTATACCAGAACCACAAGGTGGGGTTCTTCCCAATTGGCATAGTCATTGGATAAGTAAAAATGATTTATTGCTATTATTGATGAACTTACAATGATGTTGCTAACTCTTATTTGGTGCAAGTTTCTAACCCTTGATTAGGTTGACCCTTACTGGATACATAACTAACAATTGAGGGTGCCTATAATAAAGTTTGAAATGATTACACACACACATCTGTGTGTGTGTTTTTTTTAAATAATGATTGATGTGAACTAATGATAGTTTTGATGAATGTGAATGTAGGTAGAACCAGATGGACAGCTCCTGGTCGAACCTATCTATATTCTCGATCGGAGAGAAATCATGTTACAGTCATCCAGGTTAAATTGCATTGGAGGCACTTTAGCCCAGAAGAGACAACCTATGAAGATAAAAATTTCATGTCTGAATCATATCCTAGCCTATTTTGAAAGGCTAGAAGAAAATACCTTGGGTAATGTTTCACTTGTAAGGGGGGGAATATTTAATACCCCTCAGTAAGTTGCAAATATTTAAATTACTTTTAATGAGAATGACATGGAAGATTGTGGACCATATGGAAGGCCCAGTATGATTAGGTCATAAACATAAGTGTTTATTTTATTTTTCATATAAATAATATTAACTATGGTCCACCATAAAATCAAGAGAGAATTGTTAAATGAGGGTTTCACATACTAGATAGTTAGAAGACAATTATTCCTCTCCTTAGAGATAAATAATCTCAAATGGGAAAATGGAGCCAAGAGGGTGAGAGGGAAGAAATATGAGGAAACTTTGAAGACTTGGTACCTGGTTGGAGGAGGTCCATGTGAGGATAATCAAGTTGTAATATTTCAACCTCAAATAGGACATTTTTGAGGGAAGGCAGGATGCTTCATTAAAAGGATTCTTGAGCTGGTTGGCCAATGGAATCCTAAATTGTATCTTGGTGCTCAATTGAATTCCAGACGAAGACTTGGTAAGGATCAAGGAGAGTCTTGGATTTTTTTTTAAAGATTACTGGTCAGATAATTGTTCTATAAGTGGAAACTAGATTAAAGGGGGTTGTATTGTACTCAGTGGTTTGGTGGAGCACTCCCTTTCTTGGTGATTTTGTGACTAGTTCTAGTAGTTGATAAAAACAAGTACTTAGATCAGTTATCCGTAATGCATTTTTTTATCATAATCTGTATAAATATTGTTGGAATTATGATACATCGTTCTTAAAGAGAAATGACTTTTTACAAAAATAATATCAGTTAGAATTTATGTTCAATAAAGTTTGAATTTGAAATCAGCCAGCTGGGTTAGTTTCTAGGCTAAGTTGGGTAACCATCAGCCTAGAAATAGTCCTTAGTTTAGGACAAGGAAAACAAATTGGAAAAACAAGACCTAGGAATAGGTTCCACTCAGAAATTTCAATTTGGTAACATAATACAAAAATATTTAAAAGAACAAAGACCTGATAATTCAAAGACTCATTAATCCCCTTAACATTGGACTCTTTACACATAAGAGACAGTAAGGATATTTGGAATTTTTACTATACCATAAACAAAAAATAAATATGAAAACAAGTCCGACAAGAAAAACTGGAGAGGGTAGGTCTGTCCTTTGCCAGACATGAAGACTTCAACTATAAATGCAATCCACAACTATTTTAAAACTACATTGAAAAGAATAAGAAAAGAAAATTATTCTTTAATATATATATATATATATAGAAATGAAAATAACTGATAATACATTCAAAGGAATTAGTTATTTATCATTTTTACACAATAGAAGAACAATTGGTAACCAATATAGCCAATTAAGAACAATTGGTAACCAATATAGCCAATTGTGCTAGTGACTTGTACAACAATGAAACTTACTTTGGACCAAACAAGAAATGAGTACACTATCAACATGAACCTATGCTTATAGAGTATCAAAGAACAAACAATTCAAAAATATACAGAAAGATACTGTCAGAAGGGTTGTTAATACAATAGAGTTATTAACATGCAACTGAAAAAACCAGGAAATCAATAACATATATAAAAGAATTGTTGGCCATAATGCTATAGGAGTTAAACCGATAAATTTATATAACGAACCCTATGCATCAATCAATTTGTAACTAGGGTATATATAATAACTGTAAAGAAATATTCTTGGAGGATTATGTATAGAAGTACAAGAAATTTAAAAACAAAATTCAACTGCGTCGTTGAACAGTACTGGACGAGTCTTGACCATGATACCCATAATTAAACAATATAAAATAATGATAAATAACTAATGAAAACCACACTTGAAATAAGTAAAAAGGAAAACCCTTATTAGGATCATTAAATTTTAGTAATTAAGAATATGTATGTACAATAGAAACTTTGGAGAAAATCATTTAAAAAAAATATTGTAAATTCAAATTTGGCTAAACTAATTACAGTGCCAAATTCATATCACAAGAGTGGAGGTCCACGACCAAATAAGTTACGAAAATAATAGTTTTGACCATAATTGACATAGGTTATAAGAACCCTATCTAGTGGACAAATCACAGCCATATGGATATCTCTCACACAATACATTACAGCTAACAATTGGACAGTACCTGGAGAGAGGTCGTAGAGTATTAAAATTTGTATCTGTTATAAAAAAAAAAACCAAAGAAAGACCCATTTCCATGAGAGTTGCAAGGTTCAAACCCATGTTCACCAAAAAAAGGAAATATGTCATGAGAACCACTATATATGTGAAAAAAAACAAACACACCAGAAATTACGGGCTGGGGTTAGAAACCTACCAGAGGACAAAGCAACTTGGTGAACTCTTCAAGTGTGCATGTAAACAATTCTAGAAGTTAGCCCAATTACGTAAAACCCTAAATAAATGATTCCAAGAAAGATAAACTTTGTTCTTACCATGACATGAGCGAAGGGTTGAATAATTCATCACTTTCTACAACCAAAGACATCAAGCTTTGTCGCAGCAACTCCATACAAAGGAACAAAGTGTACCTACCATACCATAGAAACACATTTCCAGTAGTTGCCAGAAAAAAATACCAACTATAATAAAATAGCAAATCTCTTAACAGAACAAATAAAGGTATGATTTAGAGCCTATGGCCGACGTATACTTGGTAGAAATATAACTTGTAGAGAAACAAAACTAAGTGTAGCCAAACCGTCATCCATAGTAGAGAAAACACTCGTTGGGTGAGGAGTTGATGATCTAGACAATGCAAGAGGGAGGAAAAGTTGGTTAATTACATAACTACCATCCTTCCAAAAACCATCATCGAATTCACTTAATAGATCTGAACCATAGATTCTAGGGTTGCACTATTACCCAAGCAGTGTATGTCCCCACAACATGTATGGAATTTTCATACATGTCCTCAAAATACCTTGCAATGTTACCATCGTGTATAGACCCACTAGATATTTCTTGGTTAATTATATATATAAGAATAAATCTATAAGGCGAGAATGGAGCAAATTTATAACCATAGTCGTTGGCAAACAATTGTAGGAGAAAATAAATATATTCGAAGGCAGAGTGACCACACACAAATCCATAATGTCAAAAAAGTAAATAAACACAAGCAACATGGTTACCTTACTACCTCCTTATAATATGATTTACTATTTAACTATAGAAAGGTAATAACACCAAATAGATTTGTAAAATTAATCTCTTCCATTCGTAAAGTAAATATTTTTTTAAGGTGGATAGTTAGATTTTAAAAAAATATTGGGGTATATTACAAGATTTGATATAAAAAATTGGACTAGAGGTTCATGACCATCCTAGTCTATATCCATTGGTACCTATCAACAATGAGGCAAAGAGAAAGGTAACCAAACAAACGACACAATTAAAATTGCTATAAGTATTGATTATATTCATGAAAAAAAATTGGATGTAGCGTTGCTTTATGTATGTGGAGTTGTGTTTGGAAGTCCCTATATAGGAGAGATTCAATCTTCATGTGAAGATGTAATTGGTACCACTTGTTCAAGGAAAATAAATCCTTCATCAACAACACACATAGGGGCAAGTTGAATATTTCGCAAGTGCCAATAAAACCAAGAAATTGATCAATTCCAGTAAAAACAATGCTTTATTATTCTTAAGAGAAAATCAATATTTAGAAGAGTCGATGAGAATAAAGGCATCCTTGAAAGGGTGTAGTAAGGAATAGAGACAACAATTGGAAGAGTTTCTATAGGCATACAAGGGAGTGTTCCAAGAGCCTAGAGGGAAGAGGGAAGTGGAGCACGTAATCTAATTGTTGCAAGACTCTCCATTTCCAAATATTAAGAAACATAGACAGTTAATTCTAGAAGCTAATGAAGTGAAGAAGTTGTTGTAGTAGTTTTTGAAGTAAAGGGTTATTCAACCAAGTATCTTACCATGTGAGCCAACCTTCAGTTTGTGCAAGAAGGTGGGACTTGTTGAATGCGCATAAAATACAAAGTGGTAAACACGATTATACTTAAGAATAGTTATCTTATACCTAGGATTAATGACTTATTGGATTAGTTGTAGTAAGCAAAATAGTTCACCAAGCTAGATTTAAAATGAGGGTATCACCAAGTTTGAGTTAAATAATAACATGCTTTGAAGACCACCTTCAAAACCATAAGAGTTTTGTATGAGTGGTTAGTCATTCCATTTGGTCTATGCAATGAACCAATTACATTCATGAGATTAATGAATGATAGACTACACTGAAACCTACATTCATTTGTTACTTTTTATTTGGATGATATATTCGTACACAATGCTATATGGGAGGAGAAAATATCACATTTGATGCAGGTGCTAGAGAAAATAAAGAGAACCAATTGTTGGAAAAAATCAAGAAGTGTGAGTTTGCATAATAGTCTTTGGTGTATTCAAGTTTTGAGGTTGGTGGAGGGGAGTGTTATGGCCATGAATTCATAGCCACATGGAGTTGTTGCTTCGTGAATTTTTCTCTAAATATCGCTAGGCTATAAGAGTGTACAATAAATCAATCGAACAAGAAATTTATTTTCTCATATGATGTCATTCATCTATGCATATCCATTACATAAGATGTGTGAATAAGGAACCTGATCCCTCGCATGATGATGGCAAATGTTGAGCCTGATGTAGATTAATAGAGCTTCGCCTCCACACAAGGATCCCAATCCAAAAAATACTTGATTTTGTATCCTCCACACAGTCACCACCAAACAAGGACAATTTCCTTTTGTGGAGGGTAGATTAGCTCATACAATAAACTAGCACACATATAATGAACAAAATGAAAAGTACATAGGAAGGGATTCAATAACTTGTATTAATAGCCAAAATTGATACATGGTATACCTTCAATACACAAAGTGATTCAGGTGGATATTGGTGGCCACCTGCATATTCCACTTGGAGCCCCAACATTGTTTCCTTTCAGTTCCTAATTTCTAGCAAAGCTTCCTATTTTGGCAGTTTTCCATTTCTAGCAATTTTCACGGCTTGAACTTCCGAAGCCATTTTTAGGCCCTAAACATCTTTTGGGGAAATGGGAAAACTTGAGGCCTACAACCTACAATTGTAGTGGAAATTTGTTTTCCTTGAATGGATCTTTCTAATGGGATATTGTGTGCACCAAATAGAGATCGTATGCCAAAGTTATGACCTCGGGGAGTTGTCGTTCTAACAAACCCTAGCGGGACCCACAAGATTTTGGTGCTTCATCTCCTAGGGTTAGCTTTTTGTATGTTTAACATTTTAATTTGTTTTATTAATGATAAAAATTCCTGAGAGCCTCATTGTTACTTAGTTCAAAAGGTATGTAGTTGTCACATCTCTTCTTAGAGATAAGCTACCATTGCTTGAGCTAGTTTGTTTCCTTTCTACATGTAAACAATTTCAATAGTTGTTATTTATCAATTGAAGTTTTGTTTGATTGTATCTCAGTGTTTTTATTTAAATTTGCATTTAATTTTGTTCCTTCATAAATGTGGATCAATGGTATCATGACAATATGCTATTTCTCTGTTTTTCCATGCATGTCCCCAACAAGGTAGGGGTATAAGGAGTTGGGACTTGAATTGGTTGAGCTCTTAGAAGACCGACCTCTCCGACACTGACGACCTCCCATGAAGGAATAAAATAATGAAGAGGGAGAAAGATATCATTTCAAATTGTTTCTTCAAGAGGCCCTCGAGAAACAAAGGAACAAGATGATGGATAATTTTTCCCATATCCTTTCATGGGTATCAGCGAGTGAGGCATCTCCACCTAGCAGTCACTTCGGAGGTGCCACCCCCTTTAAGGTACAATTTAACTTTGAAATTCTTATTTTTGAAGGCCAAATAGATTGAGATTCTCTAGATATATGGTTAAATTTTCTAGAAGGATATTTTCCAGTCCATAATTTTTATGATAGGTAAAATATTACTTTTTCACTCCTCAAAGCTACCCCCCATGTTAAGGACTAGTGGGAAACTTATTGCGAGTAGAGGGACAAGGAAGAACCCTCTCCACTTTCAATCACACCCTCTTGGAATTCTTTTTGAGATGCCATCAAGGAACAATATTACCCTATCGAGAGATATGAATATAAGTACATAAAATGGACCACAGTATGGCAAGAAAGGGACAAGGACATTTTGAACTTCAGGAATATTTTTCATACCCTATGCATGAAGTTGGGTATCAAGGATTTTGAGTAGAGTCTGGTACTCAAGTACCATTTTTTCCCACACAAGTAAATCCACGAAGAAATGGAGTTCTTGGACATCTCCTTTCTTGGCGCAACATACCAATATATTGTCAAGATCAAGTAGAAATTTAAACAGAAGAAGCGAGACTTTGGATCTTCGAATTCGAAGCAGGGAAAAGGCACCGCCAAACTGTATAACAATGGACAGAGTCAAGGTGGAGTGATCTAGGACAACCCATCAAACCCAGAAGAACATAATAGCACGATGAAAACAAAAAAGGATATAGGAAAGTGGTGTGAATTCCACAAGAGCCACGCCAACAACAAAAATGTGTGTCATGTCAAGCGATCATTGGTGGCCAGGCTAAAAGCTTTAGATTTATATACATGTTCCAACTTTGATCCATGACATGACAAGTGGAATGACAAGGGGAAAATCATTATTGATGCAAAACCAAGTGCCACTGTTGCCACCACCAAGGTCCAGAACATTGAGCTTGAAGATCCAGAGGAGGGAGAATGCCTCTTCCACTCATAGATGTGGGTGAAGGGTTCTCTGTTGCAGTTCATTTTTGATAGTGGGAGCCAAAATAACATCATCTAAGTAGATTTTATTAAGTGGTTGGTTCTATCAACCACACCACACCCACAACCATACACCATTGGGTGGCTCCACCAAGGATGAGATCTTTGTGTTAGCCAGCAGTGTTGACTTCCCTACAACATCAAGCCCTTGATGGACAAGGTATTGTGTGATGTTTCTCCTCTTGATTTTTGTGATGTTTATTAGGCTAACCATACTTATGGAAGCATTATGTTATGCATGCGACCATACCTCGCACTATTATTATTACTTTGGGCAGAAAAATATATAGGACAACGGAGGTAGCCCCGCCTACCACCATTTCTCTAATCTCTGCTAAGAAATGTAGTAAGATCATCTCCCAAACCAAGGAACCTTTTTTTTTTCTCTCTCAAAGTAAGTGGAATATAGTGGTCACATCCATAGACCCTAGAAAGGGCTCCTCCGTGAATCAGAAGCAAGTTAACAGGATCGTGGAAGAGTATAGGGCCATCTTCTCCTCACCCACAGGGGTACCTTTGCATTGTCAAGTCACACATTCGATCGATTTTACTCTTGAATAACATCTACAAAATGGGCCAATATACCACCGCTCTCTTCTAGAAAATGAGGAAAAAAAGAAACTTATCCAAGACTTACTACAAAATGGGCACATTTGACCAAGTTCCTCACCTTGTGGGAGCCCAATTATACTCGTACAGAAGAAATATGGGACTTGGAGACTCTACATTAATTATCAGGAACTGAATAAAATCACTATCAGGAATTTGTATTTAATCCCATGTATTGATGATCTTCTTGACCAACTCAATGGGGGAAAGTAGTAAGGAGAGCCTTTTTGAGTGGTTGGCCATGCCCTTCAGCTTAGAAAATTCCCTAACAAATTTTATGAGGTTGATGGATGACATCTTGCAACCTTTCACCAACTCGTTCATGGTTGTATATCTGGATGGCATCCTCATCTTTAGCAACAGTTGGGAAGACTACTTGCAAAATATTCGACAGGTTCTTCAAACCACGTGGTAGAAAAAAATATGTGCCAACTTGGAGAAATGCTCCTTTGGCATGAATCGGGTCCAATATCTATGTTATATCATTAATGAGAAAGGGGTGCATGTGGATTCAACTAATATCCAAGTCATTTAGGATTGGCCAGCCCCAAAAACTCTAATAGAGCTTCGAAACTTTTTAGGCCTTGCCAATTTTTATTGAAGGTTCGTGTTGGGGTTCTCTCATATCACTCAGACTTTGAGTCAAGTTACCAAGGAAGGAATGAAAGAAAATTTTCTTTGGTGTGAGTCATAACAAAAGGCATTCGTTGAGATGAAAGACCACATTTTCTTTGTGTTAGTACTCACATTTCCATACCTGCAATACTCAATTGAAATTGAGACAAATGCCTCCAACTATGTTATTGGTGCATTTCTCACCTAACAAGGGAATTCAATGGACTGTCATAGTTTTTATAGCTCCAAATCTCACTCTTGATGTTTGTGATGCAGCAATCATGGCCTAGGGCAACCCCTCCTTCCAGGCCTAGTCCAAATACTTAAAAAACAGTGTTTTACACCCTATACACGACATTGCCTTGAGCTAAACATGTGTGTACACGGGTCTGTGTATACCCAACTCGTGTATATGTCATAAAACACTTAAAAAAATTAAATCTCCTTAATCTCGGGTGGAGATCACAGGTTTTACCTGTTGATTACCTATTAGTGCCCATGGCCCAACTGTTCCCAACGAATTCCCAACTAGAAAACTACTTTGGGAGAAGTATAAAAAGGCTTCAATGGGAAGGCCTAAAGGAGGAGAGAGGAGAGAGAAAAATCACTCTGCTGAGATTATCCCTGATCAGGTCTGAAGATTCTTGTGCTTCCAACACTACCCCCATTACAGGAAACCCTTGTTTCCTTGAGCTATGATGTCTTTCCATTAGTTGAGATATCCTTGAGTGAGTTATGGAAGGAGCTTGTTGAAGGCTTGAGATTGGATGAATCCGGAGGACGGTTCCGCTTGGAGCCTTTGAAAGGAAGACTCAGGTGAAATCATTCCTTACTGTATTTTAGTTATCTATAATAAAAGAAACACTTGTCTTGTTCCTAATATGAATCTTCTTCATGCTTGTGATATTAATGTTATGATTTACATATGAATGGTTGTTTCAATTGTATAACTAACTAACTACTTTTCAATATGCTATGAAGTTGATTTCCTTATGATGCTTGGTCCATATACTGCTATGCTTTCTTGAATTGATTATTTTGCAGGTTGAAGGATTGAAAGGAACTCCAAGAGGGTTTGGACACTGGTTGGATCTGCCCAAACGAAGGACCCCCAAGTGCACCTCTCTTCACGTAGTTTGTTTATATTAGCATCATTGCTGTATGGAATGCTTGTTTTTCTTTGTAGATAACCCCTGCT
This sequence comes from Pinus tabuliformis, assembly GCA_031772625.1. Classification (NCBI taxonomy): domain Eukaryota; kingdom Viridiplantae; phylum Streptophyta; class Pinopsida; order Pinales; family Pinaceae; genus Pinus; species Pinus tabuliformis. The sequence continues at coordinate 459,612,840 of CM062816.1, read as the reverse complement.
CTGCTAGGGTATTGACCCAAGACCCTAGGGGACTTTGTCCCTCAACAGAATTGGCAACTCCACTGGGGACAATAGTATTGTTATTCCTAGTTTGGGTTTATTCAACCCAATCAAGGCTTAGCTGTTTATTTTCTTGCTGTGACTGGGTAGTCTGTTCCTGTAGGAACTTGAACTGTAAGTTTGATCAGTTTCTTCAGACTTTTTTTTTTGTTTTTTCTTGTGATATGTTATATATGCATCTTGGTCAGGTTACAGTCGCGTATGTACGCAAGTTTCACCATATAAAGCTGAGTATATGCAGGTTTCTGTGGACTGAATAACATATACATGCAACTGTGTATTGACATAGTTGCGTATACCCTAAAAGTTTCAATATTTTTCAAATATTTTTGTTTCTGAAGATCTGTCTGCTGGTCTAAATCTTTCCTAAACAGTTACTTTTCTGTGTCAGTCTTTATTTTTACAGAAAGTTCATGATTTCAAACTTTCTTCGGTTGTGGAAAGTGTTGGTCTTGTTTTGTTTTGTTGCAAGCATCACCATTTTTGTTTAAGCACACAAGATTTATTTTTGGGAATCTTGGATGTTCTAGTCTTCCAGGACAGAAATATTGGTCTCAATCTTTGTGGAAAATCTTGTTTTGGTGATCTTTTTGTTTGTGTGTCAAAACTGCATCTTTGTGGCCATTTACTTTTCTTTCTTTTTGAAAGTTGTTGTGTGACGATTTTGAGAATTGTCTTTCTTGATCTTGCGATCATTGTCACCAAGCTCTTTTTGCTGCTTTTTGATTGTTAAGAGCATCCTGAAACACACTTTTTGTTGAGTTTTCACCTGTTTTGTGTTGTTAACTTGCAAAGTGTTTTGTTGCCTATTCTTCGATCATAAAGTTTCAGTCTTATTTAGAGCACTTTTGAAAAGTCATTTTTGTTTTTGCTTTTGAAGAAAACTTCTTGAAAACTTGGTTTTTGCTTTCTTTGACCTTGTTTTGATTTAGTTTCCTTTTTGCAAGTGAAAGTGCATTTTTGTTTGTCTTGAAATTTTCTTTTAGTGTTTGGACGAAAATGAGCATTAGCAACTTATATTCTATCTAAACATCTTAAGTGGCTAATTAGAATTGATAAAAAAGTTACTCTCATTCTTTGATTTAGAATAATCTTAAGCTTTGCATCAGCATGTACTCATTGCATTAGGATAAATTTGTGCATCTTTTAGGGCATCCATAGTTTTGTTAATTTTTGTGAGTGTGAAGCTTGAGTAAAAGAAAAGAAAAGAAAAATTTATTGCTTTCTTAGAAGTTCCTCAGAACCTAGTAGAAATTTCTTTCATCAAAGAACAAAATGAGTGCATTTGCATATAGTTCGGTTTTTATTAACTTATTTTACGTCAAAACACCACAAGTTTCACTTCCACTTATCCCTTGAATTAAGAACAACCCATTTAAAAACAAGCGCTAATTAAAATACACTAAAACTTTTTTATAATTGTCACTTTAGACACATCAACAAGTTTTAGGATATTTTAGGGTCTTGGATTATGCATGTGGAGAGAAAACTCTCTAAGGCCATTTAAATTGCCAAACATAGGAGTCTAAATAGTGAGTGTAACTCCAATAGCATTAGGAAGACTAGGAAAGCTCTGGATCTGGGAGTTAAGCATGAGGGTTTTTGAAGATAAGGAAGAGAGATACCCCCTCTCCTAATTTTCGGATCTTACCTCAAGACTGTTCCACCTGGTTTCTGACACGAGTTGGTAACCTTAGTTGCTTCTCCTAGGGATCTACATAGGTGGCTATGGAAGGGAATCCCGTGGCACCTGAGGTTGACATTGTATCACACTCAACGGTACTACTGGAGGGCATCCTTTTGAAGTTAGGGGGCTTGCACCGGCACAGGCTGTTGTTAGGAGGTCAGCGTAACTTCCTCTGTTACCTTTGTTGGTAGGATTGGGCCGTCATTATCCCAAACCATCTTCGGAAGGCCCCTTACTTCACTTTCTTGTATTTTGGTGTCCGGTCCTCATCACCCAGAGCGGAAATACTTGGAAGTTTTTTGACTAGTTGACTTCTTTTAGGGACTTTATAGTTGAGTGCTCTTGGCTCCTTGTATATACTTGGCTTTAGGTATTTTTGTCTAGTCACTTTTTGGACTTTGTATCTTGAGTGACTGACTTGCCACTCTGTCGATCTTGAAAGGCTTTTTGTTGTTCTCTCAAAATTTGTAGATTTGCCTTCTCAAGGGAAAAGGTTTTGATTACATATCTATCTTCCTTGGAAAGTCATTTGTACATTCCTGGAAGGGAAGGGTCTGAGAATCAACTCGATATGGCCAATATTCCTGTGGAAACCAACCAAGGTACCCTCCCAAAAGGGGATCCTTATTCTTTTCCTTTCTTTGGAAACGTTGGTACTCCCTTGATGGCCACTTTGAATATTCCTGGATTGAATGTTGGACTACCCGTTTGGCTGTGGTCCACTCCGAATATTCTTGATGTTCTTGAAGCTTCTCAGTTGAATGCTTTATTTCAGGGGCATCACATGGGTGCTAATTGTTCATCTTCTTTCAAAGAGAAATCTGGGATTCCTTTTTCTCCTCCTTCTTGTAATAAGAAATCTAAAAAGAGGAGAAAGAGGAAGACGAAGAAGAAGAATAATTCTATCCATTCATCTTCAACCTCTGCTAGTCATGTTGAAGATGAGCCTTCAGACTCTACAAGTCATGCTGGGGGCATGAGTCTAGTCACTGCGAGTCATACTAGAAATTCATCTTCAACATCTTCCAGTAATGTTGGAGATGAGTCTTCAGCCACTATGGCCAATATTCCGTTAGAAACCAACTAAGGTACCCTTCCAAAAAGGGATCCTTGTGCTTTTCCTTTCTTTGGAAACGTTGGTACTCCCTTGATGGCCACTTTGAATATTCCTGGGTTGAATGTTGGACTACCTGTTTGGATGTGGTCCACTCCGAATATTCCCAATGCTCTTGAAGCTTCTCATATGAATGCTTTATTTCAGGGGCATCACACGGGTGCTAATTGTTCATCTTCTTTTAAAGAGAAATCTTGGATTCCTTTTTCTCCTCCTTCTTGTAATAAGAAATCTAAAAATAGGAGAAAGAGGAAGTCAAAGAAGAAGAATAATTCTATCCCTTCATCTTCAACCTCTGCTAGTCATGTTGGAGATGAGCCTTCAGCCGCTGCTAGTCATGCTGGGGGCACAAGTCTAGTCATTGCAAGTCATACTAGCACTTCATCTTCAACCTCTGCTAGTCATGTTGGATATGAGCCTTCAACCGCTACTAGTCATGTTAGGGGCACAAGTCTAGTCACTACAAGTCATACTATCAAAGAGTCAGGATCATCTATAAGTCATGTTCAGGACTTTCTGCAAACCACTGCTAGTCATGTTGGTAGAATGGAGGTTGATAAGAAACCTGGACGTAAAATTTTTAAACCTAAGTTCCCTTATAAGATATGTAAGGGAGACCATCTTACTCATTTATGCCCTAGTATTCCAGAGGTTTAAAGGATATGGTTGGAGTCTGAAAGTACTTCTACTCCTAGATCTGATATGGTTTCTCATCAATCCCACCAAACATTGGTTGATAATGTGGTTGAGCCAGTGCAATCTCTGGCCGATTACACTCCTTTTTTTGGGGGTGAAGTGCCTAACAAAAGAGTCTGTTTGATCTCTAGTGTAGAGTCTTCTGGTATAGGGGGAATTCTAGCTGCTTCGAATGTTCCCCCTCCAATTTCTAGGAGTGTCTCCTTTGATTGGGATAGTCTTGTCGAGCCTCATATTCCTTCCACTGCACCTTTCCAAATAAAGGTTAGGGTTAATTCCATAAATGTCTATCGATGTATGGTGGAGGAAGGATCCTCTGCAAGTATTATATCCTCTTTGACTTAGTAAGCTTTGGGTTCCCCAAAATTGTTGACAACTTAGAGTAAGTTGTTAGCCTATGATAGAAGACTTGGTGAATCTATGGGTGTTCTTCCTCAATTGCCTATTACTTTAGGTGGGAAGACTATCTTAATCGATATGATGGTGGTTTATAGTGCTTTAGACTTTAATATGCTACTTGGGCATGGTTATGTGTATGCTATGAATGTTGTGGTGTCTTCACTCTTTAGAGTGATGTGTTTTCCTCATGAAGGGAATATTGTCACTAATGATCAGCTTACATCTGATAATTACCACCTTAATTCGACCTTACTATAGAATACCCCTTAGTTTGTTCCAAGTGTTCAAGTAGACTCTACCCCGCCACGGGTGAATTATGTGGCATTGAATCCTCAATGTTCAATCGCTGTTGAGAGGGATCCTTTGACTTATTATTCTCCTTCTTGGGACTTGGTCACAACAGTTGACCGAGAGATTCTCCTTATAGGGACATGGGACCCCTTAATTCCCTCTTTTGATCCTTGTAGTTCTCATGATTTCTCATAACTTGATTTGCCTTCACAGGAGGAACCCTTTGAAGCCATGAGTTTTGACTACCAAAGGAATCCTTGGCCTGATCCCTGCAAGTGGTTTGTCCAGAAGAACTATTATACATAAGCCACAAGGTTGTGTGGTTCCCTGTACCATATTGTATATATAAGGTGCACATTTTCAAGTTTTGTATTCTATAAACACAAGATTTTATATGAAGTTTATATGTGGGATGTATTAACTTCTTGTCTAGTGTTCCTATTTATGTTTACAGAACTTGGAAGATTTCTGCTTTGGGAATTTTTATGGTTGGTCTGTTCTGACAGGTATTGGTTCTCAAAACTGGCATATAGGTTAGGTTTTTCCACCTGCATTGTGCACTTATCAGCTTCCTTTCTCATTTTGGCCTTAGGATCGACCCCACCAAGTTATGGTGCAAAACCTTCTTATTGCTTAGAAGTATCATGACTTGTGTGGTAGAGCCTACCTTATCATGGGTGCCCTAGTTAGTACCTTGTTGTCACCTGGCACTCCTGCTAATTTTTCATCCCTAGGCTTGGGAGTCCTCTTTTGTCCCGCCATGACTTATGCGCTGAAGACTCATTCCTCTTTGCTTCTTCACTTCATTCTGGCCTTATACCCTAGAGGCTCCTTTGTTTTGAGTTATACTACTGCATTGCATTTTGACCATTTGTAGCTTTTGGCCTTGAGACGGCTCCACTTGGACTCGTGTTTAAGCCAACTTTTGACCATGATGATTGCAAAATCAAATTTTCATTCCCTTGACTTCTACAACTTGACACACCTTGACCCATGGAAGGAACATGCCTTTGAGTGTCTTTGACTAGTTTTCACCTCCCTGCATTGAGCATAAAATTGTTCCAATCCCAGGAACTAGATCATCTGTTTCACCGACACTCGTTCCTTCCACTGTAATATAGCATTCTTTTATTCTTTTTCCATCTTAAAGAAAAAGACAATATATATATATATATATATATATATAGATATATATACATATATTCCAAAAAGAGCGGGAACGAGACAATATTTCCACTTATTGTTGGCAGCTAGAGTTAGTCTTATCGCCCTTAAACAAAGCACTCAAAACAAAGTCTCCTCTGTTCGGGCGAGATCTAGTTTGACTTAGGTACGCCTTAACCTTGTTATTGAGTTAATTCTCCCTCGATTGGTTATCTCTTCCAATCATATGGAGGGTTCGTTCATGGCTCCTGCATGACGAACTTAAACAGAGTCATCATATTCTGCCACATAGTCACATTGAGTCGTGCTTTTGTTCAAGGGAAGTTAGCCTGAGTCGGCCTCTCTACAGTGTCTCTTAACTCATTTTTCAGTCGGCCATCCCTGGTTGTCAGTGTCTTGTCTATCATCACATCAGTTATATTGATCCTTTACTCATGCTAGTTTGAGAAGGTCTCCATTGACTTCTTGCTGGAGGGTCTTGTCCTTATCGACGACGACATCTTTCTCTAAGGAGAGGCCTAGAGCTGCACCCTGGCCCTATTTTCATTATTGATAAGTCACCTTGTGCTTAACATCAATCAGTATCATGTATATTTGACTGAGTGGTTTCCCTTGTGTTTGACATCATCTTATACTATCACACATTAGGATTCGCGCAATACCTTGGTTTCCATTTGACCCTATTGGTGGATACCTCACCTTTGTGTCAGCTTTCATTATTGGTTGGATCAAAGGGTTTCTTTCGTGAGCTAGCCACATCTTGTGTACACCGGAAACGTGCTTCGGTCAGGTTACTACATCTTTTTTCGTCCGATAGGTTCCACATTATTGGCCTATGGGTTACACTCATGCTAGATTGATGAAGGATGCCTTAATGCCTTCCTTCTAGTAGATATTTCCCTATCGACTACGACTCATTGCTCTGGTGCAAAGATCTAGAGTCCATTTGGCAGTACCTTGGGGTTTGTAGTCATTAGTGGCAGATCCTTCGCTATCGATAATGGGAAACCATCATTGTCTCCTGATTGATAGATTCTTACAGGTGTTCGACTCCAGCTCATCTATTCACACTTGTTAGATTATACTGGGTACCTTGACACTCATTATCATTATCGGTGAGTAGTCTCGCATCTGTTAATGGTATACATCAATGACCAGTAATCAAACGATTTCTCACATGGTCGACTTCAGATCATTTATTCCCATAGTGTAGAAATGTACCACAGCGATCGGTGAAGACCTCATGTTGCATCAGCATTCATTGGTTCACTTCACAATTTCTCCTGTTGTTGCTAGTTGATACCACTCCACCTTATATGTTGTATTCATTCATGGCGACATTCTATATGATGGCACCTAAGTTTGCAGTGTAGTACCATCTTACTCCATCATATTCATTTGGTACTTTTTGGATCAGTCTTTGATATCAGTTATCTGCTTCATCCTTCAACATCATTGACATTCTTATATGTGATATTTAGACATGTACTTGCTCGACCGTGATTAGATGATCCATTATGTATTTTCCAGTCTTTTATACTTGTATACTTAGTGGATCCACTTGTACTTGATATGCAGACATACTTTACTTCCTCTGAGCATGGTTATGCCTGCCTCAAACAATGTTTCTTTCTGATCCCCTTTTGTGGCTTGGCAGGCTGAACTATGGTGAAGTCCTTCTCAGTTTTTGACAGGTTTCCTTTCCATGCACTTACGTAATACATTTCAGCCATCATGTACCCCTTTTGGCCTCATATATTAGGGGGCATCTGTTATAGCTTCAAATCTCACTCTTGATGTTTGTGATGTTGCACTCATGGCCTAAGGCAACCCCTCCTTCCAGACCTGGTCCAAATACTTAAAAAACAGTGTTTTACTCCCTATATGCGACATTGCCTTGAGCTAAACGCGTGTGTACATGGGTTTGTGTATACCCAACCTACATATATGTCTTAAAACACTTAAAAAAAATAAATCTCCTTAATTTCAGGTGGAGATCATGGGTTTTACTTGTTGATTACCTATTAGTGCCCATGGCCCAACTATTCCCAATGAATTCCCAACTAAAAAACTACTTTGGGAGAAGTATAAAAAGGCTTCAATGGGAAGGCCTAAAGGATGAGAAAGGAGAGAGAAAAATCACTCTGCTGAGATTATCCCTGATCAGGTCTAAAGATCCTTGTGCTTCCAACACTTTCCCCATTACAAAAAACCCTTGTTTCCTTGAGTTATGATGTCTTTCCATTAGTTGAGATATCCTTGAGTTAGTTATGGAAGGAGCTTATTGAAGGCTTGAGATTGGAAGAATCAAGAGGACAATTCCACTTGGAGCCTGCGAAAGGAAGACTCAGGTGAAACCATTCCTTACTGTATTTTAGTTATCTATAATAAAAGAAACACTTGTCTTTTTCGTGATATGAATCTTCTTCATGCTTATGATATTAATGTTATGATTTACATATGAATGGTTGTTTCAATTGTATAACTAACTAACTACTTTTCAATATGCTATGAAGTTGATTTCCTTATGATGCTTGGTCCATATACTACTATGCTTTCTTGAATTGATTGTTTGCAGGTTGAAGGATTAAAAGGAAATCCAAGAGGATTTGGACCTTGGCTGGATCTACCCAAATGAAGGACCCCTAGGTGCACCTCGCTTCACATAGTTTGTATATATTAGCATCATGGCTGTATGGAATGCTTGTTTTTCTTTGTAGATAACCCCCGCTTTGCTAGGGTATTTACCCAAGACCCTAGGGGACTTTTTCCCTCAACAATAGTGAGACACTCTCTAATATGACTCAAAAATACTGGAGATGTATTCCATTGTGTAGGTTTGTCAATAGTGGAAACATTACATTATGGGGAAGGAAACAGTCATCCACATAGATCACCGACCTCGTCAGTTTATACATACATAAGGTAAGTTGCAGAATGATGCCATCAGAAAGATTCCACATATATGCAACAATTTCATTTGAACATTAAATACAAGAAGGCCATCACCAATAACATTGTAGAGTCTTCCATATTTTCAACACAACTGTAATATACCTCTCCATAGCTTGACTAGCTAGAACTCCTTTCAATTGGGCCTAGGATTTCAACCATTGTGCCCGATTGATGTTATCATGCCTCTTGCAACTACACAGGTAGAATTTTCACATGTATAGTCCAAAATAATTCACTAGGTTTATTGAGCACATCCAACACATCCGCCAATAGGTTCATGATATCCTAGATAAAGCTAATGCAAATCATAAACAATGCAATGATCAGCATCAGGTGCCACATATGTTTCAAGTGGGTGACAAAATGTGTTTTCATCTACAGAGGGAATGTCTTTCCAAAGTGCATCAGAAGCTTTTAACATTTTGATATGGGCCTTACACCATCACCAAGGTTGTGTGTGACAACATTTCAAGCTAAGTATCCCTCCATTCCTTTTGCTACACCCCATATGCAATGTGGAATTCCTTTGGCCATACTTTCCACCATTTTTAGACACATCAAACATTGTTGAGAAGTTAACATCAATAAAGCTCAATCCAAATTGTATCAACAAGACAAAACTGATTAGATCACGGAAACACAGATTCAAAACACTTTTTGACAAAGGATCTCATTGTATTGAGTTTTCAAAGCTGACCAACTCCTGCACCAAGGAAAGTGGTTCACTAGGGACCAAATTCAACAAATGTTTCCCCATCTCATGGAGGCACTCAACGCAATGGGGACCATTTCTTCCTAAGGGGGGAGGACCGATTCAAGTGGATATTGGTCGACACCTGCCTATTCCACTAGGACCCCCAACACTATTTCCTTTCATTTCCTAATTTCTAGCACAGTTTCCTATTTCAATAGTTTTCTATTTTTGGAAAATTTTCCAGTCGTGAACTTTCAGAGCTGGTTTGAGGCCCTAAACAACATTTTTTGGGGAAACAAGCAAATGATAGACCTCGTGTTTGCATTTGAAATTCATTTTCCTTGAATATTCCTTTCTACCAGGCTATTGTGCATGCCAAAAAAAGATTGTATGCCAAAGTTATGAGTGATGAGCCCCAATATTGTAACAAGAGTGTTACAACTCCCAAGGCTACCAACTTTAATTATAAACTCGTGACTCATACAAACCTAAGAGGTGGTAGTTCCACATGCACAGTAGGCTAAGATCTACTTAAGTTTCCTTGAGGCAATGGACTAAACCAAGGTATATAGAGACCACTTTATCAATTGAATTTAGATTTTGGAAGAAGAAGATATTGCATAAAAGGAAAGTTCTAATCTACTTGCAAAAATGGAAATGTTAATCTATTTTCAGAAATGGAACTGATACTCTACTTCGAAGAGATGTAAATGCTAACCTACTTTTAGAAATGTAAAAGATACTCTACTTGCATAATGTAGACATTAATCTATTGCAAAATGTAAATATTACATCAAAGGGAGACATAATCTATGCATAGGAGATAACAATGCTTGAAATAGAAACCCTAGCTTAAGAAGCATAAAACAAAGAAAGAAAACGTAATATACATTTCATAAAGTAAATACCATGAAATAATCATTCAATCACTACATTAAAGAGAGATTATATCAATGGAGTTCATTAGGTGCTTCATAAATGAATCATGAAAATCATTACTATGTTATTCAATTCATGAACCTATCTACTAACCCTAATCATTAAAATGAAGTGTAGTGGTGGAAATTGAAGTCCTAAGTGGTCTTTGGTCTTCCTCAATCATGGTCTCAGAGCTTGAGAGGCATTATTAAGTTCTATGAGACAAAAATCAATATTTAAGTACAATTTTGGTCAAGTTTGGAGGGATTCTACATTGTGCTACAAGATGTTACATGATTGCCATGTTTTGCTACAGGATTGAATTTGTGAGCATTACTAGGGCTAAAAAGGTGATCTAAAGTTGGGAGATGGTAATGGAAGGTAGAATATGGTTGTATGAGGCCCTTTCCAATATTATTACCCTTTAGGGGCCCATCTTGAACAAGGAACAATGCACATGGTGGCCTTCAACAAACTAAAAATGTACTCTCGGTGAACAGTGTTTTGAAGGATTTGTTGAGGTACAAAGAAGGGATATGGTGGTAGGATGAGGAGTATAAATGAAAATTATAACCCTACAAATAAACATTAGTACCTACACACAAAAAAAAGTTACTCAATCTTGACAAATATCTAGAGCATATTAATATTGCAAATTGAATAAAGTTGAAATAACAAAGAAAGGATGAGTTGAATTTTATTTGAGATCTTGCTACTGCATTAAAACTATCATGTATTCTGTAGAAGACCTACATCCACAAGATATTATTCTTCCTATGATTAAAGACAACTATTGAGATAATCACCAATTTGTAGAAGATAGAGATATAAAAAGAAGGCTAATCAGAGACCTAACTACTGCATAAAGGAAACAACTATATATTTGGCTTTCCAACAAAATATCCCCAACCACATTTCCCACAAGAGAGCTTATTGATAGACCTATACAATAAAATTTTCATAAAAAAATCTTGTTAGGAAGGAAAGGAAATAATGCTAGAAGAGAAAATGCATGGATAAAATACACAAAAGAGAGACTAGAACCTCTAGTTCGGGCCCTAACCCAAGGGGACTTGTAGAAATTAGGTTGTATATTTGCAAATTCTCATTAATTTTTAATAAAAATCACAAGAAACATATCTACAGTACTGCTTTACGAACATTATTTCACAATTTAGAACAAAAATACGAGACATGCAAGAAGGAATAACATACATGCAACGAGTATTTTTATCTAGGGAAATAAATATGCTAAAATCCCCAATGCATCTTGCATTAAATAGACTAAATAGAGATGTATTACAATTATTCTCTCAACATAGCTCACCCTGCAAGTGCACAACCTATCTCTCTGCTCACTGAAGGTCTCTAACCCAGACTTAGTCAAATTTTGACTTGCATTGAGCTCCTATTTCCTTGCGGTGTTCCTTGAGGAATTACCCCCCATTATTTAGGAAAATCCCTCAATTCAATTGCACAATTCCTTTAGGTTGATCATCTGACATCATGCAACACTTTTACACTCAAAATTAGTCTACAATTTATGTTACACTACCTTGGAATCTCCACCTCAACTGGGCGACTCAATTTCTCTGCATGCACTAGCTATTTTTGGTTGATTTATTAGCTAACTAGATGATCATTGAGTTTGAATGAAGTCCCACTACTTAATTGACCTTCCACTAGTTCCTCCAAAAGTTGGAACTAGTTTAACTGAAAACAACTTGAGATAATTGGCCTTGATTGCTACAAACTAGCAATCACACATGCAAAAAAAAACTCTAACTCCTCCAACTCAAATTTACTGAGTGAACAACGTGACACAAGCCATGTCACACAAGTTAAGATCGTCCAAGCTATTTTTTGATGTGGAAATTCAAATTTTCTCAATTTAGTCAAGGAAAAATCAAATTGGTAATCGCTTGTTGCATTTTTCAACACTCCCTCTTAGCAAGAAAGGGATTATCAACCACCCCTATCTTACACTTGTAGAGCTCAAACTTTCCTCTTGACAAGGGCTTTGTCAAAATATCAACATCTTGTTCTTCTATTGGAATGTACTGCAACAACATTATCTGCCTTTGTACACAATCCCATAAATGGTGATATCAAATATCTATATGCTTGGATCAATCATGAAAAATAGGGTTTTTAGAGAGCTTCATGCAACTCTGAATATCACAGTAGATCATAGTTGGATCCATCATCTAACCAAACAATCCAACAAGTATATTTCTCATCTATATCGCCTCACATTTTGCTTGACTGGTAGCCATGTATTCTGCTTCTATCGAGCCGAGTACCACAAATATTTTCTTCTTGTTGTACCAAGACACTGTCGTGGATCCAACACTAAAAAATAAACCTCATGTACTCTTTCAGTCTAATGGAATCCCCACCCAATCTACATCTATGGAGCCACACATCTTCACTCCCTCTGTCGGTTTCTAACATAGTCCAAACTGGGTAGTACCTTTGAGGTACTATAGAACATTCTTAGCTTCCCTCCAAAATAATTCGGTTGGCCTAACCATATCGTGGCTTAGCTGGTTGAATGAATAGCACATATATGGTGGTGTGTTCACAAGATACATCATTGAACCCACAAATTGTCGGTAAAAAATAGCATCCACTTCCTCACCTTAAGTGGCATCCTCTTTCCTCCAATTGGTCATTAGAGGTGTCTCCATGGGTTTGCAACTATTGATGTGGAACCTTTGAAGCATCTTATTTGTATACTTACCCTGAGAGGCAAACAATTCCCCATCACCTTGCCACTACTTCAAAACTGAGGAAGTAGTGCATGAGACCGATGTCCTTCATTTCAAATGCTCTTGCAAGATCCTCCTTGTAATATATATGATCAACTACTTATCACCAGTTGAAATCAAGTCCTCAACATATGGGACAGTAATCAACTATTTACCTTCTACCAAGATATTATAGAGGTTTACATCTGCTTCAGTTTTGGTGAAGGCCAAACCGGTGAGATATTTATTGATCTTGGTGTACCAAGCACAGGGTACTTGCTTGAGACTGTATAATGCTTGCTTGAGTTTGCACACATGAGACTCCCAATAAAAAATCTCGAAGCTTTCTGGTTTATCAATATAAACCTCCTCCTCAATAACTCCATTGATAAATGTTGTTTTCACATCCATCTGGTGGATATTCCATCACATCTATGTAACCATAGAAAGAATTGATCTCACGGATGAGTACCTTTCTATAGGAGCAAAAGTCTCCTCATAGTCATTCTCCTCAACTTGAGAGTACCCCTTGGCTACAAATTTGGCCTTGTACCTTGCTGCATACTTTACCTTGAAGATCCATCTTGAACCCACAACTTATTTATCTATTGGACTTGGGACCACTTCACAAAAATTATTCTTTACAATGGATTTGTATTCCTCCACCATTGCATCAACCCACACAAGTTTCTCTACTACTTATTTCAAAGAGGATGGATTAGTCTCTACAATCTCAGTCATTAGATCCATGTAGCCAGTTACTGATCTGGTGATGACCTCTTCCTGCACTGATTTGAAGGAGCACCTACATTCTCCCTCGCATCTTGCAAAGTCTCTCAACTTCCCTAGTACTTTTCTTGCCTTCTCTAGGTGGTCCTGCTTGAGTGTTTTTCTCCACTCTTTTCTCCTCAATTTGTGGCTACTCCACAACTTCTTGAGGTTCCTCCTTTGGAGCTAAAAAATCCTCTTTTGGTGGGATCTAAAGCTCCCTCTTAAGACAACATTGCATGGCTTTATATTCATCAAATTTTACATTCCTTCGCACTGTCATTCTGAGGGATGTCATGTAGACACAATAGTTATGGGGAGTTTCTATGTAGCCCACAAATAATACTAATTCTATTGTCATCTCTAGCTTCTTCCTTGATTATTTGGAGACATGGAAGTAAACAGAGGCTCCAAAAAATCCTGATGTGCGACACATCCGACTTCCTCCCTGAGAAAGCCTCCTCAAGTGTAATCATGCCAAGAATATGATGAGGACTCTAGTTCTACAAATACACTGCTTTGTTGCAACTTAGCCCTTGATCATGCAACATCACCCTTACTGCTCGCACAATGTTATCGTTCTTCTGCTCAGCCACCCGATTCTACTTTGGTTTGTGGGGTGTTGTCAACTCTCGTCAAATGCCTTCTTTTGCATAGAAATTTTTAATTCATTCGGCATGTACCCACCTCCATTATCACTTGTGACAACCTTCACCTTCTTGTACGTTTCTTTATCTACCAGTGCCTTGAATTCTATGAATTTAGAGAATGTCTCATCCTTATTTCGCATGAAGAAGATCCAACATTGCCATGATAAGTCATAAATAAAAATGACAAAATATTTGTGTATGGTAGTGGAGGCTGTCAAGAAAGGTCCACAGACATTAGAGTGGATCCTTTCAAGGACTACATGCACTTTGCTTTCTAGATCATGGAATGTGGCTTTTGTGTACTTCCCCAAAGTAGATCCTCTGTATACATCTTGTTTCTCAAATGATCCTTAGGGGAGGCCTGTGGTTATCTATTGCATGATCTTCAAAGCACCATGATGCAAATGGCTGAGTATTTTATGCAAAATTTCACCAACATCACGATTTTACACCTTCTCCTTCTTTGTTCTCAATGTAGCATAATCCTCCACCTCTAGCTTATACAGGTTCTTCACTAGGTAATTTTATTGTGGTTGTGTATTATTATTCTGAGCGAGAAAGAAAGAGGAGACTCTGTGAGAGAGAAGAGGAACCGCGTATTCCAAAAAATCAATAGAGACAATATTTTTCTTTAGGCTTGGAACAAATATGACATCCTTGAGCCTGAGGGGTAGCCTAAATCCCTATGAAAGTTGAATGTACGAATCCCAGTTGTGCTATACCTTCCGTTGCGCCCCATATCGATGTTAATCTACAAATATTTTTCCTCCGGGTCACTAAAAAAATCTCTATTTCCCATAATATGGAATGATGCACCTAAATTCAAGTACCACATACTCCCCATCACTATGCTAGCCATGAATTAAATGAGGGTAAAGTCAAGATTGAACCGTGAAGCCAAATCTTCACCTTCTGCTCCTCCTAAGGTATTCTTTCTTGTCTTCTTACGTGGACACTTCATGGCATAGTGTCAAATTCATGACAATGGAAGCATTTAATTTTTGACAAATCTTTATTCTTTCCCCTTGACTAGATTCTGGTTTGGATTGGGATTTATTCCCTTTTTCCTTCTTTTCCTTTCCAGCCAATGCAAATTTTTCTTCATCCTCTCCCTTGGATGATGTCCCATCTTTGGTATTTTGCCTTATTTCATCTTGTACCCAGTTGGACCATAAGCACTCCTAACTCAGTAGTTTCTCCCTCCCATTCATTGAACCTTTATAGCTATGCCAGCTCTTGGGAAGGCCCAAAATGACTATCATTACCAAGTATTTTTCAAGAAAATTAATAATTACCCGCCAAGTTGATCACGATACTACGCAATCTTTCATAAATACTGTGAAATTGTGTCATTCTTCTATATCTTGATACTGCGAAGTTTATCCTTGAGCACCGACTTCCTATGGTCACTAATGTTCTCAAACAATTATGTTAGTGATTTCCACATCGTGAATGGAATTTATTTTCCGTGGATATTTGAGAAAATATGATCATGTACTCCCTCCAAGATTATTCTCCTTGCCTTGGCTACATATTTCATCCACTGAGTAAGGTTTTGGGCATTATATGCTTATGGTTTTGCAACATCTATCTTGATGTATTATAACAACCCATTGTCATCCAATATTGCCTCCATGCATTCCTTCCATGGAAAAAAATTAGAGGTTCCTTCCAAGGCATACTCTAGCCTTAGTCTATTGAAGGACATATTCTCAGCTTTGAAGAAATCCTTCTGCACTAATATTCAAATTCAAACCTCTAGAAAACAACGAATTTCCTACTCTAATGTGAATCTAGCTCTAATACCATGTAGAAATTAGGTTGTATATTTGAAACTGCTCATGAAGTTTTAATGAAAATTACAAGACACAGATCTACACTACTTCTCAACAAACATTTTTTCAAACTTTAGAACAAAAATCTCTGACATGCAAGAAGGAATAACGTACATGCAACAAGCATTTTTATTTGGGGAAAGAAATATGCTAAAAACCCTAATGCATTACAATTTTTATGCTCAACTGAGCTCACCTTGCAAGTGCACAACCTATCTCTCTACTCACTAAAGGCCTATGATCCAGACTTAGTCAATGTTTTCCTCTGCTTGAGATCCTATTTCCTTGTGTTTTTCCTTAAGGAATTAGCCCCTACTATTTATGGAAATCCCTCAATTTAATTGTGCAATTCCTTTAGGTTGATCATGTGATTGTATGTGACACCTGTACACTCAAGACTAGTCTACAACTGATGTTACACTACTTTGGAATCTCCACCTCAACTAGGTAACTCGAATTCTTTTCATACACTAGATATTTTGGGATGATTGATCGGTTAACTGGATTATCACTGAGTTTGACTGAAGTCTCGCTACTTAACTGACCTTCCACTAGTTCCTCCAGAAGTTGGAACTAGTTTAACTGAAAACAAATTGAGATAACTAACCTTGATTGATACAAATTAGCAATCACACATGTAAAACTGAACTCTAACTCCTCCAGCTCGAATTTACTAAGTAAACTGGGTGACACAAGCCATGTCACACAATTTAACATCATCCAAATTGTTTGTTGATGTGGAAATTCAAATGTTCTCAATTTAATCAAGGAAAAATCAAATTGATAATTTCTTGTTGCATTTTTTAACAGGACTCAACCCTCTAAATCAAACTCAGATTGAAGATAATAGAAAGCTTTTCATTAAAATAAAATATTTCTCAAGTATGTGATAAAAGGAATGAAAATGACAAGTTTGATCTCCTAGCTTTTAGTAGTCTCTATCTTCTCCAAAAGTTTGAATCCTATTGATCCCTTGGGCTTCCTTATTTATACAAAAATGAATGAGGGGTGGCCTCCTTGGAAAGAGGGTTGATTCCCTCAAAAATCCATAAAAAACTGGATCTATCTCCCTGAGATCCTCGAGATCTTACTTTTATCTGTTTTTAGTAGATCCTCGAACTGTGGGTGAGTAAATACAAGGAGCAAGTTGAGTTGCAAGTGAGTAAACATAGGGGACAAGCGTCCTACATATTCTTTAGTTGCCTCCAACTCATATTTTTATAGTAAATTCACTCTATCTTATACATTAATCCTATTAGGCCATGGGATATGATAAGTGTCATTTAGTATTCCTAATAAAAAAAATTATAGTAAAAAATATGCTGTAAAATGCAAGGAAAGAGGTAAATATATGTTGAAGGATTGCCAGATGGGCCTTGTTATATACCTATTAATGAGGCACCTCATCACCCCCTACTAAAGGTGTTGCTCACCCTTTGAGGAACTAAATCATGGAATTCCATCTCATACATAGACCTTGTGGCTACCCTAACATCCCAAGGTATCTTTAAGGGAGTGTCCTATTGAGGGTGGAAACTTGCATTTTTCTCTATTTCTGCACACTCTTTCTACTCTTAATTATTCTCTCTGCTTTCTCATAGCCCTAGCAATAAAGGAAGGTTAAACCTCAGCACAATCTAGTCGACCTTCAATATTTTAACTATTCTCTTGTCGAGGTGTGTCTTCTCCAAAGCATTCCTCAATCTCTCTGGGAAGTGGTACTATCTGATTTGCAAGCTATGTGGCAATGAGTATGAATATGTCCTCAAAGTGTTGGATGGGTTTCTATTGTTCTCTATGTAGAATTTTGGATCCTCATAGATGAGGCTATGGTTGTTGATGACAAGGTGAAGGGCCCTCAACTCTGCTCTAACCCACAAGGGCTCATTAGTCTCTTTAGATATGATCATTTTTTCTTCTCATCCCTTACCTCCTCATGGTTCAACCAAGGGGCTAATGCCATCAGTTGCACACCCCCCATCCTATAATTTGGATCCTAGAAGCTCATGTAAGTCAATATAAGGTTGTGCATGTAAACTCTACCATCTTAACATTATCCTCTGCACTATCCTTATGAGAAATTTTAATAAATTGTTTATATTGTTGGAAGGGTAATGAATTGTGGTGTGATAGAGTGTTGATTTTAAATTGGAGCCACTACTCTTTAAGGAACAAGGCTTATTTTTTAGGGATGTCTGTATTGGGTGGCATCCATGGCTAAGCTTGTCATGGTGGCAAGGTTCCCTTTCTTCTCTTGTAGAAGCTCTTTTAATATCTTGTTTTCCATTTGCAGTTGTTCCCTCATGGTTTAATCCCTTAGCATCAAATCCACCATTTTTTCACCCATTTTCTTCATTCTCTCTTCTATGAGGCCCACATTCTCAAATCTCTTAGATTTAGCAATATGCACCCATTGATGGGTTCAACCTCTTTCTCTTTCTAGCTAAAGTAGGAAGGGGAATTCAAATTTGGTGGTTATGATTTGTCCTTGCTCATAAAATTTATAGTAGGACCCAAGATCTAGATGAGGATCAAACTCCTATAGCTCCTATCGTCCTTCTCCACCTTTATAAGGTGGTGGTTTACTTTCTTGTAGCCCTGCCTTTCTATCATGTAGCATCTTTTCCTCTTCTTGTAGAACTGCCTTATTTTCCCATAGTATTGCGGTTTCTTCTTATAGCTATCTCACCTTGGATCCACTGGTGTTTAGAATTCTTGGTGAGGTTTGGGGTTTCTTTCCTTTAGTTGTAATAGAGGTCACTTCTTCAATTTTATTGTTACCTTTCTCTAGCTCTCCTTCTTGGTGATTGGTTGATCCTTCAATGGTAATGGGGGTAGTTTTGAAAGGATGAGGCTTCCCTTGTTTGAGCCTACTACTCCATATTCTTTTGAAATACAAGGGTGATTGCTTGGGCTCCCTTACTTTGATCTTGAAAAGTGTACTGAGGGTTTATAAGGTGGCAGCCACCTCTTGTTTAATGTTTCCTGCTAAAAGGCTTACTTTATGCTCTTGACTTATCCTCTTTTGGGGCCTAGAGGGTTTCCCAATGGTTTATTTTTCCATATCTAGCTTTTCCTCTTCCTTATCCTCTTCAACTTCTTCTCCTTTTTATTCCTCCTTATCTTCTCCAACCTCTTCTTCAGCAGATCTATGTTTTGTGGTTTCTTCATGTTCTAACAGAGTTTGGGCTTGAGTTTCAATGAAGGACTCCTTGTCGATGTCTACAAATATTTTCCATGACAAAGGGTTATTGACATGACTCAAAACATCCATGAAAATGAACCTTATGATCCCATGATGGGAAATATATTGATGTTTCCCTTCTCTCATCCATTGGCTCATTTCCACTATGGACTGAAGAAGGAAGTGGGGAATACTAAATCTACTCGAGATAGGAAATTCTATCTGGAACCTTATCTTATAAAGCAGCCGAAACTTATAGGCATAAATAAATATGAACCTCCCCTCATAGGATATGTATTTTAAGATGTGATAGGCCACTTCATACCATGGATAAATTATTCTCTCTATTCTAACTCCATTCTTATTTTCAATTGGTTTCTCTTTATGGAGGAAGAAATTGTTTTTAGTTGTGATGGCTTTTGTTTTATACTCCTTGCCCCACCTAACTCCTAGAGCCAAAATGGTCACCCTGATAAGGATTTATGCATTTAAATGGATGACAAGCACCCTCACAATGGTGGTGGTACTATCTTCCCCCTGAGGTTGGAGGGGAATTACAAATTTATGGGTAATTTCATCATCATACCCTTTTATTTTCTCAAAGAAACCCATCCATTGGTGATTTGGTAAGTGTTAAATTTTCTTAGGGGTATATTGTTTTTTTATTTGATAATTTCATTTCATTATTTACATATCAAATTCACCCCAAAACATCATAACATTATCCAAATTTACAACATTATTCAACAACATATGAAACTATATAGAAAGAAAAATATCATCATCAATGCAGTAGAACATAAAGGTATAATAGAAGAAAACCATTCACACATAGACACCAGGATTGGTCGGAGACTAGGGAAAAACCCACTATGGGAAAAAACTGTTTCAAATTATTCTTCTTATTAGATTGTCATTGAATGATTCAACAAAAGATAGTACAATGATACATAACTTCAACCATAATCCTATCCAGAAAAATCAACAAAACAACATCATCAGATGAACCCAACAATGCCAATAATCAAAACCTTGATTCTGAAGCTTGTAATTAACTATCACTATATGCAATCAACTGTCGAACTTTGTGGTCAACTGACGAACTTTGTGGTCAACTCTAAAATTCCAATCATAAGTCCCAACCACACATAGAAAGTGATGTGTGTGAAGCTGAAACCCTTTAGCCATAGACATGAGCCTGCATGCCTATGGTTATAGCCAAAAATTTCCTGTGATAATCCTGCCATCAGAAATCAAAACCATAGACACGTGTGTGAGCTTCAAACCTTGCAATTTTGGACTGCTACAAGCCAAACTCTCCGAACTGCCTCAAACCAGTGCGAGACAAAACCAAAAAGAGAGTAGAGGAATGTTTCATGATCATGTCAAAATGGAGTTGAGGTCACTTGTATTTATAGACTTCCAAAAGTGTTCAATTTTCTTTAGGGCCGACTTGATCAAATATGCACATGTGGGCTTTAATTCAAAAATACACTTTCCCTTATCCAAATTGAGCGCTTCAATGGTCAAAATTAGTCCTCTTGAAAAGAGGAATCTCATCCCATGGTTGGAATTTATCACTGAGCTTCCAAATTAACACTCCCTCTTAGCTAGGGATAAATTCCAATTGCATCACATAATCATCACAAGTATCCTCTTTTCAAATCATTTCCAATCTCAAGTATCTCATCATCAAATGTCATCACTTCTCATCTCTTCTTTTTCTTTTTTTCTTTTTTACGGGTGGTTCACGGACACCTTCGGTCAACGGGTGGCGCTACGTCCACTTGAAAAATCTGGGTTGATGCCCCTCGGCATACTGCAAGACCTGAACCTAAGAGCTTTTGGGAATTGACTCTGTGACCTCCCATATGGCGAGGCCCCGACTTGACCGATTGAACTAACCCTTGGGGCTCTTCTCATCTCTTGATTGTCTGTACTCATATCTTAAAAATTATCGAATCTAAAAGAAGAAGAATTTGACATCATAGGGGAGCCTAATCTACCATCATCTATCCATTTGGGAGCCATTGTTACCACCCAAAATAACTGTCAGTAGGGAGCCTAATGCTACCACCCAGGAAACATTAGAGATATTATCATCATGAAGCCCATCTCAACCTGGAAGCACATTGGGGAGCTTGGTATCAACCTTAAAAGACAATGAGGAAGGTCCTATGGGACACTCTCACCTCATTGCTATGACCTTGGGGAATTTCCTATTAGACACTCTCACCCAAAGTAATGTCATAGGGGAGAAAACATCTTCCACCCTATGTCGAGCAATAGGTTTCATTGCGTAGGGGAGCAACATATCTAACCCTGTGTTAATGCCATGTCTCATCCATCCTATTACCCATAGATCTTCCCAATACTAAACCTCAAAACTCATGTGGTAGAACACCCACATCATAATCATCTTGGGTGACACACCTCTAAGCACTCTCTTAACTTGTTAGCCAAATGGGGAGCAGTATTCCCAACAAGCCCAACTTGTGGGTATGATGCCAATTAGGGTATACGTAGCATAGAACAACATAGGGGAGAAACATCTCTAACCCTATGGATAACAGATAGGGGTGATACCTTATTTTCCAAAGATCCCTCAACCTCAGGAGCCCTCCATCTCAATTCCTCACCCTGTGAGCTCGGATAGGGGGAAGAGTTGGATCAGTGTCCTTGATAGTCCTACTCTATGTAGATCAAGCATATCATCATGCTCATATCTTGTCAGTGTGAAATATCTTGGAAGGTGTACCAAAAACACATCACTTAAGCCACTAGGTCACAAGTGACCCTAACAGCAATATGATCACTGCTTACAATTCAGATTTGCAATAAAAATGGAAAAAACTGCAGCAAAAACATATACGATCTAGAATAGAAAGAAGTAGTAAATATATCCAATGAAATAAACCAAATGGAAAGACATTAATTGAATACATTCTTTATTGAAAATACCTAGTGAAGAAGATCTACAAAAGGGTTTGCAAATCCCTCTCCGTGGGATGGGTCCTTTAATGTTCTTATTGCTTCACTAATCGATCTTTTCTCTTAATATGTGAAAAAACCAAACAATATGAAGAACTCAAATGGGAGCTCAAAAGAAAAATGGCGATAATGGTGATGATGATAAATATCATGGTGAATAATAAATGGAAAACCCTCCGATTTATAACAAAGTATTGAGTTAATCTCGAAAATGGAGAATAATAAAATAATATTAACCAAATCAAGATCCAACCATTAGGAATACTTTATTATATTTATTGGAGAGGGAAAAGATATTTAAAATTGTCAAATATCTTTATTTAGAAATAATTAACAAATAAAATGATTTATTAACTTTTTTCGCAAAGATTAAGAATGGTATGAAATTGAAATAGTTATTAAATAGTGATTTAACAATTATTCCAATAATGGAAATAAGGAATAATAAATAAATAGTGATTTATTTAATTATTCCTAGGGGATTTAGTCAAATGTGACAAGAAATACTTATTTATACAATGATTTTATAATTATTCCTAGAGCAAATTAAACAAATAATGATTTATCTAATTATTCTCATGGGTTCTTTTTATTTTAATCAGAAAATAATTTAATAAAAGTGGTTTACTAAATTATTTTCCATAGTGAAAGTGATTTTACTATGGTAAAATTAATCCTACATGGTGTATTTTGATCCACCTAGTTAGAAATGGCTAGGTGATCATTTTTGTTGATAATAGATTTCCCCCCAACGTATGAGTGTTAGGACCAAATTGCATGACCGAAATATGTTGTAGGTTACACTTAAACAAGACACTAAAAGGGATTCAAAGAGAGATAGATAGAGAATTGAAGCAATGCAAGGACAGAAAAAAAATGGAGGGACCGAGACCTACTAAACTGGTAGAAGTCTCCTTTTATGTGGGAATACATGATCTCAAATGAGGCGGGGGAGGCATACCCATATCCGTTGAGATAACAACATACAAAGAATAATGATGAGCCCAAAAATGTGGGATTGAGATACAAAGTACATGATAGATGATACACTGGTATCAATGGGCCATAAAATAATACAATGGATCCCACATACATAATGCACCTCGAAAAACATAGACCAAGGTTGAATATAATAGCATCTAAGTACATGAGACACAATGCCCCTAAAGTTGATATGGTGAGGGGGGATAACAACCAAAGAAGCCTTGCTAAACATGAAAGGGCTCTAAAGATTTGAAAGGATCATTTGAAGGAGACATGCGTGTTGTGGGCACTTCAAGCGGTGGAAACAAAACCCATCACATCTGTGGAACTGCATCTGCGGTTGGATTAACATTTGTGGTCATCCAAGCATGTGGGGGGTTACTTGAAGGGCCACCCCCTCATGAGGTCTAGAACATCTCACACACACCTGAGAATCATTGGGACAATCTCATGGATCACCAAACCATCAAGTGTACGAATCTCAATAGTGTGATAAGGAGCTGGTGTCGAGAACGTGAGAAACAACCAAGTCAAAGGGAAATTATGATTCCCTTTGCTTGATCCAAGGCACCAAACAAATATGGAAGCTAGAACCAAGGTACACCACTCTCTAGATCGCTCTTCTAGAATAAATGTGTTGAGGTCGACAAAAGAGGGCTTGCCAGAGTTAAGGTAATAAGGAATCCTTAACAAAGGCATGAGGAGTCATAGTAGAGTGACTAATGGAATGACATGAGGGATGATGGTAGAAGGAAACAAGATGAGTTGTTGATTGACAAATTCTCTTGTTAGAGCATAATAAGTATGGTTGGCTTGGAAGCGACTGACTCGATTCTAGATGGGATGGTCAATGACTCAAATGAGGGTTCGGCAAATATGGAGCAGTAGAGCTGGAGGCCAAATATGAATATAATGGGATGCGTGTGACATGACGATGTATGGAATACAGTAACTAGACTCAAGGGGACTCAAAACAGAGTCCATAGATACAAGGGTGACTCATCGTGGATGCTCTGAACAAGGGTGACTCGATGATGCTGCCACGTGGGGGAGGCTTGGAGGGGACCATGAAAACATGAGTAAATGATGATAACTTATGATGAAAATCAACATGTGAATCAACTATTGCAAAGGTAAATTGGTACCAGAGTACAGGTAACTCAAGTGAAGAAATTCGATTTTAATAAGTGGCAAACTAAGACTTCATGGAAAAAATGACTTCCTATCGAAGTGTAAAATTTCCAGAAACAAAGATATGTCCATTATAGAAATTGGTGATATCTTTCCAATGGAGTTGATGGTTATTCAAACAAAGCTATGGTTTGGTCGCAAAGGGGGATGGGAAAACTAGGTTTTTTCTTATAAATGGCCTTTTTTCCCCCAAATCCAATTCATTTGCATAGTGGACTGTGTAGAATTTTGAGAGGAGGATAAGACCCTAAATCTTTTTCAGATTAGAGCAGACAAACCTATCATCGAAATCATGATTTGCAAGTTGGAGGTAGGTGGCCTAACCTTACTCATAATTTTTGGTGGATCAGACTTTCATATTAGGGCTTTAGTTGATTGTGGGGGATCCCTACTCATCCTCACGGCTGCAACGCACTTTTGGGGGCCTATTCTTCATTTTTGAATGCAGAAATTGGGCCCATAAGTGCATCCAATGTATTGTTGAGGGAAAAAAATGCCTTTAGGGTTGAGAGGATGGGCAGTATTGGTGGTCTATGGTGAGCTGAAGTTAGGTACTAGACATGCATGCCTTTGACTCTGTACTGACAAAACATAATGGTATTTTGTAGGTATGGAAGAGCTGAAAGTTTCATGGTGAGAAAGGTATTTGGAGTCCCTTCATGCTAATATTTAGGGGAATCAAGTAGTGAGAGGGAGGGGTGTTGGCATGATATGGCGTGTAGAAGTTCTTAGAGAACCCTATGATGAGGGTTGGTGAACCCTTGCTGTCAAGGATTGTGAGTTACTAGGATCCAGATCAGGAGGCCTTTGTAGTGCAGGGGCATAGGATTGAGATTACAATCAAAGACATATATATTCTTATAAGATTTCCTTCCTTGGGGGTGGTAGGGGATATACATCCAATGTTGCCTCGTGGGAGGCATATAGGTGATTTTGTTGATCACCATTGTGTACTGGGGTGTCATAAAAAGGGCTCGACTATCCATATCAGTGTCATAGAGAGGCTTGAGACATGAGCTATTGCTGCAATAGTGTGATCTTGGGTAGTCATGCCTTCCACCATATTACTGGAGGGCAGATGATGTTAGTGTAGAGTATGATAGGAGGGACCTACTATCGGTGGGCCTAGATGATGTTGTATTTGTTCAAACAATAGTTGACACTATGCAGATGGAAAACTAATGATAATTGTGCATTTGGGACAGTGTTATGTTCACTCTCCTTTGATAATATCCCCACTATCTTACCTCATGTACAGATCCATGATGGGTGCCCACAGGAGCCGAGGATGCACCATTAGGGGAAGCTACTGAGACGAGGTGGAGGAGGGGGAGTCGGATGAGTGTTATGACCTAAGTTTTTTTCTCATTGGGACCATATGCCACTGTAGATAGATGACTATCCATATAGTGGCATGAACTATCAAGGGTATCCTGACTTACCACTTCCGCCGGGACACATATGGGGTCCAAATGGTAAGTGAAAGTTGTTATAAATTTGATGCATTTATAGTTTAAGAAATATGTGTATATGGTATTGATTTTTAAAATTTATGGTATGCAAATATAGCACCAGTGAGGCTAGCAGGATATACACGGGATGAGTCGTAGCGCCTAGGGCTGTAGATTAGGGTGGGGACACATCACAACAAAGATCAAGGAATGATGCTCTATTGGAGGATCTCCGCTGTAGATTCGACGTGTTACTGACTAGGGTGACAGAGCACGGGTCGAATGAGCTAGAAGATCGGTATACATATGAGTGCACAGGTCTTTCCTCAAAGTGGCATGGAATCACACAGTGCATTGCTATGACCGGCCAGGCAATACGAGATATACAAGCTTATGGGATGGAGCCATTGGCTTGGTAGCCTCCAAATGATAGTGATTAGGCATAAGGACATGTGGGTCCCCATTTTTGTTTTATGATAACATGCGAATGAGCATGTAAGATGTATTTGGAGTAGTGGACTCAAAACACTGTATGATGATATATATTTATGATTATGCATATTTTTGTGACAATTGTGGTTCGTCATTTGTTTATGGATGTGTTAGCCTCCTATTTCAATAGGTTTCATATTTCATGATTGACTGTTTTACATGCTAAATATGTCATCTTTGCATGCTGCAAGGTTCCATATTTCCAAGAAGTTCCATTTTGAAGAATCATAACATTTTTTGAAGAATTTTACAGTTAAGGGAAAGCCAAACAGCTTATTCTTGGCTTCCCTAGGTTTAAATTGCTTCTTTTAGTAGATAGAGAATGAATATCTGTCCAAACAGCTTAAGCTTGGCAAATCAGTAGCTAGGTAGAGAAATGAAGGAGCCCAACTGCTTAATCTGGGCCCTTGGAAGAGATAAGGGTTGATTTTAGATAGGAGGGCAGTCAAAGGAAAAGAGGATAATCAGGGTCTACAAGTCTAAGTGCACCCATTCAAAAGGAAGAAAAAATGCTAGGTAAGTAGGCTGGGTAAGTAGTTTTGTGGTTGCAGAATCAAGCTATGCGATCCATTTCATGTCTTCAAGTGTTATATCTATTCAGATCACAATTATGAGGCAATTTTTCATTTGGAGGAGCTCAAGTGAGGCATGTCTAACTCCCCCTTCTTCTTATTCCCCAAATCATTCACTAACCTCCCTAAAGAGGTCAAGATCTGCTTGATATCTCTTAAGTTTCATCATTTGTCATATCATTGGCCTAAGTAAAGGTTTGCTTTGCTTAGGATTACTCTTATTCATTCTATAAGTCATTTTTCCCTTTTAAGTAGCCTAAGACCTCTAAAATTGGCGCTTTCTTGTCATTTGCATATTAACTTCTAACATTATTATGTAAATCCCTATCTATTTTTCCTTCCCCTTACTAAAAAGCACTAAATAGCTCCCCTATGTACATATCCCCTCCCTCTGGTTGAAAGATAACCTTGACTATGCTTGGGAATTGCTAAGTTTGCCTGAAACTTAGCCAGAACCCTCGGTTGCCTCACAAACCATCTTCTAAATGCATTAGGACTCATTCCTATGCATAAAATTCCCCTCCAAATGTATAAAATCCATCTTTGGCCTTGTTTTACCTTTCCCAAGGCATAAACCCCCTTTTTTTGGCCATAAACCCTTCTCAAAGCACATAAAACCCCTCTCAAGTGCCTTTGAACTCCTCCAAAGCGCGAAATTCCTTTTTTAGGTTATCGGACCCCTTCCGAGGCCTCAGAAACCCATATTGCCCAAAGTTTTTAACCCCTTCCACATAAATAAATGATAAAATATTCAGTGGGCCCTGCGCACAAACCTGCCGTCAGCTCCACGCTCTGTCAGTCCTCCGATCTGCCCTCCCAGATCTGACGGCTCTCGACGATTTTGGAGCCGCCCCATCACTCGACAGTTAGCGTCCGATAGCATGACGGTTTTGCTGTCGTACAGAAGGACGCGTGTCCGCCTTTTATTGTATCGGAGCCCCTCTGACAAATACCACCCCCGTACAGAAGGCGGTCCGATAAAACCACAAACCACCTTCTGTCTCTCTGCCCCTGACGTCAGTGCCACATCACCTCTGCGTCAACCCCCCACTGCTACGTGTCACTGCCACCACATCACCCTGTTGTACTGCCACGTCACCCTACCGTACCAGGACCTACCGCTGACGTCATCACCAAAAAAGGCGCGAAAGGCCAAAATCATAGCAAAGGGTGCCCAGAATGAAAAACTGAGGCAGTTTTTGATGCGCAATTAGTGCTTCTAAGAAAAATTGACCAAAATGGAGGGCTTCGCATGGCTCGACTACCTGCAAAACCCAAAAATTCGCGAGAAGCAACAGGATTTCTTCATGAAGGTTCATATTCAATCGGCTAGCATCGACAGCATTCTAGAGGCCATGAAAATCATTTGCAACAGCTATCTTTGCCTTGAAAGGGTAGAAAAGGGACGATTTGACAGTTTCAAGCACATCAAGGGAGAGAAAGTGGCCCGATTCAACTATAAAAGAGTATCAGAGGAAAGATAAATCCCAGATTAAATTAAAGAGTATCAGTGAAGCGGCAAAGAGTATCAGATCGGCAATATCAAAGCAGGTGAACATTAAAAGCCCCCAAGCAAAAGTCAAAGAAAGAGGTGAAGCCATTTAAGGATCTCAGTTCACAGTTAATGCACATCAAAGCCACTCAAAAGTAGGGGATCAAAGCCCAAAGCAAAGTTATGGCTAAATGAACAGCACAGAGCCATAAGGACACCATATTAACTAATTTGGATGTAGCTGCCTCTAGCGCAGCTCAAATAAATATCTTCTTGCATTAATTTTAGGACAAGATTAGGTTAAAAAACTCATTTCCCTCAGACCTATTTAAGGTCTGCTGTAATAGATATTTTTGGATATTTTCTCTATATAAACCACCCTAATTCATTGTTTAAAGGGTTGGTTGGTTGATAATCCTCATTCTGGACTTGCACTGTATTTTTTGAGAAGCTCTGTAATCAAAGACTACTGGAATGCTTTGGATGAAGAACTGACTGTTGTGTTATTTAATGGCCAAAGAGTGACTGTGGAATTCCTGTGCTACTACATGGCTCAATAAGTGTTTTCCTACCTCTATTTATAGTTTACATATGTTTATGCACCATTGTGTTACCATCTAAATAGCAAGAAAAAAGAATAGCTTAGGTTTTGCTTGACTGCACCTTATGCTCAGTTCTTGTTATTTCTATATGTTTTCTTCAGAAATGGTTATGAATATGCATACTTAAATGATCATGTTTACCCTATTTCTTTCACATATGACTGTTATTTAGGAATTCTTGACTTCTCCTAGACAAACTTTCATCCACCTTCCCTCTCTGTTAGCTAATGAAAGATTCTTAGTTGCCTTTCATCTCTGACCTTCATTCCATCTTTATTCCAGCCTGATATTGTTCTATGTGTATATATCCTGCTCTATATTCATCTTGTGACCAAGAAAATGCAACAACAAGCCCTAATCCATGACTCCATGCCCAATGGTTTGAACTGCTCACACTGTGCATCCAAACTCTACTTGAAAACATCATCCTTCCCACCAAAATCACAACAAAACCCATGCACACCATAACTAGCCTAAAATCAACCCAAAACAAAGTTAAATCATAAAGAGAGAGCCCTCTCTGATTGCAGGTAGGCTAGGACCTGTAGCCCAAATATTGGTTTGTGGTTACCTCGGCCGTATCCCTTAAGGAGCCAAGGGACAACCTGAGTGATAACATCATTGGCGACTCCACTGGGGACCTTATTCAGAAAATTCCAAAAACCAAGTTAGAAGCTGGCTCCCAAGAAGAAAACACATAATACTAGGTCAAATCCAGACCCAAATCCACCAGCTGTTTTTGAAAATCCCAATTTAATTTCTAGAAGCGTTAGCAAACAAAAACAAGAAGAGTTTTCTGATTCTAGTCCTGAAACAGTTCAGCCAAGCTGTTTTCCAACCCCTGTTAAAGTTTTGTTTCGTTCAACCCCTACTTCCCCTTGTTCATCATCCACCTCTCCAAGCACCTTTTCCACACCTCCATTCACTGTGCATACTACCACTACCACCACTGTTATTACTGTTGTTCCAGCTGTTCCATTCATTCCTGTTGTTCCATTTATCCCTGTCAATATGGCTAACAGATATGCACCTTTACAGTTACCTGCAAATCTAGGGGCTATGCCTCAGGATTATCAAACTAAAATCACATATTTTGATGGTACTGGTTCTGGCACAGCGCTGCAACATACTAAGAAAATGCAGGACTATTTTGAGAGTTATGAAATAGATGATGATAGTGTAAGAATGAATATTTTTGTCCAAATTTTAACAGGAGATGTAAGGCCCTGGTTTAGAGCACATGCTGCGAATTCCATAGCTAACCCTGAGGCCCTTTACCAAACATTTCTTAATAGATGGGAGAAGAAGAAGGACCCTCTACACATATTATCCTAGTATGACACTATCAAAAGAGGCCCTCAAGAAGTTGTCTTAGACTATTGTGCCAGGTTTAACAATGTTTACAACGTTATTCCACAAAACCTTAGACCTCCACCGGATCTTGCTTTATACAAATTCCCTGATGGATTTGATTCAGACATGGCTTATTAGTTAAGGGAAAGAGCCCCTCAAACCTTAGCAGACATGCAGAATGTAGCTGTTAGTGTGGAGGAAAATCTGATTGCCAAGCGAAATAGAGCAAGAGCTGAGAGAAGAACCACTTTTAAAGATGAACCTTCAGCCTTTGAGCAAAAATTGGACACAATCATCAAAGGTATGGACAGCTTTGAAAATAGAATGGGAACTACTGAAAGAAAAGCCTCATGGGAAGGACAACAAAACAATCCTATCAGAAATCCAAACTTTAGAAAAAATCAGAACCCAAACGTTGGAAGGGCAAGTTCTGACCATGATATAAGACCTCCTTTTCATGAAAACTATGCTGAAGTATCCACATCTAGTGAGCAGATAGAGGACACTCACATAAACTTGATGGGTTTGAAAAGTGAACAACAAGTATTCCTAACCCAAGAAGACCTAGATGACCATGATATAAAGCAATTTCAGACCAAGTCTGGAGAGTCATTCGACTACAAACAAGGATATGATTCAGCTGCCTATGAAGTCCATAAACAATACAAATTGAGAACAAGAACCATTGATGTGTCTGATCCCATCAAGCCAAAGGATGCCAAGCAAGCTAAGAAAGTAAAGGACAAGGCCGCTATCACACAACTTGCTGATAAAACAGACCCAAAATTAAAGGAAGTGACCATAGAGGATGTATCTGACATGCAACCCTCTAATAACCAGCCTTTTGTATCCCTTTCCTCAAAAGACAATGTAAACAGCACTCCTCAAAGCCTTCCCAAAACAGAACAATCTCAAGAAATCACGGATAACCAAGAGAAGATAACTGAAGATACAATTCAAAAGGGAAAATCTGCCAGTCACAATACTAAAACACAGTCAGAAAAACCTTTTGACTTAGAAGCAGAAATTAGTAAATTAAAGATATATATTCCTCTCTCTGAGCTTGCCAAACATGATGTGTACAGATAGCAAATCAAAAGATCACTGCAAATGCCAGAGAACAAGGATGATGTTAATGTCTTAGATAATCAACCTAAATTATTGTTTGGTCCTGAAGTCAATGGTAAATTAGGACATGGAGTTGTTCTACCCTTTTATGTCAGTTTTCACATTCATGATAAAGTGTTGCACAATGCTATGTTTGATTCAGGTGCTTCACACAATCGAATGCCCAAAGCTATAATGGAGAAGCTAAACCTTGATGTCACTAGACCCTACAAAGACTTATTCTCATTTGATTCTAGTCAGGTCAAGTGTTTAGGCTTAATCAAAGACCTTTGTGTGTCTTTAGTCCAATTTCCCAACAAAACGATCCTAATGGACGTGGTGGTTGCTGATGTTAACACCCAGGTTGTTCCCTATGACACCCAAGGGAATACGGCCGGGGTAACCACTAACCAATCTTTGGATTACAGCTTCTAGCCAAACTGTGATCAGAGAGGGCTCTCTCTTTATAATTTGTCTCTGTTCTGATAGTATTTTAGGCTAGCTATGTTGTTCAAACTTTTGTTTTGTGTTTGGTTGGATAATGTTTCGGTCAAGATATATGTGCTATCATTAGAATGTTATATGTCATTGGGCAATGGAGTCAGTGGTCCTTTAACTGTTTTGAGGTGCTGTGTGACGCTGTAGTGATGGTGCAGAGCAAGGTTAGTGTCTGAGAAATAAACTTTCATAAAGTGATTGGGTGGGTTGTGTCTAGTTTATGCAAGGCACTCAAGAATCTTACAGTAAACTGCTAGAGAAAGACGGTGAGAATATTGACCTAGGAGCATTTGAGAATTTCTAGGTAATATTCATACATATAGAATTAACAGCTACATGAGCAATTAAGAATTCATGTTCATGGTTAATTCTGCAGACAAACATTCATAGCAGTAAAAATTGAGTACAAGGTGTAGTAAACAAATCCTACACGATTCTTTTTCTTTACTGCTAGTTTAGTGTAACATGAATATGATTTGATAAACATAAGAAAGACAAGAACAGAGATTAAGGAAAAAACTTGTTATTTCATCAGACAGCACATGGATTCTGCATCAACGCATGAATCACCAGCAAGACATCGTAGTTCCAGGAAATCACTGAGCAGATCTAGCTCTTTGTATTAATCAATTCTGAAGATAAACAGTATACATGCCTCAGAGTGAAAAATTACCAACCCCTTATGCGTTACTAAGGGGAGTATATATACAAAGTTTACATAAGAAAATATCTGAATGGAGTGTAAATGCTTCATTAATAGTATGCCAACCGCTGGAGTGTAGTAGCTGAGAAAGTTAATGCTGTAATAACTTTTGTTCCCTTAGCTGTCAAAAAATGGTCAGAGCCTGTTGACTTGGTGGCAGTTGGAGTCGGCTGAGGGTACGCTGTCAAAATTTGCGCATTTCTTTTACCTTTTGGGCTAGCCGTCGTTGTCTATGTGCTGAGTCACATTTCAGCTGCTTTTAATGCTGACTTTATCATGCTGTTTGTCTTGTAGTGACTTGGAGCTGGCAGTGACCGAACAGCTGAAGCTAGTGTGGCAGAATTTGAAGCATTGCTTGCCACCAATCCTCTTTTGGAATTTGATGCCTCCTAATCTTTATCAAGGTCTCATCAGCCTCTGTATATCTGTAGAAATTAGGAGGAGTCTCAAAAATATGATTCACTTCATTCTCAATAAAGAACAGGCCTTCCAATTTGTCATACAAGCTCTGTCCTGAGGGAGGACCTGTTTGTTCAGATGTACTGCTAGATGCAGTAATCTGATTCTCAATGTATGTTGCCATTCTGTTGGCAAATTGATCCCGGGAGACTAGTTTTCCTGTACCAGTTAGGAGGCTGGGCAGGCCTTTTGCTTGCAGTACTGCCAACTTGACTTTGAATTCCTCCACATCTGATGTGATCTCATAGCACTTCCTCTCCACAGTTTGTAAATAGTTCCTGAGAGTTAGCACCTTCTTGGCAGTGAGGACAGCCTCTGTTCTGTTGGGAATGCCTATAGCTGCCAGTTCCTCCTTTTCCTGCCTGTTCAGGAAGTCTATCATTCTGTTGGCCTGCTCTGGTCTGTTTTGCAGCAGTGCTTTGGCCTTATTGATTTATGTTTGTGCTTGGCCCAACAAGTCCATCTGTTCATGCATTGTTTTTATTGATCTCCATTGTTGGGTGATGGATTGGCCTATTTTGGCCCATAGAATCCTTTTTATGTCGGCCATGGCTGTTTCTAGATTCAGCTCCTTTTCTAGGGCCTTTATCTTGTCCTTGAGGGCCTTTATCTCTCTGCCCTGTTCTGCCACAGTTACCTTCGACTTGTCATATTTGGCATCCAGTTCTACCAATTTTTCCTTGGCCTTATTTATTTCGTTGGCCTGGAGCTCCATTTCTTTGATGGCCTTGGTCAATTCCTTTACACTTTTGCTGGCTTCTGGAGCTGTTGTTGTTCCCGCTGCTTCTGTTGTGGGGGCCACTGCTGCCCCTGAAGTTGTTGTTGTTGTTGAAGTAGTTGGAGGAGCTTGGGAAGTGGATTCTCCCTGTTTATCTTGTAATGCTCCTTCCAGCTCTTTCTCCAAATCCCAGATCCTCTGTTCCTGCTGCATTAAGAGGTCTAATTGGTCATCAACCTGTTTTTGCTTTTGAAGCTCTGCTGTTTGAGGGTGCACTGTGGGCTGCAGCTTCAACCTCTTCTTTAATGCATTCAGGTCATCATCTTTCTTCTTCATAAGGGCCTTCACACCCGTTGGATCACTAGGATCATGTCCTAGATCAATGATGATCTCCTCAAGAGACTTTATTCTATTGTCTTTGGCTAGAGAGGACATTCTCTCAAAATCCAACTGGGTGTTGGTGTTTTTTAGGGACTCTTTCAGCTCATGGGCCATGGTGGCCTTCTCTACCAAGGTTGCATAAACCATCTCCCCAGCTTGCTTGTGGAGTTCAATCTGGTCCATGGGATGTATATCTCTGGCTAGGACCTCCACCCTTGTCTTCACAAAATCTGCAGCTGACTTAGGCTGCGGCCCTTTGGGCTTAAAGTGGCTGAGGAGCAATTTTTCCTCCTGAATGTCATATACCGACATTAGCCTTTCTTGCTGGGCTGGTGTTGCATCTATGAATTGCTTGTAGACCTCAGCCCTTAGCAGATCATTCTGAGCTTTTATTTGTTTGAAAGAAGCCTTAGTGCTCTTGGGCTTCTTGTTCTGCTGGGAGGAGGAAGACACCTCCAAACCAAGCTGCAATCCTTGCTCCTGCTGAAAGGAGCTTGTTCCTGTGTGCTGGCTGCCCTCCCTGTTTTTCCTTGAGTTGTCAAGGAATTCTTCAGTAATGTCTTCCACCTCTGAGGAGTCTAGCCTTTGCCTTTTGGCTTTTGTTTCTGGGAGGATCCACTAAGAGGAGTGGACTCTTCTCTATCTCTTTTTGTACCCCTTTCCTCATGTGCTGGGGTCTGCAAAATTGGGGCAGTCAATGGCTCAGTTTGAGGTGGTGGTGTTTGCATTATTGGAGCTGCTGGCAGCCCAGTTTGTGGTAGGACAGTTTGCCCTTGCTGCTGTTCTGTTTGCTGCCCTGTTACAGGGGCAGGCTTTTCTTTCACTGCTTCTTCCTCTGCACCCATTATGCCTTTGCCTTTGTCTGTCGCCGGTGCTGATGTAGAGGGTGCCTGTGGTGCAGTCCTTGTGGCCGAGGTCCCTTCTCCTGCTGAGTGAGGCCGTTTGAGGGGTACCTGCTGCACAGAGTCTAGGTCAAAGGTCTTTTCAAGCTCCTTCATATTCTTTAGCATTATTTCTTCTTCAGTTAGCTTTTCAACTAAAGAACCCTGTAGCCATTCTTGCTGGTTGGCATATTTCTCAATATGTGGGTATTGACAATGCCTATAACCTAGTAGTCTGTATTTGGTTCTTCTTGCAGTGATGAAGCCCTCAGGGTCATAAGGGACCCACCGGAAACTGTATGACAGTTTATATTTGTCCTTGAGGATGAGGTCAGCATCTTCCCATCCTTCTTTTTTATTCATGCTGAATGGGCCCAACTGGTGTTTGAAATTGAGGTGAGCCTTCTTCCTGGAGCTGTGGAAATGGGTAAGGTTAGACTGAATCAATTGCCTATAATATTCCATGGCAAATATCCTCATGGGCACATACTTTGGGAGTCTGAAAGGACAGAGCTCACAACCATAGACCCTGATGACTGTGTGTTCCTCATATAGGTACCAATCACCTATTTTACATTTTTTAGAGAGCTGCAGAGCCTTATGTATCTCTGTTGACATTCTGGGAGGAGGGGACCTCATTAATAGGCAAGAGACTGGATACACAAATTGGTCAACAAACTCACAATAGGAATAGGGCGAGTTTGTGACATTGTGATAGACAGAGGTCCAGAAGATGACAGATCTTCTTTCCCCTCTATAATCCAGCTTTTTGATATAGCATGGAAAAGCCTCAGACTGATAATACATGAAGAGATGATAAATATAGGCTGAGTACTTGAAGACACCCTGCCTGTCCACTCTGCTCAGCTGATTATGAATCTTATTAGCAATGAACTTTGCAAAGTTGTATTTGCGGGCAGGGGGTTGGCCTGGGCTGTAAACAGCCAGCAATACTAGCATGGTTTGATCCACATGCTCACTGGTGCTGTACCCCAGCACATAAGCAATCATGTCCAGGAGTAATCTGCCTACTTCAGTGAACTGGACATTTAAATAAGGAGGTGGCCCTGTAGGCTGGCACTCAGGTCTCATGAATGTCCTGGTGACCCTTTGAATCTCCTCACTGGTCATTTTGGTACCAGTGTCAGCAGATAGTTCATAGAGAATGGGAACAACAACTCTGTCTGGTCAAAATGCAGCATTTTGTTGATGGTCTCAAGATTAATGTAAAAAAGGACCCTCCCAGATGGGGTGCTGATGGCCCTGTGGTGCACATCATAGTTCTCAGCACATAGGCGAATGATTTCAGGAAACACATTTACAGAGGGGAGACAATAGTATGGCAGGTTTGACTCCCAGATGCCATATGTGTCATGGCCCATCAGATAGTCCTCTCTCAACTGTCTGAAGGTTTGCAGAAAATATCTGTCTCCCACATAGTCTTCAATAAGGTAGTCCTCGTCAGCAAGAGATAAAGACTGCAGGTCTTTATTGGGTGGATTCAATGGAGCAACATTGAGAGCTGTGGGTGCAGGGGCAGCAATTGTATGGTTTGATTTTGAGTGATATGAGTGCACTGGTTTGCAAAGCTTTTAAGAGCTTAGGTGATAGGCCAATCGTGGACAAAGTCTGAAATGCTTTTTTTATAGTCAAAAACAGGCTTGTTTCTGCAGTCTTGGTAGGTTCACAGAGATTGTGAATTGCTAGGGGTGAATTGCAGAGGATATGAGGTTTTCTTTAGTGAAAAAATTGTTGTTGGTCTACACTCGGCAAAAGGGAACAATGCCGGGCACCTCGAAGATAATTTCACAGTTTTGGCCCGCGAATTGCCTGTTTGAATGCTGAATTTGTGGTTCTGAGGGTAAGCAGGTTAACTTGGCTCACTTTAGGTAGTAGGTGCAGAGTTTATGTGGAATTCAACAGGTATTTTAGTGGCAATTTACAGAGAAATGGTATGCATGGGCCAAACAGAGGAATTACGGTGAATACCTGGATGAAACGCTTGAACAGCCTGCAGGCCGAACTCTGGAGGTTGAATTGATGAATTGGAACGGTTGGAATTTGAAATTGGAGGTGTCGAGGCGCTTTGGCAGCTGCAACGGCTATCTCTTCCTTTACGCGAAAATGACATAAAAACTGCCCAAAACATGACTTTAACGACCAAATTCGGAAAAAATGGGTAATTGGCGCCTTTCCGCCGATGACGTCATGGCGGGCCCGGGTACGGAGGATGACGTGGCTGCTGAGGTGTAGGCCAGGGTGGCAGGACACGGTGGCGGGTGGATGAGGTGGCAGGGCTACCTGGAGGGCCATACAGCGCGGGGGCGGGGGAGGGCGCTACGTCATGCTGACGTATTGATGACGTAAGGGAAGGCGGTAAGGGGATGGTGGTAAGCGGGTTCCCCGCACCACCTTTGGGCAAAGGCGGTATCGGGGAGGGGGGCTCCGAACAACCCCACCGCCTGCCACGCGTCCCTTGTACGGGGCGGAAAACCACTTTCCCCGGACGCTAAAGGTCGGCAGGTCGGGGAGCGAAAATTACCGCCCACCGTTAGATCTGGGCGGCGGAGATCGGACGGCTGGCGGGTCCTCCGACGGATCGTGCAGGTTGGGGGGGTCCCGCCAGCCTATTAAAATATTCAATTAAATATTTTGGGCGGAGAACCTTAGGGTTAGGGGTTTTTGCATGTATTTTCGGGATTTTTGGGTTTTTCAAGGGTTTTATAAGGAAAAAAAAAGAGGTTTAGGAGTTTTCTGTGGTATTTTTGAGCAGAGGGAAGGTGAGGGCTTAGGGGAAAGGTTGTTGCTCATAACCAGAGGTTAGAGCAGCTCCAAGACAGGGTTGACCACAGCCCCTGGTGGACTGAAGTCTCCCTAAACAACTTATTTAGCTATAGTGCCAAAGGGGGGGGAATATTTATACTATGTTTGGGGTTTATACACCATGGTGTTATAATAGTAGGGAAAGGGCAATTTAGGGGATTTAGATAATAGAAGTTAGGGGTTAATGTGAATAAGGAAAGTGAATGAGGAGTGATTTCATCAAGTGTATTTGAAAGTTACTTAGTTTAGGGAGTAGATCAAAATGAAAAGATTTTTAGACAAGAAATGTGGCTTTTAAAGGAACAAGAACCACCATAAAACCTCAGATCTTTTCATCAATCTCCATAGATGAAGGGATGTTAGTAATAAGAGTGAAAGGGGAAATTTGGGAAGTTAGACATGCTTCCTTTCTTTGCTGCAACCTGATGGAGAAGAGGAGCTTCTCAACCATTGATTTTCCTTTGTGGACATTTCAGCACACATTTATTTGCAAGGAATGATATTTCTGCAACCCCAACTACCTACCCATCTACTTGCCTAGCATTTTTTTGTTTCTTCTTGGAGGGTGCACTTGGACTTGCAGACCCTTATTTGCCTTTTCTTTTCTTTGGCTTTTTCCTTTTGATTTTCTATCTACTGCTACCCTTATTGCTTCCAAGGTCCCAGATTATGCAGTTGGGAGCCTTACTTCTCTACCTAAGCTACTTGTCTGCCAAGATTAAACAGTTTGGACAGACTTCTTTCTCTATTCTACAACTGAAAATTTAAAACATGGCATGATCCAGATTAAGCTGTTGGACCATCCATCAAAATTTAGACAACACCAAGCTATATACACAGATTGTTTTCTCTTGGAAATATGTGATCTTTGCATGATCAAAGCAGAGCATATTTGGAACTTTTCATTGTCAATCATGAAATATGAAACCTATTGGTATAGGTAGCTAACAGTGGCTCCACATGGGGATGGTTTTTCATTTGAAAGACCAAGAACAGCAGGTCAGAATGCCTTGGCCCTTGACTGCTTTTACCAAACTTGAAGTATGCTGCTTTGAAATGCCAAAAATTGAGCACTTTCCTTCTTGGTAGATCTCTGAATCTATTTATCTTTTTCTGATAGTTAATAAAACTTGAGAGACTGCATTTTTACATTTTCATAGAAAGTAATATATACACTTGAATATGTACATTGGAACCTCAGGCTGCACTTATGGGTGATAGTCAAAATAGTGCTTCAGCATCCTGCCATTCACAGGACCTTCATCCAAATCAATTTCATTAAGACTTTTAAGGAAATAAGTGTTGTTTCCTTGTACTGCTTGGACAGCAAATGGTCCTCTCCAAAGGGAATCAAATTTTCCATGTTTTCCCTTATCCTCTCTCCTTGAGTCCCATTTGAGGACTTTGTCTCCAACATTAAAGTCTTCTGCCTTAGTTCTTCTGTCAAAGGCCTTCTTTAATTTTTCTTGTAACACTTGAACTCTGCTGTACACTTGATCTCTAGTTTGCTGTAAACATATTATTTGATTGATCCTTCTTTGCATATCATTCGGTTCTGCTTGGCTTTCTTGAAGAAGTTTCATAACAGGCACCCCTAGTGATGAAGGAAATTTAGCTTCTAATCCATAAACTAACTCATATGGGCTGGTCCCAATTGATCTCTTGGTTGTTAGTCTATCTGCCCATAAGGCATTAACCAGCTTCTTATGCCAATTCTTCTTATTTTCTTCCAGCACCTTCTTTATGATGTTTACTAGGCTTTTATTTGATGATTCAGCCAGGCCATTTCCTTGGGGATAGTATGCAGTAGAATGGCCCAAGGTAATGTGAAATTTGTGGCAGAAATTCACCATCTTTTTGGATCTGAAAGCAGTAGCACTGTCTGTTATTATTTTGTCAGGGCAGCCAAATCTAGCCAATATGTTATTCTCCAAAAACTGAATAATTGTTGAATCATTTGCTTGTCTGCATGGAATAGCTTCAATCCACTTAGTGAAGTAGTCTGTGGCTATTAAGATCCATCTATGTTGGCCTGAGGATGAGGGATGAATTTCCCCAATGAAATCCAGGCCCCATTGTTGAAAAGGTCTCTCTGTTGCAATAGGCCTTAAGGGAAGTGGCAGTAACTGTCTCTTTCCCTCAAACATTTGACATTTATGACATGAGGTAGTGAATTTCTTGACATCAGAGAACATGGTGGGCCAGTAGTAACCAGCCCTCAGTATTTTATCCACAGTGGACTTCCAATACAAGTGTCCACCAC
This sequence comes from Pinus tabuliformis, assembly GCA_031772625.1. Taxonomy (NCBI): domain Eukaryota; kingdom Viridiplantae; phylum Streptophyta; class Pinopsida; order Pinales; family Pinaceae; genus Pinus; species Pinus tabuliformis. Next base: position 459,572,714 of record CM062816.1, on the reverse strand, counting down.
AGTTACCTGCATGAAATTCTTTTATGATATTGTCAGTTTTAGTTTCAATTAAACAGTTCAGCAATATTCCTTCATGGTTTTTCCAAAGTAAATTTCCATCCATAACACAGAATTTAGAAGCTTTCATTTTTAGGAACCTACATTTAGTTCTGGACAGCCCTGGGGGAGCACCCAGGTTTTGTAATACATAACAGATATCAGAATACCAGGGGGATTGTTCAAAGGCTATATTGATCTTTGGAGTCGCCAGCTCCGGTTCACTGTCCAGTTGGTTGATGTCTAAGGCTTGGAAGTTTGATTCTGTCATTAATTTGGCCAAGCCTTGCCCTTTTATCAGTTTTGTAGGTTTTATCTCAATATCAAATTCCAAAATGTTGGCAATCCACTTTCCTCTTCTGCCCTCCAAATTTTCTTGGGTGAGAATGTCTTTGACAATAGGATTTGGCACATAAGCTATAACATGGGAATAAAGGATATAAATCCTAAAATCCTTAATGGCTTTGACCAAAGCATAAGCTTGCTTTTCCATGATTTGATATTTTAAAGGTGCATCTCTAAGAGCTCTGCTAAAGAAAGCAATTGGCTTCTCATTTCCTTGGTCATCTTTCTGTAATAAAACAGCAGCAATAGTATGCTGGGAGGCAAAAGAGAAAATGATAAATTCTCTGTCAAATTGAGGATTTGTTAAGACTGGAGTTTGAGTAAGGGCCAGCTTTATACCTTCAAAGGCTTGATTTGCTTCAACTGTCCATTTCACTTTTGAATCTTTCTTTAGCATGTTATTTAGTAATCTGATTAGTTCTGCTAAGTTTGGGATAAACCTTCTCAAGAAATTGATTTTTCCCAAAAATCCCTGCAATTCTTTGATATTTCTTGGGTGGGGCATTTGTAAGATAGCTTGTATCCTATCTGGATCAATTCTTATGCCATCCTTTGAAATGATATGTCCTAACAGCTTACCTTCTTCCAAACCAAATAGCGACTTTTTGGGATTCAAGGAAATTCCATATTTCCTACATGTTAAGAAAATCTGCCTTAAGTGTTTTAAATGTTCTTGGTCAGATTTTGAAAAAGGTGTGAGGTCATCTAAGTAAATGACAAGAAAGTCATGAATCTCCTTGGCAAAAGCAATATCCATTGCTCTTTGAAAAGTTGCCCCTGCATTTTTCAATCCAAAAGGCATTTTTACATATTTGAAGGTTCCCCATGGGGTTGTAAATGCAATTTTGTCTTGATCATCAGGGTGTACTAAGATTTGATTAAAGCCTGAGAATCCATCAAGTAATGAGATCCTTGAGGCACCTACCACTCTTTGGAGAATGTGATCCATCTTGGGTAGGGGATAATTATCTTTGAGGGATACCTGATTCAGATTTCTTAGATCCACACACAACCTTATTTCACCAGTTTTCTTTCTTGTAGGGACTAAGTTTGAAATCCACTCAGAGAATCTGATAGGTGCTATGATGCCTGCCTTGAACATTTTCTGTACCTCTTGTTCCATTGCAGGGAGAAGCATAGGATTGATTCTCCTCAATTTTTGTTTAAAGGGTTTTTGATCAGGCTTGAGAGGGATAGTATGCTGGATAACAGAGGTGTCATAGGATTTTAGATCCTCATAACTCCATGCAAAGAAATCCTGGAACTCTTTGAAGAGGTCAATGTATTTAGGCTTTTGATCAGGAGGTAAAGATGCAGACAATTTTATTATTTTGGGCTTGTCAATGGTACCAATGTTGCATTCTTCAATGGCTGCATTTAAGGGTTGCATTTTTGGTTTTCTGGGAATATCATTTGAATCAAAGATGTCCTCTAGTGGGGTTAGGCCTGTTGGCAGAAAATTGTCTTTCAGCTCCATGATTTCATCCTCTACAATAGCTGTTTCCTCATGATTGGTTTGTTGAATTTGTTGAATGTTCTCCTTGTTGAAAATAGTTGGATTTAGCATTTGTTTTGCTGTTCTAGGTGATATTGGGTGGTTGATCTGTTCAAACTGTATTTGTGATTGACTTGCTTTGTCAAGTATTTGTGATTGACTTGCTCTTTCAAGTATTTGTGATTGACTTGCTCTGTTAGTGTCAATATTTAATCCTGCAAATTCTTGTTGCAGCGTTAAAAAATTGTTTATTTGCATATCATCCTCAAATACTTGCCAATCTTTAACATTGTTTGGAATGGAGGGTCTGTGTTTAATCTCAGCTTTGAAACAATTGTTAGGTTCCAATGGTAATTTGCAAGTACTAGCAAATGTGGCCAAACTATGAGCATGCAGATTGTGGGTTCTAGGAATTTTAGTGATTTGGAATTCAGAGAAAAAGTTTAGTACTTCAGCAACAGCAGACCTATAAGACCTTAGTCTTTTGTCATTTGTGACAAAATTTCCCTTCACTTGTTGGATAACTAAATCTGAATCTCCCATGATTGAAACCCTGGTAGCTTGCAAGAAATTTACTAACTTGAGGCCTAGTAAAAGAGCTTCATATTCTGCCATGTTATTAGTACATCTGAAGTTTAATCTATAGTCTCTGCCTTCTGCATGACTGTTTTCTTTATTGTGTACCCAAACTCCAGCTCCTGCCCCTAATTTGTTGACTGAGCCATCAAATTCAAGGAACCATATAATATCTTGTTGTGAAGGAGATTTAATGATCTGTTGATGGGCTGGCAATATTAGTTGAAGTTCTGGTTTTTCATCTGGCTTGTTTTCTAGGACAGTCTCATCATTTGATTGAATATGCTTGATAACTAGAGCAGTAGCAGCGTCTAGTGATTGATTGACTGTTGTTTCATGGGTAGCAGTTTGTTCATTAGTGTCTTCCTCTTGTATGAGTGTCTTGGTTTCAACATCATTATTTGAGAGAGTTGCATTATCATTGAAGAGAATGTATGAGTCTATGTCTGAATGGACAACATATATGGGAAAGTTTTGGGGCTTTTCTTCACTGCTGACCATGTATTTCATTAATGTTTCTCTGTATAATCTCTTTGGTTGCCCAAAAATAGAGATGGTGGCATATGACATATCTAACTGTAGGGAACCTTGAAGTTTAGCCCCCCATGATCTTGATAACAGCATCCCATACTTAGGTGGGATATCAGCAACTACAACATCCATTAGAATTGTTTTGTTTGGGTATTGAACCAGAGACACACATAAATCTTTTATGAGACCTAAACACTTGACTTGGCTGGAGTCAAAGGAAAATAGGTCCTTGTATGGTCTTGTTATATCTAGATTCAATCTCTCCATGACTGCTTTTGGCATGAGATTATGAGAGGCACCTGAGTCAAACATTGCATTATGTAATATTTTATCATGAATATGTAAGCTGACATAAAAAGGCAATATCCCTATGACTACTGCTTTTCCGTCCACTTCTGGGCCAAATAGTAATTCTGGGGTGTCATCCAACACATTGACATCATCTTTGATGCTGGTGAGTTGAAGGGACTTCTTGATCTGTTGTTTATAAATGTCATGCTTGGCTAGTTCTGAGAGAGGAATTGCTATCTTTAGTTTGCCAATTTCAGTTTCTAGGTCAAAGGGTTTTTCAGATTGGGTCTTAGGGTTATGGATAACAGTCCTTTCCTTGTTCACTAAATCTTCCTCTTGATTCTTATCCTGATTTCGAGGCTTGTCTTTTTTACTCATCTCTTGAGGAGTAACATTTAAATTAGGGTGAGAGGATGAAGTAGCCATAGGCTGCTGTTTTAAGGACAATGGTTCAGTGATCTCTTCAATAATTACTTCTTCTACAGGTGAACTTGTTTTGTCATTAGGCTCTGTGACTATGGCTCTTTTAGGCTGCTGATTATCCTTTATCTTTTCAGGCTGATTTACATTCACAGTTCTGCTCCTTAGCTTGTATTGTTTATGGACTTCAAAAACAGCAGTGTCATAGCCTTGTTTAAAGTCAAAGGATTCACCTGATTTGGTTTGGAACAGTTTGATTTCATCATCCTCATGGTCTTCTTGTGTTAAGAAAACTTGACTTTCACCATCTAGACCCATTAAATTAATCTGAGAATCTTCATTGGGTTCAGTTGATGTGGAAGTCTCTGCATAATTTTCTTGGAAAGGGGGTCTTATGTCTTGGTCAGCACTGGGCTTGCCAATGCCTGGGTTTTGAGTTCTCCTAAAATTTGGATTCCTAGGAGGGTTGTTCTGTGGTGCTTCCCATGATGATTTTCTCTCAACTGATTCCACTTTATCACCCAATCTTTTCATTCCATTGAGTATTGCATCCAGCTTTTGATCAAAAGCAGATGGTTCTTCTTTGAAGGCTGTTCTCTTTTCCAACCTTTCTCTGTTTCTTTTGGCAATCAGGTTAGCTTCCACTGTGACAGCAACCTTTTGGGCCTCTGCAAGGGTTTGAGGGTCTCTCTCCTTTAACTGATAGGCCATGTCAGGGTCAAAACCATCAGGGAATTTGTACAAAGCTAAATCAGGAGGGGGTCTTAAATTTTGTGGGATTGCATTATATACATTGTTGAATCTTGCACAATACTCCAAAACAGTCTCTTGGGGACCTCTTTTGATAGTGTCATATTCACCAAGTATGTGCAGAGGATCCTTCTTCTTCTCCCATCTGCTAGTAAAGGCTTGATAAAGCTCATCAGGAGTTGTGATGGAATTTTCATTCAGGGATCTAAACCAAGTTCTTACATCCCCAGTTAGGCTTTGAACAAACATCCTCATTCTCACACTGTCATCATCTATTTCATAGGTCTCAAAATGGTCTTGCATCCTTTTGGCATGCTGAATAGCTGTCAAAGGGCCAGTGGAGTCAAAATATGAGATTTTGGTTTGGTAGTCTTGGGGTAGAGCTGCAGCATTAGCTGGTATTTGCAAGGGTGCATATCTGTTAGCCATATTCACAAGGTTTGGGGGATTTACAGGGGCAACTGGGATAAAAGGAACGGTGTGTACTACAGGGGTAACAGGTGTAGCAGCACCTAGGGTATTGTTCAAGGGGATATGTGCAGTGGGTGAAGATGTGAACGGAGGGCTTTGAGATGTAGATGGTGAACTGGGGGAGACAGGGGTAGAGCGAAATAGAACCTTAATAGGGGTTGGAACAGGTTCAGGGTGGGCTATCTCGGGACTCAAATCAATAGGATCTTCCTACCTTTGCTGCTTTCTAATTATTCTAGGGATTATATTAGGATTTTCAAAAACAGTTGGTGGGTTTGGGTCAGGGTTTGACCTAGTGTGTCTGGTTTCCCATTTAGGAGCCAGTTTCTAAACTTCTTTTTGGTATTTTGCAGGATATTTTTGTGTCTACAGAGGCCAGACAAGATTTTAAACTTACTGTATATTTTCCAAAGCTAGCAGCAAAGGGAATGAGCAGCTTTCAAGAGATAAACAGAAATTAGAAAATCTTGAGGAACTCCCCAGTGGAGTTGCCAATTATGTTAACACCCAGGTTGTTCCCTATGACTCCCAAGGGAATACGGTCGGGGTAACCACTAACCAATCTTTGGATTACAGCTTCTAACCAAACTGTGATCAGAGAGGGCTCTCTCTTTATAATTTGTCTCTGTTCTGATAGTATTTTAGGCTAGCTATGTTGTTCAAACTTTTGTTTTGTGTTTGGTTGGATAATGTTTCAGTCAAGATATATGTGCTCTCATTAGAATGTTATATGTCATTGGGCAATGGAGTCAGTGGTCCTTTAACTGTTTTGAGGTGCTGTGTGACGCTGTAGTGATGGTGCAGAGCAAGGTTAGTGTCTGAGAAATAAACTTTCATAAAGTGATTGGGTGGGTTGTGTCCAGTTTATGCAAGGCACTCAAGAATCTTACAGTAAACTGCTAGAGAAAGACGGTGAGAATATTGACCTAGGAGCATTTGAGAATTTCTAGGTAATATTCATACATATAGAATTAACAGCTACATGAGCAATTAAGAATTCATGTTCATGGTTAATTCTGCAGACAAACATTCACAGCAGTAAAAATTGAGTACAAGGTGTAGTAAACAAATCCTGCACTATTCTTTTTCATTACTGCTAGTTTAGTGTAACATGAATATGATTTGATAAACATAAGAAAGACAAGAACAGAGATTAAGGAAAAAACTTGTTATTTCATCAGACAGCACAAGAATTCTGCATCAACACATGAATCACCAGCAAGACACCATAGTTCCAGGAAATCACTGAGCTGATCTAGCTCTTTGTATTAATCAATTCTGAAGATAAACAGTATACATGCCTCAGAGTGAAAAATTACCAACCCCTTATGCGTTACTAAGGGGAGTATATATACAAAGTTTACATAAGAAAATATCTGAATGGAGTGTAGATGCTTCATTAATAGTATGCCAACCGCTGGAGTGTAGCAGCTGAGAAAGTTAATGCTGTAATAACTTTTGTTCCCTTAGCTGTCAAAAAATGGTCAGAGCCTGTTGACTTGGTGGCAGTTGGAGTCGGCTGAGGGTACGCTGTCAAAATTTGCGCATTTCTTTTACCTTTTGGGCTAGCCGTCGTTGTCTATGTGCTGAGTCACATTTCAGCTGCTTTTAATGCTGACTTTATCATGCTGTTTGTCTTGTAGTGACCTGGAGCTGGCAGTGACCGAACAGCTGAAGCTAGCATGGCAGAATTTGAAGCATTGCTTGCCACCAATCCTCTTTTGGCATTTGATGCCTCCTAATCTTTATCAAGGTCTCATCAGCCTCTGTATATCTGTAGAAATTAGGAGGAGTCTCAAAAAGATGATTCACTTCATTCTCAATAAAGAACAGGCCTTCCAATTTGTCATACAAGCTCTGTCCTGAGGGAGGTCCTGTTTGTTCAGATGTACTGCTAGATGCAGTAATCTGATTCTCAATGTATGTTGCCATTCTGTTGGCAAATTGATCCTGGGAGACTAGTTTTCCTGCACCAGTTAGGAGGCTGGGCAGGCCTTTTTCTTGCAGTATTGCCAACTTGACTTTGAATTCCTCCACATCTGCTGTGATCTCATAGCACTTCCTCTCCACAGTTTGTACATAGTTCCTGAGAGTTAGCACCTTCTTGGCAGTGAGGACAGCCTCTGTTCTGTTGGGAATGCCTATGGCTGCCAGTTCCTCCTTTTCCTGCCTGTTCAGGAAGTCTATCATTCTGTTGGCCTGCTCTGGTCTGTTTTGCAGCAGTGTTTTGGCCTTATTGATTTCTGTTTGTGCTTGGCCCAACAAGTCCATCTGTTCATGCATTGTTTTTATTGATCTCCATTGTTGGGTGATGGATTGGCCTATTTTGGCCCATAGAATCCTTTTTATGTCGGCCATGGCTGTTTCTAGATTCAGCTCCTTTTCTAGGGCCTTTATCTTGTCCTTGAGGGCCTTTATCTCTCTGCCCTGTTCTGCCACAGTTACCTTCGACTTGTCATATTTGGCATCCAGTTCTGCCAATTTTTCCTTGGCCTTATTTATTTCGTTGGCCTGGAGCTCCATTTCTTTGATGGCCTTGGTCAATTCCTCTACACTTTTGCTGGCTTCTAGAGCTGTTGTTGTTCCTGCTGCTTCTGTTGTGGGGGCCACTGCTGCCCCTGAAGTTGTTGTTGTTGTTGAAGTAATTGGAGGAGCTTGGGAAGTGGATTCTCCCTGTTTATCTTGTAATGCTCCTTCCAGCTCTTTCTCCAAATCCCTGATCCTCTGGTCCTGCTGCATTAAGAGGTCTAATTGGTCATCAACCTGTTTTTGCTTTTGAAGCTCTGCTGTTTGAGGGTGCTCTGTGGGCTGCAGCTTCAACCTCTTCTTTAATGCATTCAGGTCATCATCTTTCTTCTTCATAAGGGCCTTCACACCCGTTGGATCACTACGATCATGTCCTAGATCAATGATGATCTCCTCAAGAGACTTTATTCTATTGTCTTTGGCCAGAGAGGACATTCTCTCAAAATCCAACTGGGTGTTGGTCTTTTTTAGGGACTCTTTCAGCTCATGGGCCATGGTGGCCTTCTCTACCAAGGTTGCATAAACCATCTCCCCAACTTGCTTGTGGAGTTCAATCTGGTCCATGGGATGTATATCTCTGGCTAGGACCTCCACCCTTGTCTTCACAAAATCTGCAGCTGACTTAGGCTGCGGCCCTTTGGGCTTAAAGTGGCTGAGGAGCAATTTTTCCTCCTGAATGTCATATACCGACATTAGCCTTTCTTGCTGGGCTGGTGTTGCATCTATGAATTGCTTGTAGACCTCAACCCTTAGCAGATCATTCTGAGCTTGTATTTGTTTGAAAGAAGCCTTAGTGCTCTTGGGCTTCTTGTTCTGCTTGGAGGAGGAAGACACCTCCAAACCAAGCTGCAATCCTTGCTCCTGCTGAAAGGAGCTTGTTCCTGTGTGCTGGCTGCCCTCCCTGTTTTTCCTTGAGCTGTCAAGGAATTATTCAGTAATGTCTTCCACCTCTGGGGAGTCTAGCCTTTGCCTTTTGGCTTCTGTTTGCTGGTAAGATCCACTAAGAGGAGTGGACTCTTCTCTATCTCTTTTTGTACCCCTTTCCTCATGTGCTGGGGTCTACAAAATTGGGGCAGTCAATGGCTCAGTTTGAGGTGGTGGTGTTTGCATTATTGGAGCTGCTGGCAGCCCAGTTTGTGGTAGGACAGTTTGCCCTTGCTGCTGTTCTGTTTGCTGCCCTGTTACAGGGGCAGGCTTTTCTTTCACTGCTTCTTCCTCTGCACCCATTATGCCTTTGCCTTTGTCTGTCGCCGGTGCTGATGTAGAGGGTGCCTGTGGTGCAGTCCTTGTGGCCGAGGTCCCTTCTCCTGCTGAGTGAGGCCGTTTGAGGGGTACCTGCTGCACAGAGTCTAGGTCAAAGGTCTTTTCAAGCTCCTTCATATTCTTTAGCATTATTTCTTCTTCAGTTAGCTTTTCAACTAAAGAACCCTGTAGCCATTCTTGCTGGTTGGCATATTTCTCAATATGTGGGTATTGACAATGCCTATAACCTAGTAGTCTGTATTTGGTTCTTCTTGCAGTGATGAAGCCCTCAGGGTCATAAGGGACCCACCGGAAACTGTATGACAGTTTATATTTGTCCTTGAGGATGAGGTCAGCATCTTCCCATCCTTCTCTTTTATTCATGATGAATGGGCCCAACTGGTGTTTGAACTTGAGGTGAGCCTTCTTCCTGGAGCTGTGGAAATGGGTGAGGTTAGACTGAATCAATTGCCTATAATATTCCAAGGCAAATATCCTCATGGGCACATACTTTGGGAGTCTGAAAGGACAGAGCTCACAGCCATAGACCCTGATGACTGTGTGTTCCTCATATAGGTACCAATCACCTATTTTACATTTTTTAGAGCGCTGCAGAGCCTTCTGTATCTCTGTTGACATTCTGGGAGGAGGGGACCTCATTAATAGGCAAGAGACTGGATACACAAATTTGTCAACAAACTCACAATAGGAATAGGGCGAGTTTGTGACATTGTGATAGACAGAGGTCCAAAAGATGACAGATCTTCTTTCCCCTCTATAATCCAGCTTTTTGATATAGCATGGAAAAGCCTCAGACTGATAATACATGAAGAGATGATAAATATAGGCTGAGTACTTGAAGACACCCTGCCTGTCCACTCTGCTCAGCTGATCATGAATCTTATTAGCAATGAACTTTGCAAAGTTGTATTTGCGGGCAGGGGGTTGGCCTGGGCTGTAAACAGCCAGCAATACTAGCATGGTTTGATCCACATGCTCACTGGTGCTGTACCCCAGCACATAAGTAATCATGTCCAGGAGTAATCTGCCTACTTCAGTGAAGTGGACATTTAAATAAGGAGGTGGCCCTGTAGGCTGGCACTCAGGTCTCATGAATATCCTGGTGACCCTTTGAATCTCCTCACTGGTCATTTTGGTACCAGTGTCCAGTAGATAGTTCATAGAGAATGGGAACAACAACTCTGTCTGGTCAAAATGCAGCATTTTGTTGATGGTCTTAGGATTAATGTAAAAAAGGACCCTCCCAGATGGGGTGCTGATGGCCCTGTGGTGCACATCATAGTTCTCAGCACATAGGCGAATGATTTCAGGAAACACATTTATAGAGGGGAGACAATAGTATGGCAGGTTTGACTCCCAGATGCCATATGTGTCATGACCCATCAGATAGTCCTCTCTCAACTGTCTGAAGGTTTGCAGAAAATCTTTGTCTCCCACATAGTCTTCAATAAGGTAGTCCTCGTCAGCAAGAGATAAAGACTGCAGGTCTTTATTGGGTGGATTCAATGGAGCAACATTGAGAGCTGTGGGTGCAGGGGCAGCCATTGTATGGTTTGATTTTGAGTGATATGAGTGCACTGGTTTGCAAAGCTTTTAAGAGCTTAGATGATAGGCCAACTGTGGACAAAGTCTGAAATGCTTTTTTTATAGTCAAAAACAGGCTTGTTTCTGCAGTCTTGGTAGGTTCACAGAGATTGTGAATTGCTAGGGGCGAATTGCATAGGATATGAGGTTTTCTTTAGTGAAAAAATTGCTGTTGGTCTACACTCGGAAAAAGGGAACAATGCCGGGCACCTTGAAGATAATTTCACAGTTTTGGCCCGTGAATCGCCTGTTTGAATGCTGAATTTGTGGTTCTGAGGGTAAGCAGGTTAACTTGGCTCACTTTAGGTAGTAGGTGCAGAGTTTATGTGGAATTCAACAGGTATTTTAATGGCAATTTACAGAGAAATGGTATGCATGGGCCAAACAGAGGAATTACGGTGAATACCTGGATGAAACGCTTGAACAGCCTGCAGGTCGAACTCTGGAGGTTGAATTGATGAATTGGAATGATTGGAATTTGAATTTGGAGGTGTCGAGGCGCTTTGGCAGCTGCAACGGCTATCTCTTCCTTTACGCGAAAATGACATAAAAACTGCCCAAAACATGACTTTAACGACCACATTCGGAAAAAATGGGTAATTGGCGCCTTTCCGCTGATGACATCAGCATGACGTCAGGGCGGGTCCAGGTACGGAGGATGACGTGGCTTCTGAGGTGTAGGCCAGGGTGGCAGGACACGGTGGCGGGTGGATGAGGTGGCAGGGCTACGTGGAGGGCCATACGGCGTGGGGGCAGGGGAGGGCACTACGTCATGCTGACGTATTGATGACGTAAGGGAAGGCGGTAAGGGGATGGTGGTAAGCGGGTTCCCCGCACCACCTTTGGGCAAAGGCGGTATCGGGGAGGGGGGCTCCGAACAACCCCACCGCCTGCCATGCGTCCCTTGTATGGGGAGGAAAACCACTTTCCCCGGACGCTAAAGGTCGGCAGGTCGGGGAGCGAAAATTACCGCCCACCGTTAGATCTGGGCAGCGGAGATCGGACGGCTGGCGGGTCCTCCGATGGATCGTGCAGGTTGGGGGGGTCCCGCCGGCCTATTAAAATATTCAATTAAATATTTTGGGCGGAGAACCTTAGGGTTAGGGGTTTTTGCATGTATTTTCGGGATTTTTGGGTTTTTCAAGGGTTTTATAAGGAAAAAAAAAGAGGTTTAGGAGTTTTCTGTGGTATTTTTGAGCAGAGGGAAGGTGAGGGCTTAGGGGAAAGGTTGTTGCTCATAACCAGAGGTTAGAGCAGCTCCAAGACAGGGTTGACCACAGCCCCTGGTGGACTAAAGTCTCCCTAAACAACTTATTTAGCTATAGTGCCAAAGGGGGGGGGATATTTATACCATGTTTGGGGTTTATACACCATGGTGTTATAATAGTAGGGATAGGGCAATTTAGGGGATTTAGATAATAGAAGTTAGGGGTTAATTTGAATAAGGAAAGTGAATGAGGAGTGATTTCATCAAGTGTATTTGAAAGTTACTTAGTTTAGGGAGTAGATCAAAATGAAAAGATTTTTAGACAAGAAATGTGGCTTTTAAAGGAACAAGAACCACCATAAAACCTCAGATCTTTTCATCAATCTCCATAGATGAAGGGATGTTAGTAATAAGAGTGAAAGGGGAAATTTGGGAATTTAGACATGCTTCCCTTCTTTGCTGCAACCTGATGGAGAAGAGGAGCTTCTCAACCATTGATTTTCCTTTGTGGACATTTCAGCACACATTTATTTGCAAGGAATGATATTTCTGCAACCCCAACTGCCTACCCATCTACTTGCCTAGCATTTTTTTGTTTCTTCTTGGAGGGTGCACTTAGACTTGCAGACCCTTATTTGCCTTTTCTTTTCTTTGGCTTTTTCCTTTTGATTTTCTATCTACTGCTACCCTTATTGCTTCCAAGGTCCTAGATTATGCAGTTGGGAGCCTTACTTCTCTACCTAAGCTACTTGTCTGCCAAGATTAAACAGTTTGGACAGACTTCTTTCTCTATTCTACAACTGAAAATTTAAAACATGGCATGATCCATATTAAGCTGTTGGACCATCCATCAAAATTTAGACAACACCAAGCTATATACACAGATTGTTTTCTCTTGGAAATATGTGATCTTTGCATGATCAAAGCAGAGCATATTTGGAACTTTTCATTGTCAATCATGAAATATGAAACCTATTGGTATAGGTAGCTAATAGCTGACATTCCACCAAAGTATGGCATGCTCTTATCAAGATCTTGGGGAGCAAAACTCCAAGGATCTCTCCAGCTAGACCTCTCCTATGCCACTATTTCAGTCTTTGGGCAACCAAAGAGACTGTATAGAGAAACACTAATGAAGTATGTGATAAGTAGTGAGGAAAAACCCCAAAACTTTCCCATTTACTAAATCTATTCTGATATGGATTCCTTTATATTGTTCAATGATGATAGCTGCCCTCCCACTGATGAGAAGCCTTTTCCTTTAGAACAAGAAACATGCATCAATCAAGAGTCGGTTGCCAATACCTGTGAAACTGTTAAAACAATTAGCGCAACCAGCATACAAGAAGAACCGCATGAAGCACAAAGCCTAGGTCTTCCCAATCCTAAAATGAATGAAACTCTTAATACTAACCACAAGCAAGAAATCACATGGTATTAGAGTTTGAGGGTTCTATTAATAAGCTAGGAGCAGGGGTAGGAATATGGATTCACAATACACATAACAGCCATGCAGAGGGTCATGCTTACAGACTAAACTTCAAATGCACCAACAACATGGCAGAGAATGAGGATCTCCTTTTAGGCCTTAAACTGCTCAAAGCTCTAGGAGCTGCAAAAGTGTCCATTCTAGGGGACTTCGATTTGATCATTCAACAGATGAAAGGTAACTTTGTTACTAATGACAATAGGCTGAGAGCTTATAGGTCTGCTGCCACAGAAATACTCAATTCCTTCATCGAATCCAAGCTTGCTAAGATTTCTAGAAACCATAACATGCATGCTCATAGTCTAGCTACTTTTGCTAGCACTTGCAAGCTACCCTTTGAGCCCAATTACCACTTTACTGCTGAGATAAAGCACAGGCCTGCTGTCCCTAACAATATCAAAGATTGGCAAGTGTTTGAGGATGATGCTCAAATCAACAATTTTCTTACCTTACAACAAGAATTCTCAAGCTTAAACATTGATGAAGATGCCATGGATGACCCACAACAGCAAATGAGCCAAAATGAGCAAACTATAACAGCTGAAGCAACAAATCAAATGCTGCACCCAACCATTTTTGATGAGAAAAACATGCAAGAGCTGAAGCAAATGATTTAGATGAAATAGCTCAAGCAAAGGCCGAAGTGATTGATTTAAAAGACAATTTTCTACCTACTGGCCTCACTCCATTAGAAGACATATTTGATACAAACGATGTCCCCAAAAAGCCAAAGATGCAGCCCTTAAATGTTGTTGTGGAAGACTATAATATTGGGACAACAGAGAAGCCCAAAATGATTAAACTGTCCAAGTCTTTCCTCCTGATCAAAAACCAAAATATGTTGATCTATTTAAAGAGTTTCAAGATGTATTTGCCTGGAGTTATGAGGACATTAAGTCCTATGACACCTCTGTTATTCAACACACCATTCCCTTAAAGCAAAATTAAACGCCCTTCAAACAGCAACTATGGAGAATCAATCTTGTGCTTCTCCCTTTGATTGAGAAAGAAGTGAAAAGAATGTTTGAGGCTGGTATCATAGCACCCATTAGATTTTCAGAATGGGTATCCAATCTTGTTCCCACAAGGAAGAAAATAGGGGAGATTAGACTATGTGTGGACTTAAGAAATCTGAACCAAGTCTCCCTTAAAGATCACTACCCACTGCCAAAAATGGACCACATTCTACAAAGAGTAGTGGGGTCTTCAAGAATTTCTTTGCTAGATGGCTTTTCAGGTTTTAATCAAATACTTGTTCACCCGGATGACCAAGACAAGACAACCTTTACAACACCATGGGGAACATTTAAGTACGTGAAGATGCCTGTTGGACTAAAGAATGCAGGTGCTACTTTTCAAAGAGCCATGGAAATTTCATTTGCCAAGGAAATCCATGATTTCCTAGTGGTTTACCTTCATGACCTTACTCCTTTCTCAAAATCTGATCAAGAGCACCTAAAAAATTTGAGACAAGTGTTCCTAACATGTAGGAAATATGGCATTTCCTTGAACCCCAAGAAGTCTTGATTTAGCCTAGAAGAAGGCAAATTGATAGGCCATATCATTTCAAAAGATGGGATTAGAATTGATCCTGAAAGAATTCAAGCCATCCTTCAAATCCCTTATCCAAGGAACATCAAAGAGTTGCAAGCATTCCTAGGAAAGATCAATTTCCTAAGGAGATTTATCCCAAACTTGGCCGAGCTGATAAGAATGCTAAATAAAATGTTAAAGAAGGATTCCAAGGTAAAATGGACTTTATAGGCCAAGCAAGCCTTTGAGGGCATAAAGTCTGCCTTAACCCAAGCCCCAGTCCTCACAAGTCCTCAATTTGATAAGGATTTCATTATTTTTTCATTGCATCTGAACACACCATTGCTGCTATCCTTTTGCAGAAAGATGATCAAGGAAATGAAAAGCCAATTGCATTTTTCAGTCGAGCCCTTAGAGATGCACCCTTGAAGTACCAAATCATGGAGAAGCAAGCATATGCCCTTGTTAAAGCAATCAAAGATTTAAGAATTTACATTTTATATTCACATGTGATTGCTTATGTACCAAATGTTGTTGTAAAAGACATATTAACTCAAGAGGGCATAGAAGGCAAAAGAGGCAAATAGATTGCCAATATACTTGAGTATGACATTGAGATAAAACCCACCAAGCTGATAAAGGGACAAGGTTTAGCCAAACTGATGTCCGAAACCAATTTTCATGCCTTAGACATTAATCAACTGGACAATGAACAAGAGCTGGCGACTCCACAGATCAGTCAAGCTTTTTTGCAATCCCCATGGTATGCTGATATATGTTTTATATTGTTAAACCTATGTGCTCCTCCAGGGTTGTCCAGAACCAAAAAGAGATTTTTAAAGATGAAAGCATCAAAGTTTTGTGTCTTAGATAGTGCCCTGTTTTGGAAAAATCATGAAGCAATATTGTTGAATTGTCTAACTATGAATGAAACTGACAGTGACATGAAAGAATTCCATGCAGGGGACTCTGGAGGGCACTTATATTGGAAGTCCACTGCTGATAAGATACTAAGGGCTGGTTTCTATTGGCCCTCTTTGTTTGCTGATGTGATAAAGTTTGCTATTTCATGCCACAAATGCCAAATCTTTGAAGGCAAAAGAAAGCTTCTGCCCTTTCCCCTTAAGCCCATTTCAACCAAGAAGCCTTTTCAACAATGGGTTCTTGACTTCGTTGGAGAAATCCATCCATCCTCTTCTGGCCAACATAAGTGGATTCTAACAGCCATAGATTACTTTACCAAGTGGATTGAACCCATCCCATGTAGGCAAGCCAATGACTCCACCATCATCCAATTCCTTGAAACCAACATTTTGTCCAGATTTGGCTGTCCTGAGAAGATCATTACAGATAATGCTGCTGCCTTCAAATCCAAGAAAATGATCAGCTTTTTCCTCAAATTACACATTACCTTGGGTCATTCCACATCCTATTACCCTCAAGGTAATGGCTTGGCCGAATCATCCAACAAGAGTTTGATTAACATCATTAAGAAAGTCTTGAAGGAGAACAAGAAGAACTGACACAAAAAAGCTTGTAAATGCCCTATGGGTAGACAGATTGTCAACCAAGAGATCCATTGGGATGAGCCCATATGAGTTAGTCTATGGCATGGAGGCCAAGTTCCCCTCTTCCTTGGGAATCCCTGTTATCAAATTGCTGCAAGAGATCCAGGCAGAGCCAAATGATATCCAAAGAAGAATAAACCAAACCATCCATTTGCAGCAAACAAGAGAGCAAGTGTACGACAGAGCTCAGATTTTACAAGAGAAGCTCAAGAAAATGTTTGATAAAAGAACCAAGGCTGAAGATTTCTACTTAGGCAACAAAGTCTTAAAATGGGATTCAAGAAGAGAGGACAAAGGAAAGCATGGCAAGTTTGATTTCCTGTGGAAAGTCCCCTTTATTATTTTTGTTGTTCAAAGCAACAACACATATTTTCTGAAGAGTTCAGATGGCAGCACAGCTGAAGAAGGCCTAGTCAATGGACGAATACTAAAGCACTATCATGATCCCTTTTGTTGAACGCAACACAGCTCTGTATACTATCTGTACATTAATATTTGTATTTTCAGCACTTTTTCTTATAGCATGCTAATAAGAGGGAACAATGCAGCAAATTTTGAAGCAAAGATCAAAGAAAGTTCTATTTTAGATCTCTGTTTTTGAAATAATTACAAAGAAGTGCTCAAGAAGATTTCAATATGCTTACAAGCACCCAAAGGCAAGAAGCAGAGCTGTAATTTTTGTGCAATTCAGCTCAGAAGGATACTGCATATCAGCTTAATTCAGTCAAAGGCATTGACAAGAAGGAGAATTTCAGTTTACAGCAACAAGTGAAGATCAAGGCATTCTGACCTGCTGTTCTTGGCTTTTCATCTTGAAAAACCATCCCCAAGTGGAGCCATTGTTAGCCTCCTATTGCAATAGGTTTCATATTTCATGATTGACTGTTTTACATGCCAAATATGTCATCTTTGCATGCTGCAAGGTTCCATATTTCCAAGAAGTTCCATTTTGAAGAATCATACCATTTTTTGAAGAGTTTTACAGTTAAGGGAAAGCCAAACAACTTAATCTTGGCTTCCCTAGGTTTAAATTGCTTGTTTTAGAAGGTAGAGAATGAATATCTGTCCAAACAACTTAAGCTTGGCAGATCAGTAGCTAGGTAGAGAAATGAAGGAGCCCAAATGCTTAATCTAGGCCCTTGGAAGAGATAAGGGTTGATTTTAGATAGGAGGGCAGTCAAAAGAAAAGAGGATAATCAGGGTCTGCAAGTCTAAGTGCACCCATTCAAAAGGAAGAAAAAATGCTAGGTAAGTAGGCTGGGTAAGTAGTTTTGTGGTTGCAGAATCAAGCTATGTGATCCATTTCATGTTTTCAAGTGTTATATCTATTCAGATCAGTATTATGAGGCAGTTTTTCATTTGGAGGAGCTCAAGTGAGGCATCTCTAACTCCCCCTTCTTCTTATTCCCCAAATCATTTACTAACCTCCCTAAAGAGGTCAAGATCTGCTTGATATCTCTTAAGTTTCATCATTTGTCATATCATTGGCCTAAGTAAAGGTTTTCTTTGCTTAGGAATACTCTTATTCACTCTATAAGTCATTTTTCCCTTTTAAGTAGCCTAAGATCTCTAAACTTAGCGCTTTCTTGTCATTTTCATATTAACTTCTAACATTATTATGTAAATCCCTATCTATTTCCCCTTCCCCTTACTAAAAAGCACTAAATAGCTCCCCTATGTACATATCCCCTCCCTCTGGTTGAAAGATAACCTTGACTATGCTTGGGAATTGCTAAGTTTTTCTAAAACTTAGCCAGAACCCTCGGTTGCCTCTCAAACCATCTTCTAAATGCATTAGGACTCATTCCTATGCATAAAATTCCCCTCCAAATGTATAAAATCCATCTTTGGCCATGTTTTACCTTTCCCAAGGCATAAACCCCTTTTTTTGGCCATAAACCCTTCTCAAAGCACATAAAACCCCTCTCAAGTGCCTTTGAACTCCTCCAAAGCGTGAAATTCCTTTTTTAGGTTATCGGACCCCTTCCGAGGCCTCAAAAACCCATATTACCCAAAGTTTTTAACCCCCGCCACATAAATAAATGATAAAATATTCAGCGGGCCCCGCGTACAAACCTGCCGTACGCTCCGTTAGCCTTCCGATGTGCCCTCCCAGATCCGACGGCTCTCGACGATTTCAGAGCCGCCCCGTCACTCGATAGTTAGCATCCGATAGCACGGCGGTTTTGCCGTCATACAGAAGGAAGCATGTCTGCCTTTTATTGTATCAGAGCCCCTCTAACAAATACCGCCCCCATACAGAAGGCGGTCCGATAAAACCACAAACCGCCTTCTGTCTCTTCCCCCCTGATGTCAGCACCACGTCAGCGCCACGTCACCTCCGCGTCGACCCCCCAATGCTACGTGTCATTGCCACCGCATCAACTTGCCGTACTGCCATGTCACCCTGCCGTACCAGGACCCACCACTGACGTCATGCTGACGTCATCACCAAAAAAGGCGCGAAAGGCCAAAATCGCAGCAAAGGGTGCCCGAAATGAAAAACTGAGGCAGTTTTTGATGCGCGATTAGCGCTAATCGTGCATCGCTAAGAAAAATTGACCAAAATGGAGGGCTTCTCATGGCTCGGCTACCTGCAAAACCCAAAAATTCGCGGGAAGCAACAGGATTTCTTCATGAAGGTTCATATTCAATCGGCCAGCGTCGACAACATTCTAGAGGCCACGAAAATCATTTGCAACAGCTATCTTTGCCTTGAAAGGGTAGAAAAGGGACGATTTGACAGTTTCAAGCACATCAAGGGAGAGAAAGTGGCTCGATTCAACTATAAAAGAGTATAAGATGAAAGATAAAGCCCAGATTAAATTAAAGAGTATCAGTGAAGCGGAAAAAAGTATCAGATCGGCAATATCAAAGCAGGTTAACATTAAAAGCCCCCAAGCAAAAGTCAAAGAAAGTGGTGAAGCCATTTAAGGCTCTCATATCACAATTAATGCACATCAAAGCCACTCAAAAGCAGGGGATCAAACCCCAAATCACAGTTATGGCTAAATGAACAGCACAGAGCCATAAGGACACCATATTAACTCATTTTGATGCAGCTGCCTCCAGTGCAGCTCAAATAAATATCTTCTTGCATTAATTTTAGGACAAGATTAGGTTAAAAAACTCATTTACCTCAGACCTATTTAAGGTTTGCTGTAATAGATATTTTTGGATATTTTCTCTATATAAACCACCCTATTTCATTGTTTAAAGTGTTGGTTGGTTGATAATCCTCATTCTGGACTTGTGCTGTATTTTTTGAGAAGCTCTATAATCAAAGACTGCTGGAATGCTTTGGATGAAGAACTGACTGTTGTGTTATTTAATGGGCAAAGAGTGATTGTGGAATTCCTGTGCTACTACATGGCTCAATAAGTGTTTTTCTACCTCTGTTTACAGTTTACATATGTTTATGCACCATTGTGTTACCATCTAAATAGCAAGAAAAAAGAATAGCTTAGGTTTTGCTTGACTGCACCCTATGCTCAGTTCTTGTTATTTCTATATGTTTTCTTCAGAAATGGTTATGAATATGCATACTTAAATGATCATGTTTACCATGTTTCTTTCACATATGACTGTTATTTAGGAATTCTTAACTACTCCTAGACAAACTTTCATCCACCTTCCCTCTCTGTTAGCTAATGAAAGATTCTTAGTTGCCTTTCATCTCTGACCTTCATTCCATCTTTATTCTAGCCTGATATTGTTCTATGTGTAGCTATCCTGCTCTATATTCCTCTTGTGACCAAGAAAACGCAACAACAAGCCCTTATCCATGACTCCATGCCCAATGGTTTGAACTGCTCACACTGTGCATCCAAACTCTACTTGAAAACATCATCCTTCCCACCAAAATCACAACAAAACCCATGCACACCATAACTAGCCTAAAATCAACCCAAAACAAAGTTAAATCATAAAGAGAGAGCCCTCTCTGACTGTAGGTAGGCTAGGACCTGTAGCCCAAAGACTGGTTTGTGGTTACCTCGACCGTATCCCTTAAGGAGCCAAGGGACAATCTGAGTGATAACAAGATGTATTCTTGTCTATGCATGTGATAAATTCCAATATAGAATGTTATTTACAATGGTATATACATAGTGATTTTGGGTTCTAGGAACATGATTGAATGAAATGGATTCAAATTCACGTGCCAAAATCTTAACTTGTAGATATTTTCTAAATAGGACAGGATTATGCACATGATAAATCTCTTCAATTGCATGATAAGTAGCAAGGAATCAAGACAAACATGACGGTGAAGGATGTGATGATCAAGCGCATCGGCTAACAAAGCTATCACGACATCATATTCGGCCTGGTTATTGGTGGTAGATCAAATGAAAATGTCGTTGGAGTGGACTAACAAATGCAAGGGAGTGAAGATTTCCCAAGTTGTCGAGGCTAAATTCATGGTGAAGTTATTCGCACCATTGGTAAAAATGATATAAGGTGTGGATGATGGATCCATCTGAAAGATGCAAGAATAAAATGTATAAGAATTTTGGGAATGCAAACTACCTAAATGCAAGAGGAAAGAAAGAGAAGCATGCATTGAAATGGGGAATGCTATGGGTAAAATTTCTTAAGGTAGAGTATATTCAAGGATTGGGAAGGGTGTATCCTTCTGGACCCTCTAAAAGGTATGCCCCTTTGACCAAACACTTATGGATGATGTAAGGTCCTAGGCATAATGATTCAAACTTTCTGTTCCCGAGGACATCACGAGCTTGGTCATAAACAATAATAAGGTCACTTTCATGGAAGGTACGAGGGTGGACTTTTCAGTCATACTCAGCTTTGGTGCGCTTTTTTTCGCTTCAATGCAACACAACGATCTTCAGTGGTGTGCTCAAGCATGATAAGTCATTGCTATAAATTTTGGATTTCCGGGAGGAGTTTGAAACCAAGGTGAAGGGAGGGGATTTCACACTCAATTGGTAAGACTGTCTCCTCTCTCAAAATAAGGTGGAAAGGAGTGAAGCTAGTGGTAGTCTTGAAAAACGTTCTATAGGCCCAAAATGTAGGGAAGAGCATTAAATGCCAGTTGGTCTTGTGTTTATTCACCATTCAATGTAGCATAGCCTTAAGGATTTTGTTGACAACTTCAACTTAGCCATTTCCTTAGGGATAGTAGGACGATGAATATTTGTGTTCAAAGCCCAAAAGAGAGGATAAATCATGCCATATCTCATCTTCAAAGTGTCGGCCATGGTTAGAGACAAATTCTTTCGGAACCCCAAATCAAGCGATAACATGGTTGAAGAAGAAGAGAGTTGCAGTAGATGTGGTGTTATTGAACATTAGCATGGCTTCAGCCCATTTGGTAAAATAGTTGATGACCACGATAATATACTTGTGGTTATTAGAAGATGAGGGCCAACACTCCAGAAAGTTAATATCCCATTTATAGAAAGGACCGACTGCGATGACGGGATGGAGGGGAGTAGTGGAGCTCGCGCCTTAGGGGTGAATAACTGGCAATTGGGATAGTGTTTAACTGCCTCAATACAATTTCTAAAGGGAGAAGACCGAAAGTACTCGACGCGCATTATTTTTTGGGCAATGTCCATTCTAGAGAGGTGACCACCACAAGTGCCACTATGGCAGGATTTGGGCACTTGCTCATCTTTAGCATGGTGAGACAATTACGAAGGACAATATTGACAAAGTGACTATAAATATCATCATCGATGAGTAGGTAGTGAGGAGCTTGATGTCGTATATGTCATCGATCATCAAGAGTAAGGTGGGGGGTGAATTTGTGGGTTCGCAGATAGGTAAGGATGTCACCATATGAAGAAAGTTAGCTTTTCCTTGGAGTCTTTGTAACTGGCGAAGGCTACGAGGAGGAGGAAGTTCAAGAATGGCTTTAACTTTGAGCAGGTCAAGAGTGATACCATCTTTGGACACAATGAAGCCCAAAAGTTGTCTAGAAGGAACGTAAAAGACACATTTAAGGGGACTAAGGTGAATTTTATACTTGCGAAATTTAAGGAACATGGTACACAAATCATGAAGGTGTTTCGACTGAAGTTTGGAACGAGCAGTGAGATCATCTAGATATGCAAGTGTAATATGAGCTAAGTCTTTAAAATGATAGGACATGGCACGTGGAAAAGTGGCCCCAACATTCGTTAAACCGAAATGCATGACCTTGTAAGAAAAGTTTCCCCATAGACTAGTGAAGGCAATTTTAAGCTGATTGACATAATAGATACATATCTAGTTATATCCGGAGAATCCATCCATAAAGGATAGAAAATAATGCCCCACACACTCATCAATGACCTGGTCTATGAAGGGTGTAGGAAAGTTATTTTTTGGACAATATTTGTTTAGATCACAGAAGTCTGTGCAGACGTAGATGGTTCCTTGTTTCTTCAGAACGAGAAGAGGATTAGACAACCATGTGGTGTATTCAATGGGATAGATGAAACCATCCTGCTTGAACTT
The DNA here is from genome assembly GCA_031772625.1 of Pinus tabuliformis. Classification (NCBI taxonomy): domain Eukaryota; kingdom Viridiplantae; phylum Streptophyta; class Pinopsida; order Pinales; family Pinaceae; genus Pinus; species Pinus tabuliformis. The sequence goes on along the minus strand of CM062816.1, from coordinate 459,550,164 downwards.
ATCAATTTCAGCTTTAATAGCTCCATGTTTGGAAGTATGGATAGGCCTTTGCTTTTGGTGGATGGTTATGGCATTAGACCGAGTGTCAATGTGATGCTCAACAATGGCAGGATGAAGTCCAGGAATTTCATAATAAGGCAAGGCGAAAATATCACAAAATTCCTTGAATAACTTGGTGTAAGAATCAATTTCTTCCGAGGTGCATTGTTCCCCCAAGATGATATTTTCTTCAATCCACAGTTTATTAAAAATGTTAATTTTGATGGAAGCATAAATGTTAGCCATATTTCCTTCTTCAAAAGCATATGGTGCAGGAATTGGATTTCTAAATCAATTGAATTCACCCTGAATGAAGTCTTTGGACTCCACAACATATTGGTCATGGGTATGCTACAGAAGGAAGTATGCACGATGGTGAATATCATCAGAATGATAATCAGGACTGGTCATAGCTTCCATGTTGTCTTCATCAGAATGGAAGATGGGTGGACTGGAGGAAGAGGTACCACATGATGGAGAAGATCTACCCAAGGCATATTCATAAGAGACAAGGTTCACATATGCATTGTCAAGGATGGAAGACATATGACAAGTAGATGGAATATCTACTGATGTTGAAACCAGGGTGTTTGTTGAAGAAGGTTCAGCAGAATCAAAATAAAAGACATCAAGGGAGTTCCAATGCATCGATCTAATGGATGATGATAAGTAGAGAATGGTAGCGGTACTATCCATCATCTCGACATCAAGTGAAGGGATCACAATGGGTGTTGAGAGACCTCCTACTCTAGTGTATGGGTGACCAAAATTCATAGGTAGAGGAGAAGTAGACTCACTGAGAGTGACCTCTGATTCGTGAAGCACTTGAAGTGTATCATGAAAATCTTCAATATGGGGACAACAATGAGAATAATGGCTATAATTATCACACAAAGAACATGGGTGATTCATGCGTAATTATTTTTCTTCTTACCTCACTCAGGTAAGGTGACATGGACCTCAAGAATGTTATAATCAGTGAATGTGTCAGAGACCACATTCTTGACATGAGGGATTTTAGGACAATTGTTGGGCATGGAATCCCCCCGAGGCATGTTTTGGGGCTCAAAGCCCATGTTTTGACCAAATAATGTTGTAAAGCCCCGCGAATTGCGGGCACGGAAGTATGTTAGAGTCATAGGGTTTTCATCCCTACTTTTGGATGTAATGTCGGCCTACCCATGGTTCACAGACCATGGGATTGTATAAATAGAGCGAAGCTTTAAATGTAAAAGAGGGGAACTAATGGAGAATAGGATGGCATAGAAGAATAGTGAAGTGAAGTAAGATTTTGAGTAGCTAAGTGTGTCTTGAGTCTTAGAGTAGGAAAAGTCTTTGCAGTTGAGTGCGAAGAGGCCTAGTAGTCCGAAGCTGAGTGCGAAGAGGCCTAGTATTCCGCAGCTGAGCGCATGGATCCCTGTAGATGTGTGCACTGGGCAGAGTCGAGTCTGTAACTGAAGAAGAGAATAATAGAGAGAAGTTTTATCCAAATTATGTGTATATGTTCATGAGTTATTGCATGTTTGGTATCAATTGCAAATATATTGTTTACTTATTGCGTGCACTTGTATGAATGATTTATATTGTTACAGTATAACTTAATACTCGCGATTGGGCTAAAATAATTAATTAAAAGTGGAAAACTCATAATACTTGGGTAATAACATCATTCGGGCCTCGAGTAGGACTGCCCCAAGGCAGCGTCTTAGGCTGTGAGGTATGGGTAACTGCGCGTAGTGACATGCACGCAGGGTCGAACCGTAGACCACTTGAACTCATCAAACATCCCTAGGGTGTGGAAACCTGGTTCTAGCACCCTCCCATACTACTTCTGATGAGACCTTAGTCTGTGCTCTGCGGACTGTTGCTGAAAGGGTCAGTAGTACCAGGATTTGTTTAGCTAAATCACCTCTAAACTTGGGTCAAGCCCCAACAAGCGAACAAATGGTTCTATTGCCGGGACTGGGATCTGTATAAGGGATGTTTGATGTTGTTTCATTGCAATCTGAAAAAGAAAGAAATTGAAGGGTGGTTGGACAGAAAAATTCACAAGTTCGCGGCCCAAGAAAATAAGAATCCGCGATTGTCGAAGGAATAGTTGTTAGAATGCTACTTATATACAAAAATCCACCAAATTTTCTTTACATCCTTCCCCTCTGAGTTGTATGAGTGGATCACGAAGCTAGCAGACAGTCAGGGAAGGTGTAGGCTCGACAAACCTATTTGTGTGGACTCCAAAGTTGGTGTGTAGACTAGAAGCATCAGAAGATAATATTGCATGCACTGTGGACCAGAAGATAATATCGAATTATAGGAGGGTTTATCACTGTGTTCGCATTAGATATGATATTTAGTTACAGCGAGGCGGAACGATGCTTCCTGAAAGTTCTATGAGGTAAGTACACTAAATCTTTGAACACTTGGATTAAAATGCTACTGTGTGAAAAGCGGGTTATGCGAATAAATTGATTTTTGGGGCCATGCGAAGTGGGAGGATCTACAAAAATAGAAATAGTGAAGAATTAGAGACTAGTCCCTTGATTTCACCTCAGCGAGAAAGCGAGGAAGAGCTCATGAAGGTTTCACCAAGGAGTGCGATCAGTCTAATAAGGCAGTGAATTCCGCGCATACCACGTCCACCTACACCACCACCAGTTTCACCATCTTCACCCCCATATTCGCCCACACCACCTCCGCCACTACCACAGTTCAATATGGCAAGCGCAATAAAATTTCCGGTGTTCAAAGGAGTAGGGAATGAAGATCTAAACCAATTTTGGTCCGTGGTAAAGGCTGTATGGGAAGCACAAGGAGTCACAGATGACAACATAAAGAAGGCAACATTGGTAAGCACATTGCAGGATAACGGACTAACATGGTACATTAAGCACTCTAATGACCATCCAAATGCAAGGATCACAGATATCCAGGTTGCGCTGAATAGGGACTTTAGTAGGCCAAAATCGGAGACACAGTTTATTATCGAGTGTAAGGAAATTGTGATGCTTCCAGGCGAGACCCCCTAGGAGCTGGATCAAATACTGAAGGGTATGATTCATGAAGCCAACATGACCTTGACGGATGAGCAACACTGCTCATGGTTTATAGTGTCATTAACGCCACATCTAAGGACCGCGCTACAACAACAAAAGTTATCTACTCAAGCCGAAGCCTTGGAGATTGCAATGAGGCTGCACAAGACCCCAATACAAGATCCTAGCCTAGGCATGCAATAGATCCATGCACAATTGAAAAACTTGTGTCTCGAGATGCAGAGCTTGAAACAAGACAGGACAACTCACCCAGAAACGCGCGAGGAGGTATGGTGCATAAAATGCAAAGGCCAGGGACATGACAAGGACCATTGTCCAGTCTTTGTGAACTACATGGCGGAAGGAGGACCAATTCCCCTGAGACCAGAGGCACAAGAAGGGCCAAGGGTGATGCCTACATTGTGGTGCACGATTTGTCAGATAGGAGGGAAGCATGCTACAGAAAATTGCCACCTATTAAAGAAGCATACGTAGGCATCCTAGAAATTGTTTTGTAATTTCTGAAGGTCGGTAGGCCATGATGAGTGCACCTGTAGAAGTTATGAACTGATGATGGATTAGACTCCTACCTACAAAGTTTAGACTAAAACATGAGCCCTTGATCAAAATGCAGGGATGGCGCACACTAGATTTCAAGGGCTTGGACGAGGTTGAGGTGGAATGGGACCAAGAAGGGGTTGCAGACAGCTATTTTGTTACAATTGCGGAGGGCCAGGGCACCATGCCCGCGATTGTACAAATCCGACGAGAGCATCGTGTTTATATTTTACCCATTTTAATCATGAGATAGGGGACTACCCCACACTAATAGCAAGGTTGCGTGATAAAGGAATACTCCAACCTCCCCCAACTCAGAACCTGCAAATGATGAGGTCTGAGCCACGCGAGGAGGATCCAAATGTAAACATCATGCTCCAAAGTGGTATCACGATTGGATATGACAAAGGTAAGCAACCAAAAGAAAGTGCTTGGGTCGCAAGGCTCCAAAAAAGGAACCAGAATTCAATTTGGAGCGCGCAAACGAGACATTCATGGAAGCTAAGAAGAGCTTCACAGAGGCCTCCACTTCAAGCAGTAAAGACAAGCTAGAACCAGAGATGGACCCATCAATGCTTACTACCTTCTTAGAGACATGCATGAAGCTTCTGCGTGACAACAAGGCTATGAAGGGACTGCAAGAACTCATCACTAGATGTGCTGGATCAGGGGAACCGCACGTAATTCAGAAGCTCGGGAAGCACACAACACGAACAGGAAGGGAGATGCGATTGACTGCACAAATTGGGGAATATGAAATCGATCAAGTGATTGTGGATTTAGGATTGGACGCGAATGTACTGCCAAAGTAGACATGAGAATGCATGGGCAGGCCTGCATTGCAATGGTCTCCTATTCAATTGCAAATGACGAACTAGCAAAATATCCTACTGATGGGGAGATTGTAGGGAATAACAGTAGACATCGAAGGTGCGAGTGCGATTGAATATTTCGAAGTGCTATAGATTGTTGATGAAAAAACCCCTATCCCGTGCTACTGGGAATATATTGGGCCACTGATATGAACGGAGTGATAAATCTAAAGAAGCGTAAGATGCTTTTTGAGAAAAAGTCATTGCGCGTAGTGGTACCCTTAGACCTTACAGAAGGATTGCGCTACCCAGAGCTAGTGCACGATGACAAGAGTGACAATGATCTAGACTGTATCGACAAGATAACCACTTCGGAATAGGATTGGGTGAATCCTACAGTAGATGGCAGGATTTCGTGGGAGCACAAAAGCTCCTGCACATTAGATTTGGACGAGGAAATAGAACAATGGCAGAATTGGTTGCATGAGGTAACCACACTCAATTGCAACATGATGATAAAGTCACTATGCTGTATAGCAATAGAAGCAAGAGATCTACCTATGTATGATGGGATGACTATGGTAGATGATTTCCTAAACAAATTTGAAAGAGAAGTACCGAAACAACAAGGTTTTGATGCTCTGAGATGGGTGTTGCACGGTACGCCTACAAGGTGGTGGGGTACGCACCAGCATAATTTTGAGGACTGGCGAGAATGTAGAAGGATGATGCACCTACGATTTGGGAAACTGCAGATGCAGCTAACAGAAAAATATGACGAATGGGATGATCGACACACACACCTCGTGAAATGGACCAAGGTCTATGGGGAAGAGCCACAACCTAAATGGGTGCATTTGTTCTGTCATAGCCTGGATGCATACCCATGAAGTGGTATACTGAGATGAAGCTTCGCCATGGCATGAGCGAATGGGATATCTTGTGCGAATGATTCTTGTTAACCTTCACATTTGAAGATAAATGGTGGGATACTGTTGATGATGCGCTACAAGTAGTAAAAGCAACTACCTTCAAAATACCCCAGGGACCAATGGAAGTGCTTCAGATGGAATGGGCGACGTAGCTAAGCTGTGCGCTGGAGTGTTACAATGTAAATATTGAGGAAGATGATGAGGATCCACGAAATATTAACATTCCAGAAACTAAAGGCTATCGCTAGGTTCGAGGACCGTTGATTGAGGATCCTGATATCACTGCGCTGCTAAAAATGAAGAAGGTAAACATTGGGACGGAGGCAAAACCAAAGTATGCAATGCTCGGTGATTGTTCGGATCATGCCATGGTGGATAAAGTTGCTGAGTTACTCTGTGAGTACCAAGATTTATTCTCGATCAAGATCACAAACCTTAAGGGGATCGTTGGCGATTTAGGGATGATGAAGATCACCCTAAAACCCGACACGAAGCCAGTTAAGCAGAGGCTTTACCGCTTGAATATGAAATATAAGGAAAAGGTCCGTGTCAAACTAGACAAATGCTCATGGCCAAAATTATTGAACCAGTGGAAGAATCTGACTGGGTAAGCCCTATGGTTGTACAGGAAAAGAAACAGAAGGGTGAGATAAGAATATGTGTGGACCTTAGGAAATTGAATAATGCCTGTGTACACGACCCATTCTCAACCTTGTTCATAGATGAAGTATTGGAAAATGTTGGCGGACAAGAAGCATACTATTTCATGGATGGGCTCTCAGGGTACCATCAAATCAAAATCATGCTAAAAGACAGGAGCAAGACAACCTTCGTAACTGAATGGGGCTGCTTTCAATACACCGTTATGCCATTTGGATTAAATAACACACTAGAAATATTTTTGCACATAGTTATGTCCACCTTCAAAGAATACATCCACAAGTTTCTGGAGGTCTATCTGGATGATTGGAATGTCTTTGGATTGGTTAAGCACCATGTAGCAAGCTTATGCTTGATGTCAGACACTTGCCGACGACACCACATTATGCTGAACCTTAAGAAGTGCACATTCCTTGTTCCCTTTGGGAACTTGTTGGGACATGTGGTCTGCAAATAGGGACTGATGCTAGACCCTGTGAAGATTGTAGTAATTCTAAATTTGGAAGCACTGTGAAGTGTTAAACAGTTGTGTGCTACCTTGGGACACATAGGGTACTACAAGAATGTCATCAAAAGCTATGCCCAAATCACCGTGCCAATGGAGAAATTACTGAAAAAAGATGTCACATTTTTGTGGAATGATGATTGCATGAAAACCCTGGATGTCCTAAAGGGGAAATTGGCCTCCGCTCCAATCCTAGTCTTCCCAAAATTGGATGTGGAGTTTCATGTCCATATTGATGCATCATGTATCACGTTGGGAGAAGTGCTCACACAAGAGGGCGGTGAGGGCTTGGATCATCCTATCGCGTTTGCAAGTCGTAGATTGTTCAAATCCAAGAATAACTATTCCACAACCAAGTGCGAGGGGTTAGCGATGGTGTACACACTCCAAAAATATCAACACTATTTGCTAGGATGACATTTCAAAATGTATATAGACCATTCCGCGCTAAAGTACTTGGTCAATAAGCTTGTGTTGGGGGGACGCATATGTCGGTGGATCTTATTGTTCCAAGAATATGACTTTGAGGTCATGGTAAAACCTGGATGTCTGAACGCAGGACTAGATCACTTGTCTCATATTGAAACAAGCGAGGAACCTACTAGTTTGGAGGAAGATTACCCGATGCACAACTCTTTGTTGTACGCGTCGCAAATGGACACTTCAAATACATAATCCACTTTCTGAAAACTAGGACCATGCTAAAGGAATACTCCGTCCAATAGAAGAAGGAATTAGTGGTGTGCGTGGTGGTCTTTTCTGTCATCACATGGCACCTCTATAAAATGGGAAATGATGAGATATTGTGAAGATACATACCTGAATTTGAACAATGTCAGATCCTCGTGGAAGCACATGGGGGCGCTACAAGAGGGAATTATGCAGGATGAGCGACTGCAAAAAAGATTCTCCGCGTAGGGTTATGATGGCCAACCCTTTATCAAGATTTGAAAGCGCACAGAGGGACGAGATGCCTATGAATCCACAAATGGGGGATCGACTTTGTGGGACCTATCAAACCTCAGGGAAATACAGTTGTGCACTACATCATCACTGCGATGGAGTACTTGACGGGATGGGTGAAAGTGCAGCCAGTCAAACATTGCATGGCCGCTACGGCTGCTAAGTTTTTGTTTGAACATGTGCTGACCTGATTTGGATGTCCGAAGATCTTAATGAGTGATCCATGTACAGATTTCTTGAATGAAACCATCAACGCATTCACAGAAGAGTTCCAGATGTATCATCAGAAAAGCACACCGTATCACCCACAAGCCAATGGGACAGTAGACGCATTTAACAAAATACTGGAGACTGCGCTAACCAAAGTGTGCAACATGCAGTGAAATGATTGGGACCTACGCGCACCTGCAGTACTCTAGGCTTATTGGACAACATGCAAGAAACGGACAGGACAAACACCTTTCCGATTAGTTTACGGCATGGAAGTTGTCATGCCAATGGAATATATTGTACCTAGTCTATGAATAGTCGCACTCACAGGTATGACGGACCGCGAAGCTCTAGAAGAAAGGCTCGCACAATTAGAAGAAATTGAGGAGGAACGATTCTTGGCTAGTTTTCATCAGCAGGTACAAAAGCAGCATGAAAAGGCTTGACATGATTGCCATATTAAGTTGCGCACCTTCAAGGTAAATGATTTAGTGCTGTTGTATGACAGTAAGTTTGAAAAATTCCTAGGGAAGTTCAAAATGCATTGGTTGGGACCATATGTGATTAAGGAGGTCATAGATGGAGGCACAATACAGTTGGTCAAACTAAATGGAGAACCTTTCCCAGGCAAGGTGAATGGCAGCCATTTGAAGCCTTACACGACTAGACCAGCTATCTAACTAGTTAGTAGAAGCACAGTCTTCGCGCTCTGAGGAGCCGGACCAAGGCACGGGACTATAAACACATGCCACAGACACCTGTACAGATGTATGGAAATAGTTCAGACATAGAGGAGTGGATGCAACAAATTCAGCAAGCAGCGGCTCAGTGCACTGCCAACATCAGCAAAGTTCGAGGAGAATTGGAGGAACTTCATGCCAAGATCGTCGCACCACCAGACTGACTCAAGGGCGAGTCATGATGTTTGTGTTGGGGGCCTGTTAGGCATGGAATCCCCCTGAGGCATGTTTTGGGGCTCAAAGCCCATGTTTTGACCAGAAAATGTTGTAAAGCCCCGTGAATTGAGGGCGCGGAAGTATGTTAGAGTCATAGGGTTGTTCACCCTGGTTTTGGATGTAGTGTTGGCCTACCCATGGTCTGTGGACCATGGGATTGTATAAATAGAGTGAGGCTCTAAATGTAAAAGATAGGAACTAATGGAGAATAGGATGGCATAGAAGAATAGCGAAGCAAAGTAAGAGTTTGAGTAGCTAAGTGTGTCTTGGGTCATAGAGTAGGAAAAGGCTCTGTAGCTGAGTGCACAAAGGCCTAGTAGTCCACAACTGAGTGCGTGGACCCCTGCAATTGAGTGCGCAGGGTGGATTTGAGTCTGTAACTGAAGAAGAGAATAATAAAGAGAAGTTTTATCCAAATTCTATGTATCTGTTCTTGAGTTATTACATGTTTGATATCAATTGCAAATATATTGTTTATTTACTGCGCACACTTGTATGAATGATTTATATTGTTACAGTATAACTTAAAACTTGCGATTGGGCTAAAATAATCAACTAACAGTGGAACACTCATAAGACTTGGGTAATAACAACATTCGGGCCCCGAGTAGGACTGCGTGAAGGCAACCTCTCAGGATGCGAGGTACGGGTAAGTGCGCATAGTGACATGCACACAGGGTCGAACTGCGAACCACTTGATCTCATCAGACATCCCCAAGGTGCGAAAACCTGGTTCTAGCACCATCCCATACTACTTTGGTTGGGACCTCAGTCCACGCTCCACGAACTATTGTCGAAAGGGCCAGTAGTACTGGGGTTTTTTTGGCTAAATCACCTTTGAACCTGGGTCAGGCCCCAACAAGCCAATAACAATTATTGGTGGCATGACCAATAACATCACACAAAGCACATGGAGAAATATGCTTTGGTGGTTTAGGAGGAGTTGGTGTTGTTGGGGGTGCCTTGTCTTTGGTTCCCTTTTTCTATCCTTTTCCCCCCTCACTAGATGCTTTCACAATAGGAGTAGGTTCCTATTGAGGTTGATGTGGAACTGAAGCAAAGGCAGGGGTAGGAACAATGGGTTGGATTGGGGTCAAAGTAGTGTAAGGTTTGAGTTGATTAGTGGGAGTGTTTGTGAGAGGATGAATGTACCAAACTAGGATCCCAAAGGTAATGTTGGTTAAACTCAATGTAGCCATAACATGTGTAGAATAAACTCCAAGGGGGGGATAAGAACGATATCTAACCAGAAGGATAATGGCCTGGAGGAACAACTCCAAGATATTTAAGACCTGGGGGGAGGTTTCAGTTGGAAATAAATTACAACAGATACCAGTAGAAGGAAATGGTCCTTGAGGAGTAGTAGAAGAAGGTTGTGTTGAGTTAGGAACATTGAGTTGCAGAGGTGCAATCTGCTGTGAAGGCATACTAGACCATTTGTGGGCGGCCTGTGATGCTTTGAACATGCAGACACTAGATGAGTTAGGCTCAGAAGGAGTAGGTGGTGGACCATAATACACACCAAGAAGAGTGTAATCTTTAAAGACTCCATGAGAGACATTAGTGAGGGATGAGACAGCCTTATTGTCAGTTACGAAAGAGATGTTGGAATGAGGTGAAGTCTGGGCTTTGGGATCATAGTATGTCAACTAATCAACAATGATGATATTTCCATTCTGGGGAAATCACATCTTACGGTGGACCACAAATGTGACATATGACATGGCATAGGTATAAATATGACGCAAAAGTATGTTATAGTCTAAGGGAGCATCGATGACTTCAATGTCAATAGAGACAATATTTCTGAAACTATGACTGGAAAGTTGTGATATAATCCAAGGGGTTCTGATGGATGACCATCCTAGGCACGTAGAGTCATGGTGGATGGGGACAGGTCAGGGAAACCAAGTTTCTTCCAAACACTAGAAGCCATTACACAGGTGGAGGCACCTTCGTCTATGATACACCGTTGAACATTGGTGTTTATAATGGAGCCCTGTATTTTAAATGCAATGGATGAAGGTAAGCGAAGATTTTCTGACTTTTCAACATGGAAGACAATCATATGATCATCTTGGGGATTCACGACACCCAAAGGAGATAATATATCTTTCTAGTTGGATGGGCACGTTTGAAGGATTTCCAACATTGACATGGGAGGAGGATACTATGCCAAGTCATCTAGTATGTTATATTTATGGGTGGCTTTAGTAGAAGAAACATTTTGACGTAATGGACCTTTGGGGATCTTGGGAATAACCTCAACCTTAGGTTGAGGGATCTATAAGGTATCATTGGGTGACGATAGAGGCTTAGTGGAAAGTTGGGGTTAGGACTCAGTCACTGACTTAGTGGATGGCTTGTTGTATTGGCACGATTGAGTCTAAAGGTTGACTTTCTCGGTATTGACCTCATCAAAATTCATCATAATAATATGATAATCATGGCGACTATATGGTGGAGCTGGCTGGGCTACCTGACCTGTTGTAAGTTGGGTAGAAATATATCATTGGTAAGGAAAAGGATTGGTAATAATTCTCGGTTGAGATGAAGTAGGAGGGGGAGGAGGAGTTATGGTTTATGGTCCTTGAGAAGTAGTTGCTTGAGATTCCCATACTTAACACATATGAGATAAAAGGGGAAACTCATGAGTATAATGGCCATATATGCCACAATAAGCAGAAGATTATTTTGTACAAAGACCCTTGTTTTACTTGGGTTGTCCGCCCTGTTGTTGGGTTGCGGGATTAGGCTGAGGACCATAAGGTGCATTGGGTGGAGGACCCTAGTTATCTTGATTACCTTGATATTTCTTGTTCCAGTTACCCTTCCCTTTGTTCCTTTTCTTGGGGTTAAGGGGATTGGGTCCACTCCGTTGAGCATACTCTTGACCTTGTGGAGGAGGTGGCTATTATGGGATAGGGGGAGAAGGCATGGGGGGTTGGAGGATGGTGCCAGAGGTGTTGGAGCACTAGGAAGTGAATTCTATTAGTAATTAGAAGGGTAAACACTAGGATAAATAGGTGGTGCAACAGATGGAACTATCATATGTTGATGCAAATAGGGATATGAATATGGCGTGTTGGGATCTGGATAAGAGTTTCAATGTGGAGGATTGGGGGAGGGATAAATGTAAGAGGAACGGGTCCCTCCCTGAGGTGGACCATAACTCATCGGAGGTGGAACATATGGTTGAGGGTGTGAAATGGTTCCAACTATGCCATCCGCAACATGAGATACCCCTGGTGCATTAACAATACCAGGTTGAGGAAGATTAGGGATGGAAAAGTAATGAAAACCTCACTAGGTGTAAATCATAAAAAAATTTAAGGCTACTTGGAGTGCATCTTCCTAAAAATAGGGGAAGTGTGACATGACATCCTTAGCAATGGGGGACAAAAGCTATCTAAGGAACCAATCCATATAGACATGGTCTTAGAATTCAAGAGCTCTACATAGCTCCTCCTTCTACACCATTCTTGAACATGGTCAAATAAGTGGGCGAAAGAATTTTGATGGAAAGAAGTTAATAGTTCGGTACCAGTGTCATAACGAAGAGGTAACTGGAAATAGGCAAGAAAATCTTTGGCAAGAGTTGCAAAAGTGGAATGATTCGCTCTGGGTTAATCGAGATACCACTTAGTAGCAACATTAGTAAGCATGAATTGGAACAAACCAAGATGGATGGAGTCTTCAGTAATGGAATTTGATGAACACCACATGTGGAATGAGTGAACATGATTAGTGGTATTTTCTCCAGGATTACCTTCAAACTTTTGGATGTCTGAAGGGAGTTTGTTTGGCATAGCTAGCTAAGTGGGATCATTGAGAAGAGGAACTTTGATGAGATGGTTGAAATCTTGGAGACTCAAACCAACAATAAAAGAAAGCAATGGAGTAGAAGTGACCACACAGATGGGGATTCCGCTGGTGGGGTACCCTAGTTGGTACCTCGGTTAGCACCTTGGTTTTCACACCCATGTTGGTGCCTAACATGGTGGAAATATGTTATTGAGAAGACACAGAATTAAAGGAGGAACTCAATGAATCAGTAGAATCAGAATCAGAATGATGATTGGATGAAGGATTGGGAGCATGTACTCTAACTCGATGGGAGAAGTAATATGTCATAATGGGAATTAGGGTGAAGACCAAGAAGTCTCCGTGAAAAACACCTAGGGGCCCCAATGATGTCAAGAAATAGGAATAAAAAGAGAAACAAACAACAAGCAAACACCTAGTGCAGTGGTGCCAAGTGTAAATTAACTATATTAATGATGTTAGTCTAGTACAAGAAAACATGTCCTATCAAAGAAAAAGACCTCTAGCCTATAGGTGATCTAAATCCTCAAACAATACTAGATCTACTATTTCATATGGCCTTCCAAAGAACTTCTTACATGACGAAATCTCATCTCCACAAGCATAGTTGTCCAGAGAAAGTTAGCGTAGAGAACCAACCGCTTTCCATAACCAGTTCTATAGGGTGTTTTCCTAAGATTGGTCACTACGGTTAGCTTTGTCCCATGGGGGTGGTCGAGTATTGAGCTTCTTGGTAGTCATCCAATGCATGGGATTCCCTGCCATGGGTTGGATAGCCCTGAGGAGAACCACTTGCATGATGACCTAGCCTAACCACTTCTGAATCAGGTTTTTGACGCACTCTGGATTTGGACCACGAGATGGTGAAGGCTTTTAAGCTCCCTAATATGTCAACTTCTATGTCTCAATGAAAACGATCGATGGGTGTTATTGGAAGCCTATCCCACTGATCTTACACCTATGCTACAAATATTTTTTGGCCCTAGTGCCCAAGTGGGCTTAATATATGTGTGTTGATTTATTAAGGTGTAGGGTTTAAAGTCTTGGCTTGGCAGTGTTAACCAAGCTCACGTTCACTTAGGGTGTGAGTCTGTGAAAATAATGTGTCAAGTGGATGAATTAATTGAGCATGTATTATGATGCAATGTGCTACTGAAAATAAAGTGTTGAAATATTATAAATAAATCTAAAAATGACAGAAAATAAATAGCTAATCAAGGACAAAAAACCCCACCCACAAGGGCTATCAAGTAGTTAAGAAAGAGAGGGAAAAACAGCTACTCAAAGACACATAAAAATGCCTAAAATACCTAATGTCAAGGGACTGAAATATAAAAGCACTAATCTACTATAAATGTTGTAGACAAACAACAAAAATAAGAGGTGAAAATTGTTGCAAAGGATAGGTGTGAAGCTCTAAAACCTAGGATGCTCAAAGGGATCCTAAGGGGGGAAAGGAAAAATCAAAATCTAAAGGAGAAAATGTAAAAGAAACATATCCAAAGGTGTTGAAAAGTAATGGATTAGACTTTGAAAATCAATGGTTGTAAATGCTAAAACCCTAGACTCCTCACTACGTCGATCTCTTCCTAACAATGTGGAGGTGTACTCTAAACCCTATGGGCTTTTTCCTTCCCCAAAGAGACAAATTAAGTGTATCTATGCCTAGGGGAGACTGAAAATAGAGTTAAAGTACCCTACCCAGTTTGTAGATAACACTCTCGAAAAAAATAAATAAATAAATAAATATCTGGCAAAATACCAAAACGTAGGTACTGACCTGGAAAACATAGTTTTTGGGCCAATAGTGTGCTCTAGAATGAAGATCAGGGCTGAAAAGTGTTTTTTTTTCCCGGGAGTCTCAGTTGGAAGATCGCGCACATATGTTTCCATCTCTTGCTCAGTTGGTACTTGTGACCTACGGAAAGAACCAGAAAACCACTAGAATCTGAAAATTTGACAAAAAAGGAAATAATACTATAAATAGAAATTGAGAGGCTAAAAATAGTTGTAGAAAACCATGAAATTTACTGAAACTTCAATCACCCAAGAATTTTTTTATTACACCAGTAGAGTCACCATTTGTTAGTGTGAAATTTCTTGGAAGGTGTACCAAAAACACTTCACTTAAGTCACTAGGTGACAAGTGAACCTAACAACAATTTGATGGCTGCTTATGATTCAAATATGTGATAAGAATGGAAAAACGTGCAACAAAAACATATATGATTCAACATAGAAAACAGAAGTAAAGATATCTAATGCAATAACCCAAATGGAAAGACTTTAATTGAATAAATTCTTTATTGAAAACACCTACTGAAGGATATCCACAAAAGGGTTTGTGAAACCCCTCTGTGGGATGGGTCCTTTGATTTTATTGATGCTTCAGTAATCGATCTTCTCTCTCAATATGTCAAAAGCCCAAACAATGTGAAGAACTCAAATGGGAGCTCAAAAGAGAAAAGAAGATAATGGTGACAATGATAATGATCATGGTGAAGAATGAATGGAAACCCCTCATATTTATAACAAAGTATGAAGTTAATCTCAAAAATGGATAATAATAAAATAATATTGACCAAATCAAGCTCTAATTTCTAGGAATACTTTATTATATTTATTGGAGATGGAAAATATATTTAAAATGGGAAAATAACTTCATTTAGAAATAATTAACAAATAAAATGATTTATTAATTATTTCACAAGGATTAAGAAAGGTGTGAAATTTAAATAATTATTAAATAGTGATTTAACAATTATTCCAATATTGGAAATAAGGAATAATAAATAAATATTGATCTATTTAATTATTCCTATGGGATTTAGTCAAATGTGACAAGGAATAATTATTTAAACAATGATTTAATAATTATTCCTAGAGAAAATTAAATAAATAATGATTTATCTAATTATTTTCATAGATTTTTTATTTTTTTTAATAATTTTTTTTTAATAAAAGTGGTTTACTAAATTATTTTCCACAATGAAAGTGATTTTACTATGGTAATATTAATCCTACATGGTGTATTTTGATCCACGTAGTTAGAAATGGCTAGGTGATAATTTTTTGGTGATAACATATCTAGTACTAGCTTAACCAACTCATTGAATAGTTCAATTATAATGTCTCAATAGAAACAATGTCCTATTCATGTGAGACATAAAATCATATATTATTAAAGAACAAATATATATCACTAAAGGATACCTTATTCATCCTCCCTCTCACGGAGGTAATAACCACAAGCCTAATATTTTCTTATATGGAAGCATTGTTACAATATATGAAGATATCTCAATCCCAGCTATATACAGTATTTTCTGCCAATCAGATCCCACTCATTATTATCACAATGTATCATTGTCACATCCAAAACCTATTCAAAATAAATATCCAAAGAGTTTCTTCAATATACCTCATAGCTAGCCATGCTAGCAACACCATACTCAACCTCGGTTGTGCTTAAAACTATGGATTTATTATCCAAAAATATCATGGCAGATCTCATACTAAGGCAACACCCTGGTGTGCTCATCTTATCAATAAAAATACCAAACAACTTCAATACATCCATGCAGTCACATATCATAGGATTAATATCTCAAACCAAAAATTGATCACCCCATGCAAATATCTCGAAGGGTGCTTAGTGTTAACTCAATGTGTATGAAGTGGCTCAATCATGAATTCACTCAGGTTCTATGAAACACACACAAACACACACACACACACAAATATATATGTATATACACATGGGTGCTCACATGGAACATCAATGCTTCAATCAACTATTAGTTTCCAAGTTAGGTTCAAGAATATCCCTTCAAAACTTCTTGAAATTCAATTGGAGTGTCCAAATATTTTCATTTCCATTTTCCAAAAAAATCTTCAATAAATTAAGGATATATATGTTATTTTCCAAAATTCAAAAAGTAATTCATCATGCCATGATTCTTCATCATGAACTTCAAATACCAATTCCCTCTTACTTTGATCATCAAAGGCTCGTTACCTATCAAGAATAGACTGTCAACATATAAAACCAAAATCAAAATCATACCTTGGACCAATTTTGAAGTTGAGGCTTGGATTGGCACATCTTCCTGGCTTCACCAGGTAATTGTCAATGCCAACATACCAGGCCCATGAAGCTTGCTTCAAACCATATAAATCTATCTGCAAACATTATATTGATCAAACCAATATAATGAGCATCACACAAATCAATATTGTGCAATCAAATCAACAAAGTCAACCTATCAAGCTTTATATGCCAAATTAAAACTAATATTAGAGTCATGATTTTTTCTTCCAATATCACTGTGACAAACTCTTCGAACCAAGTGTCAGGTGGAGCTCACATCCCAACGACAAGTTATGAATTCATCTATTCTCATGTCAAAAAATCATTATTTACCCAGCAATATCAAATTCTTGTCGGCATCCATGGGGATATTGTTGGCATGATGGCATGCATGGATCCATGTAGTTAATGTTAGTATGAGTTCATGATGACAACTAGCTCATGTTGATGTTAATCACTTGTAACCTAGCTTATGTGTAGCTGAAGTTCATATAGCATGGTTGCATCTAGTTGTGTTGGCATTAGGATGATTATGTTGGCATTGACGTCAACCTTATGATGTCAACCTTATGAGGTCATGTACTTAATTCAACCTCATGATGATGTAGATCGATTGAGAATTTGGTGTGTGTCAGTATGTGTTGGTATTGATGTTTGATCCTATGATGATGGCACACTCATGATGGTCAGATGATGGAATTGGTTGGTTGATGATGCTAGTACAGGTTCATGATGTAGATCTATGTGTGATAGAGATGGTTGATGGCATACTAGTTGAATTTTCAACTAGGTATTCATTAGGTCTTCACATCTATGCTTATGAGGATGACTTCTTGTAGTGATGTGATGGATTGATGATGGTGTTACAGAGTAATTCAAGTCTGTCAGAGGTGTTGTGGCTTGTGGATATGATTGATGGAGAGTAGAGGACTTATTGACAACTTTTTCGACCATATGTTTGTTGGCCTTTTAGGTCAACACAGGAAGTGACACTTGGGAGACTTTTGTCATGGTTATAAAAGGATTTTCATGGGTTTTCAAAGGTTCTACAATGATAGGCAATGCCCCCCCAAGTATATAAACAAGTCTTGTAAGTTTGGAGCTGATAAGATACAAGATCATGGTTGCAAAACTCTTGTGAAATCTTGCTTCTAAGAGGAATACAAAGGTTTTGTGTAGGAAACCCGTGTATACTAGATTTAATGAAGGAAAGTCGCATATACATTCTGAAAGTGAATTTCTCTACATTCCTCTCATTTTTCAGGTTAATTATTGGTTTTCCCAACTTGTCTTGATCAAAACTTTTTATGTAAAGGTCAGAAAAGGTTAGGGATCTTCTAGAAAATGATTAACTTTGGATATTTCAAAAGGCAAGTGGAGTTGGTGGTTTGATCAAGTCAATGAGATAAATCTAGATCAAATCAAGAATATGAATAAATATTGTGGAGCTTAGTAGTTCTTGGTAATTATTGAGTTGAGCACCTTAGTTCATCTATATATTGGTGAAAGCTCAATAATAGTATGGTGGATTCTATTGGTGTATGGAGTGAGTAAGTGATTGCAGAATTGTATACAAGATTTGTGAGGGTTGTGTAATGCATAATTTATGAAACATGTTGTAGAATAGATCAGAATTGAGGCTACTGGAGTAGAAATTGATTTAGAGAGTTATGTATGTTGTTGGGTAGTGTTTATGTTGGTGATTCTCACACTTGCTTTATGCAGGAGTTTTTGATGCATTTGGACCATAGCCATAGTTCCTCATGATGTTATTTGTATTATGCAACATTATATTGTTGTGAGGATATATTTGTATTCAAATGTATTGTGGTCATTATTTTTCTATTTGGAGAGCATGTGTTTTGTGGAGTTTATTATTTTGCTTTGATGATGAGATCCTACTGTTGAGAGCATGTATGTAGAGATGAATTCTTATTGAGAAGAATGCCTTAGATCCAGTTTGAAAATAGATGAAAGGAGGTCCACATAGTGGAGAGGAGCAGTGAATACATGAGAGAGGAGAAGTGATATCAAATCTTTAGTGAAACGAACAATTTCTCATCCAATGGTAGTTGGATAGTCCAATTAGAGTTTCGTAAGGATTGTTGATCGTGGTGGCCTTCAGTGGATTGTAGTCCATATCTCCATAGAGAACAAATTATTTTGTGCTTATCAGGAATATTGAGTGTCCTAGATAATTGGTGTTGGCATTCTGTATATGAGGTCGAGTCTCCATGTTGATGGGATTTAGCGAGCTCTATAAATGGCCAATTGCTTGACTAATAGAATTTTAGAGTAGAGCATCAACAACAAGGGTGGTTCTTCTCCTAGAAGGGTTTCCACCAGATATATTGTGTCTTATGTGTGATGATCTGATTGTGTGCATCGCTTATTGTTTATATTGTTTCTTATGGTTTTAAGTTATGCTTATGTGATGCACATGTTTAATGAGTTGCTGCTAACATATGTGTGATTCAATAATTGAAGTTAAAATTAGTAAAAAGCATATATAGATCAAACTAATTATTCACCCCCCGCCCAATAGTGCACAAAGTTTTCCAACAATTCAGAGTGAGGCTCTTAGTTGCAACTTGGTCGTTGGAGAGTAGATCTGGGGTTTGTTGGTGGATTTTTTTTTTTTTTAGAATAGTTTTCCTTGTTGCTACAAATTACAAGGTATGGTGTAAAAATGTAGAATATTAATTATTATATTGTGGATCTAACATTTGGAGAATAATATGTGAAGGTTATGGAAAGGATCCAATTGCAGATGAATTTTTGTAGAAAGATTCACAAGAACGATGCATTATCTACAAGAATATTCATGATGTTGATATGAATACATTAGTGGGTTTGAAACACGCTAAAGATATGTGGGACAAGCTAGAGTCCGTTTTTGGAGATGGAACAAGCAACAATTTAGAGAATGTGAAGAATATCAATAAGAAGAAGAAAAAAAAGAAGAGACTCCAAAATTAAGAATCTCATCCACAAGAGTCACATTCTTCTAGTTCACATGATTCAACGAATGATGAGAAGAAATCGAAAAAATATTGAAACCAAAGGTATAAATATTAATGATTTCTATTGAGTTATAATTTTGATGATTCAAATTTTGATCATGTTGAATTGGCTAGTGAAGATGAGAATAATATTAAGGGTCTTAAAGCTGAGATTTGTAGACTAACAACTGCATGCAAGGATCAACAAAAATTATTTCAGATCTTTGATGATAAGGAGGCCAAGCTCAGGGAAGAGATTGTGAGCTTAGAATAAAAAAAGGTTGAGGAAGGTACGAGGAAGAAATATCAAGTGAAGGTATAGGAGGTTGAGAGATTATAAGTTGAAGTCGTTTCCTTAAGAAAGAATCAAAATATGGAGAAAAGCACAGTAGCCTTGTAAAATTTTCTTGAGATCGAAAGATCACCATTGGATAAATCTAGTTTTGGATTTCAAAAGGGTGAGTCTAGTTTGCATGCAAGTAAAAATACCAAAGAAGAACCCAATAAACCTATAGAAAAAAATGCCAACAACAAAAATGAGATCCAAGGAAATAAGAAGCAAATCCAACTGCTAAATTACAAACAAAAGGACCAGCAACAAAAGAACAAGTAGAGCCAACAACCAATCAAACATCAAAACTAGCAACATAAAATAAAATCTCAAGGAGAACCTACATTCATAAGATATTTTTCTCCTAGAGATGATCGTGATAGATTTGTAAAGTTTCAAAGGAATCAAAGTCCTTTTGTTCCTTTTGTGCATAATGTAGAATGTTACAATTGTCACAAGTTTGGGCATATTGCAGCAAATTGCTGGAGTAGAACGTATAGTCCAAATCAACAGAGATTCTAGCAATATCAACAACTAAGGAGAATAGATAACATTTATACTTGTTATTTTTCTGGTTATTGCTACTCATTTCACCTGTTTGGCAATAAGGAAATAGATTGCAAGTCTAACCATTGGAGGAGAGACACATTTCCAGCAAGGTTTAGAACTAGCCTGAGTTGTGGAGTGTTATATATGTCATAGATTTGGCCATATGGAAAGAGATTGTTTGTTGCCCATTACTCAAGCCAAAACTGTCAAAAGCAACAAAAAAAAAGACAATCTAGCACAAAAATAGTGAAGCAAGAGAAAAATCATATGTATGAGGATAAGAAGCACCCCAATATTGTGTGGAGGAAGAAGGAGCAACAACTCTTCAACTAGTGAACAACATTCCCTCCTGCAATCCTTGATTATTCATGTATATTTATAGAGCAATGCAAAATTCATGAGAGTTGCATCACCTCAGGGGGAGCGTATGACTAGTTGTTGGAGAAGCATATGATGAGTTCGTTTAAGCCTCATGCACATTTAGGTCCACAAGATCAACCTTTCTATTGGAGGTATATTGGGCTCCAGGGGAGCTGTGCATGGTATGGATTTACATGTGATATTTAGCATTTTCTTCATTTATTTTCACTTAGTCATTTGTGGAATATTTATATATGTGTTTATGTGAGTGAAAAAGAGAACATTTTTTGACCATGCATATGTTTTTGGTTTCCACTAACAGCTGGTTGAAAATATGTGGAACCATGCATAAATTATGATCATTACTTCTAGATGTATTGACATGACATGTCACATGGACCAACCATTTATTAGTTTTTGTATGAGGATTACTACAGCCATGTATTTTCTATTGTTTCATCATTATGTATTGGTTGAGAGCCCAATCAATAGTTGTTGAGTCATCATGGTGATAGGTGTGTTTTGGAGGAGTCTTATGGAGTCATATTGCAGCCACATGTATGGGATAATGATGATATAATTTTCTTGATGTATTATGTGTTTGAGTCATGGTATATAAGAGATGATCATAGAATCCATATATTTCATTGAAAATCTATGTAAAATGTTCATGGAGCCATGTACTTGTGTTGTACTATCTTTTAGGTCATATAGTCATGAGTCATGAGATCATGTTATCGTTATAAGAGAACATGTATGAGGTCTTATGTTGCTGCTAATACCATGTATTTATTATGTATATGTCACTTGAGTCATGGTAATGTGGAGCCTCAGTTCATATGGTGATTCTATTTGTCAAAGGAAGCATTGTTTGCAGTGGAAGCGGTCATTTAAACCCTACAATTGATATCTCTACAGCTTGGAGATGCATGTGTTCATGTGGAGAATTATTTGATATTATTACTTCAGCTGTATATTTTTGGCATTATGATCCACTTGGGGGTATTCATGTTATGCCTCATACTATGCTATGATAGTTGGGCCTCATGTGATGAGATATTTTGTTAGTTGTTGCTAAGTAGTTATGGGGGAGATTGTGGATTGATGTTCATGTGAATATTGATGCATATACTTGATGTTTCTCATAGTTTATATATGATGTGCATATGATGATTGTATGGTTGCCCTATGTTGGAAACTTGCTTCTCGGTACAAGAGGTTGTTGGTTGGTATGCTCCTCCAGATTTTTTATTGGATATATTTGATTCTTACTGCTTCTGATATGTGAAGAGATAGAGGATATTATTTACTATTGTAAGGAGGCATGGATGACCTTTCATATGCATTATATTTCAGCCATGTAGAGATGTATCACTCCAATATTTGTACTTCGGTTCTTTATTATGAAACCAGCTCACAAAATGATAGAAAAGATAGATCAACACCTTAGAATTCAGCCTCTTCGAGGGGGCAACCTCCTTTACATTACACAAATAAACAATTCTTGGATGATACAAATGATAAGACCTCGTTTCTATATATAGGAGTCTAAGTGGTCATCATATAATTAGAGCTGACATAACAATAATAATGTAAGGGCACAATAATAACAATAGTGGGATTCTATGGGGCACAATAATAACAATATGGGGACTACATGGGCACAAAAATATAGTAAGGGGGTTGTACTAATAACAATAAGGGGTTGCACTAGTAGTATAGGGACCTAATATGCCCCTCTCCTTCAAAAAGTGTTGTCCTCAACGCTTGAGTAGTTATTGATATTTCTGTATAAAATTATTGTCCTCCCATGTGGAATCTTCGGTGGGTAAGTTCTTCCACTTGATGACATACTCTGAAATTGATCGATTTCGTAGCTGTCAGGTTCTTGTTTCCGTGAATACTTCAGGTTCTAATATGATTTTTTCTTCCTTGTCAAGTTCTAGCAATATTATTTCAACTGGGATCTTCTGCAGCTTTTGAATGAGTGGCCACACTTCTTCGTCCTTCTTCCATTCATCCCTTGCTTCATTTTTCCAATCTGGTTGGAAAATAGAAATAGCACAAGACAATGCTTCCACATCCTCATCCTTTCTTGAGAGTGCATCTGCAACAATATTTTTCTTCCCTTTTTTGTAGATGATTTCAAAGTCATAACCCAACATATTTGTGACCCATTTTTTCTGTTCTTCTGCATATGATCTTTGTTCTAAAAAGTATTTAGGATTATCATGATCCATTTTTACCTTGAAGTGTCTTCCCCTTAGGTAAGGTCACCATCTATTAAGTGAATTTAGTGTTCCCAACATTTCCTTCTCATAAATAGCTTGCTTGAGATGTAGCCGTAAAAATACCCAATCGCCTACATCAAAACCTCTTTCACTGCAATCTTGATTTTCCTGTTGTTTCATTCGATTCTGCACCAAAGTGGCATTATCCTTTAAAAGTTGGAGAACCTGTTGTTGATGCTTGATGTGATCTTTCACTACTTGAATCTTTTTCTTCTTGATATGTCCTTCTATCTTGAGAGTTTGAGTAGTGGTAATTTCTTCCAATGCATTACAAGATATGGTTGGATTCATTTCTTGATGACCGATGTGATCTTTCAATTCTTGAACATTTTTCTTCTTGATATGTCCATCTATCTTGATAGTTTGAGGAGTGGTAATTCCAGCCAATGCATTACAAGATATGGTCAGATTCATTTCTTCTTTCTCGATGTGCTATTTCACTTCTTGAACCTTTTTCTTCTTGATATGTCCTTCTATCTTGAGAGTTTGAGGAGTGGTAATTCTTGCCAATGGTTTACAAGATATGGTTAGATTCATTTCTTCTTTCTCTAGGTTTGGTTCCTGGTGTATATCCCCTTCTTTTGGTGTTTCTTGATCCTTTTCTTCCTCCTCTTCATAATCTATGTAAAATAATTTCTTCTCGACACACTTATGACCTTTAGTGTATTTTCTATCACAATTGTAACAAAGCCTCTTTTCTCTTTTTTCTTCCAATTGTTGTAGTGTAACCCTTGTAGGTTGTGGAAGGCCAAGAGAAAAAAATCTTCCATAATTATAGTCATGAGTGGTGGGATTCCTTATTTCCATAATTCCGCTTTCAATTATTCTTGCCAACCTAAATGCCTTCTCTAATGAATTAGGTTCCCAAAGACAAATCTCATATTGAATGTTATCCTTTAAAGTCCCTATGATGACATCAATCCTTTGCATCTCTAGAATGTCATTTACCCTTATATTAAATTTTTGAAAGTCCTCAATGTGCTTTGCCATTGAACCCTTTTGTTTGAGATTTATCAATTGGCTAAAGAAGGTGTTTCTCTTTGTATCCTCATAATGTGCTATCATTTCCTCCACAAAAATTGACCACGTAACAAGTGGTTTACGAGAAAAAAGCCCTTTATACCATAAAAATTGACCCGATTCTAAATATGAAGATGAAATACATACCTTTTGTAACAATTGCACCTCATGTAGATCAAAATATTGCTCCATCTGTAGTATCCAATTTACCGGATCCTTGCCATCAAACTTCCTCATATTGCCTTTTCTTGATTTTAGGAGCTCAATCTTGAAACGACTATAAATTTTTAATTTCAGATCTCCCAATTCTCAAAATCACGACTTGCAGTAGCCCTCTAAGTCCTCTTTCTAACCCCACAAGTCTGATCAATATTGGATTCTGTAAGGAAGACTTATGTCAAATCTCCCACAATGACCTGATTATAGACTAGTTCAGTAGAGCGAACTTGTATGAAGTTCCACGTGTCACTGTTTCAACCTTAGGTCCTATAACCGATAAAAACAAACTAAAGTTTGTCCTCTTTCTGTAACTTCTTATGAAATTTCAATCTGATGCTCAAGGAGAATGTTATGACGATTTTCCCAAGGTCACCTATTTGGGATGCAATTCGAGAGCCTGTAGAAACCCTAAATGTCTTGGACTATATATCCAAACATATAGCAAAAAAATATCTGAAATTCTGGCTCGAGCTTCACCAAGTTTGCAACTCAAACAAGTGATTTTCTTAGCTTCTAAAATGTCACAGAAAAAAAAAATTATAGTGAAAATGCCACGATGACCTGTTTGAGATGAAATTCTGGAGCTTGAAAAAAGCCTAACTTCCTCAGATCATATCTTCAAAAATATAGCGAGACCAGATCTGAAATTTAGACCTGAGGTGTAGAACGATCTCAGCTCAAACATTTCTTTTTTGTCCTATAAAACTTCATAGCGAACAAGTTATAGAGAAACTTACACGATGACCTGTTTTAGATGAAATTCTGGAGCTTTCAAAAACCCTAACTTCCTCAGATCATATCTCATAAAATATAGCGAGACAAGATCTGAAATTCAAACTCAAGGTTTAGCGAGATTTCATCTCAAATGGGTTTTGTTTTTACCTTCTGAAACATCGCAAAAAAAAAAAGTTATAGTCAAAATTCCTCGATGACCTGTTTGGAGCAGTGAAATCCTAGAATCCAAAGCTATGATACCAAATTTTATGAAACCAACTCACAAAAATATAGAAAAGATAGATCAACACCTTAGAATTCAGCCTCTTCGAGGGGGCAACCTCCTTTACATTACACAAATGAACAATTCTTGGATGATACAAATGATAAGACCTCCTTTCTATATATAGGAGTCTAAGGGGTCATAATATAATCAAAGCCGACATAACAATAATAATGTAAGGGCACAATAATAACAATAGTGGGCTTCGATGGGGCGCAATAATAACAATGTGGGGACTACATGGGCACAATAATATAGTAAGGGGTTTGTACTAATAACAATAAGCGGTTACACTAGTAGTATAAGGACCTAACATTCTTGCTGCATTATTCATATGGAGTTGGCCCCTTTCCATTGATGTCAAAGGGGGGAAATATAGGATGATGGTATGGAGTTTGTGTATGGTTTCCATCAATGCCAAAGGGGAATATTGTTGGAATCCATGGGGATATTGTTGGCATGATGGTGTGTATGGATCCAACTATTTGATGTTGGCATGAGTTCATGATGATAGGTAGTTCATGTTGGCATTGATGTCAACCACTTGTAGCCTAGCTTATGTGTAGATTTCATTCATTGTAGCATGGTTGTAACTAGTTGTGTTGGCATTGATGTCAACCTTATCAGGTCATGTTCTTATGTCAACCTCATGATGATGTAGGATGAAGAAGTTCATGTGTGTCAGCATGTGTTGGTATTTATGATTGATCTTATGATGATGGCACACTCATGATGGTTAGATGATGGCATTGGTTGGTTGAAGATGCTACTACAGGTTGATGATGCAAATCTACATGTGATGGAGATGGTTGATGGCATACTAGTTGAATTGTCAACTAAGTCTTGATTAGGTCTTCATGTCTATGCTAATGAGGATGACTTGTTGTAGTGATTTGATGGCTTGATGATGGTGCTACAAAGTATTTCAGGTTTGTCAGAGGTGTTGCATCTTGTGGAGATGAATGATGGAGAGTGGACTTGTTGACAGTTTTTTCAACCCTATATTTGTTGGCCTTTTAGGTCAACTTGGTAGTGACACTCGGGAGACTTTTTTCATGGTTATCAAAGGCTTTTCATGGGTTTTTAAGAGGTTCTACAAGGTTTGGAGATGCCACACCAAGTAGAAAAATAAGTCCTGGAAGTTTGGAGTTGATCAGATGCAAGATCAGGGTTGAAAAACTCTTGAGAAAACTCAGTTTTGAGAGGCATACATAGGTATCGTGAAGGAAACCTACACATATTCATGTTTTATGAGGGAAAGCCACATATGAATCTTGAAAGTTAATTTCTCTATTTTTCCAGCTTGTCTTTATCAAAACGTTTTATGTAAAGGTTGGAAAAGGTTAGGGAGCTTCTAGAAAACGATTAACATTGAAAATATCAAAATACAAGTGGAGTTAGTGGTTTGGTCAAGTCAATGAGCTAAATCTATATCAAATCAAGCATATGAATAGATATTGTGGAGCTCAATAGTTCTTGGTAATTATTGACTTGAGCACCTCAGTTCATCTACATATTGGAGGGAGCTCAATGATAGTATGGTGGATTCTCTTTTTGTATGGAGTGAGTAAGAGATTGGAGGATTGTGTAGAAGTTGTGTGAGGGTTGCGTAATGCATATTTTCTGAATCATGCTATAGAATATATAATAATTGAAGTTGTTGTATTACAAATTGATTTGGATAGTTTTGTATGATGTTGGGTTGTGTTTATGTTGGTGATTCTCACACTTGTTTTATGTAGGCACTGATGATGCATTTGGCACATAGCCATAGTGTCTCATGATGTTATTTGTATTATGCAACATTATATTGTTGTGAAGATCTATTTTTATTCAAATTTATTGTGGAAACAATTTTTCTATTTGGAGAGCATGTCTTTTATGGAGTTTCTTATTTTGATTTGATGATGATATCTTACTGCTGAGAGCATGTATGCAGAGTTTAATTCTTGTTGAGAAGAGCATCTTGGATCCAGTTTTGAAAATAGATGAAAGGAGGTCTAGATAGTGGAGAGTAGTAGTGATATCGAACCTTCAGCGAAAGGAACAAATTCTCATCCAATAGTAGTTGGATAGTCTGATCAGAGTTGGGTGAGAATCGTTGATCATGGTGGACTTTAGTGGATGGTAGTTTGTAGATCCATAGAGAAAAGAGTCTTCCAAGCTGATCAGTAGTGTCGAGTCTCCTATCCGATCAATGTTGGTATATGAGGTCGAGTCTCCTTGGTGATGGGAGTCAACTAGCTATATAAACGACCAATTGCTTGAATAACAGAGTTTTAGATCAGAGCAGTAGCACCAGGGGTGGTTTTTTTTCCAAAAGGGTTTGCACTAGAAATATTGTGTCTTATGTGTGATGATGTGATTGTGTGCATTGATTATTGTTTATATTTCTGCTTATGGTTTTAAGTTATGCTTCTGTGATGTACATGTTTAATGAGTTGCTGATAACATATGTGTGATTCAGTAATTTTGCGACAAAGGTTTCCAACAACTCCATCAGGCCATCCATATAATCATAATATGAATTATTTTTGCCATTATACATTGAGGATGAGACATATAAGTTCCATCCATGCATTGTGAAATTTCTTCAATAACAATCATTGCATACTGAATCAAAACTATTCCTACTTCAACCAATGTGTCAAATCTAGTGATCTCAATACATAATAAATATTGAATGGAAACATTAATCACTAAAAGTTACTATGCCCACATAGCACAATCATCAAGTAAAATCATCAATTATCAAAAACCGTAATTTGTTATCACTATGAATTCAAACATTCCATAAGAAAAAACATATTAATGAACTATAAAGCATCATATCAAATTTCTAAAGTATCATCAATTCCAAGCCAATATGCCAAATCTCATCAAATGCTTGCAACAGTTCATCAATTACTGCTTATAATAGCTTCAATGATCAAATCAAAATAACATACTGACATGCATATTTTGATCCCTGCAAACACAAGTTTAGTTAACAAATTCACATTCTCTATAGTAATTCAAACATTAAAACTTCCCTCCTAATAGGACTTTCCATTATTTTCTCCATACATGTAGGTATGTCATATTATTGGTGCACCCTTGATCTCATGCATAAGGCTTTAGTTTTTGTGATCTACAAGCACAATTGCACCCATAGGCCTTCTTTCGTACATTTGAGAGGCTTATAGCCATGCTCTTAAGCCTTTTTCCATGAGGTTGGGGCTTAGACTGAGAAAAACCCTCTCTTCTCAAACGAAAACTTGTTGCAAACCAACAACATCATAGATTTTTCTATTTATGTCAAAATCTTACTTCAATAATAAAGAATCTTCTATAAATTTAATGCAAATGATAATAAGGTGTAGAGATCTTAAGGAGAGTTTCTCCCTATGAATGGGAAACCACTTCATTCATCATAATTCAAAACATCAACCTATCTATCATAATATTGTTTATATGTAGAACTATTAGATCATGAAATCAAACTATATCAAGTTCTAAAACATATATCCATCATGGTCATAACATGTTAGCATCAGCTAGTTCATCACCACATATGAACATGACATCAAAATTTCATCAAGGGTTATAGTCATGTGACTTCGGGAGACTGATAGGTGTATCATCATACTTCAATGATTATAATCACTACATTACTTATCTTACATTTATTCAACCATCAAGGTAGATAATTCAATTTTACCATACGCCATAATTACTAAGCTAACCAAGCTCAACAAGAAGATCCTGAATATCAATCTTATTGTTACAATTTCATCATCATTCTTATCATTCTTATCACAAGCATTAACAATAGTATCAAGCTACCATATATAAGAATCAATATTCTAGATTTCTTCAAGAAATCCATCATGTCTAAGATGTGAGATGTTTTCCCAAATATCGAGTATATCAATATATAAAAAATTAATGTTTCTAAGTAGCTTTACCACGACTTAATAAAATTTAAGATACTTGCCCAATACCAAGTGTATCATCTCATCATAAGTACCATGAATCAAACTTACTTTCATGTGTGATAGTCTCATCATACCTTAGAGCTTACCTTGCCATCCAATATTGTGCTTGAAACATAATATTGAAACAATACACCATACATACCTTGTAACATTCAGATTCCTTTGCACCTTCTTCTTTGACATTGGAAGTTGGATCACTTAGTCAAGTTTTCATCAAATGCCTCTTTCTTTTTCCAACACTAGCTCTTCTCTTCCTAGACTAGGCATATTTTCATACACCTCAGATAATCCTCAAGAAGGACCCAATTAAGACATCTCAATAGGAGGTTAGAAGTATCCCAATACTAAAATATACATGCAGGAAGTATAATCAATAATCATATCAATAAATCTAAACAAAAGTGAATGCATAAAGGAGTAACATAAATCGAAAGAATGCTTATATTTAATGAGAGGTGATCATCTCCCTCTTGAACTAGCCTTCAAGAGTCATTATTGTCCATTGTCAATGTAACAATGTTTCCTTCATTATATTTATACCAACTTCATGAGAACCAAGCCTAATAGAGACTACCTCATCTAGGGATACATCAAACCTATCATAAGTGTTGGAGCATCTTGTTGGCTTAGTGGGTCCTGAACCAGGTTCAGAGTTAGTTGTGCCAAACAAATCCATACACTACTGGCCCTTTCAGCATCAATCCTTGGAGTACAGACTAAAGTCTCACCCAAAGTAGTATGGGGGGATGCTGGAACCAAGTTTCTGCAGCCAAAGATTAGCGTCATGTAATTTTGTACCCTAAATCTGTCTTCGCGTAGATCGATAAGCCCTTATGGGTTATTGATGGAACTCCCTTTAATCAGCCTCTACACTTCCACCAAGGTCTACGACTATCTTTCGCAGACCCTAAATAGGTGAATCAACTACTTAAGTGCATCAAAGATTACCCTTAACCTAGTAATTACTCAGATCGTCTTAAGTGTTTGATAACTTTAACATACAACAAGATAATATTCGTGTAAACAGTTAACATTAATTGCATTCATATAACCATATAGATCAAGTCACGCATCAATACATCGTTATTTCATAAAACCATCATTTATCACAACATAAACTGAATTCATGCATAACATAAGTAAATAGATAAAACACAGGAATTCCTGTAATAATCCTTTTTATTAATATTTAGTTCAGCTTACAGACTCAAGACTGCCCTCCGCACTCAACTGTAGGGGTCTGCACACTCAATTGTGGACTCTACTCTAGACCTCTACGAACACAGTTGTAGAGCCTTTTCTTCCTCTAAGACTTCTACGATCTTCCTTCTATTGACCCATTACATTCATGTTCGTCATCTACTCTTGTCTTAGACTCTCTAAGACACCCCTATTTATACAATCCCATGGTTCGCGGACCATGGGTAGATCCTCAAAAAGCTGACTCAACTTACATAAAGGAGGGTAGAACCCTTTTTGACTCTTTTACTATCTACGCGCTCTGTGATCACAACTTGCCGAGACTTTACATTTTATACAAAAAAACTTGGGCTTTTTCCCGAAAATTGACCCTGGGGACCCCATCCCAATAGGCCCCCAACACAAAGATCGTGACTCACCCTCAAGTCACTCAGATGGCACAAAGATCTTGTTGTTAATATCTCCCAACTCCACTTATGCAACCGCTACTTCAACCACACTCTATGTGGTTGCCTGCTTCACCTACTTTACCAGCTGCTTTGTGGTTAGTCTTGCACTATCCTGCTTGATCTTTTGCTACGTACTCTCCAAGTTCACCGATTTTTCCTGAATATTGGTGGAGATGATGTAGGACTCATCCAACCAAGGCCCTAATCTGGCCTTAAGGATGGCGTCTTTCTTTTGCAATTCTTCCACTTGTGTAAGCAACTGCTTAGCCTCCTACAGTGTTGCAAGGCATAGTGTTATAGCAACGGTGTGCACTATCGCCCGCACTTCATCATATTGTTGTTGGAGCTCACAAACCTTTCTATTCAAGACTTGCAGAGTGGGATCTTCCTACAGGGCTGTGACTACTTCCATGGCTTGCTCAAACAGCGTGGTGCAGTCCACCACCGCGACATCCACCATCGCAACTCCATCTTTAACAGTGGCCTCACGCTTTTCCCTAACCTCTGGCAGAGGTGAAGGATGTGACTTCAACTCCAATTTAGTTATCTTCATGTTTAGCTCGAATTAAACTCTAGCCACCTCCGCCTTGGCATAGTGCATGCCCACAACAACCTTTCTGATTTGTGCCTCCAATGGCACTTCTTCTGAGATTGTAATTTTGGCACTATTCTACAGGATTTTGCCACTGTGGCCACGAGTTGGGTGCTCTGTGCCTAAATTTTCTCCTTTTTCTGTAATGCCTTTGTATTTTCAGTGAACATCTACTCATTGTTCACCCTATATTCATTGATTATTCTTAGTGCGTGTTATTCTCAAGCTCTTAACGTATCTATCACTCCTACCTGCAGCATGTGAAGGTACTCATTGGGGAGTGTGGCCAGGTTGAGGCTGATGTTCTTCAGAGAACTCATGATGACCTTGTCATCATCCACCTCCACACTCAAGGATCCATATGGCACCGTGACTACCCAGAGATCAAGTGATCGAACCATCTTTGTTGCCTGACTAGTTCCTGGTGTCAAGCTGGTTTGTGGATCATTGACCTGCCCTACAGCCACCTGGATCCTACTCGTATGAATTTGCAGCTTGCGCAGGTCCTTCTGAATGGTACTTAGTGCTTGCTGGTGTTGTTGTTCGAACTACTAGAATAGTTCTGTCGTGGTATCACACACCTTGTCACTTATCTTGTCTAGGTCACCGTCTATCAGAGTGATCAAATCCAGCAACGGCTTTGTCACTTTTGATTTCTTTCGCAACCCTTGCTTCTGCTAATACCTATATCTCTTTATCAGAAGGGAGTTCTCTGCTCCTCCTGACCACTGCCGCCATGCTATGACTACTCCTCCTCTTCTGTTTGGGGCCAAGGGGACTTACTACTCTACTCAAAGTTGTGGTCTTCCTGTTCGGGATACTGCTTCGTAGCGCGCTCCTCTTCCACACGGGCCTTCTCCCCGGCCTCTTTTCTGTGCTTCTCAGCCAACTTCTGGACCTTCTACTTTGCCACTTCCTTCCTTTTCTTCTCTATGGACTTGTTGGTGCCTACGGCTAGATCAGATGGAGAATGCCAATCTATCAACCAACACTTAATCATTTCCTAGATGATGTCATCTATGGCAAAGTATGGTAGATCAAACCAGTTTTGTTGTAGATCCTTTCGTGCCCTGATGTATGCATGGTGGAAATCTGCTTTGAACTCTGCGTACTCTGAGAGCTGTTCAAACACCATTAGAGACAACCGCAACTTCTAGTTGATGGTCATGTGCAGACTGGCCTCCATCAAAACCCAGAACACTTTGGTCTCTGTGACTTGTGTGACATCTTTTTTTACCCAAAGGTATTCAAACTGTGCAGCCTTCAACAATCCCTTGTCCACAGGAGGAAATTGACTGTCCTTGGGAAAATCCCAAGCTACTAATATGATGGAGAGTAATAACCACGTGTAGTATAATGTTTTACTCTCATCCTACGCCTCTCAAAAGTTCACAAGGAACTCGCTACAAAGGTAGCGTGAACATTTGAATTGCACGCCCTCCATGCATTGTGCATCTAGTGAAATAACTGACGTTGGGACCTCGCCCACGTGAAATTTTCTCATGACTTTTCCAGCAAGGATCTGCGTGGCAATTTTCACTGCGGGGTCAGTGATTGAGGTGATAGAGTACCCGCGCGGCTTCTTCACGAGCTTGAATTTTTCCTTCATTTTCTTTGCGAGGTCACGCTCACTTGTCTTTCTGCCAAACTCCTTGGTTGGATTCAACCTTGAGTGCGACAACAACGTGATCTGTTGGATCAACATATCAGTGATAAGGATCAGCGCACTCAACCACAAGCATCTATCATGTACCAAGGTCAGCAACTACTTCATAACAATAAGTTTGATGTTGGAGCGATGGTAGTGGGGCACCAACAACAGGTTCAACAACCTTGACTGATTCACTCTGCAAATCCACTCCATAGGCTCCAATGCAGTGACACCTAATTCATTGTAAAAGAACCTCTTCATATAGTTCTCTATTGCATGGTGGGGGAACCTCTTGTGGTCCACCAAATCCTAGTCCTCTAGTTTTAAATGTGGAATCCACGCCAAGTGCGGACCTTCAAACGTGATGCTCTCTGGTAACAAGGGTTTGTGGATCAAGAACTTCTCTACGTCTCGCTTTTTGGTGATTTACACTTTTCCCTTAAGAGGAGGGATATAATTCAGAAATTTGGAGATAGGATCCAACCCCTCGGTGTCTATATCCCCCGCGTCCTCTTCTTCCTCTAAATCCACCACTTTCCCCTTATCCTTCGCCGACTGTTTTTCTTTCTTTTGAGCCTGGGTAGTAGCATGCTTCCTTAGTGACTCATGCATTGACATTGGATTCTTCTCATTGTCCTTCTTGGGTCTGGGGACTTCTCTCACTGGTGTAGGTTTTGGCCTAGGCGACCTCAGCACCGTAGGCACAGGAGTCAGAGCCTCCATGCTCATCAACTATGGAGCAGCTCTTGCAGAGACGAAAACTCCTCCAGTACTAGTAGTCTCTCCTGGTCTAGGCGTTGTGCTGAGAATAAACTGTTGGGTATCCTTGGGTAACTTATCAAATACAAAACTACTGACCAAATCAATGAAAACCTGAGGATTCATAAAAAATTGATAACTCAAAACAGAAATTCTAAGGAGGTAAAGTGTTTTTTGCTGGACGGACACGCATAATTTATATGCGATTTTGAATTCAAATTCGACCATTCCCCACAAAATCCGTCCATAAATGCTGATTTAGTGGTAGATTTCCAAAGATTTCACTCTTAAATACAATCTTAAATGACGCCCCCCCTACTCCTCTTAACTGTATCGTCACTATTAAATCATGAACTGTGACTATAACAGTCACTTTTTGGCTGTGTTGCACGGTGTCTCCCCTATAATGCAGCTCGCTTCGCGCACCTTCTAGTAATGTGACACCACACCTTTTCGAACAGCCCCCCGGTCGTGTAGCTCTACAAACCAAGCAATGTAGTTTATAGTCTCGCGCTTCCTTGTAGCTGCTTTGAATGCTAAGATTGTGCTACCGTCATGTAGTCATTGGGCTAGATCCCCCTTGTATGGATTCAATTGGCTTCCATTTACCCTTCCTAGAAATGGGTCTCCATTCAACTTCGCGAGCTGAATTGCTCCACCATCTATCATTTCTTTGATAACATATGGTCCCAGCCAATGCATCTGCAAATTTCCTAGGAACTTTGAAAACCTACTGTCATATAATAACACTAAATCATTTACCTTCAAGTTGTGCAGTTTTATGTGCCGATCATGCCAATATTTTTCACATTCCTTCTGAACCTACCGATGGAATCCAACGAGAAATCTATCTTCCTCGAGCTCCATTAGTTGCACAAGCCTCTCTTCTAAGGCTCTATGGTCCTCCATTCCTGTGAAAGTCGTTATGCATAGACTAGGCACAATGTACTCCATAGGAATCACAACTTCTACGCCATAGACCAACCTAAAAGGTGCTTGACCAGTAAGATTTTTACAAGTATTTCTGTAAGCGCATAACACTAATGGTACGCACACGTCCCAATCATTCCATTGCATGTTGTAAACCTTCATCAGTGCATTCTCCAATATCTTATTAAAATCCTCAACTGTTCCATTGGCCCGAGGATGATATGGCGTACTCTTCTAATGGTTAACTTGGAACTCTTCTGTCAGTGTGCTGATCGTTTCATTGAAAAAATGTGTTCCGCGATCACTCATCGATACCTTTGGGTAACCAAATCTTTTCAACACATATTCAAACAAGAATTTCATTATTTTTGCCCCTGTACAGTCTTTCACAAGTTGTGCCTATGCCCATTTGGTCAAATACTCTATCGCGGTGATGATATATCGTGCACCCGTCTTCTTTCCTAGAGGCTGAATCGGTCATACAAAATGAATTTCCCATTTATCAAATGGTTGTAATGACAGCTACAGATTCAAAGGCATCTCATCCCTTCGTGATGGCCTACCCATTCCCTGACATGCATCGCATTCCCTGCATTATACTTTAGATTCCTTATGTAGCGTTGGCCACCACAACCTAGCGCGCAAAATCTTTTGCGTTGTTGCTTTCCCTACATGATGCCCTCCTGCAGCTCCTCCATGAGCTTCAGCGAGGATATTATTTCATTCAAATTCAAGCACATAGCATTGCAGTATCTCATCCTATCCCATCTTATTCAAATGGTCTACAATAACCGAAAATTTTGCTGCGCGCACCACCACTTATTTCTTTTGTTGACTAGTGTATCCCTTTGGAATCGTCCCTGTAGTCAGAAAGTTGATAATGTCCACAAAGTTATTTTCAGCTATGTGCACTGTGAAGAGCTGCACATCAGGCAACCCTTCCTCCAAATTAGTGGGCTCCTCTATTGTTTCAATGTGCAACAGATGATCTGTTCCCACGTTCAATCTTCCTGGTTTCACAATTACTTCAAAAATCATATTCTGTAAACAACAACAACCATATGTATATTCCCCCCCCCAACACAAGCTTATTGACTAGGAATTTTAATGCATAATGGTCTGTGTACATCTTGAAATGTCTACCTAGCAGGTAATGCCTAAATTTCTAGAGCGCGTACACCATAGCTAGACCTTTGCACTCTGTCGACGAATAATTGTTTTTAGCCTTTAACAACTTCTTGCTTACAAATTCTATAGGATGGTCCATCTCCCCTTCACCAGCCTGTATCAGCACTACTCCTAGTGCAATAAACGAGGCATCAACATGCACATGGAACTCCTTCTTCCAATTCAAGAAGACTAGGATTGGCGCAGTGACCATTTTTCCCTTCAATACATTGAGACTGCACTGACATTCTTCATCCCAACAAAATGTAGTGTCCCTCTTCAACAAATTTTCCATCATTATGGTAATCTAAGCATAACTCTTGATGAATCTTTGATAGTACCTCGTATGACCCAGCATTGCACACAACTATTTGACACTTCTTGGCACTTCCAAAATAACTATAATCGTGATCTTAGCAGGGTCCACCATTAATCCTTGCTTGCACACCACATGACCAAGAAAGATTTCGAAAGGGATGCATAACAAGCATTTCTTCAAGTTTAGCGCAATCTGATATCTTCGGCATGTATCCAACATCAATCGAAAACTGGCTACATGGCACTTTACTAGCCCAAACACTATCTAGTCATCAAAATATACCTCCAAGAACTTGTGGATAAATTCTTTGAATGTCGTGATGACTACGAGCAAGAAGATCGTCGGCGCATTCTTAAGTCCAAATGGCATCACTGTATACTGGAAACAACCCCATTCTTTTGTGGAGGTGGTCTTACTCCTATCTTCTGGCGCGAACTTAATTTGATGTTACCCAAAGAACCCATTAGTGAATGAATAGGCTTCTTGTCCTCCAACATTATCCAATACTACCTTTGTAAACAACGTTAGAAAAGGATCGTGAAAGTAGGCATCATTAAGCTTCTTGAGAACTACGCAAATTTATATCTCTCCTTTCTGCTACTTCTCTTGGACTACCATTGGGCTCACCCAATCAGATTCCTCCACTGGTTCAATAATTCCTAGCTCAAGCATCTTATCCAACTCCAAGCAGACCTTTTCTTTATACTTGGGATTAAGGCGATAAGGCCTCAACTTAATGAACTTTGCATCCAGCTTCAAGGTGATCTTCATCATGCCCAAGTCTCCTACAATACCTTTCAAGTCTGAAAACTTTGTAGGGAACAAATCCTAATATTCATAGAGAAACTAAACAACTTTATCCAATGTAGCATCGTCCCAATAATCCCCAATTTTCACAAACTTTGGCTCCGCTTCTGTGCCAATGTTTACTTGCCTAGTTTTCAGTGGCATGGTGATGTCTGGATTCTCTATCTGTGGTCCCTCAACTTCGCGGTGGCCTTCTACTTCTGAGATGTTAATATTTTTAGGATCCTCATCTTCTCCTTCGGCAGTCACATTATGGCACTCCAGTGCATGGCACAACTGGGTGCTCCAATTTGGTTGAATCAATTCTAAAGGATCCTGCGGTATTATGAAGATTGATTCCTTAACCTCCTGCAATGCCTCGTCAATGATTTCGAACCCATCCTCAAAGCTTAAGGTCATAAAAAATCCTTCGCTTAAGATGTCCCACTCCACAGCGCCATGACGAAGCTTTGTTTCAAGGTACCAATTCATAGGAATGATGTCCAAAGTGTGACAGAATATATGTATCCACTCTGGCTGCAGCTCATTCCATAAACCTTAGTCCATTTTTATAAATGATCGAGCGGGTCATTTCTCCTGTCATATTTCTTAGTTAGCCGAAATTTTGGATGACCAAACCGCAATCTCATCATTCTTCTATACTCATGACATTCATTAAAATTGTCTTTATGTGTACCCCACCACCATGCAGGCGTAGCACGTAGTGCCAAATCCAGTTCTTGGAAGCAATGTTTCTCAGGAACTTCCCTTTCAAATGCATCCAAAATTTATCTACATCAGTTAGACCATCATAATAAGGTAAATTTCCTACCTACAATGATACACAACGCAGTGACTTAGTCATCATATTACACTGCATTGTAGATACTTCATGCAACCTATTATGCTAATGTTCCAATTCTTTTTCTATATTTGATGTACAGGAACTTTCACAATCCCATGCAATTTGTCCATTAGCGATCAAATTAACCCAATCTTGGCCTCGTGCTATTATCTTATAGATCTGTTCCAAATCATCATCAATTCCCTCATAATCGCGGATTGTTTCAGTATAGCACGGTCCTTTTGCAGGGTCTAAAGGTACTACTATGCGGAGAAATTTCCTTTCAAATGACATCGTAAGCTTCTTCAAATTTATTACCCCACTCATGTCAATAGCCCAATCAATCCAAAGGAATGCGGGGTATGGATTGTTGTCATCAATAATCTCTATCACTTCAAAATCAGTCAATGCTCTCACCCCTTCTATATCTATGGTTACTCCATGCAATCTCCCCATATGGATAATCTTGTGTTGATTTTCCATCCTCAATTGAATCGAAGAAAACTACAGTGCAATTCTCCCCATTCTTTCCCATGTTTGTTTAGGAAAAACATTCGCATCCAACCCCAGATCCAAAATAACCTAGTCCATATCATACTCTCCTATTTGCATGATGAGCCTCATCTCATGCCTTGTTCTTGTCTTGTGCTTACCTATCTTCCTGACTATGCGGTGTCCTTCAGGAACAGTTTCCTTACCGGCACACTTATTTATAAGTTCTTGTAGCCCTTTTACAACCTTTCTATCATGCAGTAGCTTCATACAAGTCTCCAAAAAGGTGGTAAGCATGGAAGGGTCAACCTCTTCAGCTAGCTTGTCTTGACTTCCTGAGGTAGAAGCCTCAGGGAAGCTTTTCTTTGCTTCCATGAATGTTTCCTTCATGTGCTCTATATCAAATCCAACCTCCTTTTCTAGAGCCTTGCGGACCCATCCACTTTCTTCAGGTTGTTTCCCTTTATCCTCACCAGTCATCATTCCACTTCATAGCACAATATTCACGTTGGAATCCTCTTCGCGGGGCTTAGCCCTCATCGTCTGTAAATTTTGGGTAGGTTGTTGAGGCTGCACCTTCTTCTCTTTCATCTTAGCTATCAATATAGGGAATTATTCTATCGCATGGTCAAACTAGGTACAATATCAGCATGATGGGCATATCTGGATCATACGCTCCCATGCGTAGTGTCATGGCACTCCGCAATTATCGTAAATAATTTTCCCTCGACCTCTACCACGTCCTCCTCCTCCTCAACCTTGTCCACGACCTTGATATCCTTTATGTGCTCCCCCAGCACCTTGATCTGAAGGCCGAGTTTCTATTTGCATTCGATACATGGGCATTTTTTCCATCATAAATTCATAGCTACGGAAGTTACGCTCATCGCGGCCCACCGATTTACGAAAATTATAGAATAATTTTTGTGGTGTCTGCACGAACTTCTGCAGAAAGTGGCAATTGTCTGTTACATCTTTTCCAGCCACCTGACAGATAGTGCACCATAGCATGGGACTTGTACTTGGTCCTACTGGAGCTTCCTGCCTCAGAGGCATTCACCCTCCTCCTACAACATAATTCGTGAAGACATGGTAGTGATCTTTATCACCCACCTAGTTTTTACACTTCAGGCACCAAAATTCTTCGCGCACCTCTGACCAAGTCATTTTCTCCTTTTTCAAGCTCTAAAACTCCAAGAAGAGGTTATGAAACTCTGCATGAATCTGTTGAAATCCCAATGACACGGTCTGGATAGGTGTCTCATGTAATCTCATTGCGATCTCTAGTGCTTCCGCCTGAGTTCCTATACTTTGTTGTGACAAATCAATCCTTAAGTGGAGGAGGAGCACAGCT
The DNA here is from genome assembly GCA_031772625.1 of Pinus tabuliformis. NCBI lineage: Eukaryota > Viridiplantae > Streptophyta > Pinopsida > Pinales > Pinaceae > Pinus > Pinus tabuliformis. The sequence goes on along the minus strand of CM062816.1, from coordinate 459,510,293 downwards.
ATAAACCAATCGCGGTGCTAACTATCTGGGAGATTCATATTAGCTTCACGGATGCCGCACTTGAGTCTTTGATCCAGCTCCGAGGGTGTTACACCAATCCTCATCGCAATTTCCTTGAACCCTATCATTGATTTCGTTTCAGACTTAGGCCTTCTGAATTCCTTGTTCAGCACAGTTTGAGTGTTCGCTAACGATGCCAATAGATTATCAATGTAGTACTTAATGTACCACATCAATGCATGATCTTGTAGAGAAGTAACCAACTGCACCTTCTTTATGTGATAATCTATAATATTCTGTCCGTCCATACAACCTTCACAATGAACCAAAACTGATACAAGTCCTCACTTCCCAAGCCCTTGAAGATAGGCAACTTCATGGTATCTGACATGCTGAACGGTGGAGGAGGTGGTGGTGGTGTGGGTGAAGGTGTATGTTGTTGAGGTGAAGGTGGAGGTGGTGTGGGCGGATGAGGTATTCATGGAAAACCCTGCTTTATTAAATGTACAACATTTCAGGGTGAGGCTTGTACCACTCCCTCATCATCACTCGAAGGAGGTTCTATCAATGGGCTGTATTCAGGACCTGCGCTTTCCTTATTTCTGAAGATTCATCCACTTCACGTAGATCCAAGCATCAAGGCAATGGAATAATGCGCTTTTCACACAAGAGCATTTTAATCCAAGTATTCAAGGATCTCAAATACTTACCTCGTGGTCCCTTGAAAAAATGTCACTCTACTTCGATGTAGCTGACTAAGGTATTAACCATGAATTCTATCACAAATCCTCCTATGAATCGATCAATCCAGTGATCAACAGCGCATGCAATCCTATCTTCAGAGGCTTCCAACCTTCAAACTAGTTCCTTGGTCCACACTATCGGTCCATCAAGCCTCCACCTTCCTTGGTTGCCTTCCAATTTAATGATCCACTAGTATAGTTCGATCGAGAATGTGCAGAAGAAAATCTCGTGTATTTCTGTGTAAAAATATCTGTCCAACCACTGTTCTTTTGTCAGGCATGGACTTTTGTTCTCTGGCATCGTGAATTCCTGGATCTTTCTATCCAACCAATTCTCAATTTCTTTCTTTGTTGGATTCTAGTAATGTGACATCACACATCTCTTTATACAAATCCCAGTCCCAGCAACAAAACCATTTGTTGGCTTAGTGGGTCCTGACCTAGGTTCAAATTTAGCTGCACCAAATAAATCCCTACACTATTGGCCCTTTCACATTCAATCCACGGAGTGTGAACTGAAGTCTCACCCGAAGCAGTATGGGGGGATGCTGGAACCAAGTTTCCGCACCTAGAGATCAACGTGATGTCATTTTGTGCCCTAAATCTGTCTTCATGTTGATTGATAAGCCCTTATGGATTATCTATGGAACTCCCTTTAATCAGCCTCTAGATCTCAGCAAAGGTCTACAAATGTCTTTCACGGACCCTAAAAAGGTGAATCAACTACTTACATGCATCAAAGATTACTCTTAACCCAGTAATTAATCAGACTGGATTAAGTGTTCGATAACTTTAATATACAACAATATAATCTTCGCATAAATAGTTAACATTAATTGCGTTCATATAACCATATAGATCAAGTAAAATCGCGCATCAATACATCGTTATTTCATAAACCCATCATTTATCACAGCATAAAGCACATTCATACATAACAGAAGTAAATAGATAAAACACAGGAATTCCTGTAATAATCTTGTTTATTAATACTCAGTTCAGCTTACAGACTCAAGATTGCCCTCCGCACTCAACTGTAGGGGTCCGCGCACTCAGCTGTGGAGTCTACTCTAGACCTTTGCGCACACAGCTGTAGAGCCTTTTATTCCTCTAAGACTTATATGATATTCCTTCTATTGACCCATTACATTCATGTTCGTCATCTACTCTTGTCTTAGACTCTCTAAGACACCCATATTTATACAATCCCATGGTTCGTGGACCATGGGTAGATCCTCAAAAATCCAACTCAACTTACATAAGGGAGGGTAAAACCATTTTTGACTCTTTTATTATCTATGCACTCCACGACAACAACTTGCAGAGACTTTACATTTTATACAAAAAAACTTGGGCTTTTGCCCCAAAATTGACCTAGGGGACCCCATCCCAACACATCCTCACACTGATCATGTTAGGGTTTCTAGATTGCATATCTCAAATATTTTTCATAATCCAGGGTTTCTTCCGAACCCTAACCTCATAATATCCATCAAATCCTAATAGACAAAGTTCCTAGGTTTCCTTCAAACCTTATTATTCTTTTAGGCCTCCTCCATATTCTCTTGAATCCACCAAAGGTGTCTTCATAGGTTTGATCTAATGACTTTTCTTCAGCCTAGCTCTAATACCATGTTAAATTCTCTTAGGGATATATTGTTATTTTCTTTGATAATTGAATTTCATTATTCACATATCAAATTCACCCCATAGCATCATAACATTATCCAGATTTGCAACATTATTGAACAATGTATGCAACTATATAGAAAGAAAAATATCATCATCAATGCAGTGGAACATAAAGGAACAATAGAAGGAAAAAATTAACACATAGAGACACTAGGATTGGTCAGAGACTAGGGAAAAAACCACTACAGGAAAACCCTTTCAAATTCTTCTTATTATTATATTTTCATTCAATGATTTAGAAAAAGAGAGTACATCGATCCATAAATTCACCTGTAATCCTATCCAGAAAAATCAACTAAAGAAAATCATGAGATGAATCCAACAATGTAAATAATAAAAACCCTAATTTAGAAGCATGTGGCTAACTATCATTGATTGTGATCAACTACCAAACTCTATGATAAACTAATGAAATCGGCGGTCAACTGTAAAATTCAAACCCTAAGTCCAAACTGCATGTAAATAGTGATGTGTGTGTGACTAAAACCTTTCAACTGCATGTATGAACCTACCTACTTGTAGTTATATCCAAAAAATTCATGTGACAATCCCACGGTCAAAAATAAAACACCAGACACGTGTGCAAGCTTTGGAAACTACAATTTCAAACTAATGCGAGTCAATCTCTCTTAATTTCCTCAGACTTGCGAACCAAGACCAAAAAGAGAGTAGAAGAATGCTTCATGATCATTTCTAAATGAGGTTGAGGTCACTTGTATTTATATACTTCCAAGAGTGTTCAATTTTATTTAGATTTGACTTTATCAAATATGCACATGTGGGCTTTAATTCGAAAATACACTTTCCCTTGTCCAAATTGAGCACTTCAATAGTCAAAATTGGTCCTCTCGAAAAGAGGATTCTCATCCCATGGTTGGAATTTGTCACTGAACTGCCAAATTAATAGGAATATGTCACTGATAGGAGGATTTTGATGGATTATTGTTGAGTTTGTGGGATCCCTCCTATTGAAGTATTCTTTTGTGTTCTCTATTGTTTCTTCCTAAAACAAAATTCAAGGAATTTTATGTGAATTATTAGTTTCTAAGAAGACCAGGTTTTCAAAATATAGGTGAGAGGAATGGTTCTCCTTTTTTCTGATTAATGGGAGAAAATTATATTCCAAATTTAAAACAAATTCATCCTTTTGCAAGCATTCTTATCACTTAATAAAAACCATGGTTTGAAAAATTTTAACTTTCAGGGGTTTGCTACAGGATGCCTCTATATGAAAAATTTTACCAAAATTTCCATCTTTGTGTGCATGGAATGTGAGGAAAATTTACTACTTACCCCTTCCTTGGAGACTCCTTCATGCCTTTGGGGTTTTAGAGGAAAATTTTCCCAAAATCGATCCCTTTCCCACCTCTCAAGCTAATCCTGTAGAAGCTAGTCACAATCCCGTAGCATATGTTTTGTATGTTGTAACACTAAACCTAGATCTTATAACATCTAGTATTTGACCATGTAGCTTATGTGTGGTAGCATATGGGACCCCTAGTGGTAGCTAGCTCAAATCTTGATGATGCAGTGGGCCTCTCTTACCATTTTTGAAATGAGACTCTTGGTACAAGTGAGGTTCAAGCCTGGTCTTTATTCCTTTTGGTGGTTTGGTGGTGGGATCAACATGCTGTGTTAGATTTCCCACACATACAATCTTTGTAATCTCCTCATAGACCCATTGGCCCACTACTCAAAATCATCATATTTTCATTTTCATTGTTTTCTCCACGTGGGATGAGAGACAGAGTGAAATTTACTCAATTGTTTGAGGGTGGCCTAGGATGTTGGCCACTTTAAGCCTACAAAAACCTTATTCCTCATGCATTAAAAACATTTTAAAACTATTATGCACTTAAAGGAAGAGGTTAGGAGTTTTCATACATGTACCTACCTGGTGGTTTTTTCCAATGTGCTAAACACTTGATGTCTACATGTTGTTTCTGATCAAGAGTAGTTGTCAATATGATGGCTTCTTGAGGTGTCATATTATCATGTTTGTTTCTCAATGCATTGACTCTTCTCTAAACTTTTTTTTTGTGAATTGTTTCTTGAAATGTGACTGACTTATCGAAGCTTGAAAACATAGATTCTGGAGGAGGTGGATCAAATGTTGTTGTTGAAGGTGATTGGTGACCCTTAAGTAGCTTTGAAGAGGTCTTGTGGCTACCCAAAATCAAGGAAATGACTCTACAATGCCTTCATGATGCTTGATTCTTCATTTTGGTGTTTCCAACTAAGTTCCAGTAGGGTTTGTGTAGACTAATACATGACTATGTGTCTTCCTGTAGTAGTCACACAAACCCCTCTAGGATAATAATATACTTTAGATAATGCCTTCAAAAACATTGATAATTCATTATTAATCTATGGATAAGGACCCATTCTTGTTCCTCTATGAAAAACATAATATCTTATCCCCTTTTCTATGTCAATCACAATCTTGTAGAACTTCAGGAAAATATTGTACCACTTTAGAACTGAGGTAGAATTGAGTGAGATTGGTGACCAAGTGATGGAGGAACTTGGCGCAATTGATGAAATAATGGAGCACATGCAGAGAGATAGCTTGGTGGATGAAAAATTGGAGTTTTGAAGTTTTTTCATGTCTACTGTCCTTGTTGGGATATGACTGGAAACCTGAAAATAACATGTTAGAAACATTGATGTAAGGGATCTAGTACTTTTCCCTTGTTCTTTTTATCTTTTTCATTTTTCTCTTTCTTTTTTGAGATACCTACAAACTTTTTCAAAGGAGGTTTTCAACATACAGGACTACCCGAGGTTCCTGAAAAGGAGGTTTTCACCTAGGGATCTTTTATTTTATCATTTTTTTACTCTTGGAGTGCCTCATTGAGGTTTTTAGTTCTAGAGCTTTCCTTGGGTGCCTCATGGAGGTATTCAACGAGGCTTCTTATTCTTTTCCTCTTGTTTATTTTTTCTTTTTCTTTTTTGTGTGTTCTTCATTTTTCTTCTTTTGCTGATCAGAGGCTGGCTGGAATGAGAGTTGTGAGACCCCCAATTACATTCAACCCTTTCCTTATTGAGTTGGTAAAATCCTCCTTTGGCAGAGGTTTCTTGTAGAGATTCAATTGGTAATCATTGAATAAAAGTTGAATTTCTTCTTCATCAATTTTTCTGATATGGACAGAATCATTCTCATTACATTTTTCCACCAGATAAGGGCCCAACCATCTTCTCACCAACTTTCCCTTGAAGTCCTTGAATCTGGAGTCATATAGTAGGGCCTAATCACCCTCTTGGAAGGCCCTTTCTCTGATGTTTTATTCATGCCAAATATTCCTATGTAATTGGACCACCTTAGCATGAATGAGGGCCTACAATATAAGCTCATCAAGATTATTGTGCTATTACAGCCTCTCTTGCTGAGCATTGGTGATGTCTAGGTCCAATTGTGTTGCCATTATTAGGGTGTTGTACTCAAACTCAATGGACAAAAATTTCTTCTTGCCATATACTGAATGAAAGGGAGTGAACCTAATGGTGGTTTTCCAATAAGTATTATAGGCCCAAGTGGCCTCCGCAGTTTGGGGTGCCCAATCCTTTTTTTTGTTACTGACAACGTTAGTCAAGATGTTCTCCAAAGCTTTGTTCATGACCTCCACCTTCCCATTTGCTTGAAGATGATAGGCAATGGCTTTATTGTGCCTTATGTGATGTTTCTCCATGATTCCCTTAATCATATTTGAAGTAAACTAAGCTCCTTGATCAATGGCCATATCCCTTGGGAATCCAAACTTATAAAATATATTCTCCCTTAGAAACTTTGGAACCTTTTTCTCTATTATTTCTTTTACTACTTTTACTTCACCCCATTTTTTCAAATAGTCAGTGCACACAATGATGTATGCCTTTTGTCTGTATGGGGGATCAATTGTTCCAATGAAATCCATGCCCCACTTCTCAAATGGTTCAAGATTCACTTGAGGTTGCAAGGGAATTTCATCCTTAAGTGTAGGCTTACCCATCCTTTGGCTATCATCATATCTGGTAGTGTATCCCCTATCATCTTGGTGTAGAGTGGACCAGTAATAGATAGTTTGGATAATTTTGAAGGTTGTCCTCTTAGAAACAAAATGGCCCCCACAGGGTCCATCATGGCATGCTAAAACGATCTCAAAAACCTCACCCTCCAATACATTTCTCCTGAATATCTAATATATTCCCAATTTGAAGAGATTTCCCCCAATCTAGGTGAAAGGGGCACTTTTTATAACAATATTTCTCTTCTCCTTACAGGATAGATTAGGAGGGAGTCACCTAACAACCAAGAAAGTTTCTATATGGTGTTTCTACTACAACACCCTCCAAATTTTTTATATATTCCAATTTTGGAGCCTATCTTCCATCATGTGAAATGTCACTTTTAGTGTCCAAGTGTATTTTTATGTTTTTACACATGTTTCAAGTGTCCATGTCCCTTCGTAAGTGTTTTTGAATCATCAAGATTAGAGATAACCCACTTTGGAGCCATAATAAACTTCCTAGTCACAAAATGACACTTATTAGTCACAACTGCACATACTTTTTCTGTCACATTTCAAGAATATTTGTGAATTGGAATTTTGATGTACATTTCTCATTGTTGGACCCTATTTAAGTTTCACTAATGAATTGAGATATGTCGTTCTTGATTATACCTCTAACTCATTTTGTTTTCGCATGTTTCACCATTTTGTACTAAGCCATTTTTCTGGCTTTGCAAGTCTGCTCTCTAGGCTAGGAAAAGCACACTACACACTTATAAGGCTTAGGGGAGACCTTCCATGTTAGTAATAACTGCACCCTACAACATCCTAGCCCTTTCCTCTCCCTCTAGTGCACAACACGTTTTTAGTCAATATAACCTCCTTTTTCTCTCCATCCTGTGCTAATCAATCTTTTGTGATCCAAACTTATGAAGGAAAGCAACAAAATAAAAAAATACACATATACATAGAGAAGAAGTAGAAATAAAACTTCATTTCATTAATATCAAAGAACTAAAATATGCTTACATACAGAAATGGAAATAAACTACCTTGGGCGATGGTATCTTATCTATGAGAAGAGAAGTAGTGGCTACATGCCTCTAAACTGTATTACAATGAGGCTCAAAGGCTTGTTTATTATTGAGAAACAATGGAAAACCCTAAACATCCAAAAACCTAACCCTAGGAGATGAAGCGCCAAAACTTTGTGCCCTGTTTGGGTAAATTGGTACATCAACTTCCCGGGGTCATAACTTTGGCATATGATCTTCATTTGACGTGCACAATACCTCGTTAGAAATATCTGTCCGAGGACTACAACTTTCGAATGAAAAAATCAATCAAAGACTCATGTTTTATTGTTTTCCAAAACAACTGTTGTTTAGGGCCTCAAAACGGCTTCAGAAGTTAATGACTCGAAAACTTTCAAAAATAGTAAATTATGTTACAATTAAGGAAACTAAAAAATTGAAAGAAATAGTGGTGGGCGTCCAAGTGGAATAGGCGGGTGGCTACCAATATCCACCCCGATAATTTTTCTCCTAGTTGAGCACATTGCACACTTCTGGTGGTAAGTGATGCTTTCCTTTATGCCTTGCAAGAGTTCCTTGCATCCTCCTTGTGGCCCTGACCTTCTTCCCTAGCGAATGGCACATTTTTAGTGAGTAGCCCTTGATGCATTGTCTCTTGCAAGTGAACCCTACGTCGAACATGCCTCCTCATCCTTAAGAGGTAAACATGGCACAGTCTTAGTGAGCAGTGAAGCCCTCTTATGTCCTGTATAAGTGTGCTCTATTCCTAGAAGGCCTCTCCCTATCTCCTTTGCAAATTGTTGAGCCAAAGTTAGAAAATTTACATGAATCATGATAGAATAAGATATTTTTGGGTTGATTTTTGTCTACCATGAGTGATCTATAGCTGCAGGTGTTCAAAAAAGCATGTAAAAAATGTGTGAGGAGATTTTCCAAGAAGGGTTGTGTTGGGCGCGAGATCCCCCAAGGGAAGTTTTGGGGCTTAAAGCCTAGGTTTTGACTAAATCCAATGTAAAGACTCCGCGTTTTTGGGGCATGGAGCGTGAACTTGTAAATGAGTCATAAGGTTGTCTGTCCTCATTTTTGTAAATGTAATGTCAGCTTTAGAGATCTACCCATGGTCAGTGGACCATGGGATTGTATAAGTAGAGCGAGGCTATAAGTTGTAAAAAAGGGGAATCAATTGATGAATGCATGATGAAGAATTGAGTCTTACCTAAGTGTAGAGTTGAGTCTTGGGTCATAGACTAGGAGAAGGCTCTGCAGCTGAGTGGCAGACTGCTACACCTAAGTGCGCAGGGCGAGTCAAGTTTGTAACCTTTGGAGAAGTAATAAAGAGAAGTTTCATATCATTTCTGTGTATCTTTTCCTATTTTATGCATTGAGTATATTAGGTATGAATTGCAATGTTACTATTTATATGCGCAAATTTATATGATGATGTTGACTAAGAGAATATAAGACAAAAATCTATTTACGTGAAGTTAACTAACAGTTATAAGAAGATAAGTGAGATTAGCGGTGTAACTAGGGAAATTAGCGTAGATCGCTGCCTTAGCAGCGCGAAAGAATCTCAACCCCTGGTTAGGGTTGCGCGAAGGCGATTATAACAGATCACGAAGGCCTCACAGGTCAGGGCAGTGTGTGAAGTAACCTATGTGAAGGTATTCACAATTGGACTAAACCGACCCCTCAGACATCTCAAGGGTGGGGAAACTTGGTTCCAGCATCCCCGCATACAGCTTCAGGTGGGACCTCAGTCCGCGCTCCATGGGTTGTTGCCGAAAGGTCTAGTATTGTAGGGATTTGTTTAGCTAATTAACTCCGAACCTAGGTCAGGCCCCCTCAAGCCAACAAATGGTTCCGTTTCCAGGACCAGAATCTGCATAGAGATGTCTGATGTCGTATCATTGGAATCCAACTAAGAAGGAAATTGAAGGTTGGTTGGATAGGAGAATTCACGAATTTGCGACGTAGGAGAACAGGAATCCGTGACTATCAAAGGAAGAGTGGTTAAACTGCTACCTGTACACAGATATCCACAAAATCTTCTTTGCATCTTTCCCTACTGAGCTGTACGAGTGGATTGCAAAGCTAGCAGATATCCAAGGGAGGTGGAAGCTTGACGGTCCTATTGTGTGGACCCCAAAGTTGGTGCGTAGATTAGAAGAATCAAAAGATAAGATCGGGCGCACTGTTGATCACTAGCTCAATTATATTATAGGAGGATTCATTACTAAGTTCGTGGTAGATACTTCAGTTAGCTATAGCGAGGCAGAGTAATGCTTCCTCAAAGGACCACAAGGTAAGTACGTAAAGTCTCTGAATACTTGGATTAAAATGATATTGTGTGAAAAGAGGGTTATGCAATTACCTTGATGTTTAGAGCTACCTGAAGTGGTAAAACCTATAGAAACGAAGGAAGTAAGGAACTAGAGAATATCCCTTTGATTTCACCTCCGTGAGGGAACGAGGAAGAGCATGTAAAGGTCTCTCTGTGAAGTGCGATCCATTTAATAAGGAAAAGGATTTTGTGGATACCATCCCTACCCACACCACCGCCAGCGTCACTGCCTTCACCTCCATATTCACTCATACCACCTCCGCCACCATTGTGAGTCAATATGTCGAGCACGATAAAGTTTCTTGTGTTCAAGGGAGTAGGAAATGAGGATCCAAATTAGTTTTGGTTCATGATAAGAGCTGTATGTTATGAAACCAGCTCACAAAAAGATAGAAAAGAGAGATCCACGGCTTATAATTCAGCCTCTTCGAGGGGGAAACTTCCTTTACATTACATAAATGAGCAATTCTTGGATGATACAAATGAAAAGACCTCTTTTCTATATATAGGAGTCTAAGGGGTCAACATAATCACAGCCGACATAACAATAATAATGTAAGCGCACAATAATAACAATAGCGGGCTTCTATGGGGCACATTAGTAACAATATGGGAACTACATGGGTACATCAATATAATAAGTGGGTTGCACTAATAACAATAAGGGGTTACACTATTAGTATAGGGGCCTAACATGCCCCTCTCCTTCAAAAAGTGTTGTCCTCAATGCTTGAGTAGTTCTTGATGCTTCCATATAAAATTCTTGTCCTCCCATGTGGAATCTTCAGTGGGTAAGTTCTTCCACTTGATGAGATACTCTAAAATTGATCGATTTCGTAGCTGTCGGGTTCTTTTTTCTGTGACTGCTCCAGGTTCCAATATAATTTTTCCTTCCTTTTCAATACCTAGCAATATTGTTTGAATTGGGATCTTTTGAAACTTTTGAATAAGTGGCCATAATTCCTTGTCCTTCTTCCATTCATCCCTTGCTTCGTTTATCCAATCTAGTTGGATAATAGAAATAGCACAAAACAATGCTTCCACATCCTCATCCTTGAAGAGTTTTCCCATTCGGTAAGGTCGCCATTTTTTAAGTGCCTGTAATATTGCCAACATTTCCTTCTCATAAATAGCTTTCTTTGGATGTAGCAGTAAAAATACCCAATCGCCTACATCAAAACATTTTTCACTATCATGTTGATCTACCTGTTGTTTCATTTGATTTTGCACCGAAGTGGCGTTATCCTTTAAAAGTTGGAGAACTTGTTGTTAATGCTTGATGTGATATTTCACTGCTTGAACCTTTTTCTTCTTGATATGTCCTTCTATCTTTAGAGTTTGAGGAGTGGTAATTTCTTCCAATCCTTTACAAGATATGGTCAGATTCATTTCTTGATGCTCGATGTGATCTTTCACTTCTTGAACATTTTTCTTCTTGATATGTCCTTCTATCTTGATAGTTTGAGGAGTGGTAATTCTAACCAGTGAATCACAAGATATGGCTGGATTCATTTCTTCTTTCTAGATGTGATATTTCACTTCTTGCACCTTTTTCTTCTTGATATGTCCTTCTATCTTGAGAGTTTGAGGATTGGTCATTCTTGCCAATAGTTTACAAGATATGTTTAGATTCATTGCTTCTTTCTCTGGGGTCGGGTCCTGGCATATATCCTCTTCTTTTGATGTTTCTTGATCCTTTTCTTCCTCCTCTTCATACTATATGTAAAATAATTTCTTCTTAGCACACTTATGACCTTTAGTGCATTTGCTATCACAATTATAACAAAGCCCTTTTTCTCTTTTTTCTTCCAATTGTTGTGGTGTAACCCTTGTAGGTTGTGGAAGTCTAGGAGAAACAACACGTCCATCTTTAAAGTTGTGAGGGGTAGACTTCCTTGTTGCCATAATTTTACTTTCAAATATGTCACAAAGCCCTTTTACTCTTTTCAATTATTGTGGTGTTGCTCTAAAGAAGGTGTTTCTCTTTGTATCCTCATAATGTACTATCATTTCCTCCGTGAGAATTGACCACGTAACAGGTTGTTTACAAGAACAAAGCCCTTTATACCATAAAAATTGATCTGGTTCTAAATATGAAGATGCAATACATACCTTTTGTAACATTGGTACACCATGTAGATCAAAATATTGCTCCATATGAAGTATCCAATTTACTGGATCCTTGCCACCAAACTTTCTCATCTTGCTTTTTCTTGATTTTAGGACCTCGATCTTGAAACGACTGTAACTTTGCACTTGCTAATATTTAAGTTCTAAAATTGCTACCTATACTAGCCCTCTGTGTCCTCTTTCCAATGCCGCTAGTCTGATCCAAATTGGATTCTCCAAAAAAGAGTTATGCACAATCTCCCAAGATGACCTTATTATAGACCTTTCGAGAAGAGCAAACTTGTATGAAGTGCCACGTGTCAATGGTTCGACCTTTGGCTCTAAAAATGATATACAAAAAATACAGTCCGTCCTCTTTCTGTACCTTCTTATGAAATTTCAATCCAATGCTTAGAGTGAAAATTATGACTATTTTCCCAGGTTACCTGTTTGGAATGTAATTCAGGAGTCTGCAAAAAGACCAACTTCCTCAGATCATATCTCCGCACATATAGTGCGAAAAGCTCTGGAATTCGGACCCGAGGTTCAGCGCAATTTCTTCTCAAATGGGTTTTGTTTGCAACTTCTGAAACGTTTCAGAAAAAAAGTTATAGTGAAAATTCCACGATGACCTGTTTGGAGCAGCGAAACCCTAGAATCCAAAGCTCTGATACCAAATGTTATGAAACCAGCTCACAAAAAGATAGAAAAGAGAGATCCACGCCTTAGAATTCAGCCTCTTCGAGGGGGAAACCTCCTTTACATTACATAAATGAGCAATTCTTGGATGATACAAATGAAAAGACCTCCTTTCTATATATAGTAGTCTAAGGGGTCAACATAATCAGAGCCGACATAACAATAATAATGTAAGCGCACAATAATAACAATAGTGGGCTTCTATGGGGCACATTAGTAACAATATGGGCACTACATGGGTACATCAATATAATAAGTGGGTTGTACTAATAACAATAAGGGGTTACACTAGTAGTATAGGGGCCTAACACCGTATGAGAAGCATAGGGAGTTACAGATGACAATATAAATAACGCGACACTGGTTAGCACCCTGCAGGACCACTCGCTAACCTAGTATATTAAGCATTATAATGACAATCCGAATGAGGGGATCACAGATATCAAAACTGCTCTAAATAAGGAATTTGGTAGGCCAAAGTTAGAAGCACAGTCGATCATTGGGTCAAAGATATCACAATGCTACAAGGTGATACTCCTTGGGAGTTGGATCAGAGGCTAAAGTGTGCAATTCACGAAGCTAATATGACTTTGACGAATGGACAACATTACGAATGGTTTGTAGCATCGCTAATGCCTCATTTGAGGAATGCGTTGTCGCATTAGAGGCTAATGACTTAGGAAGAAGCCTTGGAGATCACGATGAGACTGCATGAGGCCCCAGTGCAACATCCTAACATGGGAGTTCGACAAATCCACGCGCAGTTGAAAACTTTATGCCTTGAGATGCAAAGTCTGAAACAAGATAGGGCAGCTTGACCAGAAGTGCATGAAGAGTTGTGGTGCGTAAAATGTGAGGGTCAGGGTCATGACAAAGACCACTGCTCAGTATTCGTGAATTACCTCGCGGGAGGAGGACCGATGTTGTTAAGGCCAGAAGTGCAAGTGGTACATAGTGCGGTGTCTGCTTTGTGGTGTGTGATTTGTCAAATAGGATGGAAACATGCTATAGACAACTTCCATTTTCTACAGAAGTATATGCAGAATTCGCCATAGTTGTTCTGTAACTTTTGTAGGTCATTAGGACACAATGAGCACACTTGTAGAAGGTATGATTTAATGATGCATAGAACTCCCACCTATAGAGTTCAGGCTAAATCACGGCCCCTAGACTTGAATGCAGGAGTGGTGCGAACATGATTTCAAGGGCGCAGATGAGGCCAAGGTGGAGGAGGTCTTGGAAGAGGTCGCGGACAACTGATATGCTACAATTGCGAAGGGCCGGGACATTATGTTCGTGATTGTACAAATCCAATGCACCCATCATGTCTGTATTGTACCTTGTTTGATCATGAGATAGAGGATTGTCCTACAATAATAGCTAGGATACATGACAAGGGAGCGCTACCACCTCCGCTGATTTATAACCTGCAGATGATGAGGTTTGAGCCATGCAAGGAAGATCCAAATGTGAACATTGTGCTTCAGAGTGGAATCATGCCAGGAGATGATAAAGGTAAACAACCCAAAGATAGTACTTGGCTTCGCAAGGCTCCGATGAAAGAAGCATAGTTTGATTTGGAGCATGCTAAGGAAACTTTCATGGAAGCTAAGAAGAGCTTCGTTGATGCCTCCACTTCAGGAAGCAAAGACAGACCAGAGCCAGAAATGGACCCATCTATGATTACGACGTTCCTGGAAACATGCATGAAGTTATTGCACGACAATAAGGATGTAAATTGTGTTAGGCCCTTATACTACTAGTGTAACCCCTTATTATTATTAGTACAACCCACTTATTATATTGATGTACCCATGTAGAAGCCCACTATTGTTATTATTGTGCCCTTACATTATTATTGTTATGTCAGCTCTGATTATGTTATGACCCCTTAGACTCCTATATATAGAAAGGAGGTCTTTTCATTTGTAACATCCAAGAATTGTTCATTTATGTAATGTAAATGAGGTTTCCCCCTCGAAGAGGCTGAATTATAAGGCGTTTATCTATCTTTTCTATCTTTTCTTGAGTTGGTTTCATAACATTTGGTATCAGAGCTTTGGATTCTAGGGTTTCGCTGCTCCAAATAGATCATCGTGGAATTTTCGCTATAACTTTGTTTCTGCGACGTTTCAGAAGCTAAAAAAAAACCCATTTGAGAATACATCGCGTTGAATCTCGGGTCCGAATTTTAGAGCTTTTCGCGCTATATTTGTGGAGATATGATATGAGGAAGTTGGTCTTTTTGCAGACTCTTGAATTACATTCCAAACAGGTGGCCTGGGGAAAATCGTCATAACTTTCTCTCTGAGCATCGGATTGAAATTTAGTAAACGTAATATAAAGAGGACATACTTTAGTTTCTTGTAAATATTTTTCAGAGCCAAAGGTTGAAACAGTGACATGTGGCACTTCATACAAGTTCGCTCTTCTGGAAAGGTCTATAATCAGGTCATCTTAGGAGATTGTGCATAACTCTTTCTTGGAGAATCCAATTTGGATTAGACTGGTGGCATTGGAAAGAGGACACAAAGGTCTACTACCTGTTGCAATTTCAGATCTTAAAGATCCAAAAGTACAGAGTTACAGTTGTTTCAAGATCGAGCTCCTAAAATCAAGAAAAAGCAAGATGAGGAAGTTTGATGGCAAGCATCCGGTAAATTGGATACTTCAGATGCAGCATTATTTTGATCTACATGGTTTACCACTATTACAAAAGGTATGTATTGCATCTTTATATTTAGAACCGGATCAATTTTTATGGTATGAAGGGCTTTGTTCTCATAAACAAGTTGTTACTTGGTCAGTTTTCACGGAGGAAATGATAGCACATTATGAGGATACAAAGAGCAACACCTTCTTTAGAGTAACACCACAACAATTGGAAAGAGTAAAAGGGCTTTGTGAGTTAGTGGAAAGCAAAATTATGGAAACCAGGAAGCATACCCCTCACAACTATAAAGATGGAAGTGTTGTTTCTCCTAGCCTTCCACAACCTACGAGGGTTACACCGCAATAATTGGAATAAAAAAGAGAAAAAGGGCTTTGTTACAATTGTGATAGCAAATGCACTAAAGGTCATAAGTGTGCTGAGAAGAAATTATTTTACATAGAATATGAAGAGGAGGAAGAAAAGGATCAAGAAACATCAAAAGAAGAAGATATATGCTAGGACCGCACCCCAGAGAAAGAAGAAATGAATCAGACCATATCTTGTAAAGAATTGGCAAGAATTACCACACCTCAAACTCTCAAGATAGAAGGACATATCAAGAATAAAAAGGTGCAAGAATTGAAAGCTCACATCGAGAAAGAAGAAATGAATCCAACCATATCTTGTAATTCATTGGTCAAAATTACCACTCCTCAAACTATCAAGATAGAAGGACATATCAAGAAGAAAAATGTTCAAGAAGTGAAAGATCACATCGAGCATCAAGAAATGAATCCGACCATATCTTGTAAAGGATTGGAAGAAATTACCACTCCTCAAACTCTAGAGATAGAAGGACATATCAATAAGAAAAAGGTTCAAGTAGTGAAAGATCACATCGAGCATCAACAACAAGTTCTCCAACTTTTAAAGGATAATGCCACTTTGGTGCAAAATCAAATGAAACAACAGGTAGATCAACATCATAGTGAAAAATGTTTTGATGTAGGTAATTTGGTATTTTTACTACTACATCTCAAGCAAGCTATTTATGAGAAGGAAATGTTGGCAATACTACATGCACTTAAAAAAGCGCGACCTTACCAAATGGGAAGACTCTCCAAGGAGGAGGATGTGGAAGCATTGTTTTGTGCTATTTCTATTATCCAACCAGATTGGATAAATGAAGCAAGGGATGAATGGAAGAAGGACGAAGAAGTATGGCCACTTATTCAAAAGTTGCAAAAGATCCCAATTCAAACAATATTGCCAGAAATTGAAGAGGAAGGAAAAATCATATTGGAACCTGGACCAGTCACTGAAAAAAGAACTCGACAGCTACGAAATCGATCAATTTCAGAGTATCTCATCAAGTGGAAGAACTTACCTGCTGAAGATTCCACATGGGAGGACAAGAATTTTATACATAAACATCAAGAACTACTCAAGCATTGAGGACAATGCTCTTTGAAGGAGAGGGGCATGTTAGGCCCCTATACTACTAGTGTAACCCCTTATTATTAGTACAACCCACTTATTATATTGATGTACCCATGTAGAAGCCCACTATTGTTATTATTGTTCCCTTACATTATTATTGTTATGTCGGCTCTGATTATGTTATGACCCCTTAGACTCCTATATATAGAAAGGAGGTCTTTTCATTTGTAACATCCAAGAATTGTTCATTTATGTAATGTAAAGGAGGTTGCCCCCTCAAAGAGGCTGAATTCTAAGGCATTGATCTATCTTTTCTATCTTTTCTTGAGCTGGTTTCATAACAAAGTGACTACAATAACTCATTAACAGATGCATTGGGACCCTGCCAGGAGAACCGCACGTAGTCTGAAAGATTGGAAAGCATAAGACAAGGACGGGGAGAGAAATGAAGCTAACTGCACAAATTGGAGAATATGACATGGACCAAGTAATTTTGGACATAAGATCGAACACGAACATTCTGCCAAAACAAACATGGAAGCGCATGGGGAGGCCTACGCTGCAGTGATCTCCTATTCAGCTATGAATGGAAAACCAACAGAAGATAATACCCATGGGGCGATTGCAGGGAATCACCATGGATATTGAGGGAGCAAGCATTCTAGCAGACTTTGAGGTGATAGAGATTGTTGATGACAACAATCCCTACCCTGCACTCTTAGGAATTGATTGGGCCACTGACATGAACATGGTGATTAATCTGAAGAAGCGCAAGCTTTTTTTTCGAGAAGAAGTCTTCGTGCGTAGTTATACCATTGGAACCTGCTGAGGGATTGCGCTATACAGAGCCGATGTGTGACTATGAAAGAGACGACGATTTGGACTTCATCTACAAGATAACTGCGTGATAACAAGACTGGGTAAATCCAACTACAGATGTATGAATATCATGGGAACGTGAAAGCTCCTACACTTAAGATTTGGATGAGGAGATAGAACGATGGTAGAATCAGTTACACGAGGTAACCATGCTTAATTATAACATGATGACAAGGTCACTACGTTGCGTATCAATAGAAGTGAGAGATATCCCTAGTTATGATGGATTAGGTGAGGTATATGCTTTCTTGGATAGATTCGAAAGGGAGGTACCAGAAAAGCAATGTTTCTAGGCCTTGAATTGGGTACTACGCGTTATGCCCACGAGGTGGTGGGGTATGCACAAAGGAAGATTTGAAGCCTAGTGCGCATGTAGGAGGATGATATGCACACGGTTTGGGAAGCCTATAGTGCGATTGGCAGATAAATACAATGAACAGGATGGTCCTTGCGTTCATCTGTCTAGGTGGGTACAGGCATATGGTAAACAACTTGCTTGGATACACATGAAATGTGTGTTGGGAAATATGGGAAATAAGCATGTGTTTGGGGGGAAAATGCGTGAATGATTCCTCGGGTTGGAACAAGAGAGTGTGGAGAGAACAATCGCGCAGAATATTATCCACACGGAAGCATTTAAGGAAGTGTGTGAAGCACTGAACAAGGTATGTAATCCACAGTGAAGTGATTGGGACCTGCACGTACCAACAGCCTTATGGGATTATAGGACAACGTGCAAGAAACTAATGGAACAGACGCCTTCTAGGCTGGCCTATGGAGTGAACGTTGTAATTCCAATGGAGTATATCATGCCTATTCTATGCATAGCAGTTCCCATGGATATGGCTATTCACGGAGCCTTGGAAGAAGGAATCCACAATTGGAAGAGCTCAAAGAAGAACTCTTGGGACCTGATGAAGAGATCCAGCATAGTAATATTAGGCTCCAAGAACTCATGACTGAAAGAGTTTGGTTGAGGGAGAAAAGTGCCATGGTGGAAGCAGGAGTCAAGAAGCTTGAGGAAGGAATACAAAAGGACTTTCTTGATAAGAAATCTGTGGTGATAAAACAGGATGCGCATGATTACGTTGACGAATTTGGGGACTACCACTGAGAGTTGATAAGTTTGATGCCTTGGATTGGACCATATGTTACTAAGGGGATCACAGATGGTGGCATGATGCAGTTGGTAAAATGGACGATGCAGTTTGTGAAGCCAACTAGCGGACCCTCCCCAAGAGAAGTAAGCGATAGTCGATTAAAGCCACATACAGGTGGGCCGACCACCTGACTAACCATGGAAAGCACAATTTTAGCGCCCTAGGAATTTGAAAGGAGGCACGGGACTATAAACTACTCTGCCTAGGAGCTACGAGATGTCAGGGCTGCGCGCTAGAGCAAAGTGTCATAGGGTCCACGACAGTGCAAGGGTAGCTGCGCTGCCGTGCGGGTTGGCTGGAAAGTGAACATTATAGTCACTATTCATGATGTGATGCTTGGCTTGAGACCAAATGAAGTGGGTGGCAGGAATTTAAGGCAAGATTTATCGGCTAGATTTGGAAAAATATACTACCAAGGGAGCATTAATGAACCAGATTTTGGGGGAACGGTCGAATTCGAATTTAAAAGGCGCTATAAATTGCAAAGGGTTTCCCAACAAACAACACTTGGAAATTTGAGAATTGAGCTATTGTGTGCCCAAAGATCTATGAACCTAAATCTGTTTGATTTTTTGAAGTCGAAGGCGTTGTTTGAGCACTTACCTGAGCTATTGAGACATTTGTGGAACAACAGTATGACCACACCAGAGGAAGCCATGGATATTGGCGAGATGATTGCTGAAGAGGCCATGCAAGCCATGACAATAGGAGATTCCCTTGAGAGCAACGGGATAGTCACAAAAATCCCTAAATCAACGCGCACGCCGAGACCCAAGAAAGATAAGTAGCCCATGGTTCTGGTGCGCGTGTCTCCTAGAAACCCACTGCAAACTAAACTAACCATGGAAGAAAAGGGGAAAGCGGTTAATGTCGAAACCGATGAGGAGGAGGAATACCTTGAGGAAATCCTAGTCGAAGAGGAGGAGGATGAAGAAATGGAGGAAGAAACCTAGGGTGCGGACCCTCTAACCACGCTGCCAACATATGTTCCTCTGCAAAAATGGAAAGCAAGGGTACCTAAGGACCTAGATGAGAGCAAGATCTCTTTGCAGACTCCTCTACTACCTAACAATATCATTTTTGAAGGAGTGCACTTTGGACGGGTGCCGGGTCTAAAGTTTGAAGACTGGGATCTCATGGATCACAAGAAATTCCCACACTTGGCAGCCTCATAGCTCATGAAGCCAAAGAAAAACACTGCAACAGGAGCCATAGAGTTGGAGCCGCACAAGTGGTTGCACGGAGTGGAGAAAGCAGGGTTTTTAAACCTACTTTAGGTGTCGTATTACCATCGTGCCCTAGTAACTATCTTTGTCATCAGACACCTCCTCTGCCTGGTGCATGATGGGCGTTTATGGCTAGAGGAGCCCATCCCCATCACGAACCACCTGATTCATAGAATTACCTAACTCCCTTGTAAGGGGGAGGACCCCATGGATATTTCGGAGGGTAAGAGCAACGACTTAGCCATCGCGGAGGCCATGAAGGAAAAATTCAAGCTAGAGAAAACGAAGAGAGGGTATGCGATCTCCAGTATCAGCAACAAGGCAATAAGAGTTGCTACCTAGATACTGGCTGGCAAGGTTATGCGAAAGTGTCGCGCAGATGAGGTGCCTGGATCGGTGATAGAACTTGCTGCGCATTGCATAGATGGGGTCCAGTTTAACAGGTCTGAGTACTTGTGCAAGGAGTTCCTGGAGAGTTACAATGAGGCACACAAATAGGGGAATACCTTCCACTATGCATGGCTTCTGCTATCCATAGTGCTGGTGGCTTGGGAATTTCCTGAGGATAGCCAGTTCCCTGCAATTGCGTAGGTGCTTCTTGAAGTAGCGAAGTATGCTTCGCTATGGGCCACTAAGGATGCATAGAGGATCTGAGGCAGTAAGATATTCTGGTTGTTAATGGAGATGACACCAGAATGGGGATTAACCGCAAGCCGTGGTTATTGCTCGTTGTCTATAATAGTCTACAAAGCTTCATAGAGTTCAAGGTGGACTTCCACCACATGTATGTTAGGGCATGCAAGGACCCTGTGACGAAGTGGAATGAGCTCCTGTACCTAGCCACGGAGGATGTCATATTTGCCGTACTTGATTCGTGGTCGCAGGAGTGGTGTGCTCTAGCCATCTCCATGTTGGAAATGGAGAAGTTGGCTGCACAAAAGAATAAGGAGGAGGTGAAACTATGGATGGCGTAGTTTGTAGAGAAGAGAGGAAAAGAGGCAGCAACAGCAAAGGTGTAGGAGGTGTGGCATGCTGCAAAAGTAGCAACAGAACAACAGAAGGCAGCCGCACAACAGCAACAGGTAGTAGAGAAGGAGCATGAGGGCCATAAGTCACCGTCGCTTGAGGAAGAGCTCGAGACAGAGGAAGCTGGCGTAGACCCACAGACAACATCTACATAATTGAAGTGCCAGCACACGAGAGAGCAAGTGGGGCTATGGAATAAGTCAAAAGCCTCCAAGACTTCTTTTGACCAGATCACCCTCACTGAGGGGGATCTACATGACATAGGGTAGATGGTGCACGACGTCACTGTGGAGGCCCTCCAGCAGTTCGCAGAGGAAAATCAGATGGCATTGGGGGCCCTCCAAGCACAGATATAGGAGTTGCAGGTGCGCACTCCTCAGGCTAGTACTCTGTTGACTAGCCTCGCAGTAGGAATGGCCGCAACTGAGGAAATGATATGTGCTCGCATGACCAATACTATAGTGATACCAAAAGGGGCATTGGTTACAAAAAATGAGGCCGACAACCTATGGTCAGTGCACTAAAATGAGTGGGGATCAACATGGCTACGCTCCCTCGGGAGATTCTCTATGTTCTAAAGGACGGAGTAACTGCAAAATTGCAAGCTAGGGAGGGCTGCGCGCTCTAGGTAATAAGCAATGAATTAACATGGAGAAATTGAGCCTACAACACGATGAGGTTGTGGCGTAGAACCGATAGATTGTGTAGGTGGTTGAAGAAGCCTGCCAGATGGTCCCTGAGTCTGCCATCCCAGCATAGGCACCAACAGAGGTGCACATCTGGAGGTTAGTAGCAGGGGTGCATGAGGTGTGATTAGAAATGACTAAGATTCATCTAGAGCTGAACCTTTAGATAGCAAACTTGTAGTTGAAGGCGTAGCCTTCAACTCCACCAGAGGTGAGGGAACAGCACGCCAGTGCCATTGCAACAGGAACAGAGGAGATCAGCAATGCAATGAAGGACTGCACCATACAATGCTTGTAAAAAGAGGTGCATGAGATGAAATAAAGATATGATGATATAAAAGGGATCATGCAAATGGTGGCCCTTACACAGAGGCTCGCGTGGATGTAATAGGAAAAAGTGCTTAAGGAGCAGGTAGACGCAGCGCGACATAAGGAAGCGGTTTTGAAGGTGCACGTCCAACCATGGACCAATGAGGCCTTTGTCTTTACAGCCTTGATCGAAGCCAAGCTCATGCAGATGTAGGGAACGTAAGAGCAGATGCAAGGAATTAGTTCAAATATTGTGGTCTCTGAACAATGTGTGCAGGAGGTATAGCAGGCAGCTGCTCAGTGCGTTGTCGATCTTGCAGCAGTTCAGGCAGAGTTGGGAGGTCTTCACGCAAAGATCTCTACATCAATAGAGTGACTCGAGGGCAAGTCATGATGTTTGTGTTGGGGGCCTGTTGGGTGCAAGATCCCCCAAGGGACATTTTGGGGCTTAAAGCCGAGGTTTTGACTAAATCCAATGTAAAGACTCCGTGTTTTTGGGGCACGGAGTGCGAACTTGTAAATGAGTCATAGGGTTGTCCGCCCTCATTTTTGTAAATGTAATGTTGGCTTTAGAGATCTACCCATGGTCCGCGAACCATGGGATTGTATAAATAGAGTGAGGCTCTAAGTTGTAAAAAGGGGAATCAATTGATGAATGCATGATGAAGAATTGAGTCTTATCTAAGTGTAGAGTCGAGTCTTGGGTAATAGAGTAGGAGAAGGCTTTACAGCTAAGTGCGCTGAGGCTTAGTAGTCCGCAGTTGAGTGCGTGGACCCTTGCAACTGAGTTTTCAAGGCGAGTCGAATCTGTAACCTTTGGAGAAGTAATAAAGAGAAGTTTCATATCATTTCTGTGTATCTTTTCCTGTTTTATGCATTGAGTATATTGGGTATGAATTGCAATTTTACTGTTTATATGCACAAACTTATATGATGATGTTGACTAAGAGAATATAAGACAAAGTATCTGTTTACGCGAAGTTAACTAACAGTTATAAGAAGATAAGTAAGATCTGTGGTGTAACTTGGGGAATTAGCACAGATCACTGCCTTAGCAATGCAAATGCATCTCAGGCCCTGGCTAAGGCTACCCGAAGGTGATTATAACATATTGCAAAGGCCTCGTAGATCAGGGCAGTGTTTGAAGTAACCTGCATGAAGGTATTCACAGTTGGACTAACCAACCCCTCAGACATCTCAAGGGTGTGGAAACTTGGTTCCAACATCCCCCCATACTGCTTCAGGTGAGACCTCAGTCCGCGCTTTGTGAACTTTTGTCGAAAGTGCCAGTAGTGTAGGGATTTGTTTGGCTAATCAACTCCGAACTTGGGTTAGGCCCCCTCAAGCCAAAAAGCTACCCAAGGAAGCATCTTGAAGACAAAAGTGTTAGAAAATTATATATTACGGAGCAATGGAACACATAAAATATTACAGAAATATAAACACAGAAAACGCACAAAACAAGAGAGACGTAGATATAGGTGGTTCACCCAGTTTGGGCTACGTCCACCCTGAACAGCTAGTCCTTCCTTTCTATTATCCAACAAAATGAAGTGACACAACCTACAGCAAATCCGCTGTAATATCCTCTGTTTTCTCTCACAGTCTCACCTCTCTGCTTCTCGCTCACAGAATACACATCTATCTCATAGCCTCAAATACAATACCCTCATACAAAGAGAGGGGTTGCCTTCTAGGGCAAAAAACCCTAAACTAAACATAAGTTCTACCGTCAGATCATCCGCCTAATGAACGGCCCAGATTGACTATAAATTACTATACTTTTACAAGGCAATTTTACATTTTTTTTTAGCTTCGGGGGTGCTGCCCCCGAGCCCCCGCCAGGGGAACACTGGCCCCCACGTCCGGGGGGGAAAAGTCCCCCCCGTATCCCCCCGCGTGGAGGGGTGTACAAGACTTCCTGGGGTATACATCCAGCTGAAACAAAGACCTCTGAACAATCATGCTCCACACACAACAATCTCCCACTTGGAGAATGATTGTAGCAACTCCACTACTGCTTCATTTGCTGGACAATGACTCCTCTTTGGACCTGGATGTTTTTCATCTTCATCGTCATCCTTGAAGACCAATTGAAACTGAGCATGTTCTCAGTTTCTCCCTGGTTACAACTTTTATTAGCATATCTGCAGGATTCTTGCTAGTGTGTATCGTTTCCAGCTTCAACTCTCCATCTTCCAACACTGATCATATGAAATGGTACTTGAGCTATATGTGTTTAGTCCTGGAATGAAATGTTGAGTTCTTTGCAAGATGAATGACACTTTGACTATCACTGTATAACATGCCCATATCATGCTCCTTACCCAATTCACCCATAAACCTTTGTAACCAAATCATTTCTTTACTAGCCTATGTAGCAACAACATACTCTGCTTCTGTTGTTGAAAGTGCAACAACACTTTGGATTTTTGAAACCCAACTGACAGCTGTTCCTCTAACAGTAAATACATATCCTATAGTGCTCCTCCTGTTATCTTTGTCACCTGCCATATCTGCATCAACATATCCTTGTAGGGAGATGTTTGAACCACCAAAGCATAATGCTTGATTTGTGGTACCTTTCAAATATCTGAGAATCCATTTCATTGCCATCCAATGTTCCTTTCCTGGATTGTTCATGTACCTGCTTACAACTCCCACTGCATGTGCAATATCAGGCCTTGTGCAGACCATTGCATAAATTAAGCTTCCAGCTGCTGATGCATATGGAACTTTAGACATATAAGCCATGTCTTCTTGGGTCTTTGGGCACATTTCCTTGCTAAGTTTGAAATGGCTAGCAAAAGGTGTACTAACTGGTTTTGCATTGTGCATGTTAAATCTTTTCAACACCTTTTGTATGTACTCATTCTGAGACAATTTTAATTTACGATTTTTCCTGTCTCTAGTTATTCTCATACCAAGGATTTGTTTTGCAGCTCCCAAATCCTTCATTGCAAAGGAATTTGCCAATTTTCTTTTGAGCACATTTATTTCCTGCATGTTAGATCCTGCAACAAGCATGTCATCTACATACAATAACAATATAGTACAGTTTCCATCATTTTGCTTTTTCAAATAAACACAATGATTAGAGTGACATCTAGTATAACCTTTTTCAGACATAAACTTGTCAAATTTTAGATACCACTGCCTTGGAGCCTGTTTTAAGCCATACAAGCTCTTCTTCAACCTGCACACTAGTTTCTCCTTCCCTTTCAACTCATATCCTTGTGGCTACTGCATATATATCTCTTCCTCCAAATCCCCATGGAGTAAGGTTGTCTTTACATCTAACTGCTCAAGATACAAATCTTCAGCTACTACAAGACTTAAAATGGTTCTGATTGAAGTCATTTTGACAACAGGAGAACCTTTCTTCTGTGCAAACCCCTTCACCACAAGTCTAGCTTTATACCTCTGTTTTCCTCCATCTTCTTCCTTCAGTCTGTAAACCCATTTATTCTTCAATGTAGTTTTTCCTACAGGCAACCTGACTAAATCCTAAGTCTGGTTATGCATTAAGGAGTCCATCTCTTCTTCCATGGCTACCTCCCACTTCTTCCTGCTTTCAACCTGCACTGCTTCTTCATAACATTTGGGTTCACTGGAATCAGTCAACAATAAATAATATAATGAAGGAGAGTATCGTTCAGGGGGTCTACTTATCCTGGTAGATCTTCTAACACCACTTTCAGGTGTTTGGGGTGCCTGTTGTTGTTGTGGTGGTTGCTGTTGTTGTGGTTGTTGATTATTATTATTTTCAGGCACCTTTCCTTTTTCAGTTATTTCATCAAGAACTGTGTATTCCTTGTTGTCCTTTTCCTGTTTCTTTTCCTGCAACTGATTCTTATACAAGACCTTTTCATTGAATATTACATCTCTGCTCCTAATGATTTTGTGATTTTCGTAATCATATAAGCGATAACCAAAATCATTAACACCATATCCAATAAAGGTACATTTCTTTGACTTTGCCTCAAGCTTTGTTCTATTTTCTTTATCAATATGGACAAAGGCCTCACAACCAAAAGGCTTTAAAATAGAGTAGTTTACCATTTTACCTGTCCATGCTTCCTCTGGAACACCGCCATCCAAGGAACTTGAAGGCCCTATGTTTATTAGATAAACAACAGTATCTACAGCATCTGCCCAAAACTATAAAGGCAATCCTGCATGCAATCTCATGCACCTTGCACGCTCCATGATTGTTCTGTTCATCCTTTCTGACACACCATTTTCTTGTGGTGTTCTTGGAACTGTCTTCTCTTTGCGAATTCCATGCTCTAAACAATACCTATCAAACTCCTTGCTGCAATATTCACCTCCATTGTCTGATCTAAGACACTTCAATTTCTTTCATGTCTCAATCTCAACCAAAGCTTTCCATTTCTTGAAAATATCAAATACATCAGATTTATTCTTAATACAATAAATTCAAGTTTTTCTAGTTGCATCATCAATACAAGTAACATAATAACGAGAGCCACCGAGAGATGATACTTGAGCAGGTCCCCATACATCTGTATGCACAAGCTCTAATTTTTCATTCTTCTTTTCTTTCCCAACTCTGAGAAATCTGACTCTCTTCTGTTTTCCATAAATGCAATTCTCACAGAAGTCCAAATCAACATTCTTCAAACCCGGCAACAAATTCCTTGAGTGAAGAATATTCATCCCCTTTTCACTCATGTGTCCGAACCTATGATGCCATAATGTTGCATCTGCTCCTTTGGAAGTTAAAGCATTAACAGAGTTAGAAATACCATTGCATAAATACAATGTACCAACCTTTTCACCTTTTGCTATTACCAGGGCTCCTTTGGTGACCTTCCAAGCTTTATCTGTGAAAGTTGTCACACAACCTTCACCGCCTAACTGCCCTGTTGAAATCAGATTTTTCTTTAGATCTGGAACATGCCTTACCTCCTTTAATAGCCATTGGTTTCCATTCTACTGTTTTACAAGAACCTTACCCATTCCAACGATTTTACAGGTTTTATCATCACCTAGACGAACTTGTCCAAAATCTCCTTGAACATAGTCATGAAAGTATTTCTTATCAGGTGTGGCATGGAATGAAGCCCCTGAATCTACCACCCAGGAATCAGTAATATTTTCGAAAGAAAGAATCAAAGCATCTTGTAACACCTCACCTGTCACATTTGCTTCATGATTGTTTTCTTGCTATGCATCTCCTTCTTTTCCCTTTCGAGATCTACAGTCTTTCTTTAGGTGTCCTTTCTTTCCACATTTCCAGCACACTATCCCTGATCTGGACTTGGATCTGCCTTTCCTTGATTTACTGTGATATTCTGAGCTCTTTCCTCTTTCCATTTTTCTTCCTCTAGACTCTGCACTCAAAGCATTTCCTGATGTCTCACCGGAGCTTTTCCGTCGCATTTCCTCGCTAAGGATAGCACCGACAACATCATCAAACTTTAAAGTACTAGATCCAGAAACAGAGTTACTAATGGCCATTACCAAACCATTCCAACTTTCTGGTAATGAGCACAAGAATAACAGAGCTCTAACTTCATCATCAAAGTTTACCCCTACAAAACTTAACTCACTTGTAACTATATTAAAATAATTTAAATGGTTTGCAACAGATCCACCTTCCGACATATTCATATTAAATAACCGTTTCATAAGAAATACCTTGTTTGAGGCCGAGGGTTTTTCATATAGTTTCGACAACATCTGCATCAAACCCTCTGTCATGGTTTCCTTCAAAATGTTGAAGGCGACTGAGGCAGCAAGGCACAACCGTATTGTTCTGAGTGCCTTTCTATCGAGAATGTTCCATTCTTCGTCTTTCATACCCGTCGGCATCTTTGCTTTTCCGTCCAATGGTAGGTATAGATATTTCTGATACAGATAATCTTCCATCTGCATCTTCCACAGCGAGAAGTTTTGGCTGTTAAATTTCTCGACCCTAAACTTACCATCTTCCGCCATTGCTCCCACTCGAACCAGGAACCCTTCTTTCCTGTGAGTTTATCAGCCAAATAGACCTTCGGCTCTGATACCAGTTGTTAGAAAATTATATATTACGGAGCAATGGAACACATAAAATATTGCAGAAATATAAACACAGAAAACGCACAAAACAAGAGAGACACAGATATACGTGGTTCACCCAGTTTGGGCTACGTCCACCGTGAACAGCCATTCCTTCCTTTCTATTATCCAGCAAAATGAAGAGACACAACCTACAGCAAATCCGCTGTAATATCCTCTGTTTTCTCTCACAGCCTCACCTCTCCGTTTCTCGCTCATAGAATACACATCTATCTCATAGCCTCAAATACAATACCCTCATACAAAGAGAGGGGTTGCCTTCTAGGGCAAAAAACCCTAAACTAAACATAAGTTCTACCGTCAGATCATCCGCCTAATAAACGACCCAGATTAACTAGAAATTACTATACTTTTACAAGGCAATTTTACATTTGTTTTTAGCTTCGGGGGACCGCTGGCCCCCGCCCCCCCGGACCCCCGTGGGGGGGCAAGTCCCCCCCACACCCCCCCGCATGGAGGGGTGTACAAGACTTCCTGGGGTATACATCCAGCTAAAACAAAGACCTCTGAACAATCATGCTCCACACACAACAAAAAGGTACAAAGTTATCATGTTGCGACAATTGAAATAATAATGGATTTCAATGATAAAAGTGACTCATGTAGACTCCATGATTTCTCAAGAGGCTTTGGAGGGTAGAAGGAAACAACAATGTAGGATTTTTTACAAGTATTGAAGACATAGTGGCAGTGTCATCACTTCTTAAAGAAATATATGTAGAGGTAACCAT
Organism: Pinus tabuliformis; assembly: GCA_031772625.1. Taxonomy (NCBI): domain Eukaryota; kingdom Viridiplantae; phylum Streptophyta; class Pinopsida; order Pinales; family Pinaceae; genus Pinus; species Pinus tabuliformis. The sequence goes on along the minus strand of CM062816.1, from coordinate 459,481,486 downwards.
GCGTCCAAGTCATTATGTCTATGATTTTTCATGTTGTCGTAAGATGATAATTTAATTTTTGGAAATATCGTAAATGTAAATATTTGGAATTCCAAGAGTCACATGGAAAAGTCCAAAAGTCGTATAAAAGTCCAAACATCACATTAGAAGTCTAAGGGTCATGAGAAAGTTCAAGAGTCACGGGGATATGAAAAGTCACTCCTCTTGTTATAAAATAAGCCTCATTACTCAAACAAAGGAATTTTCACCTTGAATTCTCCACCTAGGAATTAGAGAGAAAGATTGTTCTTTTGGAGAGCAAGTAGTGGCTTAATGCTCCACTATTGGAGCTAGTGGTGTCTCATTGTATCAATGTATCTTGGAACTTTCACTTAATATTCAAATCTCATTGATCCAACACACTTTCATGCATATATCGTGAATGTAATAAGACTATTCTTTATATGTTTTTAGTATGTGTTTTGTTCATATGTACAAAGGAAATTGAGCTATTTCATTATTTTTTGCACTCGCCTTATTGAATGTGTGTTGTAATTTTTTTTGCGATCGTTATGTCCATGTGAACTAATTCACTAGATAGTTAACGATTCTTTCATATGTATGTGAATGTGTTGAAAATGCAACAAGATAATCCTAGTTTAATTTTGTCCTTGAATTAAATTAGGAATTAAATTGTAATTCCACATCTCATGACAACTTGTAATAGTTAACTAAGTTAATTTGACTTAGTTGGCTTAGTTAATTCGAGTTGAGGGTCTAACTTGAGTCATGTAGAGTGTCTCCTACATTATAGGAGCCCTGGTTGAGTTTATTTTGAGTTGTAATTAATTAATTCAGTTTAACTGAGTTAAAGTTAGTTAAACTAGTCCTCACTGATGGAGGAACTAGTAGTAGGTCAGATAGTGGGGTGTTGCTTCATGTGTTAAACCATTTAACTGATGATTCACTCATAAATAAATCATGCATGTCAGATCTAAGAGTTATCCAGTTGATATTGGATTTTAGGTACAGTGTACTATTAGCTAAATAATCATCTAAATTGTACAGGTGGTGCATGCAATCAGAGGAAGGCCCATGACACTAGTAGAAAATGAGAAATTAGTGACTAGGTGACCAAAAACGTTAGTCATTGCAACCTTTCCAAGTGAAATACGAACAAAAATGAGAAATCATAAGTGACCCAACTAAAAATGACTAACATGAATGATTGATTTAGTCCTGGGTTTAAAATATATGACTAGATACTAAGTAATACAACTAAAAATGACTAACGTGAATGACTAATTTAGTCCAAGAGCAAAAATACGACTACCTAACAAGTACTACAATAATATGAATTAGTCATTTAAGTTAGTCATTTTAATTGTGTCACTTCGACAATCTAAACTTACAAGTGATAGGGTATTCAAAGGCCATTAAAGATTGGTTGAAAGGTTATACTTCCTTAAACACATTTTTATTGGATCAGTGAATGAATAAAGTTATGGATTTTATTAGAATCGTTAGGGTTATATCCTTTGATCACATTCATAGGGAATTAAATTCAAATACTGAGAGATTATCCAAAATGGGAGTGGACTTACAACTAGGTCAAATACATTATGAAGAATAATTGCAAGGAGAAGTGTTGGTTAATTAGTAGAGGACACATTTCCTTTAGTTAAAGACTTAACTTTTCATGCATATTTACATTTTTTATTATCAGGGTCATATCCATTGAACTTAAGATACTAGTTTTTAACTTGGATATCAAGTTCTTTATCTAGTTTGAACGTACATTATGAACATAGCAATACTAGACTCTTATGAAATTGTTTTGAATCCTATGGGGATTTTGATATTGCTTGAACATTAAATGTTGCACATATTAGAATATCACATCATACATGTGAAGAATATTTAGTATATGTTGGATGATATAAATTACACCTTTTCATTAATATAAATACAAAAATGATGTTTTTTCTTATTGGAAAACAAATTTATGTTATTTCCCACCACCTAAGTCAATAATTACTAAAAATATTATGCCTAAATCAATAACTTATACTAAAAAAAATCATTTCCAAATTCTTCAACCTAAATCAATAATTTCCCACAACATAAATAATAATTTATAAAACAATAACAAATCATTGATCATTGTCATTGAAAAATCAATGTTCATCGTGACTAGTCATCTGATCATAACTAAAAGCCAACTCACTTGAAAAATCAAGGTTCATTTTAGTGATTATCTCTCATGATTAAAAAATCAAGGTTCATTATAGTGATTAGCCATTGGGTTTACAACCACTATTGTTGGTTTACTAATTGGGGCAGGTTAGCAATAGAAAATTGGTAATGGATATTCTTACATCCCTATTAAATTGGTTTCTCCACCCACCGCCATTGGTTTAGCCAAACAATCAATCAGGGGGCTTCAATCCGATTGTTTAACTAGTTCACAGAAGAGATTCAAAGAGTTATAGTTAAAGAGGGGAAAATAAACCAGAGTGTAACATGAGATTTAACCTCTAAAGTTGCAGGCACCTTCAACTGTGAATTAACCTTCCTCTTCAACTACCTCCAAATTCTATTTACTGCTCTTTTTTCCATGGAAAATATCTCCAAATAAGCCTCTCAAAACTAAAATAACCCTCCCCCTTCCAATGAAATGCAAATATTAATGTAGAAATTGGTGCCAAAATTTCACCAAGTTGTAGTGCCACTAGTACATATAATTTTTTTTTTGGTAAAATAGTATGACAATATTAATAACATTGGCTATACCATAAAAAATTAAAATAATAATGCCAATTTTTTTGGTCTAATTCACCTGCGTTCATCGATATTATGATGAAATATCTTAAAATCATCATTTTTCTACAATTTTACACCCACAAAAAAATAGAATAATTACATACAAGTCTAAACTTAAATAATTACCTCAAATGAAATATTTTGGTCTTTGTACATGGTCTTTCTAGAAGGGAATTAAATCAGAGACATTGGCGGGAAGTTGGACACATAACCAATTGACATTCCCATGAATAATTTCACATATTTCAGAGGTGTGGGACCAAAAACAGGCTGAGCTCTAATGAGAAGCCCATGCAATCTGGTGGAACCAGGTTCGAATACCATAAAATATATAAATAGGAAAAAAAACATCTCCAGATGCAAGCCAACCACAATGGTGGGGCTCTAGTTTGGTGAGAAATTTTTATATAGGGTGGAATTGCTCAAAATATTCGCACAGATGGCAAGTAACATTTCCGATCATTTTCAATCTCTTCTTGATTGTAGGCTTGATGCCTCTTATTTTCCCATCAAATAATTGTTTTAGATCTTAGTCTAGTAAAATGATGACGGTGTGTTTAGTTCTTACCTAGCTTGACAAATTTTACATAAATCCAAATGGAAATCAGTTTGAAAACTTATTTTTTCTGGTCATCTTGGTAGGAAAATGGTTGGAAAAGGTGAGAATTGGCTCAACTGATGTAATAGCAAGTGTGAAGATATTTGTGTTTTTCTCTTGGCTACATTGTATAATATGGTCTTTTGTTATCTTCTATTCCAGGGTTGAGAGGTAGTTATTATGTTCAATCTCTGACGACTCGTATCTAGCATCATCCCCTTTAAAACCTTGTATCCATTATGAAGATGAAACTTGCTTTGGAAATTTATTTTCCTAATTGATTGTGGCATGGGGGCCATGGGAGTATCAGTCTTCCATTTGATGAAGGGAATTTACAATTCCTGGAAGGTTGAATGTATCTTGGTGGCACGTAGGGTGTGAGGTTGAACGCCCCTTGCATTGGTGGAAGCTTCACAATATGAGGCATTTTTTTCTTGACTTCTGAATGCTCGGTGGTGTACATCAGGAAAAAACAGGATCCCTTGAATTATATAATCACCATAGCTACCACTGGGGGGTTTCTCCAAATTTGGCAGGGACCCAGGCTGCCACCAGGTCTGATATATTTGGTGGAGTTTTTCTTGCCTTGATAGAGGGTGTCAGGATTATGCTGAATAATATTTTGAGTGTGCAACAACAATTTCTACCGATGGTTGAATATGTGCCTAATATGTAGGGTTCTATTCCAAGGTTTCAAGGCTATGGACCCATGCCTGCCAATATTGGGGGTCCTGGGGCTGAGCCAACTCAAGCCATGGGAGAGTAGCTCCTGGTTTGGAGGATTTAAAGGGATTTTTGAGGGAAAGAAAGAAGAATCACAACATAGTAGTGGTGGTGGCAAGGTTGAGGCTTTGGATATTTTTTATTCAGCCCAACATTCCAGTGCCTACTTCTGATTTCAAGTGAATCAGGGGATATTGGTCTGTGTCAGCTTCAACTACTAGGTAAGGGCCTGAAATTTATCCCATTTTAAAGTCATGAATGAATATAAATATTTATTTATTTCCTTCCGTAAGCATGCCACATACCAGTGACAATAAGGTGATGATCATTAAATAAGACTTTGACATCACACAAAGAATCTGTGGAAGTGTTGTACACTCTTCCCTCTGTTCATTATCTCAGTCAAGCACAAAATATCTCAACCTAATACAACTTAAGCACATATTCCTCAAAATGAATGAGAATATGTCCACTCAGACATTTTCCACAATTTGTTGTGTGCATCACTGAAGTGATATGGATGGGCAATACTAGCATTTCTTTCATTACCTTGTTTGTTGCTTGTAGCCTATCATTTGTGAAAATTGAACTAATGAGGACACTATAAGTTAAAATTTGGTAGTGGTATCTTTTCAACCATGTCATCAGAAGCATCAAAACATCTTTCATCCTACCTTCCTTACAAAGCTTGATAATAGAGTTCATATACTTTCCCATATGTATTAGTTGTTGACATGGAGGTTGTTTTAGGTTCATTATCATCACATAATCTATCAAGTTGAAATATCAGCAGCTTGACTCTCAGATAATTCTAGTTCCCACAATATTGTTGATGCTTCTTGTATCTTTCCTTCATCATAAAGCAATTTGATGAATTTTGCACAATGAGATATCAAACTCTGGTCAAAATAACAATATACGACATATTTTGTAGTGTTGTTTAATTGGTGACTTGAACATAAATGTATCTAGTTGAATGCTCTAGTTCTCCATTTCAAGGAGAAGAATGGATGCCTCCTCATATTTATCATGCTTACACAAACAAGGAATCAGTATATTGCAAATTAAATCAGAAGCCAAACTTAAAATACAAAATATTTTTGACAGGATTATTAGCTCCAAGTTTTCTTCCAATTTCATGAGTCGTCTCAGGAATGACATGTGCTTACTAATACTTGGCAATATGATTTCCTTTTCTATTTGATTGTAGACTTTGATAGCAATATCAAATTTCCCTTTCTTTCAAATTCCATTGATGACAGTGTCATAGAGAGACTCATCCACATAATTCAAGGATCCACACCCTATTATGTTATTGAGAAGTACATACACTTTTTTTATATTTCCTACCTAAAGACACCCCTTAGGTAATGACATTTGGATCGAGACCTTTATCCAAGTCTCTCTAAAGTGGTTGCTCCATGCTTTTTATTTTTTGTCTACTAATCCATTCAATGCTTTGATTTAGTCTGCACTCTATGCAAGAATGTCACTAGTAATCTCCACATAAACACACACCATCCTTAAATCAATGAAAATGGTTTGTCTCTCACAAATATATCTTGGGAGACTATCCTGGAAATGTGCTTGGTGGCACTATGACAATCCTTGCACATAAAAATATTCTTGATGATACATATAGGTGTCCTCAACATTTCTTCATAACACCAAATGTAATTTCCAGCTTATCACTATGAGCAGAAGGATGGTTTCCTTCTCATACTCATCTACTTCATGCAACACAAATATTGTAGCAAGGAAGTACCCCAAATCCCTTAATTGTTCATTTCATCTCTCCAACTTTGCATATATATCCTCTAACTATGGGTGTGATCTGTCTCACAAAAAATTTGATGATCCTTATTTTAGACTCAAATTTAGTTGCATCCTGGCTGTTACATAGTAATTTGTGTCATTGCCTTCACCCTAGTTTTTCTACTGTGTCATGTGTCCAGTAAAACATGCTCATATTTAACAAATGCTCTCTTATGTTGGCAATTGACCCTCTTTTCCTAAGTTTTCTGCGTTGTCACGATAATACACTTAATATGCGCAATGGACCCCTATCATAAATAGTCCTATCATGACCCCGTCGCAAGAGTACCTCTGTTTCTCGTGATGATTGGATTTCATGCCCAGGCGTGAGGCTATTTGCTCTCTTTAGCGATGGTTTGACTAAATACATTGCTTCCTAGCGATGTTAGTGCTAGAGCTTAGTTATCGACCATCGACGATCCAGATTGGGTAAATTCGTTCCAACAGTCGGCCTTCTGGATGTTTCTAGACCTGGTTGTTGGGTCAGTTTGGGTCACCCTTCCCCCTTCAGCATGGTCGCTCCATATTTTTTGCTGCTTTCCCTCAGGATAAGCTCCCTCTCCCTTATTTCATGGAGACTCCTCCTATAAAATCACTCACCATTGCTATCATCTACTAGTTCTTTTGGTTGGGCAGTGCTGCTAGTGCTTTTGATTTTGATAGATAACTGGTGTGAGTGTGACAAGTCTGGGATTGTTGATAGCTTGTGGAAGGTTGTGGAGTGCCCTTAACTTTGTGTTAAATCTTATGAGTTAGAGAGAGGCATTGTATGTTTGGAGATTCATCCTTGAAGAGTGAATGCTTGAGAAATATACTGCCTGGACCCTCTGAGAAAGCTTGTGACGTCAAGACGTGGTTGTAAGCTTACTCTTGATTCATTATTAATACAATCAATGATGTTTTCCTATGTCTTGTATGTAATTTACTTGATAGCTCATGACTTCTTGACTTTGTGAGTAAATAGATCATTGTTGTTTCCTGGTTATGTGCTTTGTCAATGTCTTGTGTTGTTTTAGGTTAATTTCTCGTTGAGGAGAAGAAACGGAAGTTGGAGCAGCACAACGAAACTTCATCAACCACCTATTTGAGGGGTTGCCTCTGTCCGTAGAGGGAACAATTCCTACATCACACTGGCTTCTGTTTTACTCCTTTTCCTTTCATCATTTTTTTCTCACATTTGCAAGATAATACACCTGTCATATATATATATATATATATATATATATATATATATCTATATATATATATATATATATATATATATATATATATATATATATATATATATATATATATATATATATATATATATATCTATATATATATATATATATATATATATATATATATATATATATATATATATCTATAGATATAGATATATGTATGTATGTATGTATATAATACGGAAGCACATGCATGAGAATATGTTATGTTGCTTATTTCTCTACATCCAAATTTCCATGGACTTTGCATGGTGACAACAAGGTCTGCCATACCAAAGCATTTAGCTCAAACCACATTTATTGATAAAATCCTCAACACCATCCAGTTGCCCAGCATGGCCAAGAAGGTCACCCATATACACACAATGCTCCATTGTTAATGTAATGCATTCCATGAGGAAATCTCACATTCACATTCATCAAATACATTTCAGGCATCTCCCAAACTTCCAAACTTTTCATCCATGTCAGCAATGGCATTTCCAATAGAGATATCTAAGCCAAGTCCACTTTGGATAACAAAAGAATGGACCTGCTTTCCAATTTCCATGACTATTAGATTGGCACAAACATCAATGACACTAGCAATAGTAAAATGATTTGGCTTCATTCTTTCTTGTAGCATTTGGCCAAAGTTTTTTAATGTCTTTTCCCAATACCCATTTTGGGTGTATCTTGCAATTATGACAATCCATGAAACCTCATCTCTTTTTGGTTATTTTGTCAAACACCTATCAAATATAGAATACCATGCATTAATATCTAATACTCATATAATCATTAATATTTCTAATTTGTGTGAGAGGTCTCTGTCAATTATTTTTCCATTTTTTGATGTAAGCACATTTAATGTGAGCAAATAAATGTGTAGATATTTAGTTATAAAATATGGTTGTAGCTGTTGGCATACATCTATTGGTGCATGCAGTTTCTAGTCATCAACCTTATATTTGATTTGAGTCCTTAGATTAACTTTTTAGATAGTCGATCCAATAAGAAAAAATAATTAAAAAGTTCATTGAAAGATTGTGAGGATTTGTTGAACATGGATTTTCATATTGCATTAATTACTACAATTATATAGTAAGTGTTAAGTTAGAAATGAAAATTTTTTTATTGGTTGAAAATACAACATACTTTTCATAAAAAAATCAATAAACTTTACATCAAAATTAACAAATCCAATATAGTGGAATCACCAGCCTACATAGGTCAGGAGCTCTAACATATCTGCTTTGGCTCCATTCGTCAGAGAATCTATATCCCTTCTAAGCATGTTAATCCTAGCCCAAACCTGGAGAGCCAATTTTGATTGGAATGTAAAATTTTCACACAAGATGATCAGATATTTCACCTCATGAAATGTTACATGACAGTGAAATCTTCACAAGAAAAACAACTCTATCATTCTGATCACATATCACATGTACCTACTAACATCCCAGACCATTAGCTAGCCTCCAAATAGAACTCCCTTCCAGTGGAGGGGAGCAACTAAGAGAATGCTATAATCAATAGCTACTCAATGCTATAATCGATAGCTACTCAAGCCCTGAATGTTCAGGCAATTGAACCATTTGTCAACACATACTTGATTGTTTCATGTTTCCACAAACCAAACCATCTCAATCAGTAAAAACCGGAGTGATGTCATCATCCTTGATTGCAAAACTTTTATGAAAAGTCAACCACCTCAATATACCCTACGTCCACCTGGCTTCAGAACCACTGATCTTCCATTTCACAATTCAGCAAGGCCTCCCATAAGACCATAACCAGTCCCTTCCAAATGAGCCCATGAACATCCAATGCCAGCTTAAACTAACAATTTCTGGAATTAGCTGACATATTGTAGTAAAGGATAGGTGTTCAACAGGTTGAAGCTGATGATAATGATTTGTTCTTACCCAGATAGCCATTACACTTTGTTCATATCCCAGAATTCATGCCACATATGAAATCCTTTTTTCATTAGGTGTTTGTTGGTAAAAGAGGGAAGTTACCCAAGTTGTCCTCAATCACTGGAGAAACTCTATATTGCTGACAATAGTCTAGAGAATCCCAATGCAACTTCTTAGATACCAACTTCCAAGCCTGCGGCCTACCACATTCTACTATGAAAACTGGATCCAGATAATTTAAAGGTTTCAACTGGGCTAACTATGTCACAAAGTATGGAAGGATCAGAGATGCCATGGATGTGCATAGGATTTTGAAGACAATGTCATACTAGTACTTGCCAAGGCATTTAGCTACTAACATAGTTCCTTGGGAATCAAGCCAAGCTTGTTTCCCTTCTTCTGAAAAGTGTAGAATCTCCAAGAAATCAAAGGGAGACTGAATTTCTTAATATCAACTTGGTAATGACAAGTAAACAGTAATAGAATTTTGAAGGAGGGTTTGATAACATATATAAGAAGCCTAAAGGAAGATGGTATTCCCTCTGCTGCATACATTAAAGCCTAGAAATGACACTGATAGTTGAAACCTAAGTAATTTTGAATCCCTTCTACCCCTGTCTGGTCCATGAAATGTTTCCAATTTCTTAAGCTCTATATTGGCTTCCATTGATGAAGGGCTCAGTAAATTTATTTACGTTGGGTGTGGAGCTTGATTATCTTCCTTATTTAGAGGTATCACCACATTGGACCCCATTTCGTAATGTGGCGGAAACACTACCAATAAAATGTATGCTTCCAAGGGGTCCAGGGGCAGGGTGATGATGATTATTTGGAGCCCCCCCTTGGCGGGGGATCAAGGGCAGCGCCCCCGAAGCTAAAAATAGATGTAAAATTGCCTTGTAAAATGTTGTAATTTCGTAGTCAATCTGAGCCGTTCATTAGGTGAAGATCTGATAGTAGAAGTTATGTTTAATTTATGGTTTTTTGACCTAGAAGGCGCTTGTTATATATGAGGGAATTGTATTGAATCTATGCAGCTCTATATTCTGAGTGAGAAGGAGAGAGGAGATTGTGTGATGTCAAAGAGGGACCTACAACGGATCTATTATAGGTTGTATCTCTTCATTTTGCTGGATAATATAAAAGGAAGGAATGCTATAGGATAAAGTCCCCTAGGGATTTGGGTCAGAACCCTAGTGGAGTAGGAGTAATCTACAGCAAGAAACAAGAAAAGAACTCAGGAAAAATGCTTAAATGAGAAAACTATGCGAGCATGTACATACTCGGGGGTCCTTTGTTCGGGTAGTTCTAGCCAAGGTTCAAACCCTCTGCAACTCCTCACGATCTTTGAACCTGCAAAACAACCAATTCAAAGACACACAACAGCATATAGATAAAGAATTATAGTGAAATCAACTTTATAACATATAAGTAGATGGTTAGTTATACATTGAAATAGTCATTCATACATAAACCATAACAATAACATCATATGCATGAACAAAGTTGATATCAGGAACAAGACAGTGTTTCTTTTATTGCAGATAACTATAATCAAAACATAGAAAGAGTTCACCTGAGTCTTCCTCTTCCGGCTCCAAGCGGAACCGTCCTCCAGGTCCATCCAGTCCCGGTCTTCAAAAGGCTCCTTCCATAACCAACACAAGGATATCTCCCACAAGTGAAAGGATATTAGCTCTCAAGGAAACAAGGGTTTCCTGAACTTGGGGAAGTGCTTGAAGCACAGGGATCTTCAGACTTGATTAGGGGATAATCTCAACAGAGTAATTCTCTGTTTTCTCTCCTCCTTAACGCCTTCCCATTGAGGACTTTTTATACTTCTCCCAAAGTAGTTTTTTAGTTGGTAAATAGTTGGGAACAGTTGGGTCATGGGCAATAATAGGTAATCAATAGGTAAAACCCATGATTTCCACCCATAAAATTTATTTTTTTAAAGTGTTTTAAGACATATACATGGGTTGGGTATAGACTGACCTGCATGTACACACGTTTAATACAGGGAAAAGTCACATACAGGGAGTAAAACACTGTTTTTTTAATATTTGGACCAAGTCTGGAAGGAGGAGCTGCCCTAGGCTATAAACTAAGCATCACAAATGTTAGAAAATTATATATTACGGAGCAATGGAACACATAAAATATTGCAAAAATATAAACACAGAAAATGCACAAAACAAGAGAGACACAGATATACGTGGTTCACCCAGTTTGGGCTACGTCCACCCCGAACAGCCAGTCCTTCCTTTCTATTATCCAGCAAAATGAAGAGGCACAACCTACAGCAAATCCGTTGTAATATCCTCTGTTTTCTCTCACAGTCTCACCTCTCTGTTTCTTGCTCACATAGAATACACATCTATCACACAGCCTCAAATACAATACCCTCATACAAAGAGAGGGGTTGCCTTCTAGGGCAAAAAACCCTAAACTAAACATAAGTTCTACCGTCAGATCATCCGCCTAATGAACGGCCCAGATTGACTAGAAATTACTATACTTTTACAAGGCAATTTTACAGCTGTTTTTAGCTTCGGGGGCGCTGCCCCCAAAACCCCCCCGCCAGGGGGGGGCTCCCAAAGGTCTTAGCCGGCCCCCCTGGACCCCCCCCTGTAGCGAATATTTTACGGGCGGCGTTGCCGCCCCCATTTCGAACTGGGGTCCTATGTGGCGATACCTTTGAATATAGAAGATAATCAGGCTCCACACCCAACAACAAATACATAAGGTGGTATTTGGAGCTATAACAGATGCCCCCTAATATATGACGTTAGAACGGGAACATGATGGCCGAAATTTATTTAGTATATGGAAAGGAAACCTATCAAAAATCGGGAAGGACTTCACCAGATTTCAGCCTGCCAAGCCAGCAAAAGAAGATCAGAAAGAAATAACTGTCTAAGGCGGGCATACCCATGCTCATAGAAAGTAAAGCATGTCCACATATCAAGTACAAGTGGATCCACTGTGTATACAAGTATAAGGAATTGAAAGTACATAATGGATCATCTGATCACGATTGAACAAGTACATGTCTGAATATCACATATAAGAAGATGACCAATGAAGTTGAAAGATGAAGCTGATCACTGATGTCAAAAATTGATCCCAATATTACCAAATGAGCATGATGGAGTAAGATGGTACTACATCGCAACTTGGATGCCAGCATATAGGATGTCGTTGTGAAGGACTGCAACATATAATGTGGAATGGTGTCAACTAGCAGCAACAGGAGTAACTGTCAAGTGAACCAAAGAATGTTGATGCAACCCAAGGTCTTCACCGACCGCTGTGGTACATTTCTACACAATGGGAATAAATGATACTTAGTTGACCATGTGAGAAATTGCTTGATTACTGTTCATTGATGTGTATCGTTAACAAATGCAAGACTACTCACCGATAATGATAATGAGAGTTAAGGTACCCAGTACAATCTAACAAGTGAAAATAGATGAGCTGAAGTCGAACACCTATAAGAATCTATCAATTAGGAGACAATGATGGTTTCCCACTGTCGATAGCGAAGGATCTGCCATTGATGACTACAAACCCCAAGGTACTGCCAAATGGACTCTATACCTTTGCCCCAGAGCAATGAGTCGTAGTCGATAGGGAAAGATCCGCTAGGAGGAAGGAATTAAGGCATCCTTCATCAATCTAGTGCGAGTGTAACCCGTAGGAAAACAATGTGGAAGGAATCGGACGAAAAATATGTAGTAACCCGACCGAAGCACGTTTTCGACATACACAAGATGTAGCTAGCGCACGATAGAAACACTCTAAACCAACCAATAATGAAAGCTGACACAGAGGTGAGGAATCCACCAATAGGGTCAAATGGAAACCAAGGCATTGCATGAATCCCAATGTGTGATAATGAAAGTTGATGTTGAACACAAGGGAAACCACTCAGTCAAAGAACCATGATACTGATCAATGCTGAGCACAAGGTGACCTATCAATAATGAAAATAGGTCCAGGGTGTAGCTCTAGGCCTGTCCTTAGAGCAAGATGTCGTTGTCAGTAAGGACAAGACCGGCCAACAAGAAGTCAATGAAGACCTTCTCAAACTGGCACGAGTAAAGGACCAATATAACTGATGTGATGATAGTCAAGACACTGACAACCAAGGATGGCCGATTGAAAAATAGGTCAAGAGACACCGGAGAGAGGCTGACAGAAAAATAGGTCAAGAGACACCGCAGAGAGGCTGACTTAGGCTTACTTCCCTTGAACAAAAGCACAACTCAATGATGACCATGTGGCAGCATATGATGACTCTATATAAAAGTTCATCATGCAAGAGGCACGAATGAACTATCCATATGATTGAAGAGATAACCAATCGGAGGAGAAATAACTCAATAACAAACTTAAGGAATACCTAAGTCAAACTAAATCCTACCCAAATGGAGGAGAGACTTTCTTTTGAGTGCTTTGTTCAAGGGCGACACGACTAACTCTAGCTGCCAACAATAAATGGAAATGCTTTCCCCTTCCCGCTTTTTTTTGGAATATGTAATTTTTTTTTTGTCTTTTTCTTTAAGCTGGAAAAAGAATAAAAGAATTCTATAGTACAGTGGAAAGAATGAGTGTCAGTGAAATAGATGATCTAGTTCCTGGGATGGGAACATTCCTATGCTCAATGCAGAGAGGCAAAACTGGTCAAGGACACTCAAAGGGATGTTCCTTCCACAGGTCTGAAGGTGCGCCAAGTTTCATAAGCTAAGGGACTACAAGTTTGATTTTGCAGATGTCAAGGTCAAAAAAGTGGCTTAAACATGAGTCCAAGTGAAGCCGGCTCAAGGCCAAAAGGTGCAAATAGTCAAAATGCAATGCAGTAGTAGAACTCAACACAAAGGAACCTCTAGGGTATAAGGCCAGAACGAAGCGAAGAAGCAAAGAGCAATGAGTCTTCAACACACAATTCATGGTGGGACTAGAGAGGACTCTCGAGCCTAGGAATAGAAAGTCAACATGGGTGCCAAGTGACAACAAGGTACTATCTAGGGCACCCATGATAAGGTAGGCTTAACCACACAAGTCATGATACTTCTAAGAAATGAGAAAGTTCCGCACAATAACTTGGTGGGGTCGATCCTAAGGCAAAAATGGGAAAGGAAACTGATAAGTGCACAATGCAAGTGAAAAAACCTAACCTATATGCCAATTTCGAGAACCAATACCCGTCTGAATGGATCAACCATAACAATTTCCAAAGGAAAAATCTTCCAAGTTCTGTAGACATAAATAGGAACACTAGACAAGAAGTTAATACATCCCACATATAAACTTCATATAAAATCCTGTGTTATAGAATACAAAACTTGAAAATGTGTACCTTATATATACAATATGGTATAGGGAACCACGCAACCTTGTAGCTTACGCATAATAGTTCTTCTAGACAAACCCCTTGCAGGGCTTAGGCCAAGGACTCCTTTGGTAGTCAAAACTCATGGCTTCAAAGAGTTCCTCCTGTGAAGGCAAATCAAGTTCTGAGAAATCATGAGAACTACAAGGATCAAAAGAGGGAATTAAGGGGTCCCATGTCCCTATAGGAAGAATCTCTCGGTCAACTGCTGGGACCAAGTCCCAAGAAGGAGAATAATAAGTCAAAGGATCCTTCTCAGAAGCAATTGAAAATTGAGGATTCAATGCCACATAATTCACCTGTGGTGGGGTAGAGTCTACTTGAACACTTGGAACAAACCAAGGGGTATTCTGTAGTAAATTCGAATTAGGGTGGTAATTATCAGATGCAAGCTGATCAATAGTGAAAATATTCCCTTTATGAGGAAAACACATCACTCGAAAGAGTGAAGACACCACAACATTCATAACATAGACATAATCATGCCCAAGTAGCATATTAAAGTCTAAAGGGCTATCAACCACCATCATATCAATTAAAACAGTCTTCCCACCTAAAGTAATAGGAAATTGAGGAAGAACACCCATAGATTCACCAGGTCTTCTATCATAGGCTAACAACTGACTCTGAGTTGTCAACAACTTTGGGGAACCCAAAGCTTTCCAAGTCAAAGAGGATATAATACTTGCAGAGGATCCTTCATCCACCATACATCGATAAATGTTTATGGAATTAACTCTAACCTTTATTTGGAAAGGTGCAGTGGAAGGAAGATGAGGCTCGAAAAGACTATCCCAATCAAAGGAGACACTCTAAGAACTTGGAGGGGGAACATCCGAAGCAACTAGAATGCCCCCTATACCAGAAGACTCTGTACTAGAAATCAAATAGACTCTTTTGTTAGGAATTTCACCCCCCAAAAGAGGAGTGTAATCAACCAAAGATTGCACTGGCTCTACCACATTATCAACCAATGGCTGATGGGATTGATGAGAAACCATATCAGATCTAGGAGTAGAAGAACTTTCAGACTCGGACCATATCCTTTGTACCTTTGGAATACCAGGGCATAAATGAGTAAGATGGCCTCCCTTGCATATCTTACAAGGGAACTTAGGTTTAAAACTTCTACGTCCAAGTTTCTTATCAACCTCAAGTCTGCCAACATGACTAGCAGTGGTTTGCAGAGAGTCTTGAACATGACTTGCATAGGTCGGTGACTCTTTGCGAGTATGAATCGCAGTGAATAGACTCGTGTCCCCAGCATGACTGCCAACGGCTAAAGGCTTATCTTCAACATGACTAGCAGAGGTTGATGATGAATTGCTAGTATGACTTGCAGTGACTAGACTTGTGCCCCTAGCATGACTTGCAGTGGCTGAAGACTCATCTCCAACATGACTGACAGAGGTTGAAGATGAATTGCTAGTATGACTCGCAGTGACTAGACTTAGCCCCCAGCATGACTTGCAGCGACTGATGGCTCATCTTCAACATGACTAGCAGAGGTTGAAGATGAATTGCTAGTATTATTTTGCTAGTATTATTCTTCTTCTTTGTCTTCCTCTTTCTCCTCTTTTTAGATTTCTTATTACAAGAAGGAGGAGAAAGAGGAATCCTAGATTTATCTTTGAAATAAGATGAACAATTAACATCCATGTGATGCCCCTAAAATAAAGCGTTCAAATAAGAAGCTTCAAGAGCATTTGGAACATTAGGAGTGGACCACAGCCAAATGGGTAGTCCAACATTCAATCCAGGAATATTCAAAGTGGCCATCAAGGGAATACCAACATTTCCAAAGAAAGGAAAAGCACAAGGATCCCCTTTCGGGAGGGTACCTTGGTTGGTTTCCACAAGAATATGGGCCATATCTAACCGATTCGCAGACCCTTCCCTTACGGGAATGTACAAATGACTTTTTAGGGAAGATAGATGCACAATCAAAACCTTTTCCCTTGAGGAGGCAACTCCACAAATTTCAAAATAAAGACCAAAAGTCCTTCAAGATCAGCGGAGTGGTAAGCCACTCAAAATATAAAGTCCAAAAGTGACCAAACAAAAATACCTAAAGCCAACTATATACAAGGAGCAGAGAGCACTCAACTATTAAGTCCCTAAAGACACAACCAATCAAGCAACTTCCAAGTATTTATGCACTGGGTGATGAGGACCAGACACCAAAATACAAGAAAGTGAAGTAAGGGACCTTCTGAAGATAGTCTAGGATAATGATGGCCCAGGCCTACCAACGAAGGTATCAGAGGTAGTTACACTGACCTCCAGACAACAAATTTTGCCTATGCAAGCCCCTAAGCTTTGCAAGGGTTCCCTCCAAAAGTATTGTTGAACGTCATGCAACGTCAACCTCAGGTACCATGTGATTCCCCTCTGCAACCACCTGTGTAGATCCCTAGGATAGGCAACTAAAGATACCAACTCGTATCAGAAGCTGAGCGGAATAGTTGTGAGGTAAGATCGGACAAGTAAGAGAGGGGGTATCTCTCGTCCTTATCTTCAAAAACCCTCGTGATTAACTCCCAGTCACGGAGCTTTCCCGGTCTCCCTAACGCTATTGGATTTTCACTCTTTATTCAAACTTCTATGTTTGACAATTTAGAGTGGCCTTGGAGGGTTTACTTTCCTCTTTCCTAATCCAAGGCCCTAGATAACCTAAAACTTGTTGGTGTACTTATTGACAATATAAAAAGTTCTAGTTTATTTTATTAGCGCTTGATTTTAAGTGGTTGTTCTTTTAAGTCAAGGGTATGGGAGTGAAACTAATGATGTGTGTATGACTCAACCAAAATCAATGAAAAAGTAACTACATGAATGCAATCATTTTTCTTTTGATGAAAAGAGATCTCTATGTGGGTTCTACGAAACTTTTATAAAGCAAAAACTTTTTCTTTTCTTTTCTTGCAACACACTTCACACACGCAAAAACTAAAAAGATTACTAATTCTTTAACAATGCAAACTATCCTAATGCAAGGTGTAATGAAGATGCAAGATCCTAAATCACTTTAGAAATGAAAGCAATTGTTTATAATGATTAATAAGCCAACTTAAGTATTGAAGATAATATAAATTTTGAATGCAAAAATTCTTTTCAAACAAGAAGGACAGATTACAAAAGATCACAATTCTCTTTCAAAAAATGAAAAAGGAACCAAAAACTTGGCTAAAGAATAGAAAAACAATGTTTTTAAAGACTTTTTCTTTTTCAAGAAACAATCAAAATAACTTTTCGAAAGCACTCTAAATGCTACCAAAGACTCAAAGACCGAAAGAAAACAATAAGGAAACTTTGCAAGTTGTCAATTCAACACGAATGAAAACTTAACAAAATAAGTGTTTCAAGATGCATTAAATGATCCAAAAGCAGAAAAAAGAGTTTTGAGACACTGATCAAGAAATCAGGAAAAGAACACTTTCAAATTTGTCAACAACAACTTTCGAAAAGCAAGAAGAAGTGAATGGCCACAAACTTAATGGGAAGCAAAGCAAGTAAACCATAAAAATGAAGTTTGACACAAAGATTGCAAGCAATATTTTGTTCCGAAAAACCAGAACAATCAAGAGCCTCTGCAAGAAGCCTTGTGTGTTCAAACACAAATGATCATAGTCATTGTAAAGCAAACTGAGACCAAAAACTCTTCAAAGCAAGAGAGAACTTGAAACAGTAGGCTCACTGAAAAACTAAAATCTGAAAACAGAAACTGACCACTCAGGAAGCACACAGGCCAAGAAACAAATATTTCCAGATAAAAAGACTTGAAAAAATCATGCAAAACAAATGTATACGCAACTGTGTCTCTACATTGTTTCGTGTACAGGCATTTCAGCCAAAAGAAACTCGCGTATATGCAGCTTCAATTTAGAGAAACTAGTGTGTATACGCTTTGGTAACCCGACAAAGATGTGTATATAAAATTTTACAAGAGAAATAAAAAATGATGCCTGATGAAAAGGATCAGACTTGAAGTCTGAGTTCCTACAAGGGTAGACAATACAATCACAGCAAGAAAACTAAAAGTTGAGCCCTGATTGGCACTAAATAACCCAAACTAGGAACAACAAGATTGTTGTCCCCAGTGGAGTCACCAATTTTGTTAAGGGATAAAGTCCCCTAGGGCTTTGGGTCAGAACCCTAGTAGAGCAGGAGTAATCTATAGCAAGAAACAAGCAAATAACTCAGGAAAAATGCTTAAACGAGCAAACTATGCGAGGATGTACATACCCGGGGGTCCTTCGTTCGGGTAGTTCCAGCCAAGGTTCAAACCCTCTGCAACTCCTCACGATCTTTGAACCTGCAAAACAACCAATTCAAAGACACACAACAGCATATAGATAAAGCATTATAGTGAAATCAACTTTATAGCATATAAGTAGATGGTTAGTTATACATTGAAATAGTCATTCATACATAAACCATAACAATAATGTCGGATGCATGAACAAAGTTGATATCAGGAACAAGACAATGTTTCTTTTATTGCAGATAACTATAATCAAAACATAGAAAGAGTTCACCTGAGTCTTCCTCTTCCGGCTCCAATCGGAACCACCCTCCAGGTCCATCCAGTCCTGGTCTTCAAAAGCCTCCTTCCATAACCAACACAAGGATATCTCCCATAAGTGAAAGTATATCAACTCTCAAGGAAACAAGGGTTTCCTGAACTTGGGGAAGTGCTTGAAGCACATGGATCTTCAGACTTAATCAAGGGATAATCTCAGCAGAGTAATTATCTATTTTCTCTCCTCCTTAAGGCCTTCCCATTGAAGTCTTTTTATACTTCTCCAAAAGTAGTTTTTTAGTTGGGAAACAGTTGGGAACAGTTGGGCCACAGGCACTAATAGGTAATCAACATGTAAAACCCATGATATCCACCCATAATTAAGGAAATTTAATTTTTTTAAGTGTTTGAAGACATATATGTAGGTTCAGTATAGACTGATGTGCGTGTACACGTGTTTAATACAGGGCAAAGTCATGTACAGAGAGTAAAACACTGTTTTTTGAATATTTGGACCAAGTTTGAAAGGAGGGGTTGCCCTAGGCTATAAACCAAGCATCACAAATACATAAGGTGGTATTTGGAGCTATAACAAGGACTAGTTGTTTCTCCGTGGACGTAACCCAGATTGGGTGAACCACATATATCTGTGTCTCTCTTGTTTTATGTGTTTTCTATGTTTATATTTCTACAATATTTTATGTGTTCCATTGCTCTGTAATATATAATTTTCTAAAAACTAGTATGTAGATGATGAAGGGTTGTTTCCAATTTCTTAAGCTCTATATTGGCTTCCGCTGATGAAGGGGTGAGTAAGTTTCTTTGTTCATGGTTGTTGGATTTATCATCTTCTTGTTCCAACTAAGGGAAGACAAAGATCTGATATTTTGGAGTGGTCCTTATTTCTTGGGATCGAAAGGTCTGTATCTGAATCATTGGTTTTTGGACTTCAATTCAGAAGAGGACATCTCTAAGATAGTTCCAGTGTGGGTTCACGTCTTGCACTTGTCATTCACTTTTTGGGTGACTTGACCTACTAGCTTATATGAAATAGAATTGGGAAATTCTTGTATAGAGTAGTCCCAAATACTTTTTAATAGCTGGCGAAAGGTCTGCCTGAAGCCATTCAATTGAACTCAAACCATTGGTGTCACCTTCATAGACTAGGTTACAAACAACTCCTTTTCAAATGCAACATTTGTCATGAAAATGATCATTCAAAAGAGACTATAAGAAAGGCTAGTGACCTAGACTCAATCAAAAGAGAAACTGATGTGAACAATGACTAGGAGGAGATGTCGACAACCTTTATTGCAATCCAATCAAACCAAATTGTTGGTCCTCTGCTCAATCTACAATAATTTCAAGGTATTAGGTGAGCAGTAACAAGGAGAAGAAGCAGAAGTTAAGTCTTTGGTGGTCCATGAGGAAAATGAAAGGATCTGGAGGGGACAGAGAATATTTAAGTTGAACAAACTTTGAATTATGATTCCAAGCCACCAAAGGAGGATCCTCCTGTCTAGGGTGTTGAGAGGAATTCTTCATATGCAAGAGTGGTTAAATAGACCACTAGTTCCCCGCCTATCATGAGAGGAAGAAAAATAAGAAAAGAATCACACAAAAGAGAAGTTGAGTGGAATAAAACATTGGTTTCCTAGCGTTTGCTTGCCAAGTTTGACTATTCTTTACTAGCATTTGTATATTAGGTATTTTTTTGTCAGTGTATATTTCTATGTAATCAATTTCTTGGACAATACTCATGTTGTACTAGTCATGACAGTGAACAAAGTTCAAGTAAAAAAATTAGTCCTTCTCCCTAATTTGGCTTGGGGAAGCAGAGAGATAGGATTTCGTCAGCTCAACTTAGCTATCTTGTCTCAGGTTGTATAGGAATGGTTGTAGCCCCCAATATTTTCTAGTTCAAATACAACTACTAGTACTAACAAATTTCTTTTGAATATAATTCAAACTGTAGCACAATATGTATGGTGTGAGAAAGTAGCTATTGGGTTTCTCTTGTGACAATGGAAACATATTATTCCCTTATATTTGGGTCCTACTACTGTAATATTGTTGCTCGAATGCTTTCATACTGCATTAATGTTTCTCATGGATTTGTTGGTAGAAGAGAGTGTCGACATGAGGTAAAGATATCTAACAATTTTGTGTATCTACGAAGAAATTATATGTTTTCTTAGTTGATTGTTAAACCTTCTAGTGTTTTTCACTAATCTATAATCATTTGCATGGGACTTTACTAGTAATTAGGAATTTAGGACACAAACTTTTACAAGCATTGTTG
Organism: Pinus tabuliformis; assembly: GCA_031772625.1. Taxonomy (NCBI): domain Eukaryota; kingdom Viridiplantae; phylum Streptophyta; class Pinopsida; order Pinales; family Pinaceae; genus Pinus; species Pinus tabuliformis. The sequence goes on along the minus strand of CM062816.1, from coordinate 459,460,202 downwards.
AATACTCTAGATGTTGGTTAAGATTAGAAGAGGTAGTCTTATTCAACTATATTGCTTTCTTCTTGTATTATTTCTCAAATCATAAGAAAAGTACTAAAAGAGAATTATAAGTGTTTGAGACATGTTTTCGGCGATAATCACATCAAAATTCATTTGTCGACACGTTTCAAACCAGCAAGTGTGGTTCATCATCAAGACAAGATGAAGAATCAGATCATGGTATTGAGTTAAATAGAGAGACCGACCATTCAAACGGTTAGAAAGAAACAACTATTTTTGACCAAAAGAAACGACTACATTTGACTGGGTTTCAGCTACAATTGACTAGACCAAGATTTAGGCAAAAATTTTTATTAATTAATTAGTTAATCTGTTTATTATATTTATTTAATTAAATATATAAATAACTAAATATATATGTTTATAATTAACTTAAAAATATTTTAACTATGTTTATATGTAAAGTTATTTATTATAAGTGCCATGTTTAATTAAATAAAAACTAGTTCAAAAATAAAAAATATATATTAGTTAAATTATATATATTTATAAATATATATATTAGTTAAATTATATATATATATATATATATATATAGATAGATATAAATATATAGATATGCTTATAATTAAAAATATTTTAAATATGTTTAGATGTAAACTTGTTTATTATAAATACCATGTTTAATTAAATAAAAACTAACTTGAAAATATATATTGGTTAAATTCTATAGAACTAAACCTAATACGTAAATATTAAGGGAAATTATTATCTTCTTATCAATTTAAAATATATATAAACTTATATTAATACTACTATAGGAATATTATGAGGTAAATTAGAGTTAAAAATAAATCATAATAATAATATTAATAAAAATAATAATTAATAAAAAATATAAATAACAAAAAAGGAAAATCAGCAAATAAATAGAAAAGGGAACACAGAGGAAATTCAAACAGTTCAAGAGATGAGGGAAAGAATTCAAAAATGGAAACGAAAACAACAAAAAGAAAGGAAAAACAAGGGGGGGTGGGGGGGGGGTGGTCGGTCTAAGAGGAAAGGGCAGGGATCCAACAGCTATTGATTTTCCATCTGTCATCCTTGTTAAGATTACTTGACCTCCTTTCAATTTCAATGGCCTCCCTAAACTTTTGGTGATGAAAGGAGAAATCCTAGCGATGACCTAGGCCTCTTCAATGAATATATGATGCTTAGTATTCTCCACGTATTTCACCAAATATTAAGACCGGGTCCTCCCATGCTTGATATTGGCTACATGATCATGAATCCTTTTATTAATAAAGCGCCCAGTTTCACCAACATAGGGGGTCCCACAAGAAAATGGAATAACATAAACACCTTTCATATCCTTGGGGTCAACAAGGTCTTTTAAAAACCTTAAGGAGCTATGAATGGTGTTAATGAGTCTAAATGTCGAGGAAACATTATGCTTCCTTAGAATTCTCACAATCTTGTCAGTGGTTCCTTGGATGAAAGGGAGATGCATCCTTGAGATTCGATCTTTAGGGTCTTTCTTAACCTTGGGACCTTTGCCAGCTTTGAGGAAAGCTTTAAGACCTTGGTGCCTACTATATCCATTATTAACAAAAACATTAAGGAAATGGGCTTTCTCTTTGTAAAGGTGGTTTTCATCAGAGATTCTCAACAAACAGGTAGCTAGCGTGTTGCGAACACCAAATGTTTGAGCCGGGAAATGATGATACTTGGCATGAAGATACTGCTTAGTGTGAGTTTTCTTCTGAAACACCTGGTGGGAGAAAGAACCATCATCCTTCTTTGAAATGAGAACATCAAGAAAAGGCAGGCACCCCTCAACTTCCTACTCCATAGTGAACTTTATGGAGGTAGATTGATTGTTGAGATGCTGGAAAAAATGATCTAACTTTTCTTGGCCATGAGGCCATATGACACAAGTGTCATCTACAAAACTTTTCCATAGCTTAGGCTAGAAATGGGCTGAGGCCAAATCCTTCGATTGAAATTATTCCATAAAAATATTAGCAACAACCAGGGATAATGGGGAGCTTATGGAAACCCCGCAAGTCTACTCATAGAATTCCCCTTCAAAGCAGAAAAAAGTAGAAGTAAGACAAATCTCTACTAATCTAGTGGTATCAGGATCAATGAGGTGATTGATGACCTCAATGGCATCCTTAATAGGGATGTTAGTGTAAAGGGATACTACATCAGAACTAACATGATTGTCCCCATGATCAAACTTCAATAATCCCTTTAATACATTAACAAACGAAGAAGAGTCTTTGACGAATGACTTTGTATGTCCAACAAGGGGTTTAAGCTTCAAGGCTAGGTATTTGGCTAGGAGGTAGGTTGGCACTCCTATGGTGTTGATAATGGGTCTTAGGGGGGGGCCATATTTGTGGATCTTTGGAAGCCCATAGATCCTTGGAGTGATTGGGCTACTCTCAATAAGCTTGTAGCAAAAGGTACCCATAGTGCTACTGGAATTTATAGCTAGAGAGATTGTTTTGGAGAACCTTTCAGGGTATTCTTATTAAGATTTTTATAGCTTTCGCTATTACATAGGTGATACAACATCTTCCTGTGATAATCCACCTTGCGAAGGATCACAATAGCCCCACCTTTTTCATCTTTAAGAACGATTGTCCTTATTCTGGTTCAAGGCTTTTATGGCATTAAATTCATCCTTGTTAATGTTGCTCCTAGGGGCCTTTGTTTTCTTGAGGATGAAAGCGCAGTATTGCCAAATTGTGTTCTCAACATGATAACTACTCGTGCACCAAGAATCTCTAATGAAAACCACCTTTACAAAGAGAAAGCCCATCTCCTTAATGTTTTTGTTAATAATGCATACGGTAGACACCAAGGTCTTAAAGATTTCCTCAAAGCTAGCAAAGGTCCCAAGGTTAAGAAAGACCCTAAAGATCGAATCTCAGGGGTGCATCTCCCTTTTATCTAGATAACCACTGACAAGATTGCAAGAATCATAAGGAAGCATAATGTTCCCTCAACCTTTAGACCCCTTAACACCATTCGTAGCTCCTTAAGATCTGTAAAAGACCATGTTGACCCCAAGGATATGAAAGGTGTTTATGTTATTCCATGTTCTTGTGGGACCCCCTATGTTGGTGAAACTGGGTGCTCTATTAATCAGAGGATTCATGAGCACGCAGTTGATATCAAGCATGGGAGGACCCAGTCTTCAGCTTTAGCAAAACCCGTGGAGAAGACTAAGCATCATATATGCATTGAGGAGGCCCGGTTCATTGGTAGGATTGCTCCTTTTCATCACCAGAAGTTTAGGGAGGCCATTTAAATTGAAGGAGGAAGAGTAATCTTAACAGGGGTGATGATGGAAAATCAACAGCTATTGGATACCTACCCTTTCTTCTTAGAGCGCCTCGCGCCACCCCCCCCCCCCCCCCCCCCCCCCCCCAAAGTTTTTCCTTTGTTTTTGCTATTTTCTTTTCCAGTTTTGATTTCTTTCCCTCGTCTCTTGAATTGTTTGAATTTCCTCTATGTTCCCTTTTCTATTTATCTGTTGGTTTTCCTTTTTTGTTATTTATATTTTTTATTCATTATTATTTTTATTAATATTAATATAATGATTTATTTTTAACTCTAATTTACCTCGTAATATTACTATAGTAGTATTAATATAGGTTTATATATATTTTAAATTGACAAGAAGAGAATAATTTCCCTTAATAATTAGGTATTAGGTTTAGGTATATATAATTTAACCAATAGATATTTTCAATTTAGTTTATATTTAATTAAACATGGTATTTATAATAAGTAAGTTTACATATAAACATAGTTAATTTTTTTTTAGTTAATTATAAGCATATATATTTAGTTATATATATTTATAATATAAATAAAATTTAACTAATATATATATTTTTAAGTTTTTAATTAGTTTTTATTCAATTACACATGGTACTTATAATAAATAACTTTACATATAAACATAATTAAAATATTTTTAGTTAATTATAAACATATATATTTAGTTATTTATATATTTAAATTAATAAATAAATAAATCTAATAAACAAATCAACTAATTAATTAATTAATTAATAAAAATTTCCCCTTACTCTTGGTCCAGTCAATTGTAGTTGAAGCCCAGTCAAATGTAGTCGTTTCTTTCTAGTTGTCTGAATGGTTGGTCTCTCTATTTAACTCGCTACCATGGTCCAATTCTTCATCTTTTCCTAACGATGGACCATAATTGAAGGTTCAAAATGCATCGACAAATGAATATTGATGTGATTATCGCTGAAAACATGTCTCAAAAACTTGATATGAATCAGAGAAGCCTTAATTCAATAATTACAAGTGTCTTTAAACATTTCATGTATTCATTTTTCAAGAAATGAACATTGGCATTTTTTTTTGTTGGAAGTTATCTTATTTGCATGGTTTTCCTGTGATAATTAGCAAATAAACTCTATGTATAAAAATAGTTAAAGGCACTACCTATAAATGAATATGCTTAGTAAATTATTGGTATTCTCTACATTGGGAAGTTGCCATGACATGTGCATGGTTTTCCTATGGTAATTAACATATGAACTTTATTTATAAAAACATGGAAGGGTGGTACATTAAAAAATCTATGGCACCATTTTAAATATATGGTTTTATATTGGTAAATTACAAGCCATGTTCATAAAGAATCAACATGGTTGGATTTTCTTTTATAATTTCACTCTTAGCCACTACAAATTCACTTTCTTTGCAGTAAATGTCATGCTTTTCTTTTGATGTTCATCATCTAAAGTTATTCCATTTTGGGACTCATATATGTTAATTCAATTTAATGTTCTAATTTCCCCTAACTATCTGGAGTCAAATAACCAAACTATAGGACATGCAACATGTTATTTGACTTATAAAATCTATGTTGGTTTTGTAGATTCTTGCACTCCTTGTGAAAATATATCAAAAACTACCCTCACCTAATTATTTAAGCATTTGTCAATGCCTCGTGTTTCTGAAGGAACCTAACATTGTTGCAAGTATATTGGAGAAACTCCTAAGAGGGGACAAAGTAATGTTTCAGGAAATCTTGATAGTGATTGCATGTTCCTCTATTTAAGGAAATTTTGATAATGGATTAACTTAAATTGACATTGGGTTGCATGTTTATTGTCTATAATTGAAACCAATATTTTTACTCCCTTTTTTGTAGGATGATGCATTGTTGGCCTTTCAAATAGCATTTGATTTTCTTGAAAATGAGGATCATGCTTTGCTAATAAATGTTAGAAACCAACTTCCCAAACTCAAGTAGCAAGGCACTAGAAGTGCAAATGTTGGACAATCTTTAGGAGTTCTGGGTGATGTTTCTAATAATGGAAACAATGCTTTGGCTTAAACACCTGTTGCAATGGATACCTATGATGGTGTCCAAATGAAAAATGGTGCTATTGTTCCCAATGGAGATGATAACAAATTGGATATAATAGAAGTCATTAATGTAGAAATACTAGTAAAGATTAAAGGATTTTTGTCTAGTGAAATGGTTATACTTCTAATATTGCAGTTTTTGTATAGTAACAATAGGTCTGAAGTCTCATCTTGTGCAATGTTTTTTAATGTCAATTTATTTCTTTTGCAATTTGATTTAGTATTCCCTGATCTTCATTTATGACTTTTGTGTGCTTTAACTTGTAGTTGGATTTTTTAATGAAGCTAGTATGCAACAATGTTAAAATAATGAGAAGACAATATTGTTCTAAGTTCTATGAATGAATGTTGTGAGTATATTATATTGGTATTTTGTCCAAAGGCATCATTAAAAATATAGCTGGGCACATAGTAGGGAGCTTAAGCATCAAATTCAAATGGTCACAGTTCTTCTATTGTTTTTCTCTTAACAACGACGAAGATTTATATTAATACTGGAACTGGAGATTACATATATAAGTTGAGGGAAACACGAAGCACCCTTTACTTGGACATGAAAAATATCACTATTAAACTGTACAACCGAGAAACAAGAGTATAACTCTATATCCAGATATCCATGCTTCCCTTGTCCTTTAAGCTTCTGAAAAGAATGAAAGCTAATCAACCTAACAACTGAGAATTCATAAGTTGCAGCTATTGGAAATGTTGGGATTACATACATATATAGTTGGTAACAAGATATGTACTTTAAAGCATTTGGCTTGGTTGTGGTACTAAGGAATGCTTGGAGCTGAGACATTGATGTCACTGTGGTACAAATGGATCTCTAGTTCCCCCATTGGTGTTAGTGATAACCTCATTTTCCATCCCATCATCCTCTTTGATATGCTTTCACTATTTCTCGTCACTTTCCCAATCTCAACGTTTGAAAAGCATTTGGCTTGGCTGTGGTGCTAAGGAATACTTGGGATTGAGATGTTGAAATCATTGTCAAGAAAATGGATATCTTGTTCTCCCACTAGGATAATGGCCTTATTTTCCAAGAAGATCCAATATGCAAGCATCACTCTAACACATCCTCTAAATCAAGAGGTCCTCTCTTCATTTTCTTCTTCACAATTCCGCCCTAGGGTTTGATCAGAAAACCCTAATCTCTAATATCCAAGGGATAAATATTAAACCTAGACCTGTAGATTTCTCCTGGTGTGAAATGTGCACCAGTGTGAATGCACATATTTTAATGGAAAAACTCTCCTTCCTCTATTTATATGAGAGATAAGAGAGGCCAACAATTCAATGTGGGCCTTAGCCCTTACAAGTGCTTGTAGGCCAACACAAGAGAGATGCTATGATCTTTAAGTACTTGTGTCATGTTGGGAACTTCATATTATAGATTAAAGTGACCAACTATTTAATAACAAGCCCATTTAATTAAAGATCCCGTCAAAATATTTTATCCTTCTTGGCCTTGGTGAATCAATTTTCTTTTGTAAATCATATAATATAATTTAATGTTGTTTAAATACCTTCGATATTGGCAATACTCCAATTAGTTTTGTAATTTTCTTTTTCCAAGGGATGGGATAATGATGGATAGGTTTCTATTTTTACTACTGCTTGGATTTTTTTTATTTTATTTTTTTAAAATTGAAAATTAAAATTGAAAGTTTAGATATGTCAATGTTACTACTTCTAAATGCAAGAGATTTTTCTAACCCAAATCAATATTTATTCTATGTAGGTCAGATCTCCTCATATTGTAAACCATAAAACAATATATTGAAATGCACAATAGTGTATGCCATAATGCGACCATTTATGCCAATGCATTGATGCATGTTGGAACAACTGCAAACACTTTCCTCAGGGAAAACTTGGTGATTCAACTATGATTTTATATTTACAATAAGTTTGTGTTCACATTTAACTATTTCTTACATAATTTTGCATTTATATTGTGGTATTTTATGGTTTTGATCTACTATGTTACTAGGAATGGCTAAGTAGAGCCACAAACTGGGAAAAATTTAGTGCTAAGGCTAGCTTGGGAGTCATTCATAGGGGTCATCTTCAACAAGGATGTTCTTTGATGGCTCCTTATCTTCCTTAGAATGGTGCTAGTGGAGGTGGAAGTCCCTTTTTTAAGGGTGGAGCCCTATATGCCTTGGGACTTATACATGCAAATCATGGAGAAGGGATCAAACAGTTTCTTCGTGAAAGCTTACACAGTGCAAATCTTGAAGTATCTCATTCCTTTGCAAATATGCACTATTTTATAATAAAAAGTTGATTCACCCTATTTTTCCAGCATGTTTTTCTCTGAAGGGAGCCATTACAGATGTGTGTTGTAATTTCTACAGGTAATTCAACATGGTGCATGCTTGGGTTTGGGATTGGCAGCTTTAGGAACTGTCGATGAAGAAATTTATGAGGATATCAAGAATATTATCTATTTAGATAGTGCAGTTGTTGGGGAAGTTGTAGGTATTAGCATGGGTCTCCTTATGGTTGGGACTGCAAGTGAAAAAGCTAGTGAAATGCTTGCATATGCACATGACACAACATGAGAAGATTATCAAGTATTAATTATTTTTTATGTAACAAATAACTCTACTTTCAAATAAGTTTTTTACTTGAAACTGTTAAATTTTCTTATTTTTCCTTGGTCTACCTGGAAGATATGATTCCAATTTAGAAATGACATGCAGGGGTTTGGCACTTGGAATAGCCCTTACTGTTTATGGAAGAGAAGAGGAGGCAGATACACTTATTGAACAAATAACATGGGATCAAGATCCTATTTTGGGATATGGTGGAATGTATGCACTCATCCTAGCATAAGTGGAACAACCAATAACAAGGCTATCTGACTCATTCTCCACTTTGTTGTCTCAGATGTCAGTGAGGATGTGAGAAAAACTACAGTGTTGGCCCTTGGGTTTGTTTTATACTCAGAATCTAAGTAGGTTAATTTTGTCTAGGCATCTCGATGAATTATCTTTTTCTAGTCAGAATCATAAGTGGAATTTTTTGCATAAATATGTCGGCAACACTACTATTGTTTCTATTTTCTTATGTTGATTTGACAATTTTCCTTGTATTTTCATATACACCACAATTTGTATCTTTTCTTTCTGAGTCTTACAATCCACATGTTAGGTATGGAGCAACTATAGCAGTGGGTGTTTCTTGTGCTGGTACAGGATTGAGTGAAGCCATTTCATTGTTAGAGCCTCTGACATCATATGTAGTTGATTTTGTTCAAGGAGCTTTAATAGCAACGGTTATGGTTCTTGTTCAAACAAATGAATCATGTGAATCACGTGTAGGTAACTTCAAGTATGTTTTCCCCTGGACTTTACAATGGCTTAGGAGTACTTCATGGAAGTTCAAATTTTAAAAGAAAATATTTCCATCGCTTACCAAATTGTTTTCAAAATGTTGGTATATACATTTATTTCAATTTTCACCAAGCTGAAATGATTTCTTGATATTGTTTCAGGTGTCAACTAGAGAAAATAATTCTCGATAAGCATGAGGATACCAAGAGTAAGATGGGTGAAATTTTGGCTTTTGGTATTTTAGATGCAAGTGGCAGGAATGTGGCTATTAAAGTACTTTCCAGATATAAGTATGATAGAATGAATGCAGTTATTGGAATGGAAATCTTCACACAGTTTTCATATTGGTATCAGCTCATCTCCTTTTTGAGCTTGTATTTTGCACCAACTTATTTTATTGGGCTTAACTATGACTTGAAGACCCCAAAATTTGAATTTATATTTTATGCAAAACCTTCATTATTCGAGTATCCTCATCCAATGGCACCTCCAGCAACCACTTCAGCTGCAAAGTTGCAAACCACTAATTTTTCAAAATTAGAAAAGGCTAAAACGAGAGGAAAAAAATAAATAGATAATATAAGTATAGTTGAAACAATAACTGGTGATGATGGTAATACACTTGTATCTAATAATGGTGTAATGTGCTTTGGAAAGGGCCCAAACTCTAGTGATAAGGAAGGTGAACCAATGCAAGTAATTACTGTTATTATTAATGTTGGAAATAATACTGAGAGGGGGGGTGAATCAGTATTATCAGATCAGATAAAACTTTTTCAATTTCATACTCAGATTCATACACGCAGCTTCAGTTAAGGATATCAGCGTATATACGCGACTTCGTTAAGGGCAACTAGCGTACATGCAGTAATCTTAAGATTCAGTTAGCTTATCTTTTGTAAATGCATCAGAACATTATTAACCATATTAACAGTAAACAGGTGCAGTATAACAAAACAGATCATCACACATAAGGCACACACATGAACACCATGATATAAGGTGGAAACCCAATGTGGGTGAATACCACCTGCTGCAATTTGTTTTTGTCTTCCTTTAATAAGAAACTTCTTTTACAATGTACTGGTGCAGTCCTTTACCAGCACGCAGGCTACAACCTGCAGAGGGCTACAACCCTCTTAGCTCTTGTACTAGCTGATCCATTTACTAGTACGTAGGTGCCTGCCTACAGAATGCTCCAACCTTTACTCGTTCTCCAGCTGCTCCTGGAAGGGAGCTACAACCCCCTGGCTCTTGTACTAGCTGATATGTTTACCAGTACGTAGGTGCTAGCCTACTGAACTCTACGATCTTCCTGGGACCACGTTTCATACATTTTCATACTGGATCCATAAAATAACCTGCATCATCAATCTCTGAATCACCCAATACTGCATCACTGAAACCCTGTCAACAACATAGACAGCATAACAGTAACCAGATCCAACTTCATCTTCAAATATCATACTTCACATTGTATACGCTACTTGGACAAACCCAACCTATGTGTATACGCTCTTTTGCCAAAGACAACCTGCGTACAGATCTGCAAATCCTAACTTATAATTCCGCAGCTATATCAGACATCAAAACATACCCAGATCATAACAATAAACATGCGTCAATAGATCTAGTCTATCCACAGTCAAACCATATAAAGATAATCATTCCAAGCCTTGAGATCCCGTTCCATAGTTCATCATCCTTCACATGAGTGAAACCATGGTTTAGATCACCAACCCATAACCAGCATTTGGATCTCACACTTCATCAGATTTTCATTACTCACTACCTTCCTTTAGCCTAATGATCTTCTCCTTATATAGGTTTAGGCCTTTCATAATACCACAGTCCAAAACCATAGTAAAACAATACCATCAACTCAATACTAGGGATCAACACGTCTGTCGAGATACTTTGGTCCAAAAACATAGGCTCAAGTACCGAGGACTAACTACCATGGACCAAAAGTAAGCTTTCCGACACGTACGCTCTTTTCCATTCATGAACCTGCGTGTATACCCTACTTGGTATATAGCGAACCTGCGTATACGCAACTTGGTATATAGCGAACCTGCGTGTATATGCGACTTGGGCTTAATGAACCTGCGTATATGAATTTTCTCTTCTTCTTATAGTATGATCATCAATTCCTTGCTGCTATCCTTCTGCACTATGATTTGTCATCAGTGTGATTTGCCATCAAGGACAACACTTGTCTCATAATGCCAACAATCTCCCCCTTTGGACTTGATGGCAAAGCTAACTTGTCACACTTAGAACTTGATCTTCTTGTTCCTTTGAGCTGTCCTGCATCCCATGCATTTAGTCACATCTGTAGATTGATCTAGTTATATGTAATTGAGATGTTCTTCTATGAGAGGGTTGCCATCAAGTACAACACTTGTCTCATAATGCCAACAATCTCCCCCTTTGGACTTGATGGCAACAACACCAAATCACTCTCCCCCTTTGACATCAAGGGCAAAGGGTGGACCAAGATATTCTCTTCCCTTGATAAACATTCTGCTATCCATACTCCCCCTGAGTACCTGCTGAAATCTCCAAATGTGCTCCCCCTTTGTATATGCCAAAGTGTACCAATCTGTCCATGCCAAGTCTCTGTACTGCTGAAGTGTGTTGTTCATGCTCTTCCTGACTGAAGGCAAGATCTACAAAAAGATGTTCTACAAGAAAGAACACAACTCTATACATCATAAGTGACCTTCCTAACACCAAAGACTCATACATACATCCTTCACTCAACCAAGTGGGGATCAACCTCCCAACTAAGTGGGGATACATCAGAAGTTTACATATGACAACCAATTACATTACATCTTCATCCCAAGCATAGTGGGGAAACCAATATAGGCCGTTACATGACCTTGACACCATGAAAGAGACACCATATAAAAGAGATATATGACATAGAGATGAAATATCAAGACTATGCAAATCATCAATAACTACTATCAGGAGAATCTGTCAATCACTGTATATATCAGCAATCATGTTCTCCTTCTATTCTCCATCTACCTCTGTTCCACCTGAAACCAACAACAGTTGTGAACTAGAACCAAAAGCCAACAATGCATTATTAGATGTTAATCTGCTCCCCCTGAACCTGTGCCAGATGGTCTCTGTTAGACCCATATCAGAATCTTCTCATTCTGAGTTTGACCCACTGATTTCCTTCAAATTATCATATACGCGACTGTATCTACATAAACAAGCGTATATACGCGGATAGTCCTTATCCAACTCGCGTACACAAATTTCCATATCAGCAACCTGTAAATGTCCAGTAGAGAATAAGTCATCAACCTATAACAAGGTATGTCTGCATCAATTCATCCCTTTGACCAGAATTCAGAGTCATTCACATTATATCATGTGTGAAACCACCATAGCCATCTCATCAAGCTCTACATGATCCAAGTATCATTACTTGGGAACATCTGCATCAACCAACATATGTAAGTATCAGCCTATCATCATATAGATATGAACTCATTATCATGTCTCCAACAAAGTGACTTTGAGGAGTCATCCATGTATCAGCACTATGTATCTTGAGCTCAAACTCTTTTGACAAAACTTCTTGATATCATCAACAACAACAATCCTTATCCCCATGAGTGCCTACATCATAACTGTATGATCTTTATGCATATGATGACAACAGCATATGAGTGACTCATCATCAAGTGAGGAAGATGTGTATTCAAGCTTTGTACTTCTCCTTATCCTTATGAAGATCACCATGTAAGCACCATAAATGCATCATCAATGAGTCAACCATAAATCTGATCTGAACATCAACTATGAAACCCCAAGAATCATATGAGATTTTATCATGGACTACTCACAACCACATCATAGAAAGATATATCATTTAGCCATAGAAGTAACATCACCAAGGACTATTAATCCATAATGCCAACAATGCAATATTAAAGGCATATTCTCCCCCTCAACCTGTGCCATCTATTTGCTGTTAGATCTGAACATGCATACATCAGTAGTAAGCATCAAGAAATCATCATCATCAAGTTAGGATTAAAACACTTCTAGCATCTTACAAGTATCAAGTCATTTCTAGACATTCTCAGCAGACTGTAACTGTTAACCAATAGAGCAGATACTGGATTGAATCATATCAGACCCCTTTTCTGAGCCTGTCCCCGCTGTTTTTCCACAGACTGACATATACGCGACTTTGCAGTGTATAACTCGCGTATATACACGACTTCAATTTATGAAACTTGCGTATGAGTTTTAGGACACTGAAGTTTTACACCTTCAGCTCCCTCTGAGTTTATTATGTCTGTGTTGTGCTGAACCTGAGTATTTTGTGCTGTGCCACATCTTTCTGGCTGAACTTCCTTCTTCTTCCATATCTTCAAGTGTGATGATGTTTTCTCCTTTTGGTGTGATGTCCGTCCTTTGTTCCTGCATTCCTTTGCTATATGTCCAAGATTGTTACATGCATAACATCTTACATGTTTCATATTCCTCCTGTAGCAATCAGCAGCTTTGTGACCAAACTTATTGCAAGCAAAGCAATATCCATTAAAGTACCTTGAATGTGATGATCTTTCTGCATGATGGTCTTGAACTCTTCTTCTTCCACATCTGGCTGCAACATGTCCAAGATTATGACATACATAACATTCAACATTATTCATAGGAGAAGTAAAAGATTTTCTTTGAAGAATCTCTTTCCTTGGTTGATGATGAGATGGATCTTTCATTTCTTCATTGATCACTTTAGATTTCTCTTTAGAGTTCCTTGCCTTACCTTGTGAAATAGATTCACCTTCAATAGATTCATGGAAACCAAGACCAGTCTTTATAGCAGGAGATCTTTGACTACTAAGAATATCATCCAAGACTTTAGAGCTATCTTGAAATCGTAAAAGCTTATCCTTTTCTTCTATTTTACCTTTCAAGATATTTACCTCATCCTGAAGCTGTTCTTCCTTTTCAAGAGATTGCTTTTTCAAATCTTCTTCAGCTTTTCTTCCTTCTTCCATTTGTTCCCTTAGTTTGAGAATCTCCTTTTCTTGTTCTTCATTCAGATCCTGCTGCATTTGACGAACTTGGAAGGCACATTCCAGCTGGGATTTTAAGCTGATGACTTCATTGTCTTGTTTTTCAATTGCTTGATGTAGATCTTCATTATGATTCCTTGATTCTTCAAGATCTCCCTTTAGTGAGAGGATTGTAGCTTCAAGATTTTCATAGTAGTTGGATCTATCTTTGAGTTTCTTGATGGTTGTGCTTCTTTCATTGACTTCTTTTCTTAATGATGTCACTTCATGCTGCAATTTTTGACATTGGGCTTCCTTGTCCTTGAGTAGTTTTCTTACCTTGTTTCCTTCTTCAAGTTGGGCCTTTAGTTTGGTAGCTTCTTCTTTGAAGTCACATTCCCTTTTGTTCAATAGATCTTGTTGATCTCTAATTTTGTCTGTAAGCCTTCTAAATACTGCCTCTATCTGATATCCTTCTTGTTCACCCATAAGAGCAAGTTCAGTAGTTTCACTATCACTTCCATCTCTTTCACAAGGAAATATAGCTGGACCATCAAAGGATAACACATTCATACCTGATAATGATTCTGAATCTGATTCTGAATCTGAAGAGCTTCTTATACCTAATCCCCAATCGATTCTCCCACTGTCATAGTCCTTCTGAGATGTCTTCTTCTTCTTATGAGCTTTCTTCTTAAGCTTATTTCCCATTGTTCCACGGATCTCCTTCAAGCGATCAAGCTTTTATCAAAGGACCTGCTCTGATACCAATTGTTGGAAATAATACTGAGAGGGGGGGTGAATCAGTATTATCAGATCAGATAAAAATTTTTCAATTTCATACTCAGATTCATACACGCAGCTTCAGTTAAGTATATCAGCGTATATACGCGACTTCGTTAAGGGCAACTAGCGTACATGCAATAATCTTAATATTCAGTTATCTTATCTTCAGTAAACGCATCAGAACATTATTAACCATATTAACAGTAAACAGGTGCAATATAACAGAACAGATCATCACACATAAGGCACACACATGAACACCATGATATAAGGTGGAAACCCGATGTGGGTGAAAACCACCTGCTGCAATTTGTTTCTGTCTTCCTTTAATAAGAAACTTCTTTTACAATGTACTGGTGCAGTCCTTTACCAGCACGCAGGCTACAACCTGCAGAGGGCTACAACCCTCTTAGCTCTTGTACTAGCCGATCCATTTACTAGTACGTAGGTTCCTGCCTACAGAATGCTCCAACCTTTACTCGTTCTCCAGCTGCTCCTGGAAGGGAGCTACAACCCCCTGGCTCTTGTACTGGCTGATATGTTTACCAGTACGTAGGTGCTAGCCTACTGAACTCTATGATCTTCCTGGGACCACGTTTCATACATTTTCATACTGGATCCATAAAATAACCTGCATCATCAATCTCTAAATCACCCAATACTGAATCACTGAAACCCTGTCAACAACATAGACAACATAACAGTAACCAGATCCAACTTCATCTTCAAATATCATACTTCACATTGTATACGCTACTTGGACAAACCCAACCTACGTGTATACGCTCTTTTGCCAAAGACAACCTGCGTACAGATCTGCAAATCCTAACTTATAATTCCGCAGCTATATCAGACATCAAAACATACCCAGATCATAACAATAAACATGCGTCAATAAATCTAGTCTATCCACAGTCAAACCATATAAAGATAATCATTCCAAGCCTTGAGATCCCGTTACATAGTTCATCATCCTCCACATGAGTGAAACCATGGTTCAGATCACCAACCCATAACCAGCATTTGGATCTCACACTTCATCAGATATTCATTACTCACTACCTTCCTTTAGCCTAATGATCTTATCCTTATATAGGTTTAGGCCTTTCATAATACCACGGTCCAAAACCATAGTAAAACAATACCATCAACTCAATACTAGGGATCAACACGTCTGTCGAGATACTTTGGTCCAAAAACATAGGCTCAAGTACCGAGGACTAACTACCACGGACCAAAAGTAAGCTTTCCGACACGTACGCTCTTTTCCATTCATGAACCTGCGTGTATACCCTACTTGGTATATAGCGAACCTGCGTATACGCGACTTGGTATATAGCGAACCTGCGTGTATATGTGACTTGGGCTTAATGAACCTGCGTATATGAATTTTCTCTTCTTCTTATAGTCTGATCATCAATTCCTTGCTGCTATCCTTGTTGTGGGGAAAAATGCCTATGCAGGACGATCCTATCCACCTAAGGTGTGACAGTGCCTTAGCAACAAACAGAGATAGCTATTCTAGTATTCTTCCTTTATGAATTAAGAATGAAGAGAGATGGATGGACTAACTGGTGTCTTCCATTTGTCCCTCGATCCGGTTTCTCTTCTCTTTGAGAGTTCCCAGCTATTTGCCTTCTCGCTCGCCCAGCTTCAACAGGTTCCTGCAAGATCACAAGAGGAGAACACTACACAAAGACATAGATTCATATTCATAACTAGTTCAGGATTAGAAATAAACTAAACATACTAATGCAATCATACATCAAAGATACATCAGTATATAGGAGAAACCAAGATAGCTTTATTGATGAATAACAAGTTTCAGGAAGAGATACAACCCAGAGGGCTCCAATCCAGCATCTCCTTCCCAGCAAATGAAATTCCTATCTTCACCTCCCTTCAAAGCATTAAGCACCCAATGATTCTAGTCTCAAACCAACAACAATTCTTTGCAATAACAAAATTCCAGCCTCTTAGATCTCATGGAGGAGAGATCCATATATAGATGTTTGGAGAGAGGATGAGTCAGCTTGAGACCTGACTAGTGTCCTCTCCCTCTGTCAGTTCTTGTTTCCACTTGGAGGTTCTTACTTCCACTTGGAGGTTGGGAACCTCTTACTCCTCACTAGTCGAATTCACTGAGGCAAGTGTCATTGATTAAGGTTCTGGAAGCTTCCAGGGTCTTGACACCTCGTTGAATGAACTTGCCATTTGTCAATTCCCGCTCAGCACACCCTGGTAGTGCTTCTACCTGCGTTGCAGTGCAGGTAGCCAGTGTAGACTTTGCATTTCAGCGCAGACAGCTAGTGGAGCCTCTGAATTGATCCTGAATTGACTTGTTTTTGAGCAGTTTCTGGTGGAGAACTTCTGTGAATTGCTGTGGTTTGTTAGCCTTGTTCCTCTAGGGGTAGGAACAACATGTTTAGGGACTTTGGATCCCTTAGATTATGGACATTTCATGCTTATAGCTGTAAGTCACAAAAATGTCTATAACAGTTGCCCCTAAAGTATGAGGTCGTTTATCGGGTGAAATGCTTTATCAGGAGGATCCTAAGTTCATCCAATGCTGGGAGGAGACCTGTAATAAGATAAAATACAATACATTATTTTTCATACTGCTTTCATGATCTAGCTGAGGTGGGCATTCCCATGCTCAGCTTTATAAATTCATTTTTTTGTACATAGAACAGACAATCGTATGATGGTAGACTGATAATTTTGATGAAATTATCATCCTTTGGGTAGGATGATTATCTGCTGCAATGATGTACATGTCAATGTCTTTATCTTTCCTGAATATATATCGCAACCCGGATGGATGAAACTAGATCCGGGGTCTTCAAACGCGTTCGATCTTCACTCTAAGTACAAGTCGATCCATGTGAGAAATGTTCTGAAGTCGAACATGGAAAGACATCACTTGATTACCGGTCAATGAGGTAAACCGTTAACAAGCGCGAGAGGAATCATCGATAATGATAATGACCCTCAAGGTACTGCAGTACAATTCACGTGGTGTGAATAAAGGACTTGGCGTCGAACACCACGCAAAATCTTTCGGTCGAAGGTCATTGATGTATACCTGTCGCCGGAAGTGAGAAACTTGCCATTGAGGCATGCAAGCTTCAAAGTACTGAAGGGGTGTTCCTAGATCAACTTCTTGGATAATGAGCTGATGTCGACAAGAAGTGATCCGTCAAAGGAGGGCCTTAATGTATCCCACATCAGTGACACGGAACGGAGCAAATGATTTTGATGGAGGTGAAAACGATCTGATGATATATGATTCAGGGTGGCGGTCATGAAAGGATGAAGGATAATGTATGGCAGTGGATGGGACACGGTTGACTTCTCTGAACGACTTCTCTTGAACATATGGCGAAACTTATGCGATGGATCAGTAACATTACCCCAAATATGGATGGTATGGCGAGACCATGGTGACGTGACCAGTGAATGAAACAACTCAACCCAATTGTGGTACGGAGGAAAAATGTCATGTTCAAGAGCGACTTGCTACCCTCAAAGTTTTCTTGAGTTTCTCCCAATTTTTCCCCAGTCATTGCTGACCAGTACCTCTTTATTTTTGTCAAGCTTGAGGAGGATAACATATGCTTGTTCTATAACTTGCCCTTCGGGCAAGCCCATCGCTATGTTTTAACGAGCCTAGCGATAGTGAAACTCGTTCTCGTCTAAAGACAAGTTTGTCGCTATTTAATGATTTTAACGAGTCTAGCGACAAAGATAACTCGGCCCTTTTCATTTTTAGAGAGTCTGAAAAGGTACGTAAAGTCAACTCCGAAAGTCCTTTTTCGTCATCTAATCCCTTAAGTCCGAAAAAGTATAAAACAATACAGAAGGGATGAGTTTTCGATAGTTTTAACGAGCCGAACAAAACAAGCGCTCGATCTTTTTGTGCAATAATCCCTCAGGTCCAAAAATATTAAAATCTAGAGGAGGGATAGCTCTCCGAACGCTTTAACGAGCTGGAAGGCCAAAACTCGGCAATCTTTTCATATTTTACGAGTCATATGAAAAGAGCTTAAAGAAGACTCGTCTTTTGAGGAATGAGTGATGAAACGGGTTAGCAGCTGATTCCAGGTAAGGCTTGGAATTTTCCAATCACGGCAGTGTCACAAGGATGGCTAAGTGAAATCACTCTTCGCAGCTGTTCCTCAAAATGGGTAAACAATCAAATGGAGGTGAATGATCGGCCAATGGAAAAGTGGAGGTGACGGTGCAAACACGACCAAGGCTTTAATGGCTGATAATTTACGTTCGCAGTGGTTATTTACCGGAATAGTTCATTTTTTAACGAGCTTAAACGTGGGTGGAAACATTTGCTCGATCTTATGTTTATTTTTTAACGAGCATGAACTATGTGCTAAAACTGCTCGGATCTTGTGTTTATTTTTTAACGAGCATGAACTGTGTGCTAAAACTGCTCGAATCTTGCGTTTATTTTTTAACGAGCATGAACTGTGTGCTAAAACTGCTCGAATCTCGCGTTTATTTTTTAACGAGCATGAACTGTGTGCTAAAACTGCTCGATTAACCCAGTCATATGATAAGAATGTCTCATTAAGATTCTATTTTTTATGGAGCTTCATCTTACAAAGCTTTGCTCCAGATCCTTTCGTTATGAAAGTTCGGAAATGACTAATCCTACGAGTTTAAAGGGTTAGACCTACAGGTTTAAAGGGAGGACCTAAAAATCTAAAAAAAATAAATAGTCGCCCCTTGCTTGCACTCCAAAAGGTTTGCATGCCCCCAGGTATAAAATATGATTTCAAGGTTACCCTTACTTTGTCCGCCTAAACATTTGTTTAAGCAGGAAAGGCCTACCTCTTTCAGGCTACCCAAAGATTGTTTCATTAATCTTTCAAACAAAACACTCCTTCGGCGATATCTACCGAGATAGACAAAGGTGAATGACCTTAGTGCCAAACGCGTAACTTTGACAAAAGAATCTTATTCTAGAATAACCCCTCTTCCAAGACG
Organism: Pinus tabuliformis; assembly: GCA_031772625.1. Classification (NCBI taxonomy): domain Eukaryota; kingdom Viridiplantae; phylum Streptophyta; class Pinopsida; order Pinales; family Pinaceae; genus Pinus; species Pinus tabuliformis. The sequence continues at coordinate 459,440,608 of CM062816.1, read as the reverse complement.
GACGGGGTACAGACTAGTCATATTCCCCCGTGGAAACCTACCCTATACCTAAGGTTTTCCTGCCGAAGCAGACCAGGACGCATGCCCCCTGGGTTCCAGTCATATCCTCCCGGATTACTTGCAATCATCAGGAGGATGAACCGTGGGTTGAGACATTTCTTGCGTGAAGAGACCATTTAGGGATGGTATATGACTATTTGCGATGCGTGATCCAGGAAATGAAAGCTGGTCCACGAGCTTGACCACTCTTCCTTCATGCGGAAAACACATTACTCTAAAGAGTGAGGAGACGATGGCTCCCATGCAATATATATAGTCTCGTCCAAGGAGTAGGTTATAATCCAAAGGTCCTTGAACGACCATCACGTTCATTTGAACGGTCTTCCCTTTCAATGTGAGAGGCACATTGGGGAGGATCTCTAAAGGTCCACTGGTTCCTTTATCAAAGCCTGTCAGATTTCTCATTTCAGGCAAAAGTGCTGGCGAACCAAGCGCTTTCCAAGCAATAGAGGAAAGGATACTCACAGATGCCCCTTCATCAATGATGGTTCCAGCCATTACCATTCTGTATATTTGAATGATAATTTTGAATGGTATGCTTGCTGGCAAACGGGGTCTGCCTAGTTGGTTCCAGTCGAACGAGACAACTAGGTTGCTTGGTGGTGGGACCGAATAGATGGCCGGGTATGACTCTGACAAAGTTCCTTCCTGCGATAAAGGAATGGGCAAATTGCCCCCTTGTTCGTCAGAGTCTGTGTTGATGAAGAGAATTTGGACGGTGTCGTCTTTATTCTCCTCTGTGATGGTATCATTCGAAGATAGAGCCTCTGAAGGCAAAACCGGTTCAACTGCCGCCTCAACCTTTTGACTTTCATCGGGTATGGATTCAGACGGTTCATCCTCAATGATAGGTGCTTCGGCTGACCACCTGAGCGGGCCAGCCGGGTTCTCAACTGGTGAAGGACTTGGCAGGAGTTTTTCATATCCAGGAGGAAGTTGCGCTCGTAAAATCGGGCGATCTTCCAAAACTCTTTTAGCATCGTCTAAGAAGGGACAACAGTGGATGGCATGGTCGCCTTCACACAGTTTGCAGGGAAATCTAGCTTTCCCTCTTTGTCCTGTGGCTTCACTTTCACTAGTTGACGGTGCGCTGTCAACATGACTATCAGAGGTTGACGCCACCGAATTGTGCAAACAGGGAGACCAGTCCGTTAGTATCCGAGGGATGCAGGGACAATCTCTATGGAAGTGGTCTCCCTTGCATATGACACATGGCGATTTAGGCCTAGTCAGTGCTGTGTGTGGATTTTTGTCAGACGACACTTGTTTGCCCCTAGTCGCTTTTGGCTGCTTCTTCTTCTTCTCTTTCTTCTTCTTTTCCTTCTTCTCCTTAGGAACTTGGTTTTTTGTTTTACTAGCTCCGTCAAGCGAAGAGGAAGGAGGAGAGGAAGAATTAGATGAAGTAGAAGGCTGGTGGGCAACTCTGGTCTGGTCTAACTGTTGATTCGACTATTCAGGAATAGTGGTGTTCTGAACGACATTGGTTGAGAAGAGCCAGACCGGCAAGCCAATTGTCAGTCTTGGAAGCGACAATGTGGCCATGTGGGGCGCACCAACATCTCCCCAAGAGGAGAAGGGACTAGGATTTCCACCAAGGGGAATTCCTTGGTTGGTGTGCTCCATTTTCTCAACCTAAAGATCAACGCAGGAAGAAGGGTGATTGTTCCGTTTAAAATAAATTTTAACGACGCTTTAGACACAACTTTCTTTTTCAATTTTAAAGAGTCGAGAAAGAGCTAAAGATGACTCTAGTCTCCTTCGATGTTTTAACGAGCCCGAAGTGACAAATGCTCGGATGGACTTTTTCTGTTATAGAGTCTGAAAAAGGCCAAAAGGAACTGCTCTGGAGTTCTAGGTAGAGGGTGTGCCAAACTTTTCGCAAAACCGCAGAATACTTTTTAAGGTACGGGTGGTCGATCTTCCTGAATGCTGTGTTCAGTGCATTGCGATCAGTAGGGCGGCCGACACGGCTTCCTAAGGATAAAGGTTTTATGCCTATAGGGGTCTCCCAATATATACTCGACGGTACGTGGGAGCACAATCCGTACTGGCGCTATCGTCCCTCAGGAGGAATCACTCACCATCAGTGAGATCGACAGTCACCAGGCTTTACGACGCCGGAACACGTCTCTAGCCTAGACCTCTATGTTGTGTGTTAAGTTACAAAGCGTTGTTAAGTTCATTCAATTTATTTTAGGTTGATCTTTTTAGAAGTTTTCCTTTTGAGGTTCACCACGAGATGTATGATACAATTCCTAAATGCAGTCTAAAGATGATAAGCAAGCTTTTTATATCTTTTCAACCATGAAAATCCTAGCTACAAAGGGAAAAGAAAGACACCATCTTTTCTCAAAGAGCAATCAGCACACTCTAATGCACTTTTCCTAAATCAAGCATGCAAACTATCAAGATGCAAATGCACAATGCAGGTGTTTGTTTTCCGCTTTCTTAATATTGATGCCTAAAAAGAAAGCTTTTTGTACAACTTTGAATTTGCTTTTAAATGACAAATGCAAACAAGTTTACTTTTTCGAAACCAGAAAGGGTAGAAGAGAATACAACAATTTACGACTTTCGAAATGAACACTTGTTTCGACACTTAAAAGAGACAAACTCAAACCAAAAGCAAAAGTAAATGTATAATCAACTGCAAACAGCCAATGAACTCTCTCCTAAGATCACAATCAACAGTTCTGAATCAAGGGCTATAGGATGATTATTTCACTCTTGCAAATGAAAACTGTAAATGACGACACAAACACATAAAAACACTCATGGTCTTTTTGTACAAAAGGAGGCGGAATTTAAGCAGAGAAAAGGAGTTATCAGACAGGTACCTATGCTGGTTACAGGCTGCAAAAATAAGAGATCAAAACAAGGCAAAACAGAGCAGAGAACCCCAGTTGCACAAGGCCTAACTGGATCAACGCACCCTCAACACAGGGGTTTTGACATTCAGCGCAGGTAGCCTTCACGGGACCTGCGTTGAAATGCAGAACCTCTTCACAGGGTCTGCGCTGAAGGAGAAACGAGAGTTTCTCACTAGGTTCTGGGTCACAGTTTGCTGATTAATATACGGTTTCAGACCAAATAAAAGAAACAAGCAAGGTACAATCAAAGGGATGCTTTGAAGAAGGGCTAAGATCTATCACAAAGGATCATCAAATCATTTGTGAGTCCATTGTTCAGATCATAGACAAATCCAGTGATTGGATCAAAGCAGCAGCTGTCTACTTTGCATCTGAGAATAGCAGATGCAGTTCGATTGTTGCTGTTGAGTCTATGAAACAAACAATGATAGAAACACAAATAAAATGACTAAACAGATCTCCCCAGCGGAGTCGCCAATTTGTTGTGGGGAAAAAAGCCTATGCAGGACGATCCTATCCACCTAAGGTGTGACAGTGCCTTAGCAACAAACAGAGACAGCTATTCTAGTATTCTTCCTTTATGAATTAAGAATGAAGAGAGATGGATGGACTAACCGGTGTCTTCCGTTTGTCCCTCGATCCGGTTTCTCTTCTCTTTGAGAGTTCCCAGCTATTTTCCTTCTCGCTCGCCCAGCTTCAACAGGTTCCTGCAAGATCACAAGAGGAGAACACTACACAAAGACATAGATTCATATTCATAACTAGTTCAGGATTAGAAATAAACTAAACATACTAATGCAATCATACATCAAAGATACATCAGTATATAGGAGAAACCAAGATAGCTTTATTTATGAATAACAAGGTTCAGGAAGAGATACAACCTAGAGGGCTCCAATCCAGCATCTCCTTCCCAGCAAATGAAATTCCTATCTTCACCTCCCTTCAAAGCATTAAGCACCCAATGATTCCAGTCTCAAACCAACAACAATTCTTTGCAATAACAAAATTCCAGCCTCTTAGATCTCATGGAGGAGAGATCCATATATAGATGTTTGGAGAGAGGATGAGTCAGCTTGAGACCTGACTAGTGTCCTCTCCCTCTGTCAGTTCTTGTTTCCACTTGGAGGTTCTTGCTTCCACTTGGAGGTTGGGAACCTCTTACTCCTCACTAGTCGAATTCACTGAGGCAAGTGTCATTGAGGAAGGTTCTGGAAGCTTCCAGGGTCTTGACACCTCGTTGAATGAACTTGCCATTTGTCAATTCCCGCTCAGCACACCCTAGTAGTGCTTCTACCTGCGTTGCAGTGCAGGTAGCCAGTGCAGACTTTGCATTTCAGCACAGACAGCTAGTGGAGCCTCTGAATTGATCCTGAATTGACTTGTTTTTTAGCAGTTTCTGGTGGAGAACTTCTGTGAATTGTTTGGTTTGTTAGCCTTGTTCCTCTAGGGGTAGGAACAACATGTTTAAGGACTTTGGATCCCTTAGATTATGGACATTTCATGCTTATAGTTGTAAGGCACAAAAATGTCTATAACAATCCTTCTGCAATATGATTTGTCATCAGTGTGATTTGCCATCAAGGACAACACTTGTCTCATAATGCCAACAATCTCCCCCTTTGGACTTGATGGCAAAGCTAACTTGTCACACTTAGAACTTGATCTTCTTGTTCCTTTGAGCTGTCCTGCATCCCATGCATTTAGTCACATCTGTAGATTGATCTAGTTATATGTAATTGAGATGTTCTTCTATGAAAGGGTTGCCATCAAGTACAACGCTTGTCTCATAATGCCAACAATTAAGGTGTGTTTTGTCAGGATAAGCTTCTATTAAAAATGAATTATAAAAGTACTGATGAACATATTGGTGGCATTTAATATGTGGAGAATGGTGATATGTGTTTATTTGTTTCTTTTTTCACTATTTTTCTTGTGTTTTTTGTAAATAGTAATGTCCTTCTTCTGGTGGATCAAAATTTGGAGATTATTATTAATCAATAAAGGTTGAAAATGTGATTCATCTTATGTAGAATAGGGGTATTCATCTTATGAAGAAACATGTTACACCTTTATCCACAATCTACCCTACTTTATGTGGAAAGTTACGGTTGTTACTATCCAATGATAATGATAATTTTGATCCCTGATTCTATCAAAAGAGTATCATGCCTCATCATCAACTAGTGACTTATATATGGCTTCAAAATTGACCTAACCCAATCTGAAATGTTGCAAAACAAGTGCGATGTTGTCTCAATGAATGTATTTTTTTTTAAATGAAGTTATGGAATCATGATTTAGAGGTCAATTACTTGGACAACTCACAAGCAACACATACAACATATCTAATACCAGCTTTCAAGAGATGCAAGAAGCATTGTAGATATGAATTTTGTGGTTGTTTAATAGAAGTGTGAAACTGTACTAACAGTCTCAATACAACACCTTAAATTCAATAGTTTCAAGAGGTTGAATGGCACTGTCTTCGGGATCCCCATAATGTTTAGGCACTAGTGGAAAAATAGAGACCATAAAAATGATATACTATCTAATTGCATTCCACCAAGGGAACATATGGCATATAATGTCCTTAAGGTTATACTCAATATGTATGATTGTAATGTTATATGGACTCACCTACAACATGGTTCACTTGGTCTAAAAGAGTTTGAAAAGGCTAGATAGAGCCACACTATCAAAGCAAAGTTTTTTCCTTCTTCAACCATGGGCATATAAAGTCGATGCATGGTTTATGTGAGCTCACCCTTTTGAATCACCAACATATTATTTTTCCCATTTCTTGGATTCTAATGAAGGAAAAGATTCAAAATTTAGGACTTATGTTGAATATATCTCAAAAGAAGCAACCTTCTTGACATTATTAAGTGTAATTGGAATTTGATTCCTTGACCAAGAGAAAATGAAAGTTGTATGCACTTAAGAGAGATGTTAAGACAAGAGTCATTGTTTGAGTGCAAGGCTATGTGAGGTTTGATATTAAATTTTAAAATAAAAAAACACAAGGTTATAATGAAGCAGTTGTAACAAGGTTTTACACAATTGCAAGGAAACTCTTTTAATATACTCAAGTTAGGGAAACAAAGTTGAGATAATCTCTTAAAATTGAAAATTTCTATAGGTTAAGATGCTGAAATTCAAGCTTTCTTACACTAGCTAAAGATGGGAGATGGGCCAACCAAAGCTTGTTAATCTAGGTTTTCATTGATGTCAATAGTTGATCATCAATATGGCAGTGACCGAGATGCCAAATATTCTTGAAGATGCCAAAGGATGACTATAGCTCTTGTTAATATATGAAGACAAATGAAGTAACAATATTGTACCTTGATGATCATAATAAAGGATTACCATATCACTACACTTGATGAAGGTCTAGAAAATATACATGATGACATGTTCTACTTCTAATATGGACCATGATGATGATTAATAATTGGAAGACTACCCTCTATGCTGAGACTATGATGACTTATCTTACATTGAAAGACGAGACTATGATGATGGCCCTATGTTGAAGAAGTTAAGTAATAAGGAAATCAAGAACATGAAGAGGGAAAATACATAATGACATGAAGACAAGGACATGATCAAGGGCATAATGATGGTGGCCCTACATTGAAGAAGACAAGGACATGAATTGTGAAGACAATTAACAAAGGAATCATCCATGAAGAAGAAGCCCATCTATGAAAGACTGTTGTTGTCCTATATTTCTGCACTAATAAATATCAATCACATTAAAAAATACTTTTTGCTGCCTTAGAGGCAGAATTATTCCATGAGACCTACACCATATTAAATAGAATAATTTTTTTATTTCCAAAGAGCTATTACACGTCCCTAAATTCCAAGCGGCCGGAAAGTTAATGATTTTTTAATTTAAGGTATAATTTCAGGCCAGCAAGCTGACTTGAACGTGTAAGTTCAAGTCGGCCTAACATTATGACGTGACCATTCAATTCATGAATGAAATGAATATATCTATATATATATATATATAATATATATAAGAGTTTCAGACCTCAAATTATATAAAGAAGTCAGAGATACAAAGTATAGAAGAAGACAGAAGGCCGAGGAGAACAAGGAGACTATTATTTAGGATGAAAAAAAGGATAATTCTATTTTGGCATAAAATCTTGGTTGAAGCTACCGTAGTTTCCGTGGTCTAAGCTTCCATAGTTTCCATGGTCAAAGCTGTCGCAGTTGTCGTGGTTGAAGCTAGCGTATTTCATGTGGTCGAAGTTGTCATAGTTGCTGTGGTCGAAACTTCTGTAGTTGTCGTGGTCGAAGCTGTTGTAGTTGTCGTGGTCGAAGCTCCCATAGTTGTCGTGTTCGAAACTGTCATGGTCGAAGTTGTCATAGTTGTCATGGTTGAAGTGTTGATTTATTGGGATTGGAAAAATAGAGCCTGTTGAAGTCTTCTCTTGAGAACATAATAGGGTATAGTTGGAGAACTTTGTGAAGCAACATATTGAAGATTTGTGGAGATCATTGAATACCATGATGCATTGAAGCCATCATGAGGTGACCTTGAAGAGGTTTTTTTTGGGTAATATGAAGAGCAATGGTGACACCTTCATGTGAAGAACAAGGTTGTCATTGATGATGTGATGTGGAGACTAAGTAAAGGCATAGCTAAAGATTGATAAGTTTTGTTGAGAAGACATTGGGACTCACAAAGTATAACCAAACATATCTTGATGAAGTAAAGAGAATGGTTGGATCCCAAGAGGTTGGAGACTCAAAGAGACAAGGTTCATGCCTTGGAAGATAGGGTTGGAGCCGTTGGAGCCTCAAAGATACAAGTTTGGTGCCTTAGAAGATAGGGTTGGAGCCCTAGAGGATAGGGGCCCTCAAGGGACTAGGTTGGTGCCTATACCAGAGATAGGGTTGGGGCCCTAAAGGTTGGTGCCTCAAAGTGAAAAGGTTGGAGCCTTGGGAAGTCCAATTCAGTGCTTGGAAAAATATAGGTTGGAGCCTGGGAGATTGAAGATTGGTGTATTCATCTAGGGTTGGAGCCCTACACAAATATTGTACTTGATTTATTATTATGAAACCAGCTCAAGAAAAAGATAGAAAAGATAGATCAACGCCTTAGAATTCAGCCTCTTCGAGGGGGCAACCTCCTTTACATTACATAAATGAACAATTCTTGGATGATACAAATGAAAAGACCTCCTTTCTATATATAGGAATCTAAGGGGTCATAACATAATCAGAGCCGACATAACAATAATAATGTAAGGGCACAATAATAACAATAGTGGGCTTCTATGGGGCACAATAGTAACAATATGGGCACTACATGGGTACAACGATATAATAAGTGGGTTGTACTAATAACAATAAGGGGTTACACTAGTAGTATAGGGGCCTAACATGCCCCTCTCCTTCAAAAAGTGTTGTCCTCAACGCTTGAGTAGTTCTTGATGCCTCTGTATAAAATTATTGTCCTCCCATGTGGAATCTTCAGCGGGTAAGTTCTTCCACTTGATGAGATACTCTAAAATTGGTCGATTTCATAGCTGTCGGGTTCTTGTTTCTGTGACTGCTCCAGGTTCCAATATGATTTTTCCTTCCTCTTCAATTTCTAGCAATATTGTTTGAATTGAGATCTTTTGCAACTTTTGAATAAGTGGCCATACTTCTTCGTCCTTCTTCCATTTATTCCTTGCTTCATTTATCCAATCTGGTTGGATAATAGAAATAGCACAAAACAATGCTTCCTCATCCTCATCCTTGAAGAGTCTTCCAATTCGGTAAGGTCACCATTTTTTAAGTACATGTAATGTTGCCAACATTTCCTTCTCATAAATAGCTTGCTTGAGATGTAGTAGTAAAAATACCCAATCACCTACATCAAAACATTTTTCACTACAATGTTGATCTACCTGTTGTTTCGTCTGATTTTGCACCGAAATGGCGTTATCCTTTAAAAGTTGGAGAACTTGTTGTTGATGCTCGATGTGGTCTTTCACTGCTTGAACCTTTTTCTCCTTGATATGTCCTTCTATCTTTAGAGTTTGAGGAGTGGTAATTTCTTCCAATTCTTTACAAGATATGGTCGGATTCATTTTGTGATGCTCGATGTGATCTTTCACTTCTTGAACATTTTTCTTCTTGATATGTCCTTTTATCTTGATAGTTTGAGGGGTGGTAATTCTGACCAATGAATTACAAGATATGGTTGGATTCATTTCTTCTTTCTCGATGTGATCTTTCACTTCTTGCACCTTTTTATTCTTGATATGTCCTTCTATCTTGAGAGTTTGAGGAGTGGTAATTATTGCCAATGCTTTACAAGATATGGCCTCATTCATTTCTTCTTTCTCTGGGGTTGGGTCCTGGTGTATATCCTCTTCTTTTGATGGTTCTTGATCCTTTTCTTCCTCCTCTTCATACTCTATGTAAAATAATTTATTCTCAATACACTTATGACCTTTAGTGCATTTTCTATCACAATTGTAACAAAGCCCTTTTTCTCTTTTTTCTTCCAATTGTTGTGGTGTAACCCTTGTAGGTTGTGGAAGGCTAGGAGAAACAACACTTCCATCTTTATAGTTGTGAGGGGTAGACTTCCTTGTTGTCATAATTTTACTTTCCATTATGTAACAAAGCCATTTTACTATTTCCAATTGTTGTGGTGTTGCTCTAAAGAAGGTGTTGCTCTTTGTATCCTCATAATGTGCTATCATTTCCTCCGTGAAAATTGACCACGTAACAAGTTGTTTACAAGAACAAAGCCCTTTACACCATAAAAATTGATCCGGTTCTAAATATGAAGATGCAATACATACCTTTTGTAATAGTGGTACGCCATGTAGATCAAAATATTGCTCCATCTGAAGTATCTAATTTACCGGATCCTTGCCATCAAACTTCCTCATCTTTCTTTTTCTTGATTTTAGGAGCTCGATCTTGAAATGACTGTAACTCTGTACTTTTGGATCTTTAAGTTTTGAAATTGTGACTTGCAGTTGCCCTCTGGGTCCTCTTTCCAATGCCACAAGCCTGACCCAAATTGGATTCTCCAAGGAAGAGTTCTGCTAAATCTCCCACAGTGACCTGATTATAGACTAGTTCAGTAGAGTGAACTTGTATGACGTGCCACGTGTCACTGTTTCGACCTTTGGCTCTAAAAAACATATACATGAAACTACAGTCCGTCCTCTTTCTGTACCTTCTTACGAATTTTCAATCCAATTCCCAGAGATAAATTTATGACGATTTTCCCCAGGTCACATGTTTGGAATGTAATTCAGGAGTCTGCAAAAAGACCAACTTCCTCAGCTTATATCTCCGCAAATATAGCGCGAAAAGATCTGAAATTTGGACCCGAGGTTCAGCGAGATTTCTTCTCAAATGGGTTTCATTTTCAACTTCTGAAATGTCACAGAAAAAAAAGTTATAGCGAAAATTCCACGATGACCTGTTTGGAGCAGCGAAACCCTAGAATCCAAAGCTCTGATACCAAATGTTATGAAACCAACTCAAGAAAAAGATAGAAAAGATAGATCAACGCATAGTGGGCTTCTATGGGGCACAATCGTAACAATATGGGCACTACATGGTTACAACGATATAATAAGTGTGTTGTACTAATAACAATAAGGGGTTACACTAGTAGTATAGGGGCCTAACATTTATTGAGATTAATAAAAGTATTTATTTTTATTGTTCATTTTGTGTTCTAATTATAAGTGATCTAACTGGTCAAAATAACAATTGAAAAGAAATACTGATTCACCCTCCCCCCCTCTCATTATTTCCAACAATTGGTATTAGAGCCAGTATGTTCACTCAAAATCCTAACAACTTGAAGGTTGATCATTAGAATACAAATGGCGAAGCCAAGGAAGAAAGTCTCCAATTATCCTAAAGATGTGTCTCCCTCAACCACCAAAATTGAATTCAATCAATCTATGAAGGCTCCATTGTTCAATGGAAATGTTGATAAATGGGAGGCAAGAATGATGAATTTCATAAAGACTCAAGGCATTGAAGTCTGGAAATCGGTGATTGTTGATAGCATGATGGACAGAGAATCCAAGGAACATAATACAAGAGCAATGAAAGCAATCTTGAATGGGCTACCTAATTCTATGAAGGCCAATTTTGAAAAATATTCTTCAGCAAAAGGCATATGGGATAAATGTCATGATATTCACACAAAATGAGCGTTGACAATGATCTCGAGTCAAGAAAATGATGGAAAATAAGAAGTCAATCCAGAGCCCATCAAGGAAGGTGTTATCACTCAGGTTGTCCCCAGGTTGGAGTAAGGGATACGGCCGAGGTAACCACAAACCAACATTGGATTGCAGGTTCTAGCCCACCTGCAATCAGAGAGGGCTCTCTCTTTGGGATTTAGCTTTGTTGAAAGTGATCTTAGGTTAGCTATTGAGTTCAGGGGTTTTTTGCTCTGATTTTGTTGGGAAAATTGATGTTTTAGGTAGAGAGGCAGAGCATAGTCTGGATATTTCAAACCATTGGGCGTGGAGTCGAGGAGGAGGACTGTTGGTGTGTTTTCTTGGTCACCATAGGGAAAATGGAGCAAGATAGCTGCGCATGAAACAATGTTTCAGGTTTAAATGATGGAAAGAATGCTAAGTAACGAGAGGCAGTTAAGAATCTCATCTTAACAGATGGAGGTAATAGAGCTCTACCTAGGGGCAGTGAAGAATCCCTAGATAATTGGAAAAACACAGGTGAATCGGGGTAAATATGAGCCAGAAGGAATTCACATTCATGACCAATTCATTCATAGGAAAACATAAAGAAACAACAAAAATTGAGCATAGAGTGTATTTAAACAAATTCTAAGCTATTCTTTCTTTCTGCTATTTAGATAGTGGTAAACAATAAAACAGAGGTAAGATGCACTTATTGTTTCAGGCTGCAGCACAAGAATTCCATCTTCATATCTTCAAAACATTCATTTACAACAGGCAGTTTGCTCTCCAAGCTTTCAACAATCTTTGGTTATAGAAAAAAATCAGGTATACAATGCGAGTCTCTAGTGAAAATTCTCAATTTACCAACCCTTGAAACAATGTAGAGAGCGGTATATATAGGGAAAAACTCTCTAAAATTGCTTTTATTACAACTTGACCTAATCAGGTCCTAAAGAATAATTAATTTGACCTAATCCTATCATAAATAAATGTGTGAAAATATCTCGGGTTGTGCTGAGGGCTGCCGTATCAAAACTGAGTAAATGATGTTGTCCTCGGTGGCTTGGTGCAGTGTTTTATGAAATAAATGTGTATGGGTTTCTGCTTCTTTGTTGTCTGCCTGCATTTAAAGCTTTAACTGTGATTTGAGGGCAAGGATGGGCTTACGCCTCTTGATTTGACTTTCTGGGGGGCTCATCAATGTTCAGGTGCTTCGAGCCCCTAAAAAATCTTGGCTGATACTATTTGGCTCTTCTTCTCCATCTGATACTCTTTGAAAAATGAATTGGGTCGCTTTTCTCCCTTGGTGTGGGTCTAATCACAAATTAATGGCCACTGTTCGACCTCTGTTTCCTTTAGAACTGTCTTTTGCTCCTTTCGGCAAGCTTCGCGAAGAAAAATGGGTCATTCAACGCCTTTCGGGCTTGCTGGGGGCTACGTGATGAAAAGATTCCCTAAAGATTCCCCACTTTGGCCTATTTTATCCAGCGAAATCGCACATCAAAAACTGCCTCAGAAACTGATTCCGGGGCTCTGGAGTGCAATTTTCGCCCTTCGCACTAAAATTGCTGATGATGTCAGCATGACGGACTTCGTACGACAGATGACGTCAACGATGACGTCAACATGATGATGTGGCGGGATGAGGTCAGCATGATGATGTCATCACGTACGGAGGTGACGTGGCAGTACGGTAAGGGACACAGTGGCAGGACACGTGGCAGGGTGACTCGGAGGTACCGTGGCAGGAGGCCACGCAGGCGGATGATGCGATAGGTGACGTGGGGCTTACGTCACAGGGGAAGGGCGGTAAGTGGTTTCTGGGTGCACCGCCTTTGGACAGAGGTGGTTTCGGGGGAGGGGCCTCCGCCACAGCCTAGGAGGTGACGCGTGGTGAGAGTACGGCGGCAATACCGCCCATCTCCCGGACGCTAACCTTCAGGCGCGTTGGGGGATAGGAAGGCCCACCCACCGTAGATCTGTGGGGCGGGCGATCTAATGGTTGGCGGCGAAGGTAAGGTGGCGGAGGGATAAGGGGCGGGGATTCCGCGGAATATTCGGATTTAAATAATGCGTGGCGGGGGTTTAAACTCAGGTTTTGTGGGTTTGGGGGGTTAATAATGGGCGGGTTAATATATTTACATTCGGGACTTTAGCATAAGGGGTAAAACATGGGTTTTTGAGGGTTTATGAGTGGGGTTTTAACGATTTATGCACAAAAACTTAGGATAAGGGCGGAAATGTGGGTTTTTGAGGGTTTTGGGGCTAGGGGAGAGGTTGTTAGCATGACCAGATGTCATCTAACTCCTGCTATGACTCGGATGGGCTAAAAACAGCCCCAGATAGACTGCTTTTTCCCTGACTTTAGAAGAAATATGGCTATATTGCCAGGGAGGGGATATTTATATAGGGGAGTTTTATATACATATTTTTAGTAGGGGAAGGGGGAAAACTGATAGGGAGTTATATACTAGAGTTAGTAGTTAATATGGAGATGATTAAGCAGGCGCTAAGGTAGAGGACCTTAGGCTAATTTTCGAGGGAAAAGTGACTTATAGATGAGAAATAAAGAATCCTTGAGTGAAGCAGATCTTCACCAAGACAAATGACATGGGAAATGATGAAACTAAGAGGAATCAAGCAGATCTTGACCTCTTTGGGGAAATTAGTAAGTGACTTGGGGAATTAGAAGAAGGGGGAGTTAGTGATGTCTAGCTTGAGCTCCTCCAGATGAAAACTGCCTGATAACTGTGATCTGAAAAGATAAAACACTTTGTAACACAAAATTGATCATAAATCATCATTCTGCAACCTCATAGCTACCTACCTAGCCTACTCACCTAACATTTTTTCTTCTTTTGATTTAGGTGCACTTAGACTTGTAGACCTAGCTTTACAATTTTTCTTTTGAATGTTTCCTATCTAAATCTACACTTATTTCTGCCAGGGCCCAGATTAAGTAGTTGGGTCCCTTTGATTCTCTACCTATCTACAAATCTGCCAAGATTAAACTGTTTTGACAGATACATTCTCTATATTCTAAAACAGGAAATTGAAACCTAGGGAGACCAAGATTAGACTGTTTGGACCTCCCTTTAAAAACTCTTCAAAATTGGAACAACTCATCAAAATTGGAAAACAGCAGTGCTATTTGGACTAAGCACACTTCATGGTATCCTGTGGAAATATGGAACACTGCAGCCTGCAAAGTATGACATATTTGGCATGTAAAGACGTCAATCATGAAAAGTGAAACCTTGTTGCAACAGGAGGCTAATAGTGGCTCCACTTGGGGATGGCTTTTCCTTGTGAAAAGCCAAGAACAGCAGGTCAGACTGCCTTGATCTTCTATGGTTGCTGTAGACTGGGAACATTTGTTCTGGCTGCTAAAAATGTAACTTTGAACTATGAACAACCTCCTCCTCAACTGAATTACTGTGAACTGTGCAACATTGCCTGCTTTCTTCTGCATGCTTGATAACTATGTACAATGCTGCTGGAGCACTGCCTTTTAAATCATGGGTCTAAACTAATGTATTTGCATTGTTTCTTGCTTTGGGTAAGTATGTTGATATGAACTGAAAATACTCCTCTGTTTCGATACTTTTGACTGCACACAGTTCTTCTCTACCATGAATTGCTTGTAGTGTGATATTTCTCTTCTTCCTGTTTTCTTGAATTGGTGTAGAGACAGAGTTTTTAGAACTGGACTACTTGCATCGGCTGTATCTTTACAATTTACTGCTGCTCCTTAAACAATAGGCCTGTTTATAAATGAAAAACAGAGTGCTGATATATACAAATAAGACTGTACAAAGACATATACAGGGCTGCATTGTTTTCTTTAAAAGGGATCATGGTAATGTTTCAGCATACGGCCATTGACAGGGCCTTCTTAAGCAATGACGTCCTCTATAGATCTGAGAAAATAAGTGTTATTTCCCTGAACAACAGAAACAACAAATGGACCTCTCCATAAAAAATCAAACTTTGCATGTTTTCCCTTGTCTTCTCTTCTTGAGTCCCATCTTAGAACTTTGTCACCAACATTGAAATCCTCAGCCTTAGCTCTCTTATCAAACATCTTTTTGAGATTTTCTTGTAAAATTTGAGCACTGTCATAAACTTGTTCTCTGGTTTGCTGAAGATGAATGGTCTGATTGATTCTTCTTTCATTGTCATTTGGTTCAGCCTGAATCTCTTGTAACAGCTTGATAGTAGGAATGCCCAGGGATGAAGGAAATCTGGCCTCCATGCCATATACTAGCTCATAAGGACTCATCCCAATGGATCTCTTGCTCGAGAGTCTATCTGCCCATAAGGCGTTCACCAGCTTTTGTTAGATGATTCGGCCAAGCCATTGCCTTGAGGGTAATAGGATGTAGAGTGGCCCAAGGTAATATGAAATCTGTGGCAGAAATTGATCATTTTTTTGGACTTAAAGGCAGCAACATTGTTAGTGATGATTTTCTCAGGGCAACCAAATCTAGAAAGGATATTGCACTCAAGGAATTGGATAATGATGGTGTCATTGGCTTGTCTGTAGGGAATGGCTTCAACCCACTTGGTGAAATAGTCAGTGGCTGTTAGGATCCATTTGTGCTGGCCTGAGGAAGAGGGATGGATTTCTCCAATGAAGTTAAGACCCCATTGTTGAAAAGGTTGTTCGGTTGAGATGGGTTTCAGGGGCAGGGGTAACAACTTTCTCTTGCCCTAAAAAATTTGGCATTTGTGACATGACATGGCAAACTTCTTTACATCTGCAAAAAGAGAGGGCCAATAGAAACCAACTGTTTGGTCAATTTAGTGATGTCTAAATTGCAACTTTTAAATGTCAACCCGGGGCTCGTAAGCTGATGAAGTGAGGTGTACTATATGTACTTAGATAACCTTTTCTAGATCTTTTGTCGTTTTTATCTTTTTAGTTTGTTTTTGATTGTATTTTCCTAATGAAATGTGATGGAGATGTAACGAAGTGAGTGAATGTGTGTGTGTGTGTGTGTGGCGACTTCTAAATGATTTCTTGAAACTGAAAGAGTATTCTAAAGAAAGCTTTGAACAACAACTGAAATGAAATCAACTTTTAAAGGAAAATGAAGGCATCAAATAAAAGACTAATGACCTTGGCCCAGTATCTATGCTGCTGCAAGAAAAATGAAGATGAAATCTATGTCAAGTCTAGCTAAAACTAAGCAATATGAAACTGAAGTAAATCTACATAAAAGAAAGACTAATCACAAATACTTTAACTTCTTCTTAACTTCTTGTCTTTTAACTGAATATATCATGTGAGAAACAGTCAAAAATAAGCTAAGCAATTGTGAGTTCTTGAGTAACTAAACCAAGTTGTGTTAGTGATATTTTGGTCCTCAATAAAGATTTTGAATTATAGAGAAGAAACCATCAATAAGTAAACAACTTGATGCCTAAAAGTAGTAAGCAACTATGCAACTTAAAGAAATGATAACAAAGAAATAAAGGCTGCAAAACAAAGAAGGTCAGCACCATAGACAAGATGATCACAAGTGTCACTAGCTGTGAAAAAGAAAGAAAGAAAACTGTCCCGGGCACGCCTAAGCAATCTGCAAAACACACTGATCAGTCATGGAAAAGTGCAGAAATATAAATGAGCAGAATTCAACGTTTATATACAGCTATTGTACATGATCGAAACACAGCAATCAGAAGCATTCTGTACAACTATTATACATAAAATGATAAAAAGAAATGCAGGAAACTAAAAGCACTGTACAGGCCTTAGTAAACAGGGGCCCTCTGCCTACTCCAGCCAACTCAAAAGATCAGTTACACGCTTAAATGGAGAACAGTCTTCTCATATATTACGCAGCAAAATAGAAAGTACAGTGGGGTTCAAAATTACATATCAGCAGCTAACTAATCAGCGTTTAGATACGCTTTATTTATAGCAGAAAAACAAAACTAACTTAATCACAAACTACGCTATTCTAACAGCTGTGTGAAAAACACGTAATCTAGCACAGTCCACGGATTTAGGCAACGGTCGAGGTGGGAATTAAATCTCCTGTTGGATTCGTGTTCCCCATCATTTGCGTGGCTGAGGAAGAGGCCAGCTGTGCTTCGCGTGCTCTAAAACCGAACACGCAGAGCCGTGCCACTGCCAATGACCTTTGTTGACCGTAGTTTCCCCCTCGTTGACCATGGGTGTTTATAACTGATTTGGCTGAGCTGGAAGGACACACACCATGTCCTTGGTTCGACACACTTGCCCATGTGGCTCTTCTGACCGGAGGACACCTGGATCATGCCGTTTAAGAAAACAGCTGCGGAAACTGGGATCAACTGCGGAAACTGGGATCAGCTGCGGAAACCATGTGTGAGATGCGGAAAGTGCAGGTCTTGAACCAAAATTCTAATCCAACAACACAGTCATTAGCATAATTAATAAACCATGTGAAAGTCCTAAAATACAATGATTTAAGCAATTTGATGGAGGAAATGAGTGACAAATGAGGGAAATGAATGAAAAAGGAGGCTGAGAGGATGTGAAAAGAAGTGCAGGTCTGAGGCTCAACATACCCCACTATGAGGATGTTGCATGTCCTCATGCAACCAAAACTTTGTCAGTATTTTTCAGTCCATGTGCTCAGACGCTTCTGCCAAAACATCCAGCCTTCTTCTCTTTCTCCTTGTTGCCAAAATTGTCCTTGGTTTTCTGACTAAACACTTGAATTTCAAATTGATCAAGGCCCTGCTCAGTTTCTTGCATTTTCTCTTCAATTTTCTGTTCTTCTTCTGCCAGAGTCCTAGGTGAAGCATGGTGTTGTCATGGACAATCTTGTCCACCTTGCCTTGTTCTTTCAATGCTTCGTTTTCCTGTGTAATATGCCGGTTCAGGACTTCTAGCTCAAACACCTCTTGTTTTAGAGATTGGACTTGTTCCTCAAGAGGCAATATAGTGCTTGGACCTGCAACTGATTGCTCCAAGGTCTCCAAATAATTGTATGCCTCCTGCTGGTCAGGGTCAATGTCAGGTGTTTGTCTCGGCCTAAACTCGAATTCTTGAGGACTGTTTTCTCTTTCTTGGAAGGGACTTTCCTCTCGTGGAGGACTTGGCTCAATATCTAGCTGGATTGGAGTCTTTTCAGGTGTGCCCAAATCAATGAAATGTGACTGTTTTTCTTTAGTCACACTCTTCTTTTCTATAAGTCTACTGCTTCTTCTCACCTGTACACTAGTACTCTTTTGCTAACTGCTTTGTTTTTCTTTTTGTTTCTTCTTTGAGAGGGCAGTAGCTTGGAGTTGTACTAGTCTATCAGCCAAGGTTTGATAGTCCTCTTCTATTGAAGGTTCAGGGGATGAATATGATTCTTGGACAACTGTTTTCCCTTTATCCTTTTTCTGTTTCTTGGTTTTATCTCTCTCCACTTCTTCTTCTTGAGTAGTCTCCTGAGTTTCTAAAATGGGAGGATCTTGGGCTGCAATATCCTTTTTCATTCTCCTACTTCTTTTTGGGATTCTAGGAGAGCTGCTAGCGGAAGCTTCAATTACCTCTTGAAAATGATTCCTGACTAAAAACTTTTCCCATGTATCATTGTTGTTTTTCAATTGGTCCTCTATAAGAATTTTAATGAACCCATGATAATACAAGTGAGGTTCAATATTGCCTATATTCTTTTGGACAGTAGAACTCATTTTTGTTAGGCTTCTTAACAGAAAATAGGGTAAGTTGATGGCATGACCCTCCATGAAGTTCATCATAATTCTAGCATGGTACATATACATAGTGCCAAAGCGGCCCTCACATGTGATAAACTTTTGAACTAATAACAACAATGCAGTCCATTCTTCTTTAATAACATGTACAGGAATCCCTTTGGTGAATATTGAAGTGTCCATACCTAGATTCTTAAGCATATTTTTCTATTCCTAATCTTCCACCCCTCTGTTCTTGAACCATCGGTCTCCCACCATAGGTAGATTAGTTGCTGTTGCTATGGAGTTCTCTGTGACTGTGAATTTCAGATCTCCTACTTCCACAGTATGTCCATTGAATGAACGAGCAAACGTTTTCGTTACCTCCTTATCATATCCTTTGAATTTTTGAATTAACTTCAACCATTTTGCCTTCTTCAACGCTTCCTTTGTCTGTGGGTATCCTTCTAGATACTTTGAGCCTTCAGGTTCAGCTCTAAGCAGTTTCCCCATCTCAACTTCGGCTGAAGCTTTGACTGTGTATGGATACTCAAGGAGGATGCTCACGGAAAAGATGGATGGACTACGGCTGTAAATGGAATAGCCGCAGTGTTATGCAAGGTAATACGGGTTTGAAACAGAACTGTGGAGCTTGAAACAGAGCTGCGGGGTTTGAAACGAAGTCGTGGAGTTTAAAACAGAACCGTGGAGTTTACAGCAAAAACAAGAGTGGAAATGGTGTAAGTGTGAAGGAGTGGAGGACAAGCACGAGAATGAGTTCAAATGCGTGCGGAAATGGAGTAATAAGGGAATGAAATAACGGCCAAATCCCTTGGATTCGGACGGCTTACATACACGTTTCGATTTTGGCTGCGGAGATCGTGGTGGAGAAGAGACGTAGTACGATAGGTCTCTTCTTCCTCGTACGGCTAATTAATGGAAGCGCAGTCTCGATTTGAGTTTAAACTAAGAGTGATTATGAGACCGTTATGTGGGTATGAGGTGGATGAAGGATTATCATGGCGAAGAAATGGGATGATCTTTGCCTAATCATTGCATTTAGTGGCTCTGTCCACGATTAATAATTATGCACAAAATGACGTTTAAATGGTTGTTTGGAAAAAAATTTTGATCATACCTTTATGGGTTTACCATTAAAGTTGTGGATCCATGATTGCCTTTTGATCCTGCAGGTGCCTCCCATCCTTGTTGCCCTCTAACTGTGATTTTTGAAAACAGAGTACTGCTGCTGTAGAGACAGAGTGTGCTGGTTGCGGAATCTGGTGCGAGCTGCGGAAACAGTTCTCAACTGCGGAAACTGAAACAACACCTTCTGTCTATACAAAAAGTAGTTAGAGAAGACTTAACTGAATGAAATAGTCTTGAGAGGGACTTTTATTGATGAAATGGAGTGAGATGAATGAAATGAAATGAAAATGAAGTGGAATGAAAATGAAATGGAATGGAGATGAAGTGGAATGAAATGGCGAATGAGATGGAAAGAGAGAGAGATTTTTTTATTTGGAAAATATAAAGTGTCAGGTGCCCCTGATTTTCACCTTATATTTTATGCATAAGACCGCCAATCCAAGATTGGTTTTCAGGCTTATACAAGAGACCTTTTTTTTTCTTTTTTTTTTCTTCTTTTTTTTTTTCAACTGAAAGAAACAAAGACTAGGTTGATGGAGGAGAAGAATTCTTCTCCACCAGCCTCATTGCAGAATCTTCTTGGAACATTTTAACAAATTCCTCCTTTGAGAGTGGCTTGTGGTAGACTTTCAATCGGTGGCCATTCACAATGAGAGGAGTCTGAAACTCATCAATGGTCTTTACTCGAACTGCTCCATTGTTAAAGACTTCATCAATCTCATATGGTCCAAGCCAATGAGTTTGAAATTTTCCTTTGAAGTCCTTAAACTTGGAATCAAACAAAAGTTCCCAATCTCCCTTCTGAAACTTTTTCTCTTTGATGTGTCGATCATGCCACTTAGTTCTTTGATGCTGAACTAGATCAGTCCTTAAAATTGCATCTTGTCTTATCTCATCTAGCTCATTCAACTGGTCTATTCTGTGCTTTTGGGCTTCTGATAAACTCATCCCCAACTGAACCGCCATCTTGAAGGTCTTGATTTGAAACTCAATGGGGAGCAAGACTTCTTTCCCATAAACAAGTTCATAGGGAGAATGTCATGTTGTGTTCCTCCATGTAGTTCTATAGGCCCATAAGGCTTCAGGAAGCCTTTCTGCCCAGTCTCTTCTGTGGAGATGAATAGTCTTGGTGATGATGCTTTCAAGAACTTTATTTGTAGATTCCACTTGACCATTTGCTTGCGGATGGTATGGAGTAGATTTTCTATGCTTGATTTTGTATTCCTCCATCAGCTTCTCCATCAATTTAGATGTAAATTGACTTCCTTGATCTGTCACAATTTCTCTTGGGACACCAAAACGAGTAAAAATATCCTCAAAAAGAAATTGAACAACTGAATTTTCAGTGGCAGAAGGCAATGCCTTGGATTCTACCCACTTAGTAACATAATCAGTGCAAACCAATATATACTTCTTTTGCTTAGATGGTGGATTAATAGGTCCAACGAAATCTAGAGCCCATTTCTCAAAGGGTTCGATGAGTACCTGTGGCTGTAGTGGCATTTCATTTGAAGGAGTTGGTCTCCCAACTCTTTGGCAGCTATCACACCTTCTAACATATTGCTTTGCATCTTTGAAGAGAGAAGGCCAATAATATCCTAAAGAAAGGATTTTATAGGCCGTCCTCTTGTCAGCAAAGTGTCCGCCGCACGGTTCATCATGACATGCCTTAAGGATGTCAGGCATTTCATCTTCCCGAACACATCTTCTGATCACACAATCTAGCCCTGTTTTGAACAATTCATTAGAAATCCAAGAATACTTTGAGCTCTCCTGAATGATTTTCCTTTTCTCATTAGGAAATAAGTGTGGAGGTAGCTTCCCTGTAACCAAATAGTTAGCAATATCTACATACCAAGGAGTTTTAGTAATTACTGCAAACAGATATTCATCTGGAAACTTATCCTCTACGGGAGAATCTTTGTTAGTATTTTGAATTCTAGACAAGAAATCAGCTACTGTATTTTGTTTTCCTGGTCTATCTAACACAGTAATGTTGAATTCTTGTAGAAGTAGAAGCCATCTTGTAACTCTGCCATTAGTAACAGGTTTTTTCATGAGATATCTAATTGCAGAATGATCAGTATGGACAAAATTTTCATAGCCTGCTATATAGTGTCTAAACTTGTTGATTGCATGAACAACGGCTAAGAATTCTTTTTCAGTCACAGTATAATTTAACTCAGTGGGAGTCAAATTTTTACTGGTGTAATAAATGGCATAAGGAACTAAATCCTTTTGACCCAACACAGCTCCTTTTGACCCAACACAGCTCCTAGAGCTGTATCTGAAGCATCTGTAGAAATGTGGAAAGGGAGTTTCCAATTTGGCCCTCTCAAAATGGGTGCTTCAATATTCTAGTTTTTAAAGTTTCAAATGCAGATTGACAGTCAGGATCCCACTTGAATTCACAATCTTTGGTAAGTAATTTGAAGAGTGGAGATGCTATCTTGGTGAAGTTTTCAATAAATCTTCTATAATACCCAGTAAACCCAAGAAAACTTCTAACATCTTTTTGACAATTTGGAATAGGTAACTTGGAGATGACTTCGACTTTTGATCTATCAACTTTAATTCCATCTCCTGAAATATGATGTCCTAAAACAATCCCTTCAGTAAACATCATGAAACATTTTTCATGACTTAATGAAAGATTTGTTTCTTTACATCTAATAAGGACTTTTTCCAAATTTTCTAATGCTTCTTCAAATGAGTTACCATAAACTGTAAAATCATCCATATAGACCTCTACACAATCATGAATTAGATCGGAAAAGATTCCTAATACTGCCCTTTGAAATGTTGAGGGTGCATTACATAATCCAAAAGGAAGTACTCGGTAAGCAAAAGTCCCCCATGGACATGTAAATGTGGTTTTATCCTGATCTTCAGGTGCTACCTGAATTTGATTGTAACCACTAAAACCATCCAAGAATGAGAAATACTTTTTGCCTACTAGAGTATCTAATACTTGATCAATAAAGGGTAAAGGAAAGTGGTCCTTCAAGGTTGCTTTGTTCAATTCTCTGTAATCAATGCAAACCCTCCATTTACCATTCTTTTTAGGTACTATAACCAAAGGGGAAACCCACGGGCTATCTGAAATAGGGTAAATGAAGTTTACATTAAGTAACTTTTGGAGCTCTTCTTTCACTATCTCCCTAAGATTTGGATTCATCCTTCTTTGAGGTTGTCTGATTGGTCTATTGTTTTCCTCAATGTAGATGTGATGAATGCAAGTCTTAGGATCAATACCTTTCATATCGGTATACTCCCATGCAAATGCAGTAGAATGTCTTTGCAAGATTTTGGTTAACTCTTCCTGTTGTGATTTTTCCAAGTTTCTATTGATGTTTAGTGTTTTTCCTGGAAAGATCTCAATGGCAGAACTACCAAACTCTTCCATAGAGAAAAGAGACATTTGTCTAGATGATAGACACTCTATGTCAGAATCCAACTGAAATTGTGTGGAGTCATATTCTGAAGATGGTTCAAAATTTTCTAATGGATTCAGAATTTGACTATCTTCACTAATCTCAGAAATGGTAAAGACAGGTTGTATAGTATCTTCATCATCAACCCACTCATTATCTCCTATTTCTATGATTGCTTTTGCTAGAGGATACGGATTGAACTTCTTTGTCGAATTACCATCAGAAATGTACATATCCCCAGGCCTACAACTTATGAAAGCATCAGCTGTGGCTAGCCAAGGTCTTCCTAAAATAAGAGGATGTCCTCCTAGATTACTCTTGGGAGTTAAAATCATGAAATCCACTGGATATTCCCAAGAATCTAAGGAGACAGGAATGTCTTCTAATACACCATCTGGTTTAATAATGGATCGATCTGCAAGTTGCAACAAGGTGGGTGTAAAAAGAAGATAAGGAAGTTTTAGCTGTTCCATAGTCTGTCTACTCATAATGTTAATAGCAGCCCCTCAATCAATCAAAGTATTTGGTATTTCTACCCCATTGATATGTGTTTTGACAATTGGACTACCGGGGTCTACATATTTCTGCATAGTAATCTTTCCCATCATGATGTCTGCAATTTTTCCTACCAGGTGGATCCTTCTGGTATCTCTTGGTTTCCTTCCTGGTCTTTTAAGGCTCAACTCCTTTATTGTTTTTGCTAGAATAGAAATTTCCTTAATGGCTTGTAGCAAGGGAATCTTGATACAGACATTTTTCAATTCATCTAGGAAATTATAGTCAGGCAACCAAATTTGTTTTTCCACTCCTTTATCAATTTGTAATCTTTCAGGAAAAGGAGGTGTGGATAGAGATGTAGGTTGCTCAACTATGGGAGTTGTGGGGGTTGATTCTTTTTCTTTTTCTTTTTGAGTGTTTGGGTTTTGAAGAGATGCTTCAGAACCCTTATTGGCATCAAGAGATTATTTCTCAGAAATGCTTTGCTGTTGAGCATTTATAGAAGGTTTATCTAGAACTCTACCTGATCTAAGTTGTACTTCATTGAGAGGAACAATCATATAGGTAGGAAATGGTTGACCTTCCAACATGTAAGCATTTTGAGGATTCTTATTATTGGGGTTTGGAAATGGCTGAGAAGGAAGTTGATTTGACTTTTGTTGGAATGGAAGCAAGAGTTGAGAATTTTGATTCTGTTGAGAAGGTTGTTGTTGTTGTGGAAATGGTAATGATAGTTGTGGATTTTGATTTGGAAGTTGTGGAGCTTGTTGGTTTTGGAAAGATGGAGGATATTGGTAGAATTGAGCAAGTCTACCATAAGGATTCTGCATACCTTGTAGCCATGCTTGAAAAGGATTTTGAGCTTGGAGCCAAGGTTGTTGCCAAGGATTCCAATTTGGTGGAGGTTGAAAATTCATAGAGTTGTTAAACCCTTGATTTTGTTGCCCCTGCCAAGGTCTCCTTGCAACAAAACAGAGAGATTCAAGTGTACTTGGATCTTCTTGAAAGACAGCTTTGAGCCCAGGGATTGAAGGACAATCCTTGGTCTCATGATTCTCTGAGCAAATTACACATGTCTCTACAACTTTTGCTTCCAAGGGACATTCCCTTAGAGCATGTTTCTTTCTGCACTTTGGGCAAAAGATGGCCAAAGCCTCAACTTCTGCTTTCTGCTTATTGTGAATCTTAAGAGTGTCTAGTTGTTCACTAAGACTCCCTAAGATGTTAGTTTTAAATTCATCAAGCATACTGCCAATCTCAGCCCTACTTACCGATCCAGTTGCAGATTTGTTTGCTCTGAGGAGAGAAGGATCTCTAGGCCCTTTTTGAGTTTTAGATTTCCCCCTTGAGAGATGGACACATAGTTCCGCTATTTCATTGAGTGAAAGTTGAGATATATCTCCCTTCCCCATCATGTTAAAAATGTCTATCCATTCA
Organism: Pinus tabuliformis; assembly: GCA_031772625.1. NCBI lineage: Eukaryota > Viridiplantae > Streptophyta > Pinopsida > Pinales > Pinaceae > Pinus > Pinus tabuliformis. The sequence continues at coordinate 459,415,285 of CM062816.1, read as the reverse complement.
TCTCTAATGGATTTTAACAAAAGGGCTTTCAAGGTCTCCTCATCTAAGTTGTTTATTTTTGCTCTTTTCAAATTGTATTGAAATCTTTCAAGCAAATCCTCCAAATTTTCATCTTCTTTTTGTACCATTTTGAATACCTCATCCTTGTGATTGGTGGGCATACAATAGTCCAGGTACCTATCCAAAAATGTTTTTTTCATATCATTCCAATACCTAATGGATTGAGTGAGTAATCCCATGAACCATTTCAAAGCTTGTCCTTTCAATGTTGAAGGAAACAATTTGAGTTTTTGAGAGTCATCCAGATAATCATAAGTTCAACATACGACTTCAAACTCAAATAGAAATGTTTCAGGGTCCTCATTCCTTAACCCATGGAAGTTTGGGAGGACAGATGGTGAGATGTTTTTCATGGTGGCTCGGGAGTCCTCATCGACTATAGGAAACCCGAATGAGTTATCTCCATCCCTATTTCCTCCAATGTTACCTCTACCTCCTCCATTGTTTCATCCTCCTCCTCCCCTACCTCTACCTCTACCACCTCCTTCCTCTGTCATAGTAGTTTCCCTAGAGACTTCAGAGTCTTCTGGTTCTTCTACAAAGGGTGAATGAGAAGGAATTTCTCCCTCTTCTTCAGATGATTCTACTTCTTCAATTACAATTGGTCTTTTTGTAGAAGAAAGGAAAGGATCTCTTTCTGATTCAAATTCAATAGAAGGTGTGGGAGAGTCAATTCTTGCCTCTTGAATTACAGGAATCCTAGGGCTAGGAGTGTCAGTTGGAGATGAGGGAGGTGTCTCTTGTCTATTCCTTGAAGTAGATGGACTTGTAAAAATCGAACTCTTGGCTCTAGCTAAAAACCTTCCCCTAGAATCTCTAGCTCTATGCATGTCATTTTTTTTTTCTTCAAGTTAGGCTAATAATTCTCTTTCTGATCTTCCAGGTCACTCTAGGTGCAAGAAGAGAGCATAATCAAGAAATTATTAAACCAATAACTTTCTCTTTTCTGATCCTCCAGATCACTCTAGGTGCAAGAGGAGAGCATACTTTGAGAGGTTATTAATTTTCCTTCCTTGAAATTTCGTGTTTTTTTTTTTTTAAGAATTGGCTACCTAATTTTCACTTCCCCGGCAACGGCGCCAAAATGTTTGGTCAATTTAGTGATGTCTAAATTGCAACTTTTAAATGTCAACCCGGGGCTCGTAAGCTGATGAAGTGAGGTGTACTATATGTACTTAGATAACCTTTTCTAGATATTTTGTCGTTTTTATCTTTTTAGTTTGTTTTTTATTGTATTTTCCTAACGAAATGTGATGGAGATGTAACGAAGTGAGTGAATGTGTGTGTGTGTGTGTGTGGCGACTTCTAAATGATTTCTTGAAACTGAAAGAGTATTCTAAAGAAAGCTTTGAACAACAACTGAAATGAAATCAACTTTTAAAGGAAAATGAAGGCATCAAATAAAAGACTAATGACCTTGGCCCAGTATCTATGCTGCTGCAAGAAAAATGAAGATGAAATCTATGTCAAGTCTAGCTAAAACTAAGCAATATGAAACTGAAGTAAATCTACATAAAAGAAAGACTAATCACAAATACTTTAACTTCTTCTTAACTTCTTGTCTTTTAACTGAATATATCATGTGAGAAACAGTCAAAAATAAGCTAAGCAATTGTGAGTTCTTGAGTAACTAAACCAAGCTGTGTTAGTGATATTTTGGTCCTCAATAAAGATATTGAATTATAGAGAAGAAACCATCAATAAGTAAACAACTTGATGCCTAAAAGTAGTAAGCAACTATGCAACTTAAAGAAATGATAACAAAGAAATAAAGGCTGCAAAACAAAGAAGGTCAGCACCATAGACAAGATGATCACAAGTGTCACTAGCTGTGAAAAAGAAAGAAAGAAAACTGTCCCGGGCACGCCTAAGCAATCTGCAAAACACACTGATCAGTCATGGAAAAGTGCAGAAATATAAATGAGCAGAATTCAACGTTTATATACAGCTATTGTACATGATCGAAACACAGCAATCAGAAGCATTCTATACAACTATTATACATAAAATGATAAAAAGAAATGCAGGAAACTAAAAGCACTGTACAGGCCTTAGTAAACAGGGGCCCTCTGCCTACTCCAGCCAACTCAAAAGATCAGTTACACGATTAAATGGAGAATAGTATTCTCATATATTACATAGCAAAATAGAAAGTACAGTGGGGTTCAAAATTACATATCAGCAGCTAACTAATCAGTGTTCAGATATGCTTTATTTATAGCAGAAAAACAAAACTAACTTAATCACAAACTACGCTATTCTAACAGCTGTGTGAAAAACACGTAATCTTGCACAGTCCACGGATTTAGGCAACGGTCGAGGTGGGCATTAAATCTCCTGTTGGATTCGTGTTCCCCATCATCTGCGTGGCTGAGGAAGAGGCCAACTGTGCTTCACGTGCTCTAAAACTGAACACGCAGAGCCGTGCCACCGCTAATGACCTTTGTTGACCGTAGTTTCCCCCTCGTTGACCATGGGTGTTTATAACTGATTTGGCTGAGCTGGAAGGACACACACCATGTCCTTGGTTCCACGCACTTGCCCATGTGGCTCTTCTGACCGGAGGACACCTGGATCATGCCGTTTAAGAAAACAGCTGCGGAAACTGGGATCAGCTGCGGAAACCCTATGTGAGCTGCGGAAAGTGCAGGTCTTGAACCAAAATTCTTATCCAACAACACAGTCATTAGCATAATTAATAAACCATGTGAAAGTCCTAAAATACAATGATTTAAGAAATTTGATGGAGGAAATGAGTGAAAAATGAGGGAAATGAATGAAAAAGGAGGCTGAGAGGATGTGAAAAGAAGTGCAGGTCTGAGGCTCAACACCAGCCCTTAAAATTTTATCAGCGGTGGACTTCCAGTATAGATGTCCTCCACAGTCACTTGCATGGAATTCTTTCATGACATTGTTAGTTTCATTCATGGTTAAACAATTAAGCAATATACCTTCATGATTTCTCCAAAATAATGCACCATCTATAACACAAAACTTTAAAGCCTTCATTTTCAAAAATCTTTTCTTGGTCCTTGACAATCCTGGGGGAGCACACAGGTTTAACAATACAAAGAAAATATCACTGTACCAAGGGCATTGCAGAAATATTTCACTGATCTGTGGAGTCGCCAGCTCCGATTCCTTATCCAGTTGGTTAATGTCTAAGGCTTGAAAATTTGTTTCGACATCAGTTTGGCTAAACCTTGTCCCTTTATCAACTTGGTTGGTTTCATTTCTATGTCATACTCAAGGATGCTTGCAATTCACTTGCCTCTTTTTCCTTCTAATCCTTCTTGTGTCAATATGTCTTTTACAGCAGCGTGTGGGACATAGGCAATCACATGTGAATATAAAATGTACACTCTGAAATCCTTGATGGCCTTAACAAGTGCGTAGGCCTGCTTTTCCATTATTGGGTACTTCAAAGGGGCGTCTCTTAAGGCTTGGATGAAAAAAGCGATTGGCTTTTCAGCTCCTTGTTCATCCTTTTGCAAAAGGATAGTGGCTATTGTGTGATCAGATGCAAACGAAAATATGATAAAATCTTTCTCAAACTGCGGGCTGGTGAGTACAGGGGTTTGGGTTAATGCAGCTTTGATACTTTCAAATGCTTGCTTGGTTTCCAGGGACCATCTTACCTTGGCATCCTTCTTTAACATGTTGCTTAACAATCTTATCAGTTCAGCTAGATTTGGAATAAATCTTCTTAAGAAGTTAATCTTTCCAAGGAATGCTTGCAGCTCTTTTATGTTTCTTGGATATGGGATTTGGAGGATGGCTTGGATTCTTTCAGGGTCAATTCTGATCCCATCTTTTGATATGATGTGGCCAAGTAACTTGCCTTCTTCAAGGCCAAAGAGAGACTTTTTGGGGTTCAAGGAAATGCCATATTTCCTACATGTCATGAATATTTGCCTGAGGTGCTTGAGGCGTTCTTCATCAGATTTTGAGAATGGGGTTAAGTCATCAAGGTAAACAACTAGGAAATCATGTATTTCTTTAGCGAATGCAATATCCATTTCTTGTTGAAAAGTTGCACCAGCGTTTTTAAGACCGAATGGCATCTTTACATACTTGAATGTTCCCCAGGGTGTGGTAAAAGTTGTTTTGTCTTGGTCGTCCGGGTGAACAAGTTTTTGGTTGAAACCTAAAAAACCATCTAGCAAAGAGATTCTAGATGACCCCACTACTCTCTGCAAGATGTGGTCCATTTTAGGCAAAGGGTAATGGTCTTTTAGGGAGACTTGGTTTAAATTTCTGAGATCTACACAAAGTCTGATTTCACCTGTCTTTTTTCTTGTAGGAACAAGATTGGATACCCATTCAGAAAATATGATGGGTGCTATGATGCCTGCTTCAAACATCCTCTTTACTTCCTTCTCAATCGGTGGAAGAAGCATAGGGTTAATTCTTCTAAGTTTCTATTTGAAGGGTTTTCAGTTTGGTTTTAAGGGGATTGTGCGTTGGATCACCAAGGTGTCATAGGATTTCAAATCCTCATAGCTCCAAGAAAATACATCTTGGAACTCTTTGAACAAGTCAATGTATTTGGGCTTTTGATCGGGTGGCAAATTTTTGGACAGTTTGATCATCTTTGGATTTTATTTCGTCCCTACGTTGTGTTCCTCTATATTAGTGTTAATGGGTTGCAACTTTGGCTTTATAGGAACGTCATTGGCGTCAAACATGTCTTCTAATGGGGTTAGGCCAGCAGGCAGAAAGTTATCCTTTAAGTCAATGATCTCTGCCTCTACTTTGGCAATGTCTTCCAAATGCATTTGTTTTACCTGTTCTATGTTTTCTTTTTCAAAAACAGTCGGGTTCAGGATTTGCTTGGCTGTTGCAGCTGTTATAGCTTGTTGATCTTCATTTGTTTGTTGTTCCGGATCTGTCATAGTGTCCAAGTCAATGTTGATATTGGAAAACTCATGCTCAAGAGCGAGGAAATTATTAATCAGGGTATCATTTTCGAACACTTGCCAATCCTTAACGTTATTTGGGACAGCGGGCCTATGTTTTATTTCAGCTGTGAATTGATGGTTTGGGTCAAAAGGAAGCTTGCATGTACTAGCAAAGGTGGCTAGGCTGTGTGCATGAATATTATGTTCTCTTGAAATTTTGGCCAGCTTGAATTCAGTGAATGCATTGAGTATATTAGTGGCATTAGTCCTATAGGCTCTCATTCTGTTGTCATTGGTTACAAAATTACCTTTCATCTGTTGTATGATTAAATCAGAGTCTCCTAAAATAGACACTTTTGCAGCTCCTAGAGCTTTGAGAAGTTTAAGGCATAGCAGCAGAGCCTCGTATTCTGCCATGTTATTTGTGCATTTAAAATTCAGTCTGTAGGCATGACCTTCTACATGGTTGTTATATGTATTGTGAATCCAGACACCTGCCCCTGCTCCTAACTTGTTAACAAAGCCATCAAACTCTAAATACCATGTGATTTCTTGCTCAAGGTTAGCACTAAGAGTTTGAGTCATTATAGGATTGGGCAGATTTGAAGTTTCTGTTTGGGGAAGTTTTTCTAACATGCTGGTTGTGTTAACTGTTGTGACAGTTTCACTAGTGTGTGCAACTGATTCTTCATTGATGTGTGCTTGTTGTTCTAAAGCCAACGGCTCATTCTTGGTTGGAGAATTTGTGTCGTCATTAAACAAAATAAAGGAATCCATATCAGAATGGATTGAGTAAATGGGAAAATTTTCTGGCTTTCTCTCACTACTTACCACATATTTCATGAGCGTTTCTCTATACAGTCTCTTTGGTTGCCCAAAGACTAAAATTGTGGCATAGGAAAGGTCTAATTGAAGGGATCCTTTAAGCTTTGCTCCCCATGATCTTGATAAGAGCATACCGTATTTTGGTGGAATGTCGGCAACCACTACATCCATGCGGATGGTCTTATTTGGATATTGAACTAAGGAGACACACAAGTCTTTGATGAGGCCTAGACATTTCACTTGACTTGAGTCAAATGAGTACAAATATTTGTAAGGTCTTGTAATGTCAAGGTTCAGTTTTTCCATAACTGCTTTGGGCATTAGATTGTACGATGCCCCTGAGTCAAACATAGCATTGTGCAAAACTTTGTCATGTATATGCAAACTGACATAAAAGGGTGGGACAGGTCCATGTGTTGACTTTCCATTGACTTCTGGGCCAAACAGCAGCTCAGGGGAATCATCCAAAACATTTACATTGTCCTTGTTTTTTGGAATTTGAAGTGACCTTTGAATTTGTTGCCTATATACATCGTGTTTAGCAAGTTCTGAGAGGGGAATGGATATTTTCAACTTAGCTATTTCTGCCTCTAAATTAAATGGCTTTTCTAATGGAGTCTTGTTGTTGATAAAGGCAGTTTTTTCCTTTTCATTTAAATTATCTGTGATTTGCTCTTGTTTATCAGCGTTATGAGGACTGATAACTTGCAGTTTTTTAGTTTCAGGAAAGTTTTTTGGAACACTGTTCGAGCTTTCTTTCGAGGGAGAAGGTGGCAAAGGCTGATCTTTGGAAGGCTGTATTTCTGTTATGTCTTCTACAGTCACTTGATGCGGGTTTGGAACATTTGTATCAGCTGGTTCTGTTATGACAGCCTTTCCTTTGGTCTTGTTGCGCTGTTTGCCATCCTTTGTTTTACTAGGTTCCGAAATGTCAATGGTCCTAGTTCTCAGCTTATATTGTTTGTGTACTTCATACACAGCAGTATCGTAACCTTGTTTAAAATCAAAAGACTCACCAGACTTAGTTTGAAACTGATTGTAATCGAGTTCATTTTGGTCTTCTTGGGACAGGACAGTTTGGTGCTCACCCTTTAGATCCATCAAGTTCATGTGAGTGTCCTCTATGGGTTCCCTAGAAGTAGATCCTTCAACATAGTTATCTTGAAAAGGGGGTCTTGTGTCATGGTCTTGGTTAGACCTACCAGCATTTGTGTTCTGCGTTTTCCTAAAATTTGGATTCCTTATGGTATTGGACTGTTGTCCTTCCCATGATGCTTTTCTCTCAACATTTTCTACTCTTTCTCCTAGCCTTTGTAGGCCATTGATAATAGCATCAAGCTTTTGATCAAAGGCTGAGGGTTCTTCCTTAAAGGTGGTTCTTCTTTCCATTCTAGCTCTGTTTCTCTTGGCAATTAAGTTAGCTTCTACGGTCACAACAACATTTTGTGCGTCTGCAAGGGTCTGAGGAGCTCTTTCTTTTAACTGGTATGCCATATCAGGGTCAAAACCATCCGGAAATTTGTACAAGGCCAGATCAGGGGGAGGCCTTAGGTTCTGAGGTATTGCGTTATATACATTATTGAATCTTGCACAGTACTCCAAAACAGTCTCTTGAGGACCTCTTTTAATTGTATCATATTCTGCTAGTATGTGCAAGGGATCTTTCTTTTTCTCCCATCTGTTGGTAAAGGATTGGTACATCTCATTTGGGGTGGTTATGGAGTTAGCAGCAAGTGATCTGAACCAAGTTCTTACATCACCTGTTAAGCTCTGAACAAAAATTCTCATTCTCACGCTATCATCATCTATTTCGTAGTTTTCAAAATAGTCTTGCATCTTTTTGGTATGCTGAATGGCAGTTAAAGGGCCAGTACTATCGAAATATGTGATTTTAGATTGGTACTCTTGAGGTAAAGCCCCAGCATTAGCAGGTAATTGTAGGGGTGCATATCTATTAGCCATATTGGCAGGGATAAGTGGAACAACGGGGATAAATGGAACGACTGGAGCAACGGGGATCACAGTAGTAACTGGAATGCTGGAAACAACAGTAGTAGTAGTATGTGCAGTGAATGAAGGTGTGGAAGGAGGAGTTCGGGATGTAGATGATGAACTAGGGGAAACAGGGGCCGAGAGAAACAAAACCTTGATAGGAGTCGGAATACAGCTAGGGTAAGCTATTTCAGGAGTTTTATCAGCGAAATTTTCCTGTCTTTCTTGCTTCCTAAGGATTTTCGAGATTATGTTAGGGTTTTCAAAAACAGCTGGAGGGTTGGGATCTGGATTTGACCTTGTATATCGTGGATTCTTCTTGGGAGCCAGCTTCTGAGTTTT